>OU830612.1:4832658-7248987 GCA_917563865.1 Phyllotreta cruciferae
TGCCTTCATAAACTCTCCTTACCCGCGTGGTATCTAATGTTAGGCAACCAAACTTGCATAAGTGGTATAAATAACAAATCTAATGTTCCTATAAGTTACAATTGCCCCATATCACCAAACAATTCTTCAAGTTAGGTAATACTTAAACGGGATTTAGGAAGTCCTATAAGTACAATTTGCATTTCACCATGCTCTAAGTAATACTTAAGGTGACAAGGAAGTATCTAAAGTTAGGACAGCTCACTGGACTTGCCTAAGGCATTTAGGAAATATACTTTACCAGTGGAAGTAGCAAGTAAAGTAAGATGGCAAATAAGTTAAAGTTTTGATAATATAGGTAATAAAATTTGGGTCTCTTTTCTCTCTATACTTAGGAATTACTTAGGTATAAAATACCTAAAAACAGCTAGATAAAATCGAGCAAATATGTTCATGAAAAGCAAATTCCTTTCTATATGATAATCTCAATATAATTCTCTATGATATTATCATGCACAGTTCCGGGGACTACTGACCCCCCAGTACCCATTACTGGCTTCTTTTGTACGAAATTCCTTGTAAATATGTGCAACATGCGAAATAATTTACAGCATTTTCTGGTTGGGAATTGCGGTAGTGAAATATGGATTCCCGCGTTCATTAAAGTACATAATTAATTCCTTATTAATTCCTGCAAAAGTTTTGTTCGCCGTAAGGAGGTACACCCCGGTGGTCTTTTGAATATTTCGCGACGAATGCCTGGCATCGCGACCGGACGTCGCAGGAATACCAACGGATTATAATTTTTTTAACTCATTTTTTCGCCGAATTAATCCCGGACGCGAAAATTATTGCCACATGAAAAATCTACAACAGTGCTAATGCAAGTAGAAAGTAAAATGTATGAACAAAAGGGTGGATTAATTCTTATTATGCGATGCTTCGTGGAATTTTTTAAATTCCTCATTGCAAAGTGCTCGTGCGGTGATAACGAATGCGATTACGATCTGCGCGTATAAATATTCCTGCACAACGAGTGTATAAAAAAATTAGGAAGGAATGTCGTTATCTTTGTGAAATAATATCGAATGAAATTCCTATGTAAATTTTCGAAATATTGTGAAATATTGCGCTTAGTTTTGTAACACAATCCGCTTATATAAGCGGCGTTCCCGCTCGCCGGACGGATCAGTTGGTGTGAAACAGTGTTGTGGAAATATTCCAGGTGGTGAACCAGTGCAAGGCTTCTTCGTTGAAAATAGCTCAGAGGTAAAAAGTATTAGTTTTGTTTTAGCCAAAACATGGAAGGCAACAACCCCACGGACATCGAAGCAATAATCAAAACAACCGTTGAAAAAACCATAGCCAGTTTACTGGACAATTTCAACCAATATATCGATAAAGATCGCTTCTCATCCAGACCCCATGGTAGATGTAAACGCGATAGATCCAGAAGCAGAGGCCCACACGACAGATCCAGAAGTAGAGGATCCAGAAGTGGATCACCCCATCATCATCACCCCCATCCACCGTTCCACCATCACTTCCACCACCATCGCCACCATGGCCACCCGCCGTTCTGGTTCGGTGAAGACCTGGTGGATTTTGCTTTTGGAAAAAATAAATGCAACAAACCTGGCAGAAGATTTCCTCCCTGCAGACCTGAAGATGGAAATGGAGCCAAAGGAAACGCGCCTGAGGCCGACTTGAGAACCAATTTTGAGAGATTAGATGTCGATGAATCCACATGAATTAATAATCTTAGATATTAATTATCTTATAATGTATTGTTAAAAAATATGTAGTACATTTAATAAAATTTAATAAAGTACCTATCTACTATTATCGCTGTTTTTTTTCTTAATTTAACAACCTATTTACACTCTCAACACGTAGATAATATGAAAAATGCTAATAATTCAGTCTTCTTAATGACATAGGTACATTAAGTACGAGCAGTTAATTGATTAGGCGAGATCCTCTTCCAATAATATGCATTCGCAGGCGCTGGGATAGGGCCAAGCGTACGCTTGGAATTCCTTGGAGGTGGCGTTGAAGGTGAGCAAATTTATGGTAGTCTTCTTCTGAATGCACCTCGTCATCATGTCGTTTCGCATGCTTGACACAGAACAAGGGGCGTCATTGTACCTAAAACCATTATACAGGGTGTTTATATATTGCACACAGAGTCTGAGATGAAGACTCACAAACACGTTTCATAAAAAATCGAAGGTCTCGGGTACTTGTCGGTGCTCAGTACGAATATTTTTGCATTGTTTTTGTCGATGATGCTCATGATTTGCAATCGTGTGCTGATTTTTGTGCGGCAAAAAGAACATCCCGCGCTGGATTTTCCTTCGCTCAGGAATGATGTTTCTTGAGTAGCGTTATGAGGTTTGCCCAAAGTGTCCGTAAAATTATTGGATTGGCTTTCGAAAGTTTCTTGTATTTGAGCGAAGGGGTACGCGCTGTCTTCGTAACATATGTCGCCTATGCAACCGTCGATGTCTTCGTAGATTTGAGTTACCTGCAAGAGTCGTAAATTTGAGAAACTTGGCAACTACGTTGAAAGGTACTGCAGTGAAAGGAAGTAAAAAAGAAAGTGTTACTTATTTTAGTATAATGTAGGAATAATACAAGTAAAATTAGGGTTGGTTTATGTAAGAAAATATTTCTATTAACACTAAAAAATAGTTTGTATATGTACTCACAATTTGCCTTACAGACACACTTATTGTAAGTAGGAGTGTAAAGAGCACTTTCACTATCGTACGCATAATGTTTGTATGTGCACTCTCGCCGGTACTTCAATGAATGATTCCCATGTAAAAATACCTCGGCTTTTATGAATGGCCGGTAGTTTTCTTCTAATCGATGGAAAACCGCAGAATTTCCTCACTGGACGTCATATCGAATCGCTTCGTAATCCAGCGAATCGTCTGATTGTTGAGCAACTGAATGAGACCAAAACTCGCATGTGATGTCGTATGTGTATATCGAACAGGTTTGGGGTTTCCCGCTTGTTAAGCTCGCATTAATGACAAAAATACGATAACAAAACAATCAACCGAAACTGTAGATATAGCGACTGCTTCGATACTGCTTACTGTTTTGGTATCGAATGAATATGTTATTCAAGTAAAGTAGGTTTACAGCAGCAATTCGACTCGGGTTTCTTTATACTACCTGCTAGCAGAAGCGAGTGGTTAAGTATAAACGTAGTCCGAGTTAGCAGGTAATTATTTCCTCCCACGAATCGTAAATTTCTACGACAATTTTATTTCGCTAAGGTCGGGAAAGGCGATAAAAAATCCCGCGTCAGTTATATTTAGCTTGCTGAGTGAATGCTTTATCTTTATGCGGTTGGGTTTAATTTATGTTACATAAAAATTGCGGTATATCTTCTTACGTAGTGAGAGGATATCCCTTATACGCACTTGCAAAAAAATTATTTTTAGTAGTTTATGTGCGTCTTTCGCTTGAATTTATACGGCGTGTGTGTGTAAACTAAATCTTCTCGGACTAACTAGATTTGTAATTTCATCGGAATGCGAATAATTTTATTGCTGCAAGAGAAAAAAACAAGTTACCTTCAACAAATAATTATATTAACGATTAATTATCAAGTATTAATGTAGAGGTTTATGTGGTAGATCAATTTTCTCGTTTACAACTCATTTTACAACGTAGTAAACTTATGTATATAAAAGCACAAGGTTGTTTTATTTGTGTTGGTTTATTCTTTTAATTTGCTGGAACTAAGTATATTTTTGTTATAATAAAAAATTTACGTAGGTTGGTAACAATTTTTCATTAGTATCCGATTTAAGTAGTACCTATACTGTTATTCCTAGAAATAACATTATGCTATTATTTTGAGTAGATTTAACGAAGCGATTTTTCAAAAGGCTCTATTAAAGAATGGCTCTCTTTTTGTAGCCGATCGGTTACGCAAGATTCCCGTGTAAAAAGGCTTTACTGACGGCGCTACAGGTGGCTGTACAAAGTGTATTTTTGCCGAAATGTAATTTATCGTCTTTTCCTTCGCGAGCTATAAATCATCGTTTTCTTTTTTTAGGCGAGCGTATGTGCCGTTTACTCCTAGCAGTTTAGTTGCTCGAACACGTTTCTTTTGAGCCTTTTTCCAAACGAATAATCAATCTTTCATAACGGTCTTGTTACAAAAAAAAATATATTCTATATTACTGTATTACACCGCGCGATTTATAGCCCTATTATGCGGGAGTTCTATAAGATTGTAACTCTTTATGTTCGCTACATTGAGCTTATAGAGTTACAGATTTCCAGCCTAATAAGGCTATTAATTTTGCATAATGTCAACATAGAAAAAATTACCTGGAAAATATCAATCTCTAAACTCCTGAATGTGTATAAATTATATACTGAATCGACGCGCCACCTTCACCATTCAAGCGGAACTACAAACTCATTCGAACGGAACCTTTTGCAGGATTCTCAAGCCAGGTTTTGCACCTGTACTTGCATCGAATTCACCTACTTTTTAATCGTATAAATCACTCAAAACTTCACCAATAAAGATTAAATACAACTGGAATACTTTAAAGCTCTCTTTAAAGTGTCTATATAAGTACTCATATTGTAAAGAGAGTACCAAATTTTGATATAAATTATTCAATAATAAAATTAACATTCCTATCATCTTCTGGATAACCAAATGAGGAAACGGAAACGCTTTAGCACCAAAATCCGTCTCACTGACCTGCAAAACACCTGGTCATTGGGCCGAGCAAACAAAGCCCCAATCAACAATTTTTACGACCTGTTTAGTTCTTATCAAGTCGAGTTTAATAACAATCAGAAGACAAAGGTTCCAATCAAGAGGAATGATTATGATAATTTTTATCCCAGATAAAATCTAACTAGAGCTCATTATAAGGCACAATTGTCCCCTAACGATTCGAATTTATCCCTTATCGTGCTTTGGACTATAAATTATCACACCTATATGTAGCGTCTTGTATAGAAGTTTTTGGTGGTTCCTAGCGGATTGCTGGTCGCATCTCGGTAGTACCCGAGGTTATTGGGTACACACATAGGCCGCGAAGAGGTTGATTATCCCCTCTTCGGCGTACCAAAAGCGGAGTACTGCTCGAGTACACGTTGGGACGGCAAGTTCAAGAGCGAGACCGCGATTTTACGGCCAGTCCTCGACGCTGCAGACAGTACTCGATCCAGCCGGGTGGCCGAAGACGTGAAAATGAAGTGAGAATTTCCCAGGGTTTTTTTTTAGTATTGAGTGATTGAGAAGAATTGAAGAAAATCGATTGAAGACGCGAAAAATGGTGGGCAAGAACGCGCTGGTTATATACGTAAGTAACAATTGATTTTGTATAAAATTGATTTAAAAAAACGTGTGATTTGGGTTTTAATCGTTGGTTTACCTCGGGTTTTAATTAGGCCAGCGGAAATTGATTTGTTTTTTTTTACAAAGTGTATGCGGAGCCCACATTAGTGTGGAAGAACAGTTATGAAAAGGTCAATGATCAGTTTATCGGCTGTGTTTATATCTTCTTCTAGATGATATATACCTGCGTTGGTATTCGTAAATGCAATATTCAGATCCCGGAGCAAGTTCCGAAACGCTCTTATAAATTCCAACAAATTTTTATTCAGAGCACACAAACCTGCTATTTAAATTTCCAAATAGAGTAAAATTTATTACAGGAGTAATACATGTAGAAAGTGAACCCACATAACTAAAAATTGAACATGTTATAAAAGATAAGGGAGTTAATACACCAGGAAATAAGTGTTATAAATGGAGAGTAATTTATTACCCAATTGATAGAACTGTAACAAATAATTAAAAACTTGTGCCTATAATATTAAAGCTATAACAAATATTATTTTTAACAAACATAAAAACTGTAGTGCGAAATAAAAGGCGCCTTTTACAACCAACATTGGAGTTAACTGCATATAAAACCGTCATGAAATTATTGCTCATTAAATATAATGTGGGAATAATTTCTTTGGAGTCGTGATTTCGCGGCTGTGTTAATTTTAGAGCCGATCGGTTGGAAAAAATATTAAATCGGCCTTCGGTGCTAATATAATCCCGAAAAATGAGGTCGGCAACGGTATTCACATTTTCGGACCGGCAAGACAGTATTCCGTTCCCTTTCGACGTTTTCAAGTAAACAACTTAGCAGTAAATTCGCCGGTACTGTTAGAGATAATTCACACCTACGCCGAAAACAGGTTTCGAGCTCAATATAATTGCGTTTTTCAATCGAAAATTCAACCTAGTTCGGCCTCTTCTGGGAATTCGTCGGAAGGAAATCGCTACTTTCTCGCCATTGAAATGCATCCTACTTACCCTGTTATTCGCTAATAAGCAATAAACATTCAACTCGAGTAAAGAAAGTTCATAATAAAATAATTGATTGTACCAACAGTACTTATTGTTCATTAATCACAGAGAAATCATAAATTATAAAAAATTGCAATGGGAGCACAATTAACACTTCTTACCTACTAATACAAGTATATTAATGAGCAAGACCGAAAGGGTTCGAAGACCCCTTTCCAACCTTTTCGCGAGTCTTAATGAGTATATAATATTGCAGGTAACAACCATCGTTTGTGCAACAATAAATTCAGCCCTTGCCAAAATGCCTACGAAATGCGAAGGGGGTGCAGGCTTGAAGTACATATGGGGGGACGCCCTGGTGGATCAGCCCGATTGCGTAGGCCCCAACAACATGCCATATCCAACGTAAGTTCAAATTATAAACAGCGCTACAGGAATAACTGTAGACGTGATATGATGCAGGTCACCTCTATACAGTTATTCCTTATACTAATCAACTTTTATGATTTATTTCAAAGCGTTGATTTCCGCGTTTCAGGCCAGCCATAGATAGAACGTTTAAAGGCTCGAAGCTGTGGTCCGGTACGTTCAGAACGGGAAGATCTCAGAAAACCATCGATCCGTTCACAACGAGAAATCTGCTGCTTGCATCTCATCGAAGGAGCTTAGATAGCGATGATTTTACCGTTTCTAGACAAGGTACTTCCACTTAATCTAATTGATACAGTTAGCGTTAAATCACGACAAAACTGCTGTTAATGTCACGACATCGCTAACCCCAATCGTTAAACCTTGAAATGATGGAATCTCTGTGGGTCATGGAGTTGTAGTTAAACTCTTGTTATTCCACAGGGAGAGCTGCTTCGACTTCTCCAGCGAACATGTGCAATTCTGCACCATCTAGGTTGTGCAAAACGAGATACAACACCACAGCTCCGATGTACGGGGTGTCCCTCACGTCTGGACAACCAGTTACAATTGTCCAGAAGTTCCCAGATCTCCTGCAACAAGTTGTATTCGAGGTTATAAATTCCACATCAACTATCTTAATACTCTTACTTAATTGTTTTTGTTTTTGTGTTACAGGTGTGTGAGAGTTCAGAATGCGATGTAGTTCGAGGTGAATGCACGCAAACGTACGTTCCCTATTTGTTCTTAGTGATTCCTTTAGGGCCGGTGACGCTCACCGGGCAGGACTATGTATTGGTGGAGAGTGGTTGTGTTTGCAGGCCGAAGAATGCCGGCCAGAATAATCACGAGGCTAACGCCATGTCGGCGATTCCGAGAGTTTGAAGCTGATGCTGTAGCAAGGTGTGAATTTGTTGTTGTTGAAGCTGTAGATGGTGTTTCGATGGTTTCTTGTGAATTTAAAAAAACTTATGTTAAGATGTTGTTCTTGTTTGCATTATGTACTTTTGTTGACAATTCTGTTTTCTTGCCAACAAAGCTGTATGGACGTGTCCGGAAACTATGTATATCAAAATGATGCACTTCGATGTAAATTGTAAATGATTTCTGTAGGTGGCGGGAAATGTCGATTGAAAATGCCTGCCCGAACAAACTATTTTTAATAAATGATGTATTATCTGTTTGTTAATTTTAATTTTATTACTTAATGTAAGTACCCTAATTTATTCCCTAATTGTCCAAAATTTTACCTACATTATAGTGAATGAAAACGACCAGTAAAAAAAAGGAATTTATTAACAATTTTTAACAATTTTAAACAATTAGAACAATTACAACTTTTAACGAGACAGACCAAAAAAACATAAATAAACTAAAACATCAGCATTGTTAATTGTTATTGTTGATATTATCCGACATTTTGACATAAATAAATGTCAATTTATTGTAGAAACGTGAGAGGGGGCACAAAATTAATAAACAAGTGGGACGAACGGCCCAGTGCGCCGTAGAGAGACTTCTAACTAATGTAACGTTAAGTTTTTTTTTTTTTTTTTTTTTTTTTTTTTTTTTTTTTTTTTTTTTTTTTTTTTTTTTGGACGGACGGACGACAAAGCCACATCATAAGACTTCGTTTTCGAAAAATTCGAAGAATTTTCCGTTGTTAGAAGTCTAAAATGATAAAGATAATTAATAAAATAAATCAATATTCAATAACAAGATAGCTTTTATTTAACAAATCTAATGTGCACACGCTACCCTATTTAAAAATAATTCCAAAAATAGTATTGAAAAAACTCATAATTAATTGCGGAACGCATTGTTGAATTTTAACAAATTAGAAAGCAAGTGCTGCCAACTTAAATCAAATATATTGACATCTTTGTCTTATTTACTGCAACAGCGATAGTGGCATCTCTGTTTCGATGTCAAAAACCTCGTGGTCAAAACCTCGTGTAGCGAATTGACAGTTGACACACAGACTTCCCGCATTTCGAATTTCTCATTTTTCTCTTATTTGTGAAACATGGCGGACTCTACAGCGTCTCTATTCAACTCTTATATTTTCGACTTTTTAACTAAAAGTAACAAGAAACTAGCAGCAAATTTTCAAAAGGAAACGAAAGCCGTAAGTAAACTTTCGAATAAACTAAAATCGTTTTATGTACTAGCCTAATTTAGGCGAAAACACGCTGCGGCACCACGTGCTCATGCTTCCTGTAAACGTGTGCGTATCTTTTGATTTAAAATGGTTATTTTTAGACGGCGATTCCTAATGGATGCCCTAGCATAAAGGAAATATTAGTGCATTATTTACAAACCGGCCCGAAGGCGAAGCAATTGAAGCAAGTTGCAGGAGTTGCACAAGATGAGAGTGAGGACTCCAGCAGCGAGGAAGAATCGCCTCCTAAGCCTAAATTAACGAATGGGGTCGTTAAAAAACCGGACGCTAAAAAGGCGGAATCGAGCAGTAGTGAGGAAAGCTCTGAAGATGAAAAACCTGCAAGCAAACCACCACAAACACAAAAAGTAGTTGCAAAACCACCCGCAAAGGCTCAACAGAAAAAAGAAAGTAGCTCTGAGGATTCTTCATCTGAAGACGAACAGCCCAAAAAAGTGCAGCCGGTTAAACCAATACAAAAGCAACCTGTAGCTAAGAAAGCCGAAAGTTCCGATGATTCGTCATCGGAGGAAGAACCACCAAAGAAAGTGCAACCAGCTGCACCAGCACAAAAACAACAACCGGCTAAGAAACAGGAAAGCTCCGATGATTCTTCATCGGAAGACGAACAACCGAAAAAAGCTCAACCGGTAAAACCACAACCTGCTAAGAAACAAGAAAGTTCGGACGATTCATCATCGGAAGAAGAAGCTGCTCCTAAAGCAGCTGTAAAAGCTCCATTAAAACCACAACCTGCCGCAAAACCAGCAGCAAAAAAACAAGAATCTAGCTCTGAGGTAAGTTCACAACTCTCTAATTAATAACAATCACTCTATAAAAATATTTATTTAGGAATCATCATCTGAAGACGAAGCACCGAAAAAACCAGCACCAAAAGTTGCTCCCAAACCAGCCCAAACGAAAAAAGACAGCAGCAGCGAAGATTCATCCGATGAAGAACCACCAAAGAAAGCCACTCCTGTAGCTCCTGCTAAAACACCCGCAGTGAAAAGGAAAGCGGAGAGTTCGGACGATTCAGATTCCGATGATGACAAACCACCAGCGAAGAAACCAGCCATTACTCCTGCGAAGAAACCTGTAGTAGCTGCGGCTGCAAACAAAAAGAAAGCCGAAGTGAGCAGCTCGGAAGATAGCAGCGATGAAGAAGAGACTGTTAAAAAGGCTCCTGTAGTGGCAGCGAAAGCACCGGTTGCGAAGAAAGCGGGGAGCAGCAGCTCTGATGATTCGAGTGAAGATGAGAAACCGAGTAAACCGTCTCCTAAAGCTCAACCGGTTGTTAAAAAACCAGCCAAAGCAGAGAGCAGTTCGGAAGATTCTAGCGATGAAGAGGAGCAAAAACCTGCACCGAAAGTAGCGCAGAAAAAACCCGCTGCAAAGGAGGAAAGTTCGTCCGATGACAGTGATGATGATGAACCTGCTAAGAAGAAAGTAGTAGTTGCGACGCCACAAAGCAAAAAAGTAAGAATCTTTGAACTGGTTGAATAATGGATTCGATCACTCGAATAAAGAGAGTTTGGTAATTTAAATGCGATTATTTACAGGCAGCAGCGAATAAGGAATCTTCGGAAGATTCCTCCGATGATGACGAAGATGAAACAGCCAAACCGCAGAATAATAGTCAAAACGATGAATCGGAACTGAAAATCAAAAAACCCAATTACGATAATTTCGTAAAGGCTGGCCAAAATAATAGTTTCGAAAAGGTCAGTATCTCCATTATATTTTACTGTATCAGTAGAAGTTGTTTGTTTATAATCTCGTGTTTCACATCCAGGCAAGGAATAATACCCCATTCCGTCGTGTCAACGATGAGGCCGTTCAAATCGACACCAGATTAACAGACAATTCATTCGAAGCAAAGGTAAAATGCAAATCTCATTGAAAGTAGAAGTACAACTGACACGGCGAAGTAAACGGGGCAATTTTCCATTAAACAAACCTAATTTAAACGCATTACATGAGATTTGCATGTTACCCCGCTACGAACATTTCGCCATTTCTGTTGTACTTATACGATATTTTTTCTTTTTCATATTCCCGTTGCGCCATCGCGACCAATCTTGTCTCTCTGTATTCGAATCCAACAGAGAAATTCGTTCGGCGATAGGGGTGGTAGAGGTGGTAATAGGGGAAGGGGTGGCGATAGGGGTAGAGGCGGCGGTCGCGGTAGAGGAGGCGATAGGGGTAGAGGAGGCGATAGAGGTAGAGGAGGCCGTGGTGGCCGGGGCGGTTTCGGTTTTAACAAAGATAGGAGTTTCAACGAGGACGGTGGCGAGAGAAAGAGTTGGGGCGGTAACGATAATCGCGGAGGCGGCGGGTTCAGAGGGGGACGGGGGCGCGGTTTCGGCGGTGGTAGAGGACGCGGGGGAGGCGATAACGGTGGTTTTAGGAACTCGTTTGGCGGGAGCGGCGGCGGTAGGGGTTTCAGTAACAACTCGTTCAGTCGGGGAGATAGTTTTGGAGCGAAACCGGCTGAAAATAAGAAAATTACGTTCGATGATTAGGTAAAATAAATTGTAAGTATTTTATATATCCCGATTTTAAAAGGCAATTTCGGTTTCGCGATTGTGTAGTCAAAAGTAGTATGATTTTGCTAACACTGTTTTATTTATAGAAAAATGCAAGGGGATCCTGGGGAGAAAGAGCGAATTATGACCTAAAACATACTAGGGGAAAATCGTTCAGGCACGAGAAGACAAAGAAAAAAAGGGGATCCTATCGTGGAGGCACTATCGATACGTCGATTAATTCTATCAAATTTGATTGAATATTTTTTATAAGTTAATAGTTTGTAAGGCGAAAATTGTTAGGTGTCTGATTAGAATGTTGTAAATAATTAAGTTCGTCTAATCAGGCCTATATTTTAGTTTATTTACTTTCGTCTGTTAAAGTATCATCTTTCGCATATGATAAACGTTTCATTCGTTTGACATTTAAAAATATTTTAATGAAATATTTCGTTAATAAAATAATTTCAATTTAAAGCTGTATTTCATAATTAGTACACGGCATACACGATTATTTTTTGGTGTCTCTTTGATTTAATTGTCACTATTTGACACGAGAGTATAGATTTTACCATTTTCTACATAAGAAAAGTTCATGAAACCCGCTGATGAAAATAACGGTGGTAAAAATGCACGTGATAATTGCGGATGGTTTTGGTTTCCGCTGATTATTCCTTTTTTTATACCTATATTTGTGAAGAGAAAAAAGAAATGAGATTCATAGAAGTAAGAAAAATGGTCGACATAAGAAATTAAACAGCAACAGCTACATTTTTAAATGAAAATATATTCTGTAATAAATTATAATTAAAATAAACGGTACAAATACAGGAAATAATAGAGAAGAAAATACACATTTACTGAACAAAAATGGCACGACATAGTTACAAAAGTGGATCAAAAAGGAATTTATTCGAACAAGATGAACCTTCACCAAAGTTATACTGATTAAGTAAATAAAAAATGCATGCTCGGATGACTAGAGAATTATCACCATTATATCAGTCATTAAAACAGGTACATTCTAAAAAATCTGTAAAACCTTCAAGCCCACAAAAAACATGAACATTTTGAATACTGCTTTTACATAAATCCAACTCTTGTAACTATGCTTAATATTCGTAATACATTCGAGAATTATCACCTCAATTTCTTCGCCCTCGACATCTGTTCATTGTGTTTGGACTTAGAGTATAACTTAACAAACAACTTATCGATTTCCTTATCAGGAAATAAGTTACAAAGCACTCCCTCTAATAGAACGTACAACAATCTTCGATTTAAAATAGGCCTTTGGAACAGATCGAAGATCGTAAGTAAACCTCGCCTGGTCGTTTCCGAACCGATAATATGCTTCAGTTCATCTAGAAAATTAGCATAATTGAAGGTTGAGTTAGAATAAGTGTAATAATTTACCTGATAAACAAGATAAAAGAGCTACTTTAGCTGCAATTCTTGTTCTGTATTTAGTGTTATCGTCTCGTTCCGATTTCTTGTCGTTTTTCATACCATTCGGCCAGAACGAGTGCCTATAATACACGATAAACGAGTAAGTAATCACAATAAAAAATTCGTGAACACTTACTTGAATATGTACAGGTAATGAGCAACATTTTTGGGGCTGGTTATGAACGACACATATTCTAAAATCCTACGATTAACTATATCCCCGAACATGGTCCTCACGATTTGCCTGAGCAACGTGACTATCCTCCTCCTCAACCATTGGTTTCGAGACTTCAAATCGAACACTTCGTCCATCATCAACAGCATAATTCTAAGTGGAATGTTATCATCGGTCTACAAGTCATAAAAGTTGTACAATAATATTTCCAAAGGTTCTCATATTGTTTATACCTCTTCAATTGAGGCTCCGACTTTACAAGCCTCTGGAAATCTAAGAGGCTTCGGATGAAACACCTTGGACAAACCCCCCACAACTTCATCTACAGTATTAATTAATTGTTCCGGCATGTTTTTGATGGTTTTCATTCCGGATTTCAGTGGATTCACTAAGGTGTTTATCTAAAAAAACAACCCGTTATATACACAACGATTTACTATTGAATATATTTCCAACCGTGCTGGAAATCGGTCCACCGGTGGCTCGATCGTAATCGCCTTGCTCGAGGAAAGTCATCACCAAATCCTTCAACCTGTGATGCGTGGATATGACGCTATTGTGGCACAATTCGTTCATGTAAGAGCCCAACATTTTCATTCGGCGCTCCAGCACAGATCTATCCATATTGTGGAATGTTTTTTTACCTGGAAACGGGATTTTCGAAAGATCTGGAAACTAACACAAACTTAATCACCTGTTGAAACGTGTTAATCAATACATACTTTTTCTTTCACCTTAGTGTAGAGATCATGAAAGTCGCTGTACCTCCTGTAAATGTGCCACTCCTCTTGATAACCAGTCTCATACGATCTGGTTACTCTAATGGCGTATATACCGAACGTTTTGCCTTTCTCGCACACTATACCCGTCTCTATAATGTTAACCAGCAGCGTAAAATCCCCGACTTTCAACGCCTTCTCGTCGATCTTCTCCTCCTGTTCTTTCAGCGTCAAGATGTCGCCGGGCCTCTCTTGACTCGCAACGCGAAATTTACTTTCAGTTTCTTCCTTTCCTATTAACACCGTTACATCGCTCAGCGAACGGACATGCTTCACGTTCTTCGTGTAATCCACGGTCAAGAAGTCCGGCTTCTTTGTAGTCACTACAGATAGGGGTTCGTTGGGTTCCAGGCATTCATTGCTGTGAATAAAAAATATATAATGAATATTCTAGTTCGTTAGAGTATGCCCCATTAACAACTACAAAGATCTCCTCCACACCTAACCGTATCGAGTGTAAAGTGTTGCCTATACATCAGGTGTCACATAGGATCTTTTCCCACTTAATTCTCTACTGGTGATTATCCAGAGAGGTTTCATTACTCAATATACTCACCTACGTGGCCTCTACCTATGTGGTAGACTAGCTACTCATGAGCTACTTACCTATTAATACTGATAATATCATCTTCGGCGTTGTTCTGCTGCAACAGATCGAGCTCCTGCAGCAACTTAACGTACGATTTGCTCTTTTTGAACGAAGCTAAGTAGTTGGTTTCCATTTTCTCGTATACGGCTTCCAGGACGCCATCGAACCAAGTCTCCGATGGCGTTTCGTTGAGATTGCGGATTTTGAAATGCAGGGTTTGTACTAAAGCCGGCTTCACGGGCACCCGTTGTTCGCTCTTCTCGCCCAAGTATTGCTCGTAGATGCTCAAGGCCGTCGATCGGACGTTGTCGTAGATGGGGCCTGCGTTGTCGGCGGAGCCTTTCGTTAGTTTGGCCAGATGGAGGTCGGAGAGTTGCTGTTCGACGGATATTTTCCAACCTGGAAGTGCACGAGTGTAATATGGTGTTCGATTGGAGTAAGTATTAGTTACCTTCCACGTTTAAGTAGAAAAAAAGGTCGACTTGTCTTTCTTGACTAGAAATGAAATCGATGAAGTACGATAGCGCGACGTTGTTTTTTAGTATTTGATCTAGAGTTAGATCGATTTTCTTAACATTCTCCATTTGTATGTAATCGAGAGATTGCCCATCAGTGCCTGACATATCCATATTCTCCATTTTAGACAATTTATTATCGATTAACTTCAACACGTAGTACAAACTGCTTAATTGTTGTTTGATAGACAAATCGCTTTCTCCTCCTGAATCACGAGATCTCTAAAAATTCAATACATCAAACTCCTCAATTAATTTCACAAGTTTCTATCATACCAGAGCTTGTATTTCGATCTTTATCAAATCTTTGGTACTCCTCAATTCATCACAGCTATCCGTTAATCTAACTACAGTTAAAAATATATCACTTGGCAACTGATTTTCGCGTAAACACTGCAAAGATAATGCGTAAATACAAGTATTGTGGTTAATTTTAAAATGCACCCACCAGCCAAATCATAGCTTGATTTATGTAATCCGGATCGGAAACTAAATTAAATAATGGTAAAACGACCCCGTTAACGAATATCTCCCTTAGCAAGTAGCGCAGAGGTTTGCATTGGAAATCTTCGTGGGGAAGCAGGATGTATAGAAGAATTTCGACTACTTCGCATAAGAAATCTACAATCAAATTTGATTAAATAATGTTATTAAACAGTGTAATTATTATACCTTTTTCTTTTTGCAAATTTCTACACACTAGGTCTCTCGATATCACATTGTTTTCCATTTGGCATTCGAGTTCGAAAAAGTAATCCTCCAGAGTTAGATCATTCTTGCCATCGTTTACGTAAAATTTCGAATTACCTAATATTTTATCAGCATCTAAAATACACCCTGTATAATTTCTACAATGATTCGTTAACTCAATTACCTTTCTTCGTTTCATTCGATCTACCAGTGTACCAACTAACATCGGTTTCGCTTTTATTTCTTTTGTGATTGCTCTTTTTCGGAGAACCCTTCTCTTTTTGAATGGAATTTTTCTGTTCTTTAGCAGCCTCTGCCACTTTTAATTTAGTTCTGGCTTGCTTGTATAATCTCAAATGTGATGCGGCGTCATCGACGAATTTTTGTGTTAAATACGGTATCCAATCGACCTCTTTTACCCTACAAGATAACGAATTAATTTAATTGGAATTAAACTATCCTACTTTCCTACCTATTGGAAATGTTAATAGCAAAAGTTTGAGCTGTTCTCCTGACAGTCACATCGGGAAACTCTGTGTCTCTTGTAATAATATTGTACCAATTAGAAACGTAATCTCTGATCACGTAGCCTAAGATTTCTTGTAAGGAACTATCGATTAATTCGCTGCCGGTGACCCTGTGGTCCTGTTTTCGAAGCCTCTTCGGGCTTTCGAGCTGCTTAACTATATGCTCCAGGCCACCTTCACGAACTTTGTTAGATATCAACGGATTACCAGCGCATTTGAAATACAGCTTTTCTATGTTACCCTGTTGTACATACAGCAATGATATCATCCTGGAAACAAGGTTTGAATTACAATTTAGTTTATTATCGGTGTAATTTAATATGTACGTATGGTTTGTAAGTAACTTACCCTATCAAAAATAACACCAAACTTATTACTAATATTACGAGCCATGTTACACCGAAACTTGTCAAAAATAACACCACTATTAGGCCTATCCATCCTGCAGTAGTTGTTTCCATTTCTAAAATATTAATAATTGACCTTTACAGATATTCCACATATGGATAAACCATACAATAGTTCCACTCACCTGTGTATATTTGCTTACTTAGTGTGTAGACATTATTTTATGATCTAATAATAACATAATCCTTAATTATTCGTAATTAAAGGCGTAACATTTGAAATTGTTGTAATAAACTGAATTCATATCATTTTGTGAGGTTAGTTGATTTGTATCTATGCCACTGTCTCTTGTCACTCAAGTGTCACTGTCATGTTTATGTTTGCAGTTAGGAATAATAGATGGCGCTGGTTGTGAATTTTGGAAATTATTTAAAATGTTGAATTATAAATTATATTAGTAAGAATTAAATTGAGCTGATTTAAAATTATTATTTTGATACTGTTTTTAGGAAAAGTGCATAAAGAAATGGTGAAGACTTGCGAGTGGTGTGGTGAAGTCAACATACTAGATTTGATTAAATTTGAAAACGTGGAATAATTATTTTGTTGATTTAATTTAATTAACAATTAGTGTAATTTATTAGTTGGAAATTAGTAAATTAATGGTATAAGCTAATGCTTTATTGAATTATAGAAACATAAAAAGGTAAATATTCATTATCTTGTTCAAATTTTAATGGTTGTCTGAACGACGCGGAATTTTCATTATTTTCTCAAAGATTTATTAGATCACCCTTTAGCTCGACCGCGTCGCGCAATTCCCAATATCCAACCCACCAGTTGCTCCAAGTTGCGCCCCAGAAATCGCTCCAAAATCGCACAAACCCCATGGAGAAGCTCTCGCTAAACCGTCGATTACGCACAACAGGGAAATATGGTGAAAATCGTCGCCACCATCAAGGGCATCATCACCCGCTTGGTGTTTTCCTCGCACGGCTTCATCGCCATCTGGCAAGTCACTATATTCAAAAAGAACGATTTTTATTGGTACCTCACCTCCCCCATTTTACTGCTCTTCTTCGAGGGGATCTTCACGTTGACCATCAAGGACAACCAGGAATGGAAATGGTAAGTTCTATTTTTATCCATATTCCTATAAATGTAAATATGTAGATACTATCACACTATCCATTTTGTGGAAAATAGCACTTACGAAATTTACAATTTCCTGATAAACATCCCAACAAGACAAATCACGTTGAATAAACGTAAAATCGACGTTTTTGTTGACGTCGGGGGTACGTAGAATGGATCAGAGAAGAAACGTCGATTCTACGTAACAATGTCAGAGTGGAAGTAACGTCGATTAACAACGTCGAAGTAACGTCGATTAACAACGTCGAAATAACGTCTAGTATCAACGTCTTAGTAACGTCGAGTATCGACGTCAAAAACGTGGAATATTTAGGTTAAAAATAAATAAAAGACTAATAAAAAAACTAATTTTTTGTAGAACAATTTTTATTGCACGCAAGTTTATTGCAAGTTTATAAAGATATAAAAATATAAAACATATATCAGTTTATTAAGAAATAATGACATTCAGTCAGAGAGAAAATATATTAATTTCAAATTTAAGATGTATCCAGAAGAGAATGATCGTTACTTCTATTCTAAATTATTCCCCCGAAACCTTCGAACATAACGTAATCTGAAAAATGTATCATTTAAAGTAATATTCATATGTACCGTTCATATATTTCTATATTAAATTATTTAGACTAAACAGTATACTTTATACTTACTAGGTTTTGCAAATGTTCCGGATCCTCATTTAAATGTGCCTCCAGCTTGTTTAAATCCTCATGATTTTTTAATGGTAGGCTCACCGGAATATTCTTCAAATGAATATGTTCAGAACGATTGGATGAATTATGTGGATTACTCCTTAAAATATTTAATATTTGTTTATTTTGTTCATGCACTTTCAAAAGAAGAGAGTAAACTGAAAATAAAAAAATAGGTCATGATTTTACCTGAGCATTCAATATTTAGATGAAAGACTATAGAAGAAACTAAAATCAATTCAATCAAGAATTCAAATAAAAGTATACATACATTCGACATTGATATTTCCTCGACCCTCAATATTATTAGTAAAATCTTGACTATTGATAGCTGCTTTTTGAGACAATGACACATTCGACTTGGAAGAACCTAAAAATAAATCATTAGGCTATAGAAGAAACTAATATCGATAAGAATTCAAATAAAAGGAAACGTACATTCGACATTGATATTTCCTCGACCCTCAATATTATTAGTAAAATCTTGACTATTGATAGCTGCTTTTTGAGACAATGACACATTCGACTTGGAAGAAGAACCTAAAAATAAAACATTAGGCTATAGAAGAAACTAATATCGATAAGAATTCAAATAAAAGGAAACGTACATTCGACGTTGATATTTCCTCGATTCTCAATATTATTAGTAAAATCTTGACTATTGATAGCTGCTTTTTGAGACAATGACACACTCGACTTGGAAGAACCTTAAAAATAAATGATTCTCATTATAAATTCTAAAATAACCAAAACTTAAACAAACCTGTATGCACATCTACAGTAGCAATTTTTGGAGGTCTCCTAAAAGAAGAAGTAATTTCTTCTTCCTCACTATCATCAGATAGTATTACTCTTTTAGCCAATCTTCTTCTCCTCTTCCGCTCCTCTTCGTCCTCCGTCTGCAAATCTGAAGTGTATTCAGCTTTTTTCGATTTTTGTCGAGCTACATCAAAATCATCTGAAACGTTATTACTTTTTAAGGATCATAAAAATTAACATCAAATATGAAATCATTGAAATCAATTTTGAACAATAATCCGTCATCGCTATATATGTATAATTAATTAACGGTGAATAAATTATTTATTTACCTGTTTCAAAAAGTACTCTTTTAATACCATATATTTTCCAATTGGAACCAATTTCTTGAATTTCATCCGTTACAATTCTATCAAATTTCTTTTGGTCCTTAATGTGATCGGGCCAAAAGACTTCACGTTTTTTAGGTGTCAACCACGAGCTATTAACCACTGCCAAAGTGCCTCCTTCTTCCTCGCAAAATTCTACCACTGCAAACGACATATTCCCTCTGTAATACCACATAAAATAAAAGTAATTACACGTTTTTAAACAATAAATTACCTGACTAAAAGACTGTACAAGTTACACACTAATAGGAAAACGAAACGATGTAATACGCAGGCGAACACATGGGTGAAAAGGCGGCAGAAACCAAGAAACATAACCTGAATTACTCTTCTTCTTTTTTCTCAATCAAGAGATATTAACTGCAAAATTGACTCCTTAAAAAAAGTAATTAAAAGTAATAAAAGTAATTACACTTTTTTTAATAAACAAAAAATTACCTGACTAACAGAATGAACAATTTACACACACACACTAAAAGGAAAACGTAACGGATTAATAGAATCACACTGGCTAACAGCTAAACACATGGGCGAAAAATGCACAGACCACCTACCTGGCGGTAGGTGGTCAGTGGAGAAATGGCAAATGGCGGCAGAAACTCAGGAACATAACCGGAACCGGAATTACTTTTTTCATTTTTTCTTCTTTTTTTATGGTCTCGTCGTCCGACCATTAAAAGAACTCGGCTCGAAATTGACTTGAGGTATCTTTTTCTTCGTCTAGTCAACTCGATCCGTGTTTACAGAGAGTCGATCTAGGATTCAAGCCGACTTCAAGCCTGCATATCGTAAACGGGGTAAATCATTTGTCACTAAATCATTTGGTGGTATCATTTGTAAATAATTTTGTCACTTATTAAAGAGATTCGACGTTGAATTAACGTAACTTCGACTATATTTACATCAACGTCTACTCCTGACGTTGAACAAACGTGAATTCAACGAGGTTGATACCACGTCGAACCAAATCGACGTCGAATATTGGTGACGGTCACGTCGTCTACCAGATGTCTACCACAAATCGACGTATATTCGACGTGGTATTGCTGCCTGGGATATCAAGGGGAAACTCTAGAGACAGATACTTAAGATAATAACAAACGTTTACCTACCGATTATAATTAGGCGAGATAAAAAATCGTTGGGTAATTGTAAATTGTAAACTCAGTCGTTCAGTACCTATCACATCTAATTAGATGCTAGGTACTTGCAGTAATTAATATAGGGATATAATGAGACGGTTCACCATTGAACCATGGGGAAATACAGGGTGTTTCGCGCTATTTTCATAAGGATTATTTTCATAGCTCATTCGCTGTTGGCCATAGGACAGGTGGCCTACATGAAAAATGATAAGTGGTACTGGTACTTGTGCATCCCGTTGCTTTTTATGATATTAGAAACTGTGGTAACTTTGACTTTAACTCGGAATCTGGAATGGAGTTGGTGAGTTAATATTTAAATTTATTATGGTAATTTGCTCACTAAATTGTATATTATGTTGCGTAGATAATCTCGAATTCAATTTAAGTTAAATCGAAAATAACAAACCGCATTCGAGCCAAAAACGTTCTAAAAAAAAGCGAATAATAAAAAAGCGAATTTTCTCGTAATGCGACCTTGGCTATTATTTTTAAAGTAAATGGCTAATTCTCGTTGTCGGGAAATCGCGAATATCTGTAATTCGAAATCGAGATTTATCAGTTTCGAATAAAAAACGAGCGCAAATGAGATCATCGCGAGTCGCACGGCTTTGAATGAAATCGTAAATTAAAATAGCACATTGTTTGCTATGAGTGATAACCAGATAACGAATTTAATCCTGCACCCGATTCGTAATTTTTTTTTTGGAAAATTCGAGTTACTCAGTCTTTAAACAGTTCATAAATCTCTGTATATTTATTTGTTAATAATAATATATAACAAAAATAAGGAACATTTAATGTGGTAATTCCGCACCCTTTTAGGATATGAACTCGCCCTTATTCCGAATAGGGAGCGATAAAAAATCGGATCGATTTCCTAGGAATCGTAACAATACTTGTAAATTGTCCGGAAATGAAAGCTGAGTGTCGTTTGTCACTTAAATTTTCGCCAGAAGCGGATTCTGAATTTTCTTCCCCAATCCCTCAATATTTTCACAAACCAAATACAATACACAACTTCATCAAAATTTTACTCCAAACATTTCTTCGTCATATTATAATGTTAAATTTATTACAAAGAGAGTTAGAAATGCTCATATAAGTCTCTAATTCCGATACTGAATTTACTTCTGCTCTAATTTAAATACCTGCCTAACCTAAAGATCGTTAAAGTCATTCGTTTCATCGCTTACATTCGAATCTATCCATTCGTAAGGAATGTTTGACGCACACAATGTTTTACTAATGGGTTTTCGGGTTTTATTTCTGTATGTTAGAATATTTTTAAATACTAAAACCAACGTAAATGCACTGATGCTTCTCGATTGTTGATATTCTAGATACAAAAGGATTCTTATAAACAAAATAGCACATGATTGATATTCAATATTATATTCGTGTAACAGAAACAAAATTAAATTTTCCAGGGTTCAAGATTATCCAGACAAGCCAATAACCCGCACCTGAATAAATAATGGATCTTATGAAATATTAACTTGTGTTAGAAAAATAAAACAGTATATACATTGTTGGGGATCGGATTCTTCCATTTTTGGCTAGCTTTGTGCAAAAGTCTATTTTTACATGCTTTATTTTGAACCCGAACCATCGCTTCCTACGTGCCGTAAACGCACCACTTAAATAAATGATTCACGGTTTGTTTTCTTATTCCTCACTTCTCACCATCATAATAGCGTTTACGTCATGCTCTAACGTAACAGATTCCTGGTAGATCGTAGTAAACGAACCGAAAGGTATGCAGATATTGCGATTCATTCAGCTCGGAATCGCCATTCACTAGCCAGAGGATAATTCTACACGTGCTCTTGATTACATAAATCTATTATTAACTTGTTTTTATCCATATGCTTGCATGATTTATAGGCATTTTTGGACGCTAAAGATCTTAGGAAGGTTTTTGCTTTAGGTTTTGTCCATCAGTATTTTTGTACCTGACGAGCATTGTACCAGCGATATGGTTGCTGGAACTGGACAAAGTAGAGAGAAAATTGAAAGCCTTAGAGGATTTACCCATGAACATGACCACGGGGGCTCAATTGAACGATCTGAAAAATTTGCTTGGAGTAAGTTAAAAATGTATGTAGGTATATTAAGTATGTAAATATGTGTTTGTATAGGTGGATATAAAATTGCCGGAGATCTCGCTGAGCACCGAAACTTGGATAACTTTAATAGAACAGTTCCTCATGTTGATACTGATAATTGGTAGATGGATGTTGCCAAAAGGTGATCTCACGAGGGATCAGCTCAGCCAGCTGTTGCTCGTCTATATCGGTATGCGTTTTAATTTTAATAAAATTTCACGTTCCGTCGTCGGCCAGGGAAAATGTCGGCGTTAATTAGAAAAATTCGCATCAGAGAAAGTTTGTATTTGTGCGTTGCAGGAACGGCCGCTGATATTCTGGAATTTTTCGATTCGTTCAAAGACGATAAAATCGCCTCGGAGCCAATTTTAGTTTTCCTCACTCTAGCCATTTGGTAAACAATCCACGGAATTTAACTTACCTTCACTAACGAATCGATTTCAGGTCTTGGAGTTTAATGCAATTTACAGTAGTCCTAACAGCCACTAAAGCCAGAAAATCAAGACTCACCACCACCACATCAACAATAGAACAGTATAACAAATCCCCTACAAAACCACCCCCAACTACTCATTTATATATCTCCACAGATCAGACAATTGCTGCAACATCGACGTCTGCAGCATCCTCCTCAACATCACCCTCCAGGACTTACCATACCTGGCGTTCCGGTTGCTGCTGATCATGCACTACAAAATCGTCACCTACATGAACATATTCTTCACCTGCAAGAACACCCTGGTGATATGTCTGCAGGTCTACCGGTTGTACGTTGTCTACACGGAAAACAACAGGACTAAACCGGACCAGCAGGACGTGGAAATGGCCTCCACAGTGTCCATCATCTCGAATTTATCCAGGAGCGATTTCACGTTCGAGCCGAGGAGAAGGCGCAGGCCCAGGATGCAGCAGGAGGGCGTCAGAAGACAAAGCACGATGAAGAGCCAAAGGAGTGGCAGTAGCAGGAGAAGCGAAGTAACTGATGATAGCAGTGATAGCGATGGGAGTGGTACCAACAGTGTTAGGAAACACAGGTATTTATGACTTTTTTTAGTGCTTAATTGTGGTTGATTGGTTTGTTTTTTGTAGGAAAGCGAATACTAGAAAAGATACTGGGTACTCCACGGCTAGTTCTCAAACTAGCGCTAGAAATCACTCGCAGAGGGTTAAAAGTGCTGTGGGTAATGGTGATAGGGAAACGAGGAGGATGATGAAGCAGAAATTGAAGCGTACAGAAAGAGATTCGAAAGGTAATTTACAAATAAAGTACTACAAATAATTTATAAATCTTGTTGTAAATGTAGGTAGAAGGGAATTAGAAGATGCATTTTCGGAAGAGAGCGCCGAAGAGGAGTACAGGAACAATCGAAAAGACCGCAGAAGAGACCACAGAAGAGTCGATAAGAATTACGAGAAAAATTCCACAGTTACAGTCAGTGATCATTCGACGGACTGACGGCATCAACTGGCCATAATGGCTATATTTTGCTTGTACTTGTTCATTTTCATATGCTGTCTATTTTTTATATATTGTGGAATTAACACCGATGGCCTCGTCATCGCCAAAGTGAATAGGAAAAATAAAAGCGGGTAGAAGGTTGGGAAAACGATAAATAAATAACTCATCGAGTGTGTAATGCCTTAAATTGTCATAATTAAACGTAATAAAGTAGGCACCAAATGTTCCAAAATACTACCTGGCTGGATAAACATCAAATAAAAGTCGTTTCTTCTCGATATAAGCTATTGTTGCCCCACCAGCAAATCGAATTTAATATTAATAAAGACAAATTTTTGATGAGTATCACCACAAAACATCGAAGGAAAACCGTAAATAATTTATTAACACAAAGAACATCCTATGTACAAGTTTCAAGCGATCGAAAAATGAATTAGCACCTTACTTAAATATTAACTTTTGGATTCGGTATCGACGTTCAGTAACTTAAATTTCTCCATGACTTCGTTCTCGTCTAAATTATTAACTATGGCGAACAAAAATGCTTGGTTTTTTAAAATCTCTAACTTATTCTCGAAGCTACAAATGTCCGATTTGGTGGAGACCAAATCTTTGTGTTTTTTACTGTTCACGAAATAATCTTTCAACATATCGGTGGTGGTGTTGACTAAGGGTTTCAGTTCTTCGATGGGGGATTTTTTGCTCTCTTTCGGGGCTCTGGTTCTTCTTCTGCCCATCAAGGGTTTCTTTCTAAGTGGTTTTTTCGGTACTATGGCATCGGTTTTGGGTTTTTTAAACACCGAGGCAGTTTCCTGGATTTCTCTTATCGTGTAATCGAAGGATTCTATGTTATTGGTGACTGGGTTGTACTCCGGTCGTTCGTGGACATTAACCGGCCATTCCTTGGGAAGCTTAACTGTCGGGGATTTCTTAACGTTCGACTAAAATCAGAACGCCATAAATTTCCCTTAATTGTCAAACAATTTCAACACAATTCTACTTACTTTGTTCTCTTTATCATCAGTTTCTTCATCGCTGACGTCCAAAAAAGCGAAATCCTCCTCGAACAGCAACTCTTTGGACAGATCCCTGGACTTGTTCCTCACCATTCTAACCGGATTCCTCCGAATAGGACCCTCAGCTTTCGCAGCATCCTCCACCTCCGGTTTACCATCGTCCTCTTTGTACTCTTTCACGAATATAACCTCGTCGTCGCTCAGCTCGAGCACGTCGCAACCGCCGATGCTGCCCGATTTCTCGCTAAGTTCTGACAATTTGCTAATGTCAATGAATTCGGGCTTATCGGGCTCGTTGTCGTACACTTCCAAGACCGACAGGTTCTCGTCCAGTCGGCCCCGATGGGCGAACTCGAAACTGCGGGAGAAGTCGAACACCGGCTTGGGGGCGTTCTGCTGGCCGTCGAATTGGAAGTACTTGGTGTCCAGGACCAACTCGGGCAGGTTTTGGGTGAAGTTCGTGTCTCGGCACGTGTTCAACATTAGGGAGCAGTCGTTGTTGGCCGGTGAATAGAGCATCAGGGGATTGTTGACCACCACTATCTGGCCGTTTTCTATGATTTTGGGGTAATCGCAGTGCTCGCGGGCGGACAAATTGTTCAGGGCCATTTTTCTCGTTATATCTGTAAAAACAAGTCAACGGTAGTGTGATATAAGTTAGCACGTTTCGACCCAACGAATTCTAAACGTAATTGGATTGTAAATATACTCAATATTTCGCACGATGGCTTTATTGTATTAAATAGAGAGAAGTATTATTAAAAATATCGACTAAACTTACTCAAAATAGTAAAAACATGCGGAATTAAAGAGTGCAGGTTTTAAATGTCACTTATACAGTTGCTTTTTCCCTCAGTATATATTAGGAACGTTGCTAAGACACTGGACAGTGCAATAGAGGGATTATTTTACTAATCTAAATTCGCCCATTTAAACAATTCGATGGAGTTTAATTTAAACTTTGCAGTCTAATTCTTAACGAGATTTAGAAAAGCTATGGAGAAAATGTACATATCTACTGGGATTTTTATTAAGTTTATTTTCTTTAGAAACTTTATTGAGAAAACATGCTCTTTACACTGTCTACAGTACTCACATGCAGAAGATAAAAAGTAAGTAGAAATGAATATATTGCAAGAAATTTACTTTGCGGGCATACAAAAGTCACCTCCAAATTATCCACATTAATTCCATAAGGACTAATTTCAAAACTTGGTAGTAGTTTTATTATTTTTGTTTATCATCTGCAATTGCATTGAAAAAAATTTCAGATAATTACAAGAAAAACAACAACACTGGCAACGTTCAATTAGTTAGTAAACAAACCAAATTTTTTCAACAAAGTTACCGATATCTGGATACTTTCGAGAGTCATTATGCAAAAAATCGATAATATTTTGAATAAGATAAAAGCAGAAACTTACCAAAGAATTTGATTGCGTTATCGGTGTAGTCGAAAAACTTCACTGATAGTGATATGATGGCTGATAGAGAAAGGATGTTGTCAATTAAGTAGGCCTTTTGTAAACAAACGCAGTTGCAAATCAATCTCCTAGGGGGGGTAACTCGATAATTTTGAATTTAATGTTAATGCCTAATTTACTAATTGACCGATTAGATAAGAAATTTGAACGTAAACATCTTGATGGTTATGGAAATTAATTCCTAGAAATTTTTATCCATGGAACGCATAAAAAAGAAGATTAATTTTGCAAATGTCCTTTTTGATTAGTTTGACAGAAGATTAATTTCGTGTGTTGACATATCTGTCAAAATTCTATCAAATTAATATGGAATTTTGTTTATTACATCTATTCCAGTATATGATGTTTATATTTTTCGCAAACCTGCAGGATATCCCGGAATAATTTTATACACTATAAGTAGACATTTCAACGAGCGATTTTTCCTAAAATAATTTTCGAAATAACAACAAACAAACTATTTTCGTGATAAACTAACCGGATATCAAAACAGGAGGAAAATTATTAATATTAAAATCATTGCTGGAGTTTGCGAATGAAAAATCAATATTATCTGTTCTATCTTTAAAAGACCGTCGGTATTTTTGGACGCCGGGCGTCGGTTAAAAAGAGAAATTTACGTAATGCTTTACATATTAAACCATACACTTGACCTTCGCAAAATCGAATGAAAACAAAACCGTTAAAGAATTGCGTTTTTTCTTCACATTCCAGTCGCAATTTTTTTTACAACACTTGTAAATTGTTAAGCAATATTTCATAATTATTGTTATTAAATTAAGTAATACACCCGTATTTAGGTAAAATTTTTAAACACTAGATTCAGTTATCTGGAAAATTCCTAGGAAAAACTTAGTCGATATGCAAATAAAAATAAAATTTCAAGTTCGCGCCCGCCAGGAATAGCTCTTTGAAGAATTTTAATTGACACGAAGCGCGTGTTTGGTATTTCTGTTTATCGATGTGCGAATTTTGAAATTTATATTTTGGAAAATATGAAAATAAAATCCGAGCGGTGATTGATCGGGAGTGAAGCGAAAAAATGTCCGTCGTCTGCTATTTTATGCCGAAATAAAAATCGAAAATATTGCAGATATACCAAATCAATAAATTCGAATGCTAGATATTGGGATATTAGTGAGTAATGGAAATATTTGTGTTGTTATACAGTGGAAAACTATTTGGATAATGAGAATTTATTTATAAATATTAAAAAAAAATACTAAAACTGGATAATCAAATTAATATGTCGATTTTGGCAATTCTTAAATAATAAAATTGACTTATTTACTTATTAATTTAATATTCATGCGCACGAATTTTTTTAACGTGAGTTTCTCAACTGATAGGACAAAAAATACGATTTAATTTTTAAATTACATTTGTGGAAATACATATAATTATTTTTGTTTATAAAATATACATCAAACTGTCCAGATTTATATGCTTTCACTAAAAATGTTTATATAAAACCCGAAAATCTAAAAACTCGCGGTATTTTCCAACGAAATTATTTACCGAGAATTTCCAAAATACTTCATTTTGACACGAGCGAGCAGGTTGAAGATTTCGTATTTATTTCAAACAACCTTTCCCAATCATTCCAAGCCGTTCCCCGACCGGGACCCTGACAAAAAATACGGTGAAGGAAAACTGTTTTCTACGGATTAAACTCGACCGAAATTAATTACCGAACTATGCGAGCTTAAGCGCAGATATTCATCATAAAAACATCTATTTTTATTATTTTTATGTTCAAGTGTACATCCGGTCAAGTTGAAAGCACAAGTACGCCGGCAGAATTGGCACCACACCATGTCTGGCAATTTGTAAAAAAATAGAATTTTATATAAATTATCAAAACACAGCATATGCCAGTGTTTTGTCTAAAAAACGTACTAGATTTATCATATCAAACACTACAATTTGTCTTTACTTAATTAACCTTAACCCAAAATATTTACTTTTATGGTTAGTGAGGATATGAGTTTATTATCGTTGCGAAGAAAAATATATTTATATTATACTCTATTATGAGAGAGTATAAATGAAAATTAAATTGCTGTGATTACATGAATAAAAATAATAAACAGTTTTCCTTATAATTAACCTGTCCTTATGTAGTTTGAAATAATTGAAAGTGTGCCAAAATTTGGAAAAGTAGGTATTTTAAAATAACCCCCGTGGACAATTCGCGTTTGAAATGTACCGCGAAAGTTTGGGAATTTTTTAATTACACAAGTGATTTATATTGGCGTTAGAAAGTTCCACGTTGTGCCAATAATCAATTCTATTAAAAATGCTTTCCAGAGAAAAAAATGTATTTTTCTTTATTTTATCGACGTCATACAATTAATAACAAAAATTCCAAAAAAAAACAAGCGCGACATTTTTTTTGATATTAAATATTTCTGTCGGTTAATAAATCAAAAATTTTCGAAAATTTTTTTTTAGCAGGCGCCAGTCGTATATCGAAGGAAACGTCTGGATTTACTACGTTTTTATTAATAAAAATATTATACAATTTTTCATTCGACTGAAGTTTATAGCCCATTGAGAACGATAATTTGCATTGCATTATAACCTTCCTATCAAGTACACACAATACAATTTTATAGCCCGAGTTAAATTGCAATTAAATAAAATACTATAGGATGATTTATAAATACCTAAAAGAAAATCAAAATCACCTCGTATATGTAGCAATTTAACGCTTCATTTAAAATTAGCGATTTTATTGTGAAAAAAAAAGCCGCGGAATTCCTACATGAACGATGTTTATTTCTCGGCTAGGACGAACCCAAGGCTCGATAAATTTAATTCGAGAATCTAAATTTACGCAACAAGAAAGGCCGTGTCCCGTGCGATTCGATAAAAGACAATTAAGTTGAAACAAATAATCGGGCGAAAGACGAATTGGCCGGAGTTTCGGCATTTTCCGGGCCATTTGCAGCATTCGAATCGCGCGTCAGAGATGCTAAACTTGGATTGGGCCCTTGGACTTGGCAATTTTTCGCATATCTGGCACGGTTCGTCGATAATTTATCGCCGCCAACAAATACTAAAGTCACCAATGGTATCGATGCGATTTCCAATTTACTGCGAAACGCAGGAAATTACCTAAAAAAACAGGAAAATTGACTCGCTATCCCAAAATAATACACCACTCATTATAAGCAGTACTCTATAATTCTAATATTCTTGCCTAATGTGGATAAAATTTGCTACACTGAAAAAAATAAACAAATTCTGGAATATTTTCCTGGCCTTTTACCCAATAAACACCCATCATGTATAAGTAACATTGTACTGTATTAACTAATTATAATAGCTCATCTAGTGAATACATCCAGCAACGCTACTACAATATAAAGTTTAAAAAAACAAATAAATTGAGGTAATAAAATTGGAAATTCTGGAACATTTTCGCTTCCTGTATTTTCTCGCGCGGCCTTCCATTGAAAAGTTTCGCAGAAAAGCCGTTCATTAGCGTCGAAAAAATGCCGAGGAGATGAGTCCGCCTGGGCGGGTTTCGAAAATATGTAAAAAATCGCGACGTCACGGATGGACGTCGAGCGGCGTCGTCGTCGCGACGACGTTTCGTTTTATTTTCGCGCATTCCGCGGCGCGGGAATATAAACGTTGTGTGTACATTAAATTGATGCATTCATAATTTCGCCGGCTGGCAAAAAACACTGTTAATTCGACTGTGGAAATTTGTGTGCACGAGTGATATCAATTTGTGAACAGTGCGATTTTAGTTAAACAATTTGTAAAATAATTAGTAAAATTAATTGTAACCATGTCTGCGTGTGTTAATGAAAGGGTTTTTGTTGTAAGTATCCATTAAATATGATGTTTAATTGTTCCAATATATTGGAGAATAATTCATACGTTTTGATATTTAAGTTAGGCATATACAGGGTGAGTCAATGATGCAGCACCCCCTAATAACAATTTGCATGAAATTTCTAAATCAAGTAGAAATGTCTTGAAACTTTTGCAGTCATAAGTAAATATTTTCATAAGGGTTATTAAAGAGCGATATAAAACATACATTTTAATTGTTTAAGTTTATGGGGATATTAACTATAAAAAATTCACAAATGCCGCATTTATTTGTATTTATTAGTCACCTGCAATTTTTCCACAATTTCAATACAGCACAATAATTCCTCGAAAGGTATACCAAACAACTCAAAAATTGCAGAATCTAAAGAATTCTCCCGACATTCCATTTATTTTCCAATAAAAAAATCTCCCAATAAAATACCTAATCTCGTTTCGAGGAATGAAAGAAAAAATTCCGATCCTGTGCCCTTCCATAAATAGAGCGAATTCGTCCTTGTAAGTCCTTCCACGACGTGAATTTCCGGCAATCATAATAAGCGACCTCGCACTAATAAAAAACCCGATACCGGCACATCGATTAGACGCAAATTCGATTTTTTCTCAGGATTTTTCGCAAAACGCAAAAAACGTGGCAGGATTCCAAACGACTCCACTCGCCAAAGCGTAAGCCTACCATCGGATTCCATTAGATATAGGGCCACTACATCAACCGCGAATTATTCTCCAAACCATTATTCAAAAATGTACCAAAATAACCTTTCTATTCTCACGTAACAGGACTCTCCGCTCGCCTCAAAAGTGGCTCTATTCAACAAAGTTGCCAACGCGCACATCCAAGGACAAGCCATCAACCCGTTCTCCAATGGCAAGCAAGCTGGAAGTCTACCCAGACCTTCGATCTCAAAAGAAGAATACGGAAAGTAAGATTATCTTCTATATTACAAGTAGTAGTAGACTGTATTGAATCGTTTTGTAGACCGCCCAAAGGATCTCAATCCGAACTCAGAGCATTTAAAGCGACCATACACGTTAGTAGGGAAATGATGGAGCTTTGCGATATCATTTACCAATGTGGCGAGCGATTATTTCCTCCAGAAGAAAAGCCAGATGATCCCAGGGTTGTCATCAGTTTCGGGGAATTATTCTCGGTAAGCACAACACTATTAATCCTAGAAAAAATATTGTATGTAACACCATTTTTGCAGATCTACACTGGAATATCAGATAAAGTAGTTGGGATATTACTGCGAGCTCGGAAGTATAAGCTAGTCGATTTCGAAGGAGAGTGTTTATTCCAAGTGAGTATTGTTTACAACAATCATTTTATTAAAGTAATTTTGTGTGGTTGTTTCAGAGGCAAGACGATCATGTTCCTATAATTTTAGTGAAACCTATCAAAGAAATCAGGGCTATTTTGAAGGAGAGAATCGACGGTGCGATGAAAGCGCTGAAAGAGAGCGGGGACTCCCTGATTTGATTCGTATAATCCCGGCTAAGGGGATGTTTGGACCACACGATTAAAGCTAGTCAACTTTCCATATATTTATTTTCGCTAGAAAATACTCGACTATACAAATTAGGCTTAAGATAGACGATAATTTAGAAGTATACATATCATATTCGGACGTATTTTTTTACAACTATCGGCAATAAAAATCGGCTTTCGCCACGCAAATCTCGCGACAAGTCATCAGTATTTGTGAATTTTTACGAATAAATTATTTTAGGTTGTTACCCACACGACTTTCTATTTTCCACCTATTATCCCGTGAGTCATTTGCATATAAAGCGGCGCCCTGGTTAAATATCACATGGGTTGAAAATGAATTCTTAAAATTTACTCGCAAGGCTTCTAAGCCGGCAGACTGACTTCGCATATTCATCAGCAAATGAATAGCGTAATTTAAACTAGAGCTTTGAGCGGAATAATGGCTTATTTAGAGCAGAATGCGGTGCTCTAACTGACGTACCTACTGCGAATTAGTTACGAATTAGAAAGCATCGTTTCGCACTCAAAATCCTTTATATTCAACCCTAGTGGAGTGAAGAAAATTGCTTGTTCACTAGTCTTGATTATAACATAAGTGAGTTATCAATTTTAATAAACGCTTAGAAAATACTCACCAGAATTAAAAAAAAAGCATAGAAATCTTGTGTATTAAAGGCTTTATTGATGCACTACATGAAGAGGCGCATTCAATTCAATATAATACCTACTAAAAATTAATAATTAATTAAAAATGTATGTGCAAATTTGGTTACAATATGGTCAATTGTATGAGTTGAATAAAGACTGCTATTAAAACAACAGTTGTTAGAGTAAGAAAGTTGCAATCCCACTATCATTCTTTCTCTTTCCTTTATATGAAACTAATGGAATTTGTCTTTGTTGCACCCATACACCATATTGCATACAAATTAGCCCTTGCCTGTATATTTTAGTCGAATAAAATTCAATTAAATCCTCGCAATAATTTAACTTCAAATTCCTTTCATTTCCAAACCATCTATGATGATCAAATCGATATTGGACCATCGTTCAAATCATGGAAATAAATATATTTACACCTCAGCGAGTTTATTACTTACTATTCATGGAATTGCAGGGCTGTAATTTCCCCGTGTCCGGGTGCCCCGCGCCGGATTCAGTGCAAAAAGGCGGGTTTTCAGGTGCATATCGGCGCAGAAGGGCGTTTGATTTAATGACACCGAGAGAATAATTTGAATTTAAAATATCATCGGGACCGCCGATATTCATTCCCCGACTAATCCAATTTAAACCGAATTGCATTCGGGATTGTATAAATTATTCATCATATACCGTACCGCGTCCTTTGCTACTTTCTCTCCCGGATTTCTTTTCCCTTCCGTCCGGAGTGTTTTACACGGGGGTGCTGTTTCGCCCGCCGGAATTTACGCCTTCTATACATTAACATAAGCACGCGTCGAACAAGATTGTAAGAAAATTCTAACAGCTAATTAAATTTCGCGGAAAAGTTTAATGGCGCCGGAGCGTATGGGGCCGGTCCCGCGGGAATCGGACTTATCCCGATGGGCGTAAATGGGAAAACTCTATTTGGCTTTGCCGGATTTAGAGCCACTCAGGCGACGTCATTTTCAATGAAGAACATATCTGGAATCTAAATTTGATATCGATTTTTTTCGCGACAAAAAGAGTACCTTTACGCCTTTGGCGGGGGAGTTTTCTCGCAAACGCCACGAAATAGGTAAGGGAGGATTTCGGTCCATTTAACTTTATTCCAGAATTACCGTACACATTTTATTGTTCGTATTCAGCGCGAGGCGCGGTGGACGAAATTGCTTTATTGAAACGGTAAATTTAACCTTTACGAAAACGAGTTTGTTTAGCAGGTTGACATAAAAAGGGCCTGCGAAATGGAAGGCAAAAAGTACCAAATTTCCACTAACCTCGTTTTTTATTACACCCAAATTCCTCCCCCAGACTCACCTCTTATTTACCTCGCCTAATAATCTCCGTTTATTAGAATATTACACTCTTCTCGGGCGCAACTCGCGAAGATGCGGTTGTTCCTACACGGATTTACGGCTGCAACACGTCGGTGCTCGTTCCCCCGGAATAATTTAAGGCCGCTCCGGCCGCCGGGGAAAGCGCCCCGCCGGTGGGAGCCGCGTAATATTTCTCCCGAGGAACTAATTCACTTTGGATTCCACTTTTTACCACCTCCGAGTGCGTCGCCGGTGTTCGGAATGAAATAAAACACTTTAGGGGCTGATTCTACACGATGAATATTAACCGAAGTATTGGGGATAATATCTCGGTAAAATCGGCCTGGTGTTGCTAAAACAACTATTTATTTTACACGTAGGTATATGTTCAGTTTACATTTAGTATAGAGTATGATTATGTTTACAGTGATAATTTTTTTAGAGATATAACAAAGCGTATTTTTTTTAACTACTTTTATACAATATTTACAATGAAATGTTTGTATAGTTTGTGCAAAATTAAGTTAAATACACGTCATTAATGTCGTCACTTTTAAAAATAAACACATGAACCAGAATTCTTTCTTTACAATTTTAGAAAATCCTTAGATTTTGTAAACTTTATAAAAGTTCGGCAACACTGTCTATTTGTAACGTAGCAAATTTATGGTGACGTGCATCCAACTTTGTTTTGCATAAACTATATGTCAAGAAAATAATCAGGTACTTGTAGGTACACCCTCGTATGTCGTTATTGTCAAATTTTCGTCACTTACGAGGTTCAAATGATAAGTTAATTCTGCATTTCCGTTCTACAAATAAGCGATTAAATCGAGTCACCCTGTCCTATCGCTCTAACTCCGCGATGCTCTAAGCTCTATAGCATAACTACCTGGTAGCCGGTAGTAGAGCGTTAAATGAATTCCAGTAGAGAACCTTATTATACGCCCGAGAGTCCGGCGCTAAAATAATTTCGCCTAGATGGAAAATCGCTTTCCGCGTTCTATGTTTTAAGAAAATCTTCATCGCGAAATTCCCGGGATGCAATCGCTTGCAGAACGGAATAATTCCGGGAGATAAAAATTCCATTAGAAAATAATTTTGTTGTAAAATACCTTCGTTTATGCTACACCCTTATCGAATGAAAGACGCCCGGGAAATACTACCATAAATAGATATCTATATGATTCATATCAACATAAATATACTTCTTTAGATTAGTTAGATAGGCTTACATGTTACACGTATAAGTATTTCTATAGAAAAATATTAAATAACTATCTCATTTGTATCTAACATATTTTGGCACGAAATTTTTTACATAATGCTGTACATGAAAGTCCCACGGTAATTACGTACAGGAAAATATAGAGGGTAAATTTGTCTCATTGTAAATCAACTTAATTAGATTCTTACTATTAGGTATCTACATAGAAAAATAACGCAATGTAATAAGAAATGATAACGTCCAGTTTAGAGTTCATTAAATATAATTTATACAGGGTGTTTTATTTGGTTAATTTATAAACTTTCATGTTGCAAAAAAATGTGTCTTTTATATAGTTGACATGTATGTAAACACCCTGTATAAAGATCTACCAATATTGCTCTGGTAGAGCCTTAAGAGAGATCCTGTATAAATTAAAACTAGCTAGAAAATTTACCCCCTGGAGCACCTCATGTGTCACACGAAGTCCGAGTTGGCGCTGGCTCCGGACCCGGAGGAGGAGACTCTAACCAAGAGCGAGCAATCGCTGTCCGAGTCGAAGACGTCCACGTCGTCGTCGTCATCGTAGTAGTCGAGTGAGTTTCTGGATCATAGCTCGATGACCTCGGGGCCCTTCCAGGAGATGCCGGCGCGCAGCAGGTTGCAGAAGCGCATCACGCCGCCGATGGCGAGCATCTGGAGCACCAGACAAGGGCGATTATTCGAATTTATGGCGAGTTTTACGAGGGACGCGAACCGCGGGAGGCGCTGCGGAACGTTGAAAACTTAATCCGGGCGTCTCCGCGATACGTCGAATGGTAATTCGGCATTTATTGGATGCAAAGTTTTTCTGCCTTTTGTCGGTCGGTACGTGACTGGAATGTTCGGGATTTTGGGAAAGTTCGCCGCCTCGCAGTCGATATATATCAGGGATGCTTGTTAGATCCAATAAAAACTTCTGGTTTTTCATCGAAACATTCCGGGGAGTTTCGGGGTGATTTTTTTCCGAATGATCGAGGTGGCGTTGCAATTTTCTCAGAAGCTACAAAGTTTTTCCCTTTTATAGTTTCCCAGCGTTATTCGAGTCTTCTCGGTGTAAATTATGCCATCTAATCCATTAGATGTGTTTGTATAGAACAACCCCGTGAAGAGTTAAAGAGAGTTTATTTTCGTTGGAAAGTTCGCTTTAATTTATATCACTTAGTAGTAAGCTTTTAGCGGGAAAGATAAGACGGTAAATCGAATTTATCTAAATAATGGAGAAGACCACGATGTGAGATATGCGGATTTCGACAAAATATACTATTAGAAATGATTTATTAGAGCTCAAAACCATTTTCAGTTGCTCAAAAGGTGTTATAATTAAAAAGATATAGCCCTTCGAAATTTAAAAATTTCGGGTTCTGACTCATAAGTCATCAACCAATCATAAACCACTCACGTCTTGTTGTATACTAAATAATATGAATTTTCGAACGCAGTAACAAAGAATACACAAACGAACAAAAATCATACTGTCATTTGTCAGATTTTTCTGAAAAATGCACAAAACATATTACACGAATTGCAGTTCGGCACAAAACACTTTACTGATAATATTGAAGTTGACAAGAATGTTGCCAAATGAATTTTTCAGGACCATTATTTGTGTTTTTAACAAGAAAATCGGTTACAATTTATACAGATGAAGATGTTACTTCTATATTAATATATCGAATTATCCATTAGGTAATGGAAGAAATGGATAAATCAGAAAATGTTTATTGCAATAAATATACAAAAAACGCACATTTTGCGGAGTATAGAAGAGTAATAGGAAACGTGGCAAACTTGCTAAATGTGACTTCTCTTTGCAACTCTCGCTTGGATTGGAGCCGAACGTATGACGATTGTGTGACGTTTTTCAAACTTTAAAAATTAATTGCGGCCTTATTTGGCAACAGAAAAAAATAAAAATTTCATTACGCGCCTTCTTAGAACACACGGTTTTGAAAAAAAAATTAAAAAAAAAGTCGTGGTCTTCTCCATTAAGCGAAAAAATGTGAAAGAAAATTAAAAGCAGCGAATACTCACATTAATGAAAACTCTGGAAATGAAAAAAGCCACCTCGGCCTTGCAAAGGGCGTCGAATTCCTGCAAAACAAAAATTCTCGATACTTTTAGAGGGAAATTCAAATGCAAGTTAAAACCTTATTAAATTAGAAACGGGAATAAATTAAGTTTCCAAGCGCAAATTTAAATTTCAAATTGCACTCGTATATTTTTAGAAAATACGAAAAGCGCCCCTCGAATAACACCGTGCAATTAGCTTTCCCGGATTAAACCGGAGGACTTACTGGAGTTCACACTCTACTTCTATCGTATAAATCATCGGGAAGATTAATCGCAACCCGGAAAAATCGATGGAAATTAAAAACAATGGGATATTTTTCTAGCGGAGCAACGCGGAAAAATCGCCCGTGTTACCTCCGGAATTCCTTTATTTCCGGACGTGAAAAGTTGATTAATGGCGAGAGCGAAACGTGAAGTATCTTCCGGCGAAAAATGAACTAGCGCCGCGTCTAAGAAGTTCCTCCTAAAGTGTTATTAATGACCAACAGGTGTCAGGTGTTGCGTTTCGGAAAAGCCGGCGAACTAAATTAGTTTAACCCATATTCCGAATAACGCGAACTTTTCTCATAATTTCCAAAACGCAATTCGCCGCGAGGAGATTTCCCGGATATTCCGCCGAAGTTACAAAGCGAGAATTCAATTCAATTTCGCCGTGTGTCGCTGAAAAACTTACTTTATTTACATGATCCCTCAGGACGTTGGAGTACACCATGGAAACCGCTTCCAGGGCCATGAACGTTATAAATCCTATCACCCAGGGAATGATAAGTGAGATATTTTCCTGAAACAGAGAATCCAATTTCAAATGCGTACATCGTTTATCAGATACCGTCAAACCAGCGCCCTTTAAATTGCATAATTTCGGTTGCAAACGTCGGCTGAAGAATTTCATTTCGCTCGAAACTCGGTGATACAAACGTTAATTACATTTAAACCGTTCGTTGATCAACAGAAATTTCATTTAAATTTTTACTACCCCTCTATTTACCCTCATCAGTACCTGCATTGTTTATTAGCTAACAAACCCCAATTCAATCTATGTGAACGTTAGTTCAACTAAACTGCAAGTCTGCTTTGAACCAAGTTCATTTTGGTTTTTGTTGCAGAATGGAGAAGACCACGACTTTTTTTTATTTTTTTTTTTTCAAAACCGTGTGTTCTAAGAAGGCGCGTAATGAAATTTTTATTTTTTTCTGTGACCAAATAAGGCCGCAATTAATTTTTAAAGTTTAAAAAACGTCACATAATCGTCATACACTCTGCTCCAATCAAAGCGAGAGTTGCAAAGAGAAGTCACATTTAGCAAGTTTGCCACGTTTCCTATTACTCTTCTTTACTCCGCAAAATGTGCGTTTTTTGTATATTTATTGCAATAAACATTTTCTGATTTATCCATTTCTTCCATTACCTAATGGATAATTCGATATATTAATATAGAAATAACATCTTCATCTGTATAAATTGTAACCGATTTTCTTGTTAAAAACACAAATAATGGTCCTGAAAAATTTATTTGGCAACATTCTTGTCAACTTCAATATTATCAGTAATGTGTTTTGTGCCGAAATGCAATTCGTATAATTTGTTTTGTGCAATTTTCAGAAAAATCTGACAAATGACAGTTTGATTTTTGTTCGTTTGTCTATTCTTTGTTACTGGGTTCGAAAATTCATACTATTTACTATACAACAAGACGTGAGTGGTTTATGATTGGTTGATAAGGTATGAGTCAAAATCCCAAATTTTTAAATTTCGAAGTGCTATATCTTTTTAATTATAACACATTTTGAGCAACTGAAAACGGTTTTGAGCTCTAATAAATCATTTCTAATCGTATCTTTTGCCGAAATCCGCTTATCTCACATCGCGGTCTTCTCCATTACAACACAAATTTGCAATTAAACCCGGTTCATCGCAGAACCACGGTTAAACTAAGCATCTACAACCGGGCCTAAGTAGGCAATTCTTCCCAATATATTCATCCCTCGGATAATTATTTGTCTCCTCCATCACGGTGGGCTGGGAAGGGTATCGGTTTCGTGACAGTTTTGCCGAAGGACGCCCCGGCCCGCATGTTAATTTCATTTCCAGCCTCATAATTTATATTCTGCGAGTTAAAATTCGTGAAATATTAATCGTAATATGCTAAAAAAAGATAATAAAAAACCAACAAAACGGGCGCGGAGCGCTCTTTAAAATTCAAACAACGACAGCGCGTCAAGAGCGAGTTTCGCTGACGTAAAAAATGGCATTACGAGTTTTCCATTTGCCGACACTTTATTAGAAGGAATGGTAAATGATCGTTTTTTTCAAAGAAAATATCAATAATTAATAATCTACAGAGCTGTATAAATAACTGCGGACGCCATCTGCGCGGCTTTGGCTTAAAAATCGTGAACCACTGCGCATCAAACTATCACATACTTCTATAGTATTCCTGCTGGAGTATTTATTTAATTGTTTTCTCTAGCTAGCCGATTCGGGAATACTGGAATATAGTTCCTTTATATGTCCGTTTGGCATCAAAGACATCTACCAATAAAGTTTATTGAGCCGGGGGTTTTAAAAGGGCATCAATCAGCAAGCCCGATCCGAATAGAGCCTCAAAAGATGTTCTCTTTTCCCTTATTTTCATTCGGAAACGGATGGCCCAGTCTTTTATTTTACACACAATAACAAAACCGATATATTCCACCTACAAGTGTGCTATTACACAGGATGTTTATAAATTATTCCTCTTTATAGGAAAAATATTACTGTTTAAATTAACGAGAAAATGGCGGATGAGCTTTCCACCTCCGCCATTTTTTAAATCGCAAAAAACCATCAGTCAAAACAATACGCAATTTTTCCGGAGTAAGAAACTCGAGCGCCGGATTCCCGTTTCGGTAACGACCTCCCGAAAATTTATTTAGATTTTTCGCAATTACCCGAACCAGGGGCTGATTTCGCGCTCGCTCGAGCTTTGACGGGATTTACATTTCAAATGCGACAAACAAGGGATGTACGAAATTCGCAAGGAGGCGCAAGAAGGGGCCTCGAGTTTTTAATTGAGCGACGCCCCGGGCCCCCGGGACGGTTTCTCGCGATGAAAAACCACCCCCGGTAACCACCCGGGTCGCGTTCAGGTGAATAATTTATTGGGCGTCTAGGAAGGTTGTTTTTGGAGAAAAAAAATAGGGGGTGATTCTTACTAGATATTTCTGAAGGAAAAAGTGGCACGCCACTGCTTTCTCTTGTGTCCAAGAATTACCCCCTTAAATATTAGCTTGTTATTAAGGAACGCTCTGTATATAAAGCCGGTGAGGTTAATTTTGCGAATTCCTTTGGTTACGGTACTGTATGGGACATTTTTTTGGCCCTTTGTGTCCGTTTTTTGCGTACGGCGAAACACCGTGTAAAGCGTAAATCATACAAAAGAACGGCCTTTTGTATGGAAGACGTGTATTTAATTGACGATGCGAGTAAAAACTACTCGGGCCCTTTGAGACGAGCAAAAAGAGATGATTTAAAAAAAAAACGTTTTTGCGCCATTAATTCCAGCAGAACGTCGCAAAGTTGAAAGTTGCAAACATAAAAGACTCGAATTACATAGAAAAATTACTCACACAACGGCAACACCGCTATATTAAAGTCACCTCCATGGCACACTAGTCGTAGAAGTTATAACAAACTATAACCATTATTTGTAACAAATCTGGCGTATGGAAAGCGCGCCATAACTCTCTTTCCTGCACATATGTGCAAAGAAAATTCAGCAAACGAAATAAATCCTGTGGGAAAGGACATGTTGAAACCGACGCAAAACGTACGAGCCGTAGGTAATATTTCCGAGAGTTTTCCAGGATACCTTCTGCATATTTGAAAGCCCCGGAACTTCCGCCAGAGGCTCGAATTATTCGTGTTAACTAGACGTTACGTTCATAATGTGATTAAAACGGGAAATTTTAATAAGTTCACCGAGAGCCTCCTTTTGATCTGTTTGTAATTAAATCGAAATGCCTGTGCACAACAATAGCCGCGTTTGGACGGTGAAAAATAGAGGAAAAGCGAGGAAACTGGCTCAATTTCTGTTGCCGATAGAGCGGATTTACTCCCGACATTTACGAACCAATATCGCTTCAACGTCGGCACAATTTATATCACTAACTTTTTTAATAACCTCGAGTTATAGCTTCAATATTTGCTTAGAGTGCGAATTAACAACACCGCCGATTTAAAACAAGCGCGAAATTATTAGTTTCACCGCCTTAAAAATTCCAATATTTTTAATAGAAGATTCAATCTCGAGTTAAATTAAAATATACAGAATGTACCCAAAAAAGTCAAATATTCATTATTCCAGCCAGGACAAAAATTATTTATACACCCAATAGAGTCACTGAAACACCGAATAGAATCAATTATACGCCCAATAGAGTCAATAATGCGCCCAATAGAGTCACTGAAACACCGAATAGAATCAATTATACGCCCAATAGAGTCAATAATGCGCCCAATAGAGCCATCAGTTGAACACCCAATAGAGTCGATCAAACGCCCAGTAGAGTCGATCAAACGCCCAGTAGAGTCGATCAAACGCCCAGTAGAGTCAGGAAAGCATGGAAGAGAGTCAATTAATTCAAATTAATGAACAATGAGCTATTAGTAAGATGGAATTATGTAATTTGTGGGATGGAATAAAAAAGGTTTCAAACAAGAAAATATATTTGCTGTTAATCCAAGTTCCATTAAATATTCGGGCATTAAACGTACAAATGATATAATTTAACCAATTTATATAAGAGGATTTCGATTTCCCTTGAGAGCATCCAAGCATCGAATCCCGAAGGTCGGTGATCCTTTCCCATTTGCCCATCTCTCCCTGTTCATTAATTCCTGCAGCGAATAATATAATATCGGTTTTGAAATCAATTTCGCGATAAAAATCGCACTATTTTCGAATCGAAGCGCTCGGGTTTTATCTCTGTTTACCGAAGGATATTAGTGTAGCTGGAAACAAAGCGCATAAAACTGAAATAAACGAGTATTAATCCATTGGGCGAATATTTAAACAAAGCTTCAAAAACAAATTATTCGATGTGTATTTTGCAGGATCGAACGCAAAAATCCCGATTAGCGACAGAACATTTTTCGTTGCTACACTCAAAAAAATTATTGCGAAAACACAAGGGATCAAACAAGTGTAAATACCTATCCAAATATTGTTGTAAAAAATTATATTCCCGGTTTTTAGTGATTATACATCAAATGTTTTGGTCACAGTAAATTTACAGCAATTTTTTTTCAGTGTGCTTATCCCAAAAACGGGAGAAATTTATTGCGAAAGGGTAAATAGAGGTGGGAAAAGTGTGTATGGGGATGCAGCGAAAATCGCGATACATATACATCGGATGCCGACCCTCGTGCGAATAAACGGAATGGATAACAAATAATAATATAAAAGGGTCCTGAATAATATTATCTCCGGCTGAAACGGATCCTCCGGGAGCGGCCGCTCGTTCTCGAATTTCATTCATTTCGGCACAAAAGGGGCGGCGGAACGAGAGAAGGCATTTTTCGAGGAAACGGCCGAAAATGAACAGCCTTATTTCATTAAAAGTCTTTCGAGGGATTCGAGTCCTTACAGGAATTGGCTCTATTTCGAATCAGTTTATCCTTTATCCTTTTTTTTATGCGCCGAAATCCGCCTAATAATAAGCCGATATCGGGGCCCGCGATTCAGATCAAGAATCTGATAAAATATGCTAAAATTTTTAATAGAAATACCCGAGACTCGCCCGCCTTGTTTTCCCTAACCGAAAAGTCCTTTAGCTTTTTCAGCGCTTTTCGGGATCGTGTTCGATTCGTGAATTCCACCAGACCGTCCCGCTTTAAGTAGAAAGGACTTCGGCCAGGATTGATCAGGAAACTTGGCCGACGAAGATAATGTTATTTGTTCTTCCCCTTTAACGAAAACTTATTTTTCAAGGATCGGCCGGCTTTAGGAAAATAATGGAAAGGGATTATTCAGTCCTTAAGTAGATAAGAGTGGTATTAAGGGGAAACCATATTAGGAGAAAAAATGATCCTTTCAATGAGCTGTTAATTCATTTTCAAAGGCGCGAGAAAATAATTCCATGCAGCGCCGCTTTAATTCCATTTCGGTGTTTCGCGGAAAATAACAGTCCAATTTCCAATCGCCATTAACATCCTTTCTACCGGTTTTTCCCATCCGCGCGAAACAATGCGACCCGTCCCGGCAACACAATGCCCGTCGAGCACCGGAAAAAACAAACAAACGAAAACGGCCTCGTCCTTGCAGGGGATTTTTTTCGCGCCCCCGTTACGTTCGATTCCGCCCGTCAATCGTCCTGCGACAAAAGGCGCAAAGTCGCGATTCCCTTTGCCAAACGGAATTAACCTGGCAATCTATCACGGATTCTCCGCGGAGGGAAAATCGCCGGGGTTTTTTGTTTTTCGCGAGGCGCGATAAACGAGAAACGCACTTACCGCTCGATGAAATTATAAGGGAGTAATTGGGGTGGTTTAAAGGGTTCTCGAGCCGCCGGGAAAATGGAAGCAACAATCGGAGAATGGGGCAAAGTGGATCATTGGAGATCGAGAAAATTCTGCTCAATTGTTGATGTAGGCATTTAATTAGTGAATACAGGGTGTCGCAAAAAGATTGCCAATATCCAAAAGTGTTTAGCAAAGGTGTTAAAGGTGCTTGTTAAAGTTAAGAATAAAAAAGTAATTTTTTGATATAAGTATTAACAAAAATTATCTCTATCAAAAATCTACGTTGCAATATTAATTTTTCTTGTTGATGATAATGTTAAGAAAGCCGTATCCCCAATGAAGAGCCTGAAAATTTCAACAATTTTATACATACTGGACAATTTGATATAAATACCTTGAGAACAATCTCGTTGCTAAGATTAAGAAAATTAAAAGCCGATAATTTATTAGGCTTTCTAATTCCCATGAGGAATATTAAATAGGATTTTCTGTTATCGACATTCCAGTTTTCCCAAGGCATAGCGCAAGCATTCGTGTAATTTTCTTCGGACTAAAATATATCTGTATTTACGCGGAAGAATCCCCAATAAGTCTTTTGTATTTCTCACCACATTGACCAATTTCTGAGCGTATCCAGTGATTACCACCACGTAGAAACCGTATATTAGTATAGGAAGGGCCGTTTTATACCCTGGTTTCTACAACAATAAATGTTTGTGTGCAACAATTTAATCTAGCAATGAATCAAAAAACCTTACAAGATACAAAAAGAACACACTGAATCCAAACCCTAACGAAGTCGCCATGAAGAGGCCCAATAAAATCAACCCATCCGGTAGAATTAACATTTTTTTCAATCTAAAAACCACGCAAATAATGGTACAGAAATGGGACGTACTGTATTATATACCTCTTAATTTGTAGATGAACTTTAACGCAATTTCTCAGGTGTATATCAATCGATTTTTGATCGGCCATCCCGTGACTTTGATTGATAAAAAAATTCAAAAAATGATGCTGCAAAACCAGATGCCCTATGTTGTACAAATACACGTTCATCGTCGCGACGGTGTTGTAAAAGAACGGAGTAGTTGATACATACAAGGCAATCATCCACGCCATCTGTTGCTCTTCGTTAACATTATTTCTTATAAAATAAACCGCCACCTCCCAATCATACTCGTCCCCCGTCCACGGTAAATAAGTCAACCAGGACGACAACAAAATCAAAATCTGCAACCCGTTGACCAGCTTCAACCGGCCCGCTTCCTCCTCCACCGCCGGCCGGGCTTCCCCGAAACCCGCCAAATCGAAAGCCTCCGTTCTGATAATGCCCGGCACGCTCAAGATGCGGTTTCTCTTCACCAACAACCACATCACATTTATAGGCGTCTGGAAAGAAAACCCGATTAGAAACCCGGAAGTTTCTGCTCCGGGAACTACTGGTGCAAACCGCCGGCTCCTGCAGCTGACGTGCATGCACGCGATATTTCAAAGTTGCCACGCTAATTCGCCGGGGGAAGTATCAGATTCTCGCTTAATTCGAACTGCACCAGCTAGACAAACACTGGAAAAGGCCCGTGTATAATTGATTGAAGTTGGTGAAGGTTTTTTTTATTCGTAGACGAAGTCACGATTAGATTAAATTGAGCAATATAGTCTATGCAAGACAAAGTTAGATGCACGTCACCATAAATTTACTACGTCATAAATAGACCGTGTTGCCTAACTTTCATAAAGTTTACAAAATCTGGGAATTTTCTAAATTTGTCAAGAGAGATTGCAGAGAGAGAATGCATGATATAAAATGAACACAGGGTGATCAAAAAGTTAATTTGAAAAGTTGCTTGGAATTAAGAGATTCATACACAGTTTAAAAAGAAGTATCAAAAGTTATGATAGGAACATTCGATTTGGCTTTCCGAAATACCTAAAATCAAAATTTTGTGATTTTTGAGTAGCTGTATAGCCTTTATTATGAGACCAAGTATGAACCCTGTGCACATTGCTTGGCAAATATGACGACATTAGTGACGTGTATCTAGCATTCTTTTGCATAAACTATATACATACCAATAACATCACAATAATAGTAAGGTAATATTTGAAGAAAAATTCCTTGTTTCGTTCTTTAACCAGCTGGTATACGCCGTACAATCCGAAGAAGTTGAGGAAAACCAATGGCGCAATTACGGCGAGCCGTTTGAGCGGTTTGTTTTCGCATATTTTCGCCGGGAAAAACGCCATGAGGAAAAGCAGCGGATCTGAAAAGCGTCGCAGGAAACTAGTCAAAGCGATAAATACACCTGGAAAACGTCTCACCGTTCATCTTGCACTCGGTGCTCGCGGCTAGGTTAGATCAAAAGACGGCGCTCAATCGTCTTTTATAGTCTCACCGGGCGAGTAATATCTTTTAAAGCTACTTATAATTACTCCGAGTTAAACGCATTTACATAAAGCAGCAATCGTAAAAACAATATCGCGTAATTGCGCTTTGTCTCTTCCTTCCCCCAGTCGCTCAAATTGCTTTATAATCGCGCCCGAGTTTTCACATTTCCATAATACAAAAACTCCCTTAATATAATACAGAGCATTCGGAACAAAAAAAATAAGTGTCGCGAACAATGTATGCAATTATAGGGAGTTTTTAGAGGGGCTGTAGTTGGTTTTAAGAAGCTTGCTTGTTTTGGAGAGAGGTTTCATTAAAGTTTATCCATTGCGAAAGGCTCGCGTGTAAGAGGTACATTGCAGGAAGTTCGGAAGGTGATACAGGCGGCAGCCATCGGGCGAAACTTGCGGAAACTTGCTGTATATAGTTTGTCTTTGTACGTCAAAATGTCATAGAAGTTGTTGCAGAGATAGCGACTCGCTGTAATTACGTTTCCGCGGGATTGTTCGACGTTCATTGTTTGTTTTAGCATTTCGAATTTATACAGGGCGAGCCAGTCTCAACGGGATGGAGCATTGTAGTTTTAAAATTGCTTCGGCTTAAATGCAGGTGTCCCTATAATGTGGCAAAGCTCATTTACTCTGTTATTAAAGTGTGGGGCACTTTGGCATAATTTAATTTTTTTTTGAAATATACAGGGGGCTCTATAAATCGAGACCGAACTAAACATACCTTTTTTTAAAGGCAATGATATGTTTTTCTCTGATTTTGATTTGAGCAATGGAGAAGACCACGATGTGAGATATGCGGATTTCGGCAAAAGATACGATTAGAAATGATTTATTAGAGCTCAAAACCGTTTTCAGTTGCTCAAAATGTGTTATAATTAAAAAGATATAGCCCTTTGAAATTTAAAAATTTTGGGTTTTGACTCATACCTTATCAACCAATCATAAACCACTAACGTCTTGTTGTATAGTAAATAGTATGAATTTTCGAACGCAGTAACAAAGAATACACAAACGAACAAAAATCAAACTGTCATTTGTCAGATTTTTCTGAAAAATGCACAAAACAAATTACACGAAATGCAGTTTGGCACAAAACACTTTACTGATAATATTGAAGTTGACAAGAATGTTGGCAAATAAATTTTTCAGGTCCATTATTTGTGTTTTTAACAAGAAAATCGGTTACAATTTATACAGATAAAGATGTTATTTCTATATTAATATATCGAATTATCCATTAGGTAATGGAAGAAATGGATAAATCAGAAAATGTTTATTGCAATAAATATACAAAAAACGCACATTTTGCGGAGTAAAGAAGAGTATTAGGAAACGTGGCAAACTTGCTAAATGTGACTTCTCTTTGAAACTCTCGCTTTGATTGGAGCAGAGTGTATGACGATTGTGTGACGTTTTTCAAACTTTAAAAATTAATTGCGGCCTTATTTGGCCACAGAAAAAAATAAAAATTTCATTACGCGCCTTCTTAGAACACACGGTTTTGAAAAAAAAAAATTAAAAAAAAGTCGTGGTCATCTCCATTAGAGGTTTCATAAGTTGACCGGAGTATCAACATATATGTAGATATTATTATCCCATTTTTGGCAATAATTTATTCACCAGTGCCGAATTGGAAGCTTTTAGGGATTATAATTAGCGGAAAAATCCTATTATTTGTTATTTAGATCGCTGCGAATCGCTATAATTGAATCTTCTGCTGAATAATACGGAGGAATTATATAGGGAAAGCAGCTGGTCGGATTCCCATCTCCGAATTCAGGGATTTAATAGAGCGCGAAATTAGTTTAATTGACGGCCGACACGACTCGCCGAAATCGAACGGATTTTCAAAATATTTAATTCTCCCGCACCGGAAAATTCGCGACGAGCGAGCCGTTATAAGAACATCCCGAATTATCGCGCAGCGAAATGTGAAACAACCCCTAGCGTAGCGTCGCGACGCGCACCGAAGAACAATTTACCTACCCATCGAATTTCGATATTAATTGTTCTACCGGAAAAATCCCCGGACGCGCCGCGAGTGAAAAAAACGGCCCGCCAAACGGGAAGCAATCGAAACAAGCAGGGGGAGCGGGCGTTCGGCCTAAAAGGGGGAATCGAAGCTCGCGATGTTTGCGGAGCGTGTGCGGAATGGAAACCCGAGGAAAACTGATACATAACGACGTCGAATGGAAACCGAATCGTTACGTAAGCCTCAGAGACAGATGGATCTCGGATAGACGAGATGGAAAACAGGAAGCGACGCTTTCGGCTCGCCGAACAACACCGATTCCAATTCCGCTTTTACGCGATCGGTTTTATCGAAAAAAAGGGGATCTATAACATTATTTTCCTGTTGATAATATTTATTGAAGTGTTATTGGAATCCTTAAATTAATTAGGATGTTTGAATAAGAATGTGATTAACTTGCAGGATGTTAATTTGCAGGATGTCTACTTGCGTGATATCAGTTTACAGGATATTAATTTAGAGGATATTAATTTACAGGACAACTAAGTAGATGAACCAGAATCTAGATTAGATATAATAATGCAACAGGATATCTAATTTAATTTACAGAAATCAAGATTGTAATGCCGGATTTCGCACCAATCTGCATTCAGGTATTGGACCATCAAATTGGACCATCAAATATACCACATTAGCTGCAATGGAGAAGACCACGACTTTTTTTTAATTTTTTTTTCAAAACCGTGTGTTCTAAGAAGGCGCGTAATGACATTTTTATTTTTTTCTGTGGCCAAATAAGGCCGCAATTAATTTTTAAAGTTTGAAAAACGTCACACAATCGTCATACACTCTGCTCCAATCAAAGCGAGAGTTGCAAAGAAAAGACACATTTAGCAAGTTTGCCACGTTTCCTATTACTCTTCTTTACTCCGCAAAATGTGCGTTTTTTGTATATTTATTGCAATAAATATTTTCTGATTTATCCATTTCTTCCATTACCTAATGGATAATTCCATATATTAATATAGAAATAACATCTTCATCTTTATAAATTGTAACCGATTTTCGTGTTAAAAACACAAATAATGGTCCTGAAAAATTTATTTGGCAACATTCTTGTCAACTTCAATATTATCAGTAAAGTGTTTTGTACCGAACTGCAATTCGTGTAATTTGTTTTGTGCATTTTTCAGAAAAATCTGACAAATGACAGTTTGATTTTTGTTCGTTTGTGTATTCTTTGTTACTGCGTTCGAAAATTCATACTATTTACTATACAACAAGACGTGAGTGGTTTATGATTGGTTGATAAGGTATGAGTCAAAACCCGAAATTTTTAAATTTCAAAGGGCTATAACTTTTTAATTATAACACATTTTGAGCAACTGAAAACGGTTTTGAGCTCTAATAAATCATTTCTAATCGTATCTTTGGCTGAAATCCGCATATCTCACATCGTGGTCCTCTCCATTGTACTTAGCACTTCCTAAATTCGCTTTAAGTATTACCCAACTTTAAGAAATGCTTGCTAAAATCGGGAATAAGAGTTATTTAGGTGCCTACTAATAGAAAATTTTGCATTCCAAAAAGCTTCCGGGGGGATTTTTTTAATGGAAATTAATTACGTGATAATTCCGCGCGGAATTTCGTGCTTTCCCCGGCGATAAATCCGAATTTGCCGGGCCCTAAATTTCACTTTCCGCCCCATCGGAAGATTTCTCGAAGAATTTAGAATAAAAAAAATACGCGCCATCGCTCGTATTACATTCACCCCCTCGGGACGACCTTTTATCGCGCCAACCGACAGAACAAACCCCCTCATTCGATATATTTTTTTCCTGCCCGAAACAGACGGGCACCAGCGGCGTTATCGACTACGCCCGCACGTCTTGATTATCGCTTATACGACGTATTTCTTGCTTAAAAGAAAACCCCTTTTTCCACATTTTCCCCCAAAATCGCCCTCACAGCCGTAAATTCCCAAACAGAGATACTATTCGCAGCTATTATCTATTTATACCATATAATTAATTGGCATTGCGATGATGCCACTGCAATTATTGATCAGATTAGTGCGAAGTGTAAAGCATATATGCGACGACATTAATTATATTACCGCAAATTGATTAACATTACACCGATTCTCTCTACTTTTATATTAATTAATCGCGCTAGTAGAAGAAGTTGCGGTTGACATCGCGAAGTTGATCTGTGACGAATTACAAAAAAGTCTTTGATGACGGGCCGGCATCGATCCGAAAGTTCCGTGAAGCAAATATAATAAGGGATCCAATTTCCTGTAACCGACACCATTTTTATGAAAGCAGAACCTTTTGTCTGGGCGGCGCGACGCCCGTTGTAAGGGCGAAGGGTTTTTTTCGATATCGGAAATTTAAGGGCGCGTTCGACCGATCAAACGTAAAATTAATACCCGCGTTACTTCACATCGGTAAACTGATAACGCGTATATAGCCACTTCACGGTAATAGAGCCGTGACGTCGCCGCGGCGTTGCCGCGCTGCTATTTTTTCCCTAGTACACTCGAAATGCAAGTTTAGCGTTGAATAACATTATAATAGGAAACGCGAAACTGCATTAATTGAAACCATCAATGCGTATTCGAGAGACTTGGATTTAGCGGAGGCGAAGGAGAATTGCTCGTTCACAAGGGTAAGCATTTACTGGGTGGACACTTTAACTGGAATAAAATTCGCTATTCGCTATTCGCTAAAAATTCCTGATATATAGGGTGTTATTTAATAACATGCTAACACTTAAGGGGGTGATTCTTGGACCCATTTTAAGAAAAAAACTTCATATAAATCTATGTCCTAAACTTCTTAACTTTTGAGATACGGGGAATTAAAGTTTTAAGAAAAAAAAAACAATTTTTTACTGTCATTTTCATACCACTTTAAATATTTTTATGAAATTTGGTGTACGGCGTTTATGCATTAAAGAGCATTTTTTGATCCAAAAATCTTTTTTTTATTTCTAACAGTGGCGTCCCTACTGGACTCAGACTAGATATTTTTGAATAAAAAAGTGATACGCCACTGCTATCTCTTAAAATCAAAATTATTTTTCGAATTCTCGTTCAATTTAGAACAAATTCGATTTCTCGACTTTTTTTCGTACAACTCACCGTTTCGCTAAAAAAAAATTAAATTCATTCATTTGCATCTCCCTGGACGAATGACGACCAAAAACGATTTATCTAACTCTGAACAATAATTTATTTAAGCGGATAACTTTTAAACGTTGAAATTGTGAAATTAAAGTAAAATAAAGAAATAATTTAAATCAGGTGTTGGAAATGTCCGCCGAAAGTGGTATGAAAATGACAGTAAAATTTTTTTTTTTTCTTAAAACTTTAATACCCCGTATCTCAAAAGTTAAGAAGTTTAGGACATAGGTTTATATGAAGTTTTTTTCTTAAAATGGGTCCAAGAATCACCCCCTTAAGCATGTTATTAAATAACACCCTGTATACAAAAAATATTGAGGGTGATTTCAGCTACCCCCAAAGGGCCACATTTTTCATATTGCTATATAGCAGTAAACTCCTCCCTGTTAGTGAATTTAATCCAATTAATGTGTCCACCCTGTAGATAAAATGAAGAGAACGAGGTAGCGAGTGCTATTAGTATTACAGACATTCGACGTCGAAGAGCATCCCCGATAATCGATTAATAAGAATTTATAGGGGGGTAATTGATATTCTAATTCGATTGGCCTTTTAGGGTGAATCGGGCCAGAAGAGTGGAGGATCTTTTAATTTCATTCGGCTGTAGGGGATTTCGATTGATTATTATATACAAAGCGAAAAGTTCCAAAGCACTTATAATCGAATTTGTTCTTCTTCCTCCACTCGATTGTTAATCGAATGCGATGGAATTTTAGTAGCGGGGGAGAAGAGACAAGGATGTAGGATTGTTGTGGTGGCAAAATTTGAATTTTAAACGAAACCGCATATTAATCACGAATAATAATTAGGTTTTGCTAATGGAGCGTTTGATCAACTTCACAGTCAGGTGTTTGGCGGGTAATTAATTTCGAGTATTTTCGAATACTTACAAGTGTAATAAATAATATTAGAGGAGCTCTCAATTTTCGTGGAGCATTTTTTTATTTGATTAAATTTAGAGCATGCACTCGGTTGAAATGTTTGATTGCAACAATGCCATCGGATTAAATTCATTAAAAAAGCAAGGTTTAAAGTGTCGCGAAAATGTTAGGAAAAACTCTTGAACATCTCGGAAAACTGTTAATTGCATTTCTTTTGTTCTAATTCGCGCTAACGAGATTTTAATTCGAAAGTTCACTCGCGAATAGATTTTTAATTTGATTGCAAAAAGACTACACTTAATCCTGCAAAAAAAACTTACCCTGTAAATTCCCACTAGCAGCACTATGCTCAGCAGTATCATAAATAGATGGGTCCCAATTATCGCCAGATAAGCGATCTGAACACCTGAAAAAAATTAATAAATTATCGCATCAATTCCGCACAAACTATAGTGAAAATTTCGGAGAAAAAAATTTCCTCGCTTATAAATTAACGGCGATTTTTCCTCGAAAAGAATTTCCCCGGCTGTTTCGCCACTTTTGCTTTTCTCTTCATCCGACGAAAAATTTTCGAGTACACGACATTAATTTCGAGCACTCCTTGACGTTTATTAAAAGTCCCGGCTCCCATCCCATCCGGGGCGGCGATGGTTTTTAATGTATTCCTTTTGGATAATTATAATGCATATTTTACCACACCGTATCTCGTTGTTCTTGCGAGATTTAAATCATTCTATACAGGGTGAAATACGTGCATTAAAATTAAGTAGTGCGTGACGTCATTACTAGATTAAAATGATTGTACTATAAGTTGAATTTTACAAATATACAAACGTGATTAACAAGCGTAAATTGTAAATATCTGGCTACGTGAACAAATTAATAAACTAACCAGTATGATATAAAAAAGAGCTTTTAATGAGTGAAAATTGGCGTGAAGTTCGTGTTTATATGAAGCACGCTAGAATGTTTCGATGGCAAATATAACAGTTTTATTTTTGTGTAAAATAAATAACTTTATGGCGAAAAGTAGAGGGAATGATAAATTGGTGGAATGATAAAATGAACCGCCTTGTATATGTTGGTTGTTGAAGCGGAAGCGGAAGCTTTGCGATTTTTTTTCCGAACCTTTTGTTATTTTACATTCCATCCATTCGTTAAATGAAAAAAGAGGAGGGTTTAAAAATGCGGAAACGTTGGATTTAGAGTTATTTTAATTCGCCGGTGGAACGTTTAAGGTGAAATTCCTAAAACAAATGCTCTAACGTGTATATCTTTCCACAAAGAAAAATATTTTCGTTTCTTTGCCGAGAATGCGAATAAATTATCCGGGCAAAGTCTGCGAGAGATAAGCTATCCCCTAAATCTTTGATAAATGTTCCGAATTGGAGTTTTCTTGGGGAAAATAAAAGTTTTCATTGAAACTTCCCGCAACTCTTGCCCGGATTTCAACTCAAAACGAACCACCCTGTGCAATCCCACCCCGGATTTCCTCGCCCCAAACGCACCGGCGTAAACCCTCACAATATCACTATCAACGCCGAGCAATTTATTATTTAATTTCCCAGCGAAAACTGTCTTATTTGCAAATTAATTGCGGACCTTCCATTATTCAAACACAAACACCGTTTAGACGAACTCGTTAAGTCTTCGATTATCTTCAGTGCCCGTTTAATTACAGTAAATTAAGCCTTTTTGCGCTGAGCGCCTCGGATTTCTAAACTAAAACCCGTTTATCTCGCAACCGCCAGGTGTAAATTATTTTCATTATGTAGAATCTAATACCTACGGAAATACATAATAATAATACACGAAATTCACACAGTGCATTTCATGAGTTAATGGGCAGCAAACATTCATGAGTTACTCGTTATATTGTGTTGCGTGTATGGGGAAAATTGGATATGAAAATATTTGATGAGTTGTATTTAACGATTCTGGCTTGAGTTGCATAATTAATGCACTGGATTTGTGTAGGAGTAGATTCTCTGATCAATTGAATAAAGTTTCTTCGATATATTTTTATATATAACAGTAAATTTAATCGCCGCGTCAACTCGCGTAGTAATTTGCAATTAAAAGTAAAATGAAATTTGAGTTTTTGTTTCGACAAAATTAATTAGTTTCGTAATGCGAATGAGTAGCAACAATAAAAGTAATAAGCTGCACTATAAATAGAAGGCGTCCTGTTTTGAAATTTTGAGTGGGTAATCAAAGTGCAATTCTGCTTTTAATTAGCAGCTAAAATGCGGCTTCGCTACTTTTTAATTAAATTCACGAGCGAAATATTCGAGTTAGCAGCGCATTGGACTAAGTACCATTTCGTGTTAAGTTATAATAACTACCTGCTGTATTTGTTATATTAAATTATGAACTCCTTAAAGGGTTGTATATGCATATATGTTTTCCCTTTGTGTCTATAATGTATACGCAATTTGGCCCTTTTATTCGAATCATGTAAGCGCTATAACTCCGGGAAAATAAGGGCTATTTCGGTCACGTAGCGAAAATAAAGGTTTTACGACCATTTGCAAAGGATAAACTAATAATAGTAAAATAGGGTGATGATACAAGACGTTAAAAAAATATACTCACCATAATAAACGTCCTCTAAGGTAGCGAATCTTTTGATGTTCACCCCGATTCTCCAACTATAAAGCAGCACAACCAGTATGGATATATTCTGTAAATAGAAAAACAATTTCAACAAACTTCCCCCTTTTATTAATTAAATATTTCCTTCGCACTAATGCCTTTCTAATGCCGTCACCGAAAGGAGTCGCGTCAAACTCTAAAATCTATTCAAAACTACAGCTAACTTCAATTAGAGTTTCGCTTAACTAGGCGAGATTGAGAAGACTTGCTCAGTTTTCGGAGTCGGGGGGAATCTTTCGCGGATTAATGTCGCACTTTCACCCTTAATAAACTCCGGCGGGGGGGGGAAGTTTTTCCAGCGATGTTTGCAGATTGTAAAACGTTTCCGAAGCCGATTTTATTAAGGTTAACAAGTCGAGATTTTAATAAACTTAAGACGAGAAATGGGGTTTTCGGTTAATAAAAAATCGCCGGAGGGATGAATGTGTACTCAACGTTCGTTTTATTCGCTTCCTTTCATCGAAGCCGTTTTAATTAGGGACTTACCAGAGTGTAAATGGCGGCCGTGATGGCGGCATGCCTTGGATTTAGCAGCCGACAGCATCCTACTTGCGTTAGTTGGCCATGCTTGTAAATGAGAGCAGACTTCATTTTCCACTACAACATTACGACCTGAAACAAATATTAATATTCATAAATACCCACTAGCTGCATTCGAATCTAAGCTGAAGTAAAGCCGAGCGAAGCCAACTCTAATTTCACCAACCAATTCTTAAAGTTAGGTATTACTTAAAAGTAATACTTAAAGGTGATTTCGGGATACGGGATTTTTTATGTTGGTGAAATTCGATTTAGGTATATACTCTACTAATACCTTAGGAATTACTTAGCTAGGGAATATTAAAAACCATGTTGTTGAAATCGATTTCGGATGGACGCTTTGTTATTTAGGGAATAAATTTAATCGGCTATCGGGAATTTATGTTTCATAAACGAGCGAGAAATGGGAAAATCGAAGGGGATGCGGATTGGGCACGCTGTTTTTGGTTTATGACGCGAAATTCACTTGATTGATTCGAAATTAAATTGTCCTCGTTTCCGGAAAATTCGGAAAAATCACGCTCGTAAACAAATCGTAATGGGCCGTTCGAGTCAATATTTATTAGACATTAATTAATCGGGGTCAAAATAAACATCGAAGAAAATTAGGAAATTTATTTATCACATTGTACGGATTCCCAGTAGGAAATTGGGAAAATAATATCTTACAGGCGTTTTAGTTCAAACAGATCTGCTTCGCACTATAACCGAAAAGTTACTTCATTAAAGTTTTAAAGCGAAAAGAAGTTCCTGCAGCGCGAAACTTAAATAACGTCGGGAGCATTTCGCGCGGTTATCTAATTAAATTTTAATTATGGCAGCAATAAAAATTGTAATTACTATAGCCGGCCGCATAAAGGGGAAAATTGCGATGGCTATCTGGAGATTTTAGTTAGCGCAGTTTTCTTAGTAGCAATTCCGGATACTGATTAAAATTTCGCAGCTGTCTGGGATTTTGTGACTGTAATTTTCAGTATTTTTTTACTACATCAATTATCATTGGAATTAATCTGATATATATGCAATGTTAGTGCAACTTTAATATAATTAGCAAAAATCATCCAAAAATAAATCTAACTGATTTTGATAAATTTTTTATGCATATGCAGGGTGTTCCAAAAATAGGGGGTGATTAAAAAAAGCGTATAAAAATTTTGTAAATGTAAAAATACACGAAAATAACCACTAAAAATGTCATATTGTCATGACTTAAAGTGTCATGACATTATTATATCGCATGAAAACGAGCCTTAAATAAGGCCTTAAATAAGGTGATGAAAATGTTGATTTCAAAAATCGTATGAATGCCAAAAAAGTGATACTATTAAATCTGCTAATCTCAAGTGAGATTTTCATCAAAAGCCTGGTTAAATTGCTATCCTAACTTTAGGTATTTCCTATCACTTTTAATTTTCCTATCACTTACTAGACCTTCGTGAAACTCAAATTGTATTTAGGACTTCCTAAATCCGGTTTAAGTATTACCTAACTGTAAGAATTGGTTAGCGAAACCGAGCATATAACCATTTATTGAGAGGTCTCGCTCGCTGCGAGACCTTCTCTAAGTATTTTCAAGCTTGGAAAAATCGCAATTACTCGGAGTCGCCGAGACGGAAAATTGGAAGATGACCATTCCACGGGATCGTTAACGTTTGAAATTTCCAAGTTGACGAGCGATCGAGCGCGGCTCGAGACAAATGGCGTCGCGACGTGTGTCGGATATCCGAAGAAACGGGGGGCAAAAAATACGCTGGAAGTTTCGCCGTTTTAAACGAGGCCCGATAACAATACGCCGGGGAGATGGCGACGAACCGTTGGGTCGTTAACGGGGTAGAAAGTGACAGAGAAAAATCCCTTCAGGGAGCACTGGATTGTTGTAGTTAACACGACGAATTAATCAGCGTTATTGTTCTGGAGAGTTTTTGTTATAGCTTACGTAAATATAGCGTTGTTACGTTATTTTAACGTAAAGGCATTCATTGTAGCAGTATTTTGAACTCTAACCCCATAACTTAACTCATAATTACTTATGCCCTATTTCACCAACAAGTTCTCAAAGTTAGGTCAGGCATGAACGTAATATCATCAAAGAATCTTGTACAATACACAATTATAATTTAATGATTCTTCTTTTTATAAGACATTCAACAAGGCGCCTTTTGTTGTTGTGTTTGCCGGTTACCCTTAAATTTGTTAGGCTCATAATGGGTTTCTAGCATTGCTGCTTCCGCGGATTAATTCCTTTTAATTAGTGTTACAAGTTCGGGCGTTAAATAAATTAACGTCGCGCGTAGGATGATACACAAAAGGGCTTCGGTTTGTATGGAAACTAAGTTAAATTAAAATATATCCCGGTTCCGCTGCGCACGTCGAATAAGTTCCCGGTTGTAGCGAGTAAATATATCATCTCGCCTTGGGTTGTTGGGAGTAAATCAAGCGGGATTAGAAACGCGAAAAGCAATTAGCCGAGTGTCTTGCGCCGGACGATTTACGCTTGATTGCTATTAATAACAGTCTGTCATACGCGTTGACAGTTCCCGCGCAAATACCAACTGTCTAATATTTGACTAAGGTGGTAGCAATGTTTGCTGTCAATGTTTGCAACGGAGCGACTCTTACTGGTGATGTATACGGCTATTAAAAATGTTTTCGATCGATTACTCTTCTGCGGTCACTATATCACAAAGGTTGGGCGTACAAAAAGACATTTTGATTTCGGAAAAGCGAGCCAGATTGTGCCGTTTGGCTCGGACAGGCGGAGGGAATCGTTCCTCTTTTGACGGCCGAATTAAAAACGAAAGTAAATTGGAATTAGATCGGGCTGGATGGACCCTTTGCGCTCGGCTGGGGGCCCTTTTTTCCCGAAATTTTAATTAAGAAACGGTAATGCGATTTTTCGCCGGCGAAACAATAGAGGAACCGGCTTCAACCCGGCGGCGTCGCGACGCCGACGTCGTTCCGGTAAATATTTAATTCGCAATTAAAAGAAACGACTTTATTAAACTACTCGTAGAAAGGTTGGAAAGGGCGCTAACGCGCCCTTTCTTCGGACACTGACCCGTTGCCAGGTCGTCAATTGTTGCAATTAAATCTTTTGGTGGTCTTGTCACTTATTAGTCAGACAATCACTACCACTATTTTCACTACTATACAACCATACACTACTGCTTCACTATCATATAAATCACTAATTGTAAGCTCAAAAGTTTATTAGCCGTAATTGTTAACAAAACTTTCATAACAGCGTCCAAATCCAAAAATTTGTTCGCTTCAAATCAAATAAAAATAGAATAACCCCTTATATGTCATATTATAGAGAAAAAACATTCGCTACAATTTTTGAAGAATAAAACTTTTTTCGAAATCGCACCTTTTTTCGAGATATTTCAATTTTTTTGACAAAATTGCGAAAAAGAATATTTATTTTTCCTATAACTCCGGTAAATGGATTTTCCCGGATATGCGGTTTGCGTGAGGTGATTGGTAATATATTAAAGAATATTTTAGGAAATTTTAAAGAAAATCGTCGGAAAATTTTCGGAGAAAATCCCGAAAAACACCAAAAATACCCAAAAATTCCCTAAAAATCCGGTTTTTCACCCGGATCTCGTAAGGTTACATAGGATACTTCTTATCTAAGTAATTCCTAAGGTAACAAGTACTTAAATCGAATACTTATCTAAATCGAATTTGGTGAAAGCATATGATGAAACGGTGACTTCCTAAATCAGGTTTAAGTATTACCTAACTTTATCCACCCCGTATGTATTTTTTTTATTCAGGAATAGTGTGTTATTTTTGCAGGAATACTCGAAATGCTTTCCTATGTATAAAGCTTTCGAGTGCACGAGGAAGTTTCCTCCGCAGCCAATTAAAATGAGCAACTTCCCCCGAATAAATTCTAATTGGAAATGGCACGCCAAATTAATTAATAGCTCCGCGTTAAAATCAAGAACGCTCGGTATCTCGGGAGAGATCTCACTAATTTCTATTAAAGCGCCGTAAATTATCTTTCGCATGTGCCCGTTGTTTTGTGTTGCGGGAATTTAACTCGGCGAAATCAATTTTAATTTTAAATCGAAGACGGCTTGGTAATTTTGACATTTTGACAGATTCTAATGCCGACTTGATCGTAAATATTAATGGATTTATGAGATTGGAAAAAATGTGCAGGGTAATATAAATTCGGTATTACCCGTTGTTGGATTCATTTTTAACGCTAGCGTACGATTAAATTACTGCAAATTTAATTAAATTAATGGAACGTCGCGTGACGGCGTAGCAAATTTGATTATTTTAAAATTCGATTTAATGTTTTCATATATGAATAAATAAATTGGAACAAACTCAGGAAAGGATGTACAACACTCGACAATTTTTAATTAAAATTAGTTTTTTATTTATGAGTATCCCTGATACCTTTTTTGACAAATAAAGAGGAACTTTTAACAATCCAATCGACTGTATTTAATTAAAAAATAACCCATTTATTATCGGAAACGGATAAAATCTCTATACAAGCGTAATAACTTCGATAAATCCTATTGAAGTTATACGGCCCGACTGGCAATATCGTATAAGTAACAGCGCGATATGGAAGTAACTATTTAAATCGAATCGAAATGCATCGAACTTTTTTTTGTAATTTTTCCATTAGAACCGGAAATTCCATTTCCATTTCTATTTCTATCCCTCGACAAGCGAATGCTCGCTCCGCGTTTTCTCCAATAACCCGCATATACAAAGATTAGCTCGATATTAACCCATCTTTACATCACAATCTTATAAAAGAAAAAATCTCCCTCTATGTTTACATCTTCTCTCTGAACCACAGATCAATAGTGACTGAACTATGCATCTTAAACCGGGCTTAAGAAAAACATAAGCGTGTATAAGAAAATTATGATAAAAAAAGCTATTTTTTTCCTACAACTGTAACATCCTGTAGCTCAAAAACTAAGAGATTTACGACATATTAACTTTTCTTAAAGGATTTACACCCTTTAAGTAAAGGCACTCAATTAACAAACACCCTGTATATACTATAAAAAAGAGTTGGTGTTGAGGTGAGAGTATAAACGAGAGCTCAAATCTCTCTCGTTTAGGAGCTCGAGTTGCAGTGCAAACGCTCTAGATCCCGAATCAGACGCGATGCTGGGTTAAAAAGGGCCGGATAGGCGCACGTAAGGCGACGATTTGCATGTGGGGAATCCGCCGCAATCGCGTTAATTGACATATGCAATCCAATTAAGCCGCCCTCGACGGGCTTGTGCGACACGTAGTTTCCCGAATTTGCGACGCGTGACGTTCGTTTTCGCGCGAAAAGCAATTAAACGGCAAAGGGACCCGTCTGTCTCTCGTTTGTCAGCGGCGTCTTCGGTGAAATGCGCGCGGATTAACACGTTAGATGCCACGGCGATGTGTGAAGCTGTGTCTAATCCGAACGCGCGGTGTAACAGCGGCTTAATGGCATCGATGATGTACGATAGAATTTAGATTCGCTTAATTTAAAGGCGGATGTATGCGCCCTAATGTGTTTTTTATTTCCAGCTCTCTTCTACTGGGAGTTTACGTGACCCAAATGCGAACAGGCGGCGTTCATTTTTCAAAAAACCACGTCTTCACTTTAATGTTTTAGTTCAGTTTAGCGGGGAATTTCCTCGAAGGATCGTTATCAAAGGGAAGACATATTGGCGGGATTTGCCTCTAAGCACGAGTCTTCTATACCTATACTGTAAGTATTAAATAACAGCATCCCTATATACGCAATGGAGAAGACCACGACTTTTTTTTAAATTTTTTTTCGAAACCGTGTGTTCTAAGATGGCGCGTAATGAAATTTTTATTTTTTTCTGTGGCCAAATAAGGCCGCAATTAATTTTTAAAGTTTGAAAAACGTCACACAATCGTCATACACTCTGCTCCAATCAAAGCGAGAGTTGCAAAGAGAAGTCACATTTAGCAAGTTTGCCACGTTTCCTATTACTCTTCTTTAGTCCGCAAAATGTGCGTTTTTTGTATATTTATTGCAATAAACATTTTCTGATTTATCCATTTCTTCCATTACCTAATGGATAATTCGATATATTAATATAGAAATAACATCTTCATCTGTATAAATTATAACCGATTTTCGTGTTAAAAACACAAATAATGGTCCTGAAAAATTTATTTGACAACATTCTTGTCAACTTCAATATTATCAGTAAACTGTTTTGTGCCAAACTGCAATTCGTGTAATTTGTTTTGTGCATTTTTCAGAAAAATCTGACAAATGACAGTTTGATTTTTGTTCGTTTGTGTATTCTTTGTTACTGCGTTTGAAAATTCATACTATTTACTATACAACAAGACGTGAGTGGTTTATGATTGGTTATAAGGTATGAGTCAAAATCCCAAATTTTTAAATTTCAAATGGCTATATCTTTTTAATTATAACACATTTTGAGCAACTGAAAACGGTTTTGAGCTCTAGTAAATCATTTCTAATCGTATCTTTGGCTGAAATCCGCATATCTCACATCGTGGCCTTCTCCATTGGAAAAAAACAGGTTGAGTTCATATTTTTAATTCACCAGGGGCGCTTTTGGAAGGTAAATTAGCTCGACACGTGCACTTAACACGCCTGCAATTAGCACTCTACATGCACTCCGTGTAAGTGCGAGGAAGTTTCGCAAAAACTCCCACACACTTTCGCCTGTCTTGCATCAAATGCGCATTAAAATTTCAATGGATTCAATCACGTCCCGGCCGATCGAATCGGACAATACAGCGCTAGATACATATCGATTAGGAAATCGGATTGAACTAGTTCCATTGTACGTTCGCTGACCATTAAAATGGATGTCCCTGCAGTGATAAAGTAGGGACAATAAGGGGCTTCTATCCGCTAATTGGAATGGCCTTTGGTAAAACCACAATAAGTCCCTTTTCAACGCGGATTATGCCCGTGGAGTGGAGCAATCCGATTCTTTAGTATAGAATTAATATTATAATGATTTATAGAGGCTCAACGTATTTTTTTGTTTACAGGTATGTATAATACAGGGTGTTTATTAACTGGGTGCTGATACTTAAGGGTGGGAATCCTTGGGTGATTTTAAGAAGAAAATAAGTTAATATCAATTGTACTATTTATGTCGTAAATCTCTTAGTTTTTGAACTACATGGTGTTACAGTTCTAAGAAAAAATAGAAATTTGCAATCCCACAATATCACTCTTTCTTTTTCCTTCCTGTGCGAGACTAATGAAAGTTGTCTTTGTTGCACCCATAGACTATATACTGTACACAAATTTGTCCTTGTCTGTATATTCCTGTATGTAACTGTTATCATTAAAAATAACATTTATGTGCTTATCCCAAATATGTAGAATGACGAACAATTTAGCGGCATGACCGCTGGCAATTTCGGAATTTTTCGCGTTATTGGCGTCCACGGACGTGCCTCGCATAAATAAATTCCCTCCACGTTGATTCCTTCGGATCTCCCAAAATAAATATTACTCGGCTCGGCTCCTCTACGATATTATAAGTAACCCTAAGGCGAACTTCTGCCTCATTAAACTTCAACTATTTCACCCCTTCTGGGTAAAAATAGAGCACGTATAGGTAGCCATAAACGCGCCTGGGACTCGATCGCGACACCCGAAACCCTCAACCTTCAACCCTCAACTCTCTCGGCGGGTTAAGTTCCGATCCGGCGAATCGACTAATTAATTAGGGGGCGCCTTATATAGACAAACGTTATCGAATACTCCGCATATTTCAGTAAACTGCGGAATTCATTTATCAATCCGCCTATTGTTGTAACGAGCTATTATGTGTAAGTACATTCCCGACAAGTAGACCCCCGACGAGGAGCATTAAGGTCGCTCCGTTTTAAACGGGAGAGAAATTTATAGTTAGGGATCGAAAGGATTTCGCGGATAAAGGAAATATTTCAACCCGATATGATTCATATGTCAGTTAGGCTTTGTGGATTATTTCGTGTTCCATACTCAAAATCTTTTTTATATTGCACTCTGTAGGAGTTATAGATGAGTGTAATAAGAAATGCTGATGGGTTTAAAAGTTTTCTTTTTGCGAGGGTAATTAGATATGCATTTTCTTCCAAACTTCGCCCGGACTATTAATTTAATATTAAAAAATTCCGGCTTAAGTTTTTTGTTGCAAGGGCTTCGAGCTTCAGAAATGCGGGGAAAAAATGATCCGCATCCTTACAAGCTCTTTTGTGTTACTAATTGTTCGTTGCTTCTGATATTGGAAAGAGTATTGATTGGGTAAATGATTTAAAAAAAAAACGTAAAGAAAAAGTTAGGGATCTTCTCCAGTTAGGGGGGATTTATCAACATTAACTACCCCAGACAGAAGTTTTATTATACTTTCGACTCGTTTCAGCTGGAGTTTCTGCAAATATTTCAACTTTTTTTATTCGATTCTACAAGCGAAAAAATCCATACAAATTACGCGTCTACGATGCTATCTGGATAGCCCCCCTTTTCAACAGCTACTAATTTTCAACACAACAGTTACCGAAACGAAACTCCCGAACTAATTACGAGTTCCACATCATTTCTACTTGCTCGCGCGAAAGAGAAAATGGGGAATATGTGACCGGAATCCGACGCAAACCCCGTCATAAACCGGAGTTTTACTAACAAAAGATTATTAGATTAGCGAGTGGATTGCAACAACACAAACGTTTAACTGGGTAATTTTATTTGTTCAGCGGCGTTAAATGTTTCACTGGTGTTATTTTACTCGCAAATGGAGTTTGTAATAAAGCAGTGATACCAATTATCGTGATAGCTAAATTTTGAATATATAACTGTTGAGGAATGAAAGGCGGTGATGCCAATTTATAGACGTGCTGAGCAAATATTTCGACAGTTGGTGGAAATTGCTGTCGTTTCGATCGAAGGAAATTTTATGAAAAATTCGTGACTAAGCGTATTTCGACTGCATTTTCGTGCAGCAAACGACTGGCTGTTGAATAACTCGGATGTAACTTGGAAAGAAACGGCAAACATCGATTCTAATCTAGCGAATTTACTCGTCTACCTATACCCCAATTCGAGCAAGACAAAGTTGAATAAAAAAGCTGATTCGACTGGATATAGTAAATAAATATTACCCGGAAACAGTAAAAGCACAATGTTTCCCGCAGGATGATTCGATATGCTCGCTAAGAGGGTTTATGGTGAACAGTTCTAAATGTTTTGCGCTAAAAACAATCCTCGGGAAACGGGTTTACTTCGCAGCAAACGGCATTAACTGCGCTCCGGGCGCTGCAGGAGCAATAAAACCGGAACGAATCGCTTCCTTTTTGAGCCAAACATCGAAAATTATTAAACTACTTCATACCGTTTGCTAATGCTTTATCACAACAATTTCACCCCCAGCGAATAATATAAGAATTTTAACTGTTAAAATATTAATAAAGAAAATTTTAATCCAGGAGATTTGTCCACCAGTAGATTAAATTATTTTTAAAACTACAATTAACATTGTTTTATAGGGAAATGAAGGATTATCTGACTATAATTACTACAATTTTAATTAATCTGCATTATTCAGTGTGGTGAATAATTTGATGAATCTTTTCAGGGGCGTTGGAAATATCTGTATCTGATTTGGTATTGTATCGTGAAAACTTTGGCTGCTTTTGTGAGTGAAAATGATTTTCCTCCTCATTGTGGCCGATTCTAATCAGAAATCAATTTACTTCCGAGCCGCTCGAATTTTTAATTATTTAACTTTTTCGTCGCCTTTCATTCGAAAAGTTTTTAAAGTGGGTGTAAAAAAGTTCGATGTCGGTCGGAAAAATCAAGGTTAATTTCATAAATCTTGTAGGTGATGAGTTATTATTAGCGTTTCGTTTCCTCGCTGAAATATTTCGATTTTTAGAAGGTAATAAAAGCGGATAAATATTTCCCGTTGGCCGCTGGAGTAGGAAATTTACACTTTAAATCGCAAAAAAATAAATTTCTAACCGGATAACCTCGAACGGAACGAGTAAAAGCTTTCCTCCGAGCAAGGAAATGCACACATTCGGAAAGATTTCACCGGATTTCTGATCCGGGCTCGCATTGACCGTTTTCTTTTAGTTGAAAGCCAGACAGTTTTATCGAAATTTGCGCTTTATCCCTTATATCGGAATCCATCCTTCTTAACGTCGATCGATAATTTTTTTACACTGAATATAAACGCGGTTGCCACCAATCCACGTAAAAACTCCCCAAAAAAAACCATACCGCTGGCAGGATATTTTCTGACTGCGCCAATTTTCTGTATTATACCGAATTTCGCTGGGAATCCGGCTAGACTTTTCATACATTTTTATACGATCCGAGTTGTCGTGAAAGGAAAAAATATTTTCCAATTTCCAGCGTTTTGTGCGCGGCTCGCCCCGCGTCGCATATTTCTATTAATTTCCCTCTCGGGCGCATCGCGACGTCTTTCCCCCTAAACGACATCATAAAATCTCGACACCGGCATAAAACTATTATGGCAAGTCCATTTATTATTATACCCGATACACTCGGCTCGTAAAAGGGATTTATAGCGCTGCGCTTGTATTTTTTGAATGCGCTTTATACGGCTCAATTTGCCTTTTCCATCGGCTCTATAAGATACAAATTTTCCCCCATGATTAGTCGACATCCAATTACTGCTAGCAAACATTCAGTTAATAATGATCGACGTAAAAGCACTCTGGTGCATTGAATAATTTAATCTAATCAGTTAAACGAAGTTTGTGTCATTATGCGAATTTATTTACCTACATGTATATGCATAATGCAGCCTTTGTACCAACAATAGAAATAGCCTGATGTGCATGTTATGTACAATCTCCATTATAAATTGGCTACATTTAGTTCGTGCAATTTCCAGATTTAGTGCCTAATTATTTTATGTGCCGAGTGTACTTTATACACAATTTTCCGTTGGGCTTAAGAGATGTAGAAACGGTCTGGCAGTTATTAAAAACTTTTTCTTTTGAGCAAGAGGCCGCTGCAAACGAATCCAGTAATCATCCGGACCGGGAGCACGGTTATCGCGAGTTTTCTTGAAAAACCCGGCGTCAATTAACTGCGCGAGCTCTCCGGCTCTTCGGCGACTTTCTTCTTTTTTATTAAAACGCAATGAAACGAGCCGGAAAGACGTCGAATCAAGTTGTGAATATTCATTACATTCGCAAAGGGCGCAGATATGCAGGCTGGGAGCAAATTTTCCCAAACCCGCTTAATGAATTTATAGAGACGGGATTAGAAACGTAAGCTATTCATTATTGGAATGTTAAATTGTTAGGAATAAGTAATTTCTTGGAAAAACCGTTGTAAAGCGTTATACAGGATGTCCCAAAAGTAAATAAATAATGCCAAACTTTATTAATATTTAATATTTTAATATTAGGGTATTTAATAACGCCCTGTATAAACAGTTTAGGGTGGGTATATCGAGCGAATTACTTGGCAAAGTTTTTCATTCGAGGGAACAACCGCTGCTCGATTGTATACAGAATTTTCCGGTAACCGTATTTTGTGGTTAAATGCGATACTAAATTCCGGAGTTTAAACTGATAATATTCGGTCGTGAAGTTCCTCAAAGCTTATTAAAGATCAAAAGAAGCGACATGTACCGGGTACATTCGCCGCAGGTCCGTTCGCTTTGTTTCTAAATAACAGTTTTCCGGGTAAATTTCACCGCGAAAACTTCGATTTCGCTCCTTTTATCATCGGAATTTCCAGCGAGTGTTTTATCTGTTATTAATAAGAGGTGACAAAGAATGTCCAATTCAATGGTGAAAATTGTTGGGAAAACTATTCGGTATAATTATGAACTTCCTTTACGATTAATTACCCGCTCAGAAAACGTCTTAATTTATTTGCGAATGTATAGGTAGAGCAGATAGGAATTAATGAAATATTCGATTTCCATTTACGGGAAATTAATGTAAAAATGGAAACGTTTCGAATTAAAATTTAACCGCGGCATGTAAGAGGTTGCTCGAATTGTACGAGAAATCGATAGGAACAAAGCAAGCGGCTTTCGATTGGAATTCGAGACCGATTTCCCCGATTTTTTACCCACTAAATTATTCACCGGCTCATCTCAGGACTAAGTAAAACGGCCAGGACCATAACCCAAAAATCGAAACCCACCACAAACAAATTTCCACGCGACTTTCGAATTTCCCCAACTTGCGACAGCCTAAGCGTACATACTTTTGGAAGTCACTCTCGCAAGTACTTTCGCAATTTCATCGACGCGAGCCTGTACGCTCGCCTGCAATCCGATTAGGTGGCCGTAATTTCGAATTTACAAGAAAAATCGCGATACAAATTGCCCGTTGAAATCGCCGACCCGCCATCGCATTCATCTCGCCCGGCCCGGAGCGCTTCGCACATAATCGAGCCATAAATTTCGCGAACGCGTCCATAAAACCGGCGCATTATTTGCCGAGAATTCTGATAAGTACCGTGGCGAATCGGCCCTATTTGCATATCGATATGTATCTACCTATACACAGGAATGCCAATTCCACCCTCATCAATATTAAATCAACCGCACATCCCCAATTTCCAACCCGCTGCTGGTGTTTCCAATGGCTGCAGTTATTGAATGGATAGCAATCTTTTACACTTTATATTTTATCCCAAAATTACTTTTTTTTGGGACACCCTATATACAGGCAACTTCCATTTAATCTCACACACAACTCTCTCACTGTTATTTTAATAATACTTTTTGTTGAACTCATATAGAATGTACAAATTTGCACTCGTACAAAAATTTTCTCTATTGACACTTGACCTCATTTCTGTACTAACATCGAAGGTCATTAATTGTAACGATTTGCTACAATAATACTTCAGGGGCAGGTCGAAACGTTCGTATTGTCTTAGGCCCCGTTGACTCCCCAGCGAGGATAAGGCCGAACTTCGATGTAGTTTTAATTGAATTAGATAACTACAATGCGATGAGATGGGTCGGACAGTTCGTGTGTATGTGCTGGGCGAGTTTTAGTGCTTCCTGGAGCGAAATCTGGATGGGAAGGCCCGCCTGTTTGGGCCATTGTTAGCCAGGTTTATTACTAAATGATGCACAAAAATGAATAGAATTATCGTTGCTTGCAGGCGGGATAACGAGCCGAAAGTTGTTGCGAAAACGGGAACGTGTGACTGGAATACTCCGGAGTTTCTAATGGATCTGCACCGGAGTTCTGCATCGACAAAGATTAAATAAGGAGCCGAGCGATTGGAGTTTCTGGATTACAAATTGCTAACTGGATTCTATTTCGTGCGATGCTTGTTTATCCAGCTAAAATTGCGCTCGTTCGAAACGTTATAGCACTGAGATAATTAATTCGTGCTATATTAGATTTAATGCTGATTTTTTTACATTGCGACCGTACTATAATACTTTATAATTAACTCGAGCGATTAAAACAAACTGGCTTTTACGAGCGTGATAATAAAATGCAGCTTTTCGCTTTAATAACGGAATTTCCACCGTCATTCGTACTCGTACTAGCCCCAGAACCGTTTCATAATTTATAAGAACTTTCATAAGAAGATATAATATCTGAACATGTTGCTAATAGTATACGTTAGCGAACTTTCGGGCTGCCTTACAGGAGCCCGAAATACATTAACTAACGAACTACCCCTTGTTTAGGGGAGAATCCCGTTGGAGCGAGCGAGAGCGGTCGATGTTTGCGTGCGGTTTGGCGAATACCAATTTGGGGTAGAAAGTTTATGGGATATTATAAGGGTTGTTTGACTATCAGACGATCATATTCAAAAGAGATACTTACAACCATGAATTTAATCGCAGAAAAAGTCTTGGAGACAAAAAACACGCATGTAAAGCGAGTATATAAAATATGGCTAGCTAAGGCCCGGTTGTAGATGTAGAACTGAACTGCGAGTCAACTTTGAACCGAGTTCATTTTGGTTTTCGTTGTAGATTGCATTAACATTAGTTTGGTTGAGGTCTACAACAAAAGCCGAATGGAGAAGACCACGACTTTTTTTTTTAATTTTTTGTTCAAAACCGTGTTTTCTAAGAAGCCGCGTAATGAAATTTTTATTTTTTTCTGTGGCCAAATAAGGCCGCAATTAATTTTTAAAGTTTGAAAAACGTCACACAATCGTCATACACTCTGCTCCAATCAAAGCGAGAGTTTCAAAGAGAAGTCACATTTAGCAAGTTTGCCACGTTTCCTATTACTCTTCTTTACTCCGCAAAATGTGCGTTTTTTGTATATTTATTGCAATAAATATTTTCTGATTTATCCATTTCTTCCATTACCTAATGGATAATTCGATATTTTAATATAGAAGTAACATCTTCATCTGTATAAATTGTAACCGATTTTCGTGTTAAAAACACAAATAATGGTCCTAAAAAATTTATTTGGCAACATTCTTGTCAACATCAATATTATCAGTAATGTGTTTTGTGCCGAACTGCAATTCGTGTAATTTGTTTTGTGAATTATTCAGAAAAATCTGACAAATGACAGTTTAATTTTTGTTCGTTTGTGTATTCTTTGTTACTGCGTTCGAAAATTCATACTATTTACTATACAACAAGACGTGAGTGGTTTATGATTGGTTGATAAGGTATGAGTCAAAACCCGAAATTTTTAAATTTCAAATGGCTATAACTTTTTAATTATAACACATTTTCAGCAACCGAAAACGGTTTTGAGCTCTAATAAATCATTTTTAATCGTATCTTTTGTCGAAATCCGCATATCTCACATCGTGGTCTTCTCCATTAAACACTGTTCAAAGTTGACTCGCAGTTTAGTTGAACTACGGTTCACCTGTGCCATCTACGACCGGCCTAAGTAAATAACGACGTGACAAAAGCAGTTGAAATGCGAGCAAATTGCGATTACGAGCAATGGCGGTTGGTTATAAATTGTCTCTATTATCACGCGTTGTAAATTTCGCAACACATATTTTAATTAACAAGCGACCGCACTGAAATTAAATTGCCGTACGACTTAGTTTGTATACTAGATTTGACGGACGAGCGAATAAAATTTATTTGAGCGCATAATGGCTGCGCAATTTGTTTGTTAGCGAGTGAATTAGCTCGATGGAGATGTGTAAAATGCAATATTTTCTTAATGAATGACAAATTCGCGTAATAAATCACTGTTTGTGAGCGAATAATCCGGTATCCCGCGAGCATAATGAGCGAATAAATTATAAGCTTCAATCTATCATCGTTGTACTATATTGATCTCAAAGTATAGCCTATTTTTAGTTACGCATTATAAACTCCGGCAACCTTGATGAATTTTACACACACTTGGGGTGGTATTTTCCGGAAAATGAATGCTTGAAATAACTCCATAAACCGTTCTAATTCTGTTTATTTTGATTGAAAGGCGAATTTTCGACTCCTCGCCTTGTTCTCGCTCGGAAATTGAATTAAGAACATTTCAACAAAATACCGAAAGACAATTACGCATTAATAAACGTCTGCTTTCGAACAACAAATTTCTGCGAATAACATCAAACATTTCCCTGCTAATTTTAATTCACTCGACTCAACTTTTTAACCAAACTATATCTAATTAATTCGTAGAGGAATCCAATCGAGCGTATAGAAAATACGGTTGTTTTTTAGCGCTCATTTTAATTCACTAAGTAAACCTACCCTTGTCCGTCCCACTTCAAGAGCTAACAAAAAGCAACCCCGAATTAATTTCGGGGCGAACGTAGGTGGCTACTGTTCGACCGAAATCTACCTATAAATATTCAGCAGTTCATCGATATTTCATTCCGATGTCAACCGACGCCCCGCCGAATTTGTAATTCATTTTTATTTTTACAAATCGAACACATAAAGCGACCCGCGCACGCAATAAAGCACGCAATAAAGCTCTCGCCAAAAAGTCCGCGATTTTTATGTTGCGAATAAATCGAAATTTCCCTTAGACGTCGGAAAGGGCGATGGGAAAAGTTAAGGGATGAAACTGTTTGAACATGATTCTTTAGAATTTTTTCTCGATGGGAAGAATTAATTGGATTTCAATCAAATTTCGGTGTCTTTTTATTTATAATTCGAACAAATTTTGGGATCTTTTTTGAATAATTTCAGCCAAAAAAGACCAAGTACCCTGAAAGTTGTAAGTACAGTTCTTAAATTGTATACAGTGTAGCCATTCAAATTTGCATCTGAGATCAAAAAGGTTTTGATTTTACATTATTACTTATTTTCTAAGAATATATATGAACCTCAATGCAGGTGAAAATAATGAAAATTACAAATTTTGCGGGTGTTGGTGTTGGTGTTGGTAATTTTTTTTTCAAAACCCTTTGTTCTAAGAAGGCGCGTAATGAAATTTTTATTTTTTTCTGTGGCCAAATAAGGCCGCAATTAATTTTTAAAGTTTGAAAAACGTCACACAATCGTCATACTCTCTGCTCCAATCAAAGCGAGAGTTGCAAAGAAAAGTCACATTTAGCAAGGTTGCCACGTTTCCTATTACTCTTCTTTACTCCGCAAAATGTGCGTTTTTTGTATATTTATTGCAATAAACATTTTCTGATTTATCCATTTCTTCCATTACCTAATGGATAATTCGATATATTAATATAGAAATAACATCTTCATCTGTATAAATTGTAACCGATTTTCGTGTTAAAAACGCAAATAATGGTCCTGAAAAATTTATTTGGCAACATTCTTGTCAACTTCAATATTATCAGTAAAGTGTTTTGTGCCGAACTGCAATTCGTGTAATTTGTTTTGTGCATTTTTCAGAAAAATTTGACAAATGACAGTTTGATTTTTGTTCGTTTGTGTATTCTTTGTTACTGCGTTCGAAAATTCATACTATTTACTATACAACAAGACGTGAGTGGTTTATGATTGGTTGATAAGGTATGAGTCAAAACCCGAAATTTTTAAATTTCAAAGGGCTATATCTTTTTAATTATAACACATTTTGAGCAACTGAAAACGGTTTTGAGCACTAATAAATCGTTTCTAATCGTATCTTTTGCCGAAATCCGCATATCTCACATCGTGGTCTTATCCATTAGTCAAAGAAAAATACCCTTAAAATCGTAATATCATCCCACAAGTTTTATACTCATAAAATCTAAACGAAGCAGAATTTCATTTTGAAAATTCGACAGCATATTCTTGAATAATTAAACTAACAATGTATGCAATACAAAATTTTTTTGAACCTCCTAATGTATAGTTTCCCCTTTAAATAACTCAGCTCGCTACTCTCCCGCTTTAAAGGATTATTAATTATTAAGTTCATTAAATTCATTAGGCGGGCCTATCCATTTTACCTTCTAATCAAATTCTTAACAATCCAACTATAGTAGCGGAGGGAAGTAAAGTAATCTCTGAATAATTTCCTACGCATCATCGAGGCTGATGTATTAGAAAGGAGAAGCATTAATAGCTAACGCTCGCTTGTTGTAATATATTAGAAAGCGAACGGGAATAGCTGGAGAAACCCCGCCGCAGGATGAAAACATCAATCTACATAATGTAATATAACGCTTCATAAACATTTTACGCCGATATGAAATATCCATCAACATACATCGCTTTAGTGGATATTTATATTATATAGCCAGCTTTATACGCGGAGAATTTTTACCTAAATACGCTTTAATATTTGATTGCACATACTCGAGTATCTATGCAACATACATTGTGATTATTTATGCGAAAAACTAACTCAATTTACCTAGAATCACCGAGCCCCAATTTCCTCTATTATCGTAATCGCGATGAAGGCGCGAGCGTTTCGAGCGCCGTGCCCGCCACCCTCAGGCTCCGCAATGCAACCGCTTCGTTTGCTCGAAAGGCAGGTGAGATGAATCCTTGCCCTGATTCTCACGTCGGGGCCCGCCGGTGGAAATTCGATACTTCGTGAAAGAGGCGGCAAAATAACTCCGCAATAACCGCCGCCTTCAATTTTTTACGCTCGAAATTAAATTACGGCGAAGGAGAATTGCGGCGGGTTTTTTTCGTGGATGTGCGGATTTTTCGCCGGATCGTAAAAAACGGGGATCCGGCGCCGGAAGACGGCTAAATAAATCTGATTCGAACTTTGTTATAAACTTTATGAATTGGACTTTTGAATTTAATGCGCTGTATGTACTGATGGAGAAGGTCGTAAATTTGTTCAAAAATGAGTATATTTTAGTTGTGACGTCATAACCGAGTTGGAGTGAATGTACTATATGTAAAATATTTGTATACAAAAATGTGAAAATATGATATAATTGAACAAACTCTCGGGGATCAAACGCATGTCGTTAAAACGACTTTATTGCGCTAGTTTTTAATTTTGCTAACGAATTTCCAACGCCTATTCGTAGAGGCTACGAGCGCGAAAATAAATCCGGGTTTTTTTGCCGCACTTACAAACTTTTCAGCATCGGAATGTATCAAATATTTCCATTCCGTTGGGCGCTTTTAACCTATTAAAAGAGGATTTTTTTACTTTTGTTGCGAATGAAAAAAAACCCTTCCGTTTCTGAGTCGTTTTTTTCCAATTTTATGCACATTTACAACAAATCCGGCCATTTGCATATTATTTTAGCTAGATATTATGATACTAGCTAGCACGAATTTTTGCATTTTCACATAAATTACTCGTAAATATTAAAATTAATTAACATAAAAAATCGACTATATGCAAGACGAATCACCATTAGTCTAATGGTTTATAGACACCCTGTATACAATAAAGAGTTTTTCACCACAGATTCAATTACCTTTGACCTTTCTAGTAGCCTCCCTTCAAAAACCTATTCCAAATATTTAATCGGATTATTGTAAAATAATAATTTATAAGGTCCTGCATTGGTAAAATTTGTTATAATAAAATATTAACACACAAAATGTACACTACAAAGATAGACTTTTGATATTAAATAGTACTCAAAAATTTGGTAGTATTCCAAAATATAGGGAGTGTTCCATTTAAAATTTCATAATTTTATATTTTTTTCAAAATTGGTACACATTTAAAGCGAAGTAATTTTAAAAATCTCTTCCCATTTTGGCCTACAATATACTCCGTCCTGTGGAGCGTGACTCACCCTGTATATACAGAGCGTTTAATTGTATTGTTACCTGCGAAAATGCGCGTGTGAGATGATATTTTAGGTTCTCTCGACATTGACCCCAAACCTTAAAAAACACCGTGTAGAAATCCTGCGGTTCTCGGGCGATTTACCGGAACACGGTTGCAATTCAACCGGAAACATTCATCAATCAATCAATACCTTCGGATACAGTCCGTGTAAATTCCGTGTCCTTTTCGCTATTTCGAAATTCGTAAGAAAAATCCACCAAACTATATAAGAATGAGCGCTGATTATGGTTGTTTATACACCAAAAGTGCACCGTCAGTAAAACTATCTAGTAAGTAAGTGCTTTCAGCGTTCAAATTCGATTTTCCACTGCAAATAACCGGAAGGATATGGCGGCCTTAGGCGCCCTCTTACTCGTATTATCGACATTTTCCTTTGCAAAGTGCTCGGTAAAGAGCACCATGTACCTTAAAAACACCGCCATAGAAGACCTACAGGCATCCGCTTCTCACTACTCCTATCAGGTTAGTATATTCATTACAAATTTAAGTTGGCAACACTAGCAATTCAATACTACCACAACGCAACTCAAATATGACGCAGCTGAGAAATAACGCTCAGTAGTGCCAACTTGTTTTTGGGATTGGTGTAACGTGGAGTGGTTTGCAGGGGAACTCCGGCGGGCCATTTAATTACGATACGGACGAAATCGGAAATCCGTTAGAGTCCGCGGGGAGGTATTCCCATGATCCTGTGCCGCTCCATCTGCTGCCCCTGTCGCCCAATTACCTTTCCAACTACGACGGCAAATACGCTAATTCGTACGGGGAGGCGCTAATGCCCTACGCGAAGGGTTTCGACGATTTTCAAAACGGGTGAGTTTCGATGGCGAATTTAATTTATTGCGCTCGTTATACGGGTGTATAGATTAATGTTGAATGGGGAATTTCCGATGTAAAAGTAATTTACGGAAAGTTCCCGGAGTAAAAAATCTAATAGGATGGATGAAATATGTCGAAATAAACTTTAAATTAGATTTTTTTTCCGAAAACATTTAACGGACGTATCTCTAGGCGCTGCGTATAAATTTTTCAGCGCAGCGAAAACTTCCGGAAAATCCGCATTTCTATTCGAGTTATTCAAGTTTTCCTAAGAATATTCTACGCCAAAAATGATTGAATTATACACGAGTTTGGAAACTACTCCAACATTTATACCTTTCATCATTAATTAACAATTCAACGATTTTCCTAATTAAAACGGCTACCTTCTAATTATTAACACGCCTCACCTCACCCCCAATTAAACATTCTTCAAGTGCGCTAATCCCGTCTTATCGACTGAATACAGGGTGGGTTCCAAATTTTGAGTTAATCTATTAATCTCCTGGTGTAATAGATGAAACTTGAAAATACAATGGAGAAGAACACGATGTGAGATAGGCGGATTTCCGCAAAAGATACGATTAGAAATGATTTATTAGAGCTCAAAACCGTTTTCAGTTGCTCAAAATGTGTTATAATTAAAAAGATATAGCCCTTTGAAATTTAAAAATTTCGGGTTTTGACTCATACCTTATCAACCAATCATAAACCACTCACGTCTTGTTGTATTGTAAATAGTATGAATTTTCGAACGCAGTAACAAAGAATAGACAAACGAACAAAAATCAAACTGTCATTTGTCAGATTTTTCTGAAAAATGCACAAAATAAATTACCACGAATTGCATTTCGGCACAAAACACATTACTGATAATATTGAAGTTGACAAGAATGTTGCCAAATAATTTTTTCTCGACCATTATTTGTATTTTTAACACGAAAATCGGTTACAATTAATACAGATGAAGATGTTATTTCTATATTAATATATCGAATTATCCATTAGGTAATGGAAGAAATGGATAAATCAGAAAATGTTTATCGCAATAAATATACAAAAAACGCACATTTTGTGGAGTAAAGAAGAGTAATAGGAAACGTGGCAAACTTGCTAAATGTGACTTATCTTTGAAACTCTCGCTTTGATTGGAGCAGAGTGTATGACGATTGTGTGACGTTTTTCAAACTTTAAAAATTAATTGCGGCCTTATTTGGCCACAGAAAAAAATAAAAATTTCATTACGCGCCTTCTTAGAACACACGGTTTTGAAAAAAAAATTAAAAAAAAGTCGTGGTCTTCTCCATTTTTCCACTAAACACCCTGTATATCCTTAAGGAGTGCCAATTTCACCAATGTGTATGTTTGGCTAAATCATGTTATTTCGACCTCGGCTATCTACTATTAAAACATTTACCATTAATTACACGAACCACCCTGTATAAAGGGATGAATTCCTCGATGATCCCTCGCGTGGAAAATCGCTCATTAATCGAGATTCGTTGGCAGTTTCGTGAAGGCCTCGGGCTCCAGTTACGGCGACGAGGAGAAAGCTGCAGCCGGCGAGCGGGGCGGCAAGGGCTACTCGAATCGCGACGAATACGCCGCGGGGTCGAAGGCCAGCCGAGAGGACGAGCTGAGGAAAGGGTCCTACGACGCGCGAGGGGGCCATAAGCGCGGCCACCGCCTCCAGGAGGGCCATTACGCGGACGAGCGCCGCGCCGGGGCCGCCGCCGGCGGCGGCTCGTTCGCCGTCGAGAAGAGCCGCGACAAGGGCTCCGAAACCACCGGCTACCACAAAGTCTACCATAAGGACGAGTACAAGAAGAATAAAAGCTTCTACGATAAAAAGGATCAGAAGGGATACTTCAACAGGTGAGCTCGTGAGCTTTTTTTTATTACCCTCGCGTGCTTTATAGCTGTATATTTTATATTTCATTCGCGCTAACACTAACACTCTAACGCGTTTATTTTTTTATTCAACACGGTTAGTACATTTCCTCGTTTTCATAAATAATGTGTGATAATGAAATTTGTTGAAGGTACGGGGATTTCAAGGAGAAGACTTCTTCGGACGCTGGTAGATCGTTGGAAGGGGGGTCGTTAGACGCGGCCTACAGGGAAGGGAAATTCGGGGTTGAAGGTCGCAAGGAAACGGGGAAACATTCGGACGAAGCTGAAGGCTACAGGGGCGCTAAAGGCGATTCGAATTATTACAACAACAAAGCCGCTTACGCCAATCGAGAGGGAAAAGCCGCCCATAAAGATCATGGTTACAGCGAAAGAAGTGATTAATTGGATGGGATTTTGGCTTACGCACTTTCTGTTATGATTGTTTTTGTTTAATATTACTAGTAAATTTGGAGGAATAGTTTTGTAATATATGAATATTTATTTGTTGAAATGGGTGGATTTCAATTGGTCCCCGCTGTCAAATTTACCCAAATATAATCCTTTTTCGACTCGAAAGCTATCAGTCAATTGGTCCCCAATACCGGATTAAGGGTTTCTAGGAAGGACCGATGGGAATATTTATAATTTCAAAATTCTCTGGCAAATTTCGATTATGTATTTTCATTTCGTATTACAATTTAATGAGTTTATGATTAGGGGAAATTTTTTGACTTCTGTCTTTTTTTCTATTTCAATATAGGGAAAATCCGATCCCTTCCAGTATACTTCTAGAAAATTAGGTGTACTTTTCATAATAACAAATTTCGATACCTATTGTAAAATATGAAGGTACTTTGCTCTTGAGCAAAATTCACATTTTTTGTAATACCTAGTATAAAATTGATAAAATTTGATTTTTGATGGTTGCATCTTGGATTTTAGATCATGCAGAACTTTTTGTGAAGAATAACTATTTCGTAAAATTAATAATAAAGTTTCCCATATGTTGCCAACTATTTTTTGAAATCCGTTCGTATATTAAAACTAAAATAATTCTTTTTTTGTACAGAATTTTTCTTTTAATATATATTGTACCAATTGTATATATTTTAAATTACTAATGCTTAGATATTAAATATTTTTTAACACTAAAAGCTGCATTTTGTCCAAATTCTCTCAGCTATGTAAGTACACCAGAAGATGTTAGCCAAATGATAGTTATTCATGCAATGTAAAATCTTATCTAATCGGATTAGGAATATTTTGACCGCGGGGACCAATTAGCCCATTAAATTTTGAAACTGGGGACCAATCGACCTGTAGGATTATGGAACCCCGCTGATAAAAATGACCGTGGGGACCAATTGACCAACACCGGTTGAAATTATAGTGCATTCTTTTAATACCGTTAAAAATTCTGACAATATCGTCTTTAAGGGAGGAAACCATTTAGGAGGCTGTTTGATCCTGATTTTTCAGGATTTTTTTTGGCCGGGAAGAATTAATTGGAATTCCTTCAAAATTTGACATTATTTTATTTATATTTCAAACAATTTCTGTGAATTTTTTTTAATAATTTCAGCCAAAATTAACAAAGTTACGCTGTGATGTCCGTTGAAGGCTGTAAGTATCCAATTGAGTGCAGTTCCATTCTTATTCCATAACTTATTTTCATAAATGCAGATGAAAATAGCGAAAATTATTATTATTATTAATAAAAAATCGGATTTTTTGAGCCTCCTGACGCGGTTTCCTCCCTTAAAAGCTTTAAACCTAAAACTAAAGTGGTTCTAAAGAAAACTATGCTGTGCCATCGACAGTAACGCGATTTTCTTTTTAAAGACACTACACCGCTCCGCCCTTCTAAGACGGAACAAAGTTTTCGGTAAACTTGATAAACTGGAAAAGCGAATCCTTGTGCTCTTCCACACGAAACAAAGTTAGTCAAATATTTGCCAAAACCGAGAGAATAACTCGAGCTTTCCAACGTAATTCGCCCTTTAAGAACGTTCCCGACAACACGGCGGAGCACCAACTCGATTATAATTATGTTGTGATTGAGAATATTGAGAGCTCGCTCGGTTTTCCGATGTAATATTGAATAAATATAGTTCGCGTTCTGAATTCCCCGCTAATAAATTGTTTACATCGATGTCAGCTTTAGTTGAGAGTTTTCACTTAATGCCGAGACAATTGTTATCTATTATTATTGTTTAAGACGCTGTACAGAAACTCTTAGGTACTCCCTAAATAAGGGGAGAATTTAAGGGTGAAAATAAGAGCACTTCAAAAATACTTCCTGATAGTGATATAAAATTTCTATTTAAAGTAATAGCAAAAATGTTACTTTTGCATCCCTATATGATTAAAATTTATGAAAAATATTCATTTGCAATCTTGTGAAGGCTATTTTTTAATTTCGAAATCAATCGATTTAGTTTCTACAGAGTGGTAAACTGGCCAAATGGTCAAAACTTTTGTAGAGAATTTCTTTTGATATTATCTACAATAACAGATACATTGAGCTTTTCCATATTAATGTGCCACCCTGTATATTATGGTATTTTTGAAAGTACCTAGTAAATTTGATTTTATATGATTAAAGCAGTTTTTGTGCGAGACTTATGGCAAACTATTTTATAAATAATTTACAAAATGTTTTTTGGGAATATCCATTAATGTCCGATGTAATCGAAATGTTCGCATCTGCCGAATGCATTTTGCGGCCGCTATTTTCGTTTCGGTGTAAAATAAACGAAAAATCCATTAAAATTATAATAGTGGACGCGAACGGGCCGTTTCGAAATAGATAGGTAACATAAAATAAATTAACAGGAAGCCAAATCAGGTATATTACGTGTAATGCGCGATTGATGTTTACAATGTCGATTAGAATCAAAAAATAAATCTATTATCCAAAATATTTGTTTGATTTTTGAAAAAATAAAATTTGTATGTTTATTATCTAAGGAGCATTTTTCATGCTAATATCTAATTTAGAGATCATACTGAGAAGCTAAATCAGATCCTAATATTACCCCTAAAGTAGTTACATTATTCACTGAAGATCATTAATAATCAAAATCTCGCTCACTGCGCGAGCTCGTTTTGACCAGTGTATTTCCTGAGTATAAAAAAATAATTGAATCATCCTATTTAAGTGTGGAAAAAGGAAGAATTTTCCCATCCCAACTCTCTTGCATCAAATCCCATATTTAAGAGATTAATCCGAATATTTGACGTCCAATCGAAAGTAATTTAAACGGTATGTGTACCCGTCCCGGCGGGCCGGTCGACAACTATGCAAACAACGAGAAATCAACCTAAATACACACAGACCTACTTACCGATTCGAACTAACTGGCCCGTCCAACCTTCGCCCCGGATGCGGCGCCCGAAGGAAGCGGCGCTGCGTTGCCCGCCGCTGGCTCTTCTCCGGCGATGTCGGACGTCGGCGTCGTGACGGCGTCGCGCGGTAACCTCGGGAACTTCCTGTCGCTGCAGCGCTTTCGGCCGAACTCCCGACGAGCGGGAAAATTCTCTCCTCGGTCGTACTTTTCATCCCTACCGCCGTCGCGACGCCGACGCGCGTCCCCGCGCGCTGCAAGTTCATCGTTTATAATAATTTATTTGCGTAAGTATAAAAAATAGGAGGCAAGCGTTATGACAAAAATACAATGTGGTACATAAGGCCAGGTTGTAGATGCTTAGTTCAACTGTGGTTCTGCGTTGAACCGAGTTTAATTACAAATTTTCAGGAAAATTATAATACCGTACAGTGCGAAAATTGACAAAAAAGGGGCATGTTTCATCACCCTGTATGATAGATCATTGTTTAAAAAATAGTAAATTAAAAGCAATAATCGACCTATCTCGGGAATTTTCAATATTACTGTTCATTTATCTAATACTTAATTTATGCGTTACTTCTTCCAATTCTACACTGTATAACGATAAGGAAGGCAAGGAAATGAAACCAAGCTGTTTCGATAAATAAATATATCTTATTGCAACTAAATATCTAACAATTATTTCAACTCAAATTTCTCCTCGAAAACCCCGTGGATTTCTTCTATCATATTCGTGGTGGTCATGCTTCTGCCGTGCTTAGCGAAGGCTTTGGCGTTACATTCTCTTGTTAGCCTAGCAGCGGCGTAACAGGCCACTACAGGGTCCTCGTTTTTATTCACAGCCCAAGCTATCGAAATAATGAAATTAATAAATTATCGCTAATTTTACTGGTAATTTACCCAAGAAAGTGGCGAGGGATCCCCCTAGCAAATCTCCTTGGCCTCCGCAACGCCTTCCCGATCCGCCCCCTAGTACTCTAACGCTATTCCCGTTGCTGATTATGTTGTCTTCGTGGCCTTTACACAAAATGGTTATGTTGCCACCTAATTTGTTGAGAAAAGCAGTGGATCGTTCCAAATCAGTCCCATCTCCTGTAACATTCCCTACTAGCCGATTGAATTCCATTACGTTAGGAGTCAAAACTACCGGTGCTGGGTAATCCTTTATCAGCTCCGGTTTTTGCGATAGCAAGAAGAGCCCGTCTGCATCGACCACCTTAAATTAACAATCAATTAATTAAATATTATATAATTTAATTAATATTAACCATTGGTTTCTTTTTCTCTCTGCAAGTGTTTATAACACCCTCGATTACATTAAACGTAGTGTTATGGCGACCTAAACCGGGGCCGATGAGGATTACGTGCAATCTTTCTAGCCATGGTTCTATTTTATCTAGGGCTTCGGGATGGTCGAGTACTGGCAAAACTATAAGTTCTGGACTGTAAGACTTAATAACTGTAGCAGCGTCTTTATTGCAGAATACGTAAGCTAAATCGGCTCCCACTTTGAGAGCACTTATCGAAGAGAAGTACGGAGCCCCTGTAACAATATCAACGACTGTTTTAAAGGAATTGTTGTGTAATATTTGTGTTATTTACCTGTATATTCAACGCTGCCGCCGAAAATGCCAATTCTACCGGCTTGTCCCTTGTGTAAATCTTGAGTTAATGGCGGAGCTAACTGCGCAGCTCTTTGGGATAATAATCGGTCGGCTGATTCGCACATATTTTTCAAGTTTGCCTCGCATTTACTTCCTGATATTAATATTCTCGATACGAACGATAAAATCACCATGACATTGAAATATTTAAACATATTTTTTATAGGTTATGTCATTTGTTATGTCAACAATTTTAGGGGTTTTGGGATTTTACAGGGCTGCCAACTAAATTTGTGACCAATCAAAATCGCTAATTATGTGTATGATAGAAAAATAGATATAGTTTATGCAAAACAAAGTTACAAGCACGTCACTAATGTCATAAGAACAGATATCAATATATTGATTAATTTATTTGTTTAATAAACATTTATATATTTGTACAATAAATTCTAATAAGCATATGTATTGACTTGTTCGCTGATGAGCATAAAAGGATATATATTTTTAACATAATATAGACTGCCATAATTAAATATAAATAGTGTATAATCATAATCACCGGCACACATAAAAAATTAATATAAAATTAGATAATACTGGTTTACCTAGAGTAAAATTTGAGTTTTTTTTTCTTAAAATTTATCGTGTAAAATTCAAAACTTGATCGGAATGGCACAAACATAAAGATTTTCAAAGTGACTAGAAATATACTGAAAACATATTCGAAAAGTCAAAAAATCGAAACCATCCTCTATCGTTTCACGATAGCATTATTCTTTTCCTAAGATATGTCAGAAAATGCAAGATAAATACGTTTTTTATAACATAAACAAGCTCAACCTTCCCAAACATACAAAGCTTGAATGTTGCCATGCAAGTTTGAAAAGATTCTGGAATAGTTTATCTTATTGTAAACACTGATAATGCTCAGCGAGTATTCCCCAAGCTTTAGGTGCCATGAAACCATCTGGAGGAGCTTCTCCATTCCTAGCCAGAGTCCTCATCTTCGTTCCAGATATAAACTCGAAATCCTCTCGTCTGGCATTATCGAAGAAATCCATTCTAGAGTTCTTCTTATCGTACGCAGCCACTCTAAACGGGATGATTTCCAGCGACACCAAACCTTCAAAAACAAATACAACAAACTATTCCATTACTTTATATAAGTTTTTTTACCTGGAGCCATTTTAAGAACCCTTCCTCCATGCGTAGGATCATACAAATTACCATCAGGCGTCGCATCTTTACCAGCAGGATGAGTTATACCAGCAGGATCTCTTCCTACAATATAAAAATTGGCTCCTGCGTTCATTCTAGCTTTAGCGTGCCATTGGACTTCCGTGGGGCCTGCGTACATCATAGGACTGGGAAATATAGCCAATATAGTCGAAGCCCTATCGAGGAGGCCTTCATCTAGGACAGCTTCGTGTTGTAGAATTCTCGTTGGTAATGGAACATCGTCATCTTTAATCCAACCACCTTAGGAGAAAGCTTGCTGTAGTACTCGTTTTAAATGAATAATTACCCCCTTACCGAGTGGATGAAGTAGTAAAACAGGCTTCTTGTAGCCCCTTTCTTGCAGTTGTCTTTTGGTGTCGTTCATGAGGAGAGCGTGGCCGTTGTGGATGGGATTTCTGAGCTGGAAAGCGAACACAGCATCAGCTGACATTGCTTTGAATTTAGCTCTCAGCTCATTTGGAGTGAATCTATAATGATCCAAACCATCGTTCCATTTGATTCTCTTCAATACCTCCAATTCCCCTACAAACCAAGCTTTAAATCGATTCACCAACCACACCGTATTATCTACCTCCCACTAGCCAATCCCCTGATTCGTTAATCATTTTAATATAGGGATGATCTTTATTGGTTGTTCCGAATTGCCTAGCAGCTCGCTCTTCTTTCCTATCGAAGTAGAATTCGGGTTTGCGAAGGATGGCATAGCATTCGTGGTTATGCAGCAAGGTAATAGCCGAAGCATCTTTGAGGCGGTACATGTCTACAGTGGTTGTAGGTAGGACGATGGGGACGCTCTGGCTGATGGGGCTTCCTTCGTTTTGCAGGCAATTGAAATGCAGGGTTTGCAGGAATTGATCCTCTCTCATGAAACCCTTCAGAGGGTAAGCCCAGCCTTCTGCGAGGATCTAAAAATGTTTTGTTATTGTTGAGGTCTTATCTAGCGAACAAAATATTTGATTAGGTTTTGTTCCTGTCGAAGCAATAAATTATCTGAACAATAAATTTATCAAACAATGGGTAATAAATTTCGTAATATCTAATCCGGTTAATCGGTATAAGCTAAATACATTTAACGGGTATTAAAGAAAACCAATAGTAATGTTCTGAAATACTGTGTTTAATTTGAATGATTCTTATGCGTTAGTACCTGCAGCCATTGTAAATCTAACGTAGTGATTTCCAGTCTAGGCAAACTTTCGGCTTCTTCTAGGGCACTACCTAGCCTGTATTTCGGTACGAATAGATCAGGAATTTGGTCTTTATCTTCTTCTGTAAACGGTATAACACCGTTATCTTGCAGCATTTCCACTACTCTCATTGTACTCTCTTCCACTGTACAATTCACTGTTTTGACGACAAGTTCCGGGCTTTCCGGCATTTCATAAGGCTGATCTATCCCAGTAAATCCCTTGATAATACCTAAACAAATATTACATATAAATAATCACCATTAATTCCAATTAATTGAAGTTACCTTGTCTCGCTTTATGGTACAATCCTTTCGTATCCCTTTGCTCGCAAATTTCCAGCGGAGTATCAATGAAAATTTCAAAGAACTTGAGGTCATTTTCCTTGTGGATCATTCGGGCTATTCTGCGATCTGCTGCGTTCGGGGAAATGAAGCTGCATACGCATATTTGGCCTGCATCTGCGAATAACTTTGCGACTTCGGCTACTCGTCGGATGTTTTCTTCTCTGTCCCGTTGAGAGAAGCCCAGATCTTTGTTTAGTCCTGTCCTGAGATTGTCTCCGTCTAAAGCGTAGGCTGGGATGCCGTGCGATACGAGGTAAGCTTCGAGCTCGAAGGCAATGGAAGTTTTACCTAAACAATTGATTTTTGCTAATTCCTGCGGTGGGTTGAGTGATGATAAATTACCTGCCCCTGAGTAGCCAGTAAACCAAACGGTGCATCCCCGAAATCCTCGCAAGTGGCCCAAAATTTGGCCCCTTTTCGCACGGGAAACGTGGTGTTTCTGTTCAGTCACATTAGTGGCTATTTGTAAGCAGGTTTTCTGTTTTTTGCAAATATCTTCTAAAGATGCCATGTCTTCAACTGCACGTATGCTTTCACTAATAAGTAGGTTACTGCTTCGCTTTGTTGTGAACAGAAATTTATAAGGAACCAATAATTAATGGGTAAATATCGATGTCAATCAAATAAAATGAATTAGAAACTGTGCAAAATTAACGAACCGAACACTTCTCACTCTACTAGTATTAACCAACAACAGTAATAACAATAAAATAAAACGATATTAAAAGAGTTTCTTATTTCTGACATGGAGTTTCCTCACATATTCTCGAACTAAACGTCATGACAGAAAACTAACCTTGAAATACTTTTGAAAGTGATATAGGGACTCGATATTGAAGGAATACAGTTACATCACGTGGTTTTTCTAGGGGATTCTAGTGATTTTTGTATTTAGAAGTTGTCGGATGGAGCAAACTTCAATCATGTCAATGACAGTCATTTTGTGAAGAGAAATTTCATGAACGCACGGAAACGTCAATTTTATAGGTTTTCAACTTATATTTTTTTAATGTTTTTCATAGAGAAATGAATAAATTCGGTAATAACGCAGTTTTTGTATTGTTTCCGTGTAGTCGTAAGTAACGTAAAGTTATTGAATGCGTCTGTTTGTTTGTTTCTTTGTTTTTATTATACAGGAGAGGAGCGTAGTTGTTCATTGATTCCTAAAGTGAAGAAGTTTAAGATTTTTGGTGTGTAGCGTAAAAAAGAAGGCAAAACATATCGATTTATACAGTAAAAAAGGAACGTTTTTTCAAAATGTGGCAAACGCAAGGTGTTCAGATTACCCAAAACAACAAAGAAAACCTGCTGCAGAAGAATGAAGACAAGCTGCCTACCCTTGGGATGACTTCAGCCATTTCTGTAGCAGCCCCAAAACCAGCAGACTTGATCCAAACTAAGGAACTCATTGAAACATTGAAACCGTTCGATGTATTCGAAAGTGAACAAGAACTCAACAAAAGGATGCATATTTTAGGAAAATTGTATACTTTAGTGAAACAATGGATTAAAGAGGTCTCCCTTACTCATAATTTGCCTGAAAGTGTTGCAGAAAGTGTAGGAGGAAAAGTTTACACATTCGGTAGTTACAGATTGGGAGTAAGTATTACTACACCCATTACACTTATTTTATGTAGATAAATCTTACGGGTACTCGAAGAATTTTGCCTTAGATCTTAATTTGTCGGCCACAAGTTGTTTGTAATTAATTGAATCACTTCTAAGTACATTTGTTGACTAGAAGATACCACAACGTACCAGCAACTATAGCTAAAAAAGTACTATAAGTTACGAAGAGAAGCTGTACAATAACCTATTGAATATGTAATAGGAGGAATAATAATGGACAAACAATTACAGGATATATTGTGTGCATTGTTATAAAAAAAATCAATATATACGTTTATTATCAACGAGTATGAAATAAACAATATAACAACTAATAGTAATTATGTACTAGTAGTATTTTATTTCGAAATGATTATATTTAATAACAATTTGTTTTGACACCGTGATTTTAGGTTCACAGCAAAGGAGCCGATATAGATGCCCTTTGCGTGGCTCCTCGACATATTTGCAGGGCCGATTTCTTCACATCATTCTACGAACTACTCAAGCAACAACCCGAAGTCACAGATTTAAGGGTAAGTTGCTCATTATCTCATCGATTATTCGATTAACATTCGGTTCGATGTAGGCTGTAGAGGAGGCTTATGTACCTGTAATTAAAATGACTTTTGATGGCATAGAAATAGATATGCTTTTTGCGCAATTACTTCTTAAGGAAATCCCCGATTCTATGGATTTGAAGGATGATATGCTGCTGAAGCATCTCGAACCGAAGTGCGTGCGAAGCTTGAACGGCTGTAGAGTTACTGATGAGATCCTAAGACTGGTGCCTAACATTGAAAACTTTAGGCTCGCTTTGAGGGCTATTAAACTGTGGGCGAAAAGTAAGTTTGTATTAATATTTGTGTTGTAAAAATTGAATTTTATCGCCCATTTTTAGGACACGGCATATACAGTAACGTACTAGGATATTTGGGCGGTGTTTCTTGGGCTATGCTCGTCGCAAGAACATGCCAATTGTATCCAAACGCAGCTCCTTCGACGCTGGTTAACAAATTCTTTTTAATATTTTCGAAATGGCAATGGCCCCAGCCGGTATTACTGAAACAACCGTCGAACGCTAACCTTGGATTCGTCGTTTGGGATCCTCGGGTCAGTATAATATCCCATTTTAATCATAGATTAATTCAACTAAAATTCGATGTAATTGTTACAGGTAAACATCCAAGACAGGTATCACTTGATGCCGATTATTACACCAGCTTACCCCCAACAAAACTCCACGTTCAACGTTTCGAATTCAACCAGAACCATAATGGTGGAGGAGTTCAAGCAAGGTTTAATCATCACCGATGATATTATACTCGGCAAATGTTCGTGGGATAAGCTGTTCGAACGTCCCCCTTTCTTCACTAAATACAAGCATTTTATCGTACTGCTGGCCATGGCTGAAAACCCCGATGATCACCTCGAATGGTGCGGTTTGGTAGAAAGCAAAGCCAGATTGCTTGTAGGTACGTTGATCGAAGCAATTCTAAGCTTAGTAGCTTTTTATAACGATGGTTTTTTTAGGTAATTTGGAAAGGAATCCATACATTACATTAGCGCACATCAACCCGGAGAGCTACGCGATGCTGGAATCGTCCAAAGAACCGACCACGTTGTGCTCCATGTGGTTCATCGGGCTGGAGTTCGCGAAGACCACCAGCGAGCACATTAGCGTCGATCTGACGCGTGACATACAGACTTTTACTGAGCATGTAAGCAACCATGCGGCTACCATTCAAATGTGGAAAACTGGTATGAGTATCGATGCTAAGCACGTGAAGAGGAAGATGTTGTCCCAGTATTTGGCTCCCGGGTTGATCAAGCGTGAGAGAAAGTTGAGCGTTAGCGTTAAGAATGGCGTGGCTTCTGAGGCTAATAGGAAACGGGCCACGGCTGAGGGTTCGCAAGACGGTGAAGGCGTCAGTAAAAAGAATATGAGATTGTCGGAAGATATCAATCCTCAAGTAAATATTTATGATATGTTTCTGTTAAAAGTAGTTCCTTGATCATGCTTGTATTAGATAAGTAGAGGAGTGTAGTAGAACTCTCGTTTACTGCGCGAGCTCGATGAAAAGCTACGTGAAAAGCTCTGTATATTACAATGAAAATCGCTCGCTGCTCGAGCTCGTTTTGTATATGTAAGATTTTCTTTTACATCGTTTTTTTTGTATTCTTAGTTTGACGAAAGTTCCAACAACTCGATCAACATAGATTCGAGTAGTAACATAAGTCTAGCGGGTTCGGATTGCAGTATTAACAATATATCGCCGGAAACGACTCCATCCCATCCGTCGGCGACGGCGGCGAGCGCGGCGGGCGGCGTCCCGGAGGCGGTGTGCACGTGACAAGTAGGCAATTAATTTTTTCGAAGCGTCTATTGATTGAACAAAAGCGAAAGTAAGTTGTTTAATTTATTTAGGGTTCGGACAAAATCCTATAAACATAAAATGAATCTCTGTATATATACAGTGTAATAATTGTAATTGTAATATATTTTTTTTTATATAGAAAGCGAAAGATTTTCGTCCAAATCGAGACATTTTTTTTAAAAAACCTCTTTCTATCTGTAAGTAGGGAGTGCTGTGTGTGTGAATGTTTGTTCTTGAGAGAACTTACAAAAGTAGTGAGTGAAGTGCGAAGGTACGTAAATTGTTTCTATCTTTGATTAATTTCCTCAACTAATACTTATTTCGTCTCAAAATGTTGTATCCTACTTCAAATTGAGTGTTTTTTCCGATTCATTAGATTGTATTGTTATCATAGAGAATTTAATTTTAGTATATGATTACCTACGATTGTTTGAGTATTTGTGTTAAGTAATGAATGTTTTTTTCCGAATTGATAACCTAGAGATAATAGAACTAAATTCTAAAAATATTTAATTATTATGTAAAATGTCATATTTTTAAAAAATTGATTATTGTCCCATTAATTATCTGAACAACAAGTTCTGTAATCACCGCAACTGTAATTATAGACCGAATAATTAATGGAATAATTTCTGTTATTCCAAACAATATTTTAATCGCCACGATTACGCAACGCTACAAATAAACCATTCCGAAAAAAATGTTAAAAGTTTATCGAATTTTAATAGTCCTTTTCATGTATAAATAGGCTCGAACAACCGAAAATTCATGTTAAATATTACAAAAATGAACGCCAAACTGTTGCTCTTGTTCCTGTTCGTCGCCGTCGCTTTCGCCGACACCCAGTCGAACGACGTTAAAATCGAAGACATCGAAGACAGCGAACAAGCTTGGAACCAATTCAAAGTAAGTTTTATTTTAATTATTTACTCTCTATTTTCTATTCTCTAAGCTTATACATGCATCTTAAACATAGCATGTTGATGTTAGGACCAGCTTGAACCTTTCTCCAGCCATATTGGTCCTTTTGGACCAGCTCTTTTGGTGTTCTATGAGCTGCTTAATAGTATGGAAGAGGGACAAGCTGCGATATAATTTTTGTGTATACAGCGTGTTTATTAATTGAGTGCCGATACTTAAAGTTGTGAATCCTTCTTTCAGGTAAAATACAACAAGAAATACGATACCCCTGAGGAGGAGAGCAAACGCAAAGCCATCTTCCTCGATGCCCACAAAAGCATCAGAGAACACAACAAGAAGTACGAGAACAAGGAAGTGACCTACAGCCAAGGTATCTACGATTGGGCCGATTTGACAACCGAGGAATTCACCAGGACTCACACAGGATTGAAAGTACCCCCCGGCGAAGTCGCTTGAAAGTTTTCATGTGCCAGGATAAATAGATTCGAATGATGAAAATGTTTTGTACATGTTTGTCTTGATGGAATAAAGGAATTGCTATATTATTTGCGTTGTTTTAGTTCCACAATTCTTGTTAAATTTTATGAATTTTAACTGGAATTTCTTATTACTGAATTGTAGCTCTATTAACCCGAAAAATCTATTTAGTTCGTACAAAAATCTAATGAAAATGGACCTGTATACATACAGTTTGATATTTGATACTGAGTACATTTTCTTTAATGAAAATGAAATAGATACAATTTGAAATATTTTATATTTTTCCTCAATTTTTTGGATGTACGATTTGCATATTTTACATACGAGCCTTATCCTGATGGACGTTCAAACGAACATTTTATTAAATAACAATTCTACTTTTCTTACGATTGTTTTGAGAAACTGAGAATCGTTAATTGAAGATATAAGAAATACCTTTCTTTAAAAATAATAAAAGCGAACGGCATTCATCTTATTATAAATAACGTACAAAGTTTGTCACTTTTCGTAGTTTTCAAGTTTTCTCATCATCTGATAAAAGAGAAATGGTGACTTGGCAACGTTGTAACCTTGTACACCTTAGAAACAAATAAAAAAATATATAAATCATTGCAAAAATTATTGATATATTTATTTGACAGCTTTTTTTTAAGTCTCGAATAATTTCAATAAAGTCAGTGCTTATTTGACTCTACGCTACTGAGCGGAGGAACATCCTTAAAGTAACTCTAAGTTCTAACAAAGTCCTTAGTTACTCCATAACAGCAATGTAAAAATGTCACTTTAGTTAGCGTTACTCTAACTTTAAAATTGAGCGCTGAATACGGGTCAATAGACCCGTAAATTACAAAAACACGCAGTCATCTGGTTATATAACAAAATGTAACAATACCTTTTATATCTACAAAAAAATTGATAAACCCTCTTTCCAATCACAAAAAAACATAATTACTGGAACAATTCAATTTTTTGAAAACAAATTTAGTCACCACCTTAAGCAATATTAAATAGTACCCTGATATTATTCCGAATAAAAGTCGAAAGTTTATCACTATTTTCGAGTATAAATAGGTCCGAACAACCGAAAATTAATATTAAATATTACAAAAATGAACGCCAAACTGTTGCTCTTGTTCCTGTTCGTCGCCGTCGCTTTCGCCGACACCCAGTCGAACGACGTTAAAATCGAAGACATCGAAGACAGCGAACAAGCTTGGAACCAATTCAAAGTAAGTTTTATTTTAATTATTTACTCTCTATTTTCTATTCTCTAAGTTTATACATGCATCTTAAACATAGCATGTTAATGTTAGGACCAGCTTGAACCTTTCTCCACCCATATTGGTCCTTTTGGACCAGAACTGTTGGTGTTCTGTGAGCTGCTTAATAGTATGGAAGAGGGACAAGCTGGGATATAATTTTTGTGTATACAGCGTGTTTATTAATTGAGTGCCGATGCTTAAAGGTGTGAATCCTTCTTTCAGGTAAAATACAACAAGAAATACGATACACCTGAGAAGGAGAGCAAACGCAAAGGCATCTTCCTCGACGCCCACAAAAGCATCAGGGAACACAACAAGAAGTACGAGAACAAGGAAGTGTCCTACAGCCAACGTATCTACGATTGGGCCGATTTGACACCCGAGGAATTCACCAGGACTCACACAGGATTGAATATACCCACCGGCGTAGTCGCTTGAAAAGTTTCTAATGTGCCAGGATAAATAGATTTGAATGATGAAAATGTTTTGTATATGTTTGTCTTGATGGAATAAAGGAATTGCTATATTATTTGCGTTGTTTTAGATCCACAATTGCGGCTCTATGGTTAAATTTTATGAATTTTAACTGGAATTTCTTATTACAGAATTGTAGCTCTATTAACCATTTCCCGAAAATAACTATTTAGTTCGTACAAAAATATAATGAAAGTGGGCCTGTATACATTAGTTTGATATTTGATATTCAAAAATTCGCATTTGATATTCGCAAAAATCATCAGAAAAAAAATCTAAATAAAAATCTTCAATACTCAATTCCCGCTAGTACTTTAACCAAAACTCGTATATAGGTTATATCGCGATGAGCTTAAATTATTTGTATATTGGAAAAAAATTATTTTAACCGAGTTTGATAAATTTCTATGCACATACAGGGTGTCCCAAAAATAGGGGGTGATTAAAAAAAGCCTATAAAAATTTAGTAAATGTGAAAATACATGAAAACAACCACTAAAAATGTCATACTGTCATGACTTAAAGTGTCATGACAATATTATATCGCATGAAAACGAGCCTTTAATGTATATACTTCACTTATTCCATATTTAGCTCGGTTATAGGATCAGTAAATTGGAGATGATTGTAGTAAATCTTACTTGAAATTGTCTCTTTGTGCGATTTTTTTAATCTGGCAAAATAACAAGAGATAATAGAAATAAATTACAAAAACACATAATCTAGTTATCTGTATAACAAGATGTAACATTACCTTCTATATCTAGAAAAAAATTGATAAACCCTCTTTCCAATCACAAAAAAAAAAACATAATAAAAGGAACAATTCAATTTTTCGAAAACAAATTCAATCATCACCGTTGCGCAATATCAAATTAACCTCATATTATGCCGAATAAAAGTTGAAAGTTTATCACTATTTTCGAGTATAAATAGGTTCGAACAACGGAAAATTCATGTTAAATATTACAAAAATGAACGCCAAACTGTTGCTCTTGTTCCTGTTCGTCGCCGTCGCTTTCGCCGACATCCAGTCGAATGATGTTAGAATAGAAGACATCGAAGACAGCGAACAAGCTTGGAACCAATTCAAAGTAAGTTTTATTTTAATTATTTACTCTCTATTTTCTATTCTCTAAGCTTATACATGCATCTTAAACATAGCATGTTGATGTTAGGACCAGCTTGAACCTTTCTCCAGCTATTATCGGTCCTTTTGGACCAGCACTTTTGGTGTTCTATGAGCTGCTTAATAGTATGGAAGAGGGACAAGCTGCGATATAATTTTTGTGTATACAGCGTGTTTATTAATTGATTGCCGATACTTAAAGTTGTGAATCCTTCTTTCAGGTAAAATACAACAAGAAATACGATACACCTGAGGAGGAGAGCAAACGCAAAGCCATCTTCCTCGATACCCACAAATCCGTCAGGGAACACAACAAGAAGTACGAGAACAAGGAAGTGTCCTACAGCCAAGGTATCTTCAAATGGGCCGATTTGACTCATGAGGAATTCACGAGGACTCACACTGGACGTTTACCCCTTGGTGGCGTAAGATCTACCGTCGCTTGAAAAGTTTCGCTTGAATAAAGGAATTTGTTATATTATTTGCGTTGTTTTAATATTTTTGATTACAGAATTGTTGCTCTGTTTACCCGAAAAAATTACAATTTAATACATTTTCTTTATTGGATTTAGAAAATGAAATACATACATTATTTTTATTTTTTGCTCAATTTTCGGAATGTAATGTTTATAAAAAAAGCTAGTGAAATGCGAATGCATATTCTTCTAAATTTCTAAATTAAAAAAAGAATATTAACATAATATATTAAAAAATTAATTTACTGGATATATTATACATTATAATATTAGTGCAACTTTAATATAATTAGCAAAAATCATTTATAACAAGATGTAACAATACCTTGTATATCTACAAAAAAATGATAAACCCTCTTTCCAATCTCAAAAAAAACATAATAACTGGAACAATTTAATTTTTTGAAAACAAATCTAATCATCACCTTAAGCAATATCAATTAACTTCATATTACTCCGAATAAAAGTCGAAAGTTTATCACTATTTTCGAGTATAAATAGGCTCGAACAACCGAAAATTAATATTAAATATTACAAAAATGAACGCCAAACTGTTGCTCTTGTTCCTGTTCGTCGCCGTCGCTTTCGCCGACACCCAGTCGAACGACGTTAAAATCGAAGACATCGAAGACAGCGAACAAGCTTGGAACCAATTCAAAGTAAGTTTTATTTTAATTATCTACTCTCTATTTTCTATTCTCTAAGCTTATACATACATCTTAAACATAGCATGTTGAGTTAGGACCAGCTTGAACCTTTCTCCAGCCATATTGGTCCTTTTGGACAAGCACTTTTGGTGTTCCATGAGCTGCTTAATAGTATGGAAGAGGGACAAGCTGCGATATAATTTTTGTGTATACAGCGTGTTTATTAATTGATTGCCGATACTTAAAGTTGTGAATCCTTCTTTCAGGTAAAATACAACAAGAAATACGATACACCTGAGGAGGAGAGCAAACGCAAAGCCATCTTCCTCGATACCCACAAATCCGTCAGGGAACACAACAAGAAATACGAGAACAAGGAAGTGTCCTACGGCCTAGGTGTCTTCGAATGGGCCGATATGACCCATGAGGAATTCATGAGGACCCACACTGGGAAATTACCCCTTGGTGGCGTAAGAGCTACCGTCGCTTGAATAGTTTCGTATGATTCGAATGATGAAAATGTTTTGTACAAATTTGTCTTGATGGAATAAAAGTATTGCTATATTATTTGCGTTGTTTTAATATTTGTTGTTCTAGTTCTTTTTAATTTACTTCATTTATTCCATTTTTTTTTATTCTGTCCAAATATCAAGAGATAAAATAGAAGTAAATTACGAAAACACATTATATAACAAGATGTGACATCCTATATCTACAAAAAATTGATAAACTCTTTCCAATCACAAAAAAACATAATAACTGGCACAATTCAATTTTTTGAAAACAAATTTAATCATCACCGTTCGACGTTAAAGTCGAAAGTTTATCACTATTTTCGAGTATAAATAGGTCGCAACGCCGCAAATCCTTGTAAATATTTCCAAAATGAACGCCAAATTATTCCTCTTGTTCCTCTTCGTCGCTGTGGCTTTCGCCAACGACTCCAACAACGTTAATATAGAAGACATCAAAGACCCCGAAGAAGCATGGAAACAATTCGTGGTAAGTTTCACTCATTTTACCCAAATATTTGCCCTGTAAAATACTTCAAAATAACATTTTTCACATGCACCTACATAAATGACAATTTCAGATGAAATACCATAAAAGTTACGCAACACCAGAGGAGGAGACCAAACATAAAGCCATCTTCTTAGACTATCACAAAAGACTTAGGGAACACAATAAACTATATGAGCAAGGACAAACGCATTCCAAACAACCTATCTTCGAATTCGCAGATTTAACACCAGAAGATTTAGGAAGGATTTCCAACGATCTAATAAATCCTCACCTTAGACCCAGAAGCAACCAATAAAATAGCGATATACATATACACTGAATAAATTCTTCATAAAATTAAGTTTATTTTCCTGTTTTAGTATCCCAATGATTTATACAATAGAAACACCGGAGAAGAAGACCATCTTCTTTGAATTCCACAAAAGAGTTAGGGAATACAATCAATTATATGAGAATAAGGAAGGGTTTCCAAACAACATATCCCCATTTCACAGATATGACACCAGAAGAATACTCAAAGAGCCAACAAACTAGGAAATAAAAATCTTTTCATATAGAAAATATTTTCAGAATATAAGCCTTTTTTAATACCTAAATTTCCTGATGAGATCCACGAGCATACGCAAATCCGAGTGCAACGCTTTTATTAGATTAGACATTGACCCGAGCGTTTTCATTGAGCATTTCCCGACGTCACAGCGCTACGGGATTTTCAGGGTCGGAGGTCTCGCTTTCAGCGGGCGCACGCGTTTCGGTTTTCAGTTTTTAGGTCGCCGTATAACCTCTAAAAATCGTTAGCGTTTCGGGATGAACTACAAGGGGGTTAGTTGTTTTGGTTTGGCCGTCCATCGCGCTCCCGAATCGCCGCTGGAACGATGGAATCGGTGACGGTTTGATCTCGCCGGGTGCAGGAGAAACTGGAGAATCTGGGTAAGCGGGCTGGCGGGCCGCTTGCGGTGCGCAAATACGGTTTATTTTTGATCTTGAACGCCATCCGAGGATGTCGTTTATGATGCAACCAGATCGTTTGCCCAACTATTTCCTAATTAATACGTCCTGTTTATTGATTTTTTTTTATTTTTATGTTTCGTTCGATTTCTCACAGTCAATGTGGTGAAATTCTGCCACTTTTTTTGCTATACTAGTTTCGGTTCAATTGACCATCATCAGGCTAAATAACAGAAACTTTTAAATTGTTTTTTGTGGTGTTAACTTTGGCCTGATGATGGTCGAATTTGGATCTAATTAATTTTTAATCAATCTCTATTAATTATGCAGTTTCTCTAATTATGCCTGAATCCTCTTCGAGAGAATTTTTCTACCTAAACTACAGTAAATATTAAATAGTTCCTTGACCAATAAATTTATCTCCTCCAATTCGTCGAAATAGAAATTCCAATCGATTAGCTTCCAATTACACTTAATTTATTTAATAAGGTTATTTTCGGGGAAAAATGAATATTATATGCGGGTTAAAGTATACAATTCACTTAATTATACGACGCAAAGGGACTAAAATATAAACATACAGGAATGTTAATACACGCACAAAATTAATGATCCAATAAATTATAAACTATGCGATAGCAACGCACGGAATAATGAATCATTATTGCGTTAATACCATTTTTTACAGTCCCTATCAACATTATTCGCTGTGGATTTTCAAGCACAGTTGCGGCTAGACTCTGAAGGCTAGTGAGTCGCGTAGACCGCGAAAATGAGTGGTTTTTGCTTTGTGAAACTCAAAAATCCGGTTTAATAGCGTCGGTATTTAGGTAATTTAATTCGGAATCGATCTGTGATAACGCCGATAATGAGCAATTCCTCTTCGGCGCCGTTGACTGAAAAGTATTCCTACACTTTGGTTAATAATGGGGAACGCGGCCGTGACATTGCTGTTCTACGAACAGGTGAGGTAATTAGACGTGTAGCGGTACCGAAAGAATTTTTTAGTTGTTGGAAAACCATCGATTTGTCGTTAAAAATTCATGTTGCTACCTGTTCTTTCAAAGTTCTTGATATCGTGTATTTTTCAATATTTAAAACTGGTTGTTACAATTTTAATGAGCCTGGGAATACTTTGATTTTTTCCTCTTAATATGTTGTTTGGAAATTCGCGGACATTTCACAATACAGCGCTTTGTTTAGGTTGAATAATTAACTTCCTGGAATTTTATTGCATTTTACGTCATTCATAAATGATTAGAAACCATGTGGATTAAACCAAACACAAGATAAAAGTTTGTTATATACGAAACATAAAAAAATTCTAAATTATATATGTATAAGAAATTTCTAGAAATTGAGATTTAATCAGCTGTTATTAGGTACTTACAGTGTACATTAGTCTGATCGATCAACATGTCAAGGTCGTTTATTACAATAATGTTGAATCAAGAAGTCAAGGATATTAATGAAAAAAATACATTTTGTATTAAGAATCTATCATTACGTATTGAGCATGTTAACGTATTTGATTTAATAATTTAGCAACAATGGAAATTACATGCTGAATGCACCTACACGAAAATTTCATCAATCATACAACAATTATTTGTGCAGATATTAAAATAACAATGCACAAAACGTTTATATATTTTACACAATTACTCCATTTTTTTAATGCGCTTTTAATGAAATTTCCCAAATTATCCTTGCTGAATAAAATAGTACTTACAATTTTATCTGTTTGTCATTCACCGTGACAATCACGGTGTTTGTTGTGTTTAAAATTTTCGTAGCTCAATATGTTCCTAAAGGGCATGCACATCGCTAAAAGAAAGGTACTTAACGTGAAATGGGGAGGTTAGTACTCTTTAAATCCTATCGAACAACTTTGTTAGTACTCTACGTAGATTTTTGACTACTTACAAAGTTGCATGTATTATTGGTGTTTGATGAATTGTTGTGTTTAGGCACCATGGGGGAGAAACTGGACAAGTTCCTTCTGCTTATGTGGAAGAATTGGCTCCTCCAGTACCGCAAGCCCATCCAAACCATCGTGGAAATCATCGCGCCAGTATTATTTTCCATACTGCTAGTAGTGATAAGAAGTTTAGCGGATCCCGAGCTACACGAAGCTATAGTCTACCAGCCCTTCTGTAGCATTCCCATAGGATTAAAAGACCCCTCTACGGGTGCACTGTTGTGTCCCACGTACGATGGATTTCCTCTACTGGATAAAATAACGAATGGAAGTAATAACGAGGATATAATGAACCCACTAGAGTAAGTTTACATTCCTACAAAGCTTGTTTATGGAGAATTGTGTTATGTATTTGATATTGTTTTAATTTAGTCGACCAAATAATCTGCGCAAAAGACGCGATGTTGAGTTCTCAACGCCAGATTTGAGATATAGGTATGAGCAAATCGCGCTGTTTTACACCACTTGAACACTGCTTTAATTCCTACACGATCTCACAGTTTCTTGTTGGTGAAAGTGCGTTAAGAAAAGAGGCCATTAGAGTAGAATTTGAACACTCTGCAGTATTCACTTTGTCATGCACCAATTCTAAAATCATCTTCTACTATTTTGCGATGGATTTTCAGAAAATTTTCGCTGGTTTACTCGCCCTCTACGCCGGTGTTTGACGAAGTGATGAGCTACTTTCGCATCGGTTTCAAGAACCTCGTGCCTCTCAGCGACTCCCACGAAATGGAGAACTACTTCCTGACGAATTCGACCAACTACACCTTCGCCGGCATACAATTCCACGATTCCTACAAAGATGTGAAGCACCTGAACGACATCAAACATTTAAAGGTTTCCATAAGGTGAGCTGGGCTCGATATCTCCACCAGGAAGCCATAATTATCAGTGGTGAATTTCAGATTTCCTGGTGAAACAAGGCTCAAATTGGACCCGTTCAATATAAACAATTGGAGGACGAATCTCATTTTTCCTGTGTTCCAAATGCCCGGGCCCAGAATGTACCAGTTTACCACAGGAGCAGCGCCTAGTAAGCTAAACTGTAGTACGTTTTACACCTTATAAACCTTTAGTTTTTTGCAGGTTACTACAAAGAAGGCTTCTTGGGGCTCCAGTATTTCCTCACGCTTAGTTTGCTGTTGGCGAAAAGCAACGTAACTTACAGCAAAGACGAGTACATGGAGGTGATAAATTGGCTAATGGAGAACAGATTTCCTTTAGTAAACATGCGCAGGTTTGCCCATCCAGAATGGTACGAAGACATCCTGCTGACAGCACTAAAATCTATGCTGGGCATAATAATAATGCTGAGCTTCGTTTATACTTGCATAAACACTGTAAAATCCATAACAACAGAAAAAGAAAAGCAGTTGAAGGTAACAGTAAGGATCTGGTTTAAATGGTGATGTAACTGGGTGGTTTTCAGGAAGCCATGAAAATTATGGGCTTGCCGAATTGGCTGCATTGGCTGGCTTGGTTCGTGAAATGCTTCCTCTTCCTTTTGGTATCCTCCATCCTCATGGTAGTCCTGCTGAAAGTTAGGTGGTACTCGAACACCAATTACACCGTCTTCACTCACGCCAGCCCGTACGTTTTGTTGATGTTTCTGATGTTCTACAATTGCGCTACGATAACCTTTTGCTTCGCTTTGAGCGTGTTCTTCAACAAAGGTAAATAGTAGATAAAATGCTAGTACTGTGTGGACTATAATAAATGAAATATTGCAGCAAACACGGCTGCAACTGTAGCAGGAATGGCTTGGTTCCTCTCCTACGCGCCTTATCTCTTCATGCAGGAAATTTACGATACTTTAACGTTATCTTCGAAATTGATGGCCAGTTTAGGATCTAACACAGCCATGGCTTTCGGATTTCAAGTTATCCTGATGTACGAAGGAACTGGAGAAGGTATAGTAAGTACTATTAATAATTAACAAGTATACTTCATTATTTATCTTGCAGGTATTCAATGGAACAACATTTTTGCACCGAACACTCCAGATGATACTCTAACACTTGGTCTTATCCTCATTATGTTGACTCTAGATACTGTATTGTATCTTCTGATCGCTTTGTATGTTGAAGCAGTGTTTCCAGGAGAGTATGGCGTACCGCAACCTTGGTACTTTCCTTTTACTACAACCTTCTGGTGCGGCCAATCCAGACCAATAGCAGTCGAAGACAATCCAGAAGCCCCTGCGCATTCAGAATTTTTCGAAAAGGAGCCCGAGCACGGCAATCCCGGCATCCAAATCAGAAACCTAAGAAAAACCTTCAAATCTAAAATCGCTGTTAGAAACCTCACATTAAACATGTTCGAGGACCAAATAACGGTGCTATTAGGCCACAATGGCGCCGGTAAAACCACCACCATGTCCATGCTGACGGGGATGATAACACCCACTTCCGGCTACGCCAAAATCAGCGGATATGACATCAGAACGAACATGTCGGGCGTGAGGAAGAGCCTGGGGCTGTGCCCTCAACACAACATCATCTTCGACGAGCTCACCGTCGCCGAGCACATATACTTCTTCAGCAAGCTCAAGGGCCTATCAGCGCGGGAAATCGATAGGGAAATCGATAAATACGTCGAACTCCTGGAGCTGGAGCCCAAGAGACATTGCAAATCCTGCCGGTTGTCTGGTGGTATGAAGAGGAAGCTGTGCGTGGGGATAGCCCTGTGTGGTAACTCCAAGGTGGTGATGCTGGACGAGCCTACTGCTGGTATGGATCCTGCTGCTAGAAGGGCGCTATGGAATCTCCTGCAGAACCAAAAAGACGGCAGGACTATGCTGTTAACGACGCATTTTATGGATGAAGCTGATTTGTTGGGGGATAGGATAGCCATCATGGCAGGTGGGGAACTCCAATGCTGCGGGTCCAGTTTCTTTTTGAAGAAGAAGTATGGAGCTGGGTATAGTTTGATCATGGATAAAGCGCATGATTGTGATCCAGCAAGAGTTACCCAGCTGCTGAGGCAGTTTATACCAGATATAGAAGTAATGAATAACGAGAAGAGTAGTTTTAGCTTGTATTGATCGATTTTTTTAGATTTACAGCAACGTAGGTTCGGAACTGACGTATCTACTGGTAGACCAGCAAGTTAGTGTGTTTGAACCGATGCTGAGCCAGCTCGAATCCGATTCCGAGCGATTGGGAATCAGAAGTTATGGAATATCTTTGACTACACTAGAAGAAGTGTTTATGAAGTAGGTATACAAATATTAATATAGCATAATTATTAACAGTATATAATGCAGGGTTGGAGCTGATCATGGCCAAGAAGAGTTATACAACGCAGCCGATACTACTGTAATAGCAAATGGTACCACTCAGAATGGTAATGTTCCTGTTATGGGTAATCCAACAGGTAATTAAAATTTGTTTGTACAATTTTTGCTTTACTAATAATACATTTTTAGGTAGCATTTCGATGAGTCCAACGTACTCAGACGGGCCTACGCTTCTAGGCAACCAAATACTAGCCATGTTGATGAAAAAAACCGTATCAACGTTCAGATCTTGGATACTTCTTCTCATACAAATCGCCATGCCCACTCTGTTTCTCATCATCGCTTTCGTTGTGCACAGAAGTCACAAGTACACTGGAAATTTACCAGCCATGCCTCTTACATTGCACAAATTCGAAACCCCAATAACTTTAATGGAGAAAACTGACTCTGATCTAGCTCCTTACTACATCAAAGTCCTACACGACTACGGACACCCCGTTAAAACTGTTAATAACATGACGAAAACGATGCTAGAAGTGGTATGTTGTATAAAACAATCATTTAGTTGACTTTAATAATGCCTATAAATATATTTTTAGACAGCAGAACACCCGATTATGGTACGCAGAAGGTACCTGGTGGGAGCCTCTTTCGAAACAGCGAACATTTCCATGCTACCGTATCCTCTTCCCAACGTTACAGCTTGGTTCAACAACGATCCCTACCACACCCCGGGTATATCTTTGTCTTTCGTAATGAATGGTGTTTATAGGAAAATCGGAGATTGCGCTGATTGCACCATAGAATTCACCAACGAGCCTCTACCATACAGTCCCGACACTCAAGTCAACCAGCTGCTCAACGGGCAAAACACTGGTTTCCAATTGGCCTTTAACATCGGCTTCAGCATGTCGTTTGTAGCCTCGTTTTACGTGCTGTTCGTCATCAGGGAGAATTACTGCAATTCGAAGCATCTGCAATTTGTTTCTGGGGTTAAAGTGTACGTGTTTTGGTTGACTTCGGCTTTCTGCGATATGGTGACATATTTGCTGACCATATGCGTGCTGATGATTACCATGGTGCTGTTCCAAGAGGATGGATTCAAGACAGCTGGAGATATTGGTGAGGTATCAAATTTAATTGATAATAATGTAGTTAATGTTTTTATTTCTACAGGAAGGATGTTCTTTATACTATTCTACTTTGGCTGGGCTTTCCTTCCATTGTTCTACTTGGCTTCTTACTCGTTCCAAGTGCCATCAACAGGTTACACCAGAATGACGTTAATAAGCATTTTTGGAGGTAACTAACTCATTTCTAATTAATACTTAATGTAATTTTTAATTTACCATTAGGTTGCGCTGCTTTCCTGGTAGTACAAGTGCTGATGAGTCCAGGATTGGACTTGGAATACGTCGGGAACGCCTTGCATTGGATATTCCTGATATTCCCGCACTATTCGCTAGCTAGTGGTATTAATGAGAGCTACAAAGTTTACTCGTTTAACTTAATTTGCAACACGATTTTGAGGACTTGCGCTGAGCAACACATCCCCAAAGACACTTGCTTGATGTCGTTGAACGAAAGAATCCGGGAAATATGCAATGGTGAATGTTAATTTCGTTCGCAGCTTCTTCAATAATTTACTCCATTTTGTAGATGCCGATTTGCGTTACTACAAATGGGAAGCTCCTGGTATTGGCAGGAATTTGCTGTATTCGTTCCTTACTGGCATCGTTTTATTCGCTCTACTGCTGCTCATCGAGTACAAAGTATTCTCGAACATGGGTTATTTTTACTCTCGAAAGCTCTTCAACAAGAAGCCCAAGATACTACCTAATGAGGATTCAGACGTGGCGGAGGAAAGGGAAAAATTACACGTAGCTACTGAAGCTGATATTCAGAACAACTACACGTTGGCCATCAGAGACTTGACCAAGTATTACAAGAATTTTTTGGCTGTGAACGGTCTGTGCCTTGGCGTTAGAAAATACGAATGCTTCGGCTTGTTAGGAGTAAACGGTGCTGGGAAAACCACCACATTCAAAATGATGACCGGCGATGAGAACATTTCCTTCGGTGATGGTTGGGTAAGCAATCGTTCAACACTCATACAACTGTTGACTAATAAATAAATATTCCAGGTAAACGGCAAGAGTATAAAAAACCAATTAAAGCAAGTGCAAAAAGTGATCGGTTATTGTCCCCAATTCGACGCCCTTTTGGACGACATGACCGCCGAAGAGTCGATTGTGATGTTCGCTTTACTGCGAGGCATCAGCTTGAGCGACACCACCAAAATCGCCGACTACCTGTCCAGGGAATTCGACTTCCACAGGCACCTGAAGAAGAAAGTTAAAGAGCTGAGCGGCGGGAATAAAAGGAAACTCAGCACAGCCATATCTCTCATTGGAGACCCACCTTTGCTCTACTTAGACGAACCCACTACTGGTAAGCTTGTAACTCTTCTAGCATAGAGATGGATGTAGCGATTTTCTTCCAGGAATGGATCCAGCCACGAAGCGCTATCTCTGGAACGCCTTGTGCAAAATTCGCGACAGAGGTAAATGCATAATCCTCACCTCGCACAGCATGGAGGAATGCGAAGCCCTTTGCACGAGGCTAGCCATAATGGTAGGAGGGAATTTCAAATGTCTGGGCTCCACTCAGCACTTAAAAACCAAATTCGCCGAGGGCTACACGCTCACCATCAAATTAAAGAAGGACTCGGAGAACACCAACGTGGGGGACTTCGATACCGAGTCCATAGAGGCCTTTATCAGGGAGAAATTCCCCGGTGCTCAGTTGAGGGAGAAGCACCAGGAGTTGCTGAGCTACTATGTTACGGATAAGTCGGTGCCTTGGTCGAAGATGTTCGGGGTTTTGGAGGAGGCGAAACGCGGAGATTTGAACATTGAGGATTATTCGTTGGGACAGAGTACTCTAGAACAGGTGGGTACATTATTGTATTGTCTATGGGTGGGTGAAGTGGATTAATACCAGATTTCACCAACAGATTCTTGAAGTTAGGTAATGCTTAAAGCGGATTTAGGAAGTCCTAAGTACAATTTGCGTTTCATCATGCTGTAAGTAATACTTAAAGCTCACTGGGCTTGTCTAAAGCATTTAGGAAATACTTCATTATACTTTTCATCTTTAGCAAGCTCTAGGTGAAAATCTTCTATGGATGAATGATAATCTTAATGAAAAGTTCTAAATAGTAATGCTAAAGTGGTTCTGGATAGTTCTAGTTTATCCTGGACCGTTCAAAATAGTCCTGAATTAGTTCTAAATGATTTTATACTACTCTAAATGGTTCTAAGAGCATCTTGAGCTGGTTCAAATGGTTCTAGTGAACTCTAAAACGGTTCAAAATGATTCTAAGCAGTCCTAAAATGTTTTAAGATTGTCCTGAATTGATTCAAATGATCCTGGTTAGTTCTAAAATAGTTCTAGATGATTCAGTGCTACCGATAACTTGCAGAAAACTGTCAAAATCAATTTTTTATCTAGGTATTTTTAAATACGGGATTTCTTATGTTCCTATTAGGTCCGATTATTAGGTCCGAATTCGATTTAGGAAAGTATTCGATGTATTTCGATGTAAGTTCTTCCTACCTTAGGAATTATTTAGGTAAGAAATGCCTAAAGATAGGTTGGTGAAATCGGGTACAAGATTGTGATTTTTTTCTAATGTTTGCTTTATTTTTAGGTATTTTTAACATTTACGAAGCATGCTACGTAATTTGTGGCCTTTTTTTCTGTGTTATTTTACCGATTGTGATATATTTTTTGTTTTAACAATTTTAATATAAGACGATAAACTGCGATGAAATTGTAATTAATTGATCCGACAGGAATGATTTATTTTTGATAGATGTGATAGTTGTTATAGTAACCTAGTAGGAATTAAATTTTTAATAAAAACCGAGAGTTTAGTTGTTTCGAAAATTCCCAAACCACTCTAATTCTTCCATTAATCTTATCACCGACGGCGATCTGGCCGCCTTCCATTCCCTCCCTTAACGCCAGTCTGGGCATTCACTAACCCTCAGGGTGCCCTGGCAGCTTCCTTCTAATTTCTTGGAACGTCCACCCTCATTTACCCAACACCATTATCTGTTTGTAGGGGGCGTGGAAAGCGCACCCCCTCGAACAAATTACATATATTTCCCACTCTCCATCAACCCGAGTACACTGTACATACTGCAAATTGCTATACCCGAAGAGAAATTAGTAAAGAAGTTTGAAGAAGTCGACGCTATATTTGTTTATTTGGCAGTGTAAACAAGACCTCACAGCCGAATGTTTAAAGCGGGCTTTCAAATCGTGAGCCGAGATGACTTAACAAGATACAGCGGGTGGAATTCCAAAAATCTCTCCGTCTCGCTCCGGCCCACGGGGGCGCCCGCTCTGCTCGCTCCTTACCTCATTATCTCACCTTTGGTCTACCTAACCATTCAGTGGTGGATGGTGCCCGGGCGCGGCGTTGCCGCTTCGCTCGGCACATTTTTAAAATCGTTCAAGGTGGTTCGGTCGATTCGACGAATTCGATGTCATCGAGCTTTTGTTGATGCAAATCACACTATTTGCTCTTCCTTACTACAGCTACATCATTGAATATACCCCACAATCACCATCTTTAAGTTAAGTAGAAGCGTTAGTTGGGTCCAAAAAAAAATCCTGCAATAACAATGAGAGATTAATGAGTGTTGTGTTGGAGTAGTAGGAAGGAAACTGCAGCGGGTTTTTTATTTGGCAACGCGGCAGTCTGGTACTGCCAAACTGGCTGTGAGCCTGTTAGGGTCCAGTCCGAGTGTTCGTTTTCTTAAAAAACACGCACCGTCACGACGATCGACCTCATCCATCGCGCGATTCCTACCTCTTTGGATAAATATTTACATACCAGACCTAGCTAACTACCAGCCTTTATTTGTAATCATGCACATATTAACACCACCCCGAATTACCGAGAGACTGCTCCACAAAAAACTGGTTCCACTGGCGAGGTTTTTACCTTATTTACTAATTGCATCGCCTCAAAACACGAATAATCTCTGCGACTTGGTATTTTTCACACATGATGAAATTTGATGTGGTGGGTGTTCGGTACGCCACTGAATCGAAATTCCTTCCTACTAATCTGACGGCCATTAAACCGAGTGGTAGATTTTGTTGGTTTAGGACCATTTCGATTCATAATGATAATGATTATGATGGGTCTTGGTGAAAAATTGGATGCGTTGGAACCGACGACGACCGGATATCGACTAATTCGTTTCTATATTTAGAAACCATTCGCTGATTTTAAATATTTTAATTCCACAAACTAATCTACTAGATTATAGCACGAATTTTGTGAGCGAAGAAATTAGCTGCTGGTGATGCAGTAACGTAAATTTAAATACATTTCCCTTAGCGCCAGTTTGGTATACCTCCGGCGGTATTTGTTTTTTCAAGAAAAACAAAGAAACGACGTGTTAATGATACCTTTTTCCTACCGAACGCAGAAGGTACCGAGTATTTTTAGACCGTTGCAAGTTCACACATTCACGTGAACAAATACGAGATTTTGTTTTAAACGGAAGCCACATCGAAATCTAACGCCAAGTCGAAAAAAATAAACATACAGTATGTTGCACACAACTTCTATTTTATATTATTTGGAGTAGAGTATATCTTTGAAAAGATATCAAAGTGGTACAAGTCTGTATTATATCACCAATGAAGACAAAATACCATACAAAAACAAACGTCCAAAAGTAGTATAGAGTATTTTTGTTGAATTAAAAATACTCTATTAAATAACTTAGTTACAGTATCCTGTACGTTCCAACCTTGGTACTTTCAGTACGACATAAATCAAGCCAAAAATGTCAAATTGATTTTCGCAAACCGCACCAAATCCCACCACTTTCTCTCCGACCAAATCCAAATTAACAGTAGCCGCAATTTCCTCGTCCTCGCCATGAAGCCGAAGAACAAATTCAAGTTCGAGATCCTGGCCGAGCCGGAGTTCGGCAAGACGAAGAAGATCAACACCTGGATCAACGGCGAGTCGCGCTGCTACCCGGTGACCATCAACCCGAAGGACTTCCGCAGCTGGCCGCCCATCCTCACCCACGTCACCAACGTCGTCCAGCCGAACTTCGGCGTGGTGAAGAAGCTGGTGGCGCTGAGCACCATGCGCTCGGTGAACTCCTTCGAGGAGCTGGACCCCAACGAGAAGTACGTGGCGCTGGGCGCCAGCTGCAAGATCAAGGAGCCGCCGGGCGGCTACGAGACCGTTCCTCAGAATAAAGTCAACCAGAAGAAATCCTTCAAGAAGTTTTTCTACGTCGGTATGTCTTCACCTAGTTAAAGACCAAACAATCATTTAATGCTCATTATTCGTATCTAAGGCGATTTAAATCCAAAGAGTCGACCGTTCCTGCAGGCTATGCAAAAGAAGAAACTAACTGTTGTTTATATAGCTATAAGTGGTAAGACTAGGCCTCCACAGAAAGTCATCTTCAACGAGCAAGACATGAAAGATTGGAATCTTATTCGTAATTATTTGGCAAAGCTGCTGGGTATAGCCGAGGGTAACAACAATTTACTCTCTTTATATAAAAAACAACTACTTATTATCCTCTTATATAGGAGTTCAAAACATCTGCTCGATCTACGGGGATGTACTAGACGATGCCAGCCAATTCCAGCACGGCTATTTGTACGTGGTGGTACCGTTCACCGAGCAATTCGTCCACATGGATTACGCCAGCTTCTCCAAAGAGAAGAACAACTACAGGAGGAATTTCATGTTGCCAGTACTGCCGCCGTTCAATAGCAACTCTTTCGCTAGAGCACCAGGTGCTTTGCAAACACTCTTATGTAGTACTTTTGTTTGAAGAATGTTTGATTTAAGGGTTGGATAAACAGGCCACACCAAAAGTTATGGAACACGAGAAACCGAAACTACCGAAGCCAATCAAAGAAGAGGCCCCCGCTGTACCAGAAACGGAGGCCTTGTTGAATCCCAACGATCTACTTTCCGGAGACGCTACGTTAGAGAAATTAAATCGCAAAACTCTGAAAGAAGATTTAAGCGAACGTGAGTACCAATATAGCGAAGAAAAGTGTGAGTTTAACGGGGTGTTGTAGATTTCACTAAAGAATCGCTGGCGTCGATTTTCGCGCAGTATTCAAAGAAACAATCGGAAGAGGTTCCTCCCGCGGCGCAGAAGAAGGAAATGGTGGTTGTTGAAGGGGCCAAGGAATGCAAGCCTGTTAGAGAAGAAATTTGCAAAACTCACGAAGGTTAGACAACCCTACTACAACTTAAGACATCACGAAGACTAATAAATATACAGGATACGATCAGAAATATGTCAATGTTTTCATCCGAGTCTGAGGCGATATTTTTGACGATTAATCTCTAAACTGGGCATCGAAAAATTATGAGACTGGTTCTAAACTTATTCGCACTCGATGTAATTTTGCATATTAAAGATTTTTGATTGGCATCCTAGTTTTAAATGCGTTTCATTTTCCCACCAGCGGATATTGATCAAAATTCTTTAACGGTGCGCCCAAATGTAACCCAACAGTTTCTCCTAATTGAAATTTTCCAGATGCGAATTGGAACGTTAAGCAGTACGAATATCTGTGGAAAGATCTGAGGAACATACTAATTGTCCTTAAAACCGAAATCGAACGGAACAGGACGAATCTGTACAGTTGAATTTTGTGAGCGTCCTAATTTTATTGAAGCACGTGTAATTGTGATGTTTATTGTCCCGGTAGAAGAATAAATTTTTTACGAACCGTTTTATTTAATTTCGGTACAAGATGCCAGTTCGAGTGGTGGAAAATCGGTGTTGTTTACACAAAAAAAACGAAATCGAATCAAACAAACAAACCACCCATGTTCGAATCGGAAATAGCGTCGGCTTTCACTGCGGCCGAATACCTGGGTACCCATACAATTCTATTAACCATTTATACCTCCCGATATACACAAGGACTATCGGAAAGTGTAAAATCTCGGATTTCGCCGTAATCTATCGTTTGAAAAGGCAAGAAACAGGCATGTAATTCGTGACAAAGACCATCCCCGATTTCCTAGTAAAGACGTCTTAAAATATTTGCTTTCGGGTAAAACGGTAGGGGTTCGAATGTTTAGTCAGCCCTTAGCTACAACGCATCATTGACTGCTGACTTTTGTAATAGGAAACATCAATTAGCCATCAACTATCTAAAATTACACGAATTATAAATTCGTATATAAGGCGCAAGAGCTGAATAATAAGGCCCCATACAGACGGTACAACACCACAACCGAGCAACTTCCAATAGCCAGTTTATTAAGATCCAGCAGCGAGGAAGACTCTCCTAGTGAAGAAGATATTCTTTTATATTTGCATCATCCCATTCTAGCAGTGAGAGAATTAAGGCTGAGGGTTTATAATTATACAGGGTGTTAGATGATGATGATGATGAAAGTGATTCCTTGTTAATAAATATGAGAAGAAGTTTCTATAAACATGGACCCGGAATTGCAGGGACATGTTGTTGGAATGGTAGTGTTGATATCGTGTGTACTGGGCCTAATTTATGCACCGAGCAATACAAAAAGCGAGGCGTGTGCACTCCGTTCGACAATTATCATTAGGAAGAGATGGAGGTCAAGGTGAAGGCTCGCTTCACAATGCTGTCGATGGCTCGCTGACGTCGGAAGCGAAGGGGTCCGGGTCCAGTCTTCGGCCGTTTGTGTGGATCAACGAACGGCGGGCGATGCGTTTTCGAGGCGTTGCTGGTTCGCCGATTTTTCTCGCATTTTCACGCACGCATCGCGCGCCCGGCGCTTCGGCTGGTGCCGGCGCTGGTTAACGGAGAAAAGTGGCGAGAAGAAGAAGGAGACTGTCCTCCGTTGATCATTGCGAATAACAGCCCATAAATTAGTAAAATAAATGTCTGGAGGAGAAATTAATCACAAACGTAATGATGTGCACAGGCGCGGATTAAATGGTATTTTGCTTTGGTGTACCAGCTGTTTCCATTAGTACCAGTATATGAGCATTAAAACAACTATAAGATAAACACTTTTATTTCTCTATTATTTTACAAAGTAAATTCTAATATTTATGCCTCTTCTTATCAATGTAGGTAGGTATTATCTTCTGCACAAAAAATCATCAAGGTGAACTTAAGCATCATCTCATGACCTAGAACAAAAGCCCCAATGATGAGATGAGGCAACAAAATTCAGCTAGACTAATATTTCTTTTTAAAATGCCCAAGAAACTGATATAACTAACTCCAATGGGAACACCTGGTTCTACAGAGCTTCACTGATTCACTTGATTCAATGGACAGACCTGATTCAATGGAATGAGTCAGTTCTGTTGAGGAACCAGATGGTTTCATTGATGGTCCTGGTTCTATTGAGGGATTTGATTCTATTCAGAGAACTGGTTTTATGTGCAGTTGATTGGGAAATGCATCTGGTTTAGGGTTTAGTGGAGAGATCTCGTTCAATTGGGAGACCCTAATCAATGGAATGAATCAGTTCCATTGAAGAATCTGATGGTTTCATTGATGATATTGATGGTTCTATTGGAGGAACCTGCTTCTATTCAGAGAACTGATTTCGTGTGCAGTTGAATGAGAACTGGATGAAGGAAACTGGTTCAGTGGAGAGACCTGATTCAAAGGAATGAGTCAGCTCTATGGAGGGACCAGGTTTTATTGATGGTCCTGGTTCTAATGAGGGACCTGCTTCTATTGAGGGAACTGGTTTTATGGAGGAAACTGGTTCTCTGGAGGTACCTGATTCTATTGGAGGAACCTGCTTCTATTCAGAGAACTGGTTTCGTTTGCAGTTGAATGAGAACTGGATGAAGGAAACTGGTTCAGTGGAGAGACCTGATTCAATGGAATGAGTCAGCTCTATGGAGGGACCTGGTTTTATTGATGGTTCTGGTTCTAATGAGGGACCTGCTTCTATTGAGGGAACTAGTTTTATGGAGGAAACTGGTTCTCTGGTTCTATTGAAGGACCTGGTTTTGTAGAAATAAATATGTAATGTAGAAGTGTAAGAAAGCGGTGTAAACGTATTCGGAAGGCGAGAGAGGCGAGCGAGAGAGATTGGCGTTTGGTGTGGAATCCGTTCCTGTGTCGGTCGGGAGAGATATCTCCGGTTTCGGCGTTAGTCGTGCGCAGTCGTCCGAGCTGCCATATTTCCAGCGAGCCGCCTCGGCGGATCAAAGCCGGGCGGTGATTGGTCGGCGGCGTCGGCGCCGACACAGACGTTTCGGAACGCGCTTGCCTGGGCCGCACACCGCCACCGCCAGTTTGTGCTCAGTTAGCGAAGGAGCCAGTTACGCGGGCACGTGCTCTGGGTGCCGCTTTGCGTTAGGTCGTTTTGTTGTTTTGGTTGGGCCGTGGTGACGTTGCTCGCGGGTGACAGTAGGTATGCCGACGGCTGGGATTGCCATGAAAGCGCGCGAATGCAGATAGTGGTGCTATGTAATGTGGCTGTGATATGCCGCTGTACCGCGAGTTCAAGTGAACCATGCCACACGTCTCGTCCAGTGGCGGAGATGATCTCGGCAGCACCGATGAGGTTAAGGTGTTCAAGGACGAGGGTGACGGGGAGGACGAGAAGAGGTCCTCTGAGAACCTCACCGAGGAGAAAAGCAGTCTTATCGACCTCACTGAATCAGAGGTAAATATTATAAATGTTCACCACTTCACTACCTCTACCACACGATGTCATCTTAATACATAAAACAACAACAACAAAAGGATTACCTGATGCTGCCTATCAACGTGTAAATAAACAAAAAAAATTAAGGCGAATATATTAATCAAATTAATCCTACATTCACTTCGTTATTATCATTAATCAAACAATACGAGTGTGTTTAACTTACACACAATTTCCGCATTTATGTTTCAAATATACATATGTTTTTCCGCAAGTGTATATTAACATTAACGTGACATTCTTACTTTTATTCAATGCTATAAATATACTTACATAAATCATTGAGAGTTAAACTAAAAAATTCAATTTTGACAGCGAATTTAGTCAGTGACATCTTGAAATGTATCCTAATCAAATATGTCACATTCTAAAAGATCAAAATTTAAATTGATGTCCGTGAATTATTGTTTACAGTTGGCGCGTGTAATAGTCAAAGAAAATTGTGAGGGAAAATCGCCTATCCTAGTGCAATAAATCATCTTCAATATTCACATCATGTTTTCATTTGTATTGGAAACGTCAACGTCATGTCTAATGACGTTTAAAACTGTCAAGAAAATCAATTGTCAAATCAAAATTTTGGAAAAATCGCAACTTAATCAAAATTAAGAATAAAATCGTAACTAAATTACTTACAAACTCAGCAATATTATATTATCTCATTAATAACAAATTTTTAATTCTTCAGAAATAAACAAATTCCATTATATTTAAACTCTAATCTTCGACAATAAATTCCTTGCAATCAATCACGTTTTCATTGGAATTAGAAACGTCAACGTCATCCGTCATTGTTTAGAATAAAATCCCTTAAATTAAGAAAACCTTTATTTCCCCAATAAAGTGATAATATATTTTTATTCCTTCAGAATAGAATAGATATGTTCAGTTCTCGGGTCAAGCGTAAGGTTAAGTTCTTCATTGTTTCAATTAATTTCCTGCTATAATTAATGAATAAGTCCTCATTAATTATTATCTGTTCTCGTTTTGTTTAAAAAGATGTAAGTATATTACTTGCGTGGAAAGTTCAAACATCAAAGCTGCATGTTTTCACAATGCCTAATTGTAACGTATCATTACTTTTTTTCTTTCTTCACGATTTTAAATAATTTAATGTTTTATGATATTCGTCTGAAGTTGGTCACATCCGAATAGTTCTGTTAAAATTTACCAGGTTAATTCTAGGAATATCCTTGTGGGTTTTGAGTTTTTGTCATGTGATTTGCACATGTTTATCAGATCTGTACTTATAGAAATTTGAGAAAGGCACTAGCTAAAATTAATATCTTTGCAATATGTTAAAATGTAGGAGAAGAATTTAATTTAATTACTTACAAAATACATCCAAGTCTTGAAAATTTTATAAATTTAGTATTAACTGCTATCTCTATTAAAAAACATCTTTCATAACGCCAAATTATAATTACACCAATTTAATTTATTGATAATAATCATCAAATATACATTTTATCGGTTACTGTGGTATTAAGTACAACATATGTATTACTGAATACTAAATTGCTATGTTACAATTTATTCTCAAATTTGTGTAAACATTCTTATCTTGTAAACAAATAAAATTCCTATTTTTTAAAATGCGAGATTAATTTTAGTGTTGCTATAAATACCAGTATTTTTTATCGAAGACTAAGAATGTAAATTCCTTTTTCGATTTTCTTACAGGAAAAATCAGGAGGAGGAAACTACAATTCTACCAACAAACATGTGCAGCGACCCGACCACAGCCCAGTGTTCGGTAAGTTAAAAACTATTTACAATTGCGTATTATTTGTGCTATTTTAACTAATGCATTGTTGCACCAATTAATTCCAACGTCCGCCTAATTACAATTGCAAATACGATTGGCTCAAAGTTTGCTGTATACATCGAGTTTCAGTACGATTTATGCGACTTTAACCCCGCAAGAGGGTCCCGTTTTCAGGCCTCTTTCGTTAGTGAAAATGCCTGCACCTTCTGTCGCACCTGTCCAAATAAAACATGACAAATTTTGACGCGAACGATCGTTATACATACCAACCGCAGTCGATAATTTTAGGTAACCAATGACCCTAATAAATTACCTCTCCACGTATCGTAAATAATCTAAGGTGTGTTTATAAAACAGTCTTTTTTTACGTACGTTCTTTTTTAACCCCTCGACTCTTTGGTGTGACATTTTAGATAAATCAGTTGAGCTTAAAATTACTTGCACAAGTGAGGAGGCTATTAATATAATATTAGTTATTTATTATACTAATTATGCAGTTAAAGTAACATAACAGAGGGTTAGGTGGCAGTTGATGCAAACTTTGCATATTAAGCTATTCTCTGAAATGAAGCAAATGATATAATATGCATACAGTGTTTGTCTGTGTGTGTGTGAACATCCATCGCGGTAAATTCCCTGCCGTCGATGCCCTGCGAGGCGCTCACGCTTTCGCAGTACAAATTATAAAATAATACGTGTCGAATGGGAAAGACTAACCTTCCATTATATTTTCACATGATTCATTAAAATCGAGTCCGGTGCATGGCCGCATAACGAATGTAAACACAAACACACCGAGAACACCGTCTTCTTGTATTTTCAACCGCAACGTGTAATTTCCACCGACTTGGCGACTAGAAAATTGCCTTTTCGAAATCGCTAATTCGCGAAAATTCGCGCACGAATCGCTATTTGTTAATCGATCTAGTAAAAATTTATTTACAGGCAAGGTGGAACCTGTTCCCCACACGTCTTCATTCAACATGGGATACCTCATGTCGCCATACAGCTACGCCAATGGAGCAGGTGGACCCATCCCCGTATCAATGGTAAGTTTGCTTTCTCTACAATTTCTTCGTTTAATTTGAGCGATGAACTCCACCATAAACGATAACGCGACTCCTTCTTTCCTTCTCGTTCTTAATATCCGTATGGAGATCTAGATATCCGCGGTGGAAACAATGGAAAGGGAGTCGTTACCGTGTCACTCTCGCGTATGTGCTACTGGTTTTTTCCCTATAGCAAAGAGGTTATCGTGCCCTGGGGCTCCAGGAATACACAACGTTTAGAAAATATTAATTAAATCGAACGTATGGACACTTTAAGTTCAAGATTATCTACTGACGCATGAAGGATTGTCGATTCAATTAGCACCTAATCAGCGTCCAGCGGAGGTTGTAAATTAGTTTGCAATACACGACAACAAAATCGCCCACCCGGGTTTGTTGAAATGTAGCCGATCAATCGCCAGGAAACGAATTAGAAAATAAACATAATCATCTTAATATTTTTTTTCGCCCTGCAATGGTCAGTTCGAATTCTGTGTGTGCGAGTGCGTTAGTATCGGCGCCGTTCTTATCTTGTGGCCTGTATCTGCTTTGAATTTATTAGTCTGCCTCAGCTATTATGAAACACAATATTTATATTTGAACATTTAAATTACAGCTTCTCTCGAATAGTGTAAACAGGCTTTTTTCCAAATCGAGTCGTAAATTAAACCGGATAAAGCGCTATTAGATAGCGAATACCAGGGAACTTCGATACTTATTCCAAACGATCGATAATTATGTATATTATCTAATAAAATGAACACCAACTTATTAACGTCAGTGTCATTGACTGCTCCATTAGTTTACTACATATTAAATTGGGCGTGAAAAATTCCGAATCCGGGCCTGCTTATAGTCTTGTTAAAGGGGATGAAGCGCCTAAGCAGTGTTTCGTTTGTTGTACAACGACCTTTGGAATGCGGTTTAGCGCTCTCTCGAGCCGGGCATACCCGAATTCCTATATCTCCTTCGTGAAAGAGGGTACCCATTGAACATGACCGAAATAACGAAGCATAGTTAGATGCGTATGCGCGTATTAGCCGCGGCCGTACCGTAGTCAGTTCGGTTGTTGGTACTTAATTATAATATAGCCAGAGAAGCTCCTAAAAGGTGTTTCTCGGAGGTGAAACAGGTTTGGATTTATCGCATTGGCGATCAGGTGGCCGTGAAGTTTCTCTAACTGGAGAGAGCCTTTAACAAAAATAGTCGTTTTGTTGATTTCTTGCCCGGCGTCGTTCGATTTTTCTGTTATTTTATGTGGCTTATTGGAATTTTTACCATCACTACACAATTACAAATTTACTATAAAAAATACATCAAGCACTCTGTATATTCGACTAAAAAAAATATCAACTTTTCATTCACTTATATTTTTAACCAAACAATGATCATTTCATTAAAGCTAGATGTATATCTTTATTAGGTTTTATCATTTTTATAGCCGTGCTCTATTGCGAAACGCTATCAATTATTATTAAGTGATAAAGTCCAAATATTTGATAATAAATCAGAAATTTTAAATTCCATCTTTCGGTATTTATGCGGGATTTTTACATTCATTGATTACAGCAGAATTACAACATGATCTCCTTTAAGGTATTTAATCTTGTTCTTGAAATTGATAAGTAGGGGTTTCTACACCTGGGTAATTATATCTAATGTATAATTATACCCACCAAGCGTGCTTTAAATGTAATAATCTTCCATTATTATAACTGATTTTCTAGTTAAACTAGGTGTCACAAAAACAAGCTAAATACCCACTCATATATTACTCAAAAATACCGATTACATCATCATCATTTAGAGCCTTCCAATCTGATGAGCTCCAGTACACCATCGTTCATTTCCTGTATCACCTCTTTCTCCGTGAGTCCCAAGCGCCTCTTATTAGAAACATCCAATATACCACCCACAGAGGCAGTATGCTCGCCGCCACTGCCTCTAATCTGCAAATGCAACTCCTCGGCGATCTTCTCCAAGCCGCCCATATCGCTGGCCAAATTGGGCAACTTGATGTGCACTGAAGCCCTGATACCGGTGCCCAAATTGGTGGGGCACATGCTCAAATACCCCAATCTTTCGTGCAATACGAACTCCAGTTTCTCGTCGAGCAATTGGACGGCCCTAGCCAGCCTGTCGTAGATCTCGCCCAAGTTGCCGCCCTCCTGCATGGAGATGATCCTCATGTGGTCCTCCTCGTTCACCCACACTATGAAGGTCTTGTCCTCGTTGTAGAAGTACCCTCTGCCCGCCGGCCAGTACTTATAAGCGTTCGCAGCGTTCAGGAACCTATCACATTCTTTGTACAGCACGTGAGAGTCCACCATGAGGTCTATCTCGTCGGGAGTCATATCCCGGAGCCCCACGTACTGGCCTTTAAGGTCGTCTGTAAGTTCTGTGACGGCGTTCACGATTTTTTCTTCGATTTCTAAGTACTCTTCGTAGCTTAAACCGGGGTTGAAGGGGTAGCCTTTGAGGGATCTGGCTGTTCGTACTCTGGTGGATAGGATGTATTTGCCTTCGGGGTCGAGGTCTTGGAGCTGGCCGGGCTCTCCCCAGTCCATGGGAGGGTGTACGGCGGATTTTTTGAAGTCTCCGTGGTACTCGCGGATTAAATCGTCGAATAAATCGCTAAATAAGTCGTAGCATTCCGGGCAACCTGCGTACACCCCCACGGAGGAGTCCGGGTTCTCGAATCCGGTTAGAACGCAGTCCAGGAGGGTCATTAGGTAGTTGGTTTTTTTCCATTTGAGCTCTTCGAAGAGTTTTGGGGTGAGGTACTTCTTTAGCAGCGAGTACGATGTGGCTAATTGGAATTTCTTGAATTTGCATTCGAGTTGTCGCACTTTGGCGGGATGGGCGTGATTTTTACCGCAGCATTCCAGCTCGCATTTTCTGTTGCAGGGCATGTTGATTGTGCTATGTTACTTGTAATTTTTTTGGGTAAATAAACGCGTGATGGTTGAAAATTGTTAAGTAATTTGATTGATGTACGTGGTGATAGAAAAGAAGAAATTTTAGGCCTCTTATGAAAGTGGTTGTTTAGGGAAGTTGAGCATTAAATACGCCCATACTTATTCCATTCAGTAACAGCATTTTTAGGATTTCCGTTAATCATTTCGATCGTAAATAACGCCCAACGATATTAATATTAATTCGAAGTGTTTCTTATGAATAATTCCGGAATTGTGCGTTCGGTTGTCCTGCTCCTTTTTTTCCAAAGAAATGATTTACGACTTACCCCCCAAAATGACCAAACGCGTTATTTACGTGGCGTTTTTTCGTTACGTACGTGTCAATTCGTTTCGAATAACTGGCTGTGCATAAATAATTCGTTAAATGAATATTCAAATTTCATTTCACGTTCGTTAATAAATATTACCCTTAGGTGCCGTAAGTGGAGTTTTAGGTGATGTTTTATGGCGCAGGAGTGTCTGCTGTAGCTAGCACTCTATGTAATATTTAACTTCAAAATTGTGCTATAGAGCAATATTCAAATTGGGAATGCTTTGTTTCAATAATCAATGCTTAAAAAAGCGCACTAAAAACCATTTAAATGATGATTTGCATGGCGTTGAAAAAGCGTGAAAGAGGCGCATACCAAATTAGAAAAATAGCTTTTTAAATTGGTGATCGGGTCAATTTTTTCTCGAGAGATCCGAGAAAGAAAGGCCCTCTGGGTACCATTCCGTTGTCTGCTGTTGGCCGTCTGGTTGCATAACGAGATCCCGCGCTGCCTCCTGGTTAACGTCCTCGTCAACGGGCGTAACGACAACTCTCGTGCTTATAATTTCACAATTTAAATATTAGAATTTCAGGACGTCGTTGCCTTATCGCCCAATCTCTCCTCCAAACCAAAATCGACGGCATTAAATTAACGAATCCAAGATGTAATTAAATATGATCTATGACTCGATAAAATAGTCGCACCAACGGCAGATGTAGTAATTAATTTTTAATAGAAAATTTAATAACAGGTGTTAAATAATACCCTTCTCTGATCCAGACTAGAATTTATCTCTCTACTTATTAGGTAATGTAAAAACGTAGTTAATAATACTACTTCTTGGTGTAGCAAAAGAAAATAATCTTGTAATATTGGAAGGAAATTCGGGTATGCTTTTGGAATTCTGGTTTTGTATAGCGAGAGCGAATCCGGGCGACTTGGTCGCCGCACTATAAAAGGTTGACGGCGGGGCAGTAAAAACAAGTCGGGTCAAAGAGATCGAAGGTTGGTCGGTTCAATAGCCGATTTGTGACTGCGTATGTCGTATCAACTATTACGGAATTAATTGATGCCAAGATAACGAGATGGATACGAAGCCGGGGATCATCTGCATAACTGTTTTATGGGCACATATACAAAAACTCTTCGGTGCTTGATTAATGCCTTAGCGGCCGTTCGCGACGTCTAAATCTAAACTAGTTTAATTAATCCTGATGTACGCTTCAAATCGACTGGTTTAATTAATTGTAATAAAGCGAAAAAATATATCATTTTTCTGGCTGGTGCTTTTTTTGTGAGCACCTATTTCCTTTCGATATATTTTCTTCTTCTTAATTTATCTCAGCAACGCCCACGAGAGAAGGTGAGAAGGCGCGCTGCTGTCTAAATCCGAGCAAGCGTTTTACAATTTAAATATACGATAAGGCCGAGAAAACGGCCCATAACGCCTTTTCAACCGCTCTCACTTGGCAACAACGCCAACGATTTATTATTGGAAGCGTCGAGTAATTAACTCTTTAAATCTATCGTAATTAACAATTGTATTTCGTTGTTATTAACATAATTGCAGAGGTTTTAAATTACTCATTGTAAAGCGGATTTGAAGGAGTGATATTATTTAGCGACGTGTTCCAAATTCTATTAAAATTTTGATTAAATTTTTATTTACTCCGGCTCGGCAATCACCAGTATGACTCCACTAATAATAATCTTCGTCCAGCCAGCATCTTTCACGGTTTTCGAGATGCAGAATAGGCTATGATTCAACGGCCGTAGCTCGTGATTTTCGTCCAGTGAAATTTTGAACGGCACCGAGCGAGTCGCGTTTCTACGAATCCATCGGTCAACTTTTCTCGATTCGTGCGTGATTGTGTTGCTCGGTGTCTATACCCATACGAGCATATCGCGTCCTTCTTATTTTCTTCTCTTTATCTCAGTAATAAGAAACCTCGATGTTAATCATGTTTTTCGATTCCCCGTCAATGCGATCGGCTCGGGAAGGAAATTGTGCCTATGGAACGAGATTGGTGTGTCTTTATTTATCATCAGCGCAAACCTTAATTTTCCTACCAAGAAATAAATCTTCGTATACGGCGCCTTTTATTTAATAGTTCCGTTTCGTTTAAAAGTCGACACCGCTTCATAAAACGGACAGTAAGATTCCTAAAAATACCTAGAGATCTAAATATAATCGATAAAACTTCCTGGGGCCCCGACGCATTTTATGACATATTTTTATTCCAATTGATAGGTATAGTATACGGAGCATTTTCGATGACATACTAGTTCCTGTATTTAATATCTAATTATTCCAAGCCGCCTACATAAACATTTCCTCTCATCTTCCTCCTTTTATGTATCTACACAAACAAAACGACTTATAATTTACAATTTACAATACACCGCCCGATGTAATTACCTAACCATTTGAATGAGGCATTTTAAGTTGCGTTGAATAATACTCACCTTTAAATTAAATTCGAAACGTAAACCATGGAAATTGATCTCGGTTTTTCCCAACCGCACATACACCATTCGTGCCTTTTGTTTTCGAACTCTAAATCAAATACACCGCTTATTAGTTTCTTGTGGTTCCTCGTTGAACCATATTCAAGCACTAACAATAGTATACCTATACACCAGTAGTTTTTTTACTCCATAATTCATACACTAATATTTACTTTCCCCTAAAGAAACCATGCCGATGTAATAATTATTTAGTAGGTATATAAAAGAGTATGTGAGTAAATGAAGACGGTTTTCTTTGGAATATACTTCGACGAACTCTGGTCTCGTGCGATGAAGTTTAACATGCCGACGCTGTGAAATTAAACATCAATTAGGCGTAAAGACGCCGCCTTTGGGACGCCCTGACCCCGCAAATAGACTTAGATACAACTAATCTTAAAATAGCGCCGAAACGCATCGGTAAAACGCGCTGCAGACGATCTTTAATACGTTTCCTTCGAGTAAAAAAAACCCGTCTTAATGAGCACCGTTCTTTATACAAACAAACAACGAAATATTTCGACTTTCGAGCCATTAGAAATCTCCCCATTTAGAAGTCAACCTTGTACCGTTCGAGAATCGTGCTGGAAAAAATCTCTGCCCTTTCTGAATAACCAATAAGCCCGTCGGTAACCATCCGAAACGATTTGGAATTCAAGCCAGGTAGAGGTTTGATGAAGGCGATTCGGATCGAAGACACGTCCCGATCGTCGACACAATACCACTACAGAGAGAGGGACCTTCCCCAGTTACACTTCCGGCTCTCCAATAAATAAGTAGCCACCGGAATTCATCCCCGCGTTCGCACGAAGGCCCTACACCCCCCTTTCGAACAATGCTAATTATGAAGCTTCCACATTAAGAAAGTTGAATGTTTCTTTTACAAAGTGAATCTTATACACAAGAGAAAATTTATACTGAACTGACTTTAGGAAGACTATAATTGATTTTTTTTTGGGTTGCGACACTGAGTTGCACCAGCTGATCGGTATATTATGTGCTCCTCGATGTTATTAAATCCCGAAAACCAGTAGCAATTTAGTCGTGTCGACGTTGCGTGTGGATTGTATCGAGTTTTATGTTTTTTTTCTCCGTATTTTTTGTATCGAAATTCCATTTTTGGCAGCTCCTCGCATCCCGTCGAGCGTAACAGGTTTTTTTCGCTTAATTCATCTCCAATAAATTTCACTTTAGTTTGAAATTACAAATACAAAATCGAGGTGTAATTAGTCGCGGAGTACCCTATTATATTGCGAATAAAAATAACAGCGAAAATGTATTATGTAGGTCCTTTTTGGCGGATACATTCTGCGGCCATTAGGCGGAATTGCGAAACTCTTTTGTATCCCGAGTGGTCTCTTAAATGCTGGCGATGCTAAAGTGATTTCGAACGTATCGTTTTTATAAAAGCGTTCGGCGGAGGTGCGTTCGCTTTTCCCGAGACGAAAACGGCGCTGCAATTAATGTAAAACGCTAAACGTAACTCTTCGAAACACTAATGATGGAAGCACATGCGGCGAAGTCTTCCGATATCGAACCCCTTTTTTATTGTTTGCTCCAAACATCAGAGACGTGGAAGTTGCGTGGAGTTTTTTGTTTCGCTGGATCTATAGGGGAGACGTTTTACCGCGACTTATCACAATGTACAGTAAAAATAAAGCGATTTCCGCTTTGCCTAGTAAAGTAATATGGGAACATTCTTATCAGATTGTTAATGGAGAAGACCACGACTTTTTTTTTCAAAACTTTGTGTTCTAAGAAGGCGCGTAATGAAATTTTTATTTTTTTCTGTGGCCAAATAAGGCCGCAATTAATTTTTAAAGTTTGAAAAACGTCACACAATCGTCATACACTCTGCTCCAATCAAAGCGAGAGTTGCAAAGAGAAGTCACATTTAGCAAGTTTGCCACGTTTCCTATTACTCTTCTTTACTCCGCAAAATGTGCGTTTTTTGTATATTTATTGCAATAAACATTTTCTGATTTATCCATTTCTTCCATTACCTAATGGATAATTCGATATATTAATATAGAAATAACATCTTCATCTGTATAAATTGTAACCGATTTTCGTGTTAAAAACACAAATAATGGTCCTGAAAAATTTATTTGGCAACATTCTTGTCAACTTCAATATTATCAGTAAAGTGTTTTGTGCCAAACTGCAATTCGTTTAATTTGTTTTGTGCATTTTTCAGAAAAATCTGACAAATGACAGTTTGATTTTTGTTCGTTTGTGTATTCTTTGTTACTGTGTTCGAAAATTCATACTATTTACTGTACAACAAAACGTGAGTGGTTTATCATTGGTTGATAAGGTATGAGTCAAAACCCGAAATTTTTAAATTTCGAAGGGCTATAACTTTTTAATTATAACACATTTTGAGCAACTGAAAACGGTTTTGAGCTCTAATAAATCATTTCTAATCGTATCTTTTGCCGAAATCCGCGTATCTCACATCGTGGTCTTCTCCATTGAAAGTTAAAATAATATATTCAACGTCGCGTCGATTTTAATGTGTTCGTTCGATTATTGTTGACACATCCACAGGCGTTGGTTTATCGAATTGGTTAATGAATAAAAATCTAATTATCCTCGCCGTGGCCGATGAATTAATTCAAGCGTTTTATTCTAATGGCTTAATTAAAAGAATCTTATATTCTCATTAAAGCGTGCCGACAGTTATTGGAATTCTAAAACGAATACTTAATGTAATTTTATGAATGGCAGGGCTCCATGTAGGGCCCTGTGGTTTTCATTTATTCACATAAATGACCTTGAGATGGTGTTTAGACGAGTGCTTTGCTGATAAAGCTCTACTGTTATCAGATAATGTTTCAGAAATTTTATATTAAATTTCGAGACCTTTTCGAACGGGTCAGTGGTGTATTTTCGTACAAATATATCGAGTATCCGTAGACAAAATAAAAATTGGTTCCAATTAGCGAAAAATCCTCAATTGATTCGTTATATTCATCCATCGTTTAGCAGCATATCGTACGCTAATTATTTTATATAACAACTTAATTAATACGTATGGTTAAATAGCAGGTGCGAAGAACCCGCTGGTATTTACCAAACTTTCGGCCGTTAATTTTATTTGCGAGGAATCCGCTAATTTTATAGTAGTTAATATCGCGGTTAAAATGCCTATTTAAATAAAAAATCCCACCGCCTCGCATGTAAATTCGCAGGAGCAAATCTTGAACTGCATTTCATAAAAAATGAAAGGCGTTTTTAAAAGCCCGCTCCCCCTTAAACTCTACGTGTGTCATTCAAAATTTATACGCTCTTTCGCATGGGAGTTTATTTGTTTTCGGTTAAAATAAAAGAGGATTTGAATGCCGTCTCATTTCCCGCTCTGATTGTGTTTTACATATTGTATAAAATGTAAAGAGAGTCAACGTTCGTTCGCGAATGAAGCAGCTATTTTCAGGCGCCGCATTTATTCCATATTTCGAATATTTTCCATACAAATCGTGCCTGCATCTCTAACCGAATAATGCGCTTTTTAATTCTACATGATGTCAACAAAAAAAAACAGCACCGATTTTCCCATAATCTTCGCAAATTGGTCCCATTATAACGCTGATTCGGTAAAAATTCAAATTGCGAATCGACCTCGGGGGCTCTTAGCGTCTCATTATCCTGATGATATACGTCACACGGCCAGGACGAGTTGTTTGGTTAAACGGGCCCGTTTCGGTAATCGTTTATACCTGTACCCGAAAAAAGGGGTATCAAGTGTTGATATGCACACACACAATTATTTCCTTTCCAACCCATTATCACGATAATTTCCCTCTAAATAATGATATCCTGACGAAACAAAACAATCGGGCTCGGCAATTCGAAACCGGATGTCTTCGCATGGAGCGTTTTTTTTTTATTCAAAACGACAAATCTCGACGAATGTGATTTTTGAAATGGTGCACTACGCAACGAGGAGCGCATTTATAGTCTATTCATAAATGAGGCGTGATCCTTTCAAAATAAATACAGAGTGAATATTATTTATTGTTTTTTCAATTTCTGTGTTGGGCGAGTAACTTCTGTGCAGCTTCTGTGTATGCTGGAATTTGGCCCGGTGTTGGTCAATTGGTCCCCACGGTCATTTTTGTCAGCGGGGTTCCATAATCCTACAGGTCGATTGGTCCCCAGTTTCAAAATTTAATGGGCTAATTGGTTCCCGTGGTCAAAATATTCCTAATCCGATTAGATAAGATTTTACATTGCATGAATAACTATCATTTGGCTAACATCTTCTGGTGTACTTATATAGCTGAGAGAATTTGGACAAAATGCAGCTTTTAGTGTTAAAAAATATTTAATATCTAAGCATTAGTAATTTAAAATATATACAATTGGTACAATATATATTAAAAGAAAAATTCTGTACAAAAAAAGAATTATTTTAGTTTTAATATACGAACGGATTTCAAAAAATAGTTGGCAACATATGGGAAACTTTATTATTAATTTTACGAAATAATTATTCTTCACAAAAAGTTCTGCATGATCTAAAATCCAAGATGCAACCATCAAAAATCAAATTTTATCAATCTTATACGAGGTATGTCAAAAAATGTGAATTTTGCTCAAGAGTAAAGTACCTTCATATTTTACAATATCGAAATTTGTTATTATGAAAAGTACACCTAATTTTCTAGAAGTATACTGGAAGGGATGGGATTTTCCCTATATTGAAATAGAAAAAAAAGACAGAAGTCAAAAAATTTCCCCTAATCATAAAATCCTCATTAAATTGTACTACGAAATGAAAATACTTAATCGAAATTTGCCAGAGAATTTTGAACTTATAAATATTCCCATCGGTCCTTCCTAGAAACCCTTAATCCGGTATTGGGGACCAATTGACTGACAGCTTTCGAGTCGAAAAAGGATTATATTTGGGTAAATTTGACCACAGGGACCAATTGAACTCCACCCATTTGGCCAATTGATTGAATAACTACTCCGGCTCATTTATGAATAGACTATAGTAGTAAATCGATGGTATTTTTTTCGAAAGTTCATATCGCATTCGTCCGTTGGTTGAGACAAAAACAACAACGACGTTTCGGATACCGTGCACGTAATTTGTAAATATTTACGTTGGGACCACACAAACACACAGAAAACTCGCAGCGTTCTTTTTCGAATCTATCCGTTTGGAGCGAAGAGGAGCACAAAAGGCGAGTGGAGGAATCAGTCCCCGTTTGACGAGGGCTGACGTTTATTTTTTTTTTAAAGTCGTATTTGTTTATTTTTTTGTATTCGGCGCGGAACACGTGTTTTTTTTCCCTACCAGCCATTTCGGAATTCTAATTATACGCAGCCCCGAATCGCGGCCGGGGGAATATTCGTCGTTAATTATTTTAATAAAATTACCATTGTAATTAAAATCGAAAGCGTCGACGTCGATTCGAAACGAGCCCGAGCATCAATTAGTACGTTTTAATTAAATATTAAAAGCCAACTTGGCGGTGTGTATTTACGTCCGATGACTTGCGTAACTAATGCCGCTCGTTTGCGACCATTTGCAGTGCGTCTTTTAGTCTTTTCCATCTTTTACTCCGTTTCGATTTCGCCCGATTCGGACCTACTCGGAGATAAACCAACATTTAAATTGCTATTACTAATGCTTAGGCTGCGTATACTTGACGTAATTACCGTCAGGCCTGTGTCGGGTTCATTACCGAGCGTCCAAGGTGGTTGAATTTTTACTTTTATATGCAGTTTATGTTTGTACGGAAAAGACTACCGCACAGGACCGGACTCAATCCAATTAAAACTCCTTTTACAAATTCTCCCAAATACAAATTTATTACAAACTCAAATTTTCCATCACGAATCGTCCTCCACTAACAGCTCATTGTGTTATTTTTTGTAAATTACAATATATTTATTGATAGTAATTAACTTCTTAATGCGGTCCTGTGGAATCGTCGATCTGTTTCAAGTACTAATATCGTCACTTGTAAATGTATTTAAAACGTTTATTAATTATTGGTTACGCGTTGTGACTTGTAAGAAAATTTGTCTCATGAATAAACATACAAGGAGCGGTTATGATTGTAAGGTTGTCGTTTATTTTCTTTTTTTTGTAACCCATATAGACTGAGATGAGATCGAACGTGTAGATAGACATCGAGAAAAATTTGCATGGAAGCTTGTTTTAGTATGTTTGCGGTAAATATCCAAGCAAATATACAAGCTTGTTGAAGTATAATTTTTTCTATTTGCTGATACGTGTACGAATCACTCTGTATGGTGATTGAGAAGTTACAAATTATTTAATTCAAAAAGAAAGGGAGAAAATCATAAATCATTCCACGAACATCCAATTAATCTAACATCCCTTGTAAATAAGGATAATGTATTTATTACCAATCTCGAAAGAATAGAAAATAATTATACCGGGATCTGGGTCCAAATTACCATGGAACCATCTCGTGATATATAATCTAAAATTAATTTAACCAATTCTCACTCTCTCGCCTCATGAAAACGACAACCGACAGCTTGTCAAAACTCTAAAGCAGTGAAAAAGAAGAAGAAATAAAAACCATTATGGTCGTTGATGGTTCGAGGCCGCAGGACCGTCTTCACTCGATTTTTTCAATCCTTAATCACCTTAAATCCTCATTGGATTTATATCAGTTTGATTGATTAATTTTTTAACTACGAATTTAATCTCCTGGACTTTATGACGACACTGTATAATCTTATGCTTAAGAATTTGATAATGAAGATAAATTGATATTTTTTTGTGTGGATTTTAAGTGCAAAAAAATGTTAATATAACAATGACTTTTTGCGGTTATGTTTGTTGTAAAATTGCGTAACATGAATGTTGATTTCGAGTTGTTATTAAGTTTGTGCCCATTAAATCTTCTAATTGGTGAAAAAGATTTTCGAGAACCGATCCTGTGGCGGTCCGACAACGAGCAGGTAGAAAATGAGTCCCTTCTTCTCCCTGAAGGTCACTTCCAACAATGGCCAGCAGGTCAGAAAACACAACTCACAATGAAATTTATGTTGGTCGTTAATATTCATGTAAATGGGACTGTAAATAGACATTTCTTCTCTAGAAATGCCATAAAAATTCTGTTTACTTTTTTATTATTGTTTTGTTTCGTTACCCCGGGTATCGGAGGCTGTTGCCTACCACAACGAAAAATTTTGGTCTATTCTGCTCTCCTGTCCGTCTAATATGCAAATTTCTACGTTACCTGTTCGTTTACGTAGCCAGTTATACGGTCACACCCTGTATAACAATATTTTTTCTTACAATGAAGAGATTAAAAAGGAATCTTTCGCGATCGAATGGCGCACAATAGCTGCACAAATTGGACTTGACGCATTACAATAGAAATCGTATTGGGTAGGTTTCGCCTAGAAATCAAATTCCGTTGTATTGACATACGAGAGTGCAGAAAAACCCTTCAATAAGGGCTCGAAAAATAAAATATACAGGTGGGTCTAAACTCCCATTATTCGCGCATCCGTTCTCATGATTTCTTTAGTTCAACAGGAGATATAAATCGGCACAAAAAACCAATTTATTGAGTACGAAGATTAAAATTAAATATATAATAAAGTAAGAACAATCGACGTTTATATGGAAATAAATCCCCGATAAGCGCTTTTAAAATCACATTCATTATAATTTTCGAGGTTATGCGGTCACTTTAAATAACATTTTTTCGAAATGGCGAGATTATTATATTAAATATACGAGTTATTTTATATACATTTAGGTATTAACCCCTTAATGAAAATTTTAGCAAATAAAAATCATAAACTATCGTTATATTTCATTCTTAAAAAACAAATTTTATAGCTTACCATGTATAAAAATGATAAATATAAATATACCTATAGTCTATTCATATTATTCAGGCTTACAAAAGCAATACAGGGTGAACCATACAAGTAATATTAAAATATTATCGTGAACATTTGATTGATTTATTACTCCACCTCGTTTATGAATAGACTACAGTACTATGATAATTTTTTTTAATGAAAAGAAGTAGCAAGTACGCCTATGAGTTGTCGATTATGCAGCCCTCCCGAGTCGAAATAAAAAATACCGGCATTTTATGCGGGCATATTTATGCACAGCGACATCGGAAAATATAAACGGGCGAAAGAGGAACCATAAACGTCAAACCATTTCCATCCTTAACTCGTTCTTATTTCGACGTTAAGCTCGTACTCTGCATCAACAGCGTATTTTTCTTCGTCCTGCAAAATAACATAAAAAGTTATAATAAAAATCATGCTCAAACACCGGCAGCAAGTCCCAAACATCTAACTTATACCGATAGAGCTAGTAGGTATTTAATAATTACAATCTAAACAAAAAAATTAACGCATAAAATAAACTGGTAGTAATAACAGTAATCCCAATTGAGACTAATCACTTCATTCGTTACCCGAACGAGTGTTACTAAAACTACAATCGGACTTGACATGAAAGAAGCTATGCAGCATTGTTTTTTTTTATTATTTTATAAGCCGTTTGAAAGGCAAACAGATGTGCTCGTGTGTGTTTTAATTGAAAGCGAATTTCATATGTGTAATTTCCGATAAAACACCTATTTAAATAACGACCATCTGTAAAATAGAAGCGATCACGGCGAATCATTTCGCTTTATTGATTAGAGGCAGTAGCGTAGCGGCCCGATAAAAGAGATGTTTGTCTTCGGTTAACGAACGATTTAATTAATCGAATCGTGCTTGTTAATTCAAATTATTTATTTACAAACGTATCATTAACATTTCATCACCATCATAGGTACCTTTTAATTAATTTCCTTGAAGCAATATACAATTTTAATGAATTATTTTCCTATTTAACAAGCTCTTTCGTGAAAAAAAAACGTTCGCTCGATTTGAATTTAAAGGGTTCTGAAAGAGCCGGCTAATAATCGTAACCAAACACCTATTTATTTCAACAATAACACATTAATGACAGCTAAGAGGGTAGTCGGGATTATATGAGCATAGGGGAGGAAGATATATGAATTAATATTTGCGGTAAGGTCATCTCGGGGTGCGTCAGTTGTATAGCACAATATAATAACACTAATCGGTTGCTCGTATAAAGTCGATGGGAATTTGATATACCCAATTTGGTACCTATTGGCTTGCTTTATTCATTAATTTAGCAAGGAATGCACGGTACAGTTGTAACAAAACCGTGCAATTAATTTAACGAGTTTGAAGAAACCTTTTATTGTGCCATAAAAGTCTCATCCAATTTCAAAATTTATAAACAAAACCATATCTCGTTGCTAGAGCAAATATCGAAAACACACTATATTAAATAAATTAAGGACTTTAATTACCCAGCATTATACAATTGATAAGTGAGATAACCGCGATAAATAGCGCTGAAAAGGCGATAAAACTCGTGTGTTTATAATTTGATAAAGTGTTTAAATGAAATATTAAATTATGCACGATTTTATTCGACTTTTGATTTTCTTTAAAAAATCGCTGCCTAATAAATTTAATTAGTATCGACAGTGTTCAAACGATTAAAAATGAATTATTAGCGTACGCTATTTTTCGAAAGTCTGATTTATGCCTTTTGAAAACGATCCAACTTTGTCAATGGGATTTATGCGAAATGTACGAGGTATCTCTGGCAATATATTTGTCGACGAGCGGATTCAAAAATATATCTAACAGGCATTTCCGAGAACAAAAAATTAATAGCATTAACAAATCGGTTTTGTGATCGAATTGTCATAATATGCCAGTCAGCAATAACTCGATAAAATAACTAAACAGTTCGCATATATTATTATAAAAGTCGTCGATTCGTGTTTTTATTTAGAAACAAATCTAAAAGCGGACATTTTATTATAAATTTTCTGCGGTCATACCACCAAGGAGCCGTCCGCCCGAAATAGAAGCGGCATAACCCCTTCTGTAGCTGCTGCGGGTGTTAAATATACACATAAAGCTTGTAAAATAAACAATGAAATCCGGTATTGAGCTTAAAATGTACTTGATACGCGCGTATAAAGTTTATAAATAAATGTCCGCGCCACTTGTGCGAGACGCGTGTCTGTCGAACTTTCCGAAAATCCCGAAAATTCCGCTCGTACATCATTAAACTATTAACCAGCAAGCCAGCGGAGCGAGAAACCCGATAAAAAAATGCCCGGGCTAAGCCGTGAATACGTTCATTGACGGAGAAATATCGTTTCGAGTGCCATACTCACGGACGAACAAAGAAAACACTCATTGTCACAAAAATAAAGAAACCCAATCTGGCGTTTTACGATTTCGATATTTTTTTTTTTTTCGCCCGAACGTTGGCAACGGTTAAGACGCTTTTCGGACGTTATTTATGTTGGTTTAACCGCCGAGCCGACCGAGAGCCACTCCGGACCCGAATATTAATTTACTCCGGTCCATAAAATTCGACGAGCGAAACCGCACGAACGTGTAAAAACAGCTATAATCTCGCGTTCGGTTTAACAACCGTCCGATAAATAATCGCTGCCCGTTAATTCCAAACCGGTCCTTCGGGATACTCCAAAATAACAACACTTATTAGATCAAATCATTAATCTAACTCTATCCATAATTGCCCCAAACAAAACCAACGTGCATGGTCTACTTTATTTGTGATACATTTTTCTATACTGTTAGTGCAATTAATTCGCTCCCTACACATATAAAGAAGACCATACACCCACAATTAGCTTAGTACTTAAATCTCATTTAGTATTATGTCTTGGTGTTTCTTTTTAATTAAAAATGTGTAAGTATCATACGTTCGGTATTTCGCTCACGTATAAATCCATCGAAGCGCGTCCCTATTTTTTATTCGAGCTGATGATTTAGCAACAGTAGCTTTTTAATTGTGTCTAATTCGACCATCATCGGTGAAACTGAACACCGATAATTATGATTTTTTTACCGTTCTAACAGTTAATTGCGGCGCGTAATTGAATTTTAACTCTCTTCCGTTCGCCGGTAATTCATATTGTTTTTATTTTGTTCTAGGTAAGTGAAAAAACAGATAAATTGCGAGAGGAGTCGTTAAAATCGCATCATGTGCCGGCGAATGTAAGTTTTTTTTTGGTTTATTTGGTGTGTATGGTCTGCTTTACGTTTACGAGAGTTTAGTGGGAATATGTCAACTGCACCGGTTTATTTTTGGTGGGCTTCTTACCTCAATTTATAATACAAGGGGACCGTTTCCGTTCGATCACTCGGAGTCGTGAATCATGTTATTTTATTGTCTTCCCATGGCGCATTAGCACCTAAGAATGTGGTAACATAAAATTATAACTGCTTTATGGAGAGGTCCACTTGTTACGTACAATTTCTTAGGAGCGGTCGGATTAACAGGAGGATTTTTTTGACCATTTTCCTCTCCAAAAAATATATTAGTATCCATATTTCTTTTTTTGTATAGAGTCACTGGTAATTAGAAAACGTTTCTCCATATTCCCGAGCCTTTCAATGCGAAGTGCCGGGACCGAAAGGGAACGAAGAGAGCGGTATTGTGTTTCTTTTTTTTTTCTTCTTTTTTTTGTCGTTCGCGTATCGCCGTCGCCGACGGACAACTTCTTATAAAAATTCCTGCAGTTCTGTGAATGAATAAGGTATGCGAACCATTACGGCCTTAATGGTGGACGTTGTGCAATACTTTATCTTTTAAACGTTACCGCTGGATCGGAATAGAATTTACGGTCTAGCGTCGGTTCGCACATAACATTATCTCGTTAAAAGGGCAGGAGACGTTTCCCACAGGTTTATCTCGAGCTGGCTGTAAATCACCCTGTATATGTAGCCTATATAAGAGCAGCGAAATCATAATTAGGCAATTTGAATAATCTGACGTTTCAGGTAAATTAATTAACGGTCGTTAAAATAAACGACTTTGTCACATCAAACCGTAAAACGATAATTTCTGATCAAATAGGTATAACCAAAAAAAAAAGATATCGACCGCGAACACAGCGATTCCAAACGATTAAACATACTTGACTGCACGTTTCGAAACAGAAATAAAATGATAAATGGATGAAAAGTAGATTTTTGTATAAATCATTTGTATTATCGTGTTCTCACGGCCATCAATTTATGCAGATTGAATACCATCCGCGCCTATTCATTTTTTCCAACCAACGTCGAGCCTCTAATATTGGCTTTTAAATTAATTATTTGGCGATCTGTCCGCTTAAATTCGTACCTACTTGTCGACGATCATTAAATTCTCCGTAATGTTATCGGCGGTTTGAAATTTTAAAAATTCATCGGCTCGCTGTAACGTGTCTCTTTGATTTTTTATTTACGCTCGTCGCCGATTGATGAACCCATTCCTGCCGGCCGGGTAATTATTCGCCGCGCGGGCCTTTCATTTTCTCTATTTTCCCATTCGATTGAACGTGTTATTATCTAATAGTCGAATGCAAATCTTTCTGTCGATGAGCCGATTATCGATTCGCCGTTTGTTATATAGCGAAAGAGGTGTGTTTTGTGGGTTTTGTTGTATAGAGTCCAATTCGAATGGTTTACTGTATAGTAGTTTCGCTGAATATGGTTTCGTATCCTCCCAGACACTTCCTGCCTTCGCGGTAAAACGCATTTTTTACAGTTTCACCACACACGGCAGTAAAAAATCAAAAAAAAACGTCGGCGAACTTAATGAGTCGAGGCCAGCTCGATTTCCTATCCGAGATTTCCTTATTTAGATAACGAAAAACTCGAGATTTTTACCGCTTTCGATTCACTAATTAGAACGGAAAAAGTTACCCTTTCGAAATTCTGTATATAGGATACACAACCTGTTGTATGAGCTACCCCAAAAAAACTATACGATAATCCGCATATTAATATCGCATACCGCAAAGGGGGCTCCGGAAAATATACCACATGCTATTCACTTTTTTTAAGTCCCCATCCAGCGGGGTGTCAAATTGTTAGATGGGTTATTAAATGACTCTGTTAGCTCGCCCCATTGTCGAGGATAATCGGTCCATTTAAAGCAGGATTAGAGGAACTGCTCCGTGCCATTCAACGGGCATTATTTCTGTTCGGTCAGGTTCATTAGGCGCGATGAATTATTATCGAATTAAAATTTACATTTAAATCGACGTAACGCAGACGATCGTGAAATCCGAATTGTCGCAGATACTTGCCAGTTGAAGCGTTTCGTGGGAACATGTGGCTTTTCGTTTCAAAAATGACGATACACAAAACACCCTTCAAAATGACATTATCTTGTTTTTGGAACATTTCACCCAGAAATACTTACAGGGTGAGTGTATAGACAAATAAATACGTATAGTACGTTTAGTTTAATGTAGTAGTGACGTCGTATTGCAGCGTTGCCAGATTGTAGTCTATTTCTTTAGTATTAGAGATTTCCGAAAAGTTTGTAAGCAATTAAAGTAATGATGGATCATCCAGTGATGGTTTTAGCCCATATGTATCTCGATCACGTACTGTTGGGAGTTTTTCGTACGCCGGTGAATAATTTTGTGCACGGCGTGTGTGTGTGTGTGTTATTTTTTTCGTATATAACGACCGGTACGTGACCGTCGTTCACCCTAAATATAAAAAAAACCTCCATGTTGACGTTACTAAAATTGGACGTAAACACGAAGAAGCATTCCAGTTGAGGTTATGTACAAACACGATCGTTTATTTTATTTTCTCAAATTGCGCCTTTTACGGTTACCGCAAACTCGACGTTAGATTACGTCGATTTTCGTACGTTATTCCGAAAACGGGGCATTGAAAATTTCATGCGTTGAACTTAAACTTTCCGGGTAGATAAATAGGTGAGTTAGGGGAAGTATCGGGAAACGTAGGGTACATTTCCGGCGCGATTTTCGAAAATGTCACGAGAGGCGGCGAATTTACGATTACAGATCGTCGTAAAGATAGAAGCGGACCGCATTGACCGGATCTTCGTGCGCCGGCGTTAACGGCCGCTTTCCACGAATCAACCACATTTTTGATTTCCAATTTTCCTTCCTGCGACAGCGGCAATACAATTAACCGGTGGAAAATTATAATATAACAATAAAAACCGCTTTTTTGCAATGCAAAAACACGATCTGCACGATGCGACAGGTTAATCGTCGGACATTAGATATCGCCTAGGCATTACCGTAGCGTTTCAACTACATCTTAATACCGTATAAATCACACTAAAGAATGTACTTAGTCCATTAACATAGCATCATCGATCGTGTTCTTAGCATTGTTGATATTTACGGTTGTTGAACAACGTATCAATCTTTCAGCGGATAAGAAAACGGAAAACGGAGTTGTGTAATAACGTAACGACTGATAAAAACGTTCTGGCCTTATCCGTTTTTCGCCATTGCTAATAAGATTATTTACACTATCAAATTCACTTTTCATCTTTTGCATTAAACGCGGTGAAACGGTCGCGTGCCGGTCTCGAGCGGCACGCTAGCTCTTGTAGTGTATTGGAACAACTTAAATTACAGCTACTTTATTTACTAAACTGCTAACATTTCTATAAATTATAAATTTAACGGAGGTTTTTTTTTCTCGCTTAGTTGAGTCTCAAATTAATCAAGACTCTTTTTGCGCTCTCCTCTGCAATTATATTCATCGTCGTGAAAATCATCCTTTGATGGAATTAAGGCCCTGCTGGGGCGATTATATTCTAAATGTTGCGTACGCAACGTATAATTAAAGTTCGTAAGTGATTTGAGAAGTCTATAATTTCACGTATTATCCAGCTTGTTACTTTATAACAGTTCCTCGTAAACGGGAACGAATGCGCCAACTTATAATTATCGCATCCTAACATTTTATTTAATAAAACGAAATGTTATTTTAAATGGGTTTCGTTTTATGAAAATTTATGGGATGGTAAATCTCGCTCATTTTGATTTATCCTTTATGAATTTTTTCGAACAGCATAATAAAGAGCAATTATTGTAATTGAAAATGCGTTTGGATACGATTTAATCTACCTACTTCAAACATTTTTTAAAAACGAGTAGGTAATTAATGAGTTTATGGAAAATAAAAGCACCACCCTGTTAATTTTTGGTAAATCCACTTCAAGCACTAGAAAGTCTTGAAAAGGCCACTTGGATTTTTGCCTTTTTAATTAGAAGTTAATTTTCTAGGAAGTCTATTTTCTGATTTTTTATACAGTGGTAAATAAAATTAATTGATAGTAAAATTGTTGGTTATATTCAACGGAACCGGAAGCCTACAAACCGCTACCTGTAGTGATTTCTTTTTAACACTTAGGTATACACCAGTTCCTAGTAAAGTATCCGTTTAATTCCGAAGCCCGTTGGGGCACGAATTAACACAAATCGCTCGGTTCTGAGTCGAAAAAGGCGCGTGGGAATGATCGTAAACGCGGCAAAACACCATCATACGCTCGTCCGTGTAATTTCTGGCGGTGCGGATGAAAAAGAAACCGGGGAAAACGATTGTCAATTAAATGGCAGTCGCTACTAGCCGGTAGTGTGTCGACCGACACGAGTGTAAACACCACGGCAGGCCGATAATTATCTGATTAGCGGCCCCGTCAGCCGTCAAAAAAAAGCGCCGACACAGGATTATAATTTAGATGTAAAATACCTGCGATTAAACGCTTTTATATTTATGGACGCCCGTTTCCTAATTCGGAACAATCGCGACCGGATTTATTGGATTGCTCGATCTATTTCGGGTCGATTTTATCGTTCGAAGTGATAATTGCGATGCACTTAGATGGGCAAACATGAAAGTTAAACGCTATTGCTATCGACTCTACGAAGATAAAGGAGTCATTTCTTTCTTCTACGTTTTTGCGAATTCGTTTTATATGCTACTTTCAAATGCTACACATTTATCCTGTGTGTAGAGAAAAAGCGAGGAAAATAGCAAACGTTTTCACTAAGAAACTAGCCTCATTATTAAACAACTAACAGGATGTCATAGGCAACTATAGTTTGTTCAAAACAAAGTTTGATGCACGTCACTAATGTGGTAAGTACGGTGTTGGTCAATTGGTCCCCACGGTCATTTTTGTCAGCGGGGTTCCATAATCCTACAGGTCGATTGGTCCCCAGTTTCAAAATTTAATGGGCTAATTGGTCCCCGCGGTCAAAATATTCCTAATCCGATTAGATAAGATTTTACATTGCATGAATAACTATCATTTGGCTAGCATATTCTGGTGTACTTACACAGCTGAGAGAATTTGGACAAAATGCAGCTTTTAGTGTAAAAAAATATTTAATATCTAAGCATTAGTAATTTAAAATATATACAATTGGTACAATATATATTGAAAGGAAAATTCTGTACAAAAAAAGAATTATTTTAGTTTTAATATACGAACGGATTTCAAAAAATAGTTGGCAACATATGGGAAACTTTATTATTAATTTTACGAAATAGTTATTCTTCACAAAAAGTTCTGCATGATCTAAAATCCAAGATGCAATCATCAAAATTCAAATTTTATCAATCTTATACGAGGTATGTCAAAAAATGTGAATTTTGCTCAAGAGTAAAGTACCTTGATATTTTACAATATCGAAATTTGTTATTATGAAAAGTACACCTAATTTTCTAGAAGTATACTGGACGGGATGGGATTTTCCCTATATTGAAATAGAAAAAAAGACAGAAGTAAAAAAATTTCCCCTAATCATAAAATCCTCATTAAATTGTACTACGAAATGAAAATACATAATCGAAATTTGCCAGAGAATTTTGAAATTATAAATATTCCCATCGGTCCTTCCTAGAAACCCTTAATCTGGTATTGGGGACCAATTGACTGATAGCTTTCGAGTCGAAAAAGGATTATATTTGGGTAAATTTGACCGCGGGGACCAATTGAACTCCACCCGGTAAGTATTGCGCCCAACTTTTAAAAATAAACAATTAAAACAGATTTAGTTTAAAACCTACAGAATTTAATTTAATACCAGCAATGGGTGATTTTTATCAGAGAAATCTTTTATGCCGAGTTCCTTCTTCGTCTCCATGTCAAATCTCCATCAATGTTGATATTATCGCTTCACAGTCTATTTGTGACGTAGTAAATTTGTGTTGACGTGCACGTAACTTTGTTTTGCACAAGCTATATGTAAAATTCGCAATTTATCTACAATTTAAAGCGCCTATTTAACGTCATGGCGAGATGCGATCTCGGCACCTCCGTACAACGTCGCATACATCCCGTCACGTCAATAGTAAACAAGCGCCAGGTCGACGTTTCCAACGGGCGAAACTCCTATTTGTCAAAGACGGAGAAAAGTACGAGTGACAAATAGATTGGCACGGACGCGTAGCCGTTTAAAAGCTGTTACAGTCAATCCGCCATTTATATATATCGCCCGTCGACGGTTTTATATCGCTCGTTTGCAGCTTTTTCGAGGTTAAGCATCCAGCCACTCTCGTTCGTCTAAAAATTGTATAAAAAAAGGTTTTTCGGTATGCGAGAAATTCCCTCGAATTTATACGCAAAGTCTCTGAAAATGTGGATTTTATTGCTCGCAGTAACGCTTGATAACGAATTGTTGTAGATAACAGCGTCAGTTATCGAACTTATTTGCACTTTCAGAACGCCTACAGCCTACACCATCTGCGTTTGATGTAGTTTAACAACAAAGCAAAATGTAGTGTACAGAGTGGCAAATTTTTGCTGGTTCATATATGCATATACATAGCAAAATACCCGCCCTGTATTCGAGTACATAAACATGACATAAGCCCTAATTACAAAAGAATTCCTTGGAAAAACAAAACCCACCTACGTTTTTAACATACATAAGAAACGAGGCAGCACATTTTGCTACTTACTTACTTACCGGTCGCGACGTATCCAGGCCATTATCGCGGCCTAATCAAATTTACCTCGAAGACGCGGGGAGCGAAGAAAAAGGAAGAGAGCCGAAGGAAGAAGAAACCGCGCTGACACTTAACGACGTTAAAAGGTCGCTCGTACTGCGTACTTACGCGACTGGTAAGTGCATCATGCATTTTGGATGGCCGGATGGATGATTTATTTAGAATATAAACGTCTCCCGCTGATGCTCGGCTTATCGGAATATGTGGAAACCGAATTTTCGCTCGCGGGAAATATCGAGGGATTGCCACTTGTTACAATTTGGTTCGGAAAACTTGTATAGTATAGGCATTAAAAGTATGCGCTCGCATGAGATGAACGGGCGAAGATAAATTAGTACGTAGTTATGTGACGTCGGTTCGAGTTCCACCTCCGCCTCTTCGTGGTCTCTCCTCGCCTCCCGCCGGTGCATAAGCAATGAGGCCACAGGGCGATAATTGCTGCCTTTGACTTCCACGCTAGGTGTAATTTGGTCGACCGTCATCCGAAAAGTAATTAATGTATAGTAATGAGTAGCCGACGATATGTGCAGTCTGGTGCTCCAAGAGAGAATGCACGAACATTTAGTTATACAATACCCGTTTCCTACTAACTATTACAACTGAAATCGACATAATTCACTGACTGATTGGCGTGTTTTTTTTACGGCCGTACGCGAAGGAAAATCATGGGGGAAAAAACGCTATCCGACGTAACTCGACGAGATCTATCGGGTAATCGACATTTCGAAACCCGGAAAAGTTTCCTTCCGGGTGAAAAACCGGATTTTTATGGTATTTTTGGTTTTTTTCGCGATTTTCTTGGAAACGAAAAGATAGATTTTCCTCAAACTTTCCTAAAATATTCTTTATTAATCGATTACCTCACGCAAACCGCGGGAAAATCAAAATTTCCTTCGCGGAGTTATGGCAAAAATAATTTAATTATAATTAAATTCATTATTATTTACACGCTCAAATTTCGAAAACTGTTAGGTTTACGATAATTTAACAAGAATACAAATTTGTTCAGCGTAGTTTTTTCCAACCAACAAAACAAACTGCATATGTTTATCTTGAACAGTTCAAAAGTTATATGGTTGTGATTCGCGCAGCAAAGGGATTCCCTAGACCGTTCTCTCCGTAGAGAACAGGGACGTATCAAGAGCGGATCGGCGGGCCAATTAAAAACTGATTTACAGGGAAATTTAATTAATTTAAACCCCAAGAAAGGGCGCCTTTCATATACAGGGTGTTTTTATTTTATGAACAATAGGGGTGTGCATTAGTATTTTGGCATTTTGGATTTTGCCCCGCGATTATTAGCATTACCTAATATGTTAGAAATGGGGACGCCACTGGGATGGATATTTATTTAAAACGAAAGAATTGTATCGAAAATGTATGATTCACGGAGGAACTAGTTTTTAGGTTGATAAGGTGGAATCGGATGATGTATTACTTTACTTTGTTATTTTGTTCTTGGGTGTTAATAAAGAAAGACTTACAATTATTTATTTTTAGGGGTGCGTTTATAAACCTTATTTCATTTGAAGCGGATAAATTTGAATTTGGATGCTATTATCAAAGTTTTATTAACAATTACGGCTAATAAACTTTTGAGCTTAGTGATTTGTGATAGTGAAACAGTAGTATATGGTTGTATAGTAGTGTATATAGTGGTAGTGATTGTCTGACTAATAAGTGACAAGATTTAATTGCAACTATTGACGACCTGCAACGGGTCAGTGTCCCAAGAAAGGGAGCGTTAGCGCCCTTTCCAACCTTTCTTCGAGTCCTTGAAATAAGTCTGTAGCGTGTCTGAAATAAACAACAATTTGGCAACGTAGCACTCTTTTGAATCTCGAATTCATAAGCACCAATTATTGGAAAAAAATAGATTAACAACGTACGTGCTAAAAATTATCGGGCGTATATGGGCTTATATGCGACCGCGTGTGTGTGTCGTTTCATTTGAGCGATAAATAATGCAGCAGGAGAGAAAGAGATCGCCGGTAGCAGTGCGGGCAATTAATGCTCGGGATTAAGAACGGGACGCGGCCGGCAGTGGACGTGTTTTATTTATTCAAGAGAAGCCCCCCGTTTCTTTAATTCATGGTCGACGCACATACTGTTGTGTACGCCGACGATGTAACTAACGAGCTCTCCGGAACGAAAGGGTTTGACGTACACTTATTTGCTTTACTTTATTACAGGGTGTGTCTGCTTCGTGGAAATTGGAGACGATTTTATTTTGTTATTAGACTCAATTTTTTGCTTGTTTATTATAATAATTTGCGTTTGAATAGTTAAGTGTTTGATCAAATTTTATTATTAGTAATTTCGTTTATTTGATTAGTATAAATATATAAAAAGTGACATTTAAGCGTGTTTTGAGCCATCCTGTATACACGTATAAGTCAAAGTGATTATTAAAATAATGACTCGTAGTCCAATAATGATACCCTCTCGCCTTTTATACCGTTCGTTCGGTTTCATCTTTTCATCTGCACGTCCTCGCACTAATTGCCCGAACAACCCTTTCCTTACTAATAATACACTTTCCGTGCTTTCGTGTTTTATGGTTTTCCTTTCTCTTCGCTCCCCGTTTTTTCCAAACCTCCGAAACCAACCCGTTTTTCCAAGAACCCGCGACCAATTACACTCACCCACCCCCTGCGATATTAAAATTAATGGCAAGTAGCGATAATCGTCGCATTTTCCGAATCGTTACTCGGACCGCTGATCACTGTGATTAACTCCTGATTAACTCTTTCCATTCGAGTACTTACAACGCGATGCATATAGCTGGAGACACCACCTGCGCGACCTTGAATTATTAATAAATAGCTATGTTTTTTTTCAACATAAAATACTAATCAAATCTTCCCCTATACAACGTTTCGTTGTGATTAACTCCTGATTAGCTCTTTCCATTCGAGTACTTACTACGCGATGAATATAGCTGGAGACACAACCTGCGCGACCTTAAATTATTAATAAATAGCTACCTATATGTTTTTCAACATAAAATACAAATCAAATCTCCTACAGCGTTCTGTTGTGATTAACTCCTGATTAGCTCTTTCCATTCGAGTACTTACAACGCGAGGAATATAGCTGGAGACACCACCTACGCGACCTTGAATTATTAATAAATAGCTACCTATATGTTTTTCAACATAAAATACAAATCAAATCTCCTACAGCGTTCTGTTGTGATTAACTCCTGATTAGCTCTTTCCATTCGAGTACTTACAACGCGATGAATATAGCTGGAGACACCACCTGCGCGACCTTGAATTATTAATAAATAGCTACCTATATGTTTTTCAACATAAAATACAAATCAAATCTCCTACAGCGTTTCGTTGTGATTAACTCCCTGATTAGCTCTTTCCATTCGAGTACTTACAACGCGATGAATATAGCTGGAGACACCACCTGCGCGACCTTGAATTATTAATAAATAGCTATATGTTTTTTTTTTCGACGTAAAGTAGAAATCAAATCTTCCCCTATAGCGTTTCGTTTTGCCGGACGCGGCCCGGCGACGAATGCAGATTAGGGCTTTCCCCGTGGGGGCATATCCGCATCGACCATTCCCTTTGACGTACGAATGCGTCGTTCTCTACCTGCGGATTAGCGGTGACGCCGTGCCGAAACATTCCCCGGGGAATCCCCCGTCCGTCCGGACGACCCAGGAACGCTTCGCTCTCGCCGCCTCCGACCCCGCCGCTCCTGCATAATTCACCGAAGATTTTCTCGCGGACCGAAAACGATCCTAATGCCTCCCGAAACTCCGAACGTAGAAATAGAAATAGCACAGATGCCTATTCTTTCATCTCTACTTAACTCGCATGAATTATATAATTCCCGATACAGCGAAAGGGGGTGGTTTAAAATTACGCTATTTAAGGAAATGATTTATATTTGATGCGGTTATTGATGAAGGAATTGCGACGAATCAATTGAAGAATTCTTTATGTGCGGCGGCATCGATTAATAAATAATTCAGAGCTCTAAACAATGCGAAAAAATCGAATGGAAAATAGATAATAGAAATGACACGAACGAGACGTGAGCGGTTTTTCTGAACGCCTTTCGCGTAGTTTCGTGTCGTGTGGCGGTTTCATTAATTTACCGCCGGCGTTGTTGGAGCATTTTTCAATCAAAGTAATAAATTTTGTATGGGAAATACATTAAGGAACGTCTAATGACGATCAAAAAGGGAGATTAATAGGCGTTCTTCTGACTTGTACGGCGACTTTTCGACGGTCGCACGCTAAATATTTGATATATTGCGCTGGGTTGGTTTTTTTAAGTTAACACTCTTCCATTCCCACACCTAACAAATGATAGAAACTTTTGATTTACAATTTCACTACAAAATTGTTGCCTTTTTAGCTTTTATAGACAATTTTACAAAAAAAAACACACTCTTTTCACAACCTTACAAGTTATACGGATTCAAAATCCGTTTTCTCGAAGGGATTTTTCCCCTTCAGCAGGCAACAGTGGTCATAAAAGAGCCAATTTCGCGTCACCATCTCGTCATAATCGTCGAAAATCGCCGTTTATTTTTAATTCGTCAGGGTGACGGGTTTTTTATATGCCTATCTGGAATCGGCTGACAAATTTTAACGACGACAATCGTGAGTGAATGCCGATTTTCGATGCCGATACGTCGTACTAATAACGCTAAATTGGCGTTAACGTTATCGAGATCGTCGACATTATCGAGATGCTTAGATAATCGGTCGAGATGACATGCGAATCGCGATTAAAATTGTTTCTTGAATTTATGTACTAATAGGATTGATTGGTCTTGTTTTTTTTTTTAGTTCGTTACAGGTAGGTATTGCGATTGATTGGTGTTTTTATCTCGAAAATTGTTAAATACATAAATGCTTAACTAGTGGATGAATAGGTGTCCATACACTACAAGTGTGAAGGGTTTTGGTAGAGGTAAAATCGGCTGGTGTGTATGGACAGCTATTAAAAGGGGTATAAAAGGCTTGCGTGGATTTGGTTTAAAATATTAAATAAGGTGGTTAAATTATTTTTCGATTGACGTTAAATATTCAGGTCCTGCGTTTTTCGGAGGTCCCATTATAGGTCCCATTATCTAGGTGCAGTTTCGGTAGACCGGAACGGAAATCGAACCGGTAAATTGGCCCTCGGTGAGAGAAAAAGAGAACGAAAACCACCGATTTTATGTATGTCGTTGTCGTTTTTTTTTTTATTTCGGAGGTAATCGTTTCGATCATTCGACTGTCGTGGTTTTGTTTCGTTTCGAATAAAAATCGGGAGAGAGATAACCGGTTTCTTTTGTTTTATCTCGTTCTCGTAATTATCCAGAAAAATAACGAAGCCTCAAAAACGCCTTTAGTGAGCGGGGTATTTGATCGACTCGAATTTCCCCATCAAATTTTTTCTTACCCTATAAATTTCAGTTTCTCCTGCTTGGAATAATTTCCCTCTAACTAATATCCGTGCGACGGTTCTTTAAATCAAATTAATGCGACCGACGTCCGGCAGCTTAAAGACGTACTTAGTTAAAAACGCTACAAGTACAAGCGGTACACCAAAAATTACTTGTATTCACCAACTACTACTACCACTCACGCTCATTATAAACACCTTTAACTCCTGCACTAGAGCGCATTGGAGGGAATTTTTGAGCAAATCTCGGGCTTATCCCGAAATTCCCGGTTGAGTACCGGGTATAATACAGAGTTTGTGGTGCATATCGCGGGTACTAAAGCTAGCGAGAGTGAGACGGGCGGAGAAAACGGGGCGAGACGAAATAAGTAATAAGCAAGGTCGTTTATCAAATGGTCGTTCGGTCGTTTTGCTGGTGGACGTGTGGGATGCATAGCCACCGGGTCGGTGCGAATTATAACGAAACGCAGGCAGGACGAAAGGAAAACGAGACATCCGTTTTCGCTAAAGCAGGGTCTCCACATTTAATAACATGTTGTATAGCATTGCTATATCGCAGTGTTATATAGCATGTGTTTGATGCTTATGAAGTTTTAACATTTGCTATACAGGGTGTTATTTAATAACATGCTAATACTTAAGGGGGTGATTCTTGGACCCATTTTAAGAAAAAAACTTCATATAAACCTATGTCCTAAACTTCTTAACTTTTGAGATACGGGGTATTAAAGTTTTAAGAAAAAATACAATTTTTTACTGTCATTTTCATACCACTTTAAATATTTTTATGAAATTTGGTGTACGGCGTTTATGCATTAAAGAGCATTTTTTGACCCAAAAATCTTTTATTTATTTCTAACAGTGGCGTCCCTACTGGTCTCAGACTAGATATTTTTGAATAAAAAAGTGATACGCCACTGCTATCTCTTAAAATCAAAATTATTTTTCGAATTCTCGTTCAATTTAGAACAAATTCGATTTCTTGATTTTTTTTCGTACAACTCACCGTTTCGCTAAAAAAATTAAATTCGTTCATTTGCATCTCCCTGGACGAATGACGACCAATAACGATTTATCTAACTCTGAACAATAATTTATTTAAGCGGATAACTTTTAAACGTTGAAATTATGAAATTAAAGTAAAATAAAGAAATAATTTAAATCAGGTGTTGGAAATGTTCGCCGAAAGTTGTATGAAAATGACAGTAAAAAAATGTTTTTTTTCTTAAAACTTTAGTATCTCAAAAGTTAAGAAGTTTAGGACATAGGTTTATATGAAGTTTTTTTCTTAAAATGGGTCCAAGAATCACCCCTTAAGTATTAGCATGTTATCAAATAACACCCTGTATAACACTGATGTGATATAGCAATGCTATATATACAACATGTTATTAAATGTGGACCCTGCTTAAGAAAGCTAAAAAAGTTATCCTATTTAACATACGACTGTAGTAAGTACATCTACCGGTAGAATAAAAATGATACCTTATACTTCCTTCACTAATAATGTTAGTTACATACGTACTCCTTTAATAATAAACTTTAATTTCCAATCAACATCGAATTAAAAGAGTCGATTAAAACGTCTAAATTGCCCAATCGTTTCTATTATCTCGTTTTTCCACCGTCGAAATATAGTGGCAAAAATTTATGATTCCCGATAGTTGATTAATCGTTCATCGAGCGAGCAAACGCACAATTCAATACTAATATAGCGTCGCGCTTGTATTCGTTCGGATAATATATTGTGTAGAATACGATATTAATCGCTGGAATGAATGTACTGATACCTATTAGTTCCTCCACTATTAATCAGTGTCAATATGGTAAATAAATCAAACCAACAATTTCGACAAAAGAGCTAATCTAGCGGGGAACAAGAATAATGCCCGGTGTATAATCGGTTTACTCTCATTATTGAATACTTCATCAGCTCGTTATATTAATTACCAAAGCACTTCAATTTTAGAAATAATTAGAGCTCTAAATATCTCTTTCGTTAAAAATGCAAAATTGCAACTATTGTCTTCGATCGATTTATTTGAAATTTTTTGCGAAAATAGATCCACGAGGTAGATAATAAATAAAAAATTGCACCTGCAGATAAATAGAGTCGCTGCGTCATTCAACCCTCATTTGTAAAATAGGTTTTGGCAGTGGAAGCGTTTTATTGTGAAAACCAATTCAGTAAATTTATTTACAAAATACATTTACGGGATTGTATGGGACAATGGTGTTACTACCTGAATTTCGTACGGGTGCATTTCCCCCTTGTTGTACGTCGAATTCGTTACATAGGTGATTGCATAAAGGGCTAAGAATGATTGAATTTTCGATTTTATTAAGTAGAAAAATTAATTACATTATCTAAAAACTAGAAGGAATTCCTGCGCACCAAAAACCCGAATTAAGCATCTATTTACAAACAGCTGATAAAAAGTTTCAAAGTAAACAATACGCTATAAATAGACGAACACGAGTGTTAACGACTTTTACTAAAAAAAACTGTTGTACCGAATTTCTACGGAGCGAAAAAAAGCATCCTCATTTATTTAACAAACCATTTAACCACAACTATCTGTGTAAAACAAGAACGTCATGAATAGCCCATTACAACGAAATTATACCATGTCAAAGTGTAAAACCCATCTTTACGCCAAACGACTTTAAGGCGAATTCGTCATTGGTCTTTGTCACATTTACAACGCTCATGCTTCAGCGATTTCCATTTACCATGGCTTTTTTTCCAAAATACTCGTACTTAAATGCGTTAAAACCAACGCGTTTTGATTCAGAGATACACGAAATACGTAATTCCAACGAAACATCTTCATTTCTTTGATAGATCGCTCTATTCCCGCGAATGAGCAATTATCATTCTCTACACGAGCTCCTCGACTCGACAAAACGCATATAAACTGATGTAATTATATGTATACAGGGTGTCCTTCAATATCACTAAACAATGAGTCATATATTCATCAATTTAAATTACTAGAACTTACTGGGTAAGTTAGTTGTAAAATATGCTCTTCGTAATTGCAATTCAGTAGTGCTTTTTTTTTGGACGCTCTGTATACATCAGGAGTTCCTTCTGTTTAAGTCGTTCAGGCATTCTTTTTCGTTCAAAATTTTCAGATGCCAGCTGCTAAAGTCGGAGGTTCGTTAACGTTCAGAAATTTTTCTTATTTGGAATTTATCTCATTGAAAATTCAAATTCCGAGCACTCTCCGTCCGGTCTTTCCATCTATTCGGAAGAAAAACGCTTGTTAGCCTATAAAAGCGGTGTAAAAATATAAATCAACCTCTATAGTCGAGCAGCAAACTGCTATTTTATACTCCGATATCTTCGAAAGTTAGTTTCTTATATACACTGAAAAAAATGTTAAATTAATAACTACTTAGTTAATGTGAATTACCAATTATGCGTAGATGGTTGAGATTAATTTTCGAGTCGTTTTAACACTAATCATTTATAGATGAGTTGTTACCGGACTATATTAAATACCGAGTGTTGAGTAATATAAATCAGGAGTCCCGGCGAGCTGATCAATCCCCGGCATATTCGTGTGTACATTTTAAAAATGGCACTTGTAACAAGCCGTGCTTGGTCGTTACTGGTCGACGGTCGCACATACAAATGTTTTGTTTACCAAACGATGAATTTATTTCGTTTTCGAGCCGGCACGTCGACTATTTTATCTCGCAGGATAATGCCTCGAATCGAATCGAGAAATTCGCCCGGATCGTGCAGGAATGCTCGCCGAACGTCACAAAATAGGAAAAAAATGTTTTTATATAATAATAATTAGCTCGATGAGTCGCTAGATAAATCCAGTGGCAGAAAATGTTCGCCAGGCGAAAAATCGTTTGGTCAGTTACGAAAAAATGCAAGATCGAAACCGAGACGAAAATCGACCAAATCACCGGCGAGATTTCCTTGAAGTTAACCGATGTTCAGGTACGATTTTCTTTAATTTTTAATAGGCCGAAAATAAATTCGTCCAATTAGCGTACGTTTTAATTAATCTTAATTGCTTCCGTTGTGTCCGCACGCGACATCGGAGCGGATCAAACGCGACCGACGCGGGAGGCTTATCTGGATACGTTTCCGTTCGGTAAATCACGCTCGATCGCAATTAAAACCGCTTCTTGTTCCATCTCGCAGGCTAATAGGCTCGATTTTACGCGAAAAAAGATAAATCCCGCGTAATAGTGCGTACGTATTCCGATGGGCAACGGGAAGGAATGGAAGGCCGTTTTCCGTTTCGATGAAGGCGTTTTTACTTCGACGGATAACGAACAGAAAACGAGCGATAAATTGGCTATAGCGGGATGAGCGAAGGGGCAGCTCTTCTTCATTCGATTCAATCAACTAACTCGTAACGGTAATTCCATTTCCGAACTTTTTTCATTTCCTTTTTCGAAACGCACGATTTTCTCATCTTAGCAAAGGTAGGTATACATTTTTCTCAGTGTTAGTAATTTTTTTGCCCATCTAAATTCCTAGTAGGCTAGGTAGAATAGCATCAAACTGTTAGATTAATGTCCAGCACCTTACCTCGACCTATTCAACGAAAATTTCTCGGAATGGAGGGTGTTTTTTTTTTAATATAAATAGCACAATAGGTTCTTTTCCACCTCTAAACAAATATTAGAGGTGGGTTTGTTTACTGAAGTGAAGATTATCTCAGTGTATATAATTTTTGAAGATATTAATCGGCATAGTTTACGATTATCTAAAATTATTTTAAAGCGACTATTTAGAGGCGTATCCTGCTCAATATAACAAAGTTTCCGCCCAAATTTTCGCTTTATGAAAAGTACCCAAAATCTTCCTTTGAAGTATTTCACAAATAATAAATTATTACATTTCGTTTATTACTCGCGATATCCATTGATCTATTTTTATTGCGCGGTTTTCCATTTCCTGCACCAAAGATGGAGAGCCAGCGCTTCACGCTGATCTGTTAATTTGCTAATTTATTAATTACAAAACAAACGGGTATTTGTTAGCGCCTCTACAAACAGAAATTATCATTTAAATTCGAATAGAACTGTCATTGTTAATATTCTTGTAATTACTAAGGTGAGTTGTAAATTGAATGTTACGGTATTCTGCAAAACGAACCGTAAAATTCTTTGCCTTGCGCGAAATTTAACCGGCGTCAGACAGATTTCTCCCGTCTTTTCAATCTCCTTGTCTGTGGGCCTCTTAGTTTTTGAAAGGACCAATTTCGAAAGTTGATAATCGCCCGCTTGGAGCTTACTCAGAAATTAAAGTTGGACGATAACCACTCGAAGTAACCGTTCCGTAATAACACTCACAAATTTGGCACAAAGAGATATAAATCTGGGGATCGATGGGAATGCCGTTTGCGCCACGCAGCAGTGGCTAATCACCCGTGCACGGATTTGTACACTATCGGATCACTCGCACATTTGATTCTTTTGCCGATGGTCAATTGCATTGTTGGGACACTACTGAACCGCGATCGAGGTTTCTCAGATGGACGCTTTGTGTTGACCCAAGAAATCCCGACGTTGATAAAGGAAAATCGACGAACAGAATCGGTTGGAAGGAGACAAGAAAAAAAATCCGGGGGAATTAAGGATGTTTGCGCAAGGAAGGACCTTTCATTTGAATAAACCGTTTGATCGGTCAAGCACGATTGGGCATACAATAGGCCAATTTTTTGGAATTTATGAGTGTATTAATCCTGTATACTAAATTGTTCCGAGGGAAAAATGTTAATGATAAAGTTTACAAATATTTTAATTAAACTTTAAAACATGCGCTATAAAATAATTCGATTATTCGGAATTTAATTTCAGTTGATAGTTAATTACGCTAACCGATATATATTTGAAAATAATAACGTTCTTGTTTGCGTGTCTGCCCGTATATTTCAAAATGCGTTCTGCTGGCGTTCGAAGCGTTAACGAGAAAAATTAACGGCTATTAAACGAGCCCAAAAGAACTTAAGGCATGCAAGAACGAGATAAAGTAAAAAATATCGATCATTAAAATCCCAATAAAATATGTTCTAATTACATTCTTAATGAGAACCGGTAATAGCTCAGAATCGAAAGATTTTCAGAAGAGAGAAAAAATCGTTCTATAATACGCTCGATTTTGATTCCTACACAACCACGTTATTTTACGTCGGATTTAACGCTTTAAATACCTTAAATCGGCTATAAAGATTAACGATAAAAATACAAAATGTGATAATTATTACAACAAATTTACTTATTGAAATAATGAAACACTTAGTAGGTATAGTAGTTAAATAATTAATTTCTTGTCTTAAGTTTTTTGTAAATAAGCCAAGGATATACGAGCATAATCCGAAAATTCGAGACGATATCACGCGTAGGCGAATTAAAGGGAAAAAAACTTGGGAAAAAATCTGACACTAACACGTTAATACTTAGAAGATTAAAATTTAAGGAATTCCGAGGATTTGTGTGTTACCACTGAAAGAAATCTGCTTTATCGGCTTAAGGAGACTCGACGAAGGGAAGCCAAACAGCGGGCCCCTCCGTTCCGAGGCCTCGAGGAAGGAAGAAATCTTAGTCGCTTTTTTTAATCATTTCCTCCGCGGAAAACCGTCGACTCGGCGTCGCGACGGATTTCGCGTTAATAAAAAACGAGAGATTAAATTTCATTAACTAACAAATCGCGTTTTGTAAAAATTGTAACTGTTATTAGAATTAATCGACGCCCACCTCTATTTATTCGTAGGTAAAAAAATTAGGTCTCGTTCCCCGCCGATTCGGGGCCGAAATTTTACCTACTTCGATGCACTAAATGCGAAATGACATTAGTTGTTAGCATGACAAACGGGCCACCCACGCTTCTAATGTCATGCGGTCAGGGAAATATGCATTTCGTCGTTCGGGGTCCCCTATAACTGCTGTTTTAACGACTGGCAGGTCTCGATTTCGAATCTACGAAATGTATTCTGCTGTTGTAATGAATGGTAAATCTATATGACAAAAATATATTTTCATAATTAATTTTTTTCCCACAATTTCAATTTTTGTGTGTTGATTCACCCTGTATAAGCCACCCCTCATTTTTACGGTGCGTGTTCGAGAGCGATTTCTTTTTGTTTTAATAATTCCATCGTAAATCTTTCCCGTTCTCGGTTAATTTTCCGATTAAGCCCGTAATAGTAGCGTTAGTATTTGCATAAGCATTAATGAAGTGTAACATTATCCAGAATTGTGTTGATAAAAAAACGGTTGATACCTCGCAAATTATTTGGATTTTAGTGCGGGTGGATTAAAAAAAACTTGTTGATATTTCATCTGCGCTCGGTGAAATCATAATAACGCTGACGAACCGGGCGTGAAAACGGCCCGTGATTATGCAAATAAAACGAACCCGGAGGTGTTGTTTCTTTAATTGATGGCGTTCTTTTAAAAGGCCTCCGGTCCGCTTTTATCGTATTTATCCATGTAAAATCGCCCGCTGGAACAAGAGGTGTCTGGCTCTCTATAATTACGCCTCTATAATTCGATTACTATTTACAACTGTTGGTTGTTTTGATTATATTTTATGAATGGATAATTCTGATTGAATAGCGAGCGCTGATGAAATTCTTGAATGAATGAAACGCGGAGCAAGTACTAGTTATACACGTAGCTTTTTAATGAAATCGGATGGCTTAAGGAAATTATCATTCGCCCTCGAACTCTAATAGAATCCCGTTGATAAAATAATTTTTTAATTCTTTGTTGTAGCTCATTCATTTTACCTATTTCTTTTTTTTGCAGGTAAGTGAGTTATAATGACCGCCTTTCGTCTAACGTTAAATTACTCTTTGAATATGTAAGTATGTAATTTGTATTTTCGAACATCAACTATTCCCTTTCGTTCGCTCGGTAAACGAATATTTATGTTAAATATTGAAAAATTAGATCAAAGAGTTTTTCGAATCTGTCACGTTATGAATTCTCGCCGTAGACGTTTTTCAATTTTATTGCCTCTTTTGTCAAAATCTTCCATCAATATACAAGATGCACTTTTAAATCGAACCATTCGTTTATTTATAACTCCTGTATCAAAATATAGCTGATTTTAAAAGGGAGTTACAGAACATTTCAATTAGTAAAGGAACTTAATGCTTCTACCTTGTTAGGATTGTTTAAAAAACCGGACTATAAATTTTATATTTTCCGAGTATGTTTCTATGGTTGTCGTTACGCCCTCTGGCAGGGTCTCGTTTTCAACGTTATTCTGTCATAGTTATGTTCTTGCCCGCCATACAATAGAATCGACGCCTACTAATTTTCTTACGGCTCGAATTTATAGCTTTCGATTGTTTCCCAGTACGTTTCGCAAGCCCCGTTCGCGTGGTAGTACTACCTATAGTAGGTAAGCAGATGCTGAATAAAAAAAAGGGATACCTCTTTTGGTGGCTACCTAACGCAATTAAAACCTAGTAAAGTTTTTCCACTAAAATTAAGTATAATGACAGATGGATTGTCAGTTGTCAATTAGCTCAAGTTATTGCCATGGCAACGCCCAAACACCAGCGAATTACTGGGATTTTTTTTAACGAACTCGCGAACTACTCGATTTAAACCGTTTATAGGTTTTTCCGAATCGACCCTGCTAAAGGGAAAAAAGAAAAAGGAAAAGAACGCCTTCGATTATTAAACCGTCCTTCATGCGAAATATAAAATGCTCCTTGATGCAAAATACGATCGCTGGCAAATCTTGTTGTAAAGGTTCCCCGTTTCGCAGCGAGTTCCTTTTTTTTGCCCCCGTGATGCCGAATTTAGGAAACCTACAACCGGAAACGCAGGATAAAGATCGACGAGGAAATCTCCTTATACGAGGGGCGCGGAATTCGTACTTTTTAATACTCTCTACGAGGGGCGATTAAAAACTTCCAAAATTACGAGTTATTGTGAACCGAACCGAACTCGATTTAAATTCCATTAAAGTCGCCTTTTTGCGGCCATCGCGAGGCATTTTTCTCCGGCATCGATGAGGGAGAATGCGGAGGAGACGGGGCGGGTCAGCGTCGAAATGCCCGCCGGATCCCCCGACCCGACAGTATTTCATTATCCGGGAACGCAATATTCCGGCCATTCCGGAGTTATTGCATGCAAATTCCCGAGTCGAGTGATCCTTGGAATATGGCCGGACGGGCCCCGGCAGGACGTCTTTTCGGATCGCGGATAAAAAGAAATTTTCGACGGGCGAGCCATCCGAGGAAAAATTTAATGGTTATCGTTAGAGGAGCCGGGGAGAACGCAACAGAGCGGAACGCGAATCGAGAAATCGAGTCGGATCTCGTGCACGCCTGACCCGTCGAATTTTCTTTCCCTGCAATTTTTCCTTTTTTGTTATTTCGGGTTACCATTCATCATATTATATTCGGTAACTGGAAGTCGAGATCTTTAAGGACGCATTGATAGGCGATAAGCTTCGCTGATAAATTCGTGAAGAATACGGAGCTTGAACGTGATATAATGCGTTGATGTAGCTGGAATATACTCTTACGAATTATTTTATTGCTGAATCGATTCCGAGAAGATACCTCTATACTGTTTTTTTAACTTTTAAAGATCTGTGCATGGAGGTGCTTCAACAACCACTTCCTGTTTACACTTCCATGGTTATCGTCTTATTAATATCTTAAACTAACAATTATTATCGCTTGGTTATAAAATCATAAAATAAAACACCCCGTATACAACTTTCTTACTTGATTAACTATGTGAATATTATTTTTTTTCTTCAACATTAAGACCCATTTTTAATCCAATTCCAAATGAAATGTACCAGCAAAAACCAACTTTTTCTTGCAGCATCATTTATAAATAATTTCTTAATATACAGCGTTTACTCGGCCGGTTATTTTCGTGCATAGATCGCTTTGAAATCCGCACGAATTTTTCGCTAACAATAATTGGTAGGTACATAACAAATGGGCGCATATTCGTGAAAAGACGCTTATATAAACTGTTGGAACTGTACCAGCATTCGCGTTAAAACTCCATTGTAATTAACCACACACCAATCCTCAGGATCGTTTAACACGTCCGCTGCCAAACTCGCACGCGTTAAAGTGTGTGATCACGCGATATCGAGTGATTGGAGATGAAACTGTTAATATCGATATTATATTAAATAAAGTTACTCGACTGTTCACTTAATTTCCGGCTGGTGAAATTTTTAATTCCATCGTTGCCGTTCGATTTTTTTCCTGTTTCGAGCGCCGTTATCGCGTCGTGACGTCAGGGAGAGAGCCGCTCTCTTCGCAGTTCGCGGGGCGTCGGCGTCTCACAAAGGCTTTATAAATAACATAATATAATCCACTAGCTCGACGCATCTGTGGAAATTTTATTAGAACAGCAGCTCCCGTAGTGTACTATAACTTGTTGTCTGTATTTATGCCTTTTTCTTTTCGTTCGGTGTTGTTTTTTTGCTTTATCGAGCACCGGAAAATGCACAATGGAAGGTGGGCTATTTAACAATTCTCTTTCTTATAAAAATTGTACCTTAGAAGGCTATTTTACGTACTAGATTCAAGTAAGCTAGTGAAATAATTTTTATTGTTTTGATAACGGTTGGTTATTATTTTGTCCGCGGAATCCACAAGAAAAAGGCCAAAAAAAAAAGAAGCTATAGATGGCTGGAGGGGCCGCTTTTCCTTCCGAGAAACTAACAAGGTTTCTTTGTGGCGTTTATATAATAAATTACATCGGATTCGATCTCCTATTTACTTTGTGATATTTTCAACAAAAGATCGCATGAATTATTTATTCGTAAATTGTTGAAGTGTATAAAGCGCACGGCGAGCTCCTTTTATACAAACGCGCTTTGCGCAATGAATTCTTATTTATAAAGTCGACGGCTAGATGTGTTTTAACGACACCATTAGGGAATTAATTGATTTTCATGAGTAAACGGATTACATGCATTTCAACACGTTGGACGCCATATAGATTTTTGTTCGTTTCAACACTTAATAAATCATCATAACTCGCGTTGGAATCGTATTGGAAAATCGCATCTTTAATCGGCGAGAAAAGTGTAGCAACCGACTTTTTTGATAAAAAAAAAAACGATAAATTCGAGCGCACACAAAATATTCATAATGCTGTAAATCACCGGATTATTTATGTTTCTTCTCGCGTACATTTTTGGCTCGCGCTCTGTACACATACACACACACAAGCTCGCACATTAGGAAACTTTTGTATGTGTACTTTAGACTTACGGTAAATTAAAGACTCCCGAAAAAAAAAAACAACAGTAGCGCAAGATCAAAGGAAATCAGCGTCGGTCGCGGCTTTTCATTCACGAAATTATAACAAAAATGTTTAGAAGGGAGGGTTCATTGAACCTCCCGCAGTTCACGACGTGTAACATGCACCGGTTAAAACTATTATAGAATCTTATCATTGTAAAAATCAACCCGAAATTTTGGTGCATTTTCTTGCGACTTAAATTTAGCCAAAGAAAATCACCCGAGCCGGAATCACGTTCGCGGGTCGTGCTCGAAGGGCGTGCGAAAAGTTTCCGCCCACTCGTTTTCACCCTTTGGCCCTAGCTTAGCATAAACAAATAGCGACGCCATTTTGACACGCGTTGGCGCTACCGAAAAAGGAGCTCGTCATCCCATAAAAGTATTACCCCCGAGAAACTTAGAAAATACATTCGGAAGAAATAAGGGGGAGAGAAAGCTCGCGCAAGAAAACTCTCCGGGGTTTAAAGTTTGGATTAAAATCGCCAGCGGCGTCCCCTTCTGGCGTTTCCTCAATTTGTTTCGCTCACTCTGTACTCGAATTTTCCTCGCTTGCCAAGTTTTATTACTCTATCTGATTTGGGAATTAAAACTAAAAGGGTGCCATAAAATCTTCCTATTCGGAGGTTTAATTTTAATTTGGGATTAATAACGAGCCGCCGCTGTGCAAGAACAAATCCACCGGAGTTGATTTCGTCCCGGAGTTTTCCGACTTTTCGCAGAAACAACAGGCCCGGCCGGGCAAACGTTATTCTAAAATTTTCGGCTCGAACGAACATAGAAATACGTTCGATAACTCATCCAGAGATAAACGAGCACCCCATAAAAATTATAAATATACCGGGTGGCCCAAGGAACTGCAGATTTTGGAGCATCGCTTTAGAAAGTTTGCTTTGTAGTAATATATAGAGTGTCCCAATAACTATTTGAATCGTACTATTCAACTTGCTATAGATTGTAGGCACGTATAAAGTTGTAATTTTCGCTGTTACTTCGAAGCAATAGCACACGAGCATTGCGTTCTCGTTGATCCCATTAGACCAGAAAAAAATGTAATAATCGATCACAGATCGACGGTTTTTTCTGGAAATCGGACATGAGATTCCTTCAATAAGTGGTTCATACGTTATGATAGGCATCTCCGCTGGAGTTATTAATAAATACCTATAATGCAACAAGGTAGGTATAAGTACGGAACAAAAACTGGTTATCATAAAGTTCGAATAAGCGACACGGACACTGTTCGACCATTTTCAACCTGTTTTTTCAGTTTCAATATCGATCGTTATACCCAGGGTTTATGAAAAAAAAACGAGCTTTTACAGAGTCATAGTAATTGTTGGTTTTTGTAGGTAATGAGGCAGCTAAAATAAGTCTGTAGGCAATAATTAAGGAAGTCAAACTCGGCGTAAACTCAAAGAAAAATTGCACAAAATTAGTAGACGTCTTTTTTAAATTTTAATAATTAAGAGTTAGTAAAATAACTTGGAGATTCTATGGTAAAGAAGCACAGGATTTTCATGAATCTAAATTAGTCACCTCCTTTAATTTCCTTATGCGTTACACCCCTTAATCCTGCAATTAAAGCTGCATAATGAACGAAAAAAAATATCGCTTGTTTGTTCAGTTAAACTAATTTCACCGTGAGACATATGAACAATCTCCTTCCACAAAAAAAAATTGTCATTGAAACGCACCCCAGCATAAACTTCCGCATGGCCCCCGCGATCATCGCGTCCCTCCCCCGTATTATCTCTACGAGTATCGTCCGAAATCTCCGCGCGTTCTCGGTAGGATGAGTTTTTAATCAGACGCCGAGGTCCCTTTCATGCAAATGCTCGTAATTTCCCATATCCGGCGACCCCTTTGCGAATTGCCCAAATTGATTTCGGCCGGGGGTCGCTAATAGCCGGACGGGGAGAGGGCGGTTTTTCGGGAAAAAAAGGGGCTCGCTCGGTCACATGTAGCCGATGAATACTCGCATGTACTTGGGAATTATTATATCATAACCGGTGTACAGTGGACCACGTCGAATTTACGCCGATGTATGCTCGTAGATTATGGGTTTGGGGTGGCTTGCGCCGCTGGGATTTATGGTTTGTTGGGGTTGGCCGAAGTCAGATGCATAAGTGGTCGGCTATAAATATATTTAATGCTTCGGTTATTGTATAGAATTATTGTTTAATACACTTCAAAATGTAAGTTCTTATGGTGGATTTTATCGAGTTAGGGGGGTTGTTTTGTGTGCATATTATTGCGAGCTTTTTGTGTGCATTTCTGCAGGTTTTTTTCATCGGTGCGCTTAATTGGAAATTATTGCGATTGTAATAATAGAGCTGTAGTATTTGTTAATTAAATGTAATTGTTCTGTATTTATTTTACGACTATTTATCAAATTGATAGTAAAACTATTAGAAGTCCATTTATACAGATCGTAAAACCGCGTTTAAAATACCAATAAGAAACGGTCAAGATTTTATAACAGGTGTGAAGGTTGTCTGGGCAGTTTGAGCTGGTATCTCAGAGTTGGACTCCTCAAATATTTCTAATTTAAATATTTAGATACAAGTGCTATTATACTAAAAGGTGATGTCTGTATTAATAAGAAACATTCAAAATATCTCGCTTATAAGAAGCTTATAGGTAATTTTTTGAATTCAACCATACGGAAAGATTTCCAATAAAGGTCTTTCCCTATTTGGGAAATCTAAAAGTATACTTGCGAAGTCGCTCCTTTCGAATTTGAATGTCTATTTTCGGTACACTTGACGCGGTATCGCATGCAACGGTTGCCTAATCTACGTCGTATATGGAGCGCGAGCGGAGTTCGTTCCAGACGGGAATTCACGCTCGGTCGGTACCCAATTCATAGCCCAGAAATTTATCCTATCAATTTCTGCCCGTTGAACCGGCAAAGAGATGCCCCCGCCGGCTCCCCGGCATCCACACAGCGCGCCGGCACATCCGCGCGGAGTCGGATGCGGCGCCATCTTGTTCCCTTTCCGCCCCCGTCGTGATTTTACATGTCGTTGTGTTCGTTTAATCAAGCCCGAACGCCGGTCTGCGCCGGAAAATTTCTAATTGAACATCGAAAAATGATCAGTTAATGAGATGCGATCCGAGCGCGATTTCCTTCCGGGAGAGGGTTAATTGAGCGGCTCTAAAACATCCACGCTCCCGCCACTTTCTTTGTAATTAATTCAGGTAAAATCTTCCCTTCCAGAACGCGCGTTTTGGATTTCTTGCATATAGTGCGTTCGCGCTAACTCGCCTGTGACGCACACACATTTTTACTTTGTGATTATTTGATGTGTGCATATGACAAGGTGGTAATGAGATGACATTTGCAAGTGGGTATAGCGATATTCGGGGGTACGATGCGACATGTTTATCTTATCCGACGGTGATCTGTCATCACCCCTTTTTCCACAATAGAGGTACTTAATAACGGACAAGGGGTCAATTCTACAATGGAAGCGACTACTTTTGTGTTTAAAAAACGTAATTAAGGATAATCTTACGGGACAATGGGGACGACATATGGGTCGCAGCAAACCTCCTACCCCCGCCGGCTTTTAAATACGGGATAATATATTTTTTTTATTTCGTAAGAGCGTGTGTGCGCCGCGTACACTCGGCGTGCACTCCGTTTTGTTTGTTTGGATTAAAGGCAGCGATGACATGATACACATGTAGCGTTTACACAACTCGTATATTACCACTGTCACTTGCGGGTTTTGTTTGGTTAACACACCGAAACTTCGGTCTCACGATGAGCCCGGTGCACCCCGAAGCCCTAATTTTTTTTTCTAAATATTCCATTCTAATGGAGAAGACCACGATGTGAGATACGCGGATTTCGGCAAAAGATACGATTAGAAATGATTTATTTAAGCTCAAAACCGTTTTCAGTTGCTCAAAATGTGTTATAACTAAAAAGTTATAGCCCTTCGAAGTTTAAAATTTTCGGGTCATACCTTATGAACCAATCATAAACCACTCACGTCTTGTTGTATAGTAAATAGTATGAATTTTCGAACGCAGTAACAAAGAATAGACAAACGAACAAAAATCAAACTGTCATTTGTCAGATTTTTCTGAAAAATGCACAAAACAAATTACACGAATTGCAGTTCGGCACAAAACACTTTACTGATAATATTGAAGTTGACAAGAATGTTGCCAAATAAATTTTTCAGGACCATTATTTGTGTTTTTAACAAGAAAATCGGTTACAATTTATACAGATGAAGATGTTATTTCTATATTAATATATCGAATTATCCATTAGGTAATGGAAGAAATGGATAAATCAGAAAATGTTTATTGCAATAAATATACAAAAAACGCACATTTTGCGAAGTAATAGGAAACGTGGCAAACTTGCTAAATGTGACTTCTCTTTGTAACTCTCGCTTTGATTGGAGCAGAGTGTATGACGATTGTGTGACGTTTTTCAAACTTTAAAAATTAATTGCGGCCTTATTTGGCCACAGAAAAAAATAAAAATTTCATTACGCACCTTCTTAGAACACACGGTTTTGAAAAAAAAATTAAAAAAAAAGTCGTGGTCTTCTCCATTTATATCGCCCGCGCAGAGCTAGGTATACAATAATGATACCAGCTGAGTACTGTTTGAGTATAAACTTTTAAAAGTTCAATAAAATCGAATCCTCTATTACACTAATCGGAAAATAACATGAACAAACGTGCGGGGTTTGTTTCTTTTTTTTGGTAGATCACGTTAATAACGTAATTACAATCGACCGGCTCGTTTCGAAATGTTATAGCAGAGGATGAAATTGAGCGAGCGATTCGGTCAATTGCAGCAGTTTTGATTGACACTTTACCTTGCTCTCTCTCTATACGCTAACGAGACGGGCGTTAACTTTTTCGCTGAGGATAATTCTGTAGAAACGATAAAAAAAATCCCGCCCTCGAAATTGCGACATAAAAAAATATAAAGCGTGTGAAAGAGGGATTTTTCATGCGAGTTTTGGTAATTTTGTACTGTAAAAATAATGTAGATTTATAAATGATGTAGAAGTTTGAAGTAGATGATTACGAAATTAGCTGGAATATTGTACAAAATTTTGCAATTAAAAAAAATGAGTATACCAAACCTTATAGCTAAGACAACTTTCTAATAAAGAAGGTTTAAGTTTACTATATGTTTTCTATTTAATAAAAACAAACCGCCGCCAAATAGGAATTTGTCGAGGATCGTTTTTTCGCTTTTCGCTTATAAAAGTTTCCTTTATTTGGACCGATCGTAATGGAACACACACTCGGCGTTAATGAGCAATAAACTCACCACGCCATTATCATTAGCTTCGTCCTTAAGAGAGGAATAAAATTCGATTGGTCGCCGATGATCGATCCCAGCAAAATCGACAATCGATGGAAACGCTTTTTGTTTCGTCGTTTCTGAAACGTCTGCGCGACGATTCTTCGAAAGAAAGTCGCGAAATCGGCCGAGCCGGGGGGGCAATTAAATGTAAACTCGTTACGAAATTTATCTGGAGTTTGTAAAAATTACAGCTACAAGTAGAATTTGAAAAATGACTAATAGGAGATTGTAATTCGCGCCAATAACTTATGAAATGTGGAAATAGAAATTTGTAGTTAAAACCAACTTTTGAGATTACCAATTAACCCGAGAAAATGCTTCATTAATTAGAGACGTGCCATTAGCGTCTCGGTTTTACCCGAGATTTAATGTCTCGATTTCTTGGAAGACGCAGCGATTGGTGTACGATCGTTTATTTTATTGTCGGAAATCGATGTCCATCGCTTTATTGCCCGATAGTCGATGGATGCTTGTCGTAAAACTCGACCGTTTTTGCTTTATTACCGATTTTCTAATTGTTGTATTTTCCAAGAAAAAAATCACTTCGAGTTGCTCACAAAAAATTACACCAATACTCTACTCTACGGTGTATTAAATAAATCCAATATTTGTTCATTTAAAGGTGTAAACTTTAGTACAAGTATTACTTTCCAATTCCAATATTATCCGAGTTGTTATTAGTTATTAATCAGATAATAAAGTTTTATGTTTCGATGACTTCGACAACAGTAACTCTATTGGAACAATTTTTAATTTCCTCGACGATTCGGAGCGGCGTAAAAGGGGTGAAAAGGTCGAATTGGACCCATCGGAATTAAGCATTCAAAACCGTCTAATATTAAATCTTTGAAGTTCTTTTAATCAGGTGAATAATTATCGCACACTCCAGTTCACTCGATCCGAGGACCGTAGGAATTGCGAAAAAAATTTAAAAGGGAAATCGGTCGAACGGAAATGGAGAGGAAAACCGGAAAATAAGCATTTATTTATAAATATTTACGAAAACAGATTTGATACAATTCTTGATTGTAATCAGTAAAGTATAAGAATTAGAAGGTGGCTGTGGGTAAGTCCGTCTCTGTGCCGTGACCGCGGACCTTTCCGGGTCTTCGGGAAGCTATGAAATTCCGGGCGATCGCCCCGCCCGAACAGTCACTACGACTTCCAGGAATTCAAATACCCCCGATATTACACATTGCGGGAATTGCTGACCCGCTCCGGGAAACCGTTCCGGCGCGGCGTATTACTTTATTTCCATTCGATGCGAACGTGCATTCGCCTGTGAGTAATGCTCCGGACGCCTATCCAGAAAATCTGCCGTTGAACTAATTGCGTTCAAGTAATAACCGGCGAGACCGCGATGCGATGTGCGAATTAATATAATAATTTATCAAGCCGAATCCGCATCAAATGCATTCGGTTGTAACGCGGGAAGGGCTTGCCGATTGCGATGTACAAACGCTGGGAAAGGGGGGTAATTGCCATAAACAGTTGCTGCGCGTATCTCACCGAAGTGAATATCCTTATTTTTGTTTTAGATTATAATTATAACATAGAGGTAGTGAATTAGACAGATCAGGTAGCCCGTAGTTCTGGTATGGCCTCGAGGAGTCAACGAGAACTGTCAGTTGCAGATCGCTTTGAAGTCCGCACGGCGCCTCCGGCGTCCCGAGCGTCGGCAGCGTCGATTCCCCCCTATCCCCCCGTTTCTTCCCTGCAACCCTCGTTTCTAAAATCAGCGGCGGATAAATTTTTAACACTTCATAAAACAATAATTTTATAACTAAATTACTTATTCTCTTAATATACAAATTATTATTAAAATAGCATTTATTTTACTTAATAGAGTTTAATATGAAATATGGGATGCTTGAGGTAAGTGGATAAAATAAAATATGAAGTGTTTCTTGCTCGACGCCGCTGGTTTTTCTCGTTAATAACCCGCGATGCGAACATTTCACCATCGGCGAACGGAAGTTTCCGGGTTATAATGAATATTACAAATACGCCGATACACCTGCTTGTGCGTTTATAATGTAGTTTGTATTTCGGTTCACAAAAGGCGGAGAAAACGGTGATTTAGGAAGATGTATTTGTTTTTGAAATTTTGAAATTCCGGATGAGTTGCATAAGAAGCGAAATAACATATGTATTTGTACAAATTTGCAACCCTGAGGAAATATTTCCTTAATAAAAAATGAACGCCCATGTTTCTGATGTATCGGTTTTTATAAGAAGCTTGTTTTTGGGATAAATTTTCTAACGTATTTTCTTTTTTTCAGGTGAGTGAAAAATTAAAATCGATCAAACTAAAGTTAGTAGGTAAGCTCTCGCAGGATGATCAGCATAATTTTTATCGAAATTTTTTAAATTTTGGTAAGTACGTTCAAGTACACGTAGATTACTGAGAACAATTTTATTATACGATTATTCTCGAATTACTTTTTTTTATATCTTTGCGCACATTTCGAAAGATAAGAGGGATTTTATGAATTTTTTTAACTGTCCATATTGGTATACAATGTGACAAGTTTGTTGTTGTGATTGATTGATGTATTGTTGACACAGCAGATATACGATATATTATCTTAACTTACGTCGATAACTAATGTGATGTATTAATAGATTACCCAGCGGATTTTCAGAGCACGGTCTTATCTACGAAATCCTGAAATAGGTAATCGAAATACGTTTGCATTTTGTAAAAAAAAACCCAGTGTAGGTATCGAATTCGATTATGGAGGCATTAAAAAATGCTCGAGAAAAGGTCGCTGTACAAACGAGAGAGTGATTGGACGAAGGTAAACTTCCGATCCGGGCTCACCCTCTCTATATCTAGGATAAGTGTCCGGCCCATTATTCCGATTGCTCGTCCTTACGCTCGCCGCTCTAATCCATTTAGACCCTCTCGGACGAATCTTCTTATTTCCTCCTCGCATTTTTTCCCCGGCCGAGTTTTCGGTCTCCACGCGCCCTCCCAAACTCGCCAACTTACACGATTCAATAAGCTCCGATAACTTTCCGATACCGTAATCTTCCTGAGTATCTCTTTGTTTTTTTTTCCTCCTGTCCTTACCATTAGAGCCGGCATTTCACCGCGTAAACTCCATGCAAAGTACACACCAGCATTCGAATTGTTATTGGAAAAATTGGAATTCGCGAATAATTAATTGAGGGAAGCTCAAGATTCTAATTTGGTAGCCGCAAGACAAGGTGGTGTATGTGTGTGTCAAGACAAACGGAATGGCAAATTGACTGCTCTGGCGTGTACTTCCTCTTTGCGTTAACGATACGTAACGAAAATGTATAAATAAAAGTCGCAGGAACGGGGAGCGAGCGAGACGAGAGTAGATGGATCCCGAGCCGGCTGGCAGAGGAGCTGCAAAAGCGGACAGATAGAGACACGGTGTATTGTAATAATTGGTCTAGTTTGGATGGCGCATGCAAATCAAAAGGAAAGCGCGTGACTGAACGTATCGCCTTACCCGGCCATTATGCGAAAAACCTTTTGCGAGATTTCGGTTTCGTAAGGATATTAATTATCGCTTCGGCTTCGTTTTTCATTATTATTCCGAACGGCATGGTTTGCTCAATTCCACCGAATGTCGCTTCGATCATTAACGTTTTCTCTTTTTGAGTCATCCGGACAATTACCATTTAATACCAGTTCAATGGGAAACATATCTAGTTGTTAATAGATTAGTTCATAATGGAGAAGACCACGATGTGAGATACGCGGATTTCTGCAAAAGATAAGATTAGAAATGATTTATTAGAGCTCAAAACCGTTTTCAGTTGCTTAAAATGTTTTATAATTAAAAAGATATAGCCCTTTGAAATTTAAAAATTTCGTGTTTTGGCTCATACCTTATCAACCAATCATAAACCACTCACGTCTTGTTGTATAGTAAATAGTATGAATTTTCGAACGAAGTAACAAAGAATACACAAACGAACAAAAATCAAACTGTCATTTGTCAAATTTTTCTGAAAAATGCACAAAACAAAATTACACGAATTGCAGTTCGGCACAAAACACTTTACTGATAATATTGAAGTTGACAAGACTATTGCCAAATAAATTTTTCAGGACCATTATTTGTGTTTTTAACACGAAAATCGGTTACAATTTATACAGATGAAGATGTTATTTCTATATTATTATATCGAATTATCCATTAGGTAATGGAAGAAATGGATAAATCAGAAAATGTTTATTGCAATAAATATACAAAAACGCACATTTTGCGGAGTAAAGAAGAGTAATAGGAAACGTGGCAAACTTGCTAAATGTGACTTCTCTTTGAAACTCTCGCTTTGATTGGAGCAGAGTGTATGACGATTGTGTGACGTTTTTCAAACTTTAAAAATTAATTGCGGCCTTATTTGGCCACAGAAAAAAATAAAAATTACATTACGCGCCTTCTTAGAACACACGGTTTAAAAAAAAAATTAAACAAAAAGTCGTGGTCTTCTCCATTTGAGATGGTTGCAATATAGGTATTCCTGTTTTTGTTAACAAAGAGCCTTACGAGAGTAGAAGCAAAAAAATCGGTCGTAATTCTAAAAGTAACATCGGAACCCCTCTCGCCGGAATAACATTCTTCGTTTCATTTTCCATAAAGCATTAATATTAACAAGACCCCTGATAACGGAATGCCCTCGGGGGGTTCGTTTGCGAAGAGAGAGATATGCAACCGAGTCGGCCATGGAGCGATTATAAACGTAGCCGGAATGTCTAAATGAGCATTGAGATGTTGTAATGGCGCCCACCCCGGCCCGATCTGATTTGGGGGGCGGTTTCCTTTGATCTCGCCGCCTCCTCCCTCTTTCCCGGCCACCCCTTTACCGCTCGCTTTCCCGAGCGCCCGATGCACGTCTTCTCTATTTTGCAAGTGACTCATCAATTCTCGGTTCGATTGCTCACGCCTCGAATCGCTCCGATTTTAATTTCGGACCTTTGATGGGGGTCGCCGGTTTTTTGCTTCCCCGCGCCGAAATTGCGTTCGAAATGAGATCCGGCTCGCTATAATAAATCCGCATAATGCGAGCGAGTACGGGCCTGTGTATGTGTGTGTATCTGGTGAAACTCTTGGACGCGGAGCATCGCGCCCGTTGGCTTGGCATGTCCTCCTCTTTTGTCGTCTTTTATTTGTTTCCTGGGCGACACTAACAAAACGCAGATGTTTGGGCGACTAATTAAAAAGCGCGCTGCATTCAGCGCTGCACAAAATGATAAGCGACGCGTCGCGTTCGCTAATTTCCACCGAACAAAACTAGGAGAGAGAAAATGCGGAAAAAAGGGGAAAGAGAAAAAGGAAAAATCTCGACGTGAACTAGAACAAAGCCGGGCACTAATTAGGGCGCATTGTCGAGAGGGCCGTGTGCTCAGTTATATTTTAAAAGAACAAGTCTTCAGCTCGAGTGTTGAATTTACCTCGCTCACTCTCTAATGACTTAACTGAATTCATTATCGCGGGACAGAACCTAGCCGGGGCGCGCCCCGCTCTCTCGCGCCGGCTAGGAGATTTCCTTTTTATTTTCCAGGTTTTTCGAGTCCACGCCGGAGTAATTCGTTGGCAATTTTCTTTTCGAACGCGAATATTCAGAAACGTCACCCTCCTTAAAAAACAGAAACGCCACACGAACGGTGGAGAAAGAATCAGGGCTAATAAACGAGGGTATAGGGATTATACTCGCTTTTTATTGTTGGTAACTGAGAGAATTACTGGAATATTAGGTATAAAGAGGAATTACTTGAAAATCGTGAATCTGGGGTAAAAAATTACAACGTGGCATCGCCGCTTTAGAGTGGAAAAAGGCGTGAAAAGTCCATTGAATAAGTTTCAAAAAGTCACTTAAAACTTATCACAAAGAAGACTACAAAAATCTATACATCTAAAGATTTTTATTTTCTTTGGGAACTTTTCTGTTAGAACAATGATTAGGTTCATGGTGGAAATAGCTTATTTTTGTTTGCTGATTTATTTTATAGTGTACCTGAAAAAGTAAAAAACCTAAGTATCGCTTTATTTATTAACGAGCCGTTTTAAATGGAAATCTCTATTTCATCTTTGCCAGTGTTTGCTTTTAATTGAATGCCAAATGCAAAAATCCGCTCCCGCTCGCCTCTCGTCGCGGTACAGGCGAGCCGGAATTTATTTTAACTAATTACGCTTCGGAAATTGCCTTTTTCTAAGGGGGTTTCGCGTTCATTTTTAATTACAGACGACGAAAGGAAACGCGGATGAAACTGACGTCCATCAAAAACCTCGAAATTACAAATTTTTGTACTTTATTAACCGGGCTATAAGACCGTATGTGTAAACGCTTTCCTTTCGGGAATAGACCATTTTTCAATTCCACTAATGATGCGGTTATTTTAATTGCTCATAATTAAGACACTGTCTCGTTACCGATACGCAAACTCGACATCAGCTCCTTCTCTTTTCCTCCCGCAGGAAACTCCGTTTAGCTTGAACGTACGCACTTCTTCCAGCCGAATCAAAGGGCGCTTTGTCAAACCGAACATTACTATTAATTAATTTCGAAAGGAAAAAAAATAAAATAAAACGATAACCGCATTCGAACAGAAACAAGCCCGTTCTTATGCGACGTTTACGAGATTGAGAAGAGTTTCTTGTTCCAACAAATGGCGATCCGTTACGGGCGGATTGCTTTCGAAATGAAATATGCTTTATTCAAGTTCACAGAGATGTTGATATGGCATTCAAATAATCCATTGTTATAACCTATACAGTAGTATTTAAAAGCTGCGCAGGTTATGTCTTTAGCTACACCACTCGGTCTGTAGATTTGGGGTGAAATAATAATTTAAGTAGCGAATAAACGTATCAAACATATGCAATGCGTAATGAACTTGTGTTTAACACCAGAGATGACGTTATCTAAATTAATGGATGAACGTTTCGGGACTTGCAGCCCGCTAAGAGGAGCTTTAATGGTAAATAATAAGGTAAAGGATATCGCGTGTAACGTCGAGGTGTGGTTGAAATAATTAGCGCATTAGGGCACCCCGCCCATCTGATTCACGCTAAGAGCTATGAGTTCTGCTCGAAAATCGTGGCTGCGTGTGTACGTTTTCGGCGTAAATCTACGGTTCCCGAATCCACAAAAACTTAATAGCCCCCGAGGCAACGTTGCCGCGCTTCGCAAATATTCCTTGATGATTATTAAATCTATTATTATTACAATGGAGAAGACCACGATGTGAGATAAGCGGATTTCGGCAAAAGATACGATTAGAAATGATTTATTAGGCTCAAAACCGTTTTCAGTTGCTCAAAATGTGTTATAATTAAAAAGATATAGCCCTTTGAAATTTAAAAATTTCGGGTTTTGACTCATACCTTATCAACCAATCATAAACCACTCACGTCTTGTTGTATAGTAAATAGTATGAATTTTCGAACGCAGTAACAGAGAATACACAAACGAACAAAAATCAAACTGTCATTTGTCAGATGTTTCTGAAAAATGCACAAAACAAATTACACGAATTGCAGTTCGGCACAAAACACTTTACTGATAATATTGAAGTTGACAAGAATGTTGCCAAATAAATTTTTCAGGACCATTATTTGTGTTTTTAACACGAAAATCGGTTACAATTTATACAGATAAAGATGTTATTTCTATATTAATATATCAAAATTATCCATTAGGTAATGGAAGAAATGGATAAATCAGAAAATGTTTATTGCAATAAATATACAAAAAACGCACATTTTGCGGACTAAAGAAGAGTAATAGGAAACGTGGCAAACATGCTAAATGTGACTTCTCTTTGAAACTCTCGCTTTGATTGGAGCAGAGTGTATGACGATTGTGTGACGTTTTTCAAACTTTAAAAATTAATTGCGGCCTTATTTGGCCACAGAAAAAAATAAAAATTTCATTACGCGCCTTCTTAGAACGCACGGTTTTGAAAAAAAAATTAAAAAAAAAGTCGTGGTCTTCTCCATTAACACTCTTCTAGAATATTGCGAGTAATTTATTTTACAATTTTTTTTTGTGTATTAATTTTGTGTATATGCACGAATATTATTGGGTGTGGATTTGGTAGGAATTGACAACGCTGCTTTGTGGAGTGGAGCAAGAGTCTTTAGGAAAATTAACTTTTTTTGTCTGGAAAAAATCACTCAGGGAAACTAGCCCGATATTCGGGATTAATAGTAATTATAGAGTGATCGGATTTTACGAGGCCCACTCAAAGGCGAGGCGCGTGAAATACGACCGGTACATGCACAAATCCAAACGGCATTAGGCATTATAATAACAGCGATTTTTACCAGTTATTTAGCGATGTTAAAAGTGACGTCGTTAAATTTTCCACGTCTTATTAATATTTTAATGTGCATTAGGCGACATCAAAAGGAACGTCGCCTGCCAAGTGCATCGATACAGCAATAATTACGCTTTGATATAATTCGAATTTTAACGCAGATCGATTCGAAACGGTTGTTTTCCTTCGGAAAACTCAATCTAAAAACTAATTTCCACCCGAAAAGAGGAGGGAGCGACGCCGGAAGATGCCGACGTCTAATCTAAAACTAATTAATTTACCGTCGCACACCATTCTCGATTAACTATTGCTGAATTTGTTATTAGATAAAACGAATCTTGGAAGTTCATTAAAAAAAAATAACTAATAGGACTTTTAAGTACCTAAAAAGAAAGTAAATAAATATAGTGCATGCACTCATAGGCCCTATTCAGCGCTTCTTTAAAGTTAGAGTCACGCTAAAAATTTGATAGTGTTTCATTGACTTTGTTAGCACTTAGAGTCGCTCTAAACGAGTCTTTAGGGGCGTTGAATATGGTCTTTAATACAGTTTGCAGGAACTGTTTTTGGGACACTCTATACATTGATTTATTCCAAAAGACTTTCAATGAGTTTTATTAATCTAGTTTAGGCCTAAGAAGAGTCCATCAGAGAACCTATTATGAAGTGTTGTTTTTGTGGTACACCGTATATATGTTTTGATTCGTTCAAAATGGGTTTGAATGCGGAATTTTTATAAAAATAGTCCAGTAGAGGAGTTTTGCATTTGGTATATACAGGGCGATTATTTTCGCGATCGTACGGCACTGCGAGTCGCGAGCGACCGACGCGACGCGAGTTATTTATAACAACCATGGCGGACTGGAAACCCATTGTATGCTGATTAGGCACTACTGAAAGAAATAAAGCCACCGATTTTATTTTTATTGTCGAAATATTAAATCGCATGTCGGGAGAAGTATGTCGAGATTGCACGATGCTTTTTTTTCGTCGTGTTTGTTTTCGAAAACGCCAACTGCAACCTCGTGGAAAACGACCCGTTTTCGTCATTTCGGTTGTTTTTTTTTTTTTAGTCATCCGCGTTATTTACGAGCCGAATTTTTTTCGCTGCGCGAATAAATTCCTTAATTCAGCCCGGCCGTACGTAGGGGATATTTCGCCGCCCGCGATGATCTCGCGTCGAAATTTTCCGGGGAACTCCCCCCGGTTTTCGCCCCCCGAACGGCGTCGATCCGATCGTCATCAGGGCTCCCTCGCATCGGCTGCTTCATTACGGCGGCCATTTGCATTTAACGAGAGAACTAGCGAGTTAAAAGGAGCCCGTGCCTGTTTAAAATGCAAATTTTCGCGACCGGCGGAGGAGGGAAAGGGGACGAAAAGACTCGACTGAACGGTGACAGGTTTAGCGGGGACTCTTTTCCTTTCAAATCCCATCTTTTTTTGAATATTTTTATTTACACATGCAAATTTATCACGGCCTAACGCATTTTGTTCTTTACTCTTTATTTCATCACTCAAAATGAGTTGATAAATTTATGACGTGCAAATTTTGTTATTTTCTGAAAAAGAGTACGCCACTGGTTGGGGAGATTCGGTTGCAGAGGGAATAGGCGTCGAGATGAACTGCAGAATTAGGTGTTTTTCCCTCCCTGCGACAGGTACACTCGAGATTTTCCTTCGAGAGCGTCGTTTAAGGACGAAAATATTCAGTCGATTTCATGAAAATTCATAAATAAGTTCATCGAACAGGCGGCAACGGAGGCGTAAAATTTTTGCATATTTATTGGAAAATAAAATTCTTTAAGAACCCCTATAGGCATGTATTATTTTTTGAGCGTCGTTAATCATTTTATTAAATACCGTGTGACCCACATAAGTGATATTCCCGTTGCTTATCGTTTTTAGTTTGGAACTCGCGTATCCCTTTATCTCGGGGCGTTCGATTGACCCCACGCCCTCGCTTGTATTACGAAGATCACCCTTCGGGCAATTGGCTAAATTACACGTTTCTCAATACGGTACCAGATTACGGGCGATATGGCCATATATGTGTTTATGATAGAGATAATCTGCTCAGATACATTATACTACACGCATTGCATTGTGTCCTTACGAACTATAGGGGCACTTTGGATAAGCGATCGGCTTATATAGCGTTTAAGGGAAACTGGTCGAAAATTATAGACTCTCCGACGTTTTATCTTTTATCGCTTTAACGTTTTTGTGTGTGTAAATGCGTGCTAATTGGTAGAGCAGATGTGATTTTTGCGTTCGAACACATGCAATATTTATACAAAAAAATAATAATCTGCCAAAGCTGTGGCATAATCCCGTTTCTTCCTGGAAAATTGCAGCTAAGAGCAAAGCGATAAAAAACCCGAATAACTTATGCATGTAGCAAAAAATTAAAAACAAGAAACCCCCCCGGTCGGTCCTCTCTCGACGTCGCCCGGCCGCATTGTATCGTTGACTGATTAAAAAAGCAATTGCGCTCGGCGTGCATGCACATTTCGGCTTTGGAGAAAATTTGTGAATTTTTAATCGAGCCGGTGATTAGTCCTCGCTGGCTCGGCTTAGAGCCGTAATCTTCCGGACGCCGGAGGGACGCCGAAACGGGGCTCGATGGGGAGGGTATATACACGCGGAGCAGAGAGCAAAGTGGAGGAACGCTGGATTGCACAGAACCGCATTTTAACAACCTTTTTGATACCACCAGAAAATTTTTAAATATTCGAATTACATGTTTCAAAAAATATAGGTAAAAAGAATGTAAGTTTCTTGAACTAATACTCATATACATTCCCTGTACTACTATAAAGTAGTGCAATTTACAATCTACTCTTTAGTATAACTTACCCAATGTAGCTTGGCAGTTGGAATATTTTATTGGATGCGCTGTAGCAAATTTTAGAGAGGTGATATGGTAGGTAATGACAGCTCCATTTGACATTTCTGAGGTATATTGTCTTTCTTTAACATCGTTGTCTCTATTCCCTGTTTGCGCATCTGATACGTTTTGGAAGTGCCAAGCTACTTTGGGTAGGTTATATATTTTTGTAATTCAAATAATTCCTTTAAGCAACATTTTTTTAGCAAGTATTACTTTTTTAAATTAACGAAACCCTCCCAAATCCCATTTCGTAATCTTAAATCGCGGAATTTTCGATTTTCTAAACGGTCCTGGAACACCCCCCGTGCTGCCTTCCGCGCTCGCTTCGCCCTCTCCCCGGTCGCCATGGCGACGACTTCAGCAGGATATGGAAATGAATTGAATGCATGCCACTACACTGTTCTCTCTGCTGTTTGTTTCGCGTACACATACGCCGTACGCATCGCAAGTCATCTATTTATTCCGCCGTACGTGCGATCGTCGCAACGGCAAGTTTATTATCTTCTATTTTTTTTCCTGCTTCTCCTTTTGCTTTTTTCGAGAGGGTTAATTAGCGACTTCGGAATTTCGCGTATGCTAAGGAAGCCTACAATACGTAATGACGTCATGACTAGTTAAATTTGAACGCACTATACTTGTTATAAAATTAATATTGGAGGATTAATTCGGTTTTTTTGCTGACACCTGAGTAATTGGGAAAATAATTAGCAAGTAAAGCGGCAAAAGAGAGTTGTTAATCGACGGCGCGCCCGTTTCCTCCCGTCCTGTCACTTCCACGACTTGTTTATGATTTTTTTAACGCAGCGCCGCGACGCCGACGCCGCATGCCGGCCTGTCTTTAGCACGTTATTAGCCGTAGATGTTTTTCGTTTGTATATTTTGTACATCGTCGCGGTCGACGAGAAGTTGCATAATGGAATAGATAAAAGCCCCTCATTGACAGAACATAATACTTTAACCTTATGTCAACAGGGGGATGTTATAAAACATGCATCATTTCGCGATACAATGGACTTTTTGCGGGGTCCTCTGCTTGTCCACTGTACGAGGTCCTTCCGCGATGAAAGCCCATTGCGACGTGCTTTTAGCAAATTCGAAGGGGAGATGCTTAGATAAGGGATAATTCGTGTACGGGATATACATATCGAAAAAGGTAAAGTCCATTCATAGAGACAACTGTCAATTTTTCTGCTTTTATTACTAAACAATGGGCAAATACCTAATATATTCTTGTGCAAACAAAGCACCAAATCATTTTCTTCTAATAAATAGTACAGACAGCGAATGTGACAAAGGTATAAAGAAAATATTCCCATAATTCAAGCTCGCCCAATTACCGAAGTTAATGCGCTTTCGAAATTTATAATTCCTTCATTTTCATCGGACAAAGTTACGGGGCACCTCGGGCGAGCCGTATTCGACTGAGGAATGGGAATATTAAACCAGTAAGTCCGCTCGCCGTCGTTAATCCATTGTTTTTAAAAGTTTTACGAGCCATTTTACAACTGGACATTAAGAAAGTTAACGGCTCAATTTACATATCGGCGTTATTAAAAACTTACGGGCTTATTACCGGGACTATTCTATTAGCGCTCTCGGTTTACGGCCTTTTAATAAATATCCCTTTTAATTTACTAATTGCAATGGTATAATGAAAGTGGAGTTTCGGAGTTTTTTTGTTAAGTAAAGAAGATTTAAATTAAATACAAATGGAACACTCAATTTGGAATAATAAATCCCTCACTATTATTAATTATGATCTGCCCTCAGCGAGTTGGTTTTTCCGAATTTCGATTTTCCCTCCGTCGATCAGCGTCCGCATGGACCTTTTGGGCGGGACCTGAGCCGGCGTCGTCGCCGTCCCGTGTGCGCCGCGACGCCGCTCAATTGGTGCGTTCGCCCGTTTTTCCGACGCCTGCGCCATTCGACTGTCTTTTCTCGCTTTCCTTCGGCGTCGCGTCTCGTTAAAGCTCCTTTCGGATAAACCTTCCGTCCTGCTCGTGAAAACCAGATCTCTTAATTTACTGCGAACGAGCTTAATGTTCCTAACCTGCCATTTCTATTAGTAATAGCTGTAAGAAACTTGTTCGATAATTATATATTTTTTAGCGCTTCTCTAATCTTACTTTATGTGCTGGTAATTATAGAAACAATTAAAAAGTAATCTTTATATTTTTTCTACACTTAATTGGAATAATATAAATTTGTTTTGAATTTATTGGTCCCTTATAGATCCCCTTTTTGTCTGCGCTTGGGTGGTTGTGTTCGGTTCGGCCGGCCGCAAAAGGTTAACACAGAAAGTGTAAAATCGCCAGAGAAAACGCAAATTTAGGGAGATTAGGAAAAACACGAGGCGAGGGCGTAAGAGCAAAAACCCTCCTATATTCAGAGGGAAAAACGGGGGAAAGTAAAGCTTTGGGTTGTTTTTGGGGGTTGGGAAAAATCGCTTCTTTATCGATAATGCCGGAGTTGAGAAAGCTCGGATTATAAATAAAGCGGGTATAAAAATTTTTGTGAAAAATAAATAATTTAAAATAGCCGCGTTTTTACAATACAGTATACATGTCACTATTTTTACATTCTATTAGAGTTTGTTGATCCTGATGTTAAACAAATCCCGATACAAAGGAGCAAACATAAATGAAAAATTTCATCTAGAACAAATATTTGTAGTAAACCGGGTTTCCGTTTATAAAAGAGTAGATCTTTTCTAACGTATTATCAAAAGTAAACGCGAGACGATAATAACGCTATTGCGATAAATGCAACTCATGCTTAAATTCAAACGATTTTCTTAAAATTTTCTACGAATTTTTCCAAACAAATTATTAATTTCCTTTGAAGTGTTCCATACCTCCACAAAAGCAATTAATTAAACAATTTATATCGTTACGCAATAAATATTAATACACCTCCAATTATTCAATACCTCTAAAGGAAAAATAAAAGTAAGCGTTTCCGAGCAGTCGGATATGTATCGACAAATTAATGACTCACAAAGAGAACTTGAAACCTTCAGGTGTGTGAGCGTGTGTGAGTGTATGTGTGTGTGTGTGGTGTGTCTTCCTACTGTATATATATCGACGTCGTCGTCGTCGTCGCCGTGCATTTGCATGAATAAACAAAAGCCTCGGACAGGAAACGAAGCAGCTCGAACTCCCAGGCAGAAACGAAGGCGAGCAGTCAGGACAAATAAATCTCGACGATGTTTATTCATAAAACTGTATACTATTGCATGGGAAAAAATATCTAAAGTATCAGTTTGGCGTTGTTATTTTTAGCCGGATCATAATAAAAAGAACAGAGTGTTAATGAAATATTCTCTTTCGTTTCTATTTCTATAATAATCCAACTCGAAATGTGGGTCAAAGTAGTTGGAAGTGTCTGGTGACTTGATTAAAAACGCTTTTGAGTGCGTTCCTTCGTCTCGCTTACTTCAAAGTTTCCCCGGCTCTTTGAAGTCGGCTACGGCAATGTCATCACCCGGTCGAGGAAAATTCGACTTTCCCTTCGCGTTTTCGCGATTCCCTTCGATCTCTAATACCGTTCGTATTGTTTCCAGGCCAGCAAGATGGGACTCGGCCCCACAGGTCACATGCCTTTCTTTTGCCACAACGGAGACCCGCTGTCGCAGCCGCCGCCCGCCCACATGGGCATCCCACCGTACCAGCTGGACAGCAAGGGGGCGGCATCCATGGGTGAGTACGGGGGCTCGCCGCAGCCGCAACCTCTCAGCCCCGCCGAATGGAGACGCCTCGGGCCGCTGCTCGCCGCCACAGGTATTCGACGGGACATTGCCATCGGTGTATTAACTGCAATATCACCTTCATAGCGAACCATTTTTTAATTTGCTATAGTCGAAATTTTGTTTTAATTGCTTATTTTTTTGGTTAAAATCGAATTAAGTTGTTGGGGTGTTTTTTTGGTCAATTAATTTGCAGTGATTGATATAACGAATTAAAATAGGTATTTATGATTTCTGTGCGATAAGTATTTTTGCAATTTATGTTCTCTATGAAGGATAAATACACACGATGGTAACTATTAATTAGTGGTGGAGGGCAGTAGCCTGTAGTTTATGATATAATATCGTATTATTTAATAACTATTGCGTGAAGTGTATCATTTAAATCGATTTTAATGAACAATTCGTACAATGGACGAAATTTCCCCTTCGTATGCTGAAAAAATCGTTACTGCTGTTGTATATAGGAAAGAAATCCAAATACAGCTCCCCGATGTTCGAACGAATTGAAATTGAACGTTGAAATCCTTTTAGAAATCAACTTTAGAGGATTTGACTCATCAATTCGATTCGCGATATGAAAATGCATCGCGGACGGGGAACGAATGTGAACGAAACGACGATAATATTGTAAAAATCTCGATCGATACGCGGCATTGGATTATCTCCATTCATCACTTCATTAATAATTTTCCTGCCAACCACCCTTCAAAACGTATAACTTACAAAAAACGTACCTAACTTTAATCAGTTTCGGCTTAAGGAATTATCAGGTATCCTAATGTGGTATGGCTGTTCATTTTACGGTCCTTTGCGAAGATTATTTCGTCGAGCGTCGTCGAGCTCCGCACAAAAAAAAGTACACTCTATTAATTCACTACCCGGAGCGTAATTACTGTTTTATTAAAAATTCAATGACATCGAAAAGTCGAAGGGAGAGGCATAAGAAATTTATATGTCGTTAAATATAAAAAATATTATATAGCTTGTAACGTCATCAACCTGTTAGAATGGGCTTAGTATACGTATAAAAAAATTAGAAATTAATTTATAAGTATAGGAAGGGGTTTATTGGGGATTAAATTGAATTAAATATCCCTTTGTAGGTACATTTTATCAACCATTTGCAATGGTTCGTATAGACACAAATCTTTTCGTATAGACATGAATGGAGAAGACCACGATGTGAGAGAGGCGGATTTCGGCAAAAGATACGATTAGAAATGATTTATTAGAGCTCAAAACCGTTTTCAGTTGCTCAAAAGGTGTTATAATTAAAAAGATATAGCCCTTCGAAATTTAAAAATTTCGGGTTCTGACTCATAAGTCATCAACCAATCATAAACCACTCACGTCTTGTTGTATAGTAAATAGTATGAATTTTCGAACGCAGTAACAAAGAATAGACAAACGAACAAAAATCAAACTGTCATTTGTCAGATTTTTCTGAAAATTGCACAAAACAAATTACACGAATTGCAGTTTGGCACAAAACACTTTACTGATAATATTGAAGTTGACAAGACTGTTGCCAAATAAATTTTTCAGGACCATTATTTGTGTTATTAACACGAAAATCGGTTACAATTTATACAGATGAAGATGTTATTTCTATATTAATATATCGAATTATCCATTAGATAATGGAAGAAATGGATAAATCAGAAAATGTTTATTGCAAAAAATATACAAAAAACGCACATTTTGCGGAGTAAAGATGAGTAATAGGAAACGTGGCAAACTTGCTAAATGTGACTTCTCTTTGCAACTCTCGCTTTGATTGGAGCAGAGTGTATGACGATTGTGTGACGTTTTTCAAACTTTAAAAATTAATTGCGGCCTTATTTGGCCACAGAAAAAAATAAAAATTTCATTACGCGCCTTCTTAGAACACACGGTTTTGAAAAAAAAATTAAAAAAAAAAGTCTTGGCCTTCTCCATTTTAGTACACATATAGTCAACACAACATTTGTATAGAAGTGAAATTTAATAAACGTACTCGTAGAAAAAGTTGGCGGTTCAGAAATTGAAAAGCGCCGGTGCGCTTTCAATATTCTAAATACTAAGATAGATATCGGGTAGTTTTTTTTTGTGCGGGATCATCGGGAACGTCAGATTGGAGGGTCCGAGCACAATAGGCCCACCGAGCACGGTGCATTAATCAACAATGGGTTTTCTATGAACTTGTTGATCTGAGCAACGGATATGTCATCGGAAGAGGGCGCGCAACAACAATCGACGGAACGGTGGAGCATTTAATATCGCAATTTCGCAGTAGGGGACGCACCAATTTGGCATTTGGAAAAAAATATTACGCGCATGAATTAACTTTAATTGCCGGCTATAAATTAATGAAAGGCGAGTCGTCGGCGCAAAAAATGTTTATTGACACCGTGCATATTCTATTCATTAATGTATACACCGTGTTCGCCACAAGGAAACAGTAATTGGGTAGTACTGCATTTGTAATTTAATTGTTCATTATACCGTATGCAATTCGCTCGACCGTCGCAAAAAAGAAACCGGCCGAGGGACATTTTTCCGAAACGGGCCATATCTGGCTGCTGGTAATGCTGGCTCGTTTTTTCCTCTTATTTAAATCGACCTCTTGTAAATTCAACTCGAAACAAAACAACAGTATCTTCGTTTAATACTGCCTATAAAATTTGACGGTATAATGGATATTTTAGTTTCATCTCATCTACTGACCCGTTCTGTATATCAATGACAAAGCTTTGATGAGGAATTTCGCCCGCTGTATTTGCCCGACTTTCGGTAATGGATTTTATCTTTGTGAAATCAAAATTTGTAATGCGCTCCGTATTATTATACACTCACCTATCCGATTTCTGTTCGAGAAAGCTTATCGAATGACAAATGTAATAAAGTTTCCCCGATGTCATTAGAATAAAACATGAGAGGTAACAAACGAAAGAGCGGGAGAAGCTGCGAGGGTTGATTACACAATGTCGATGGATAATACAGACACCTTTCATCTGCGTTAATCGATAAGGCTTCACCGGCAAATCCGAACGATGCATTTGTGCATGTTGTGCATTATGCAAATTGGAGAATGTTGCTACTTTTTTTCCAATTAAAAACGGAATAATTACTTTCCGACTAATATTCAGGTTCAACGATTTTGTAAAAAAATAGCGTACATATACAGGGTGTTTGTCCACCAAATTCGGCATGCAAAGAAGTGTTTTTTATGCCGAATTTAACGTACAAAAGTGCGCGTACTTTCCGTATACATTATCGTCAAGTACATTATTTGTTAGTCATTAAAACCGCATGAGCGACTAGTAGACACGTGTCGAAAATAATATCCGACCCCTATTCGGCGACTTATTCGTGGGCACGTATGCGTACATAACTCATACCATGTCGACGGGGAAGCCCCGTGGGCGATTCGAGCGAAAGGGGGATGATCATTTATTTCGATTTATCTCGAGATATCTATCAGTACGACGAATAATTACCATCGCTTTGATTTTGTTGGTTTCTGTATACACGTTCTCTTCAATCAATATTTACCTACTGTTATAATAGAATCGTTACTCTATATGCAGTTTCTAGAAGATTGACTGTATTAAAAACCGTGTTATTAAAGATTAATTTCGATCGAATATACAGCATTAGCAAACTCGATTGATGTTTGAATGAGATTGACAACACTACACGGCACAAAATCCCAACTAAACGCCTGATTGACGAGCACACAGAGGTATATCATACGTGCATGTAGGCGAATACGCCGCCGATTCATTAACGAGTTTTATTTTATTCTCTCGTCGGCTTTTTTTCCTCTAGTTTTATTTTTAATTCGGCTGCCCCTTTGTGAGCAGTGCGACGGGTGAAATTCGGCGCAAATTGGCGCTGGTAGACCGCATCGCGCGCACGTGCCAAATAGAGAGCTCCAAAGAGCTCGTTAATTATTACAGTTTTTGTCATTGTTACACCGGGCCTGCCGAAAAATATAATTGCCGGTCGTTGCACACGCGTCCACCGCAATCACAGGAACGCCGCCACGTGACCCGAAAGCCCACGAACTTTCGAAAAGAATTTTCCGGCAAAATGTATCATGCACGAATTTAAATCCTTACTGTTTAATTAGAGAATGATTCAAAAAAACTATCAAAGTAAAATATCAACTTGAAACTAAATGAGCTGGAAAGGTAGGGAGAAATAAAGAGCTGCAAAAGTAGAGAGAAAATGTGTTGGAAAAGTAAAGACAGAGAAAAGATGAGTTGGAAAGGTAGAGAGAAAGAAAGAGTTACAAAATTAGATGTGTTGGAAAAGTAGAGAGAAATACAGAACTGTAAAGAGAAAAATTGTGGTGGAAAAGTAGGAATAAAATAAAACGTAGAGAAAAATGTTTTGTAAATGTAGAGAGAAAACTTTTAACAGTTTCTGTATCTTCATTAAAAATATATTTCATTTAAAAAAAAAACTGGAGCTGACGTTATCATTCAAAGGTTTTTCACCCTGTATGATAGATCATTGTTTAAAAAAATAGCAAATTAATATCAAAAATCAACTTTTTCTGGTATTTTTCATATTATATACCTACTGTTTATTTAGCTAATAACGAATTTATTATTTTCTCGCTATGTATTAAAAGGAATACTTTGAAGTTTGTAGGGTTTTATTGGCAATTTTAACCTCTTTTAGTTTCTCCTGTTCGTTCAGGTATATTATGCTAGTTGTGAAAGTGAAGAGTTGTTAACTTTCACGGTTTATTCAAAATAGAGACAACAAGTTGTCCCTCGAACGCGAGACAAAAAAAAGCGGGCTCGGAGTTTCGCAGTCGAATTAAGGGGCTGAAACGGAGAAAAGAAAAGTAGCTAAAACAGCCGGCAGGAGTAGTAACAGTAACAGGTCATGTCAGATATTGAAGCGGCTGCCATTATCCTAATTATCCTCGGTCGTTTGCATATCGCGCGCCTTCCTCAAAGGACTCCGGAGAGGTGTTTTCATAATTCGACACTCGTGTAGCCCTCGTCCCTTTGAACTGTCGAATCTAATTTCGCCTTGCGCCGCTCGCCGCGCTCTTCTCCCGTTTTCTGCTAATGTTTCTCCTTTCCTCTTTAACGTATTGTTGATTTTTCTTTGCGCCGTTCCGACCCAAGCGCCTCTGTTTTAATTCCTCTCCTCGACACTACTAGCACAATCGATTAAATTCATACAGTATTTAAAAAAAATACACCGCGTTTTTAATCCTGTATACAGCTGGTAGAAAACCATGAGACAAAAATCGTAATTAATCGCTAACACCGTAATTAAAGTCTTGTTGTTAACAACGCGAAATGCCTTGGGTAATCAATTTCGAGCTGTTGGCGGAGCTCTTTCGATACGCATTGTAAGCCGGAGAAGTGACGAGGAGGGAGATAGGTCGACGAAACGTTGCGTGTTTCCAAAGTGCCAATTAGAAATGTAAATATGGCAGTCGGGCGCTACACGGCCCAGTCAATTGGAGCCGTCATCGAGTACTCTGGTTGAGCTGTTATTTCCCCAATTTGTTGCATGCGCAGGCTCCTTTGCGATATAAAATTACCTGCAAATCGGTGAAATTCCACACTTGTTGGTAAACGGGGAAATCTGATGGGCGCCACAATGCCTCCGTTTAGGGGCTGGTTGCGATCGAAAATAGAGTTAAAAAGGTACTAAACAGTTCTTGGGAAGGATCGTTTGTTAAAAAAAATCTCCCCTAAATCGCAGGTGGTCTTCTCGGAACGACTCGAACAGGTAAAATCTACACCATTTTTGTCGCGTTTTATTTATTTGCTATAAATTATAATTAAAAATTGAATACGTTGCATTATTCATAATGCAACAAACTATTCTAATACGACATTGAACCGATTGGCAATTCATGAAGCAAATGAATTATTAATCGCAATTACACCGTATACAGGGTGCTCCAACACACTCATTTATTTCGTCCCCTCACCTTATCATCCATTAAAAATGAAACAATTATCATCACCATCATAACTCAATAATTTTTTAATCTGCATCTGCAATTATTGTTTATATCTACTAGTAAATTATCTGCATTACATGCAGATATTCGAATTGCATTTGGGGACACCCTGTACGAGTAATGTACGTTTAGGATTTAGACATGACACAGACAACATCAATTTTTTTCGGTTGCATGTTGTGCAAACGATAAAACCTTATGATATTCATCGAACGGCAAAATATAGGGCGTTTGAAAAAGAGTGGGCGTTGCGAAAACTGCACCGCAAGCGAGGCCAATAATTTATAAAAAAAAAGCTTGATTGCCTGGGAGGTATAGTGAAAATTTCATTGACTACTATTTAATTTAATAACATGCGTACGAGATAATTTTTATTGCTCATTTCATTCAGCAAACGTTCCCCTCGTTTATTATGCATTTTTTTTTATTTCAAAGGATTACTTCCGACTATTATGCGCTTATTGCGCAACGTATGTAATTATGTATGTAGGTATTATAAAAGGTGGAATATTAAGTGTACTTGTACTTATTTTTTGTAATTTAGAATTGTTTTAATTTACGGATTAATGTGTTGCAGGTCTCACCAGACCCCCTATGTATCCCTTTCCTGCTGGCCAGTACGCCTACCCGATGCTCAGTCCAGAAATGTCACAGGTGGCGAGTTGGTAAGTAATCACCAGCGCATATATAGTTATATTACATAGCACCGTCGCTCATTTGTTCCCTTTAATCTGAAATCCTCTTTTCTAACACTCAACTTTTTCCTTTTTCCCTTTTTTTCCCGCGTCTCCCTCTCTCCTAATCGGCTTTGTCGTACACTCTTTAATTGCGACCAAATGGGATTTCGCAGACCACAAAGGACCCAACATTCCATGAACCAGTCTCCCGGGATGCCGTAAACGGGGCTAGAGGGGCGCTTTTAACGCCGCAAAAAATGCGTTGAAGAGTTGATGAGATTTTGATTTCAGGAAAAGAGTTAGAGCGCGGCTTTGTTACGCGAACAAATTAAGCATTCTCGCCGGGATTGCGTTCGTTAAAGCGAATTATTTAATGGGGTACTAATTCCCGTGGATTATTAACGTTGTTTTTGATATAGGCACACTCCCAGTATGTACCCCCTATCGCCCGGTGCCGGTTTCCGAAGTCCTTACCCCAGCACGTTACCGATCTCGACGAGCAGCCTGCCCAGCGATTTCTACAGATTCTCACCAACCGGGTTGATACAGCCGCATCCCGGATTGTCTCCACACCCGCCTCACCTTTCGTCGCATCCCGCCATCGTCACGCCGGGACCCAAGCAGGAGTTGCCCGATCTCAATCACAGGTAAACTTCTTTTGATTCTAATAATTTTACAGCCTGGTGAAATCGCATAATTCCGAAACGGATCTGCAGCGGCGACATTTGCACACAATGCTCGAGAGCGCTTCATTGCGACACCGGGAAAATATTAAGGATTGTCGCGCGTGTGCCTGTACATGTATAGGTTTATACATGCACGCACGCATACCTTAGAGATGGATGCTTACGTGTTTCTTTGAAATTGATTAGTGAAAGCTACGTAGAAACTGTGATGAGGAGGAGTCGAGTCGCATCCAACAATAGAGCAACTCGTGCGTTTATATCTATCATTGAATCGCTCATTATAAAGAAATTCTACCAGTGGAAATTTACATACGATTCTTGAATATAATTAGCGACCTTCCTGCATCCAAAAAAGTCGCGCACGGCGCGTCTACAGCTATACCCATCGAACCGTACATGAATATAATATAAATCAGTTTAATAGACTAAACGCAATCGAAAGCGTTAAAGAGAATAGAAGAATCTCGCGGAGCATTGTAAATGCCGCGCCGCGTCGCTAATAGCCGCTTCTCGCGGCGGCGGCACTCGCGCTAATCCTGGTCCGAAAACGGGTGGGGGCGGCGGTCATGCGAGAAATGGGATCCAAGATTGGTTATCGACGTCGCGGCCATTGGTCAGCCCGTTGCCCTAGCGACCGCATCCCGTTTCCGTCGGGTGCCGCCGCCGTCGCTGCGAAGTATAAGCGGAGGCGGCCGGATACCGCGATTCGATGCTACGGTTTTCATTTAACAGGGCCGGACTATCGCTGTATTAGTATTACACGGCGGTGTTATGGTTTATAATTAATCAATAAGTTTGTAGGGTACAGGCTCGGTGTAGAATGCGTATACAGATTGCCGCAAATTTACTCGGAACATGGTCAATTCAATGAGTTGAACAAGGATCATTAAAGTAACAGTGGGTTAGAGTGCAATCAATCTGGACAGCCCACATTTACCTCCCCTACCCCGCAAATAGTTCTGATTGGATGTGACGTCTAATGTCACATTAGACAGGCGAATGACACATTAGATAGACCAATCAAAATTCACTAAGGGGAAACTGAGGAGTGGGAGTTAAATTATAAGTCTTTCTTTTTCCTTTATATGACACTAATGGCGTTTGTCTTTGTCGCGCCCATGGAGCATGTTCCGAGTAAATTTGCAGTGATCTGTATAATATTAATTAGAAATAATGTGATTTTGATAAAATTGGGTACTTTTAATACAGGTGACCCAGAGTGAAGAGTGCGAATATAAAACTTCAAATTTTGTATTCTGTTCAAAACATGTTTGAGTAAGTTGCCAGGATTTTAGCTTGGAAATCATTCCCTTGTTGTTCCTACTTCTTTGGTTACATTTTTGCACCATTATATTTGTAAAAAACTAGACAACAGTAGTTTCTCAAGGAATGATCACTTTTCATAACAATTGACCAATGAAGATTGTATTTTTCAATCAAAAGTTTGAAGAATATTGAGGGGAAAGGGGGGTATAATTATGGGTTACGGGCCTGTTTTAAGGGCGATTCCGCATTCGTTTTTTGTTTGGTTTTCATTTGCCCCGTATTTGTTCAGACCCGTGCGCGGTGTGCGAACGTGTTCGCATGATTCCCTTCTCTCCGTTTCCTTTTCGTTCCTTTTTCGCAGCAATAATTGCAATTTACGAATCTAACGTGGACCTTTCCCCGAATTATATTCCGTTTATTTCCGCGGAACGTACCGACACGTTTTCCCCCTCTCGCTCGCTCTTTCCCTCGAATCGACGGGGGTTTTTTATATTTTTTTTTTTGAGTTTTTTTAGTTCGTTTTCGTTCGCTTCCCCGGGAATCCGTAATGAGGCCTTTTGATCTGGGAAATTTTACGTTAACCGGGGCGTTTATAATTTTTTTACCTATTTGTTTTTTTCGCTCTACCTACTCGAGCGTTTCCACAGAACGCTTTTAATTCAAACCGATCGGGATTAAAAAAATAATTGTTTAACTATAGTTGTGTCTTTCCATCTTCTAATTACACTCAAGCTCCACTAAGCAATATTGCAAGTGGTAGAAAATTCACACATTTTTAGCCATAAAAGGCTATTAGTTTGGTGCGAAATTTCCACGAGTTTTCCGCGCCGGGCTCCTATTACATATATATTTCGTCGAAACCGACACTCGTCTCCATCTACCTTTGAAGGGTTGAAATTCGAAGCCCCCAGCGCCCGGCTCCGCTTTTGCGCGTTTTTCTTACCTACGGTATTTCGGCTACCCTCCGTTAGGGGTCGAATGACTCGTGGAAATTGGAAAAAACCACCCCTATACGCGCCGAGCCCGGCGCGGGAGTGGAGCTCTTCGAATCGATAAACGTTTTACCCCAATAATTATATCTAATAAAAAAAATAATTATTTTGTTATATGTAGGTATAAGATGATTAAAGAGATTAAAGAGTTATTGGAGTTCTTGAATGCGTTGATGTTTAATTCATATAATAAATTAAATGCTTATTTGATCCGTAAAGTAAATAAAATAAATCCTTTATTGAATTATTTAAATTGCGAACGTTTGCATAAATACAAACGAGTATTAAACGCTCTTTAAAGTTAAACGTTGAATCGTATTTGCGCTGCAAAATGATTATACATCGTTTAATAAATAGCATTTACTGTATTAATAAATTTATTTCTCGAATAAATAGGGTGGATTTTTATAAAAAAATTAATATCGAATCGCAGGATCAATCCATCAAAACGCAACAAAACGCGACATTTACGAGCACACCTACTTCTCTCTCAGTCTAACAAAGTAACGACACTACATCGGGCCTATTGGACATTTCGAACTGCACCGTCTGGGCTCTCGTTTTGTAAATTCATAGCGCGAGTTTCGCGTTCGGTCCTGACATGTCTCCTCTCCGCCGCGGCATATTTTCGCGCAATTATACCTGCGACATGATGCACGTTCCCGAGCAATAAGTCATCTTCCTGAGCTCCACCAGCTGGTATCAGAGTTCAGTTCGTCGGTCGGCGCGGTCCACGAGGTGCACGTGCCCGCCTTGTTTTCCCATTCAACCCAAACAAAGGGACTCGCTACGGCCATTCATATTGATTTTTCCGTGATGTAGAGAGTGCTACTACATAAAAAAACTTGTTGATCTCGGATTCGCTGCCTCGGCAAGTTCAGCGTTCGCGGTTGTATTTTCTCGCCAAAAAAAATGTTTCCAGACGAACTAGTGATCGCGAGGTACTAGGTGGTTTCTTATTATGGAAATTTCGGAAGAGCCGCTAAATCTCACGTTGAAAAAAATGCCTATTGCGATAGTGACCCCTTTTTCCGTCGTGGAAACCCATCCAAAAACGAACAACAACGATCTCACTAGCACTGATGTTAACAAAGAGGAGGACCTGCCGGAGGATTTGTCCGTGAAGAAAATCAACGAGGATGTGCTGGACTTAACGAAGAACAATCACACCGAACAGCTGAGGAAATATCTGTGCAAAAACGAGGAGACGCGGAATTCCTACGAGAAAAACACGTTCAACGATTATTGCAACAACAAATTGTCGCCGAGAGATAGCCCTTACAACATTTTCAACGCGTCCGACAATAATAATTTGTTATCTATGTGGTACATGAACTCGTTTTTGAACCAGCAAAATCCGTTTTTTAATTACCAATCGAAGTCCAAAATCGCCTCCGATTCGAATAAAATATTGAACAACCTCCTGGACAAAAAAACCCCGTACGCTTCGTACAAATTCCCATCGGGATTCGATGCTTTAATAAAAAACGAAATGCAAAGTGATAGCGACGATAAGGAGTCTATTAAATCAATCAAATCGTCTACCGGGTAAGTTTCTAGCACTCCTTGTATTTTTCTAAAACAATTCTTTGTTAACGAACAGTGCTTAAGAATTACCTAGTACTGGCTTCTGATACGATTGTGTAATTCAATCCAACTAATTATGCAATTTAATTTGATTGAATTGGTTATTTGCCTCCGACACAATTGACCTTATAAGCAATAGCGACCAATTATGCATTTGTGTGTGTGGGCCTTTCATGCGCTATCGTAAACAACGACTAGTTTCTTAGAAAAAATAATCGTCTAAAGGAAAATTATTGTCGCTGTAACTGCATCGAATAATCGTTACATAGGTAAATTAATTTCTTATTAATGCAGATATGCGTTTAACGTAGGTTAAAATGGATTAACGGTCGATGAGAATATGGAAATAAAATAATCTATTATGCCTGCAATCCGCTGAAACTGGAAATAATGCGCATTTACTTCTGTGATTATTGCAAGGCGGTAGCGAAATTATTATTTTAATTTTTCACTCAATTACCCGTATTAAAGTACCTACCATTATTAATCTACCTTATTTATTAAAAGTTCCTATAAATTATCAACAAATTCGTTGATGTGTGATCCAGATTTCTCATATGTTTTCGGCGATTTTCCTTTGATCTTTGATCTGGAAACCGTTACAGTGATCTTTTCCTCGACGTGGGCGCTTGCGCTTTCTATGCAATTTCATTTCCACCGATCAATATGCACGTTTTCTGTCGGCTTGAACATCAACCGAGTATTCAAATGAAAACTGTAGCGAAAGTGCGGTTATAAAAGTATAGAGAAAATTGCGTACGTATGACCAATCTGTTTCGAGCCAAGAATGATAATCCACCGGACTATCCCAGGTATCGTAAAATACGAACTTTATTAATTAGAAGTGGGATTAATGAAGCATAGATATTGGTGCATTATAGTGCATGGTTTGTACCTATATAACTTAAAAAATAATAGGTATTCATTTCGAGTTGAATTCTACTACAAAACACGATTAATTTGTAATTCATGAAGAGCTGGTATTAAATGAATTTATGTTATTCCATAATTAAAATTTGAACGACCACAGGAAATGCAATAATGCATTATTTTGTTTGTTGTATTTGGCAACAATTGATTAATAATTAATTGCATTGTTGTGCTTTTAATTTGATCATCGACGAAAATAATACTAAATTAAGAGGTTATCATAGTAAAGGCCTGTTTCCTGATTTGAGTAGAGTTGTAAAAATAAAGTGTGGAAAAATTTAGTGTTTTTTTAATCTTGTAAAAATTTTGTTCTCTGATAAGTTGATATCTTTATAGTGTTTAAACCAAACTTTGAGCCATAAAACTTGAAAGTTTGGGCTTTTATTTAAAATTTTTCATACATTTGAAGCATGTTATTTTGTTAAATTTGGAGATTGGACTAACTGGGTATTCTGTTTTAGATCACAGGATCACAAATCCGGCGACGGCAAAAACAATCAGGACAGTAATGAAAAGAAGAAGCCCCATATAAAGAAACCCCTCAACGCCTTCATGTTGTACATGAAGGAGATGAGAGCGAAAGTGGTCGCCGAGTGTACGCTGAAGGAAAGCGCCGCGATCAATCAAATATTGGGAAGAAGGGTAAGCCGGAAAAATCGATTTTTCCTTCATTTTATCCGTTGCTGTGCGATTGCGAAACGAGCGAATGACACAGAACCATCCGCTTCCATTCTATACAATTATTTCTGAAATAATTCGTTGGGAGCGGATCGGTTCGGAGCGAATGAGGAAGTGGTACATAAACCGAGTGAGTTTTAATCTAATGTGTGCTTAGTGGCACTCCTTGAGCCGGGAAGAGCAGGCCAAGTATTATGAAATGGCGCGGCAGGAGCGCCAATTGCACATGCAGTTGTACCCGGGCTGGAGTGCGCGGGACAATTACGGTTACGGCACCAAGAAGAAGAAGCGAAAGAAAGAGCGAACACCTATCGAGTCGGGAGGTAGTTATCAGACGCGCAGTCTAAGCCTAATTTATTATATCATTACAGTGTCCGTTCCAAATTTTTTTGAACGCCTCTACTCGACCGCACGAAAATTCATTAGTTTTTTTAACGATAGTAGTAGATGCAATTGAAGTGGATCTTCGTGCGCCGAGGACGGCTTATTAGGGACTAACAAACTGCACTCGACTCTTTTTTTTTAAATACTAATCGGAACTAGCGCCTAAAATTTCATTTTTACGGCTAGTTTCTTAACGAAAACGGCGTAGCATTCGTTTGAGCACAACAATTTTATTCTTTCAACTAACCAAGGTGTTTACCGCTAACAAGTTTGGCCAGACGGTTGTTTACATGTTAACTCGATTTTGGAAAAGTTGCGTTGTAATAACCGAGTAAGTTTGCATGTAAACAACATAACCCTTTTAGACACGGCAAAGAAATACGATGCAGGTTTGTCGTCCTTCTACTCGCACATTATTAATAACAGCATTTATCATCCATAAGTATTTGTGAAGCGACCAAAAGCATTGGGTAATGGTTTTGTTCGTTGCATTAAATCTGTGGTGTTCGTGTACGATTAATCCGAAGGCGACATCGCTTGCATCGCCCGTACCCGGTGTGGTTCTTAAACGGATGTTACCTGTAAACGAATTCACCCTACCTTTGCTCCGGTGCTCTGACCGATGTGTGCATACTACCGGACTCGAGCAGAATGGGTCGGTGGCGGCCAAATGCCAAATTGTCATTAATTCGTCGATCGAAAGATTGTTTGATTTATGAAAGAAATGACACTTAGGGGCGGCCGGCATGGCGATGTTTGCGCGCTTCTTGGTGCCCTGCCGGTACGACGAAATGTTGACTCTGTTCTGTTTAGTGGCATGCGCTGGGTAGGGAGGAGCAGGCCAAATACTATGAGCTGGCTCGCCGCGAACGACAGCTGCACATGCAGCTCTATCCCGATTGGTCATCACGCGCCAACGCCACTCGCGGCAAGAAGAGGAAGCGTAAACAAGACCCCACCGATGGAGGTAGCCATCCTCGCAATTTACTAATTTTTCTATTTATTTTTATAATTTTTTTTTTATTTTTGTTTCGGGAATCTTTTTGGTCGTCGACTTGGCTTCTTTGCTATCGATTCATACACACGTAGGGCGATTAATAATTAAAAAAAATCCCCACTTGATCATTTCTCGAATTGTGTTTTTGAGAAATGTATTCGAATGCATGCAAGTTAAGCTTTTAAATGTATACTCTTAGTTTTTAGTAGATGTGATACATACGATATATAACGAAAATATTTCTCAAAAAATTTATTTTTATTTATTTATTTTTTTACTTTTACTCCTTCGTTTATAATTTTTTTAATAATTGCCAAGTTGACGAACAGTATTTTGAAAGTAACTTGCGAGTCGTACCTTATTCTATTATATATCTATATATATTATTGCATGTTATTGGGGTAAACGGTTTGGCCAGCCGGGACCTATTCTGCCGAGGGTCTAGCGGACCCCCTTTTGTTGGTTGGAGTCGTCGTATGCACGTTTGTCAGCAGCCTGCATGACCCCTTCGTAGTACTATTATTTTTATTTGACCCTATTTTTTGGAAACACCCAAGCATGGCTCATTTACTTTTTCACTCTCTTTATTTCTTCTTACCACATTTTCCTCTACATTTGTTAGACCCTAATTATTTTACAGTCAAATCGCTTAATCAATATGAATTTAGAAAACAAGTTTATTAATTACTCGCAATTTCTAAATTCACTACATACAAATACAACATAGGTTTTCGGTGATTTTTAACTTTCAAAAACAGACAAACCTTTTGTTGAATTCACGTTAGATTAGTTTCATTAAAATAAAGTTTCGTCTAAATTTAATTAAGTACCAAACGTTTAATAAAGAAATTTAGATAAACTTTAATGCATGCTATAGAATTTCATTTAAATTAATTTACCGGTGATTAATTATTTATACAGCGCATAATTTCTCGCAATTAAGCGCATATATAAAAGCACGCTGTATTGATGATTAATTATTCGTAAATTTTCATCTAGAATTAGTTGATTTATTTCGGAAAATGATCACATAATCTAAATTATGTGCGCATTTTTCGATTTTTATTCTCCTTTAAAAAGTATTAATATTTTTCCTATTTATAAATAGGTAATAGTATGAAGAAATGTCGAGCAAGATACGGATTAGATCAACAAAGTCAATGGTGTAAACCATGCAGGTGAGACAAGTTCCGTATTTTACCTGTAATTTAGACTCTGCACGCCTTTTGTTCTTTATTTTTGTGGATAGTTTTTATTTAATGTGGTAACTAAAGTGTAAATCCGTTTATGCATTTCTATTTTGCTGCGATTTCGTGTTAGAACAAAGCGAATTTGAATGAGAACGAATCGATACGACACTTTAGTTATAATATCCGCGTAAATGTTTTATTATTTTATTTTGAAATTCAGCTAGATTATTATTTTGTAATTTATCTCTTTTGGTGTTACTTAATCTATGTGGAAAGACTGTCGTTTTTCTAATTTATTGTTTTTTTCGTTGTTAGAAATATTTTTGGAAGACACTTTATTATATGTTATTTTTTTTTCGTTCCTATATGAAAGAAACATCAGAAAATGTGTCTTCCCACAAAGACAAAAGGACAAAATTGGCTTAGTTTTTGTGCACTGTTAACACTGCTGTTGAGTAGAACAATTGTTTTAAGTGCAAAGGGGCTTAAACGGTCGACCGATATTTTACTCTATAAATTCCCAAAAATACTAGACACATTTTCTGATAATAAATTGCACTTATCTTTGTTTATATATTATTTTATGTTAAATTTTTCTGTCTGTTGCGTTTTATTGATTGTACTTGTGTTATGGCGATACTTCTTTCACTTTCGAGTGTTCATTTTGTGCATTCCTGTTAATGTTATGTAAATGTAATTGTGTAACTTTTTTTTATCTTTCTATTTATGACGCCCCCTTGTACATTTAACGATTGTTTAGTCCCGAGAACAGCTCCGTGGGAGGAGGAACTTCGACCGTCCACGGAAATCTGTTGCACACGTCTGGAAGCGCTGCTACAACGCAATCACCTCAGGAACCAACTTATGTGAATCTATAGCAAAACGTTGGTTAGTCAACAGCAGTGTTGGTGTTTATCGATGTTTTTAGATAGAGTTTTTCGTTTTTTTCCCTCGATTTTTGTTTATTCTACACGTTTTTTGAGCTTACTTGCGTTTTATTTTAGTAGGTACTAAGAGCGAGCATTATTTTTTTTTATTTGTTGTTAGTTTTATTGATTAATAGATCAGTGGGAAATTGTTTAGTAGAAATTTCTCTACTGGTTTATAGGCAATAAATCTAATAATTGGTTAAATTTCTTACACATTATGGAATTATTCTAGTTTTTTAATATGTTTTGCATACCTTAGATAAGGCGTGTACTGAGAGAGTGTTATGATGAAGACTTCATTGAGAGGTTATTGGAAGTATTTGAATAATGGCTATTATCCAGGGTTATCCATTATTCAAAAACTTTTGATGGAAAAGGGCTCTTTAAATAGTGAACAAAAAGCTGAAGCCTTGACTAGAATAGAATTGTTATACAGGCTGGTGTATACAGGGTGTCTCACGATAAGTTAAAACTATCTGTATATTGGAACCTAATGGTACAACAAATTTTTTTGTTTGGGTTTAAGAGCCACCTAAATTAAAAATTTTGTGATTTTTGAGTGGCTCTATAGCCTTTATTACAAGACCGAGATAACAAGTATGATACCTTTTTGTAATCTGATCATCGAGTAGAATCTAAAAATGAAAATATATATACGGTGTTCTATTTAAAATAAGAAAGTTTCTGTCAATTTCCGGTACAACCGGAAGTGCTATGACTGTCAAAATATTTTTGAAAGATCGCCCTATTGACTAATATATGCATACCAAATTTTATTAAAATCGGGTAATTAGTTTTCAATATATAGATAGTTTTAACTCGTCGTGAGACACCCTGTATTCTATCCAATATGGTCTAAGGGTGCAACAAAGACAACTTCAAGTAGTCCCATATGAAGAAAAAAGAAAGAGTGGCATTGTGGGGATTGCAACTTTCCCACTCTAACCCACTGTTACTTTAATATAATCTTTGTTCAACTCATTGAATTGGTCATAATACAACTGTCAATTTGTACGAAATACGGTCTATGGGTGCAACAAAGACAACTTCAAGTAGTCTCATATGAAGAAAAAAGAAAGAATGATATAGTATAAATTCAACTCAACCATATTGCTGCAACCTGTATAGCATCTACTATAAAATATTGAACCTTTTATACACTAAGTACAAGTCATCATGACACCTCCACAATACGCCCGCCATCTTACTTATACAGCATGACTCCACCATTACCTAACAACAGCAAACCATTGCATGATACAATGTGATTTTTTCTGATACACAGCATGAGTACGTACCCAAATAAAATTGTATATTTGATTATTTATAAATGTTCCAGGCGAAAGAAGAAGTGCATACGATATATGGAAGCAGCGGACGGAAACGATGACAACCACTCGGACGACAATCTAGGCAGCTGCGGCAGCACGGGCGACGCCCACACGCCGCCCGACGACGACAACGAAAGCCTCAACCAGTCGATATCGAGCCCGGGCGGGCTGTCGGGCCTGAGCAGCCTGACCAGCCCGGGCGGCATGGTGCTGCCCAGCCCGTCGACGAGCGTCGCCAGCCCGTCGGTGAGCGTCGCCAGCCCCTACATGCTGCAGAGCCCGCTGACGCCGCACGACGGCTTCGACGTGAAGGCGCCGCTGCCGCCGCCGCCGTCGCTGCACCACCACCAGCCGGCGCGCAACCCCGTCGGGACGAATCCGCACGATATAAACAATCCGTTGAGTGTCAACCAGTTGACGGGACAGTGCGTCAGAAACGACAGCTCGGATACGAACGGTAATAAAGAGACTCGGTCGATCATAAGCGTTACGTAGCCTTTAGTTAATCAAAATGGAAAAACCACCTGTGATCATTGGACTATCCCTCGTTTTTGGTGGTTCTTTTTTGTGGAGTTTTATTTTGTTTGGTTTTATCAAGCGGCACGTTCGATCTCACTTTTGGACTTTAGTGCTGCGGTTATTAGGCGAAGTGATGACTTCCCATGCTCTTGTGAGATTCTAAAAATTGTACTCGAATGCCGAATCACTTGGCAGTGACGTCGCTGTTCAGAGAGAGCTATTATTGGTGGGTAATGCTATTGACAGAAAATAGAGCGATGTGATTCGCGAGATTCAGTGACGTCACTGCCAAGTGATTCGGCATTCAATTAACAGTTGTAAATGTAACAATAAAAACTGCAAATTAATAGTTAATTATTCGCTAAATGATTCAATATATCTAAAATTGAGGATAAAGCAGGTTTTTTAATCCTTTTTACTCTAATCTAACATTTTTATAACAAAACTTACTCTTTTTTACATAACTTTTTTGTCACATAAACCTGAAGATGGTCATTTATACTGAAACTTTAAGTCATTTAATAAATAATTGGATATAGAGTTGTGTTGTTACTTTTGGAAATAAATGATGTTATTAAAAATATATTTTCTACGTAACAAAATTACTTCATATTTGGGGAGTTGTCACTTTTGCGGAGCGTCTTGTGACGTACCCTTTTTTTATTTTAATTATGTAACATAAATGTCATTTGCCAAAATCACCTCTATATACATTATATAGATTATATATTATATATATTATAAATATTTCCGATTTTTATATTTTGTAGTTATTTATATGGACTGCTAGGGGAGGAGAAAGTATAAAAGATAATTTTATTCAATCGCTTAATACAGGGTGTTAAATCTATTAATAAGATAATTAGAGAATAAAGTCAACTATTTTCAAAATTCGCTAAGTAATTGTTAGTAATTAATATTGATATTTCCAAATAAAAAAATTGTGGTGTTCCATTTGATTGAGTTGATGCGAATCTTTTATACTTTCGGTTTAATCTATTCAATATTACGGATGATGCACTATTTTTAACGTACTTAAATTGATTAGTTATGATCTCTAATAAATAAATTTACATACTTTTTTTTAATAGATAATACTGTAAATACCTTTAATTAAACTTACACAAAAACTGTAACATATATGAACAGCCCATTCCGAAAAACATTATAATTTATAACCAATTTTAACTAGTCACTTTAAAATTCCTATAAATATCTTCCATATAGAAATAGCGAATCTAAAATAGACTTGATCTTCATATTTGCGTTTCCTCTTGAGTTCTTATACTATTTTCTCATTATATTCTTGTAGTACAAGAAAGTAAACGATTTAAATAAAGGTATTCACTGTATTATTGGTAATTTTGGATAATTATGTGCATGCATCATCCAGGTATCGTGCAGTGCTGATAAAAGTGCAATCGTATCTTTATTGTAAAATAGAAATCAAATTAAATCGGTGCTGCGCGGTAACGGCAATTTTGCGATTGTTTTGCGTATAATTTTTGCTCAAACTTTTAATTAATTATCGACGAATTTCTTTTCTCATCTACGCCTTTTTTCTACGAAGGTTTTTCTGAACTTTGAAGTTTCGAAAAACGTTTTTTACATTTGGAAATAGTGACAATATTATATTGAATTTACTCATCACAATTCGAAAGAACCTAGAATTTAAAATATATATTGCTACAAAAAAAAAACTTTTGTAATTACACTGTATATAGAAAAACGTTATAAAATAATGCATTTAATTGCATTGATTAATATTTTTTGATTTTTTTAAATTTTATTCGTTTAGTTCTAGTTCTCGAGCCATCCAATACTTTTTAAAAGAAATTGTGTTTTTGACGATTTTAGAATGAATTTGCTTTGCTCATATACCGAGCAATTCGTACACAATTGGAGAAACAAACAGTCGAAAGGGGATTTTTAAAAATGTTAACAGCAAACAAGTAAAATGTAAATTAATTTGTAATGATTCGAAAACGGTTTAGTTTATTCCTATTAAATTTAAATAGTAAATTATGGTTTTTAAATAAAAGAAATAATAATTTGTTATGTTTTTAGGGGGTTGTTATTACTTGTTTAATTGTTTTCATTTTCTGAAATCATATCTTGTTTGTTACTAAGATTTTGACTTCCTATTTCCCGATCGATTTTCACAACTATCTTTTCTACTGATCTACTTTTTTATCGAATTAAGCGCTGAATGTTTTAGTTAGAACTTAAATTGTTCGCCCCAACAAAACGACAAAAGAGCTTTACTTTAGTGCAAATATAAATCGTACATTGCAATATTTTTAATAAAACTAAATCTGATGTAAATAACTTCCTTATAAAACAAAGCTAAAACGGTTTTTTATTTCCAAAAATTGTTTTTATTCATTTTACGTTAATTTTTTTACTAAGGAAAAACGATGTGATATTTTATACTATTTAAAAATGAACATGATTTGTTTGGCGTTTCTCAGGATTCAGCATTTATCGATTTCTTTCGAACCAGTGAACCACCATTAATTTGTTTTTTTCATTGTTTCTACCTACATTTATTATTCTTCACTACATATTCCTACCATTTGCAGTTTTTGTGTACGAGAGTATTATTTTTACGCGAAAAACTCGACTTAATGGTGGTGCATTTAAATTAAAAAAAAAAATAGTGGCGACTGTTTCGAAGATTTGCAAAATATAACCCGTTTCAAAGAGATTACTGTGCCATATTCCAATAAGGGAAGTAGTTTGCGAATCGAACACCGACAGTTCGGAACAAATTATGACTGCTTAGTTTTAACGGAAATACATTTAAGTTTTATTATATTTTTTTTTTGTTTGGATGAGTGCAATGTAAAAATTATACGGTCGGCGAGGGCTCTTCTCAATGTACAATTCGAAAATTTCGATTCCTACTTAACGTTCTATCTCCCGGAAGTTTTCCAATTGACGAGAGTCCTTCGGAGTTCACGCAAACTGTTCGATAGGTGTACCATTAAAAAAATTTCCATTTACAAATTTTCACTCGACATTTTACTCTGATTTTTCGTCTGTTCGTTCGCGCCTATTTGATAGTTTGTCAACGGTTTGTACATTTTGCGACGAGGTATTTTGAATACCGCTTCCGAGTGTACTGAATTAATAGAATAAATAATTATAAATAAATTTAGCAATTAGATGTTAATAATGTCTTTGTAAGTAGCAATCTGTTCGTAAAACCGTATAGGATAGGATTATTCAATACAAAACTTCAAATATGTACTGCTTCTTATTTATCCCATCCATTCGTCCATCTCCAATTCATCCCACACTAATTTTAAAAATCACTCCGTGATCATTCCTACTTCTTTAGTTTCTTACACCATTCGTTAGTAGGCAGAAATAAAGAAGTAGTAACTGTCAGGGAATGATTATTCAATATGAATCCAATAAGGAGAGATATTTCGTAAAATTCAACTAGTACTGCTGAGTACCTGTTGTTTAAGACAACAAAAAATGCGTAACTTAATAGGAGTAGAGGTTAATTTAGCACTGAAAGCGATCGTCAGATGTGTTGTAACAACAATTTAAAATGGTTTTTAACCGAGCTATTGAGACCCGATTATTCCTTGTGTCGCAAACGCGATTGTCGCGGATTCGATCGCTAATTTTCGTAACGCTTCGACGAGAAATAAAGCGTTAAATTGCGTTTGAATTTAAAAGAGTACCTACGTCAAACTGCGAGAACACGTAATCGAAACGTAACTTATTTACAATAAAAAAGAGATGTTTGAAGATTCAATATACCGAGTGAATGCGTAAAAGATACATTAAGGCCCGGTTATAGATGTCAGAATTGAACGTAAGTTCAACTAAACTGCGAATCAAGTTTAAGTTCTTTGAGAATTTGCCTGTTTAGTAATGGACATTCTGTATAAGTGTAAATTATGCATTACCCATTATTTTCATGAAATGGCAATTTTATCGAGTCGGTAAAATTAATAATGGGGATATTAAGCGAATATTTAGCGGCGCCTAAAAACTCTAATTAACGTTAATTAGCGATGTCATGTTAATATTAAGCAATTAAGCGGAATTGTAATGGCGTTGAAAGATTTTTGCGTTAACTGCAATAGCTCCAATAACCACTAATTATTTTAATTATTAAGGGTAATTTTTGTGTTAATAATTAAATATGAATGGGTTATTTTTGACTTACCCAATCAAGAGTTGGAGTGTTCTCATTGTTTTTCTTCCCTGCTTCTTATGTACTGTACGGAAAAAAAGAAAGAAAAATAAAAGAAAATTCGAAAATAGTTGCGCATCAAATTAATCCAAAAATAGAAGAATACAATGAATAAATAAATCGAAATAAAGCCTTAATTCGTATCCATCAATATCTCGTAATTTCGCAGTTAACTTTAGCGTCCGCACTTACGCCATTAGACTAATTAGCAACGCATAAAAGTGGATCTTATAAACATACGTGTCGAGAACGGTATTTTGAAATTTTCCGTAACGAGAAAATTAAGTTTATTTATTTATCTCCTCTCCGACGTCGTCGATTCCTTCCATCCAGCCGTCGATTGAATAAATATTTTTAATTCGCGAAGTTCGCTCGAAAATAACCCGGCCCGTAATAAAGTTCAACTTGTAAGTTCAAAGTTGAACTTCGAATTGGGTAAGGTTCAATCTAATTATGTATTTCGTTGCTGTCCGTCACCTCCGATTGCTGTTGAAGACATTTTAAACCTGTTATTAATTAGGTTATTGTTTTAATATCCATTATTTTCATGCTTTTACTATTATGCAGTAGGCAATGCGGTAAATTCTATGAGTGGAACAAAAATTATTAAAATAACAGTGGTTAGAGTAAGAAGTTTGCAATCCCACAATATTTTCTCTGTACATATGTATATTTCTCTCTACCTTTACAACTCATTTTGTTTCTTTCTCTCTACTTTTCCAACACATTTTCCTTCTACTTTCACATCTCTTCATTTCTCTCTACCTTTCCAAATCATTTATCGTTCTCTCTACCTTTCCAACTCATTTATCCTTCTCTCTACTTTTCCAGCACATTTTCTCTCTACATTTGCAGCTCATTTTTCTCTCTATCTTTCCAACTCATTTATCGTTCTCTCTACTTTTCCAGCACATTTTCTCTCTACATTTGCAGCTCATTTTTCTCTCTACCTTTCCAACTCATTTATTCTCTCTACTTCTCCAACACATTTTCTCTCTAGATTTGCAACTCATTTTTCTCTCTACATTTGCAGCTCATTTTTCTCTCTACCTTTCCAACTCATTTATCGTTCTCTCTACTTTTCCAGCACATTTTCTCTCTACATTTGCAGCTCATTTTTCTCTCTACCTTTCCAACTCATTTATTCTCTCTACTTCTCCAACACATTTTCTCTCTAGATTTGTAACTCATTTTTCTCTCTACATTTGCAGCTCATTTTTCTCTCTACCTTTCCAACTCATTTATTCTCTCTACTTCTCCAACACATTTTCTCTCTAGATTTGCAACTCATTTTTCTCTCTACATTTGCAGCTCATTTTTCTCTCTACCTTTCCAACTCATTTATTCTCTCTACTTCTCCAACACATTTTCTCTCTAGATTTGCAACTCATTTTTCTCTCTACATTTGCAGCTCATTTTTCTCTCTACCTTTCCAACTCATTTATCGTTCTCTCTACTTTTCCAGCACATTTTCTCTCTACATTTGCAGCTCATTTTTCTCTCTACCTTTCCAACTCATTTATTCTCTCTACTTCTCCAACACATTTTCTCTCTAGATTTGTAACTCATTTTTCTCTCTACATTTGCAGCTCATTTTTCTCTCTACCTTTCCAACTCATTTATTCTCTCTACTTCTCCAACACATTTTCTCTCTAGATTTGTAACTCATTTTTCTCTCTACATTTGCAGCTCATTTTTCTCTCTACCTTTCCAACTCATTTATCGTTCTCTCTACTTTTCCAGCACATTTTCTCTCTACATTTGCAGCTCATTTTTCTCTCTACCTTTCCAACTCATTTATTCTCTCTACTTCTCCAACACATTTTCTCTCTAGATTTGTAACTCATTTTTCTCTCTACATTTGCAGCTCATTTTTCTCTCTACCTTTCCAACTCATTTATTCTCTCTACTTCTCCAACACATTTTCTCTCTAGATTTGTAACTCATTTTTCTCTCTACATTTGCAGCTCATTTTTCTCTCTACCTTTCCAACTCATTTATCGTTCTCTCTACTTTTCCAGCACATTTTCTCTCTACATTTGCAGCTCATTTTTCTCTCTACCTTTCCAACTCATTTATTCTCTCTACTTCTCCAACACATTTTCTCTCTAGATTTGTAACTCATTTTTCTCTCTACATTTGCAGCTCATTTTTCTCTCTACCTTTCCAACTCATTTATTCTCTCTACTTCTCCAACACATTTTCTCTCTAGATTTTGCAACTCATTTTTCTCTCTACATTTGCAGCTCATTTTTCTCTCTACCTTCCCAACTCGTTTATGTATCTCTCGGGCCGGAGGGCCCGAAGAGCCGCCCGCCCGCCGATTATCGCCTCTCCCGTGAGTTCTCGAGCCGCGTCCTGGCCCGCACGGTCGGCGGCAGCAGCGGCCGTCCAGCAACAGTATCCGCTGCACCGAGCCGGCCGAAGAACGTCGCTCCAACGGTGATCCGGACGATGTCGAGCACGTGGTAACGAAACCCCACGTCCGTTAATTTCTCCGCGATTTAGTGAATTTCCCTCGGGGAGGGTTTCCTCGACGCGGCCGGTGGAAGTGATGAATTGAACCGCCGACGGTAGGAGATGTGGTCGAGTGCGTTCCTCCCTTTCGTGGGGTACTTCGCTGTGATCGTCGCTACGGTAATTTTCTTTAACAACTCTTTCGATTTATTTGAAAATCTTTGACCCTTGAATGGCTCGGTGTTGTATCGAAAACGCTAAAAAATTTACTGTGTGCATGTTGTCGAGAAAGTGTGTGCGTACGCTATTGGGAGACATTAATAGCTAATTTAATTAATTAGTCGTTAAATGTTTTAATGACTTCTCTTGTAAGAGGACTGATAAAGTATCCATTGTATGAAAACTAAGATGAGATCGTACTCGCATCCATAAAAGATTGTATACACTACGATAATTTATTGACGATTCGTATTGTAATTTAGTAAAAGTAGTCTCATTAAAACACAATTGAATTCAGCGTTTTTTTAAAAGTACTCTAACATGCATAAGCAAATTTAATAGGACACTTAACATTACAATTCGATTTGTAATCCTTATCTGAGCTCCGCAATAATTATCGCTAATTATTATTTTAACAAATCGACCGTTAAACGAAATAGAATATTATCTATAAACATGTTAATTAGATTATTCACACTATTTAAGTAATTAGGTTCAATTAAAAACGTTTTAAAATTAGTGGTTCAAAACTATTTCTTTTATAGATAAGAGGCGTAAGTGTTACGTATGAACTTTATACAATTATGAAAACTGTACGGTAAAAGAGCGATTACAAAAATGGAAATGGAAACTCGTTCACAAAAGTCCTTTATTCTAGGGATATAAGTATACAGGTAACTGACCGTGCATCAACCATCCGCCGTAGTGACATTGGTACTACAAAATTTTATACAATTAATTTACTCTCGAACTTACACTATTTTCTCCCTACTTTTATTTTCCCTATTTTTCAATAGCTTTATTACCTAATTTATTACTAAATTTGCTGTATAAACTTTTCATCAAAGACCATAATAGATAATCCAAAAAAAAACATAATAAACGAGCAGCTTATAACATCTTGTAAATGAACGAAATTATGCACCAAAGGGATTTTTCGAGCGATTTTTTCGTTAATAAATAAGCCATCTCTTGGACTATAAACCCGAAGTGGTCAGGCCAGACAGCTTGGCCCCGATGGCTTTGCATTTCTAAGAATATACCTCCGAGTATCTCGCCATGTTCTTGCTGGCTTTATCCGTGTTAAAAGAAATATCGGCTGTTCGAAAATCCCTACGAGAAGCCATTGAAATATGGATGGGCATCTTCTGTTGTGCCATTGTGCCAAATTAATCTGCTTATTTTGGCGAAAATTTCTTTTCGCAGAACGTCCACTTGTTTCACCCCGATGGAGAAGGCGGAAATTAAATTAAAGTGTCGATATAACGCTAAGTGTGGATAATTGAAGGCCAAATGGATGATAAACAGATAGGTATTATCGCGTGATAAAAAATTCTGTCATTACGTTATTTATTATAGCGATCTAAATAATAATTTATGGCGAGTAAATATTCATAAATTATGTTGTTTGCAAATTTATCGAGTTGTATTGGATATAATTACAATAATGTAGGTCGGTTATGATTTATATGATACATTCGATTCGGATAAGATTCGCGAAATTGACTGACAAAAGGAGGTTTTTGGGCAGATTTTATGTTTGTGTTATCGATTAAAAAACTGCAGTTGCTCGAAAATTTAACAACCGACCGCTTTTTGATACGATTCGCCGAAAAGTCCCAATTCCGCTTATGTCAATAATCACTATAATTTCCGAGGAATAGATTATTATTAGCGGTTATCTACGGTAGTTATCTCGAAATTCCGTGGTGGAATTAAACTAATTTATTAGGGTACAAACGTTGTTTCAGAGAAAATCGGCGACCGTTTCTATTAAAATTCGCACAAAAAATGTTTCGGGTGAAGTTTCGTTCACTATAAAATTTAATTGATCTTGTAGATACGCGAAACTGTATTTATTTACAAGATAGTGAAGTCACCGCCGATTTTATTTCTAACTTAATCTACCATCTAATTTATTATTCATAATGTCTCATCCCAAAACAGTAATTATAAATACCAGTTTTTTGGACAAATTACGAAAATAAATCATTACCAGAAAATTCGCAAAAAAAACGTATTAAACGCAAATTATTAATTATAATTAATCGCACCTATTTTTTAATGCATCACCTCTATAATCTGCGTTATTTAATAAGGTATAATAAATAACAGAGATAAAAATGGAAGTATTCTGTTACTTTTCAAAAACGGATCCCAACACGAATAAATCAACGCGTTAAAAATAACTCTTAAAATAAAAATATTATTGTTCAGATTATTATTTTAACTTTAACCATTAAAATATATCTGGTAGACGAACTTCTAAGAAATCGCTTATACGTTTTAAGTAATCAGTAGAGAAAATTTGCGAACGTATTCCTCCTAAAAATAAAAATCGAACGTTATCGGAGCTGAAGGAATGCAGCCACTCATTTTGTATGCATCACGGCAACATACGAAACTCGTATTTAGTTAATAATGGTCATTCCTGATTAAAAAACGTAAAAAATATTTATACATATGCATAAATAAAATATAAATGGACTTCGATAATGCTAATCGTCTGCCCAACGCCACAAATTGACCCATGAATTCCTTACAATATTAAGGCATATAAAGCCCTATTTTAGAAGATATTTAGAACTACAATCATAATTATATTAATTAAAACAATGAAAGAACCATTATCGCCAATAAAAATGAATAATAGATACTTATATAATATTATTTTGATAAAGATGTGTGGTTTTGTTGCGGTTTGCAACATCATTATTTAATCTGGCTATGATTAATGGATCCAGATTTACGGAGCGTGCTCATCGTTGTAAATAATGTCGGTGTACATACATTTATTACAAGTACGTGCATTTTACCTCCCACATGTATGTATTCGTAAATCGGGAAGTTCCGTTTCCTTTCATGAAATTTAAAAGATTTCATTCGTCTTCATTTAATCAACGCTCGTCCCATCTCCATGCGAATTATTAACAAAAATAAAATAAAAACATACGTGCAATATGTAGTAATCTTTTGTAAAGTATACATCATTAATAAATTATAGGTGCTTGAAAAGAATATAACAGTTAATTTTAATCTCGTTTCGCTAATTTTGTATCTCATCTCACACCGCAATTGACTACCGAGTATTCTTGATTTTCTACCATTATCTAGTCAGTGACCTAATCATTATTAGTCACTTGATAGTATATTGACTTACATCCGCACGCATTATTATACCTACGTAAAATTTATACAGGGCGTTTTAATTAAACACCTAACAAGAGAAGGAAAAAAAAACTTTCGACTAGAAAGAAAACAAAAACGAAAACGGTACACCCGCAGGGCATGCACATACAAATCACATAAGACACAAACACATTTTTTTTCGAATATAGGTATACAAAAGATTCAGATCTCTCTTCTCAGGGGTCAACAGAGAAGTCAAACCGCTTCTCAAGTGCTGCTGACTAAAAAGCCTATACAGAGTTGTCACGGTATTATTACAATAATTCGAAATAAACTACAGGCAATGAGCTACAGCAGAGATTTACAATTTTTATAGCCTATCATTTATTCAATTAAGCATGTACTCGCAAGAGTGTTTTTTACTTATAATTGTGAATTTCGTGTCAGTACAATGCTGAAAATCGTATCAATCGAGGTCCATCATGTACAGTAGTGTCACGGTTTTCATGGAAACAATTGGCTTAGATGATTTAGACAGGTCTGTAGCAAGTGGACGGCTTGAAATCGATTCTTTTGTCGGGTGAGAATTGCCAAAGATCGTAGGAGTGCGAAACGATAGGGGCGATAGGCGCACTAACCCATCCACCACTTTGTATATTACTTTTATATGTAGTAGCTGAATAACCCCGTGAAGTCGATGCAAAAGAACTACGTTCACTTTGGGTATAAGTATGGCTGTTGTCCCACTCTCCCCCGTCGGCCTGCATCGCCAGCCCACTCGATGCAGCGGAATCGGAGCGAACACACAACGAAGCCAGAACCTCTCAGAAACTCTCTTCGTTTCCCAGGTGTTCCATTCGGGTCTGCATTCTACATTCCGAGGCGACCGCTATTGTGAACAGGTGTTCGAATACAATGACTTTCACACCTGTATCGTAAAACCTTGCATCACACCGCACGGCTCGCATGCCGGGGCCGACAGGGAACCCGCAACAAACCCCAAACCGCCCCACGATTTCCCATGCATAATTAATTGGGTAGCGCTAACGATGCCTTTTCGCATTATCCAAATTGGATCTGCCTCTTAAGCAGGGTCTCCACATTTGATATCATATGTGTGGACGCTGTTTTTGATGCTTTTATTAAAGATGTGATTGATGATGTTATTGAATGTCCATCAGACTCTGCTTTAAATACCCTCTGTTGGTTTTTTTTAGGAGCCTTGTAACCCGAAGGCCTGCCAACGTGTTTCGGACAATCCGAAGCCAGTTTGTGGCTCAGACGGGCTCACCTACCCCAATAGGTGCATTTTCGAAAAAGCGCGTTGCCACAATAAAAACGCCACAATCAGCAAAAGGGGCACCTGCAAAAAACAACGCCAGTGCTCCGAATGGAGCGCTTTCAACGAACAGAACCCGATCTACAACAATAGGTAAAGTTAATAAAAATTCTTGTATTGCACTTACCGTGGTGTTAATTTCGTGTTTTGTGCGCTTTTCCAATTGCAGTTTCGTGCCGAAATGCCGGCCCGACGGCTCCTACGACTCGGCGCAGTGCCATTCGGCGGCGAATTTCTGCTGGTGCGTCACCCCGGAGGGTATTCCTCTGCCCTACACGTTGTCCCGAAGGAAAAACGATAACAGGACGCCGAAATGCGGGCGCAAGAAGACCAGGAGGCGGTCCTCGCCCGCGAACCATCGAAGGCAGCAGAGGAACCGGATGTGCAAACGTAACGAGAAATCCGCGTTGAACAACAATTTGTTGAACAATTTTCAAATGGAATTCGCTAGGTAATTGCACACTAGATTCAAATTTTTTTTTGTAATTTATTTCTAACACTACACGAAACACAATAAATGCCACCTGTCAAAAATTTTTTGACACAGGATATATAAATGTTACAAAATAACAACAAAATTCTCTACTTTCTTTCTCTACGGTAACAACTGTAAATGACAAATCACTTCTCCCATAATTAGGCAACACACATTACACAGCAAATAAATTTTCTCGAATATTTTAGAGATTCCGGCCACAACGAAAGCGACAGCGTTGTTTTAACATGGAAATTCCGGATGCTGGACCAAAACAACGATCAGATGTTGGATAAATTCGAATACAAAGATTTCCGAAGAGTAGTTAGAAAGATGGTGAAGCCCAAGAAATGCGCCAAGCAGTTTCCTCGCTCCTGCGACGGTAACAAAGACGGGAGAATCGCTGTGCAGGAATGGACCGATTGCATAACCAGAGACGGCCGCATGGACATGGACGGTAAGTTAAAATAATATACAAAAAAAAAACGATAAAAATAACCTATTTAGCGACCGAATTCAAAGCGTAGATAGACTGTAGTTAATTTCAACCACACACAACAACTCTAACGATACAACTATACAAAATTATAGTCGCTTTTTTAACTCCTCCTATAGATGAGCACTAACCTAGTTAGGATTAGAATTCGCGTACTTTGTTTTGAACTTAAATAGTCTCTTTGCGTGTGTTCTTGTCGCTGAATCCAGATGGGAGCAGCCAGAACACATCCAACGACGACAACAACGGCGATGACGACGACTACGAAGATCCTTTCGCTCCTGGAAAATCAACACCCCACGAAGGTGATCTCTTAACAATAATTATCCCAATGTTACAATAACATTATTATTCTATGCGCAGTTTTGAATTCAGCACTGGGATCCATGGGAAGCATGGATGAAGATACTTCAGAGGTATCAGAAGAACCAACAGATTGCCTGTCTGATCAAAAAACAGCACTATCAGAAGGCTATCAAATATACGTACCAATGTGTACTCCAGATGGTCGATACGAGAAGGTAAATATAACAAATAAAATTATTACAACTACATTTTGCATATGTTAGATCCAATGCTACAAATCGGCCGGTTACTGCTGGTGCGTTAACGAAGATACTGGTAAAAATATACCGGGCACTTCGGTGAAAAACGGCACACCAAATTGCGACCATCTAAAAACCAACACTCGTGTAATGAAAGGCTGTCCAGACGACAAAAAATTCGTTTTCCTAAAAGAACTACTAAACTTCCTGCACAACAAGATGTCCGAGATTATCAACGGCACAAACACCAGGTGAGTTCCGCAACAAAACACCTCCCAACAACATTTATTTGAACGTAATAATTTGCAGCTTTAACAACTTGGCTTGGATCGATTCGAAGGAGGAGCAGGTGGCGACGTGGAGCTTCGTGATATTGGACAAGAACAAGAACAAAATGCTGGAGAAGACCGAATGGAAAGCCTTCAAGGACATGGTGGGCAGCGTGAAGGGGTTGAAGAAGTGCGGCAAGAAGCTGCCCAGGTATTGCGATACCAACAAAGACAGGCAAATCAGCATGACTGAGTGGTTGGAGTGCCTGAGCGTCAGGCAAGGTGAGTTGACAAGTTTTATTGCTGCAAACTTTTAATAAATAAATGTCTACTTATTTGTAGGTGTTTCCAGTATTCCCAGCATTTCATCTTCGCCGAGGGCTGGTAAAACGAACCCGCTCAGCATGCTGAAAGACGATTAGAAGTGAAAGTGTTGTGCTTGCTCTCAGTGAAGGATAAATCAACAAACTTTGGCCGAATGGCCTCGTTCTCTACATTTTGTGATTATAGTTTATTGTACAGCTTTTATGTATTTTCCTCTTTTTAATGTACAAGATGCAAAATAAATGTATATACAATATATTTCGCTACATCATTTATTATTCATCGTCTTTCTCTTCCACTACATTAGAATTGAATGATCGCCCATAAAATGGCTCATTTCGTATTCCAAATAATTTAATACCGTACGTATTGTTTATTAAATAGTTTATTTGCGTGTACAAAATTATTTAAAACTATTCTAAAAAAATATTTGTTTAAAAATTAATAAAACATCGAACGTTGTCATTCTAATACCGTCTATTAAAAATATAAAACTCTTTAAGACTAAAAAATCAAAGTGGTAATAATTTCAATAAATAATACATTCATGTAGAACATTTGGAACAATAAAAACGATATTATTCAGACTTATAACTTTTATTCTTCGGAAGCCGAATCGCCTTCTGCATCTTCATTACCTTCCCCATATATTTCGTGCAGACAATCTAATTTATTCGAAATTTCTACACTGCGGCTAGCTGTATTAGCAGCCTGAGCCACCAAATCCGTAGTTTGACCTTCCAATCTCCTTAAACGTTCCTCCTTCCTGGCCATCATTTCATCAAAACTCAACCTTGATTCAGACACTCCAGAAGTACTAGGTTCACCTGAAACTGTACTAGTACCAGAAGCACTTGGCTGGCTCTCAATTGGTATGTTTTCTTCTTGAATATCTTCTGCAGAATTACTTCCTGAAGCTACTGAGGTCTGGTTTCCACTTTGTAACACTACCAAGTCTTTAGATTCATCTTTTAATCTACTCAAACCTTCTTCTTTTCTTGCCATTGCTACATCTTCACTCAGCTCGGAAGTATTAGGAACTAAACTAGTACTAGAAACTGTTGGTTGATCTTCTGCAATAGTAGAATCATTTTCATTGCTTCCTAAAGCAACAGGAATCTTTTTATCGCATTCCGAAACGTCTGTTTCATATCCTGGTTCATCATCACTGGAACCTTCTCTGTCATCGCTGTAACCACTCTCAGCGCTGTTGTTGAATTCTTCGAATGTTGTAGTCTTTTTCCTGCTGGCGAATTCCTTTCGTAATTGCTTCCACTGCTCCTCGGTGGTGGTGTTCTTCTCTCGAGCCTGCGTCCACTTCTCCCTGCTGTACTCCAGCTCTTCCTTGAGCTCGTTGAGGAGCTTGCGCTTCTGGGCCAGCTCGTAGCGCAGGATCTTCTCCTGGGTGTGGAGCAGTTGGTGTTGCTTTTGGAGTTTTCCCACCTAGAATACGGCACAATTAGAATTAAAAGCGTGGAAAGGAAGTGTGTTAAGGAAACGTACCACAAGCCAAGTTTTCGAGAGTTCGCTTTGGACTAACTCCAATCGCTTCTCTTGGTCTTGCAGCCTGTTTTCCAAATGGCCGTTCAGGTGCTTGAGGTGCGCTGTTTCCTTTTCCAGCGATTTTTTCTCGACAATGAGGTCTTTTAATCTGATGAACGTTTGGCTTACGCTCAATACAAGGCTTGTTCCTTTTGACGTTTCGATTTCCTTGTAACAAGGATTTTCATTAGTTGTCTCATCGTAGGTTAGGATATTGTTTGGTAGCATTTGGTGACTGAGTAGTTCAATTAGAACTCGCCACACTTTCGGAAGATTTTGCACGATTTCCTCGGCGCTGTTCATTTCATGACGAGTTGTTGTAGTGGAAGATGCTGAAGAAATTAATAAGAAATATAGAGTAGTTAAATAATAAGTAATGTTTACCTTGTGGATCGTTGGTTGATTCGTCAATATTGGTATCTTTTACATCGTATAGCTGGTTAATCAATTCTAAGAGAACTTTCGGTAAAGCGTAAGAAACTTCTGAAGATACTTCGTTGATTACGATGTCTTTAAGGAGTCCATGGTGGTCTTCTAGTTGTTTTTGTAGCTTGTCCAAGTCTAGTTCTTGGCTGGTATTGAATTTCAGCAAAGTTTCGGAGAATAGCTGGTTAATTACCGATAGTTCCTCTTGGTACTGTCGATTTTCGGCCTTGGTAAGGCCTAGGTTTAATTCGAGAGATTTGATCGAGTCGTATTTGTTGGAATTCTCCAGTTCCAATTCGGATATTCTTGCTTCTAGTTCACTACAAAAAATTTATAAGAGAGTTTGCTACAATAAAGTAATGGTAAATATGGTGTAATCTTACATATTTTTTTTGGTTTGGAGTTCCAAATCTTTTCTAGCGTCTTGTAGTTGCGAAGAAAGTTCGTCTTTTTCCCTTCTCTCAGCTCTTCTTCTTTCTTCGTACAAATCTTTGAGTCGTTTCATGTTGGTGATTTGTCGTTCGTATTCCTGCCGCAAACCGTCCGACATGACGTTCATTTCTTTATCAGCTAACGTCTGCTCGATAACTTCCACTTTCTTCTTTAACTGCAAATCGAGAAGGGTTAGTAGTTAGTAGAAATTATAGATGAATATTTACCTCTTTTAGTTGCGATTCTCTTATTTGTAGCATGTTTTTGGATACTGCGATAACGTCTTTCAAAGCGACGACATGTTTTTTGTAATTCTCCCTTTCTTTATCGAAATTGGAAACTTCAACGTTCAATCGTCGAAGATCATCCTGCATTTCGGTGATGCTGGTTTTCAATTCGCGGTTGTTGTTCACTAAAAACTCACTCTCCTCCACTATCGAGCATTTTTCCTTCAGCAAATCCTTCAGCTCCTCGTTCTCTTTAAGCAACCGCTCCATCTCCCCGTCAGGATTTTTATTTGGAGACTTCAGCTCATCGTTTTCCCGCTTCAATCTCTCGATTTCCGCCTTCAACTCGTCCATCTCCTTCCGCTTTTCACCAATAATCGCCTTCCTCGTTTCGCGTTTTTGCTGCAACTCCGCTCTAAACTCGCTCAATTTCGCCTCGCTCTCTTCGCTCAGCCTCGCCGGTACTGAAGACAACAAAGCCTCGGTTACTCAGAACATTCTAGAAGCGCATAAAAAACAAAAAGACGCAGATGCAACTGCGCGTGATTGTTACTCTTTTGGCAACTTCTGGCATTCCTAGGTGGAATTGTTTCATAGCGGCAATTAAAAATACTCCAATGACTCATTTAAGTGGTGAAATATTAACAAAAAGGGATTACTATACGAAAGCAGGAAGTGCGTACTTACTTAATTTAATTCACTATTTAATTAGTATTCTACTAAGCATTGGTTTATACATACTGAGCGACTCGCACAAAGGTTGGAAAGGGCGCTATACAGAGCGATATCTACTACTGCACTAGTACTCACTGAAGTAGGAAAGGCGGAAAGTAGGAAGTGCGTACTTACTTAATTTAATTCACTATTTAATTAGTTTTCTAGTAAGCATTGGTTTATACATACTGAGCGACTCGCACAAAGGTTGGAAAGGGCGCTATACAGAGCGATATCTACTACTGCACTAGTACTCACTGACCGGTTTGGTTTGAAACTAATTTCGCATCGGGTTCGGGGGAATTTCGATTTTGGCTTCGATTCGATTCCGGAGCTGCGCCCGAAGGACTCCGTGCGTCGTGGATCCAATAGGGGTCCCTGTAGACGTCGGCGTCGGCGGCGTCGTTTCGTTCGCAGGCGTTCGAGCTGGAGGCGCTTCCCATGTTCTCGGAAACGCACGAAAAAAAGGAATTAGACCTGAAAAAAGGCTAGAGAAAACGCCGAATTGAATGGTCGGGAGCAATTGGAATGGCTAAAAATAATCAACGGGAAGTCTACCGATTCGCGGTCAGCGGCGTGCGAGGTGCCGGTATATTTATCCGGTGGGATGGAAATAGATTTTTGTTTGAATATGCGGGCGTTACTCTGCGAGGATGAAGAATTGGGAAAAAGCGAGCCAAACGATTGTTGTTGTGTTAGGAAAATTTGGAGCAATGTTGTGGTAACAATGGTAAATTTTAGTAGCAATAAAATTTGACTAATCAACGTCAATAAACGTCCTAAATGTAAGTTAAATGCAGCAAACCCCACCAAAATTTGTGTAAATTCCCATAATACTCTATGAATCCAGACGAATATGAATCGATTAAAACCGACAGCATGGCCATCCACCTCTCGGCGGGCGCGATGGCCGGATTCATGGAGTTCCTGGTCATGTTTCCGATAGATACAGTAAAAACCCGAATGCAATCCATATCGTTCAAAGGCAGCCCGAGCATCTTCAAAGTCCTCGTCAAAATGGTGAAGACCGAGGGCATCTTCAGCCCGATACGCGGCATGTCGGCGGTGGCGGTGGCCGCCGGCCCCGCGCACGCCCTCTACTTCAGCAGCTACGAGTTCTTCAAGGAGAACACCAGGCGCGTGGTGCGCCTCCACGACTCCTTCTACCACGGCATCGCCGGCTCCACGGCGACGCTCTTCCACGACGCCGTCATGAACCCCTCGGAGGTGGTGAAGCAGCGCATGCAGATGAAGAACTCCCCGTGCCGGACGGCCCTCGAGTGCGCCACCAATATTTACCGAACCGAAGGTCTCACAGCTTTTTATAGATCGTACGGTACCACGTTAATCATGAATGTGCCTTTTCAGTGCGTTCATTTCGTGACATACGAACTGTGCCAGCAGTACTTGAACAAGGAGCGGAGGTACAATCCTAAGACTCACGTCGTGAGCGGCGGGGTGGCCGGCGGCCTGGCCGCCGCCGTCACCAATCCACTGGACGTGTGCAAAACGTTGCTCAATACGCAGGAGGGGCAGCGTACTGTCGGGCTGTTCAAGGCCGCTAGTACCATTTACAAGAGCAAAGGCTTGTTGGGGTTTTCGAGCGGGATATACGCCAGAGTGGCCTATACCGTGCCCTCTACGGCCATTTGCTGGTCCACGTACGAGTTCTTCAAGTTTTTCCTGAGAGAACAGGACGCTCAGAAAAACTCCAACTACGTGCCTGTTGCTAATACTAAGTGATCGATTCTACGGAAAGTTTTCTTTATACCCCCGGATATAACAACTATTTAATATATCTATTATTTATACATACATTATTTTACTGTACATTGAATTGTGAATAAAAAATGGTTTTTTACGTTTTATTTTTTTTATTGGGGCGTGTATTTTTGGAGCGAAACTCTCGTGTCAGGCGTAAATTAACAAAGAAATTCTATTTTAGCGTATCGGAGAGTAGTTGTATTTATTATTAAATCCTATTTTTGGCAACTGCGAATACTCTGGCGAGATTAGGGATTTACGGAGAATTTCAACACACACAACAAAACGCTTTAGGCATATGAGTAACAGTTATTTAAATTGCAAGAAAAGTAATAAATTTCGAATGATTCAAAATGGTTAGTTATTTTAATAATCGTACTCACCTATGTAGGCTATGCAAACAGTGGAATTTGTCCAAAAATTGGTTAGGGAAATTTCTGGATAATAAAAGTAAACTTAACACAGTTTCCAAACATGAATTTCAACGCCAACTAGTGAAAAATCATAAAGGTACGATCGCATTCGGAAAACCACACTAGAGGGACTATTTTTAGAGCCGATCATTTCGTTAATACGTCAGTAATGTAGGTACACTGGCGGCTATTTGATTGGAAAAATAGGGATCAAAAATTTAAAAACCAAACTTAATAAATATTACCCTACAATTTTCCTTCATAATATTTGGACATTCTAAGTAAACTACCCTAAGATTTCTAGCTTTATTAATGGCTAAATTATCTAATAAAATTTTGGTGGAAAGACTGCACGCATAAAAGAAAGTTATAAATAAAATGTAATTATTAAATTGTTATACTTGGCAAAGCTTATAAAATAGTTATTTTTGAATGAGCCTTATCTCTAATTAATTAAGAAAAGTGTCCAATGTAACTGAACATTACATTGGCGGAGTGCACTTTAGAATAATTGGATTATCTTATTAATTTCATAGTCTTTATCACATCCTGCAAATATTTATCTAATCCTAAATAAAGCACTTTTTATCCATTAAATTGATTAATATGTTCCATTTTCATTCAATAAACTGCTTCTCTATTGATTTTACTTCACTCTCTAAATTGATAATAAATATAATTCCCATAATTCCTTCATCATACTACTTCATATTTCATCATTTGTAGGTATAATATATTGAATTTTAAGGTGATATTGTATCAGAAAAATTGTCGCATGTGACACCACTGCGTCACAACTTGAAATAGCGTGCCAGATTTTAAAAATACAGCAAAATCGGCGGTCTCGTTCTAGCACCAGAAGAAATCAAAAGCCAGCATATCTCTTTCGAATATTATTTAACACCTATATCTGCGGCAAAGTGACCTACAGAAATGGACTGATAACTTATTAATTTAATAAATTCGGTTTATCGGTTGAAGACGAAAAACCCGAAATTTCGGATGCGTTTTTATATTGGCAAACTCTCCGATAAACAGAATGTGGTGGTATTAAATGTGACATTCTACAATGCGATATTGGTGATAAATTGAAAGAAACGTTCATAAATTTGATTTTATCGGTTTCCTGCCCACATCAAAACCATGAGGTAAGTTCTAAGTTCACATTAATAGATTTAAATCCAAACAAAAGTATTAAAAAAAGCAGATATACATGCAATTTATATTGTTTTTAGGCTTCCTCTGTGCACAATATTCCTCGTGTTAATTGCAATTCTTCTTGTGCTTGTAAAAGCAGACAAAAAATCCAAACGTTACGAACTAGAATCCGAAGAAGCTGCTTCTGATAAAGTGTGGAAGAAGCAGAAGAAAGATGTTGATGTTAAAGAGCAAGTTTGCAAGGCTAAGGATTGCAGGAAGAAAAAGTTCGATGATGACGACGATGATCACGAGAAATACTCCAAGTATAATAAGAAATTCAATAAAAAGAATTTTCGAGATGATGATGATGATGATGACGATGATGTCGAGAAGAGTAATTTTCGCAAATTCAAGAAAAATGCGGATGTTGAAGGTAAGAAGTCAACTAGAAAAGATAGCAGTAGAGATGAGGAAAATAAAAGAAATACTCGGTTGAAATTCAAAAATAAGAAAGATGATGATGATGATGATGATGAAGAAAAAGTAAAAAAGCCTACATACGTTAAAAAGAAAAAAGGTAAGGATGATACAGGAAATGAAGATTCTAATGATAGCAAATTTTCAAAAAAATCCAAAAATTATGATTCCGAAAAAAATAAAGATAAAAAACAGTCAAAATCGGATGAAAACGGAAATTTAAAATCAAAATACAAAAATGCAGAAAAAGAAAAATCATCTAAAAAAGGAAACAGTAACAACAACAATCAATTCGAAGTATCTACAGAAGTTGTGGATGAAGAAGAGGATCAAGACAATGATAACGACAACAACTCAGATGATGACGAGGATACTAACAGTGATGAAGATACCGAGAATGAAAATGACAAAGACGAAAACGATGATGACGACGATGAAGATGATGATGATGATGATGATGAAGAAGAAAACAAAATAACACAAAAACGGTCTAAACAATGCAAAAACTGCAAAAACGAGGAACCAGATTCATCGGAAGAAGATGATTCAATCGAAGAGGAAAATGCCCGTTCTTCTCGAAGAAAACCTCCTAAAGTTAGCATAAAATACGCTCACGAAAAACAGAAAACCAGAAATACCGATATGGATGAAAGCATACTGAAGAAAATTCATGGCGTGAAGAAGAAACAACTGTAAGAAAATTATATACGAATTTTAGCATATTTCATTTCAAATAAAACTTTAATTTCAGATTACAAGATGACAGTGATGAAGATTCCAGTGAGGAAGATTCTTTCCCGAAACGTCTCCTTTCCATTCCCGATGATGAAGATTATTAAGGGCATATAAATTATCTAACTTAAATAAATCATCATACTTAAGTAAATCATCATAAAACCTTTTGTACCAATTAGATAGGTAATTCTTTGTTAATATTACTAAGTAATTTGTCGTGTTAATTTGTGTAAGTTAAAATATATTCCATTAAAATTGTTATTTTCCAATATAATTGTTAATTTTTGTATTTCTATTGTTCCAAGTACATAAAGAAATAAAATGAATAGTAAAATATAGATTATATGCTTATTAAAACTAAAAGAATTCTTTAATAGGTAAATAATTAAAAGAAATCGGTTTTTCCCTTCAAAAATAAATAATTTATGAAGGGATAATAATTAGTCTACTATGTGTCTATTATCAAAGTTCTAGCAGCAATGTCGCATGAGATTCCATATTTGCTCCTATTATTACTCCAATACAGGAATCAATGGGAGTAAATAATTCATGGTGGATCTCGAAACTGTTCGCCTGCAGTAATTTTAAAAAAGCTCACGACATCGGAGCTTTTTAACCCTTAAATGCCCTCACTACATTTTCCAAAGCACGATAACGGTAAGTTGAAGATTTGTGTTAGAGATTTAGTATGTGTGTGTTGTAGATTTTATATTAGAGCAAAATCTGATGCACTTTACAGAGCACGTTTTTCCTAGTTATAATTATTATTAGATATCAATAACTTTATAATAGAATTTAAATAAGGATTATTAACGAAATTTCAATTGATTTAAAAAAAATTAAAGAATCTAGTTTCTTTTCTAAAAACCTTTTGAAATCAAATAAATGTATTTAAAATTTTAACCTATCATTAAATTCCATTTTCGAAGACACTAAACTTTCTGAATAATTTATAGTTTCGATCTAATGGTATATTCAAAGACGCTAAAGCTATATTGACGAAATAATTACAGGATAGATGGAATGAGCCATTTTTCTATAATAAACTTCATGAATTTTTACTTGCAATCAGTAGAAAAATGCTCAAATTATTTCATTATTAATTCAAAAATCCTCCAACGACATAGCCTTGTACTAGCCATCCTTTTATGCGACATTTTCCAGAAAACGTTATTAGTTATTACGAAATGCCAGATAATAGTCAACAATGAAACAGTAACGTCTTATTTTATAGACTCAATTTCCAGAAATGGAGGATGAAAAAATTACCGACGAAAATGAAAATTACATATTTGAGGTTAACTTGGATTTCCAGCAGACTAACGAAAATGGCCTGGGAAGCATGTTTTTTAACAGCATGAAAAAATATGAACATTCTATAGCACAGGTAGTACCCGCTTTTCAAAAAGAAATTAGAGTTTCTTTATACAATTTTTCTAGTATATTGTGGAGACTGGTGAAGAAGAAACATACGGAACCGTTCTGAAACGAAGCATTCGAACAGCACTTCACATTCAATCCAGAAATTTAGCCAAAGAAGACGTTATAGTATTATGCTCTTACAACCAAAAATACGCTGTTGTTCCTTTTATAGCCAGCATATTCCTCGCAATTCCTGTTGCTTCGTTAGATCCCGCTCTATCACTCCTGGATGTATCGCACCTGATGAAAGAAGTTAGACCGAAGATTCTCTTCATTGTACCAGAAGTAGTCGAATTGATCGAAGAGTCTCTACAGGAAGCCGGTAATTTATTTTCAAGTTTTCCAGAAATTGTTGTTCAATATTATTCTGTTAGGGGTTGAAGCGGAAATCGTTGTATTCGGAGAAACGGAGAAGCACACGGAATTTTCGACTTTCCTGGAACCACTGGAAAACGAGGAAAATTTCATACCCACGCCAATCGAAGCGTTGAGTGAAACAGCGGTTATTCTGTTCAGTAGCGGCACCACAGGATTGCCTAAAGGCATTATGATCAACCATCGAAGTTTGCTTATCCAAAGCCACATTCTCCTGTAAACCATCCATAATGTAGTAGCCTCATTTAAAGTATTCATTTTCAGGAAATCTAACAATTTAGGCGCAGTAACTTTATCATACGCCACTTTATACTGGATATCTTCTATAGTATTCTTGGTGGGAATTCTGCAATCTGGCGGAGCAAAGGTCATAAACGCCACTTTCGATCCCACTGCAATTTGGCACCTAATCGAGCAATACAAGGTGAATTCATCCATACAAACCAACAAAATTTCAAATTAAAATTTCTAGGTTTCTACCTTGTTTCTGGCCCCTTCAATGGCCATTTCGATGGTGAAAGCTGGCCGACCGGACGCCATCGATACCACGGCTCTCTGGTGCTTTCTGATCGGCGGAGCTTCCATTCAAGAAAACTACCTATTAGAGCTGAGGGATAATCTCCCCGGTACTTTCGTGTTTCAAGCGTACGGTCAAACGGAGGTGGCCGGAATATTAAGTTTCTTCAACACCAGCAAAGTCAAGGAAACATTATTCCTGCACTACAAGCCGAAATCTGTTGGTTTGATCGTACCAGGCACTAAATATAGAGTAAAAATTCAATCATTTAGGTGCTGCTTGGTTGTATAATTAATGGGTTTTTTGAAGGTTGTGGATTTAGAGACAGGACGAAATTGCGGTCCAAACGAACAAGGCGAGCTAAGAGTGAAATCCAACTGCATAATGAACGGTTACTACAACAAAGATTCATCAGAAACTTACGATGAGGAAGGGTGGCTACGAACAGGCGACATAGTTTATTACGATGAGGACATGTGCATCTACATAGTGGACAGAATTAAAGAATTGTTAAAGTTTAGATCATTTCACGTTCCACCAGCGATGTTGGAGCAAGTTATATTTGCCCATCCAGCCGTTGCTCAAGTGGTAGTGATTGGAATACCTGATGAAGAAGATGGCGATCATCCAATGGCTTTAATAATTCTAAACGAGCAAAGTAATGGCAACGTTGGAGAGGATGAAATTAGAGATTTTGTGGAAGAAAGAGTTCCGGATAGGATGCGATTGAGAGGCGGAGTGAAATTTCTAAACTCTTTTCCGTTGACGCCGTCTGGGAAGATAAGCAGGAAGGATTTGAGAAATTTGGTTATGAAGGGGGAGATTTAATAGAATGTAATATTTTTATATGTGGTAGAGTCGAAGGTGATTTTCCACAATAATATTGTTTAGAATTTAGAGCACTTATGATTGAATTTAGAGTAGGTTGCTTGCGTGACGTAGGTAATTAAAAATGCTTCCTAAGTACCACATAATAATGATAATTCTGTTGTTGAAAACATTTGTGTTTTTTCCTGGATTATGTTGCTGCAATAAAAACGAATTTATTGATACAGTAAGATGATTTTATCACCAGTTTCTTGAAAATATTACTAATTTATTAAATTTCGTAGATGCTTTTTATCAGAGCATACCTTCAATTTCACAAATAATATACAAATATTGATTGACAGGTCTATATTTTCCTATTGTTCCAATATGCGATAAAGGTACAAAGTACGACCCAAAAATTCCGAATATTTCAAGTGAATGGCATGATTCTTAACAAAAAATAGAAACAATACAAAATCATTCATATAAGCGGAATAATATAATTATGATAAGATACGAGTAGAATAGAACAGTCTTATTAATTTCAACTAATTCTCAACCAAATCGTTTTAATTCGTTTTTATCTAGTGCATAAATCATAGCGTAACATTTGCCTTCGAGTGCCACCTACTAGGAAATTAAATTTAGCGTCGCAAAGCGATAAAAACCGTAACAAATTTCTATTACTCCAAGAAATTATATCTATCAGATTAGAGAATTTTTCTCCTACTAAATGAAAACTCCAATACGTATTAAAACGGATATTTATCACTCGGTTAGATAACCGCGCATATTTTGCATAAACAAACTTATATAGCTTTTTGTCGAATAATTATATACTTCAGTCATTAAATAGATTTTTGCATCGACGTATCGTCGCATTGGTAATTCCGCTTCGATGGTGGTAAAACCCCGTGAAAACGTGCATAGATTTTCAATTTAACAAACCAAACATAAACTTGAGCACAGTGTTTATACTCCCACTTGACCTAAGCCGTGAAACGCGCAAGGTGCATGTGTGATTGCATTTTTCGGTAAGTTACGTAATAATTCATTGTTTGCAACAATACTAATTTATGGGAACGCAAATTTGTTATTACAAATTAGTGAGTCTTATTTAACAATAAACAAGCGTTTTAGATTACTTTTTGGGCTTGTAAAATAATAAAAATCTTAGCTGTGTATCTTAGGAAATAAACAATGTCTTGAGGGGAGAAAAATATTAGATATCGATAGGAGTTTGCTCAATAATTTTCGACGATACCTCGGCATTGCGATACTGTTAATCACTCGTTAATCAATAGTCGAGTGTATTGTTGCATTCGATTCGAAACCGTTTCCTTGCGATAATCCTCGTGGATTTCCCAATAGTTTTAGACGCTGCGCAAAATGACTCACCACTGGATCGACCAGAACATCATCCGCACAGAGGACTTGAACATACCCTGTGAAAACCTCAAAGGAGTGGGAAATGTGTTCTTTAAAAAACTAAAATCTCACGGCAGCAAAACAGCCCAGGTGATAATAACGCACCAAAAATTTTATACAAAATAGAGTTAGAGTAAATGGTGTTTGTTTTAGATACAAGCTGCAACTGGGGAAAAAGACAGCTTCGAATCCCTCCTGCTGAGGAGCGTACGAACAGCCATAGCGCTACAGAAAAGAGGAATAAAAAAAGGGGATATAGTTACAGGATGTTCGGACAATCATCTAAACGCTTGCGTACCGATTCTAGCATCATTCTTCATAGGAGCCATACCATGCTCGCTGGACCCCACTCTCTCCAACATAGAAATGGAGAAGCTAATAGCGTCAGTGAAACCCAAAATTATATTCACCATAAAAGAAAGCTTGGAAAGCATAGTATACTACACCAAAGCAGCCGGACTGGATAGCGAGATAGTAGTCTTCGGCGACACCGAGCAACACACCCCATTCTCCGAATTCCTCCAGCCCCAGCCCGACGAAGAGGCCTTCGAGCCCATCACCGTCGACGACAGCTCGGAGACCTGCGTTATCTACTTCAGCAGCGGCACCTCGGGGTTCCCCAAAGGCATCTGCATCAACCACTATTATTACTACCACCATTCCCCGATGATACCACCAGCTAAGAACAACGACGTCGACGTGCAGAGGCAAATGTACGAGAATTACATCAAGAAAAATTTCACTACTAGTTTCCTCACGTACGGCTCGATGTACTGGAATTCCTCCGGCTTGGGGTTATTCCTATCGGCCACCACCGGCGTCACCAGGTTGCTATCCAGCGACTTCAACGCCAAGGAATTTTGGCACCTAGTCGACAAATACAGAGTAAGTTAACCACAAGCTGAGCTAGCACGAACGTACTGTAAGAATCTAAACAGTTTCCTCGCAGGTATCCGGCGTGTTCCTGACCCCTTACCAGATAACCGAATTGGTGAAGTGCGGCAAGCCGGCGGGCGTGTCCTGCGAGTCCTTGGTGAGGATCAGCACCGGCGGGTCGTCGCTATCCAAGCGCATCACGTTCCAGCTGCAGGAGTTGCTGCCTGAAACCGACATCGTGCCGTGCTATGGGCAAACGGAGGTGGGCATACTGGCCAGCTTCCAGATGCACAACAAGACGCAGCGCGAGCTGTACAAGAGGAACCCCGATGTGGTGGGGTTGCCGATGAGAGGCGTCACTTACAAGGTGAGCAAAGGTGTAGTATACTACTAGAATTATTCTAGCTTCTAATTCCAGATTGTCGATCCAGAAACGGAGGAGATACTAGGCCCGAATTGTCCAGGGGAGCTTCGGGTGAAGTCCAAAACGGTGATGAACGGTTACTACAACAGGGATTTCTCAAATCGATACGATAATGAAGGCTGGTTTCGCACTGGGGATGTGGTGCAATACGATGAGGATTGCTATTTTTACGTGGTGGACCGTCTGAAGGAAATGTTGAAGTACAGAGGCTGGCACATCCCGCCGGCTATTCTGGAACTGGAGCTGTCTCATCATCCAGCAGTCAGGCAATCTGTTGTAGTGGGTAAGTAAAAACCTAGCTCTTTAGTAGCTAAAGTACGATTAAGGAATGGGATTTTTGTAGGTAGAAAGCACGAGGAAGATGGTGATCACCCGATGGCCTTGATCGTGTTGGTAGACAGCTACAAAGGCAAAATAAGCGAAGAGGAAATAGTGGAGTATATAGATAAAAGAGTACAAGAGAAGCAGCGATTAAGAGGTGGTGTGATTTTCATTGATAACATACCGCTTACACCATCAGGGAAAGTGAAACGGAAAGAATTGAAATTGAAGTATTGTGTAGGATATCCGAAGAGACCTTCCATTCAATAACAGTGTATTATAGATGTAGTTTTTTATGTAATTTTTAATTAATATAAGCCGGTATATGTCTAATAAAAGTTTGTCATAGAATAACATGTGTAAACCGAATGTTTTATTATAATGTTTATTTATTTATAAAGTGATTATTTTCAGCAGTTTTTTTATTAGAACTGCAACCATGTAAAGACCCTAATTTACTAATAAAGCACATAATAGTGTCAAAAATAACAGCGCCAGTAATGAAGTTTCCTGCTCGTCATCAAATTGATTTTCCTAACCATTAAGTCCGACATTTCTCGCCAATTGGAAATGTCGTTCGAACAAAATTAACTAAAAATAAATCGTAAGAATACAATCGACTGCATTTTTGGTCGAAGTTACCGCTCACTATACGCCTGCGCAGTTTTTTCCATACCACACATATGGACGAGGAATTCGGCGATTTAGGCGATAGGTTCTCCATAAACAATATAAGCCGGGAATTGTACGGTTTAACGGAATTACAGAAGCCTGAGACGAGGAAATCGCGAATCCGATACACCAATCGCGTGCAACCTTTCATTAAAATTAGAACCAAGTCTAATATCTTTCCCGTTGACCATGAAGGCTTCAAAAGGGAGACTATTGGTCCCACGTTTTATCCCACTGGTAGCAAGTTTTTAGGCTCAGTAGATAAATTAGGTGAGTATATACACAATTCTTTTATTATTTACACATACTTGGTGTGTTACAGGTTTCGCTGGATTCGGCACTTACAAGTATCCTCACGGAGTAGTTTACAAAGGGAACTTCCTAGATGGAGAGTTTCATGGAGAAGGTTAATGCAAACTATGTAGTAGAAAATTTCGTATATATAACATTGGGTTTTTTAGGAGTGTTGATATATCCCAAGGGCCAGAAGCTCGAAGGTGTTTGGAACCACGGGAAGTTAGTGGATAGCGTATTCATAACGGGTGACAACGGGAATATAGTGTTCAAGGACGATTTCCTGCAGTTCCCGGTTCGGGTGCACGAGGACGAAGTGGACGAGAACATGACGGTGCTGTGCACCGAGAAGCAACTGTCCCAGCCCAAGCACGAAATACCGGAGGGTTGTTACGATACCATCGATGGTTATTTCGATCCGTATACTTTCGTTATTTATAGTTACGATGGTAAATTGAAGCGCGTTGCGACTAACAGCGAAGGATTCTTAATTTTGAGTAAATATAGGTGAGTTTTGGTTGTTGCTGTTCGTGCTAAAACTTTAACCGATTATTTTTATTGCAGACAAAAAGCGAGCTTTGTCGTGGGCTATCTGCCGGAAATATACGAATTTTGGACGTCCGGTAGGCAGAAAGAAGTGAAAGAAATAAAGAAGTATTACGAGATGCAGATGAAAGAAGAAGAAGAGGAGGAGGAGGAGGAGGAGGAAGGCGATGAAGATGAAGTAGAAGAGAAGGAAAATGGGAACGAATATGGCAATGAAAAAGACACTGAAGTAGAGTGAAGACGAAAGCTCTAGGTACTTATTCTAGTTTCACGGCATCGACACACTTTAAATTATATTAAGTAAAAATAAAGAAATGTTAAATAAAGGCTATTTTAGATTTTATATTTTTCCTATACCTTTATTTTTACTGGTGATAGATTCTTATTCATCTATTGCGACATAAAGTTACTCTAGTGTCTTTAATGAGTAAAGTATTCAGAATTACACCCAATTCGAATTAAACTCCTTTTTTTATAAGTAGCTACCTTAATTTAAACAATATATACGAATAAAGTTACTATTTATTTAGCAGTACAAAAAATGGGGGAATGTTAGAGAATTTACAACTTATATCTATAATTTAACAATAATTAATACTTAAACGTGCCGAGAGAAGCGCTTATACGGGACGTCCCTCCGGGAAGTATCATTTGTTGTATACGTAACTTTCGGCGCCCCCGCGTCCGAAACCGCCGGGCCCGAAGAGGGCTGAATAGCAAGGGTTGTTGCAATAGGGTTTCCCGTCGTGCTCGGAATGGCTTCCGGGGGTTAGAGTCTTGTTGCATTTCTCGCAACGCAGGCAGGCCGAGTGCCAGTCCTTCCCTAGAGAAGTCTTACGTTCGGCTGGAAGAAAAAAAAGAAATTTCTACTATAGTTTGAGCAAAGTAAAGTTACATGCACGTCACTAATGTCGTCATGTCGTCAACAGTTTGGCTTCAGAGCCACCTAAATTCAAAATTTTGTGATTTTTGAGTGGCTGTATAGCCTTTATTATGAGACCAATATACCAAGTATGACCCGTTTTTGTAACCAGCTCATCGAGTAGAAATTAAAAATCTTGGATGTTGTAAACTTTATAAAAGTTCGGCAACACTGTCTATTTGTGAAATTTATGGTGACTTTGTTTTGCACAAACTATATGTAATTTATTGTTGGATTCAATCAATTATTTTATTCTACCTATTTATTCGTAGTTATTTTAACAATGCAAATAAATGTTTGATATTCCCGGTTAATTAGAAGAGAATTAAAATGCAAAAAACGCGCTTTAAAATTTTTGTACGTGCAGCAATTCTTGAAACTTAATACAGTACATACAAAAAAATACCTGACAATTGTATTTAGTTGTACTCGAATTAACGGTTATAGCTAGTTGTAAGGAAAAATAATGAGGCAAAAAAAAAGCTAAAAATATTCGAATTATCGCACCAACGCCATTATTAATCGCGCAAAATTCGCAAATATTCGATAGCTGGAATAGCTCTTCTTTTACTATTATCTTATTTACTGCGAAGCATTGCAATGACTCAATTTTATCGTTATTATTGAACGTTGCGCGAAAATAATACGAAACTATGCGCGTGATTAAACTCGCTATTTCTCAAAAAAGAGGAACCGCTTCGTTACTGAATAGCGTCTAATTAACGCGATTACGCAACGCTCGGTAAAGGCCCGGCATTGACCGTAAATAAAAAGCTAAAGCACCACTTTAAATGGCATACGAGAGGCAATTGGGTCAACACATTCAATTTTTTCGCTGCTATATATGGAATAAATATTTCATTCACTAATCTTTCTATACTTACCACTCACCTTGATATTTTTTTAGGAGTAATAGGCAAATATATCTTATTTGCAGGAATTTACGTTTATCTATTAGTAGGTGGATAAAGATATATCTACAATTAATGTTAACATTGATAATAAACATTTTTAAAGGTTGTTTCTTATTTAGAATTTAATATGTATAAGAAATGACAACTTACCGAAGTAAACCGGTTTACTGCATTTAGGACAGTTGGGCATTTTGAAATGATCTCGGATCGATTGGAACCAACGAAGTACCCGCTCTACTCGTACCCACAAAACAACACTAAAATAACATTCCGTTTAAACAACACAAAACGTGTACACACTCCAGCTAGTTCGGTTAAACCGTTGATATTTCGTCGAAGGTGCACGAATATTCGTTGTTGCGGCTCGGCCTGGTCGCGGGCTGGTCGCACATCAAGGTTGTTTTCACAGAAGACTTTGTGTCAATAGATTAGAACAACATCCACGCATGTATGATAAGAGTTTTGTTTGCCAAAACAATATTAATAATTCATAGGGAAGGTTTTTTGGACCACCTTCCAAGAGGGTGCTTCAGGTATCCCCTAGCTTCTTGGTGACAATTTTTTAAGCAATGTATCACCAGTAACAGACATAATCAACAAATTTTGTATTGGGGATAACTTCACATTGCATCACACCTTCCACATTCATAAACGATAAGAAACTGGATGGATTAAGATAAGGTAATTAACACCATAATACTATTTTTGGTTTAATATATTGTCCAATAAAATAAAACCTTTTGTATATGTTTATATTCTTATTGAATTAAACCCAGAATTCTAATTATTTTTAATCATAGCTTTAGACACGATTTGTAACAGGTATGTATAGGTACACTGTGGAAATAATGTTTTTTGCCCGGGAGGAACTGGTAATTATTCCGAACACTCCCATTTTTAAATTCTGTGATAGAATCGTTTGAAAATCACACATATCTAATACTTATAAATAAAGCATTACGTCATATTGTTATCTGTTTTTTACGGACAGAAGGTTGCTAACAGATTGTATTCAAACATATTGAAATTTCATTAGTTGCTTAAAATTCAGGTTCTGTAAACTTTTATTTATAAAGAGGCATTTTCTATAGTGCAAAAAGCAAATTGAGCAGCTAAAGAGCAGCAAAATTGAGCAAATTGAGAAAGAAAATATACAATTTTCCTGCAAAAAATTAACCTGGGGATTTGATCTGTATTTCCCCAAAAATCAATAGAGCTCTTTGAAGAATCTGTTACAAATTATGGCAAATTATTTTAACTTGAAAGTTATTTCATTAATTTTTTCTGCGTAAAAATCGTGTAAATAACAGAGTAATTTAAACACAGTACTGCCAACTACAAGATTTAAAAGTTACTGCAAATATCGAACAGGTTTCTTATCAAGGCTAACAGTTTATGTGAAATTCAAAATGTAGATGGCTCTATGATGATTTAAAAACACCATTTAGAATCAAATTAATTCAAATTGTTAGGTACATAAAAAACTAATTTTTGATTAACAAATAAATAGAGCTGCAATTCTACAGTCGATTTATAAAAATATTACTTTGAAAACAAATTCCTTCATCATAAAAATATCGAAATAACTAGTCTTAGAAATTCTTCTGTAACAAATAAGTGTTTGTTTAAAACCATTTTTTATAAATTCTTTCGACCTAATAATTTTTAACGTATTTAATTCGTCTTTTGAATTTATTTGACTTATGATAACCCGTCAAATATTTACAATAGGCACTGTTAGAAATTTATTTTGTTTGGTATCAAATGTGCCCAAAAATTTATTTATACCTAGCAAATAGTACTATAGATAAATTGATTAATACTTAGATAAATAAATCGGTGAATAAATGGAACATCATATAGGGTAATATTTAGTTCTTTGAATAAATATTGAAGTAATTTAATAATGAATAGCTCTGTAGGGAAATTGGGAAAAATTATATAGGTACTTATTTTTTTGGGGGTAGGATATTTTTATTTTTATTCTTTTCCGAAGCATCCGGTATAAAAAAGCGAAAATTCTTTCTTTTACATTGAATTTATTTAAATAATTTACCAATTATAATAATTTCATAACTTTTATTACCATATTCAATAGTAACATTAAATTTTAAACTTACATAATTTTAATGAACCCAATAAATAACCAAGAATCATCACCATAAATCAACAAACATTTGACCAAATTATATATCAATAAATCCCCCTCGTTTCACCCCTATGTCTCCAATATAAGGGCCCCCCGCGCAATCGACACGTTCCGCATAGTCCTCGGTTTAGCTGATAAGTTTTAAAATAAGCAATGAAATAAAGAAGTTGGACTAGTGGGTTACTTTACCATCATAATCTCCCAAGTAAATTCTGCATCATATTGTGTCTGGTTGTGGAGCGAACTGGTCGGTGATACTGATAATCCAAATAGTGATAAAACCAAGTGCGATATTTTTTTAATATTAAGGTGCGTTTTATTTTATTCGTAATTATTGTTAAAGAATTTTTTTTTTGAAAATTTGTTTTTTTTTTAATTTAAATTTATTATTATTTTTTTAATAGTAATTATTGCGTATATATTTAAGTAATTTAATTTTTTTGTCCCACTAATTTACGTTTGATTTAATGAAAAATAATGGGGATAAATTTTTAAAAAAATTCTAGACACATTTTTACATCAATTAACAAATTATACACATATTAATCAGATTAAACATCAATTTCTTTCCTTATTGATATTCTAATGGGTGTACAACGTGCAGCTTTCATTAGTTCAATTAGAGTGGAAATCGTTTGATTTACTATCGTTACAAGAATTAAAATAAAGAAAAAATTGCCGATTTATTAATATTTGAACCGCAATGACCGGAATATTTAACATCGGTTTAATGAAGAAGATGTCTCAATGTTCTCCAAACACAATAATTACTAGTGTCAACATTTTAGGGCCCGATTTGATTATTTCGAGCGTGGCGTTAACAGATGCACCGAATTCCATAACTAATATGCAAATCGAATCAGGGGCGTAGAAAACGGGGATATTTTAGTACACATTAAAGCTAAATAAAGCCACTGAAACCGCCTTTTAAACGAGCCTCCATTGCAGCGATGCGGTTTGTTTAATTTTACGACTGCAGCACAATGGGCATTTTATATACACATGTCGATTTCGTTCTCAGTATTGAAATATAAAAACAATGGCAACGATGCAAAAAGGTCATTTCGCTCCTCCCACGTGTAACGTCTTGGGCCTTTGAAGTGGAGAACTGTTTCATTTTTTATCGACACTTCTTCAATGGCATCGCAATCGGTATCGATTTTTATTGCTTTATTAGCGACCGTGGGAGTACAACGAAAATTTATGCGATGCTCAACGGCATAAAAGGACTTTACGAGCACCAGCTCGAAAATTTATAGATTGACGAACTATAAAGGGTATTTTTCTGCAGCGCTACAACTCTTTATCAGCGCACTGATGGATATTCATTCGACACAAAGAGACAATTATTCGCGACATTTTATCAGAAAGCAAATAAAACAATCCGAATGTAATAAAAAAAAGTGCAAAGAACTTTATACAGCTGTAGAAAAAAAAATTGGTCATCAAGAAATAAGCGTTTAGCAACAATTGCAACATTTAACGTAGTTGTAAAAAAATTTGTGCCCATCAATAGCAAAACGCTGGTGATCGTGACCGAAGAATATTATTTAAATTGTCACAAGGTTGAATTTTAAAAGCGAAATTAATTGGAAATGCCGCAAAGAATGACAAGAAGTGATGTTATAAAACTGGAATGTTATCTGCTTGGAGTCGGATTGAAAAAATACGCCTAATGAGAAAGTAAAATCGAACTTTCGACAACAACAAGCTGGATTACAAGCCAGTGCAATAATTTACAAACGTGCCCAAGATATAATAATTGTTGAGCTATGTTAATTAATTTTTCTAATCTACCGATTACCATATATTACAAATAAACGTTCAATGCAAACGGGGATTATATCACTTCGTCTCGATTTGAATACGTTACTGAGACATACACGTGGAATATTTTTTTCAATCGAATTCACTACCATTATGGACGTTGTTTTGATATCACACTGTGCTAAATACATGCAAATTATATTAAAAATAAACGTAACCAATTCAAGGTTGGTGTATAGAATTCTACATTACAAGATTTTTAACTCAATACACATCGAAGAAGAAAATTTTCAACTAACATTAAGACACATTTACAATTTCCTTTGTATTATCTAGTTACCAGCTTGTTGCATTATTTAATTATTTTTAAACAACTTGAGTTTAATTTGCAGTACAATCATGATAGATATTTTCACTTTTATAGCTCTTCCACTGTATCCTAGTTTTCTTCTTCCTTAGATTAATAAAATTATCTTCTCAAATTATAAACGTGAACGTACGCCTATGAAAGCTTATCGGAACTCTGGGGGAATCCCATTGTTCCTTGAGGTGAAAAAGACAAAATTTTTAGAAATAACTAGTGTTTACCTGCGCAAGATAACAGGCAAAGAACGGCATCTGCTGTTATTATGCGTTTTAAAAATAAAGCAAATCATACGAGAGGCAAGTCAAAGACCAGACCGTTATAATAAAATAATCGATAAGAATGTTGCATTCCAATAAACGATACAATTCCAATGAGCTGTTGGCAGTAACGAGAATATTCGGTGGTATTTGTCGAAAAAATTTGAGCAGGTAAATTGGAGATAGCCGGCAACCTTGGCGGCCACTAACCATTCACGGCACATTTTAAAACCATATATTTTATTACACATTTTTAGATGAATATTTATTCTAATTCCAACGATAAGTTTTTCTATAAATAAAATCAAATAATAAAAATTCAACGAGTAAAGCCGCGCGCAAGGACTTTCGCGCTGATGTAATATATTTCGCCGGACGGTGATTAACTTATCCTTTACCGATTAATTAGTATTGGCGAAAAAATTATTTAATAAAAAATATGCGATAAGTGAGAATAATGACGGATCGCTTGCATTAATAGTTGTGCAAATGGATTTTTTATGCCTAATAAATAAATGTAGGAATGTGTAAATTAATTATCCTTTATAATATTCAATCAGGACTAACTATTAATTTTTTATTGTCTTAGATGCTTCATCGCGATGCCATCGGCTTCGTTTTAGCCATCTTCGCCATATTGGCGACTGCAAATGCTGCCCGAAACGACGATTTCGCAGACCTGCGAGGTCCTTACTGCGAGAACGTAGGATGCTGCACCGACAGAGTCGATTCCTGCTCAGTTCCTATACTAGGTAACCCCCATTTCAATCTACTGCAAACACTTCATCAATTTTTTTCGCAGGAACTTTATGCTACTGCGACGATTTCTGCAACATAACCCGAGTCGACGATTGCTGCCCGGATTATTGGTCTCACTGCAAAGGGGTCACTTACCCGCCCCTGCCGCCGCCCACCGAAGCGCCCGAGCCCGCCACCGGCTGCCCCTACGGCAACAGGGCCCTTAGGTGGAAGCAAGAAGTCAGAGATAATTGCAACAAATGGTAATTTCAAGTCCAAAATGATCTTCAATTGGGTCATGCACCACTTTCTTTGCTTCCAAGCAAGAGTTTGTAGCACCTGGAGTAACTCCTAGAAGAGAATCTTTGTTGTTTTGCTCATAAACTCGTACCTGTATAGCTCCTTGTATGTATAACTCTTCTAATATCTTTGTTACTAACAGTGTTTGCGAGCAAATGCCCAACAGACAACTGGAGTTACTCTGCGAGACGAACGTCTGTCTGGTCGACCAGAGCATCATCGAAGGAGTTAACAGGGACGCCGACCGAGTGGGCTGGACAGCCACCAATTACTCGCAATTCTGGGGCAGGACTTTGGACGATGGTGTGAAATTGAGGTGAGATTCTTCGAGCAACCTCATCACGTCAATTCTAATTGCTGGTGTATGTAGATTAGGAACGCTCCCGCCTCAACGATTCGTCATGAACATGAACCCGGTGAAGAGAATGTACGACCCGTACGCTCTACCAGCTCATTTCGATTCTCGCATTCGCTGGGGAGAATACATAACTGGTGTACAGGATCAAGGCTGGTGCGGATCCTCTTGGGCTATATCTACAGCAGCTGTAGCTTCTGATAGGTAAGCACATACTCACACCATCTCAATTTGCTTAGTAACATCGATGCTGCAGGTACGGAATAGTATCTAATGGCGTAGAGGCAGTGAAACTCAGCGCTCAACACCTGGTGTCCTGCGACACTCAAGGCCAGCAAAGCTGCAGCGGCGGTCACTTGGACAGGGCTTGGTCGTACACGAAAGCTTACGGGTACGTTTGGATTGTTTTGTTTGGATTAGAGCTAATGTTATGAACAGTTTAGTGGATGAAGAATGCTTCCCTTACGTAGCGAGCAACACAGCTTGTCCGTTTAAGAGGCGAGGTTCGCTGCAACAAGCCGGTTGCAGGCCGAAATACAGCGATAGAGTAGCTAGATACACCGTAGGCCCGGCTTATAGATTAGGAAACGAAACCGATATAATGTACGAAATAACCAGATCTGGACCAGTACAAGGTAATTACACTTACAAAACACAATCTTATACCTTTTATGTACATCGTTTTTTGCAGCTACCATGAAAGTCTACCACGATTTCTTCACCTACAACGGTGGAATCTACAAGCATTCGACTTTGGGAATCAACCACAAGCAGGGTTACCATTCAGTGAGGATAATCGGATGGGGCGAGGATAGAACTAACAGAGGCTTGGTGAAGTATTGGGTAAGTATTGGGAATGGGTAGCTAGCAAGTGTAACGATTTTGTTGGGATTGTAGTTGGTGGCGAACAGTTGGGGTACGAATTGGGGAGAGGATGGCTACTTCAGAATAGAAAGGGGCGCCAACGAGTGCGAAATCGAGAGCTTCGTCATCGCCTCGTGGCCGCACGTGCACAGGAAATTGCTGGCGGCCAGGAATCACTGAGATGCCGCGGTTGAACCGATTGATAGTTGTAAGTTTAGCTGTAAACGATTATGAAAGGATTTTATAACGGTAGGAGATTTAGTATTTTCGCTTTTTTTTATACAAACAATTTTTTACTAATAGGAATTAATTTGGAATTAATGGTTTTTTATTTGCTTTGCCTATGTCGTTTGTGGCACCAATTTTTTGTGATGAAATACAACAATTTATACTAAATTTCACCATTTCTAATCACTTGTATCAACCCTTCAACGTTGTTGTTGTTAATGCAAGTCCTGCAGAGATTTATCATGTTTGAAGTCTTCGGCCCGACTGGAAAAATTTTTTAAACAAAACCAATAGTGAAAAAATATTAAACATACCTCTAAGTCTCGAGGCTTTTTGTATTATCGTATTAATAGTTTTCATAGTATCCACTTTTCCATTGTAATTTTGTAATCTTATGTTGTAACCGCCGATGAGTTCATCGTTAATGGCCATTAATTCGTTGTAATGGTGTGGTAAAGAGTCACTAAAATATTAATAATTCAATTAACATTGGTTATGATTGAGTGTACTTACATATCGTTAATCCTGCTATCTTCAGCTTGGATTATCAGAGCTCTGATTTGTGACATTCTATCGGCTACGTCGGTTTCTAATCGAAGTTTGGTTTCTTGTATATCATTCAATTTTGTTAGCAGATCTTTAAGCTTTTGTTCTTCTTGTGGAAACGATGATTTAGACTATAAAATCAAGTAGATATTAAGAAAATTTAAGATTAAAAATCCCTACATACGTCTAAGTTAGTGATATTTAAATACGCCGCTAGAGATTGCACCAAATCCGCAGCTAAAGATACATTAGATGTGTAAATAGTAATTTTCCCTGTAGTTTCCATAACCAAATCCATATCATCATTGTCTCTCAGACACTTGAAATTCAAGCACAAATTAACACCAGAATCGAACTCTATCTCACTGCTTAGCAAGAAGTTCTGATTTATCCACAAACCGATTCTTTGCAATCGTTCGTTAACTTTAAATTGAACATAATTTTCACCACTGGTTTTTCTAACTTTATCTTTCAAAGTGTACATTGAAAATCTCGGTAATTGCCTTGTTATTTCAAACACATGGAATTGACTACTGTTTGGATAACCCACTAATACCTGTAATTAAATAGCAGTAAAGAATTCCTGGTGGCAGGAGTTGTTAGAGTATACCTTAATGTGGATATCAACAGGACTGTCTTTAGGCAAAAACAAAGGTACTAATAACTGGGATTTTAATTTCGATAAAGGCGGGTGAACAACGTGCGTTTCACCGTTAAAAATTCCTTCTGCGAATATAATAGCCGCTCGAATGATGGTCGAGTTATTGGTACACAAGTAGAGCTCAATGTGGGGCTGAAAATTTCATAATTAAACCAAAACACAAAGCTGTATTATGCGCTATTACTTTCGGATCAGCATCGTTAGTGCTCAACGAAATTTCCAGTCTGGTGCTAGCTGGTATTACCCCGCCGTTTTCGAAGCTCTCCGGCTCATAAAACAAGTTCTCGTTGAATTTTGCGTTGGTATCGTAATGTCTCAGCTCCATCAGCAGAGCTTGCTTGTGAGCTAATAACTCCCTTATGGTGTTTTGATCGGCCCCGCTTTCTTCAGAATTTGTTAAAGATTTAGTTGTTGTGTATCCTCTAACTATAAAAAATATTTTTATTATACTCGCAGCTGGATATAAAAAATTGCCAGTAACTACAACTTTTATTGAACTTCAATAATTGTAATGATAAACACAATCAGATGATCAACTCGACGGTATCTTCTAAAATTTCTTCTTCAGCCGTTTGGGTTAATTTCAGGTTGATGTTAGCAACATCGTCAGTATCAATCGGCTTATCTTTGGAGCGATTTTTGAACTCCTCCATAACGAAATTCTGCAATTTGTCGCGTTTGTAGGTCAAGTAACACTCCCTATCGGTAGCCTGTATCAAATCCTGCATGTGTTTGTGCAACAATAACGTTTTGAGAGCGAGAAAATCGCAGTGCTCGATGTTCTCGATCTCCACCGTACCCCAGGAGTACTTCCTCGTTCTGACGGTTTTACCGTTCACCTCGATCGACGAATTGGCTCCGATTACGGTGAACGGCATTCTATCTCTCAGCGAATTGGTGTCCGCATCGTCGGGAAATTGGAATATCTTAATGTCGTTTTGGGCGATGCCTTCTAGAATGCTGCGCTTGAACGATTCGCATTCCCCCAGCGTGAGCGTGTCGGCTTTGGCTATCACCGGGATCACGTTCACTTTGTGGCCCAGCTGCTTCAAGAACGCAATGTCTAATTGCTTCAGATCGTGCCCCGTGGGCTGGATGAAGTAGAGGCAGCAGTGCACGCGAGGGTCGCTCACAGCATCGGTTAGGCCCAGTTCGGATTTCAAATAGAGCTCGTTGTTGGCCTCGATGTACTCGATGATGGGTTTGATGCAGTTGGTGTTGTTGACGGCGTCGCCGAAGCCTGGGGTGTCCACGATGGTCAGGAACAAGCTTATGTCGTCCTCCTTCAAGAGGACGCTCTTAGTTTTAACGCTGGTGGTCCTCTCGGCTGGAGTTTGGTAGATTTCGGCTGAGAATAGCGAGTTCACAAACGTTGATTTTCCCAGGCCCGATTTGCCTACTACCATTAAAGTGAAGTAGAACTCCTTGCGTTGGAGGATCTTGTTGGAGAGTTCTGTACGTAGTTGGGCCAGGCCGGCTTGGACGTTTATTTCGGTGGAGAAGCTGGTTGTGGTGGACATGTTCAGCGAATATTAACGCTAATAGTTTTACTGATGATTTATCGCGGTGATGAGTAATTATTACGGATTGATTCGGTATTTTAACTATGATGTTTGCCGAGATAATGTGGAAAATTGTAACGTAAATTGCATAGGTTAAAATTGTTTGTACGTGCGAATTTAATGGTGGAAAATAATTCATTAAAAATGCGGCAGTTCTGTTGAATTTTGGAGAACTTTACTAGCTGGTTTGCTGTCAATTTTATACTATAAAAAATGACATTTTTTCAACGAATTAATAGCATTAAATACACAATAAGTTTCCACTTCTATTGACTTAAATTTTAGATAATAAATCACCAATTTCTCACCAACAATATTTGCTCTATAGCACTTACCTTCGCCTTCTGAAGACACGCAAATGAGATCCGTTTTACCAATTGATCTGTAATCACCTTCGACAATTCCGGATAGGCCGCAGTTCATCGAATCTTTAAAGAGAACTTCTCCGGTTTTGATGGACCTACAATCAATCTTACCATTGGACCAGCCTGTTATCAACTGTGGAGAGCCTTGTCCCAATAGGTCGTAGTAGTGGATCGAAATTACGAAATGCTTGGACTGAAATATGTGAACAATTCGTTGATTTGTACCTGAATTTCGGTATTAGAACTGTTACTTTTACTCTCCAGAGTCTCGTTTCTTGCTCGTACACGCCGATGGTACCGTTGGAAATGGAATAGGTGAATCTGTTATCTGGTAGGGCTACTAAATTCGTGACTACTTCGGTTTCTACGTGCTCGGAAAGCAAGCCGTTCTTGTCGAAAATTCTTATGTTGAAGTCTTCAGAACTCACTACCAACTATTCAGTTAATCAATAAACAATATCTTTAAATTGAGAGCTGTTAAGTACCTCGTTCAAACCGTCTTTGTTGTAATCCATAAATATTATCGATGTGACGATATCTCCAACGGCTGTCCAGAATATTTCGTTACCTTCGTGATCGTAACCGTGGACTGATGAGTTACCTCCAACCATTACTACAGTTTTGAGATCTTTAAAAGATCCTACTGCTATCGATTTCACACCATCAGCGCATTCCTTGTAAAAAACATCCTTGTTATCATGCACTTGATAAGCCAAAACGTGAGAACTTGTTCCTAAAATACACTAATATTAACAACCCTTAACACAATACTAGTAATTTTAACCTATAATTAAAACATCTTTATCTTCATCAGGCAATAGTACTCCAACGGTTAAGCAGGTTATAGTTTGATTAACATTTAACGTGGCGATTTCTTTGTTCGATTCGGACCAATGCACCCTTCCTGTGGTGGCGTTGCTCCTGCGATGAGGGCTGTGAATCAAAACTTTGTCTGTTGTAGTGGCTGCCGTAATGCAAGGGTGAGTCCCGTCGTATTTTCCTACAGTTACAAGGCCCGGTATAATTTTGTAGTTTAATTCTAAGGTAAACACCGGGCGAACCACACGGTCCATTTTTGCAATGAAAATGAGACTTTTAGTTTTGATACAAACATTGGTTAGGGATGGTAACTATGGAGTTATTGATTGGGATATGGTAAGTACAATACATTTTTTGTGGAAGTAATATGTGAGGTTTAGATAATAAATAAAACATCTAGATTTTACTATAATAGCAGAATATAAGTAGATATTAAAAAGCACCTTATGCTTACAATAACCTAATTGAAAAACGTAAATTATATATTATCATTTCAACATTAAGTTCAAAATAGCGAAATATATTTCTCGTATTTACAAATTCATTATCCAATACTTAAGGTTTATGCTCGTTAAAAATGAAACAATTCCAGCATAATCATCCATCCCTTTTACAGCTATGAACGTTTTTGTGAAACTATCTCAGATAAACTTGCAATTGCAAAGCGCACTGTAACAAAACTTTCAGCCCCGGCATGAAGCTGGCTATCTGAGCAAAGTCCGGCCCTGAAACCAATTGCGTATGTAAAGCTAATCCCGCTGTGTAGTTCCCAACTTGAATCATTTGCACCAATTCGTGCAAAGAAGCTAATGTATTTGGCGATAACTGAAACATACAAAATATTAGCAATCTTGTCAAATCTCCAGAATTTCATACCTTTTGTTCCCTTAACGAATCATACAGCGTCTCCAATTTGCGACCAACGTCATCCAATTTCCGTTTGGTTTGCTAAAAATAATAAGCTATTTATAACCGTTACGCTATTAACAGTGTTAATTACATACAGGATTGTTAGCAGCGCAGCTACACCTGTCTTTGAACTCGTCCAAAACGGTCTTCATGTGCAAATGTTCTTCGGGTATAGGCGCCTTTTGAACCACTTGCTCCGTCCTGGCTCTAGGCTGGTTTTGAACTTCCTGCGGTGGTTCCGGAACGTTAGACACGGCGTTTTGATTGAAATTCCCAACGTTAAACGTGTCTGCTTGGGTGGGTTGCGGTTGAAGCATCATAGGAGGATTCTACGAAATGATAAGTTAATAATTTGCTTACGTTCTAAACTGAGAATCTACTCACTTGGGGGTAGTAAGGTTGACTGTATGGCTGACGAGGTGGAGCACCCGCGTCTCCGAAATTACCCATAGGCTGAGGCTGGACTGGAGCTGTACCGTATAAAGGATGCGTTATGGGTTCGCTGTGTAACGCATCAGTTGCAGGCTAAATAAAAATGAGTAGAGTATTAAATATAGTTAATAATGCAGATTAAAACAAGTTCAGTAACAAAAACCAAAAAAAACTCTTAGTAGAAGCATAAGCATCACCTCAACTCACTAAAACATACCTTACGCCATAGCCTATTTCCTGCATGACATGCAGACATAATTTTACCTTCCACCAACTCATTGACAGAACTCTAAATTATTCATCAGGATTATACAAAAGATTCGTTTAAAAATTGCGATATTTACCGATTTTTTCGAGCTCTTCGTCGACAATGGCGGCGGATCGTTCCATCCCGAAGGAGCGTTCCAGCCAGCACTCAAAGCGGGCTGGCCGATTTCAGCAGGAAGCGGCGGAGGCGGTAAATTACTCGGTAAATTACTCGATAAATTACTCGGCTCGAAACTGCGAGATTGAGACATCATTGGCGCGGGATTGAAGCTTTGGCTCGCTGCAGGATTGTACATCGAAACTCCAGGATTGAACGATTGATTCGGCAGAGCCTCCGAAGCTGAATTGTAGTAGGAATTCGCAGGAGGTAGAGGTGGGAAGGTGTTCGATGCCGTTCCTTGTTGGAAGGTGTTAATCGGTTGTGGTGGAAATTGGCTGCGTGTGTCGTAAGGATTGGAAGAAACTGAAGGGTCTAGTACGTATTTCCTTGATGGTAAACCGGTGGATAAGCCTGAAAGAAACACACTTGAATAAATAGCTCTACGAAATTAAAAAGTACCTTACTCGGACTTGGAGATTGAGGTACATGCGGTACAAAGTTTGTAGTAGTATTTGGCGTTTGTTGAAACGGATTATTATTAAACGTGTTAGTATTAGGATAACTTGAGAATGATGTTCTTTGGCTTCCTCTGCGACTTTGTTGTCTGAGTTCTTGGGCGTGTACTTGACTTTGACCTAGCGCTATTTGCAATCTGCTTCTTAGCGAGGATATTTTTTCGTTATTCGACGTTCCGAGATATGCTATAGCTGTCGTTAATTCCCCTTGCGAAGCCAGAAGGGAGGCGTAATGGAACAGCAAGTCCGCTAATCCACCAGAAATCTACACGAAAAAAATCACAAAAATTACTAATAATTCGATACTTATGTTGGTATTGATGAATTACTTTTACTTGTCTTCCTTGTCTTTCGATGGCCTTTTGCAAAAACGTGACTAATTCTATTAATTCCTGAAGATTTTCAGTGGATTTTAAAGCGTGTTCGCTCCAGCTGGTTACTAATTTATCGAAACTACCGGCGCATATGTAACACAAATGAGCATCTCTCAACAATTCCGGATTGTTTTTGCTCTCCTTTTCTAATCGGTTACCTAATTGTTCTGAAATTCCAAAATAATATGTATTATTCACTCAATATATCTCTTATTAGGCATATTTACCGCATAATACAGGCATATCGTTATCAGAAGCATGCGTAAAAACAGCCACTAAAGCCTCTTTCCAGTTATTGATATCACAATTACTGATGATCGAACTGCAATCTTCAGAAACTATGGCGGATATTAGAGTTGCTACGTAATCGTTGTTTTGCTCTAAATATTTCAATTGAGTTTTCGCAACTAAATCTGGACCGCCTATGAAATTAATTAGTTCAATTATTTTGCTTGTTTTTGGATAATTTATGTTATTGCTTACCAGTAGTAGCTATAATTAAAGCATCTGCGTATCTCTTAGCTTTGAAACAAAGCTCAACGGCTGCATTTACGTTATTTAATAAAAGAGCTTGTGCTATAAGCCCCTCAGAATCTGTAAAAAACAATTAATTTGAATTTTAATTCAATCTTATATTGCATTAAATTACCATCACTTGTATTAATTTTAAATGGTTTAGTAGCATTTTTTTCTGGTTGTTTGTTAACAAAATTAAAGGCTTCTTGACCGTTATAATCCTCTATCTGCAATACGAAAGAAAATAAATAAATAAATTTTGTGGATATTGCATGTACATACCCTATTTAAATTAGTGAAATCTTCATTCAAACCATCTACATTATTGTCGATTCCAATGCCTGCTAGCGAATCTAATTTTTTGCTGTACGTTTTTAAATTATAGCCCAATAAATTCAGCATTTCTACACGTGGAACTTCCTGGAAATTGGCCCGTAGAACATCCCAAATGTACTTTTTATGCGGATCGCTTGCTTGTTCAGACTTGGCCTCGCAATATTCTAAAATTATTAAAAAAATAGTGCATACTAATATTAAATTAGTGTGTGTATTTACCACTAAAATTGCCGTATTCTAAAGACTTTTCCAATTCACTGGACTTCTTCACGAATTCACCTTCCGTTATTACTTGGCTAATTTGAACTGTCCGAGGTATATGAGGTGGCTGTTGCCCTGGTTGCAAGTTTTGCATGGCTTGTGTTAGTGAAGCTTTATCGTGCTCGAACGTTATTAATTTTCCTCCAAACTAAAAACCAAAATTAATAAGTAATGTTTTCAAATCCTCGAAATACAAACTTACTCCAAATCTAGCCCCTACTGGTTTCTTCAACCACTTAGGAGGTTTGCTTAAGTTAACACTAACAGGTCCAATGTCTTGTTGGGGTACTGGTGCTTCTGCGTAACCGTCCATTCCAGGAAAGCTATCGGCTATTTTATTAGTAGTTTGTATTTGTTGTAATCTACCGCCCATAACAGAATATATGGATACATGTCCGTCGAAATTTGGTGAAGCTATTATAGCGGGATTTCTCGGGCACCAAACTACGTCGAAACTCCATTGATTTGTAGTAGCTATTTCTGCTAGAACTTCACCGTTTTGGACGTTGGAATTTGGATTCCAGCAGACGATTCGGTTGTCTTTTGCACAGGACACTAATAGATCGGGGTCCTCTGAACACCAAGACATCGACAGAACACCTCGTTGGTGATTCTGTAGAATTTTAAGCGGAGAAGTAGCAAATCTTAAATCCCACAGTTGGATTATAGGCGCCTGATCTTCCTCTAAAATACAAATATTCGGGGTAAGTTTGGAAGAGTATTCGATGAATTGGTATTACCTGATGCTAAGCAAAGTTGTGTAGCAACTTCCGGGTGCCACGAGACAACCTTCCATCGAATTCTAGAAACGGTATCGGTGAGTTTAATAATCGGTTCGTTTTTTCGAAGATCCCAAATGACGCATTTTGTTGGAAAAGTAGAGGCCAAAATGTGTTGTACTTGTTGATTCCAAGACACTGATAGTACGTCTTCTAATGGCTGACTTTTTGTACCTAAAATAGATTTAATTAAGAAATATAATTACATATGTTTAAGCACATACCTGGTGACATATGTGCACTGGTGTTATTTAAATCCCATATAAAAATTTCGGATTCTCCTGCCCCGCTGGCAAACAAGTTTTGTTGGAATTTATTGAAATCTAAAGCGTGTACTGGCCCTGAATGTTTCTCGTGTTTTCCAATAATACCGTTGCCTCCTTTCAATATTTCATTAGCATTGTATATTTGAATTAATCCACCATCACATCCTCCAACTATTACAGAGTTAGGTGTGTTTCCATACGAACCCCAGATTACCTTATGAAATCTGTGATCGCTCTTTACCGAGCAAACGGGCTGCGAATTAGGATCAGGATCTGATAGGTTTAGGGAATAGAGTTCTAAAGCAGCGCTGGTGTTGAAGGAAGCGTCCAGTTGTTGAGCTGCAGTCCCAGCAGCTAGATATATGGGGTGTTGATTTTTTGGGGACCAAGCTACATTAGCCGTACATTCGATATCTTTAACTTTCATTTTCGTAGTTTAGGTGAGGTGTCAGCCTAAAAATAATTAAGAGTGATAATATTACGTGTACAAATCGGCATAAATTTGTGCAATATTAAATTATTGTAACTTCCAACGTGGCTAAAATAGTGACAGTTTCAAAGTATTCGAGCTAAAGTTACTGTAAGTATGGTATGCGTAATGATGAATTATAAAATTCTGTTGTGGAGAATTGTAAATTAGCGGTTTAATTTCACTATTTTATTAATTAAAATAAATATAAATGAACTATTTACAAAAATAACTCACTCGGTATTCAATGTTGACATGTAGAAATCACAAGTTTTGACACAAGACTGATGTTTTTGACAATTGACAACTGATAGATGTCAAAAGAGCTAAGGATTCGATTTGGTATTTAGACAAAAGTTTATTTGAAGCGAATATTAAATTTTTAGCTTCTAAATATCTTATTATCTGTAAAAAAATAGCTTTCTAGTTAATTTTGAGGTGTTGTACAGTAAAAAAACGTTTTTATTTCAAAAAATAGGAAAAGTACTATCAAGTTGGCAATGCTGAAAAATGGTGGATGTCATTTCCGTCGTTTTATGATTACTTTTGTAGGTTAACTTCCTTTTGTTGTATGCCTCGTGAATATGGCACCTACGAAACCAAAATCAGCGGAAAAATCCGGTTAGTTTCACGAAATTTAGTGATATTTATTCATATTTCAATTCAGCAATAGTGTTTCCACACCACAATTCAGTATTTATTATCGATACCAATAATTTTTGGATTATTTATATTATTTATGTGACTGACCACGCGGCATTGTGTACATATTAAATTCTAATATGACATATTTGTTAAATTATTACAACTAAGTTCTTTTTTGTTTTTAGCTGCTAAAAAAGATGAAAAGAAAAAGCCCGCATCAGCGCCAGCTGCCGGAGCCGCAGCTGGGGCGTCGAGCTCTTCGAAAACCCCCGCACCTGCCCCCAAGGCAGCCGCCAAAGTAGCGGGTAAAGCCGAGAAGAAGCCCTCCAAGGCCCCCTCAGCCGCCCCCAAAGCGGCCTCAGCCAAACCCAGCTCTGCAGCCAAGGCTCCGGCCGCGGCGGCCAAACCTAAGGCTTCGGCTGCCAAAGCAGCCAAACCCGCTGGCAAAGCTGCCAAAACCCCTGCGAAGAGCGTGGCTAAAAAGGCTTCCTCTGACAAGGCCGCGGCTGGTAAGGCTAAATCCGCGACTGTCGTTACGAAACCCAAACGTAACGTCTCCGTTAAACAGCAGAAGGGTGTTGGTAAGAAGACTTCGGCTGCTGCTGCTTCTGCAGCTTCGGTCGCTAAAGCTTTGAAGGTGCAAAAGAAGGTAAGTTGATTGTGCATTAATTTAGTTCGACTAGAATTTAAGTTTATTTTATATCGTAGGTGATTAAAGGACCCAATGGTACGAGGGCGCGTAAAATCCGTACCTCGGTGCACTTCCACCGCCCGAAAACTTTGAGACCTCCCAGGACTCCGAAGTACCCGAAGAGGAGTGTACCCCACAGAAGCCGCATGGACGCTTACAACATCATCAAATTCCCTCTGACTACCGAAGCTGCCATGAAGAAAATAGAAGATAACAATACTTTGGTGTTCTTGGTACACACGAGAGCGAACAAGCACCACATCAAGGCGGCCGTTAAGAAATTGTACGATATTAATGTAGCCAAAGTAAACACCTTAATCAGGCCCGATGGCAAGAAGAAGGCCTACGTCAGGTTAGCGAGGGATTACGATGCATTAGATGTTGCTAATAAGATTGGCATTATATAAACTGTCTTTCTTATTTTTTTGACATATTTATAAGTTGGAATTAAACTAATTTGACGAATGAGTTTTATTAATTTTTTTCGTGTCTCATATTTCAGGATTCGAAAATTATTTAAACTGGGAATGTATCGGTGAGCTGAAGTAGATGTTTGTTGAAGTCTCGATTTGAAATGACAAAATGGTTTTATTGAAAATTTTTTAACAAAAATTGAAACAGTATAAATTACAGAATTCAATTTAAAAACAAATTTTTGTTATGGATTTCAGAAATCGTATGATTACCAAAAAAGAGATTTATCTTCAAAAATATTGACTAGAAAATTGCAAAGAGTAAAAAATAATAAATAAACTGATAAATCTAGTTTCGATTCAAAAATTGGGTGAATAACAAGGGCGGAACAATTAGGGCTTTGAGAGGTTAAATCCTCGTTAAATCTTTATTGATGAATTAAAAAAAATTACCCAACAATATGTCACCAAACCTAGGCATTCTGTATGGATTTTCGCAAAAGAAAGTTGAGCCATCCTGACCCAATATAAAAATCTCTTATTCTAAATATCCTGTAACTTCTTTACTAAACACTTTTATTTATAGGATAGGTAAGTTAGATTAAATAATCTTATTATTTTCGTCTCAGGAGTCTATTGTTAAGCCATGTCCCAACTTTTCTGCGACACCCTGTATTTTTCTTGACTTGCCCCTACCTATCCTTAACCTATCCTAAAACTACTAACTTATTCATTCTAGACCAAACTAATGCAGACTTTCAATTAGGATAGGCCAGCGTCATAACATTAAGCTTGCGAAGCAAACAAGACCAGCAAAGAAAACCTGGAGTAAAAGAGGCTTGCTAGATAGCTAGCAACTCAAATTACACGCTCACCTACAAGTATAGCTACTTATTAAGTACACTTTCCCAGACAGAGATTGTATATACAGTGGGGAAAGTAAAAATGAGCAAGACCGGCACATATGCTGGCTTATTGGCCATCGTATATTTCTTCGTGTGAGCCTACCGCATCTATTAGAGGCGAACGCGTTGTTAGGTGAAGGTTATACGCAATGACATACTTTCTCCACCGAAGGTCTAGGTTACGTCGTATCAACGACATAGCGGTACCGGAACTGGGAGAAAGCCTATATCATTAAAATCTCGCTGTTGATAAAACACGATCCTGTGGGGATGTTATTAGAGCTAATTTCACCGAGATAAGGGCGTTTTGTTGTTGTTAAATCATGCAGGAAGATGAATTATTTATTTGTATCGATGCATCTTTTGGTACCACCCATGAGTTGAGAATTAGATCTTGTTTAGCAGATTCGTCAGACAGGAAAGCTAAGTGAAAGCGATTCGATTCATTATCGAAATTAATTGATTTAAAAATTGCGGAACAATGCTCGGCCACTCCGTTCTATTTAAACTCAATTTACATTCGTTCGCTAGCCGCAAATTGATTTTTTCAGTTAACAACCAGCCGATGTATTTTCTCCTCCATTTCTCCATTACTTCACCGATCAATTGCTGGATAAAAAACAATTATTTGAATACCCGATCTCGACTACTCCGGGCCGATTTAATCCGGTATAATCGCAATTGTAATTCACGGAACATACCGATTAACTTATTTGCAATTCCCGCAAGCACAACTTATGTCGAAATGATCGATCTAAAGCAATTTCTCTCTTGTTTTATTGTTGTAAGAATCGCAGGAATTAACCTTACCCACTTGGCATTAATAGAATTAATTTCCTTTTTTGCTTAGGTAATCGCCTAAACGGATACCGCTTGAATTTAAAGAGTATATTTGTAAGCACGATTTATAAAAGGAAATTGAAGAAATATACTGGGTTAATTGACTAGAATTTTTCATTATTGAAATATACGCACACTTTATTGCCATGCGCAATGGTTTAAACAAATTACTCATTGCGCAGGCCGCGTTTACAGTTATCCCTATGGAGCTGTAAGTGTGTTAGAATTAATTGTTACAGTTTGTAATGTTTGAACGATTTCTATTATTTGTTTAACGAAACAAATATGTAATTGGTGGATCGTTGCACACACGTAGACAATGGACTTTATTTGTATAGCAAGTGATGAAAGTGTACCTTTTGTCAAACGAAAACGAAAGTCACACTGCGAACAAGTCGGGCAAAGAGCGTTTTATTTGCGATATTCGAAAAAAAATATATATCGAGCGACTCGTGATGGTTTTCACTTTTTTTTTTCGATTAGAAATTGTCCACAAAATTTGTTAATAAGCTGTGCAAAAATTTAAATTGCTCCTCACTTTCTTTTTCCGCGATCCGTTTGGTAAAGTTGCTCAGCTTCGTTTGCGCAAATTGAGGAAATCCGAAATAATTAGTGCGCTATACATTTTTTTATTTACTCGTAAAAGGAATAAAGAATCTTAATGTAACAAGTTCTAGGCGTAAACAAGATAGCGCTAATTAGAAAATAATTCTAGCTCGAGGTGTTTTTTATAAGCAGGAATAACAAAGACGCGCGAATTTTTATTATTATATCGCCCAATTTCTGGTGAGACAATTTCCAAACCCGCCTATGTGAAAATACCGGAAACCACCAAATACCGAGAGCTTTCACTTGTCGCAATTGCCTCTTCTTCATGTAAACAAATCCGAGCGTTTAACGCGTCTTCGGTCCTCAGTCCGCCGTAGGAATTCCCGCAGTAAGGAAAGTCTCGCCGCTGCTGCGCCAGCAGAGAACAACCCACGACACGGCTCATCGAAAAACCTCATCGACGAAGACCCAAAAGAAATAATGCGCGAAATCGCACCTCGCCACTTACCGGCCGTACGCAGGGCGATTTAGTTTTCGTCGAAGAAAATTGGACCCGATGTCGGCGGCGCCGAGTTGCGGTACTCTGCAGCGGTTCGTGTTCCTAGTGCTAATTTTAGTGATCAGAGTGAAACCGGTGCCAAATGAGAGACAAGCGCAGGAATTGCTGCTGCTGGATACGCTGGGGAAGCGCGGCAGCGTCTCCATGAAGGATCACGGCACTCTCATGGATATGCTGGGAAGAAGTAAGTACTAATTAGTACCTAAATAAAAATTGCCTGTGCCGAAAAAGGCGAGTAGAGGGCCAATTAAGTTAATGGAACTTCCTGCTTTTTTAAAGATCTTCGTGTCGATAAAAATGAGTTTTTGCGTTCTCACGTTTTTCGCAAATGCTTAAACTTGTTAGGAGTTTTCAGAGCAGAACAGAATGTTAGTCAAAGAGCAAGAGCCGACGTAAATAATTGTCGCCTGGTTTTTTATCTAACTGTAAATTGTTATTCTCAGTCCGTTTCAGATTTCGACAAAGTACCAACGACAAAATTAAGTACCTTGTTATCGAGGCAAATTAGTAGCTAGTTTTTGGTATTTGTCGATAATTACCGATAACCTTTATAGTCGATTCTCCTTCGAAATACCTCCAATAATAATAATAATTAGTTTTGTTCCAATGTAATTCTTGGTACATTTTCATATAGTGGCTCGTCTTTTTCTTCGATATCGATTTACTTTCGAGATATCTCCAGTTCACTTTCTCTGATCCCATTGCATTTGATTTCTAGAGCTTTATTAAATTTTTTCATAATAGTCGCATTTATTAGCGAAAAAATGCTAAACAACTTTTACTGATGGATAAAAAGTAAAAGTGCATCATTACAATGTCCAGCAGATAAGTGGGTGAACATGAAGGTTCGCAGAGTCGAAAGTTTTAATTTATTTCCATTTGCAGATAACATTTTCAGCTCCCATTAATTCTGATTTCAGTGATCCCCCAGCAATGCCGCTACAGAGGAGTGAAGTACGACTGCGGATTGAGCATAAGCTGCGTCCTCGGCGGTGGGAGGCCCTTGGACCTCTGCTCAGGAGGGATGATTTGGGCCTGCTGCATCGACAGGGAAGTCTCCCACGTACCTACCACCAGACCAGACGTAGGTGTTGTCAATAACGCCAGTAAGTTAACTAATAACACAGCTCGATTCTAACCAAACCTACTGGTGCATTCCTGAGATAATTGGAGTAAATTTCAGCCTGCGGGGAGGTCAATACGCGGAGCAATAGAATAGTGGGCGGCCACGCCACCGGGTTCGGGACGCATCCATGGCAGGTGGCCCTAATTAAGACTGGTTTTTTAACGAAAAAATTAGCTTGCGGCGGCGCCTTGCTGAACGAAAGGTGGATAGTCACTGCAGCGCATTGCGTCGCCACGTAAGTGAACTTTCTTTCTAAACGCAATCATATCTGAGTATCTTGGATGGTTTGTAGGACTGCGAACGGGAACATGAGGATCAGATTGGGCGAATGGGACGTCCGCGACCAGGACGAGAAGCTGGGCTACGAGGAGTTCTCGGTGGAGCGGAAGGAAGTGCACCCTTCCTACTCGCCATCGGATTTCAAAAACGACGTAGCTTTAGTGAAATTAGATAGGAACGTGCGCTTCAGGCCGCACATCCTGCCCGTTTGCTTGCCACCCCTAACGGTAAACATACATCAATAATTCACCGCAAGTTTGTAATGTAAAATTGTGTTCTAGGTGAAGCTGGTGGGTAGGAAAGCGACGGTGGCGGGCTGGGGACGGACCAGACACGGTCAAGCCACCGTTCCCTCCACGCTGCAGGAGGTGGACGTGGAGGTAATCCCGAACGACAGGTGTCAGAGGTGGTTCAGGGCTGCTGGAAGGCGGGAAATCATCCACGATGTCTTCCTATGCGCCGGTTACAAGGAGGTAATTTAGCCGCCTCCACAACATTGTATATAATCGATTAATTGTTGATCGTTTTCAGGGGGGTCGCGATTCCTGCCAAGGTGACTCGGGGGGGCCGCTGACGTTGACCATGGAAGGGAGGAAAACTCTGATCGGTTTGGTTTCTTGGGGTATCGGGTGCGGCAGGGAGCACTTGCCCGGCGTGTACACCAACATACAGAAATTTGTGCCTTGGTTGGACAAAGTCATGAACGGTTGACTATAAAGATCGTCGAATTTTTGTATAAAGATTAATTAATTTATGTATTTATTTCGATTTTAATTCGGGTGGTAAATTTGTTAAAAAGCTTCTGGTTGTTTACAGGTAATTTAATTAAAAATGCTGGATTGATAAATTTGTATGAGTTGAATTTTTACTGCAGAAATGTGCTTGATTTGCAATGAACTGATAAACTGTATGTAGTTCGAGAAAATTTTAGGTTAGTTACCAATAAATTAATTTAACTGTAAATGTACTGTAAGGAATGATTTTTATAAATACAAGTGTTGAAATTGAAGTACTCATAGCAAGATTTAGTATTCTGGTAATGTATTCTACTTTTTTGGCGCAATTTCTGATAAAAATCTGATAATATTAACAATAAAAATTATACCTTTTACCTAGCATTTTTAACAAATTTATGCTCTAGATTTATTTAATTAAACCAATCAATTCCGGTTCTATAAAGTTCAAATCGAGTCCCAAATCTAATTAAAAGACATATAGATAAATAATTAGTACAATATTGGTTATTTTTTTCAAATATCCTGCAAAAATCACAAAGCAAAACTTTTTTAAAATGTATCTATTAATTACAATTTAAAGATGTCAGGATTTTCATTCGCAAATTATTCCCTTGGTATTCCTGCTACAGAAATAGCAATTAACAAGAAATTATTATAGAAACTGCAATATTTATAGGACTAATCAACTTTTTAGATCAAGTAAAGGAGACTCTACCTAGATCTCCCTTTACAATTTTTTATATTAGATAAATTATTTAAAAAATAAGTACTCGACAATAAAAGAAAGCGGATCAATCGGAATCAGTAAGTCTGTATCAGATGAAACACGTACTATTATTGTTTTAAGATGGACAAATACCGAACTTTTTATGTGTGTTATTGGACAAATAAAATATTAAAAATTTATAGATTTTATTACTTGAATATAGAGATTAAACTTGCGGAATTAATGTATCTATAAGATAGTAACTTTGATGGTTAAAAAATCCGAACAAGAAGCTCCATCTAGAGCCAACGGAGCAAATCTCCGGAAAATACGTACAATTCGCAACGAGCGTATTTCAAACTGCTTAGGTAGATCAAAATAATTACCCACTTAAACAATTCGATCACCGGAGTAAACTAGTAACGGTACTCTCCCCTCTTGAAGTACCTGCAGCCATGGTTGTCCGCGAGGTGAACGAACTCGTGACAATCTTCGAGGATGGCACAACTCCTCTTCGACCAGTCCAAGTGTTGCTGTCGCACCAAAACGCAGAGACCATGGGGATGGTTTGCGGTTGCTGAAACGTTTCGGTGCGAAAAATAATCCAAACGAAGAGAACTCATAGCGGCGGCGTTACAGGACATGTCGTTTGCGATTCCACCATCCGGGACTCTGTCGTCGTAGATTGCTATGTTTGCTTTGTGAACTCGCGTTTAATTAGGTTCATTTTATTTATTTGTTATTTTTATTATTATTTTTTTTTTTTAATCGTTCGAATCGCCTTAAGGTTTTCGTCTAGTCTCGAAAGGTAAGTTCAATATTCACTTAATCCTGTAGTTGAAGCTAACAGTAAACGCGGAATTCTTATTGTTGTTGCTTTTTTTTCGTGCGGATCATCTTCATATAACTGTCGTGTAACCTTAATTCGGAACTCGTTCTACCAACCCTTTGTTAAAAGGCCGGAATAATTTATTGTCCCGACCGGACGAACGGTATTATTTTGACAATTCGTGCGGATGTGGGTCATGCATAAACTAGTTTGCCGAGAATTCATTTTTAGGACTACTTTGGGATGATGCTGCATCGTTAATTACGAAATTACCAGTCTAGCAGTTATTTCATATTTTTCGTATTTATTATGCAACGCTAGGAAATTCTTCAAATTCCTGATTGATATTCAAATTTATGTATTTCTAGAGGTGTTTTTGCAATTCGACTATTGGTACAAATTCAATTAATATAAGGATACATTTCTTTAATTATTATTCATCAGGACACGCGGATATAATTGTCGCATCGATTTTACGAACCAACTTTCACCAAATTTAAATACACCACGATGATTTATTATTGGGAAAGCTCTCGTGCGTCATCCCCTTTACTGTTAATTTCGCGGTTACTGCTAAAAGCTCTTTTATTTATAGCCTTTTCACTCGATTCTGTTATTCTCCAATAGCCCAATGTTTTCGTTCGTTCAAACCTACACCTGTTGTAACGGAAAACGAAAATATTTACAACGCTTTTACTGTTAATAATGTTCTTTTTTTAATGTAATTTTATCGTCCTGTTCGCGAGAACATCGTCGACAATTTCCGGCCCGTTCCGATTATCTCTGTACAAAAAATGTAGATTTTTCTTAAGTAAATAAGCACTTATAGGTGTAATGAGAAGTTTCTAAACTACTAAACACTTTGATGCAACTAATTCCTGCCACACTAAGGAGTAATTTTAACAATTAATTATAATTCTGAAAGATTATGGATAACTCAATTGGCCCCAATTTTTCTAAACATCTACCTTTATTCCCAACGAATTTATATTATTTATATTGTTTTTCAGATGCTGCCGGCCACATTAGTAACATTTTTAACTTGCTTATTAAACGTGTGTAATTCATCCCCTATCTATAACATGCAGCCGGCATTTATAACGAATAACGTAGGTAAGTGGCGCAATTCGAAACCCTATCCTGGTACTTACACCAATTTTGAGTTTATTAAATATACAAATTTTATTCAGGAGCCACGACAGGCAGAAATATAAGAAACTTGCCATGCATATCTAGGAGAAATAGCAACCAAAGCGGCTTTTGCATGTTCGCCATAGACTGCTTGAAAGCAAATGGAACCCATTTGGGTACTTGTATAGATGGTTTCTATTTCGGTTCCTGTTGCTACATCGAACCGGTACGTGATATAGTCGATAACGCTATAGACACGGATATAATTCCCCAAAGGGAACCGCCGTTTAGGATATCAAGTACCACAAAGAAACCGGCGATAGTACCGCAGAACGAATCTGCAAGTACTGCAGTCGATAATACTACAACTGTTGGTACTACAACGGGGAAAACGCCTACTACAACGCCCCCTCAAAAATTATCCACGTTCCAAATGATAGATGGAAATACGCTAGAAGAAGTTAGTACCAAAGCTTCACTGAATATTACTACTACAATGAAATCAACGACTACACAAATATCGACGTTAAGTTTAAATATAAGTACAACGGAAAAATCTAGTACTACTTCAGGTAAATAGTTATCGTAAGTGTAAGTTGTGTGCTATAATGTGTGTGGTTTATTTTCCAGTAACTACTACGAAAGTACCGACAAAAATCACATCGAAACCCACCAGTGCTGTAGCTAAATTGACCACGACTTCGAAGAGGCCGGAAATAAGTTCAACGAAAACTCGAACGACAGCAAAACCTACCAAAAAGACGAGCTCATCGACGAAACCCACCAAAAGAGCGACTACAACTTCTAAAGTTACTACAGCCAAGCCTTCGAGTACCAGCCAGAAGACTAAAGTAACAACTACAGCAGAAAAATTAACACTAACACATTCGACTAGCGCTAGGCCTGCCATTATAACTACAACGAATCCCAATAACATCACTTTAACTACTACTCAAATGGTTGTTAGTAATAAAAACTCGAGTATTAGTACTACTTCTTCTAAACCCGACTTAGGGAATTATAATACAACGACAGAAGGTACATAAAACTCTAACTAAAATTGCAATAATCTGTAAATGATTGGTTTTAGATTGGGTTCCTTTAACCACACCTGATAGTTGGATTTTGCTCAATCAAACTCTAGTGGAAAACTCGACGCAACTTCCACAGAATCAAACTGCTCAAACTGCCATCACTGAATCGCCTTCTATAAAAATCAACACTACTTTAAGTGCACCAACGACTGTAAATGCAAGTACAATTTCGCCATACGAAATAACGAATGCAACTACAGAATCTTCGACTGTAAGCCAAACTACACAAACTGATTCAAACATTTTCGACAGACCTGTAAATATGAGTGATTATACAGATGGTAAGCTTGTACTCAAAATTTATGGTGGATAAAGATTAATAATTTTTTTATTAAGTGTGTGGAAGGAGGATGTTTCCAGAAGCTAGGATAGTCGGTGGGGAAAAATCATCCTTCGGAAAATGGCCTTGGCAGTTGTCCCTTAGACAATGGAGAACTTCCACGTATCTTCATAAATGCGGGGCGGCTTTGCTCAACGAGAATTGGGCCATCACAGCCGCCCATTGTGTAGATAAGTAAGTTAAATAAGAAATATTAACCCCAGTAGGGTTGGTTTGATGTTGCCTATCCAATTAAATTATTATTTATGAGTACACATATTGAATAGTTAGTGAGGTAAAATTGCAATTATTTTAATGATTTTTACTACCCGCATGTTTCGCGATAATCTCCAAATGTTGGAAAGTATCAGCTGGTTTTTAAATTACTAATGTTGAATCCTGCATAGTTTTTAGTCGACTACAAACATTAAAGTTTGCGAATAATGAAGCAAAAAAATACAGGGTGTTTATAATTTCATTTCAAATTAATTACCTACAAAGTTTTGTCAACATTTTTGCAAATTTCCCAAGCCTTCTCCTCCACTAATAGAACATTTCTCTTGCTATAAATAAACCCCAGGTATTCACAATAACATAATTGTATAAATTAGTAGAGCTCTTGAATCAAAATTGACACACTTGGTAACGACATTAACATTTGTTGTGATACTATTAGTTGCCATTTTGGCAAAAAAAAACCATCTTCAGGTGGCCCCCATTAATCCCTCCATAAACGTTACACCCTGTATAAAATATTGCAAATTTTCCCGGAGCTCGTTCACATTACCACCTGTCCACAGCGTTCCGCCCAGCGACCTGCTGCTGCGCTTGGGCGAGTACGACCTCTCCACCGAGTCGGAGCCCTACCTGCACCAGGAGCGCCGCGTCCAGATCGTCGCCTCGCACCCCCAATTCGACCCCCGCACCTTCGAGTACGACCTGGCGCTGCTGCGCTTCTACGAGCCGGTGAACTTCCAGCCCAACATCATCCCCGTGTGCGTGCCCCAGACCGACGAGAACTTCGTCAGCCGGACGGCCTTCGTGACCGGCTGGGGCCGGCTCTACGAGGACGGCCCGCTGCCCAGCATCCTGCAGGAGGTGTCCGTCCCGGTGATCAACAACACGGTGTGCGAGTCTATGTATAGGTCTGCTGGGTACATAGAGCATATACCGCATATATTTATTTGCGCTGGTTGGAGAAGGGGCGGGTTCGATTCCTGCGAGGGGGATTCGGGTGGGCCGATGGTGATCCAGAGGCAGGATAAGAGGTTCCTGCTGGCTGGTATTATATCGTGGGGGATCGGCTGCGCTGAGCCTAATCAGCCCGGTGTTTATACGAGGATAAGCGAATTTAGAGATTGGATCAATCAAATATTGCAATTCTAATTCCATTGTTTCGCTGTTTGTGTATCTTCTATTATCTACGATTTCTAACCAGTGAGAAAACTAGTCGATTGATGTCTGATTTGGTAAACGTTTGCTGGAAAAATTTGATCAAATTTATAAAAGTTTTCTATCTGTGTGTATACGCTTCATTTATCCTAAAGTACTTATAGTTGGAGCAGGATTTTAGTGTTTTTGGATAAATGGATAAGTTGTATTAAAAGTGCATTTTCTTTTAAAAAAAATGCCAGATCTCTTTACATTCATATTTCAATTAAACACTCCTCTATAATGCAAAAAACAAAACCGTATAAATTACGTAATTTGTATAAATTAAGCATAAATTAGCAATGTATCGATTATTTATTTAATTGTTAGTTGTAAGTGTTAATTTATTTACAAAAATATATAATAAAAAGTGTTACAGCGTATAAATGCCTGCGCCTTGGTGTTTTAAATCTAATTTATCCTTTCCGCCCCATTTACCGCGAATGACAGATATTTCGCGATGCCAACTTAGCGGGAAAAAAGTCCCGATTTTCCTCGCCGCATCCGTTTTATCGAAAAATTTCTCTTTCGATTATCGAATCACTGCGTTCCGCTTTATTTAGTACTCGCTTTGCATATGTTATCGAACGTAAAAACGTTCGCCATCGAACACGTTCGCTATTAAAATAAATTCCACACGAATACGAATTCGCCTTTATATCCGATGGATTAAAACCGCAGGAGTTTTCGAGTTTCTCTTCTTCATTTTTCAAGTGCGTAAAGTGGACGGCCGGTCACTTTCTAGCAAGGAAATTGGATAAGTACCTTTAATGTGTACGATGAGATACTGTATAAAAAATGTGAAAAAAAATGGTTTTATGTAATTTTTGATTGTTTAACTAGAATATAAAATTACTAAAGATTATGATGGAGGATCTTGTAAAATGTTAAAAAAATTGGCTTTATAATTGTGATGACTTGAAGAAGGTTGTAGTCCTTTGAAATGTTACATTTTTTTGGTCTCGGTGCGGGTGGTTTTTTCGTTATATTGGCCAAATTAATTGTTGCACAGAAAATTTATAGAGACACTTTTTGTTGCAAATTGAATCCTCTACAACTTTAGTTATGTAAGTTTTGGTCGTAGAGTTGAAAATAAACAAGTTATTAACGAAAATAGATAAAAATTTGGGGACAAATTTTCTTTTTTTTATTTTACCTTGTTTTCATTGTAACTTTTTTTCTGGTCATTTTACAAAAAAATCACATCAGAGTATTTTGATAGAGGAGATTTCAAGGATTAATCATCATTACCTACTTCTACGAATTTGTATCCAGGAAGTTGCAGGATGTTAACACTACAAATGCAAGATCAATGAAATTTTTGTGGCGATAAATTAAATCAAATTGTCAAAATTTCTCCCAATTTAATCTTGAAAATTTGCCACATTTTTTTCATTAATTTTCATGCAAAATAAATTAAGTAGGTGACACAATAAACCCCTAAAAAACCTCTTACAAACAAACACATCTGGCCCCGTTAATAAAGCTAACAGGTACCCATAAAAACAAACTTCCTTCTACACTTCGGAGACGTAAAAAAAATCCCACACTAGTATTTAAATTTAACGATCGATACTCAAACACACCAACTCTAAAACAAACAAATAACGTAACCATTTCCGTCCAACTCTAAAAGTCGAGGTACCATCATTTTTAGACCCGCTACGGTGTCCCAGTGACCCACATCCTCGGTCCCGATGGTCTTCAGACAGCGGAAGCATGTCTTCAGTAGCTCCTCTTGTGCTTCGCCGTATTCACGTATCACCTGGTGGGACACCATCGCCGACGGACGATACATCGCTTCCACGACAGTTCACACCGCTCGCCAAAATGCTCCATCGCCGAAGATAAGGATCGATTATAACCGCTGATTAAACGTATTTTCGCTCGATTTTCGTACATGCATCGGCCGCATTTATTTTGATACGATTTATGCAAATATGAAGATTGGTGTGTTAGTGAGTTTGTGCCTAGTAGGATGCTTTTTTAAGGAAGTAGATAGCCAATATAACGAACAACGAAAAGGTAATTAATTTTATTAGGAGATTAAGAAATGCTGTTGTAATAGGTCAGTGTTTTTTTTTGGGCTGTGCTGGTTTATGGTTAACTGTATTAGGATTCAACCTACATACATTTTATATTAATTAATTTATGCGTATAAGGAAGCTGCTTGGAATACAAATTTGATATGTCCAATTTGTGAAAATGATACGGCAAGTTTAGTAAACGCTCTACATACGAAATAAATTTAAATTTCCGATAACCTGCAGCGATTTAATGCAATTTTCCTATTTCGCTGGTTTCGAATGTAGTACATATAAATGCGTTTTCTATTCACCAATTGTTGTGCTAATTATCGCATTGTCATCGAGATCTTTATCCAAAATTGTTAATCTTTCGCATTCATCGCAAATTAATTAACCGAGCAGATTTTAGTATGAAAAATTAGAACAGATGAAACGGCTTATCCGTTAGGTAAAGCGCTCGCCTTGCAACGCAAACAATTAATACAGTTTTAAAACAATTATACATTATAAAAAAGTGACCTAGTGTGGCGAAAAACGAGCCATGTAATGTATCAATACACAAGAATGAAACATTTTTTCCACTACATCGATAGCCTAGTTCTCAGTATTAAAGTAGGTATGTAAGAAAGTTTGTTTAAGAAATAATCTGTCTTTTAACAATTAACATAATTTATTAGAGCTTTCTTCTAATTTCAAGTAAAACGTACGCAGCGCAATTTCGAATGATTGTTAAATCGGGGTTAATTAGAGGATTATTTTAAATTAGAACATTTTTTTGTAGCTGAATTTATAGGGTAACATCCTAATGTTTAATTAACACAAACCAATCAATGAATCAAATACAGTGTTTACATAGGATTGGTTTCATCTGTCACCTGTCGAGCAGAGTAAAATCCAGTGCAATCAACTCGATATCTGACATCACTTTACCGGTTGGTAAACATAATTTATACAAATTCAATTTCGTTCTCCTAATTTCTTGGTATCATCTAATAAGAATTAATTACATCCGATGGTGCTCATTTCGCGTGTTTCTTTCGCTCGAAGATCTGCGTAGAACCGGTTTCTCCAGTTTAATTGTGTAATAAAAATGCAACTTTTTTATCTAATAATCCAATATTATCCAAACTCTTACTTGCTGCTGCTTCCACCCATTCCACCAATCGTTTGTAATCATAATCCCAAGTCATTAGAGCTAAAATCCGGCGCGAAAAAGGGAAATCCTCCGGCAGGAAATCTGCATGAATCGCAACGCTCTAGAGGTGAAGTTTGGTCGTGCTCGGGGGGTCACCTGTTCGTCGAAAACTTTCCCGCTTTCATCTGCACAGACGGAGTCACGTACTAGGTCAAGGAATTGTCACGTCCGAGATTAGCGTAGCCGAGCCGGAAAGGGAAGTCGCATCGGCTCGCTTTGGACGCCGAACTATCGCATTAAAAACGACGATCGTAATTTTATTCTAAACGTTATTTACTTAAGTTTACTGCGGTAAATGCTTGTTTGATTTGTACGAGGATGTCTCGAAAGAGTCACTAAGTTTCTAAGTTACTAGACAGCAATTTTAAAACGTTCTAAAGTATTTTTATGAGCGCAACATTGTGTACTATCTACCTAAGTTTCTTAAGTCCCCTTATTTTCTTCTTTTAATAACCTGTGATTCCCAGATTCATAACAAATCAGTGCTACCAACTTATTTTTTACACTTGTTGCCAACTTTTCAACAATAAAATTCCAACCATTTTTGACCACCCATTTTATTCTTCATTGAGCATACAACAGTATCATCACAAACTAGACTTAAAAAAATGAATGTTGTCTTCCTAAGATTCTCAATCCTCTTTATTTTCTTCTTTTAATGACCTGTGATTCCCAGGTTCATAACAAATCAGTGCTACCAACTGATTTTTTAAACTTATTGCCAACTTCTCAACAATAAAATTCCAACCAATTTCGACCACCCATTTTATTCTTCATTGAGCATACAACAGTATCATCACAAACTAGACTTAAAAAAATTATTGTTGTCTTCCTAAGATTCTCAATCCTCTTTATTTTCCTCTTTTAATGACCTGTGATTCCCAGATTCATAACAAATCAGTGCTACCAACTGATTTTTTACACTTATTGTCAACTTTTCAACAATAAAATTCCAACCATTTTCGACCACCCATTTTATTCTTCATTGAGCATACAACAGTATCATAACAAACTAGACTTAAAAAAATTATTGTTGTCTTCCTAAGATTCTCAATCCTCTTTATTTTCCTCTTTTAATGACCTGTGATTCCCAGATTCATAACAAATCAGCGCTACCAACTGATTTTTACACTTATTGCCAACTTTTCAACAATAAAATTCCAACCATTTTTGACCACCCGTTTTATTCTTCATTGAGCATACAACAGTATCATCACAAACTGGACTAAAATAATGATTGTTGTCTTCCTAAGATTCGCAATCCTCTTTATTTTCCTCTTTTAATAACCTGTGATTCCCAGATTCATAACAAATCAGTGCTACCAACTTATTTTTTACACTTATTGCCAACTTTTCAACAATAAAATTCCAACCATTTTTGACCACCCATTTTATTCTTCATTGAGCATACAACAGCATTTTATCACAAACTATATACATTGAAGAAAAAAAATGGTTGTTTTGCCTTGGGTCAGGCTGGAGTTGCAGAAGGGTGGGTCGAATTTAGCGCAATTACAGCTGAAAATTTCGCTGAAAAAACGCCGGTTTCGTGTGAAGAACCAGTTCCCAGCTACAAGACGAGAGCGTATCATTAACTTTACTTTTGTTTGTCAATAAAAAAGGCCGGCGTTCGAGTCGGTGCTCGTCGAAAATGGGAACGAATTCAAATCGGTCGAGTTGTATTTCAGCGATTAATTTAGTAGTAAAAGCGTCGAAAATTACGTTAATGTGTCGCGGTCTTCTTACTCCGCCGGCAATTAGAGAATTCGACGGGTACCTAATAGAGCCATCACGCTTTTCCCTAAATAAGTAGAAAGTCGCCACGATTTTCACACTTGCATTTCGATTTACTTTCCGAATTTTATGGCAAAACGATTCTTTAGTAACGGACGGTTTGATGCTATTGAAATTACCAGTTGGTTTAAGGTTATTACACGAAGTATGCTAATTATATACCTACTAGTAAAAATCAACTGTAAAAGTAAAAGAACGTAAATCTGAGGGTTTGCTAACGACCGAAATGAATTACTAAATATAGCCACATCTTCGTTAACCACAAATATCCTGAATTTCTAATCCATTGTTTGAGATAAACCGCAATAAAAAAGAAATTTCTATTTACATTGTTTTTCGTAGATATTCAAAAATAGGACGCCAGATATGATCAATAATCACTCTCGGTATTCAGATAATTGCGAGGTGAGCGATTGGAAATTGAAATGAAACGCGTCATTAAAATCATCGTAATTGCACATATCATTATCCCACAATGTACCTACATAATAAATTAGCGTTTTCCCAAACGATTTATATCGACGAATCCAACGAACGAAATCTCTTTATCAAAGAGTACTATTAGCACCTCGCATTAGATCTTCTTCGAGAATAACTGTTTCAAATTAACTCGAATGAGGTGAAACTGGCTATTACATATCCCGTTTGATATTTCTCGGAGTACAGTGGCGTATTTCCGTACCTTATCGAACTCGATTCGCAAAATTCATTGTTAATTCAATCAAGATTGATGCAGCTGAAGTGTTTAATGTTTCTACAATTCCAGGTCCAAGAAGGCTTTTCGGGGGTTATCGGATAACGCCTAGGTACTGCAAAGCCACGCAGAAGCACTCTTCGTCCACCGGGGGGCCCAACATATGCATGTTCAACCACGAATGCAGGCAGAAGGAGGGCAAGGTGGTGGGAGCCTGCATGGACGGGTTCCTCTTCGGCGCCTGCTGCCAGCTGAAGAAAGGCTCCAGCGTGGGGGAGTACTTGGACCAAGGCCTCTCGACCATCAGGCCCATCGACATCACCTCCTTGGGCGTGTCGCACATAGCCCAGACGCTGCTGAACGCCGGAGTGCGGCCCACCGACGTGGAGATAAACAGCGTGTCCTCCACCGAGGCCACGAAAACCACGGTTTTGAACCACGTGAATAGCATAATTAAGGACTACCTGAAGCCTTCGGCGGGAGTGTACTCCAGCACGCCAGTGCTGGCCATATCGCTTTCGAACGCTCCCATAGAGTACACGACTGTTAGCGATTTTAGCAGACCAAAGCCCCACGACAGTAACTACATAAGAGTACCCACCATAACGCACGATACCTCCAAAAACGGCAGCCAAGAGTTCTCCACGACGCAGCACTCCCAGACCGAAGTGGTCATCACGTCGCGCAAGCCCCCATCTACCTCTTATGTCTTCAGCAGCACCGTGCCCCCCAAGAGACCCACCCTCATGTTCAGCAGGAAACCCACCACGAAATCCAGCAAGAAACCTTCCACTTTCGTCAGCTCTTCGACCAAAACCACGTGGGCCTACTCGCCTACCGCGTTCGTTACAACCCCCAAGCCGCCTTCGACTTCGTATGTATACAGCTCGTCGCCCACCAGGCGGCCGCCGCCTTCGACTCTGAGCTCCTACCTGGCGGGGCCGGCGTACAGCGTGAGTTCCAATCCGATATCGAGCACTTTTTCCACGCCAGCGCCCACCATCATCGTGCTGGGGCCTCTATCGACCGATGCTGATACTGAGAAGCCGAAACCGGTTTCGTACGAGCACTACCCGGTTACTGTTCAAAGACCTACAGCTCTGCCCAACAAGAAGAACCCTAATCCGGTGAATCATGTCACCATTAACCAGCATTTGGTGCAGAATATATACAGCACCACGTCGAGGCCTTATGTTACTGGTAGCTCTCCGGAAAGGCCTTCTCCTACTGTGCTGATTACTCCTAAACCGAGTATTGCTTCACCGGATTATTCCGATATAGTGGAGGTGACTCTACCTTCGTCGCCTGATGATTTGATCAATTTCCCGCCGGTTAGAAACCCCAATTTAAACATGTCGCATTTCCCATCATTGGGCGATAGTGATATAACAACACCAAGCTTCATCGAGGATGAATCTTTGAACGCTAACGTGGAATCGTTCGTTAATCAAGTAATCCAAGGGCTGAAAGAGCCCTTTCAAGGGTTAAGGGACGTGGTGAGCAACCGGAGAAATATCACGCAACTCCCTATCGGTACTACAACGGTAAAGCCTACGACAAGAAAGCCCACGAAGGCGAGTACTGTAAGCAAGAAACCGGTCGCGACGCGACCGGTGGCCACCAATACTAGACTCACCACTACTCTAAGACCCGCCACCACCACGAAATCGCCCAACAGACGGACTACTGTTACAGTAGGTACCACCAAAAGGCCTACTAACACCAAGCCTACGGTTAACAAGAAAACCAAACCGACGAAAAAACCCGCTACGACGGTACACAATTACATCGAACATTCGACGGAGTACGTCGCCATCGACCCGGAAGATTACAGAACAGGTTAGTGGAATAGTACCTTTAAAATAATCACCGGGCGGCTATGAATCTACGGGGAACATTAATTTCTCTTATCATTTTGAGTTATTAATTATAGGTAGATCAATTGGACCATCAAATATACCACATTAGCTGCAATGGAGAAGACCACGACTTTTTTTTTTAATTTTTTTTTTCAAAACCGTGTGCTCTAAGAAGGCGCGTGATGAAATTTTTATTTTTTTTCTGTGGCCAAATAAGGCCGCAATTAATTTTTAAAGTTTGAAAAACGTCACACAATCGTCATACACTCTACTCCAATCAAAGCGAGAGTTGCAAAGAGAAGTCACATTTAGCAAGTTTGCCACGTTTCCTATTACTCTTCTTTACTCAGCAAAATGTGCGTTTTTTGTATATTTATTGCAATAAACATTTTCTGATTTATCCATTTCTTCCATTACCTAATGGATAATTCGATATATTAATATAGAAATAACATCTTCATCTGTATAAATTGTAACCGATTTTCGTGTTAAAAACACAAATAATGGTCCTGAAAAATTTATTTGGCAACATTCTTGTCAACGTCAATATTATCAGTAAAGTGTTTTGTGCCAAACTGCAATTCGTGTAATTTGTTTTGTGCATTTTTCAGAAAAATCTGACAAATGACAGTTTGATTTTTGTTCGTTTGTGTATTCTTTGTTACTGCGTTCGAAAATTCATACTATTTACTATACAACAAGACGTGAGTGGTTTATGATTGGTTGATAAGGTATGAGTCAAAACCCGAAATTTTTAAATTTCAAAGGGCTATATCTTTTTAATTATAAAACATTTTAAGCAACTGAAAACGGTTTTGAGCTCTAATAAATCATTTCTAATCGTATCTTTTGCCGAAATCCGCGTATCTCACATCGTGGTCTTCTCCATTTATAAGCACACTTTTGATTCATTTTTGAAAAATAACCGACAGTCTAACCAGAGTATTCGGTTATCTATGGAACGACTCGTTTAAACCGGTCCGCATTAGCGACATTTAAATCAGGAATTCGTTGCAGAATGCGGCAAGCGGCCGTTAATCCGGTCGGCGAAGATCGTCGGCGGCAAGGGCGCCGTCTTCGGCGAGTTCCCCTGGCAGGTGCTGGTCAGGGAGTCCACGTGGCTGGGCCTCTTCACCAAGAACAAGTGCGGCGGCGTGCTGATCAGCCACAAGTACGTGATGACGGCGGCCCACTGCCAGCCCGGCTTCCTCGCCTCGTTGGTGGCCGTCTTCGGCGAGTTCGACATCTCCGGCGACCTGGAGAAGCGCCGGCCGCTCAGCAGGAACGTCAAGCGCGTCATCGTCCACCGCCAGTACGACGCCCAGACGTTCGAGAACGATCTGGCCATACTGGAGCTCGACCAGCCGGTGCAATTCGACCAACACATTAGTAAGTACCTTCCACCTAGTGCTAAAGACTTCCTCCTGATGACGAGTTCGATATTTCAGTACCAATTTGCCTGCCGCGGGACGAAGAGGACTTCACGGGGCGCATGGCCACGGTGACGGGTTGGGGCAGGTTAAAGTACGGGGGCGGCGTGCCGTCGGTGCTGCAGGAGGTGCAGGTGCCCATCATGGAGAACCACGTGTGCCAGGAGATGTTCCGGACGGCCGGCCACTCGAAGGTGATACTGGAGTCGTTCCTGTGCGCAGGGTACGCCAACGGCCAGAAGGATTCCTGCGAGGTAAGAGTGTTGTTGTTGTTGTTGAATTGGTTGTTGATTTGGTTGTTTTGTTTAGGGGGATTCCGGGGGGCCGTTGGTGCTGCAGCGGCCTGATGGGAGGTACCAGCTGGCGGGGACGGTGTCCCATGGGATCAAATGCGCGGCGCCCTATTTGCCGGGGGTTTACATGAGAACGCAGTACTTCAAGCCGTGGATAACGTCGGTGACTGGCGTGGCGGCTCCTTAGAGTGGAAGTTTTGGTTTAATAGGATTTTATTCGTTGTTTCTGAAGTGATGCGCAGTCTAAAAATAGTAGAAAAAAATGTTCCTGATGTGGCATATCTTTTTTTAACGAGAAAGTGGAAAGATAATCAAAATTTTCATCCGAATACGCTAGATTATTGTAACGAGAAGGAAGTAAATATTGTATATACTTGAGTATATTATGTACATAATAAAGAGAGAGTTTAGTAAATTTTTTTAGATTAGAAAATTCGTTCAAGAATGTCATTTTAGAAACGGAAAAAATCATGGTAGCCCATCCTTTTTTCAGTTCCTAAACTGCCTATTTTAGATTGTAATAATGAAATATTTATTTTGTTAATGATTTTTTTTTTCGAATTACAATTGTTTTTGTTTAATTTCCACATCTTTCAATCCCCTCCCTCTCGATTACCCCACACTTACAACATTAACGACACCTCCAAACCATCCCCTTTAATACCCGATATTAACTCCAATTTGGAGACTACAGTAATCCTTCCAGCAACCGTCACGTCCCGCTTCCCACGGAATCCGTTTTTTGCGTTACTCACCCGGTTCCCGGATTCGCCCACGAAGGACGATCGTGCAAACAAATGCCCACACAATACATCGTTATCCCGTTAACGATCCCGCCCGAACGCCGCCCGAATCCCGACGAACTTCCAGCCTAATAGTGAATGGAGGGGTTCGCTTATGGATCGCACGGCGAAAAGGAGTAGTAAGGAGTTTCATTGTTAAGTTAGTGCGAGTTGAGTCGTGTTCTTGGGTTGGCTGTCGATTGGATCCCTACAAGTAAGAGGCTCTGAAGTTGTAAAAAGGATTGTTAGATTTGTGAGTTTGAACGAGGAGAGTTTGCGGGAGTTTTTTTTGTGTTAGTAGGAGTAGATTTTTAGTTGAGTGTTATTGGTTGATGGGGGTTGAATGAGTTGAATGAAGGGGTGTTTTTTTATTGATATTAACATTAAAATGTATGTATTTTATGTTTAATTTATCGTTTGTGGTGTAAAAGAGGTAGTTAATTGAGTAAGTGAGGTAGATATTTGATGTAAAAAGTATAAAAAAAGGAAATTCCGCCGTATCGAACCGATGCGTGCGCATTAAAAGAGCAAGGTAGCAGCACAATTAGCGTCTGTTCCGGAACGAAATTGCAACAAGTCAATGAATGAACGCTTGCAGTATACCTAATGACGTTGCAGTTTGGCCTAATTGAATAATCGTTAAAAAAAACTTCGATTTTTCTTTGTTAAACCCCAACAAAATTCGCTCGTTCATAAACACGAGTTTACAAAAAATTCATTTAAAACCCAATTCTCTTATAGACCAACAATGAAATCCCTCATCGCATTAGCAGTCATCTTCGTCCTGAGCCAGCAAGCGGACGCCTGGGGCGGTTTATTCAACCGCTTCTCCCCCGAAATGCTGTCGAACTTGGGCTACGGAGGCCACGGAGGCGGCGGCGGCAGCTTCCTCGTAAGCCCCACGACCCGACCAATACACCCACCTAACTAACACTCCTGTAATCTTCCAGAGAAACGACGGCGACGAGGGCATCCTGGAGGAGTTCGCCAGCGAGAACAACGAAGAGGAGCCCTGCTACGGCAAGCGCTGCACCGCCAACGAGCACTGCTGTCCCGGGTCTGTTTGCGTGGACGTCGACGGAGGTAACAACCGTTTTATTAACCCTTAATCCTTAATGAATTAACGCGAATATCCTTTCGCAGTGGTGGGGTCGTGCTTGTTCGCCTACGGCAGGCGCGTGGGGGAGATCTGCCGCAGGGACAGCGACTGCGAGTCGGGCTTGGTGTGCGCTGAAGCCGAGGCGATGGTGTCCACGAGGGTCTGCCGGCCGCCGGTGCACCAGGACAAGCAGTATTCGGAGACTTGCAACATGTCCAGCGAGTGCGATATATTCAGGGGGTTGTGTTGCCAGTTGCAGAGACGCCACCGACAGGCCCCCAGGAAGGTGGGTGTGCAGGGTATGTGGGTGAATGGATAGTTAAATGTTTGTTTTAGGTTTGTTCGTACTTCAAGGATCCTTTGGTGTGCATAGGCCCGGTGGCTTCTGATCAAATAAAGAACGTTGTGCAGCACACGGCCGGCGAGAAGAGACTCACGGGCCAGGCAGCGTTCAAAAGACCCATGCACTAAATCAATTTTAGATCTATAAGTATATCTTCGATAGTAAACATATTTTTATACATTCAATAGAGGTGTATTTTTAACACGACTTCCATGAGATAGAGCAGCTTCCATTCGTATTTTTGAGAAGACGCGTTTAGCGCTAAAATTTGAAGGAAGTTACTCGATTTATTTTATCAAAAGAATAAAAATATGTCTATTGATGTTAGTAAGGTGTAAATTAGAAATGTTGGTAACTGAATTTGAATTTTAGCGCGATGATTTTTAATTACCCACTCCTGAAACTACATACCTCAGTTGAATGTATAAACATCAAAAAGTCAAAATTCTGAAGAAATATTAAGGTGTTAGAAATATTAAATTTACAAACGATATACCTATATATTAATTATATCACATATAGTCGAAAACTCTCAATATTACAAGTAGAGTATAAGTTAATTTGTGTATACCTATTTAGAGGCTGAGGTATTTAATATTTAGAATAAGAAACTTTTTGGCCTAGGCAACTATTAAAAGTAGTTTTACAACACGAACGTGCGGAGAGCGGCCGGGTGATTTTTCTCGAAAATATATCAAAAATATCCATTTCCACTTTCGAAGAATCGGCCGGCAACAATCCTAACATCCTGTATAAGAACTCAGTACAGTAATTATACGTTTAACGATTCACTACTTTTCTATGTAGTCCGCACGAAATGATCTTAACAGTTTCTCGACTTTTTGTCATCTGTCTGTGATGTTCTAATATGAGAATCGTCCAAAATCAATTTGGAATGCTCATATTATTCCAGTTGGATTATCTGGTGATGTCGAACGGTTTTAACAAAGGTGCAAGCAAACGTTGCGAATTGATACATATCATGCTATACATATCATATTTAAACTATATTGATGTTATAAATTATTATTTAATAAATGTCTACCAGCAATTACAAAACTATTTTTCTGTATTCTACCTTGATTTCTACTCTATAAAACACACACAAGATTGGTTCTAATACATTTTTATTTTTTAAACATTTACAAAAACAGAAATAGCACAACTATAATAAAATTAATAGTAAAAGAAGAAATTTACAATTCCATTTGTTCTCCATTGCCATGTCTTGGTTTCCTTTTTCGCTTCTTTGTAAATAATGATTCGTTGTCGACGAAATGTTGCAAATTAACATAATTCTCTGGCCTTCTACCTAAATAAATTTCAGGTATATCGATGCCCAGTTTTTCTGGTAACATGTACGAAGCAAGCCATGTAGCTAAGGGGGTGTACCCGAATGTGTACTGAGATTCCTTATGGTAAAAAGTTATGCCTTCGTAGAGCAACGAATGGTTTTCTATAGTCAAAGTTTCGAACATTTTCTCCTGAATTAATGATCTTTCGGCAGGTAGAGATTCCACTAAAACGAATTTGTACTTCCAGAATTTTCCAAGTTCGGGATTTTCTTTGAATTTATTGGCCAACCAATAGAATCTAAAGGATGCTTCGCTGTCTATAGTAGACATTGAATTCCAGAATAAACAGTCTAGAATAAATACTGTGTTTATTTTCTTGTTACAGACACAATCCAAAACGGTGGTTCCGTTTTCTTTGCCATTCCCGCCACCCGGGAAGTTGGTTTTTATTCGAAATAAAAACCTTCCTTTGTTGTTGTATATAAAAGTTTGTTGATTACGGGCCACTAGTAAAATTCGAAAACCCTCTGGAACTAGTTTAACGAACCAGTTTTCTTCTAAGTCATCGGGAATGTCTAAAAACCATTCGGTTATCATTAATTTGAAATATAATCGATCGGTTCGTCGATTTTGGGTAGAGTCAATTTCCATTTCTTCATCTTCACAGGATTCTTCGATTTCTTTGATAAATAAATCGCACAATTCTCGATTTTTGTCTGCTAATGCCTGTCGCCTGACTTTCTGCTCCTCGAGGTATTTTAACCTGCGCTCGTTTTGCGAAAATTTGCTTTCTTTATATTTATACAAAAAAGCATGAGGGTAACTCACAGGATTCTCTAATGTGCTTTCCATTTCAATATTTAAATCGATGAAATTTTATACAAATTTTGATTTGTAAGGTTATGTTTGTTGTTTTTGTATTTACGTCAACGTGTGACCAACATAAACACTGACAGGTGACGTAAAGTCACTAAACAAAAACCCTATCAATTTAGACGTTCCATTTAAAAATTTGACATTCATCAAAATTATTAGTATGAAATGAAATTCACTTTGGTATTTATAATCAGTGCATCAATACTCAATTTGGGAAATGCGAAAGGAAATTTCGGAATCATGGAGGACTACGTTACACCGGCCAATATAAAATATCCATTTGGAGACGAAGTTCAATTTGCATTCAATGTGTTAGACAAAGACGCAAACCCATTTCCTTGTGGAGATCAAAAGGCGATAGAAAAGCGATTGGGAAAATGTCCAATTCGCCAATTACAACTCCAACCAATAACTGTAAGTTTGCAAAAAATGCGAAAAAATGCCTAAAATCTAAAGATTTGTTGACACAATTAAACACAGAACACAAAACTACAACGTGCACTTGACAAGTTGATTTGACAGTTCAGACAGTTGACGTTTGTAATATATATTTGAAAATTGTCATAAAAAATAAGTGTAAATATTATTCATTTGGGTAAATAGCAACTTTAATAATGAAATTAATCTTTTAGAATCCATTTGTGGAGTGTCCGGATTATGCTGTAGTACCAACACTTCCCTCCTCCGATTGCGACAACAGTCAACAGAATAATCTAGGACCCGGTCCCGACGTGCTTTGCAAAAGGTGTGACCTGAAATTAACTTCTGATGGTTTAGGAGTCCTTATTGAATGCTGTTATTGTTTGGATGTAGCGTCACCTGACCGAGAAGCTGTCAGTGCTAATGGACAATGCCTCTTGATAAAAAAATTAATTTTCGTACATTGCAGGATCGAGAACTGAAAGATATACAATACAAGGCATACTTCGTACAAATCTCCAACTACTCTTCTGTTAATGTAATTGGTTCTGAATACTTCAATCCTTAGAAAGCTTAATCAGTCCACAGAGCAGTCCATTTAAAGTATTTACAGGTAAGATTATCTGTTTGCAGATACGAAGAGATTCCCGTTGCTATGAACAAAATTGTTTGATAATATGTTATGTATTTCTAGAATTTAAAATGTGGAAAAAAGTTGGTGGAAAATCTTTGGCGAGTTTGAATGTACTTCGAAGAATAAGTAGAGGAATAAGTAACATACCAAAGAGAGTAGAATTTTCTGATTCGACCGATATAAACTTATTTAAACCGGGTCAAAAATACCACGGATTTTTAGCCAAGCATGTTGAGAATATTCCCGAATTTCGAATAACGGCTGTGTATTTAATTCACGAAAAAACTAAAGCGCAATATTTGCATTTGTATAGGAATGACAGTAACAACGTTTTCTCCGTTAATTTCCGTACAACTCCATTGGCAAGTACTGGTTTGCCACATATATTAGAGCATACAGTATTATGTGGTTCGGAAAGGTTTCCAGTAAGAGATCCGTTTTTTAAAATGCTAAATAGATCTCTAGCCACTTTCATGAACGCTATGACAGCATCTGATTACACAATGTATCCGTTTAGTACACAAAATTATTCAGATTACAGAAACCTGCAAAAAGTGTATTTAGATGCAGTTTTTCGACCGAATTTGAAAGAATTAGATTTTATGCAGGAAGGTTGGAGACTCGAATACGCTGATCCCGCTAATGCAAAAAGCAATCTCACTATAAAAGGAGTTGTGTACAACGAGATGAAAGGAGTGTTTTCTGAAAACGAAAATATACTCGGGCAAAAATTGCAAAATTTGTTATTACCAGATCACACGTACGGTGTAATATCCGGCGGTGATCCTAAAGATATCCCTAATCTTACTTGGAATGACTTGGTACAATTTCACAAAGAGCATTACCATCCAAGCAACTCAAGAATTTACTCTTATGGTAATTTTCCTTTGTTACCCACTTTGAAGTATGTCGATGAAGAATATTTAAGCAAATATGATTATTTTGCACCCAAACACACAGAAGTGCCTAGACAGAAACGATGGGATGAACCAAAACAGCAGGATATTCTATGCAGATACGACAGTTTCGGAGAATCATTCAATAAACAAAATACAGTATCTATTTCGTTCTTAGTTTCGGATACCACCAACGTTTACGAGACTTTTGTAATGCACTTTCTAACCGAACTTTTAATCAGAGGTCCCAATTCCCCCTTCTACAAAAGTCTGATCGAGCCCAATTTTTCCGGTGGCTACACCTCTTCGACTGGCTTCGACAACCAGCCTAGAGATGGAATATTCACCATTGGATTACAAAACGTGCGAAAGAACGATTTCGCCAAGTTTTTCAAAATTTTCGATGATACCATTGATAGTGTGATTAAAAACGGCTTCGAGCCAGAGCACATTGAATCCGTTTTGCATCGTTACGAGCTATCGGTGAAACACGAAACGAACAATTTCGGCTTAAATTTACTGTTCGCCATTTCACCGATTTGGAACCATTCGGATAACGTGCTCAATCAACTCCACGTTAACGATTTGATCAGTAGATTGCGATCAGATCTCCAGGAAGATCCACAGTTCTTGCAGAACCTCGTTAAGAAGTATTTGAAGCACAACAAACACAGACTTACTCTAACCATGTCAGCTGATAAAGAATTCGATGCTAAATTGATGAAGCAAGAGCAAGATTTGTTGAAGAAGAAAATCAAAGGGTTGTCGGATACTGATAAAAAAATGATCTATGAGAAAGGTTTGGAGCTGCAAGCGCAGCAAAACGAGCCCGCTAAGACTGAGTTATTGCCTATTCTAACAATCGAAGATATCAGTTCCGAACTGGAGAGAGTTGAGAAAGTAAAATCGTCGTTGAACAACGTACAAACTCAAATTAACAAAGTAAACGCCAACGGTATAGTGTACTTCAAAGGAATTCTAAACACAATCGATCTGTCTCCTGAACAACACATGCTTCTACCTCTATTCTGCTACGTGATCCACAAACTGGGCACCGACAAAATGACCTTCAAGCAATTCGATAGCTTAGTCAGCAGGAAAACGTCAGGCTTGAGTTTCAGCAGCTACATAGGTGAGAGTTTGTTCCACCTACACACATATGAGCCCGGATTGCTCGTCAGCAGCTACTGCTTGGAGAAGAATGTGGAGAGTATGTGGGATATTTGGCAGCAAATATTCACCATCAACAAGCTCGACGATATGCAGAGATTCCAGATGCTTGTGCAGCTGTACATGTCGAATTTAACGCACGGTATAGCCGATTCTGGACACGTTTACGCCATGCAAGCTGCATCTGGACTCGTGTCTGGATCAGCTTATCAAATGGAATTGCTCACTGGATTACATCACATATCTTACATGAAGAGGCTGTTGAATACCACGCACTACAGAGGCATGCTGGATGAGATTGTTAACATAGCTAGAATATTGTTCAATAGGAACAAATTGAGGTAATTTTGAAGTGGTTTAAAAGAGATGTAGTAGTTACTAGTAATGTTTTTATTTGCAGAGTCGCGTTGAATATTTCTACGGAGAACGAAATGCCGATACTGAGCAGTTACGAGAGCTTCGTGAACAATTTACCCGAAGCTTCTACGGTTAATTCGCAAAACGATTCCACTTACGTAACAGGGAAAGTGTGGTCGCCAACAAACTCTGTAAATTGCCAGCATCACGTGCTAAACGTACCGGTGAATTACTGCAGTAAAGCAGTACTTACTGTCCCATATACTCATCCAGATTACGCGAAATTGCGGATACTCGCCAGGCTGTTGTCTTCGAAATACTTGCACCCGGAGCTCAGGGAGAAGCAGGGGGCGTACGGGGGCGGCGCTAGGCTCACCGGCGACGGGGTGTTCTCGTTTTTCAGCTACCGGGATCCAAGGAATTTGGAAACTCTGGACGTTTTCGATGATTCTTTCAGATGGTTTAAGACCAACGCGGAGAAGTTGAGCGATCAGGATATATTCGAAGCGAAATTGGGTGTGTTCCAAGCGGTGGATGCGCCAATTCCGCCTAGTCAGAAGGGCTGCGAGGAGTTCTTGAAGAGGGTAACGCCGGATATTAAGCAGAGACATCGCGTTGAGTTGTTGAGCGTTAACAAGGATGATCTGTACAAGATGGCCGAGGAGTATTTGGGGCCTAGGAATATTTTGAATACGGGGAAAGTCGTTATTGGGGCTAAAAGCGATAAAATGGATGTTAATAAGCGGGTGGACGAATTGTGGACTGTTATGGAGAACGTAGCTTAAATTCTGATCTTTTGTTTTTGTTGCAATATTAGATTGTAAATACATAATTTATAACAAACAGTTTTGTTCATTTTGTATGTTAAAAATTGTGTATGTACATTATTATTCTTTTAGAGTTTTAGCATGAGTCTTCCGCGAAATTATACCAAAGCAACGGATTATCTTAGAGGCGCTTTAAATTTGTTATCTAATTATCGTTGGATATATAATTATCAAAACACCCATATATTAGTTAGGAATATATTCGATCATTTTCCGAGTGATTGGGTCGATTTTTTCAATAGTTTATCCAACGCTGATCTTAATTGTTTGCCTACAAACGATTTAAAGGTGAGTAAAGTCGCGATTTGGTGAAAATTTTTATAAATTATCTTTTTAGAATTGCCCACCTTCTTTAGCTCAATTGCTCAACGAAATTAATTCTTTGACGCCTTGTGGAAATTATGAAGAAACGCTCGATGAAAATTGCGATTTCTCGCATAATAACGGCTTGAGCGATAAAAAGCGCCATGAGATAATTTCTTTAGCTCCCATTATAAACAGGATCTGTACAGATTATAAAATTGAGCTGATCATTGATGTGGGTTCTGGATTAGTAAGTTTAGAGCTTTTTGAATTGGTGTTAAATTTGTACTGTTGGATTTTTAGGGCTATTTATCGCACTATTTAAATTCCAAATACGAATATAAAGTAATGGGCTTGGAATGCTCGAAACGTTTCGTTGAATTGGCTGTAAAAAATCAAGAGAAATTTTATCCGAAATCGAAAAATCGGGTAATTTTCAAGGAACTTTTCATTGATTCCGAATCCTCTAAAACTATCACTGATTTAGTTAGAGACAATTTTGATTCAATAGGACTTAAATCCAGCGCTCTAGTGGGCCTGCATGCCTGTGCAGATTTGAGTGTGAATATTTTGGATATATTTTCAAAATTACATTTCGCCAAAGTGCTAATAATAATGCCCTGCTGTTACCACAGAATGAACTTGCAAAGTTCAAATGAAGTTAATGGAGAGGAATATTTCATCAATTTCCCAATTAGTAATAAATTAAAGGAATTGTACAAAGAATTCAATGCACAGGAGTATTTGAGAATACCATTTTTGCGACTCTCTTGTCAACAAACAATCGGTAATTTTATCAATATGACCGAAGCTCAACATGAGAAGCATGCTCAAGATTTAATGTTTCGGAATATTTTGCAGGAAGTCGCTGAAAGTGGTAAGTTAGTATATTTTTTGTATAAAATATATTTATAACTTTCTTGCAGAGCACTACCAAGTAAAGAGGCTCAAACGGAAACATGCAAATATTAATAGTGAGGATTCAGAGGAGAATTTTGAGGGTTATTTGAGAAGTTTACCAATTAGTTATTGCTTGCTAAATTGCAACAATGAAGCAGTTGATATTAATAATTCGTTTTTGGACAAGATGCGTTTAAAATGGAAGGAATACAAACATAAATGCTTCCTAATGGAAGCTTTAACGAGTCTTCAAGTTGCCATGCAACGAATGTGTGAAAATGTGGTGCTAATCGATAGAATTGAGTATTTAAAAGAAAAAGGTTTCGAATGTATTACACAGAAAATCACAAATGATCAACTATCACCAAGAAGCTACGCGATAGTTGCTACAAAGGTTTGATTTACATGTACAGACTACAATTGAATTTTTTAATAATGTTTAAATTTAAAAACATAAAAATTAAATACAAAGTAACCTATCTAATTCTTCTTTTTTATTAATTGTCTAATAATTTGACTGAGTGCAGGCTATATACAACAGAAGAAATTATAAGTCATTGTCATATGTCAAACTTGACATTTTGTAGAAAATAAGCAAATCACGGCGAGTTGAATTTTTAAACCCAGCTATTTTGCGAAGAAGTTAATAAAAGTGGTACAAAATGAGTTCTATAGGAACAGGGGTACGTTAAACACCGCCCGCTTTATTGCCATTAATAAAAATATTGAATTTTCAGTATGATTTATCAGCGTCTCAATTTTCACCGGACGGTCGGGTGTTTCAAGTCGAGTACGCTATGAAAGCCGTAGAGAACAGCGGCACCGTGATAGGTCTCAGAGGCACCGATGGAATCGTACTAGCCGCGGAGAAGCTGATCATGTCCAAGCTGCACGAAACCAGCACCAACAAACGAATCTTCAATATCGATAGACACATAGGAATGGTGAGTTAAATTTACTTCGATTAATGCAATGAAATAGGGCTAATTTGGGTTTATTGCAGGCGTTTTCTGGTTTGATAGCGGATGCCAGGCAAATTGTGGAGATCGCACGAAAGGAAGCAGCGAATTACAGGCTGCAATACGGCACTAGCATCCCGCTTAAATACTTAAACGATCGAGTGAGCATGTATATGCATGCTTACACTTTATACAGTGCTGTCAGGCCGTTTGGGTGCAGCGTAATCTTAGCTAGTTATGAGATCGATGAACCCAATATGTTCCTAATCGATCCTTCGGGTGTTAGTTATGTATGTACTCGAATTAATGCTAATTTGTGTTATTAATTCGTTATATTATAGGGTTACTTTGGTTGTGCAACCGGTAAAGCAAAGCAATCGGCTAAAACTGAAATAGAGAAGCTAAAATTGGGGAATCTTACTTGCAAGGAGATCGTGAAAGAAGCTGCTAAAATGTAAATTTTAAGAACTGTTTAGTTAGTGCTAATTTTAATGATTTAATTTGCAGAATTTATCTTGTACATGATGAATTGAAAGACAAAAATTTCGAATTGGAACTGTCTTGGGTGTGCAAAGACAGCGGTGGCCTGCACATTAAAGTACCGGAGTCAGTGTACGCAGAAGCAGAGAAAGCTGCCAAGCAAGCCATGGAAGCCGATTCCGAATCTGATACCGAAGAAATGTAACACCAGCAAGTATATATTAAGTATTTTATACTTTTTTCTTAAATAAATTGTTTTCAAATTTCATATACCACTTACAAATAAATCGGATAGTCTTAAATAATTTATTAAATTAATGAGATCGATACATTCACTTTCACACATTTACGAGACACACTACAAGAAGAATAAATAAACGATTTCCTTACATACTAATCCAATGCAGCATATTTTGGCACAACATTTTTCTGCATCCAATAATCACAGTGTGAATATGTCGAGTTTGGTAAAACATCTTGTCCCACTACTAACACTCGTTGACCTATCATATTCTCTTCGATATTACCATGCCATACGTAATGGTAAAACAACCCTTGCATAGCTGAAAAGTACCTTCTTTGCTCAGGGGTTCTGGGCTCGTACCTCCCCAAAATGGCATCCACATCCGAATCGATATCGGCAATATCTTCTGCAAACCGAGTCTGCGTGACTACATAAAAAGGTACAGTCCTCATTTGACTAGATAAGTGGAGGAGCGGGCAAACCGTTCGAATATCCGATATCATTTTGCTTAAACCTTTGTAATTTAAATCGTACATGGATAAAACATCCTCGAGTATCGGATTTTCGGACATAAAAGATTGCAAGATATGCTCCCTGACTAACTCCTTAGTCCATTCTTTGTGTTTCATTAGGAGCTTCTCAGAACTGGCTGAGTGTGCGGTGGTGCCTATTATTAAATTTACCGGTACTCCTTTATTGGTATCCCAGGTGCGATTATGTTCGGCTGACTTCAAAAATCGACCATCCTGCACCTGTAAAATACTAAAGTGATTACAATTTTAAATACCATGCTAAACTTACCAGCCAATGATGCCTCTTGTCCGGCTTCTCCTCTATCGAAGGCAAATCCAAGGATGGCTTTCTCCAAGTGTCTTCGATGGAAGAGACCAACGTTTCAGCATCGATTTCTTTTAAACATTTGATATCAGAGCAACGAACGGCGTCTAGGAAACTCCTGTTCTCGATCTCGTACTCTTTTAATTCTTTTTTCGGGTAAATTGTGCTACCCGACGAAGCCCAAGCCCTTATGAAATATTTACTGGCCCCTTTCATTCCGCTTAGGGCTGTGATGAGGGTAGCCCCGGCTCGATGTCCGAATACTGTAACAGCATTTTTGTTGCCACCGAAGTGTTCTATATTATACTGAACCCATTTTAAAGCTTCCAATATATCACTCAAACCGTAGTTGCCCGATGTCCTGGGGTACTCTGATTGAGATATGGCGTCTAATGCAAGGAAGCCTAAGGCTCCAAGCCTGAAATTCGGCCTTACAAATACCACGTCTCTGGATCTAGCATACCTTGCCGAAGGTCTCATTTTCCCCGGAGAGCCGCCTATGAGACTCTCAGCACCGATTAACACGATTACTGGTAATGGGTTATCATATCGAACATAAGGAGTTACCACATCTAGTGTAAGACAATCTTCTTTTCCGATTAATGTTCCGTTGCCGAGGATTTGTAGGCAAACGCCTGAATCATTGTGGGCTACAAAAGTACCATTCCAGCAATATTCTAAATTATCCAGCGGTTGAGCATATTTAAATCGTAGGTCTCCAATTGGAGGTCTTGCGAATGGGATTCCTCTGAAGGCAAATGAACTGTCTTCCATTAGGCTGATGAATGAAAAGAGAATTGTTATAATGTATGAGGAAATATATTAGAGTATGGAAACTTACCCTTCGACTTTTCCGCAACTGGTATGGGCTATTATTTTCCCATCATTCGAGGGAACAGTAACTTTCTGCCCGCTGAAAATAGCGAGTAATGTTACTATGATAACAGTCGATAAGAAAATAACAGATCCCCCTACAGATAACATTAAAAATTAAATTATCGGCTCGATACTATATGTTATAAATTTACCTAAGGCAACTTTGTAGGTCTTTATCTTGTTCATCCACTCTGAAGTTCTATTAGTTTTTATCTTTTCTGATAAAATATCCGAAGAACTCCTTCTGTCCTCTGGTTTTTCTGGTTCCTTCTCTGTAGCAATCATTTCTAGTGGCAAAATGCGTACTTACTTCGATATTTTATAGATTTCTGAATTAAATTTGCTTGAGCATTGGTCGTTACACTATTATCTAAGTATTTTAATGTATATGATACGTTAAATTATGGGCGAAAATGTATTTTACATCGCATTTTTTCACAAAAAATCATTATAATCCAATCACTATATCACAAACATAAACAAAAATAAAACATGACAGCTAAAGATTAGAAGAACTTCTCTTTATGGGTCTTTACTAGTACGGCTGCTCGGTTCACCCAAATATCAGAAATTTGACAACACTGTTGGAACACTTCGATAAATAGTCCCTTTAAAATGTCAAATGTTGTTTGAAAAAATAACTCTTTTTTTCTAGTTATGTTACTATTTATGTAGTCAGTCACTTTTAAATTCATGTTTTATTTATTTTCGTGTCGTTAATAGTAGAAATTGCAGCAATGAAAGCAAATTTAAAAAATTAGAGATAGTTGGCCGCGAAAATCAATAAGAATTGAATGAAAATAAAATTCACGCACGCTAGATCTTATCAGCTAGACTGTGAGTGACAACTGACAGGAGTGATAGGTGGCCATAAATGCTGTGTTTGGCCAACTATGGGTAAGTATTAATTTTTTGTGTATAAAATGAATTAGAAATTGTTGAAGATTCTAAGTGGGAATAAAATAAAACGCAGGTTTAAAATTTGGTTTAGTTTTTATTATAATATATAATATAATTACAATCACAGAAAAAATACGGATGATTATTATAAATTAATTAGAAAGGAAATGGTTTCAAATAAACTGATCATTTTACAATGTTTGCACTCCAAGTATTTCCTACAACTCTAATAATTTGAGCCTTCTTATACACAGATTGATATGCAATAAAGCAATAAAAAGAAACGTTTTAATGATTATAACTCTTTTTCAAAACATTGTGACGTTTCATTAGAAAAAACGGGTTATGTGTGAAGTTTAACTTCTTACATGTTAAACATGAAATTAAACTTCAGTCGAGCGTAACTTTTACGCAAAAACGTACATAATTTATTTAAAAAGTTTTATTGTACGCCATATTCGCAAAACAATCATACTTAGTATACTTACTAAACAAAATTAATATCGAATAAAATTTGCACTAAAACATTGGCTTGTTCGGCTTTTTGGCATAAATACACGAAAAGTATCAAAAAATCAAGTACGTCGGTAGGTACAAATATTAAACCGGGACTCATGCAAAACGATTTTTTACTCCATTAGCCAAATAAAGATGATTTATGATAATTCTAATTCCACCATGGTCACTGAATCCTCGACCAGTAGGGCTGCGGGGAAACCATGTCCGCTTGTCCCGGAGGTATCGCCACAGGCACGGACACCCCGGGCGATATCAAACCTAAAATAACAAATCACATGCCATTTACAGGCTTTACGCAAATTAACAACCATTCTCTACCTGTTGATGAAGCCCCATTGACAGCATACTGATGATGGCCGTTCATTTGGTAGGGCTGCGTGGGGCTGCAGCCCGTGGGTCTCGCACCGTAACCGATCCCTATGTCGTAGCCCGGCCTCGACATGCAATAACTGCCCATCGTAGGGCTCTCCCTTTGTTGCAAACATGACCCGGGGGAGGCCCCCATGCCCGGAGTCAGGGGCCCGTGGGCGAAACCGGACATCGACGACATCGTGCTAACATCATGAACAGAAAATTATTTATTATAGGGTGCTGGGAAACCTATACAGGGTGTCGCAGAAAGATTGGAGCATGGTTTACCTAATTACAGATTTTTGGGAAGAAAATAAGATGATTTAAACTGTATATATAAGAGTGTTAAGGTAATAAAGAAGTTACAGAATGTTAAATTTAAAAATAAGAAAGAGATTTTTTTGATATTGAGCCAGAATTGCTTAACTTTTTCACAGGATATCTCTGCTTTAGTGACATATTTTAGCTATTTATTTACCTGTATGTGTCGGATAAGGACATGGGTGGAGCGATGGGCGAGTACATGGTGGTATTAACGAAGGTTTGCAGGCGAGGCGGCGACGCCGTCTGGCCCGGGTGCTCCGTCGGGACGGAGGCGCCGCGTCTTTGGTTCCGGAGCTTCTCCTCGCGGCGCCATTTCGCCCGGCGATTCGAAAACCACACCTGAATCCGGGCCTCCGGCAGGCCGATTTTCGCCGCCAGGCGTTCCCTAGCGAACACGTCCGGATAATGAGTACGTTCGAATTCTAAAACGCTCAAATATTAGAAATATCGTTGCTATTCGTTCCCGCAAATGCAACATCCATAAATTAACCAAACCACAACCAAATAAAGGAACCAATCACCAGCTCAAAGTGCTGATTCTCGTATTGGTTGCGGCTTGTTTTATAACATGAATTGCATATAGGGAACAAACCTTATTATATCTCTAATTACATCCACTAATATTAGATATACTGCACAGGGTGTTAATGAATATGTGTTACAATCTCCTAATAGGAAAGGTAGTATTTTGTAAAAATAGACTGAGAAGTTATTTTGGAGGTTTCCTTTAGGACCTGGAGCCCTTTGAAGATGGTATCTTCGACTCATTATTTCTCGAATATCTCCAGAACCTCATCAGTTTTGAACTTGACACTGTACACATTTAATAAACATTTAATAACGGTTTTTTAGCTTTAGAAATGGTTTGAAGACACCATCTTCCAAGAGCTCTAGCTCCACAGTCTATTTTTCCATTTACTAACCTACCTTATAGAAGTTTGTAACCCGTATTCATTAACACCCTGTATATGGGTGAATTATAAAATTACCTTTTTCCAAACTGTCTATTTGATCGTTGGTGAAGGACGTGCGATTCCTTTGCAGCTTCCTCTTCAATCTCAGCCTGGCCTGGTCGTCGTCGGGACCGATGCTGGAGCCGGCGTTGGAATTGTCCCCCGAATTCGTTTCGTCCGAGTGGATCCCGTCGATTTCCGTTCCTGAAAGGACCCGTAATTGGGATGAAGTGAGCGAATTGAGGTAAGTACCTAAACGTAGCTATTCATTATGAATTACCCGCCGTTTAGACGTTTTTAGAGTTATTAGAAAGGATTTTAAATGCTGGTTGTTGGTAGAGATTGTACCGGTGTAAGTGGTGAAAATTATTAAGATAGTAGAGAGTAGTAGGGTTTATAACAAAAACGAAAAATATCAAATTTGAGGTGCATATTGTGCAAAATTTAATTGTTATTGACTGTAATTAATGGGGGCTAAAGATGAGTTAATGATTTTACTAATATCATACTTTTAATTGGCTGCAAAAATTGGGAGTGGAATTTACAATAGAAATGTTATGAATTTATATTTTAATTAAGAGTTTTATTAGTAATTCTTCAACAAAATAGGGCTAGTACCTTGAAAGTTTCACTTTCAAATTTTGAAATTATCACGTGTATCTAGTAATATTTCAATATTAAAACAGTAAAACTGTTTAACTAACTTTTTAAAACTTTAACACTAAAATTGTTTATCCAACCCTTATATAATAATAATAGAAATATTAGAAGTTTTTGGATATACCTTGTGGGGTTTATACGTAATCCACGTATATGCGTATATAATATTATTAGGGGAGAGAAACGGATAGCGTAGCAGCCGCGCCTCTGACTTACACTTTCCTACCCTCCTTATCATCAGTTTCTGGTTGGTTGATTTCGCCGCTCCAGATCTCTATGTCTTATCTTTCCCGACCGAAGAGAGACCGGCCCACCCCGAAACACAGCGAAAGGAGAAAGGCACATCCGCCGTGTCCCCTTCCGTTTCGCGCGCCACCCCGGACCCCTCGTTTTCGAAAACGGTTTTCTTCTCTTTTCCCTCCGCGAGCCGCGACCCCCCGCTCGCCCCCTCGCCCGGCGTTCGCAGCCCTCGACGGTGCCCCACTCGTCGGGCTTTTAAGACTGCGATCGCTTTACGGGCGCGACGGCATCGTAAACGGGGTGGTTTACGCGTTAAAGAAACCATACATTATCCGTCGGTTATACGCGTTTTAACTTCGAAAGTAAAAACTCGACACTCGGATGTCGGGGGGATGAAATGATTAAATTTTTTTTTAACAGAAACGGTGGAATTTGCACACACTTTTTTTCGAATGCTTATTTTTTAAATCGTCGCATTATTTGTTGTAAATTCCAATTATCTATAGTCTATAGTTTGTGCAAATCAAAGTTACATGCACGTCACGAATAGACAGTTTAGAAAGTTTACAAATTCTAAGAATTTTCTAAAATTGTCAAAAATGGTTTCTAGAGATTTGAAAATAATAATTCTCGTATATAAACCTTGATTTAAAATTGTATATAGAACAGTTTTATTTAATAACTCGAAATATTAACAAGAAATAATGAATAAAGCAGCAAATACAGAGCAAAATGACAAAAATAAATTGAAAATTAAAGTACCTATCGGTTGACAATGTTAATTTCTAACATCCCTTGTTAATATTAAATGAAATTCTGTAGGTATTAAACTTAAATGTTGGTCACAATGGTTGGCAAATATGACGAAATTAGTGACGTGCATCCAACATTTGTTTTGCACAAACTCTAAATTAAATTAACATCAGGAGTTAAGAGGGGTTGTGGAATCGACAGCGAGTGGAGAAAAAAAACTCTTCCACGAGACGAGCACAATTTGTTTAACTAAGAAACAATTTAACAAGAGGGTTTATTTAACTTTGGTGCGGCATCAAAAGGCCGGTTCGCTCTCTGTCGGTAGCGGAGCGGCAGAGCGCCTTCGGGGCTTTATTTCGCTTTGTTACTGTTTAACAAATCCACTGCAAGTGACACGTTCGGTTAAAAATCCGATTGCTGAAACCGAATCCCCGTCCTCGGGGCGTTTTACATTGCCGAAAAGCCGCAGAGTTGGAATCTCTCCGGAAAATTCCGGGGTCGGTTTTTAACGTTTAATTTGCAACAATTGGAATTTGACGCGCCGACCATAAACGGATTAAATGGAATTATTAACGCATTAATTAAAATTTTCATTGGATTCGTTTCTGACCGAACGAAGTTATGCTTTGTGTGGATGCCACGTTCTGTTTTCTGGATGATTGTGCGTTCGGCCGTTCACGCTGAAAACAACAATTTTCATTCTTTTGTTGTAAAAAAAAACAATTAAATTTTTCCGGCCTTTTCGCAATGTTTTTATACCCAAACAATATTTTACTGGTAATCCGCTATTTTATTCAATCTTTGTATAACCTTATGTTGTATACCTACCTATCATAACTTATTATTGAAATATACAGCTGTAACTTATGAATATAGAGACATATTCAACAGTCCTACTACTTATATTTTCTATATAAATACATACAATTCGGAAGGTAATCTTTTCGAAAATTTTACCTGAATCATACATACTTATACAATATATTATTATATCCCATTTGTACTAATAATAGAACCAGGTTGTTTGCTTGTTATTTCTCTACTTTCTATAATATTTTGGAACATATACAAGGCGTCCTCAAAAATATTAGTACATTATACAGGCAATTGCAAATTTGTTTGCAATAAGTTGAACAATATTATTATTAAAATAACAGTTGGTAGAATGAGAAAGTTGCAATCCTATAAAATATCACTCTTTCTTTTTTCTTTATAGGAGAGACTAGTGGCAGTTGTCTTTGTTGCACTATATTATACCTCTGTAGATAAAATAAATATAGAGGCAAAAAATGTTTTTCCTAACATTGCAGCATTAAAATATTTATTATGAATTTATTGTATATAGTTCCGAATTAAATTCGCTTTCAGGCTTTTAAGAATGCTATAATTTTGGACACCCTGTATTTTTGTGCGAATTTTGGCGAGCTTTGCAAACACTTCCGATGAAAAATGCGCCGGATATAGCCAAGAATACAACAACGTCCTTTATATAAGTGTTAACAACACAAACATTTACTTAACCTGTGGTGTATTATAGAGTTACACTTACTATACCTATACTAATAATTATCACCCAAAAACAGTGTTTTTTTTTGTCATTTTAACGGCTTATTTCAGCACCGTGCAGGTAACTAAAGATATAGGTAGAAATAACAATAAATGCAGGAAAACTGTTGATATATCAATGTTCGCCGGCGAACTTAAGTGGCATTAGGGCGATATAGGAAAGAAAAGAACGCGCGCACACAACACAACACACACAACACACCCTTGTCGAAAATGTATCGTATAATTTCGGTCCTAAAGTATCGGTTATGCTTTATGAATTATGAAGGGTAAGGCATATTACAGCCTGGTCCTCTTAGCGCAATAATAGATTATATTTTCCCTCTATCAAATTAGTTTTGTTGTTAAGTCGAGTGTGAATTGTTCACTAATAAAGCGGCACTAAACGATGGTATACGGCAAGCAAGGAAGGACAATGACGTTCAAACACAATATAACGAAATACGTTCGGTTGACATTTGGATTTTTATATTATATTATCATGTACACCTTGACTTGTGCCGTTTGTCGTTTGTCAATTACCTCAATGGATCCTCGACTGTTTTTATGCAGTTCATTCAACCATTCGCAGTTTTTATGATACTCCTATATTAAGTGCATACAGGCTGTTATTTGCATACAATAACGACACTTTTGGATTAGATGTAAAAAAATTCAAAATTATAAACGATTCGTTATATGCAATAAAGTTTTAAACTATACAGATATCTCTCTAGAGATTAGTAATTGATAAACTCCAATCATCGTTTTAACGGCTAATCAACCACGCGTTGGTCGTAAATAAATTAAAACAAACTAAAAGATAAATACAGGGGGATGTGCAAGTTAGGCTCACCCTTCTTGGATATGTTGTCGTCCGCTAATATGCTCGAGGGAGGACTTAAAGGCTGCAGTTGAAAGGCCGGATTGCCGGGCGAATACCAAGATGTCGGGGATCTCCAAGTGGTCTGGTTGCCGTTGAGCAACCGCAACTTGTCGTATACGTTGTCGTTGCCGTTAGAGACCGGCGTGTTGGAGCAGGTTTGCTCTTTCTGAGCCGCTAGGTTACGCAATACCCTGTTGATTGATGATACCTGCAAATTATTTTTGTTAGAAATTTGCGAAAAATCGCGGATTATACAGCGAGTCATTAGCGCTGGTGGCGCTTCAAATCCCCATACGTCTTTTTTTAATATTACGTGAAATATTTTACCCTCCTTTTCGCTTGCCGGGAGAATCAAAAGCGGGAGGGTTTTCAAAGAATGTATAAATTCTTAGAAGCTCCAGTGTTTATAGGATGTATGCAAATTTCCATGGCAACGTTCCCTCGAACGACCCCCTCCCTACTTATGTATAACAAAACAAAAACGATATGGATTTTTCCGCTAAACGGCGTATTTTCCCATTCATTTAAACGGTTTCCCTGCCAGTAATTTTTTAGCGAGTCAATGTTTTATTTAGGTTCTTGTTGCTACCATTTTTTATATACGATAATACAAAAATATTCTTACTTATAGTTTGTGCAAAACAAAGTTAGATGCACGTCACTAATGTCGTCATATTTGTCAAGCATTGTGATGCCCATCTTTTATAAAAATAAACAAGTAAATTAGATTAAGTTTAATACCTATATACGTACAGAATTTAATTTAATACTATAGGTAAAACAAGCGAAAATACTAGAAATAAGAACTATTTTTTTATATGTTTATATAGGTACTTCATCTCTAGAAATCGTGCTTGAAAATTATACAAAATTCTTAGATTTTATTCTCTGCTAAAAGTTCGTCTATTTGTGGCGTAATAATATTATTGTGACGTGCTTCTAACTTTGATTTGCACAAACTATATAGAATTTTTATTAAAATCTTGTAGTATTTATAGATGATATTTATATGCAAACTATGTGCCATTATTGAACTGAAAATTCTAAATGTGAAAGATACCACCTCCCCGGTGCACTTTAAAACCGTTCCCGCTTTTCCCTGTAGGCAACTTAAGAAGACATTAGTATCACTTACCCCTAACCGGATTGTAATTATCGCGCATTTACTACCCGGATAGAATAAAGCAAGCAAAACAGTTTATGAAACTCGATCATATATCTACCAAAATTTAATATATTTGTTTATTTCATATTTATGATTTAAAAAATGTATGATATCTGGAGGAGGTTTATTAATATTTAATAAGGATTATATTTAGACCTTTTTGTCGGTTTTTTTTTGTAATTTTAAGCTTAATTAAATAAGTTTTCCATGATGAAATCTTGATATTCTAATTAAAATTATTTTATTCTCATCTCTTTAGAAACAAATGTAAAATACAAGTTAATTAAAACGTCGACTGATGATGAGAAAAAAAATACCAATATTAATAAAGGCGCGTTATTCAAAGCTCTTTACCCGTACACGTCACCGGCTAAGAACCCTTAAACCCTAAACGTTCTCATCGAGATTACATCGGTATTTCCTAAATTAAAATCTAAACAATCATGCGCCCTCGATTTGCGAGTATACACCGTCCGCATTTTCTATTATTAGTCGCGCTGTCAATTCTTAGCCGTCAATGCGAAAAGGTCATGTAGACAACAAAGCCCGATCGACGGGAAGCCGATTCATTGACTGTCGTCTCCCCGTGATACTCGTTTCGACCTTTTTTTCTCCTTCTTCTTTCTTTACCCGCGGAATAATGCCGGCCCCGACGTCGCGCAAACCCTCGTACAAGTGAGCTTTCTTTCACCAGCTTTATTTCGTAAATACTTTTATTGTTGTTTTTCCCAGGACAAGGTGGTCTCTGATGTTGATGTGTACCAGCGCACTATACGATCCATTTTCGCGATTTTCGCCTCTCTATATTTATAGCAAGCTACCCACTTGATTAAAAGTCGCGCATCTTGCGTCTGCAGCTATATCTTTCGAGCTGTACATAAATTTATTAAAGCGATCTATTTCTACATACAGGAATATTCAAGATAGCCGTGCATTAGTTTTATGTGTTTATTTTTAAAAGTTTGACACAATGATTAGCAAATATGGCGAAATTAGTGACGTGCAACTAACTTTATTTTGCACAAACTATACTATGCAAATGATACAGTATAGATTCTGTGTGTGTTAATAAAAAAACTATATAGCCCGAAGCGCCGGATCGATCCCTTTTCTCTTTTCGCCTATCTTCAGATGTCACTATAGTTTGTCAAACGCGAAAAAAGAAATCAGATTATACGTAGAGAAAAGAGAGAATTATGCTGTGTAATCCGAAAGTGAGGGTCGTACGCAGCAAACCGTAAACAGAGCGCAGTCGAATCTGAGAGAGGGTGCATAGATTTAACGCTCGTTTCGCCCCGAAACGAAAACGGAAGGCCCCGTTGCATTTCCGCGTGCGTAGTTTTCTCTCCTCTTATCTAAATAACCTTGACCCAAACTTATCGATGCAAATTATCGATTGTTTGTTTTTTCTATTTGCCGCGATTGCTATTCATTACACCCTCTTAAATCTACCACCCACTTCTTATACTAACTTTTTTTATTTCACTCTTATAGGAACCTACCTACAGTACGAAGGAAATAGCTGAAGACATAAGAGTATGATGCGCATATAGTAGTTCAAGTTGTGCATGGTAACATCAATTTAATAGACCTTTTTTATGAAGGCTACATATAGGATAAATTAGTGCACCCGGCGTATGAAATTTCCTTAAGGGATGAAGTAATAAGATAAAATCGGGTTCGAAGCGATTAAATCGCACAATAACAATTTGGAATTTTTAATATAGCGAATTTCGCCGGCTCGGAAGAAGAGATCAGTACTAAATGCATGGCCGAATGAGTCGGGCATGTGGCCGGCACGTGCTACACGCCGATTATTACACGTTTTAAAAAGCGCCCTTATCAAGTCCTTTTCGGGGTGGAACGGGAGTAAAATCGCTCCGATGGAAAACGATAAAATTCATCCCGATTAAGGGCCGAAACGGTTTTCGAGATAGGGGTCCGAATTCCGCAGTTAAATCTCTTCAAATTATATTAATATAAGTGCGCGTTTCTATCAAGATCTCTCTTCAATTGCTTACTTAATGATTTTCAATAGACTTTCAATGACTAACACGAAATAAATGACCTATTTTTCAATATATACCCAACACATTTTCGAATGATTCAAGATTCTTAAGAACTAATAATTAGATCGTTTAAAGGGGGGACACCACATTAGGAGGACACTGATTTTTGGATGGGAAGAATTAATTGGAATTCAATCAAAATTTGACATCATTTTATTCATATTTCAAACAGTTTTTGTGGATAATTTCAAACGTCTTAATTGCCTGTAGCCTGTACACTCTCATAAAATCTAAAACGAATGCGAATTTCGTTTTGAAATTTCCGCAGCATATTCCTGAATAATTAAACAAACGAAATATGTAATAAAAAAATCGGATTTTTTGAGCCTCCTAACGTGGTTTCCCCCCTTAAAATCTTAGTGATTTTTAGAATAACTTACGCTTGGAATGTTATCGTTGGTGCAGACTCCTTCTTGCAATAACCTATCCCTAATTTCCCAGGCAAATATTGAAGGGCACTCGCGTTTGTAGGAAGATATCTTAGAAACTACTTCTTGAGTCGCTACTCTAGGTTTTGAACCGCCGATTGCACGTGGACGAATAGATCCTGTTTCGTAATACCTGCACAAAACGCATCATCGTTACATCTTCGCGAATGGCGCGAATCGAACGATTTCCGCTGCGGGAAATCCGATTGCGAATTACCTGCCGAGTATTTTGGAGACGCACCCATTCGATACTTGTAGAATTCTGGATATATCACAAGGCCTCGCGCCGGAATGCGCCAGCTCCACGATCTTCTGCCTCGTGGAATCGGGCAAGGGACGCCCGCTGACGAACACCCCCCCTAGCTGGTTCACACCGCTATGCCCTGTCCACAGTCATACTATTAGAAAAATATTTTTCCTCATTTCGTTAAACAAAGTATAAATAACTTTTTCGAAACCAACCGTTTCATACCTACTATAATTTATAGGTGTTATTTATAGATAATATAAAGTAATGAAAAAAATATTTATTCTCTTGTCAATTGGTTAATTAGTATACTGATTTAATGTTCTCCTTATCTCATTGTGATGTATTATTTTAGGTTGTTATATAACCTGGAGGTTATCGAGCAAATGGTTATAATTTTGTATTCTTCATAAAGGATATAATAACCAATTTGTTTCGATAACCCACAAATCATACATCATAGGTTTAAAAATTCAAAGTTAAGTTAAATGTACCCATCAACTTTCAGAATTTGTATGTATCGTAGAATTTTGATTCATTCAAAAAATTTTCATATGTATAATTAATTGTATATTTCAAGGAGAGCAGTATAACTGTGCACATAACATAAGAAGTGTATTAACAAGCTACGAGATAAGTCTCGTCACCAGAACTACCTCGCTCGGAACGAGAACACGTTTAATGCCTGTCGATTTCGGTTAACATTCTACACAACAAAAGGTATATCTATTGAAATATCTACATACAGGACAGATTTTTAAAGAGGAAAATAAGATAGGCCAATTTAACCAAGATATCTAGTCCAAAAGAAGGTGTAATGAACCTTGATATGGGAGAGTATAATATTGGTCTAACAAATAGAAACTATTACTGAAAATAGACTTAGAAGTAGAAGAGTTAAGTTTTTTGAGTCTATAAGAACTTGAAAAATGAAAAATTTGCCAACAAATTAGAACTTATAATATGATAATTAGTAGCTAATGTCAACCGGCACTACATCAAACGGGTCCTCGTTTATTTCCACCATGTTTCCTCCACATATACCTGAAAAAAAAAACATAAAAACAATTAATTAAACTCACCACTTTTTGAGCTTTAGTAGAGAGGGTGTATAAATACACATAGAGTGCTGGTCGTGATTCCTACGGTATTTTATTTTATTTCACTTCGAAATTCGTCGCGAATCGAACGAGATAAAATAACTCCGCATTAAAATTCACCACACGCCTTTTCTATTCTCCCCCCGAAAGTTGACAAAACTTTCGTCAACCGACCGAGTGATTGACGTGTTAAAGGAATTTTCCGGAAACACCGCGCCGATTGGAAGGAGCCTATATCTGACGGATTTATTTGCGATCAAAGTCCTTTCGTCTCGAATTTACATAAGTAGATTACACTCACAAAAAAACAATAGTTATACCTGTATACTATAGAAAATTTATAAGAATATACATAAATTATAAATCACTAGGGGTGTATAATATACCTAAGTTTAGCGTGCATAAATCAATAAAATTAGTCTTTTCTTTCGAACCGGGCGAAAGCGATTCTTTTGTTCGACAGTCTTCATTCAGTTAAGTGATAAATGAAAGCTGCGGGTGAAAGGTGAAGATTTCGCGATTTTTATTTTCGACGGGGAGATTTTCGTCATCGTCGCTGTGCTTTTGGATATTCCAGGAGGAAAAAAGGAAGAGTTTCCTGGCGCGTGTGTGTGGGAAGGGGTGCCTCGGATCTCGCGGCCTCCTCGATCTAAACGCCGCAAACAATGCCCACGTAAGGGGTAGCAGGCGGGCGGGGTGTCGTGTCATTTACATGGCCTCGCCTGTTTAAAAAGGAAGATATTTATGAATCGCTATAACTTATATTCCAACGAAGCTGTTTGTGTCGATATTTTCCACCCTCGAGGAATTATGCATTAACAACTTTACCCCACATAAAATTATCTTAAAGTGCATTTAATGTAGCTAAAGAAATTCCCTTTTTTCTCACTTCATCCTTTTCATTGTACTTACACGTAGAGTGCCGGGCGCGAGGTGATGGCGATGTTCGAATATTACCACCTAAATGTGGCAGAATTCTGAAAGAATTTCATTGTCGAGAATCCCTTTGTAATGATGTGATTGTGTGTCCGAAGTCCAGGACGGCCGAAGGACGAGGGAGATTTTTCCCGCTCGCATTTCCTTTCTCTACAAATCAACTCGAGTGTCTCTTCCTTTTCTTAAGAATATTTATAGATCGGCCCGCAGACGTTCGGAATGGATTCGTCGGTAAAAAATGGGGACGCACTGAATTTTTTTATCTACTGTATTAGTGCGACATGACCATTTTTTTGTTTTTGATTTTTTACTTAAAAATTCTATGGGGAATTTTTGTATTCCTACAGGATGTCCCAAAATTCTGCGTAATGATGCATATAGAGCTACTGGTATGTTGGTGAGACCAAAAAGTCGATTGAGGCAAAATTACCTATTTAACAAAGTGTTCCATTTACATGTGAGGAAGCTTTAAAGTTGAAAGAATATTTTTTTAATAACTCAAAAACGCTTCGTTCGATTTTTAAAAAAATTGTTGTGTAGCTATTTTAATAGAAGAGCCATTGCTCAAAGCAAAAATTACACCTACTGAAATCATGGAACGGTAAAAACCACCCTAATCCTGTCATAAATGACATATTTTTTTAGGGTCACCCTTTTCCCCATTTTTTTTTTTATTTTGAGGTTTTACAAACAGGTTTAGGTGTTGCAAAAAAATTAAAAAACTTACCTTTATGAGCCATGTCGTCGACGGAGGTGATCCCGGATGGCCATGGTGCCACCGCGGCTCCCAATTGCTGTGCAGGAAGAATGATGATTAACTAAACGAAGCGTTATATTTAATCTGAAAAAGACAAATTTTCCCTTTAATAATCAAAAAATTGCACGCCGAGAAACCTGCATTTAAAATATTGGAATAACCACAGCGAATTAATAAATTAAATGCTTGGAATTTTCGGTATTTATAGCAGTGATTTTTGGTCCACGCTGTACGTTCCGTGCACGACCGCAGCATCGCGGGGAGTTTAAAATATGAGCGCGTATTCGAATCAAAAGCAAAACTCTCCGACCCAAAACGGAAATTCTCGGGATAAATACAATTAAACTTGATCCGCGGAGAAATCGAGTTACATGCCATCTACAAACCAATCGAATTTCACCCTCGGCCTACCCTTTATATGTACTATGTGTGTGTGTGTGTACGTCGCTTTCACGACTCTCGCTCCGCTCGGAATTTCGGGGGTGGTGTTTAATGTTTAAATACCTCTTAGTTGCGTAGCCATTCCGTTTCGAATCCGTTATTGATAAAGTTAATGAAATTAAGTCCGAGGAAGGATATGTCAATGGTCTGAGCTCTGCGCTCACACAGGCCTGTTATTAATATATCTTTGAGAATACGAGGGGAATTTAATAAGTATAGTTATATCTGATGATGGTGATAGTTTTATTTGTGATCATATAGTTTAGTTAATAATGATGTGTACATTTTTGAGGTTCATTTTGATGTTTGTTGTTTTTAAAAATGCGTTCAAAAAATTGCAATTAGATATTATTTTCCTTTATTCTTGTATTAGGTACTATGCATGGTAGGTACATTAATTTTTGATGAAGAGGTGAGAACTTTCAAATATATTTTATAACTGCTTCATATACTGTTTGTAGTTAATCAAAGCATGTAGAATAACGGATCAAATGATGGTGTTAAAATTTATTCAATGAATAGTATAGAGCAACAATTAAAAATTGTACCTGTAAGTTTATAATACTTAAATATCTGATGCCTATACTTTTCCAAAATAAGCTTCAATAATTTATTACTAAAGTTTCACCAGATCTTTGTTTAAATTAAGTGCTGGATGTCAAACAAAAGGTTCAAATATTTGCGATTTGCTGCAATGAACATTTTCATATATCTATACAAGAAAATATTTTTTCTATAATGGAACACCCTGTATACCATATTTATTATCATACACATCTATACCAAAGTAAAATAACTAGCATGAACTATGTTTAAGTTAAAATTTGCAGGTATTTCTGGTTTATACCTGGTTTAAAAGGATTCCAAAGCATTATTCAAGCGAACTTACACGTGTAATTTTTCTCTTGATAGCTACCGATACCTAAGTTTTGGATATTTTTAAAGATATACATCAGCAAAAGATACCGCTCGTTTCTGCATAAGCTCCTTAACTCTTGCCGACCGATTGAAAAGAGGTATAAATACCTAATTTTCTTTTGCTTTTTAAATTTTTAGCGTATACCGAAATAATAATAGATAAATACCTATATACACCATATACCTGTAGCAATAGTTGTGGGTATATTATATTCATGTAAAATTGAATTTGTATTCTACTGAATTTGTATAACTTTCATATTACAACTGTTATTAGGCATTTGTATAGGAAATTGCAGTTTGATTTATTATTATAGGTATGCATATTTAATATATCACACATCTGAAGGTTAATAATAGTTTAAAATTACTTTTGATTATTGTTTACATTGCAATTATAAGGTGTGTTTCTATATGACAGGTAAATGAATAATAAATATTGTTTGAACACTATTTATAAGTTAGTAAGTTAATTGATATTAGTTTGTAAGAAAATCTCCACTCACCTTTAAGCATTTTTAGTAAGAACAATTGCACAAAAATATTTCACAGCTCAAAGTCATTCGATGCGAGAGAGAACCGAACCGAAATAGTCCCAATTGACTAGAGAAAAAAAAAACTAAAAAAAACCTAACCGTATTTGTTTCGAACGAAACCAAATCATTTACACAATTAAGCAATTTTTCAATACTCGACTAAATATGGTAACGTAAGTATTGGAATTTAATGAAGCATTACTAATCGAGAGACGCTCTCGACTCCACCAACAACGCGAAAAGAAAAGGTCAACTATGTATATATATGAGCAATTTAATGTCACTTTCGACGCTCCGCGAGTTAAACTGAATCATGCAGGACAACAACTCGGAAAATCTATCATGCGACCATATGAGCGCCGTTCCGTACACCTTTCTAGGTGTTTACGATTGTCGGGGACTCGCGCTCGCCCGCCAATCGCGTCGCGACGTCGGCGCCGCCCTCCAATCCCGAGACCTGGAAGGCGTACCCGTCGGATCGATTTTTCAGAATTAGTTGATCATTGGAGCGGAAGGTTTTATCGCCGCTAAGAGGGCGCCACTCCGCTCGCTCGTTTACTGGTTGTATCTCTTTAGCTAGAGGGTGCTGAAGAGAATGCTGGACCGATGTTATCGGACGGTCGGGTTGAAGGCAGGCCGTGCTGCGATGCTATGCTGTATGCTATGCTATACACCGATGTTGCGATCTTCGAATCTCTATACTATATTCTGCCGGTTTCCGATGGTTGCCGGTTTTTCTTTTAGGGAAAATGCGCGCTTATGGCGCGTTGTTTGTAGTGGAAAAAGTAATGTAAACTTGTTTATATGTATGAATTTTAATGAAGCGTTATATGTTAAAAGTTTGTTGCAATTTCAATGCTACCATCTGGATCAAGTTGATGGGGTTAACTGGATCCAATCTGCATGTTAAAGTCGTCAATGATGAAGCATTATAGAGTTTCCAACTAGAGTAATTCATGGCTACTTGGTCCTTTGGTCTCTATAAGGATGCTAATAGGACCTTCCCCAAAGCACTCAACCATCATATATATATATATATATATATATATACTATAAGACTTCAATGTATGTCTTTAGTTAAGTTATCTGGTACTCCAAGCTTCAATACATGAGCTGGTTTGTTGTTTTGTCTTTCCAACAAGGCAAATTGTGATGATATATGTACCTATAACATTATATGTTAGCTTAAAAAGTTTAAAACTAGAGCCTCATTTGCCTTTATAGTTTGTCTGAAGATCCTTAACGAATCATATGTTGGAGAGTATGTTGAGACAATACTTCAAACTGTGTATAAATATTCATACCTTAGGTACTCAATGTAGCTTGGCAGTTGAAAAATTCCATTAGATAGGGCGCAAACGAGGAAGAGAGATTAAAGAAAGATATTAAAGATGTTAAAGAACGATGTTAAAGAAAGACAATATCGGAATATACAAATTTCTATTGTAAATTTTATACGATATGTGTGATTCGATCAATTGAGAGATCTCATTACCTATACTCTATCTCATCTCTAAAATTTGCTACTGCGCATCCAACCAATAAAATATTCCAACTGCCAAGCTACATTGGGTAAGGTATACTGTCTTTTAGTACTACTAAAGCCAACCATACGTTCAAATTTAAGATCTTGTAAATCCTTTCTTGAGAATTCTTTCCCATTCTCTCCTTTATCATCAACTCTAACTTCATCATCCTAATTAGCGTTATTATAGGTATAATTATTTCATTCACATGTCCAATACACTTATTTTCGTATAACTATACATACTTAAAGTTTTATAGCAGACGTGATGCTATTAGCACTATTTTTTGTTTGGAACATAAAAACGTTAAGTGCATTTTAGTCGACTTCACAAACTGAATACGAAAAGGCAACAAAAGAGTAATGAACTATGGGAGGCACGTTTAATAATTCTTTATCTTGGGCTCCTCTGTATTGACTTGTATGGGTACCATGCGACAGTTTCAATAACGAATAGAATAAATTATAACGGTATTTTCAGTTACCCACTAATGAACCAGACGTTTCCAAAACATAATTGCACTTATAGGGCGTATAAAAGTTATGATGAAAAATGATTTTATTACCCGCATTAAACCACCACAATATTTATACCTATTACTTAAACACCATCATTTTTTCTTCCCCTCGTATTTCTGTTTCACTTAAAGGAGGAGTACCATCAAGTACCTATAAATTTAGTCAACAAACAATATAGTTAGAGATAGAGTATAATGCATCAGCTTGTTACATATATTCTTCCTTATAAAATAAATTTAATTCATTTTAGGTGGTCGAAATTCTTATAAATCATCCGAGTACATTATCAGGCTAGTTCAGCAGAATGGGCGGGTTAACGGGAAATATCGCGTGGTGGCGGCGGCGGCGGCAGCAGCGACTGCCGTCACAAGATTACCGCATGATGGATGGTACATTCAAGCGCATATATGTGTGTATACGTGCCGGCGATAACGCTTATCTTAGGGATGTACCTACGTAGGTATAAGGGCATCATACAGAGGTATATTTCATTATTAATATTTTACTACAATTGTTGTCTATAATAACTAAGATATTAAGATTATTAAGAGTACGATCCTAGTTAGTATACCTCTACTAAATTACCAAAAAAGTCACTGTATTAATAGTAGTTAATATAGTGAGTTAACAAAAAAGTAAATTAACAAATTATATTTACAAATATCTTTATTGGAATGGTGTAGATGACTGGCGAACTAATTTTATACATAACAAAAGTTATATTAGATTTTACAATGCCGGCGTGTTAGATTGTAAATGTGAAAAGTTAATGATATTCGAAAAATGGGTAGAATGATCACGGTCATTCATAAACATGTTTGTAAGTGAAATAGGGAGTGGCGGCACATACGCATTATTTCTACCTAATAAAAACGGGCGGACTTCTCAAAACCACGCCTGTTGTGATAGCATATTAATTGCGTTATTTAATTTAATATGCATAAGAGAATTGTAATTGGATACGACACTCTTATAATGCATGTACTTATATTGATATAAGCGGATTATCTTATAATGCATTTACTTTAGTAATTCTCGTATAATATACAGAGGTATCCTAAAATGCGGATATATTATAACAAATCCACCATCCCCGGTAGCTAAACAAGTCTTGACATTTAACCAGATACTTTATAAAAACCACCTGTTAATTTAATCAGCGTAGGCAATTTGATACTTAACGACCACCAAGAAGTCGATAAAAATAAATAAAAAATACATCCAGTCGCTTCGAGTTTGTCCCGTACGGCGTTAAATTAAACGTAAAGATCGATATCTCGAAATATAAAAGAAACCGTTTCAGTTTACTGACAGGATCATTTTTTTTTAGAAAATATTAAAAATTCAGATTAGATTTTTCTACATAAAATCGATCGTATAAGTTATCTTTTAGTTTCTAACAAAAAAATTACATTGAAATAGTGAGATAATTATATTTGAACACAATAGTACAACTTATATACCTAATTAAATAATATGCCAATATACCTGTAGAGTTTCTACAATGCGATACAAAATAAACGTTTTATAAAGCGTTGCAGTATAGTAAAGATGTGCAACTGTGTGGTCCTGTTGCTAAAGGACCCTCCGGTATATATTGTACATCGTTAAATTATTCCACCTTTCTGATCGTAATGCGTATTCATTGAGCTGATCAATAGGCATTCTTATGATCTACACGTAATGCAGGACATGCTGTAGTAGACCCTTTCCGAATCAATTTTCTTTGTTTCCGCTATATTTTCGCTAAAAGAGAAACGGCAATTAAATTAATTAACTCATGTTTTACAACATCAGAGTGTAAATTGTCGATTCGAGTTTTTCTGTTTTGGGGTAATTGCATAACCTGTACAGCACAAAAGGTTTCTTGTTTGGTTTTGAGCCTATTGGAATTTGAAATTCGCGCTGTGACAAGCAACAAATAGATATAAATAAGATCAATAGTAATAAAAATAAAACTTAAATAATTCTCATTCGAAAAAGACATCATATCCCGGGGAAAGTGCGGCGGAGATGTTTTTCGTATGGGAGTTTCGCTATTTTCGCGCTCTCCGGGGTCTCCTGCGGGCTGTCGTCGCCCGACGCGCCAGTTCGTGTTCAATGATTCGAGCGGACATATATTATTTTTGTAGCCGAGGGTGTAAATTTGATGTCACAAAGCCATTTGTTAGCGCATTTCCCGGCCCCATTCTCGGCTCGCCGGAAGACAGGAAAACCACCGAGGCCCGATATGTCGTACTCTATTTACGATTCGCGAAACTAACGCTACCGCATACATAACGCACCACACACAAACATATCTCTTTATACTCGCTATCCGCCGCTTTTCTATGTACGTGTTTTATTTTATTTGCTGGATTTTCTCCGCTAAAATGTTAAAAAGCATAAATAAATTCCTTTACCCTTCTCTTTTTTTTTATTTAACGCTGATGCTTCTACAGATCGACTGTTATAGCTAAAATTTAATTACCTTGTTTACGCATTTAACGTCTCTTGCTATTTCTACCCAACTGTATTGCTTCTAAATTCTCTATACTTTGAACTGAGATTAATCTATTCAATAACTCAATCTTCATACACCCACCCTAAGTATTTATAGTAGCTGTATAGACATCACGAATACCTATACATTGTATAATACAAGAGAGCAAAATCCTTTTGATATACAGGATATATGTATACACATGTATATAGATATATACGTGTGATGTGTAGGTTTTATTTATATGTTATAGGTGTATCTGTATCCCCTTTAGTTTAGTTAATGGAAGTGTAAAGCATGGATGATTTGTCAACACCAAACGGTTTCACGGTAAAATAATCACGAGCGGAGTATTTCCAAGTTCGCTTGACGGCCTTCATTAATTCCGAAACGCTGAGCTTACCAGTGGGCCAAACGAACGACGAACGGGCGGCATCTGGACGCGTAAATACCGCATAAATACGTGTATTTGCTTAAAAATTACGCACGCAATGGTGCAATTATCGAAAGGGGTCGATGTGGGCGCGAAAAATTGCACTGCTTTGGTGAATAGACACATTCGTTGCTTACAGAACGATTGGAATAACTGGAGACGTCATCTGCGCAAGTTTCAAACGATAGATAATCATACACCAACCATCAGCTTTTAGGTATTTTTTTATCTAAGTAATTCCTATATAAGGTAGGAAAGATTATATTTTGATCGATTAAATAAATGTTTATTGAACTTACAGAGACAATTACATAATTTGTAATTGGAGAATATACATTCGCAACATCAGTGTGTCTCTCGGGTGAATCTACATATAGATGTAAATGGGGCGAACCCTCTATTAATACGTCTACCGAGATCTAATGTTCGGTGCTACAATATTATCTTACATCTAATATCTGACCTCATTTAAGTGTCTATCTGTTTATCATTCGCTCTCCGATTGCGTTCCGTTGACGTTATCACACTTTGTTATCGGTTTGCCGACTATTAATGCAACTGGGGAGCCGGGGCGTTCATTACAAGGGAAGACGCGTTACGTTTATGCAAAACATAACTAAATAATTGCACTACATCTCGATTATTAAGTGTAGTTTAACAGGCGATTTTTCGTTCGAGTTTTAGTGGATGTGTTAATTAAAACAAATCTCTAATCAATCGTGAAATTTCTAATAAACTTTTTTAATGGGTATGCCGGAGTAGGTGCGTCGTGTGGTTATTTTTCCCCTCGGATTGTCATTAATGTCTCATATGCCATTATCGAGGAGCATCATCTATCACACAACATGATTCGAAATGCGATAAAACCGTCTGAAAATAGGACGTCCGTTCGGATAATAACTTTTCGGACCAGAATGACATACATTTCGATTTAAAAACCTATCACCGCCGATAATTTCATTCTTATTAACGTTTATCAGCTCGATCTGATATAGTTCGTGACGTGAATACGTTGCATCTCCATCAAGCCGGCCGCCCTAACGCTGATGTACAGCGTAATTAAAGCTGTGCTTTTTGCGCCATACACTTAGTTAACTAAATACTCGAGTTGTTTAGCGTTGAAATAATTTAAGGACAATTTAACAAACAAATAATTTCGGTTATTCGCGAAGTTGCGTTGATACTTCACATCGTGGAACAACTTCCCAACTTCCAGTCAAATAAGAAAATTCATTCGAGTATATGTAACAACCGAAGAAGTTTGTCCCGGCATAATGGAAAACAATAATACTTACCCGAAATAATAGAAAACGGGATCCATTCTATCTGTTAAATTATAATCTTATCGAGTACTTTGGGCGAGCGAATTTATATCTCACTAAAATATTATACAAACTTAGTCGAAATATTATACCTAAATGTATATCTGGCAATAAATACCTAGGAAAAGGGGCTCGTGATTAAGCAAACTTCTCTACACAGGCCCAAGAAAAGCGTAACGAAGTGAACGCTTGGTTGGCGACCCAAACAAGTGGAAAATGAATTTTCCTTCATCGAATTCATTGGGATAATTTACGAGAGACTGTTTATAGACAGATATACGGTCACATACAGGATCAATCAACTTCCTTCTGGAGGTTATTCTTGCAAGAAGCTGATAACATTTAGTACGTGGAATATACTCGAAAGTATCTTCAAGAAAAGCCAATGTTGCAGATATTACTTATTATATAAGTATAAGCCGGGAAATATGCGCCAAATTGAAAATTATATATGTTTACTAGCCTGGAAATTTATTAAGAAAATTTGAAAAATAACTATACAAATCAAACTCTTTCTTCACAATGAAATATAAGATGAGGTTGTCGCCTAAACCTCTAAAATTTTACCCATATTAAAGATCAAAAATATCTAAAATTCGCCACAAATACTCTTGTTGTGTTGTTAATTTTCACAACATTATTTTTATCTTCAACCATGAACGGGGTTTTGAAGTAATTTGCTCAGTTTGATATGTGAATAAACTCTGTAGGGACTCTAATAAAATTTGTTGAATTATAAGTGAGTATAAGTGAATTACTGATAAAAAAATTAACAAAACAAATAAAGAACGCCACTGGATTTCGTCAGTGCCGTAATGTGTGCGGCGAGCGTACTATACAAGGGTAAGGGTGGAATCCATTGGACTGAACGTAACAGCTGATGTCACTCTTTCCCCTAGAATCAACGCCAGACTTTTCATTAAAATTATTTGTGCTCGCGATAATTTCATAAAATATGTATTCTGCTTCCTTATCTCGGTTATATTAAGTTAGGAAGGGTTACGTTTCGTACGGTTCGGGCCTCCAACTTTTTAGGAAACGAGCCCGTATCAGCGCGAGGGCGCCGCCTAACGTTCCACTTCGGGTAGGTAATCTTTTTTATCGCCGAATCTCTCGGCAACTTTTCGAATTTGTATTAAATAATCTAATTTGTATTCGCGCGAACGTTCTCTATCTCGACGCGTTCATCGAAAAAATACCCCTTGAGTTCTGAATATGATTTTTTTTAGTTTACTCTATTAAGGCCCGATTGTACATGTCACAGGTGAACGCTAGTTCAACTAAACTGCGAGTCAACTATCAACCGAGTTCATTTTGGTTTTGGTTGTAGAGTGCAAGATCAACTAGAGATAAATTCAATCCTAGATGTGATAAATTTAATTCTCAATAATTTTTTTATGAAACTAAAAAGTACATCGCCCTGTAGATACCTAAGTATCCGGCTCGTTGAACTTTGAAACGATACACAAGCGAGTTTCCTAAGGAAAAAATGGCGTATCTGGCGATGTTCTGGTCGTATCAACATCAACGCAGATATTAAAAAGTGAAGAAAGTTGGGAATATCGGCCGTGGAGGAATCGCGAGCGGTGATGTAAGTCACATTCTGGAAGAATTGCCGATAAACCGGGCGCACGTTTGAAATATAAATTCTTTGCATACCTCCCGATCCTGTTATTATTTTTACCGATAAAAATTTCGGATTAATTCCGGTCGCTTAACTCGAAAGAAAACGCACCGGATCGGCATGGCGACTCCGAAATACCTACTCATATTAATCTTTCGGCGAAATATTTTGTTCCCGATTCGGGCGCACAATGCGCGAGTAAACGTTTTTAAATTAATTTCCCCGGAATATAATATAATGGGGTGTTTTCGCTCTAATTTATAAGGTTAAAATTAAGAGGGTGCACTTCTCTGAGAAAATCCTTATTAAAATCGAATACGCCCGAAAATTTAAATGTCTTTATTCGCGCACACAATGAAAATAATAGAAATGGGGCAGGAACGGCGAATTAAAGAAAAAAAATCGACAGCAGGCGATCCGATCGACGGCCGAACAAACCGAAAAACATACAATGGTATTCTCAACAGCGGGACCGAAAGGAAATAAACGTGTCGTCGATAATCACATCCTCAGTTACAAATTATATAGTTACTCTCTCACGTTACACCCAACGTTAACTTCCAACGTAAAGGTATGGTTATTTAGGGGCGCGGATTTTCTATTGTAGGGGGACTTTGTCTTGGGAACGGCATTACAAACCCCATTATTATTAACACACGTCCAAGGAGCCTTTCGACATATTTATTTACACTTTCACAACTAATTACTTTTATTTTTTTACCAGTACCTTTACCTATCTAATTGGTTAGAACAGAGACTAATTAATAATTTTTGTGTAAACACTCCTAAAAATAATTTCGAAAGGGGAATTCGACGAGTTACTGGAAAATTAAATATGACAAAATAAAATTGAGTATGTAATTGGTTTAGAATTTAAATACGTAGGTTGTAGTTAGAAAATTAAATACCTAAGTCACAAGCTATTATTGTGATTATATATAATTCGCTGTAGAAAATTACACACATCATTTGGAAATTAAATGCAACTTTAATTATAATAAAATTGCAATCATTTTTAATGCTTTAATTAGTTTTAAACATTATTTTTGTTGAACAAACTTTAACGTTCTGAGAGTTCCTTTGTTTTTTAATAATCTATTACACTTACAGCTTCATTAAATCTTTCATCTTTTTGATTTGTTACAATACAAATCTTACAAAAATTTTATTATTAGATATTTTAATAAAAACCCTCTTTCCAAGTACATATTACTCTGGGTTAATCCCTGCACTTTTCAATCATCTATCAGCTTCACTAACTCTTGCATCTTTTTGATTTGATATCATATAAATAAGAAACAATTTTATAAAAAATTAATTGCTATATATTTTAATATATTCCCTCATAGCAAGTATATAATTAAATAGGTTAATCCCCGCGTCTTGCTATTCATATTGTCCCTCGAATTACATACAATAGTAGATTTTAATAACAAGTCAACAATAGAGTTCTCCTGTGCAGATCGCGACATAGCGAGGAAAAAGAAAGTATATTAAAAAGGTGGTGCAAAAAAAGTTCTACATTTTAAAACTGCCCAACTGAACACGAATAAATACATTATTTTTAGTTGAACGGTGTCGTTAAAAAGAGTCACTTTAGGATAAGTAATGGGCGCCCGCTGGGCAGGATCCTGTCGACTCTTCGACCATTCAACGTACTTTATGGAACGTGCATTTAAACATTGGAATCATCCGTAATTTCCGTTATTCGATTTATGCGATTAACCACAATATATTTATATTTGCACGTACTGCAAGGAATTCGATTTGCCAGATTATTATATTGCCATTATTCACTCGAGCCGGTCGAATTTATTGTTTTCTAACACAGCGGTCCTCGAGCTTTTGTTGTAAATTTTCTCCAATATAAATATTGCGTTAAAGAGGGACAAATTGGAAGGTGGAATAAAAACCGTGAGAAATTCGCTTGAAAATTCGTTTATTAAATACAAATACCTAATAAACATTTATTTTTATCACAAAATTTATAAAATTATGTACAAGTATTTATACAAAAAACCGGAATAGGAAACAGTTCAACTTATTCTCGTTAAGAACTAATTTTTCTCATCCCTATTTGGTTTAGGGGGCGGATGGTTGAGGATGGTGGAAGGGACAGGAACGAGACTTTATTCACATAAAAAAATATTTTGTATATAAATAAAATAGATCAAAAAATTTGTTCGATTTATCGTTGGATTTTTAATTACCATTTGGCCCGTTTGCCCCAATCTTTCGGCGTCCAATGCAGACATTTCGGATCAATTCTAATTTTCCTGCTTTCCATAGCCTTCAACTGACTCTCAATCGTTTCTTTACTTAAAGTTATAATGTACTGGCCTTTGTAATAGTTTATCAGATTCAAATTTTGCAACGTTGAAATCACGTCTTCCTTCTTGATGCTAGTCAACTCGCATATTTCGCTGCAACATTAAAATAGTAAGCTCGATTTTAATCTAGTAAGTTGTGAACTTACTTGATTGTTATTTGGGGTTTTTCATTTTCTCCTATTGGTTTCATTGACAGTAAAATTTCCAATATCGTTTGAGCCCAATAACTTCGATACGATAATAGACCTAAATCTGATAGAGGTTTTTCTGGTGAACCCGTTTTACCTTCGAATTTAGATAATTCGTAGCCTAAAAGACAGAATTTTTATATTAAACTGTCTTAATATAAATAATTATACTTACTAAATTCTATGAGAAGTTTACCATATCCTTTTCTCTGATAAGGAGGCATTGTTAATATACAAGCTACATTATAATCCTCAGTAGACTCCTTTTCTTTAGAAAAATACCCCACAATATGGAAACCTCTTATATCTAACACAGTCATTATATAGAAAAGAAATGGATCAGTATCGTAATACAACGTTTTGTGATCTAAAAACAGCTTCGCTAGCAGACATAAATTTTGGGCGTAAACTTTATTTTTCCTGCCGTCGATTTCAAAAAACGAAATGTTATCTTTCCTGTATATCTCGTTACCCGGTGGATGTCTTAGGTTACATTTTGCTAGGTGGCGCTCTAGGCATTTTCGACTTTTCCTGTATTTCAAACAGAACTCGCAGATGTATATGCAATCTAAATTGACCATTTCCTAAAAAAACAAGCATAAGTACTCGTCAAATTCCAGCGTAATTGAACTAACTTGTGGATACGGTGCGAAATACCAAGGCTTTATTCTATGCTTTCCCAACTCTATTAACTCTATATTTTTCATTCTAGTAACGATATCATCATGATGCGACACCATACTTCCTGATTGTCTGGGCCCCGGTGTTAATCCTTGAGGAGCATCTTGAGAATCTTCGCTTTCCAACGAAGGACCTTTTCTTTTTCTATTTATTCGTTTTTGTAATGCCGCTGCTAATACAGCGTTGCCATTTAATAATTCCACGTTGTTCACCGGAGAAGCCGGCCTGGAAACCACAGCGCCCGGTGTGGGTAAATTTCCTACAACTCCTCCGCCTCCTCCTACTACTGCTCCGCCACTGGTAGGACATCCTACGCTTCCGCTTCCGCCTCCTATTTGCAACTTCTTCGGCGTCGAGACGCCTGTACTGCAGCCACCCGTGTCCTTTCGAGGGAAATGGACTTTCCTCGTGTCCAAAGATTCTTCCGTTACCCATTCGTCTAATCGTTTATTAACTATAAATTGAAGTAACAATTAGCGCTGCTTGTTTATGAAAGATTGGCTGATATACTTACAATCGACGTAATGAACATAATAGTATTTGGAACCCGTAACATCTTTTATGCTGATTATTTCGGCTAGTGCTGCAAAAGATTAGTTTTTTAAGTATGAAATTGTGGTGAGTTTAGGTGTTTACTTACGCCAATCATTAGTTCCTGTCATATGGACTGGAAGCCTGCATCCTTCTATTAAGGAAGACTGCAACAAATTCGAGCATACAGTAAAATGCACCAGTGCAATGTTATGAATGTACTTACTACAGAGTCGCATATGGTGAGGTCATCAATATCATCCATTTCGACTTTCATGTGTGTAATTTGTTTTATTAACTTTTCCTTTAAATATTTGTTATTAGTTAATAAATAACTAATCAAAATATACAAATATAGTACACTAACCAAAAAATTATTTAACTGTCAGTAGTGTCAATGTCATAAATGTCAAAATCTTCTTTTTCTTTTTGTTATAAAAAAGAAGAAGAAAGTTACATTTTTTGAACATAACCTAAAAAAGACTTGTGTTTTTGAGAAAAAGATTTGTCTTATTTAATTTAAACTATAGTTGATTTTGTATAATAATATGACCATAATGAGTGAAAACACACAACTTGAAAGTGAAGGTAAATATGATTTCTTATAAATTATAATAATTTTAACAGCCTCAATTTAGCTAAAGCATGGCCTTTACCAACCAATTTATTCAACATTGAACAGTATAGGAATTTGCACATTTGTGCTTCTAATATGTACTAAGACAATAACACATAATTAATATTCAGGTGAATCAGTCAGTGACAGCAGCGAAGCACCAGAATCGAAGGACTCTGCCGATGAACAAAGTGATAATGATTTAGCGAACACTGGTTGGGCAGATGCAGTATCGAAAATATTAAAGCAGAAACCCAAAAAGAAGTCTGTTGTGTTATCGAAAGCTAAAAAATTGAACGATGTGAAGAAACCGAAATCGCAATCATTGGATTTCGAGATCGAAGAAACGGACGGTCGCATAAAAGATAAAGAAGAAGTCTCAAGTGAAGACGAAGAATCCAAATCGGAGGAACCTGCTAAGAAAAAAGTGAGTTATTTATTTGTTAAATTAATTAGATTAATTAATTAAATTGTTTTAGAAAAGGGAACTGACAAATCTGCGAGTTAAGCCCAATATATTGGAAAAAGACAGGGAAAGATTATTGCAAAAAATAGCAACGAAAGGTGTGGTACAATTATTCAACGCAGTAAAGGCTCAGCAGAAGGATATGAGTAAAAAATTGGAGGAAGCCGGCCCGTTGGAAGTAAGGAGAGAAAAGGTGTTGAAGAATATTGACAAAAAGACGTTTTTGAACGTGCTAATGGGTGAAAAGTCGCAGCAAATTGAATCAGATGTAGTTGAATCGAATAGAAATCCAGAGAAAAGTTCCACGTGGAGTGTTTTGAAAGAAGATTTTATGATGGGCGCTAAAATGAAAGACTGGGATAAAGAAATAGAAATGGAAAGTGAAAATGAGACTCAAATAGAATAAATGTTTGGTTTGCTTTTATACAAAGCAATCTTTATTTTTTACATGTTTTTCGTATTTATTATATTTTTCAAAGTTCTCTAGATTGTCCAGAATAGTCATATACTCATCGTACCTATCAACACACTTTCGTTTAATACTTATTATTTTAGGTATGTCAATCTTTTTTCTTTGGGGTTCAACATATTTTTCGGCGAAGTATTTCATTTCTTCTAAAGATGCTAACAAAACTTTTTCCTAAAACAGAAGTCTTGTTAAATTCGTAAATAAGTAATGAGTGTTTAATTACTTGAATAAGCTGAGTTTTAAGAGAGTTTAATTCATGAATCAATTTCTTCCACTCGTCATCCGAAACTTTACGACTGAATTTATTAAATTCTTCAGTCACCTTGTTGGGTAATTTCATTATATCTCGCAATTCAATCTAAAAATATATAAATATCAAAAAAAGTACAGCAAGAAATTTAATTTCCTTACTTCAAATTTGCCCAGGACATCTTTTACGCTACTTAAATACAACGGGTATTGATTATGAATGTATTCGTCAATTTTACTCGACGATTTCTCATCACAAATACTTTTAATTTCCTTCCTTATTTGCGCAAAATATTTTCGAACAATCGATTTGACCATCATTTCAACTAAAATCATCCAATACAGGCACTAATAACATAAATTGGGAATATTGTATTATACTTACAATCGATCATTAATTGGTTTACGCTGAACCCATAGTATTGTATTTCACAAATATCGTTCTCTAATTCGGACATTTTTATTTATTCTACACCAATTTTACCGATAAGAACCGTAGTCAAAATATAAAATATTTTCCGTTTAGGTAAAATAAAAACGACCCACCAACGTTTGTTATTCAAATTGTTAGACAGGTGACATTGACATATGTCTAATTGAAACTACTTCATTTTCTCGACGACTGTTACTATGTAAGTTAGTGTCATAAAGTATATGAAGTGAAGTTAGCTCTTTAACGAATTATTTAAAAAAAAAAGAAGAAGAATGTATAGGTTAAATTTAAGTATCCTTATTCGGTATTCGAAAAATATAAATATACACGAAATAGCTGCGATAATGAACATGTGAAATTTAATAAAGCATGAGAAGTATTTACATTTCAAGCGAAAATGGAATCAGGTACTTTTGAAACGTTCAAATCGATCTCGGTATGTCTGTTACTATCAGTGATTTATGTTGGGAGTTTGCTAATATGGAACAGCCCTTACAGCAGAGACCACCCGTCGACAATCAAAAAGAGGTTCATCAGCGCTTTTTTAATGCTATTCATATCGCCTTGCTTCCTTTACATGGGATTGACTGACGAAACTCTCGAGAAGCAGACTTTTATGGAAATCCTAGGACTGAGGACTCAGGGATTATGCCAAGCGATTTTCATGCCATTATTCCTAACCGTAATACTATTTCTCGGCCCCATTTGTATGGAATTATACAGCGGCTTATCAAAGATATACGTCGAAGAGACTTATTGGTATTCGAATCTGACCAACTTGATTTGGCTGAGGAATCACATAGTGGCCCCGGTTTCCGAAGAATTCACTTACAGGAGCTGCATGCTGCCTCTACTTTTGCAGTGCTTCAGCCCTCACACGGCCATACTGAGCTCTCCGTTGTTCTTCGGAGTGGCTCACTTCCACCACATGTGGGACAGGATACACCACATGCGCATGAGCTTCGAACTGGCTCTGAAGATATCCTGTTTTCAGTTCCTTTATACAACGTTATTCGGTGCATACTCTGCATATTTGTTCTACAGAACCGGCCATTTTGTTTCCATAATGATTGTCCACGCTTTTTGCAATCACATGGGATTCCCTGCCATCGGTGAATTAGCTACTTACAAAGGATGGAAGAAATTTCTGGTGATCAGTACATTTTTCATCGGGTTCGGCTTGTGGTGCTTTTTGTTGAAACCTTTAACCGAACCCAGCTGGTATCACCATCAAGTATGATGATTAAATTAGTAATTGAAGTGATTTTAAATGTATTACAATAAATTAATATTTTATAATTTTTTAGTTGTTTCGTTATCATAAAATTTTACCTATTTATTCAAGGAATAAGTTGAGTTTTTAGCAGAAGAGATAAATTAGTCAGGATTGCTTATATTTATCGTTTAGTTATCTAGTTTATTATTTTATTTTTAAATCAAGTAGTGACTGGAGTTTAAGCATATCGAGGCCAAATATTTGAACCAATGTAGTTACTAGTAAAAGGCCACAACATAATGAAACGGAAAAAGAAAACAATAAAATTAAACGTCAATGTGATGTCACAAGTGATCAATTAGAGCCGTAAATGAAAAACTTTTTAATGGATTATTTAAGAAAAAGTGAGCAAATGAATTCGATTCAATGGCTATATTTGAGCAACAGAGACCCAATAAAGTTTTATTAGATGATACCGAACCGTTAAAATGCGTAATTGAGAATTGGAAGAACGTCAATGGACACACTGTAATAGCAATATTATCCGATTTGTTTCGTGTATTAACGATAGTTTTTCAGGAATTCATATTAAAAGTTTACAGAGGACCGTTTTCAGACCAAACTTGGAAGATTTGCAAAAGGTACAACGATTTTTGTAAACTCCACAATGTGTTACAGTGTTCGGGAATACCTTTGGAATTGCCTCCAAAAAAGTACATTGGAAATATGGATCCGCATTTTATTGGTGAAAGACAACAAGCTTTGCAGGTAATTTACATTTCAATTACATTATTCCACCACAAAAATTTAAATCGCATTTAACCCATTGTTACGGAAATATTTCACCTGATGTAACAAATATTTCGCATTACTAACCAGTTATGATTATTCTGCATTTTTTTAATACCTCAAGAGAACAGTTTACTCACTGAAATCGCAAATAATTTAGTCAATGACATTGGAAGTAACAATTATTGCATTTTCTTTGGTCAGTTACAATTACATTGAAATACCAATGTAGGTGTTTGCCATTGAAATTTCAAAATAATACAATAACAGATAATTTTCACTTAATTAACATCTTATTTAACTGTTTATTTATAGATTTTTTCAATTAAAATATTTTATTTTGTATTTGAACACTCCTAATCTTTGAAGGGTTTATCTTATCAACTTTCTTAATTATTGAAAATATTTCCATAAACTTTGTAATAAAATAAAACATATTAATTGCCAGGAATATGCTCGAATATCTACATTTTTTTTATATTACAGCCATAACTAATATTTCATATTTTTCATTTAATTAAAAATCCTATGAATTAGTTAAATGGACTCTTACTTAGTAGGAAGACCTTGCATTTGGGAATTAAAAAAAACGTCAATAAACTCTAGTATAATCAATAGCATTATATTTTTCAACAGAAATATCTAGACAGCATCTTCATGAATCCGATATTAGTGTCTTCGCTTCCCGCTAGATCATTCGTTGATCCGGCGAACTATTGCCAACCATTTGGAGGTGAGTCGAATGATTCCTTCGAATTGCCAAAATTAAATCATTAACGTTCCAGAATTGGCTCTTCAGCACGTATCTCTAGCTCTGAGAGGCGAAGTAGGATGGGAAGTAATCGGCCCCATCAACGACATCGGCTGGCGTTTACGCAAACACTACTACGACCTGAAATGCAAATCTCTACCGAAAGACGAAGTATTCGGTAGCTGGACGGATTATGGACCCGATAAATATTTGGACGATAAGGAAATGCACGCTGTTTTCAAAAGTCTCGGTCAGATACAGGTTGGTGAAAAGCATTCGAAGAGCTTCGTTGATAATTAATAATGTTTGTTTGCAGCATCCCTATATACAGCCTATCGAATTGTGCTTGTGCACTGATATAGGAGCCCTGGTGGCTCGGGTATCGCACAAAAACGGCACCCTGAGGGATCTTCTATCGGGCGCTAAACCCCGGCAATCGTTTCTGAAAAAATACGGGAATCCCAAAGGCCATAAAACTCTAACTCCCAATCAAATCGCCCTGTACGGTCGCCAGATATTAGAGGCCTTGAAGTTTCTACACGACAAGGGACTTCCTTATGGTACAACCATCTAAACTTACTAGAAAATAAATAAATTAACGGCTCTATTGTAGGTCATTTGCATTCTGGAAACATCATCATCGAGCATGATCGAGTGAAATTGCTGGACATAGAAAACGGGATACTGGGAGTACCTTCCTTTTATCGACCGTACTTCATGCAACATAAAAAAATTAACAATTTAGACTCTGTCGATGTGTACTGCTTCGGACACGTACTGTACGAAATGGCGTTTGGTAACCCCTTGCACGAAAGCGTCGCCGATAACATACAAACTTGCCCCATAAGTACGTTATTGACTACACCTTTAACACTATAACAAACTCTTTGTTTTTTTAGAAAACATATTGAACCGCATACTGTCGCCGGAAGCCTGCAAAAACGGGCTGCCCACCACGGCTGACCTTCTCTCCGATCCATTCTTCTCCGGAGTCCACTTGACGCTGCTGCCCACCGACAAGGCCCACCTCAAACTACCCACCTCCGTCAAGGAGCACCTGAAGAAGGCCGTTCACAAGATTGAGGAGAGATTGAAGGAGGAGCAGAAGATGATCAGGAGCCAAAAGCGGCTGGTCAAAGTGCAGGAGATGATGAGCTGCGAGGAGGAGAAGAAGAAAATCGTCAGGCATAAACTCGTAAGTAGAAGCGCGTAGAAAGCGTGGGGAATCCGTAATTAAACGGCGTTTTAGGAACGTATGGCGAGAGAGCAACAGAAGCAAACCAGACGGTTGGAAAAGGCCAATAGCATCAATGGAGAACGATCTGAAAGCGTGAATAGCAGCGCTGCTACATCGATTGGCACAGCCACTCCTCCATCTATGACAGGTAAAATGAGTACTAAACTACCAAAGGATTGATCGATCGAGCCTCGCTACGTCACTGTGATGTATTAACCAGTCCGAGAGCACAAATAAGACCAAAATCATTTCCTTTGTGTCACTGTTGTCTCCATAAATACAAGATTAATCAGTCCTGAAGTAGAGGAGTATTGATATAGAGTTTGATTAATAGTAGAGTGTTCTTTTGGTGTAGGTTCTAACGTTCCGTCGCCGCCTCCACCGCCTCCGCCGCCGCCTCCTATTCCGGTGAGTAACGTGGTGGCGGCTCCTCCGACGGTGAACGGGTCAGGAGCGCCGCCTGCTGTAGTTGATGAGGCGGACAAGGGGCGATCTGAGCTGCTGGGCGCCATTTGCAACTTCAACAAGTCGTCGTTGCGTAAAACCAAAGTTTCTTGAATACAAAGAAGATCGTCCTGTATATAGTAAGTTTAAGCTCTATTTGTGATATACATAATATATAACAAAGTGGAATAATTTGTGTCGTATGTGTGTTAAGTTTTCGTTTTGTGGATTTGTTGTTACAAGGGCTTCAGTTTGTTAGGTTTTTTGTCTAAATTTATTCACGAATCGTTGTGGTAAGGCGTTCGTGTATACGAAAAGTTTTTGGTTATCATTTTGGTTAAAAGAAGTTTTTTTATTGCAATGAGTATTATGAACCTGATCGTTCTATTACCCGCAGAAGTTTGTCCATATCTGTATACAAACTTTGTTCGAAGCCCTGTAAAATACGATGTTTTTAAATTATTCTAGTATTTCGAATATTGTATAAATGTGAGCGATATCTTGTTGGTTATTTGAAAGATTTTAGTCGGTTTAATTGTATTGGATTTCGATTTCGACACTTCAAATCAAAAAAAAAAATCTTACCTCATTTATTAATCTATCTACTCCTAATCTAAGAACTTTTTTCATTGACTTTAGGTAGTTGGTCGTGTAAACAAACCTAAACTGACCATGCTTCGTAAACTAACATTCCTAACATTAATTTATCGTTATTAAAATTCAATCAAAATAAATTAACATATACTTTGAAGCGACTGACTAACTCATAATCTTTTTTATCGATCGTTATGTTTAATTGTTATAGTAATAATAAACACAAATTTAATAGATATTTTTGGAAAATTAGTTGAAGGGTTACTTACTACAGATTACGTTTGGACATTTGCACGACGTGATTCGGGCACTATTACAACATTTTTTATTGAAAAGGGGCCACTTGTAGATTTATATGAAAGCACTGCTATACGTAGGAAAATGTGTCATTGTTAGAAACTTTAGGGAATGCCAATGTATTTTATAAGCATCATACTGATATTGTATCATGAGTGTATAATGATATTAGTAACGTTTTTATTGTAAATATTAATCAATTTTTAATTTTGCCCTATTTTGTTACGTTTATTTATTAATTTTTCTCAAATATTGTCCTTTTATTTCATTAATTGTTTATACAGTATATCATCTATTCTAGGTAAACAATATTTTTTATACAATTCTTTATTAACAATTTAATATTTTGTCTAATGCATTCAATCTTTTGTTGTAATCAAAATCACCATTGACCAACTAATCGAATTTGTAATGTTTTTTGTATGTCGTGCCAAATTTTTCTACTGAAAAATTAACCTTAGTCATGTGTTTGATATAGTAAAAAGGCCAGTGGGGCGTTCTAAATGAGAATTTACTTGAAATTTTCATTATTTCTTCATGGAATGTCCTGCATGGAGTTTTCGCATTGTAAGATTTTATAAAAAAAATCAAGAAATGCGAATTCCTTAACATTTTGCATTCGAGGAGGTTCCTTTAGCTAAAGGAAACGATGAATTATATTTTCTCAATTCGTTTCCTTTATTTAAAAGGAATGATGCATTTAAGTCCTTCTTTGTAATAGTTTAACTGTATTTATGAAATATTAATATAATATATTTAATGTTCGAGTAAACAAAATAGCTCTCAATATGAAGAATCAAATAAACTATGTCATAGATACTGTACTGTTAATTTTTATTCTGGTGTAGGTACAGCTTACCTTAAAAAAATAATACAGAATTTACGATTTCTACATATATTTAATCTTAACTTATTTAAAAAACAATAACATAACTACATTAGTTTTGGGACCATCTTAAGAAATACCACGGTATTCTTTGATGTGAACTAAAACCCACATTGGTGTACCTAAAACTCCTGAAACTAAGACTGCTGCGTGCATGAGTCGCTCAGGTGTAGTTATTTTCACCTGCGGTGGTCCAGACAATGCAGACATGTTTCTTGCTTGTCTGAGGGTGTTCACCCTTGAGGCAATTCTGCTAGCGGAAACGGCAAACATATTCTATAAAAAATATGCAATAGATAAATTTAATATAATTAAAGCATTAAAGAACTTATTATTTGAGCAAACTTCCTAGGTAGATACCAGAAATGATACACTTCTACATCTATAACCTTAATTTAAAATTATTTTATTACCAAAGTTTGGAAGGTTGTAGATGTGACATTTTTCTAACTATTTAGGCTATTTAATTACAAATCTTTTATTAAATGTATGGATATAAAAAAACTTACGAATTATCGAAAGAAAATCCAAATTGATTAGGTAACTTCAATTCACCAAATTCAAAATGGTCGCTGATCTGACAGTTGACATGACAGTGACGTTTTCATCTTTTTGACTCATGTCTCATCCTATTGGGTTATTAACCAGTAGTTTATTTTTGACCTACTCTGAACAGTAAAAGTCAGCGAGGGAAATAGTTGACAGGTGACATTTCACATTAAATTAACCTTACTTTTTATACTGTTTTTCTAGTTTTCAAGTCTGAATAGTTTTTAAATAAAAATGCCTTTGTCGGTGTCCTACACCCCGAATTATTACTCTTTAGAAGATATTTTAGCTACGCAAGAACGCATTCCATGCAAAGTCGCCCAAACAATTCCAAAAATGGGTAAATTTCATTAATATTTGCATTAAGTCCAATGTATTAATTATTACTTTTTTAGGACATTTGAATTCTTCCTCGGTGGAATTGAACCTACAAGAAGGCACTGTAATGGAATTTCCCCTGTGGTTAGTCAACGAAGTTTGCGTAAGTCGAGTACCTATATTAAATCCCGATTTACCTAAAATCTACAAAGAATCTTATCGAGAGATTTTGAAAGCTGACGCTTGCGCTGTAGACTTGCACAGACTTAATTTACATTTCTACGAATTAGGATCCTACATAAAAAAGTTCGATAAGAAGACTGATGTACACCAATCTCTTATAGATGTAAGGAACAATTTATTAATAACTCGAAAAATATTTAATTTGTGCATTTTTAGACCTTTAGAAGTAGATTTAGACAGCTGATTAATTTAGCTGATAATTCCATATCGGATCCAATGGTTCAACAAAGACTGGACACGTTAGAAAGGAAGATATTTAACGATGCCTACAAAGCGAGAGTGAAATTAAACGAGTGGCTGGAGCACTCTTCGACTGTGATCGAAGCTGCTAATATGGTCGTCAATCACAAGAAGAGGAAACGCATCAATCTGGACGAGTTGTTATAAATAAAGTAAGTAATAAAACAATGTATAAACTTTAATATTTATTTAATTACAAAATCTAAAAATCGAAATATTGCCACCTCCAGCCTTTTTTAATGAAAAATTCAACTAAATTAATAATCCACAATAAAAACAACCATGAATATATTTTAACATGCTTTATATACAAAAAAAGGAAACAAAACTGAGTAAATATAAACCTTATCCAATGAAAATTGTCTATGTCTAATAAAAAATAATAAAAATACAAATAACAAATTATCCTTATTGCAAAAGTTCCTCAATCGATCTGGAACTAATTAGATAAAACGTTTAACAGGAAACATTTAATTTGAACTAGAAAAACATTTGTAATAAGGAAAATGAACAGGCTAAATACCCTACATATATAATTATTGAGCAAATGCCAATAAACAACAAGTAATATTTAACAAAATATACAATATTACATAAAATATATAGAAAAATTATATAAAATATATATAGAGCAGACAGATTCTGGAAATATAAAAATAATTTATATATGTTTAGGGTTTACTTAAAAAATACATAGGGTGGTAAGAAGACGATGAAATGAAAATTATTTTGCAAGTTATTGCTCTGGAAAATTTTTATACAAACTCTGAAATATTATTTATTAGTTACCATTATAATTTCAGTTCAGTGCAATTACATCAAAATAATATTCATTCGTATTAGTAGAGAGAAAATAAGACGGAATAAGTACAAATTGATTTTTTATTGTACTCCTAATAAAAATAGTGCATTTGTACTTTATTGCGTCTACGAAATAGTGCACTTCAACAAACAGCATAATATCGAAAATATAATTAGTTCTCTGTAAATCCACAGCCTCGAGTATGAACTACTTTTTTGGTTTTGATTTTTTTGCAAACTTAACAAAAATATGAACTATTTATTATCTAGACTAGGCATTTAAAAACAACACAGTCCCTCGCTAAAGTGCATTTATACAAACGAGTGCAACTTGGCGAAAAATGTAGAGCTGTGGGAAAAATAAACTGAAACAAATCTCTCTTATTGTTACATTGATATCTCAAGGCACGTTTCTCTAGCACCATATGGCAACAACATTCTCAATCTCAATAGCACTGTTGGAACAATTCAGTCTTAATTTACTTATTGTTTCTCAAATAAAACCCTTTAGATATTGTCTAAATACGTATAAAAATGTCCAAATTACGCCTAACATATCCAATCAATATGATTGCTACGTCGATTATTTTATACAAAAATTCCAAAAATGATCCTACCATTTCCGGAATCTTCCGTGATCGTCTAAATATTTCCTATCCCACGCCTAACTCAGAAACTATGTTGTTCCTCCTTAAGCGGCTCCTCTTTGAACGACATGGCGTAGGGCACGTTATCATCTAAAGAAGTTATATCTCTCATGGTGAGCACGTTGGGGTTGCTCTGGGGCCCCGGAGGGCTAGCCACGTTGCTGGTAATCAAATGATCCTGAGGACTGCTCGGAGTGGCCGTAGGAGAAGTGATGGGGCTGTCCGCAGAATCGCTGGTGCTCTGGTAATTGTTGTTGTTGGTCAGGTTGTTGTTGTTTGGGACAACAATGGTAGGAGCCGTGTCGATACTTGCGCCTAGAATTGGTTCTGAAATGTTTATTGCAAAAGGGAGGAGTTGATGAGGTGATATATTCGCAGATATACAGGGTGTTTCAAATTTTGAAGCGCCCCGTAGAGGAGAAAATGGTGATACGTGCGAAGAGGTTAGTAGGATTTGTCGTACCTCCGAGGAGCATCTCCTGCAGCAGGCTGTCGATGTGGGCCACTCCGAACAATTTGGCGAATTGTATCTGTTCGATCATCTGCCAGGTGATCGACTGCAGCGGCGGTAACGTGAGCAAGAGCTCGCCGAATCTGCCCCTGCTGTCGTATTGGCGGTCGCTGATGTAGTCCTCGAGGTTGATTTGTATCTGGTATCTGAGCGCTTTGATGCGAGCTGGTTCGCTCAGACCTTTGGCATCTGAAAGGCCGCGGAATTAGGCACCTTTCTTTGTAATTTCGAATCCATTTTAGGGATCGTTTGTACTTACTGGGGTCGAAGAATACGATGGCCTTTAGGCAGGCGAATTCCGTATCGTCGATTTGGACCTCCGTCAAAGGCTTGACCAATTCATCAATGACCCTGGATCCCACACGAGAGATGCTTAAATCTGGGGATATGTTACGATGTTCTGGTATGAAAACTGCGGTATTTTCTATATATTAGTTTAAAATGTTCGTACATTTGTCGGATTCGATTTAAAAAAATAATAATTAACGAATAGGCAAGCGATGTGTTGTTTAACGATACTAATAGAAATGTAACCACAACCATTTCGAAAATTAGTCATGGTACCTTATGCAATTATACGCAAATTGTATGCGTGGAAATAATTAAAAAATATGGTCAGTGCGTTATTTATAATAGGTACTATGACGTATTTTATGAAGAACTACATTAATTTGTATTAAATATGAAAAAACTCAAACCAAATTTTAGTTACCAGAAAATGATATTAGGCTTTTCTTTACGTGCACTATTTTTGTTTATTTCTACGTCCCGTTTATTAAACAGCTCACCCTTATGCCATATTTACCCCTATCATATTTTTACAATCAAATAAAAAGATTAATAAAACATCACAATTAACCCAAAAAGTATTAGTAAAAATTAGTAAATATTAGTTTGATGTTTGGATCAAAATCCAAATTTTCTGCGAATAGTCAACTTCTCATTTCATTTTCTCCTTTAGCGGAAACATTTTCTTTTCATAAATATTCCACGAAAGTTGCGTAAATAATTTTATAAATTACGTAACGTTATAAAACGATTTTTAATTCCTCTTCGTGAAAATCACGTTCGTACAGTGAGTAAGCAATTTTCTGCAATCTTTTACATACGAGACAGCGGCGATTTTTTTTAATTTCCACGTTTAATCGCGGCAATAAAAAAATAATTGCCACCAGTAAATCACGTTTTTCAAGGTAAATGAAATGGTTTATGGGTGTATTTAAAAGTAATTAGGTCAACAAATAAGTATCATTTTCCAGTAATTATTCGTTCGAAGACGGCCACACGAGCTTATGTTACAGAAAAATATTGCAGGTAACCGCGCAAACTACGTCCCACCACTTCGCTTCTATGCGAAAATAACGTCATGCAAATTTTTATCTATACTTTAAGTTAATGAAATGTACGAACATGCCAAACATGAAAATGTTACATTCAACTCCCAACGAAAAAGAGGTGTAAATTTGGGAACTGTAATAATTTAGAGTACGTTTCGTTGGAAATTAAATGTACATTTTTAAAAATTCAGGGAGCACTGAATATTCTTAAAATATACTTAGTATAATATATAAAATTGGAAAAAATAAGAAGTGTTTTTGGAAAGATAATGAAGAAAGAGTAGAAGCAAAGAAAATTTAGACAAGAAAACTTATTATTTGAATAACAAAAATTGACAAGAATAGTATTTTCTTACTATTGCACTTCTTTTGAATAAATTTTTATTTGCATAATTAATGCAAATATTGGCATTGAAACGTAAAAGCAAGTGATAAATAGAAAAAACTTAATTTAAATTGGAGTAATACATAAAAAAATAGTGTTTTTCAAAGCCAATAAAAAAGTTTGCAAGCTATATTCTTGTCCATTTGTGATTTTTAGCTGGATGTCTACACTTAGAATATTCTAGTGTTATCTGATAAATTATTATTAATAACAAAAAAAAGACAAATATTAGCAGGTCAAAACCTTAATCCCAATTTTTTACAATAAAAATATCAAAGAAAGGTGTGAGTATTTTAAAGAAAAACATTTTTATTGTCAAATTTTTTACTATTTCTTCCTTGAATATTTTTATTTATACAAAATATGCCTCAAATTTCACCACATCTTCATTACCAGAAGGGCACTATTTATAAATAACAGTATTTTTGAAGATAAATGGCAGTGGTAAAATTTTTGAAGTGTTAAAAGTATACTATAATTATCTATTTTTATATTAATATCAAAAGCTGTAAAACTAGTTTAAAAATACGTATTTAATTAGTCGATATTCTAACTACGAAATTAAGACATCACAGCTATAGTAATTATGCACCAAAAAAATTGGTAAATACACAAGTACAAAAACAGAAAAGAAAACAAGTATTGGAGGTACAAATGCGCAATCACCAAGGGTTACTTATTTATTTTTAACGGGGTAAATTAATCATTAATTAAATTAATTCATCGCAAAAACATCAATCATATTACAATTGGAATGGCCTTCGCGATTTTCCGAATCCGATAAAATCAATTTACAAGTATTTTAGAGTACTCGAGCGCCCACGTGGTAAAAGTACCGACTTGCACCTCTAACTAAACAGATGGAAAAAATCGCCGTCGGAAAATTTTTCCGCGAATTAATTTACTCCGTAAGTACATAATGATATGATAAGTGACCGATTACGCAGTATATTCTTTACAGACGACATAGGACAGCCTTCGGAACGGTCTTCAATTAATGTTTTCTTCAAAGAATAATTACCTGCATGTGCATGCTTACATATTATTTTAGGTCACCGTCGTTTGACAAGTCGAACACGTGATTTTTTTTAATTAATCACTTCAAAGCGCTTGTAAGTGTTTTTATATCAAATGAATTGTTAATGTTTGGAAAAATATCGCTTAAATACAAGGACGAATCGAAACGCTTTTAAGCCACCTGTGGCGAAATCCGAAAAAAATTAAAAAATACCAAAAGAATTAGGTAGAGATGCAATAGGACGTATGCCGAAGGAGTCGAGTTCGTTAAATTGTTAATAGTGGGGGAAGAGTGATAAAGATAGAATATAAATACTACCGTGTCATTAATGAACACCCTGTATAGATAATAACGTAAAATAAATTGACTCTTTTAGTTAATAAATTAATTCGCATACATTTTATGCACACTTGCGCTTTATATAGACATTTAACGCGATAATTAGCCATAATTCAAATTTCAACAATGGAAATATTAACTAACGCTCGACCATTCCGCCGGCAATTAATATATAAAAATAATTTCGAAGGAAGAAAAAAAATGTCAACGGCAATTACTCGAATAATTGCCCAATAAAAATTGTAAAACCGTTAAAAAGGTTGGCCGCCATACCTCCAATACCTGTCGAAATAACCGATTCGCGCATGCAATAAAAATTAATTTATTAATCAATAAATTGCAGGTATATAATTAGTCGCTCACCTGGACATTCCTTTGTTATTATACAATTGTTGCCGAGAAGGAGGACGTCTTTGAGGTGCATGGATCTCCTGGCTAGACCTAGCAGAAGGTGCTCGCCTGCATGGGCTCTCAATAAAGCCACCTGGAATAATTTAATTCAATTATTATACCTCACTATTAATTCATTAATATAGCTCTATATATATATTTTTTTTATTATCAACACAAGATCTTTAAACACAATTTTAATCACCAGGAAATAATTAAAAAAAAAACTAACGAAATATGAGTAATGATAGCGAAAAGAGCACAATAAACAATACTTATTGGCTAATGATCGTTTTCGAGCATCCTACCTGGTCGTCGAGCTGTAATTCTGTGAACGCAGGTATGTATTTAGCCCATTCGACGAGGATCAGCAATTGCTGCTTCATGGAATCGCACACGTCGTTTATGCTGGCCAATTGCCGATTCGATATGTCGTAATCGTTCACCGGATTCGGACCCATTTGCTGTAAAAAAACCACCAAAAAGTTAATAAATAATTCCTTTTGGTAATCAAGTTAATGACGATCCTCCCGAAAGAGTTCTAGTTACCTCTAGAGCAGCTCCGACTTGTCTGGACAGCATTTCAGCGTTCAAAAGCGAACTGACCGACAGCCCGTTGTTCTGGTTGTTCTCCTCGTAGCTGGGCCTCCTGCAGCTGATCCTGTCCCGTTCGTTTTGCACAGCTGCAAAATTACATACATTAACAATTCGCTCATGCACCGCAACATCTCCTCTTACCTTCCTTCTTCATACCGGCCTTGAAGCACTTCCTCAACCGGCAATATCGACACTGGTTCCTCTTGTCTTTATCCACCACACAATTCCTGTTAAACCTGCAAAGACCAAAATCCTGCGTTCTTATTTGAATTCACAAAGTACTCTCTACCTCTACCATTCCCTGCGTCTGCTCTACCAATCCCTGAGTTCAGTACCAAAGTAGTATACCTCTACTTTATCTCCTAAAGAAGCCTTGATACTCTACCATTCTCCTTTGGACCTCTACTATACCCTTCCCTACCTCTACTGTACCCTTTTGTGCCTCTACTATTACCTTTCTCTGCTTCTACTCTACCCTTCACTTTCTCTACTAGACCCCACTCCAGTCCCAGAGTAATCTCATCTACCTGTACTTAATCCTCTAAAGAAGCCTTGGTACTCTTCTACTCTACCCTTCCCTTCCCTGCCTCCACTCCAGTCCCTCAACTTTATCTCCTGAAGAAGCCTTGGTGCTCCACTCTACTCTACTTTCTACGTTTCTTTGGTCTACTGGGATCTGTGGATGGTATGGTATGGGCTTACCTGCAGGTGTACAAGTGATTCTTCCTGACGGATCTCCTGAAGAAGCCCTTGCATCCGTCGCAGGAGGCGGCGCCGTAGTGCTTGCCCGTGGCCCTGTCTCCGCATATGGCACATTGCTGGCTGATGGCGTTGACGCCTCCGCTGACGTTGCTCAGTGTGGCCGTCAGGGAGTTGTTGCAAGCGGCCATCGTCATGTCCGGGTCCACTGTAATAGAGTTATTGGATGTTGAGTTGTTGGAGAAAATGTCTGCGCGTTTGAAGGTATAGTGGAATGATTGTGAACTTGTAAAATTTAGTAGTGAGGATTTTTGCTTCGTTTATTTTGTGTTCTTGAGGTTTAATAACGAAATAGGGAGTTGTAGAAATTAGCAAAAGGTTGCAAGGAATAGCTTCTGGTTAATTGATGAATTAATTGGCCTTGGGTTGGAAATACATTTATCTTTCTCAGACTGGTTTAATGCTACAATGATTAACCAGACTTTATAAAATTGTCATTTAAGAGGTTTATTTTTAAATTTATTATTCGCCAATTTTGCGATATCCACCACTTTTGTTACTATGTAATCTGCTATCAGCAGATCATTGTTATCTTCCAATAAATTAGATTGATAATCCCTTGATTTGCTTACAAGTACGCCATTATAAATAAATGTGTTACCAATTGGAAAATTACCTTTTTTTATCGAATTAACGCATTATTATACCGAATTATTTATTCTAGCCATCGTCAAACAAAAATAGAGCAAACATTTCACTGCAGTCTGGAACGTTAATAAATCACAAAAAATTTAATCTCTTAATTTGTGCAATTCAAGATAATACGCCTTTTATCGTTACGCCGTTTAAATATTTTTCGCGGAGTTTTAGTTACTACGCAACACGTTATTGAAATAGAATCGCCGATTTCTACTGCAGAATTCCTAAACGAAGAGCGCCTAAACGACTTGAGCAAATATTTGAAATTGACAAGTATTTGTCGAGCAATTACGATCTATTCGATGCACTTTTAACGTGTTTTTAACAATCACCAAGCACCGTTTTCAAATTTGCGCGATGCGACTTCTTCAAGGGCGAGACGATGTTTTCAAAATCGAGAAATTTGTGCGACACGATAAAATTAATTCAATAAAAGTAGAGAGAAAGGCCAAAAATAATAAACACATATGAGAGAAACTGGCATACGTTTATAGACACAACGTGTTAATTGAATAATAACTCAATTAAACAACCCATAAATAATAAATTTCGGTATAAATCAATAAATTTTTTACACTATAATACTATTAGAATAATTAGTATATGTGTGAACTCACCGTACATCGTTTCTTTACACAGTCAATTCGAACGAATCGAGCATAAAAGGTTTAAAAAAAATAGCTACAAATATATTTCAAAAGCGTTTTTATTGATTGCATTTGAAACATTATCTAATCTTCAAGAACTCCACTTTTATAAGCTGAAAAAGTTAATACGATCTGATAAAACACCTGTAGATTAGAGATTATACATTAACTGTGAGTAAAAATTTAGTACTATCACAAACGCTAAATAGTAGCTCTCTAAAAACTTGTAAAAAGCAAACATTTTCAAGAGTCATTGTAACAATTACAATAATTAATTCCACAATCTAAATTTAAGCGAAAAAAATCGAAGGCCGCGCTCGCCTATGTATTTACAATTTAGGAATAATATTACATACGAATCAGATGATCTGTGCAAGTACAATCCCAGAAGAAATACTTCCATCATTACGCTAATAATTTTCGGAATGGATTTTTAATAATCACGCGCGAAGACCTTGCGGCATTCGCCATACTGGTGTACCTGAAACGTGAACTCGCGTGTCAGCTAACTATATGTAATTGAAGAATTTCCTTTGTAAAACGAAACATCTGTTCAAAAATTGCAATTTCGTTTGAATTAGCTTATTAACTGCAGTTTCCAGCAATTCCGCTTTCAAAGAAAACAGATCTCACGCATTGGGATACACTGGTTACCTAATACAGAGGAATGTCATGTTTGTATAAAGCATTAGCGAAATAAATTAGATATAGGAAGCTAAAGCTGTTGTTTGATGCAAGTAATAGCTAAAATACTCAATAAAATAGCCAATATATTTAGTGAAATTGCATATAAATTAGCAACTATTATATCATTTGGGAGTCATCTCATTCATTTCAATTACATTAGCACTTTTAAGATGTTTTTTTACAGAGATGCTGTTTGATATAACGGCTAATTATCCAAAAAAATCATTAGCTTGCTGCCATTATCTATTAGGCTAATGAAATTATTACATAAAATTATAATATTCTAATGTATTTCTGGCAACCTTCGCTATAGTATCGTGTACATAAAAATAGTAGCTTTAAAAAAACTTAATTAATTAAATATGAATTATTCATTAATTTCGTAATTTTAGTTATATCTAAGTAAATTATTTGATAGCAAAATGACGGCTACCTGGTTTTTATTTAATAAAAATTAGCGCAACAAGTACTTAGATTCGACCTATTTTTTTATTAATTAACAAATTATTGTAATATTTTTATAAAGCTACCAATAAATATTTTCTTTATTGGCATGATATTAAAATCATTACGATTTTTCCATAACTTTCATTAGTAGAAACTAATTATTGTTTCATGTTTTGCAAGTTACACACATAAATAAATTAATTATTATCGTCGAATAAAATTGAAAGTAATGCCTTTTGTTTTTCTACCTAATGTTAATTTTAATCTAAAACGTTTTTTTATCGAGAAACTAAAGCAAAAACAAGCCGATTTGTAACATTATTACGAATAACAACAATTATTGAATTAGATTTTTTTAGCCAATAAAATTGAAAAGGAGTTCGCCTTGATGCAAATACGCAAATTTCATGTGAATCCATTTTTTACGGGCTAATATAAAAATTAATACGAAATTATGCTGATGGTACATAATTATTTTGTATGGAAAGATTATATATATCTTGTGAAATACCTTGATTAAATTTCGGTTTTTTTTTAATTACAAACATTTTATAATGCAAGTATAAAGGAACACGAAAAATTTAAATGTTAATTTATTTATAATGATAAATATTTTTTTCATACTGAATATATTTAATCGGATCAAGCGCCGGGTTCGTTAATTTCGCAATTAAATATAACGTTAGGAGTATTTAAAAATAATTTTTTATCATTGTAATCGTAACAATTTTAAAAATAAGCCGATTTTCGAGCGAACGTTGACGAAAATAACACAATTTAAGTAATCATTTCGATTGCCGCCATTAGCGGGCATTCATAAAAAACCCAAAAAATCCACCAAGGATAGAATTAAATTCGATAGCCGGCAATCAAACATGCAAAAATATTATCATGACGTCCTTTTTTATGATTACCAAAATTATATTCGAATAAACGACGGTTTATAACATTTTTTTATACATTATTCCGACAAGAACAAGCAAATTTTACGCGTTACGTAACTTTACCTGTCTGTACATTAATTAAAAATTAATTAGGTTTTCGCAATTGATTACTGCTGCCATTATTTTTCAACGGATTAAAATTCTAAGTCGCCCATAAATCTACAATATTTACTGGACACAACACACAATATATTCCAAATAAATTTATTATTAGAAAAAAAATCTTGAAATAAAATAAGCTTAAAGCGACAGGAGTGATAATGTGAGATGCGCAGTGGATTTATATTATAAAATATTATGCAAAAGTTGCGCAGGTTAGGTTTCTAATTATTCCTGTAATACTGTGCATATGGTTAAGGAATTATTAATACAAAAAATATTTGGTTAGAGATTAAATTAGTGCATCTCATCAGATTGTAGTATAGTATTAAAAGTAGGTAAAATAATACGTATTTATCTACTATTTAAGTATCACAAAATTGCAATTTGATAGATGGGTAGGTACTCAATAACTGATTAAAATATTATCTATAAAAATGGCACCTAATAGAAATTCTATTCGTACCATTTAACCGCAACAATAACCGTTATAATTAATAACCCATCGCCAAAAAAAAGGTAAATAAATAAATAAATAAACGCAAACGAGGCAGGTGTAATCGAGTGTATTGAACCTATTTCGATGAAAGTTCAAATCCGCGTGAACAATATCAAAAGTGATTCAACCGTGCCTGCAACCTTCGTATTGTCCAAAAGTCGAAATCGCGATCTACCTCAACACTAAGCGCCGATACCGAAGTCCAAACGGTTCGAAAAATTAACTGTATTAAAATCAGAGATGTCCGAGATAAGCCGCGCACACCGAGTGTTTGAACAGCGTTTAGCGAATGTTTGGACAGATTATTTGCAGTATAAATTGTAAAAAAATAAAGTGTTGTAAAATTTTAATCAAGCTGTACCAAATCCGGTCAACTCGCAGGCCTATATCTGCGGATCCTCTTCAATTCTGGACAGATGAATTACAACAAAGGAACCGCGCAATTGAAAGTGTATATCACGAATTATTATTTAGTAACATTCATAATAATAACAATGATTATGACTAAAATATTGTGGATATAAAAACGGTGTTATCGCGTCGAGTTCCAGCCGGTTCGTGACATTTCTCGGAATCGGGATGATTAGACGCACAATTTTTCGATAAATCGAAGAAGCGAGACATTGTTTTAAAAACCACTAATCGAATGAATCCTGCGTCTGATATCGATGGGGGAAAACCACCGGCTGCACCGCTGTATCATATGAGTGTTGGTTACACTCCGATAAACTCGAATGGTAATTGTAACGTTTAATTTTGCTCCCATTAAGTTTTATCGCCGATATTAAATAGGTTGGTGCATTTTGTGTATTGGCACCAATCAACAGGGTTATTGAAACCAAATTGAATAGAATATGACAACATTTTCAGTCCTAGAAACACCGAGTTGACCTCAAATTAGAATGATTCCACGTCTATTCCAAAAGGTTTTTCACAAAATCGAATTGGAACCCAGTCAAAATTTCGCCTCCGAAAACAACGCGATTTATTCCATTTTACATCATCAGTATCATAATGGTAAAAGTGCAGCGATTTAATGCGCTTTTCTCATCGGGAAATGCACTATCGAGCACCTGTTGCGTTTCGTTATTATTGTTATTTTTATAGTAAAAACGTACGGGATTCCGCGGCGCCAAGTTTCGGTTCCAAAGTCTAATTTTACTGATGACTTTCGAAATATGTATTTCGTTTCATAAATTTAGTTGTGGACTACGAATTTAAAATGCAGCAGTCAATATTTTTCTGGGTCATAAATATATCATCCGAATTTACCGTGGTATAAAAAATACTGCGATTCCCGACGTTGGATTTAAATATAGATTTCTACAACGCAATGCAATCGACACTATCACAATTTGTGGCAATCACTTCGTATTCTTTGTTTGGTATTTTTACAAACATGCTTCATGATGGGGAAATGACTGATTAATGATGAATTTTACGAAATTGTGATGCAGTAGAAAAATTCCTGTTAAAAGTATCTAAGCAAATAAATCAAGTGCAGCTCAAGGTGTTGGATAAATAAAGCTAAGTTCGATATAACATGGCGCCTTCCAAATTTTTGGGCTTGATAAATTACAAACCGGTTTGTCGAGCAAAAAAACAGTGGAAAATTAATTATGTACAGTGAAATTATAATGTATAATTCATAACGAGCCGTTTATGTATTTTTGAGAAAAGCCATTAAGTCGAATGTAACATTATTGACGCAAACGGACGACCAACTTTTTATTAATTGTCCTTAAACAAATAATTGTAATTGAATAATGGTTAATGATAATTTCAAGGTGTCGCTGTGTTATCGTAATGCAGACACCAATTTACGTATATCGAAATCGGAACGAAGTATAGAAGAAATAAAAAGCAATCCAATTCATTCACCAATTTCTAAATTCACAACATAATACGCACCAAAATCACCCTTGTTCACCTAAATAATCTACAATTTCACCATACACTCAACTCGATGGATAACCATTTATCAGTACATTTACATGTATTTTTTACACAAAATTTAGAATCGATTTCATGGAACATCGAATGATAAGATTACGATAAAAAAACGTACATGTTACATAGATTCGTATCGATAGAACGAACTCATTTGAACAGTAAGGAACATTCTGAAAAACTGTTAAATATTTCGAGATTATATTCACAAGGGTATTACCCTGGCTAAAGTCTGAAAACGAATGTTGACAGAAGTGGAGGAATGTGTGTATATAAGTCCGTATTATCTGAGTCAATTTAGATAGATTTTTTTGTAATAATAGAGGAAATTTACTCTAATAAGAAATAAAAAAATTAAGGGGCATAGTCGGGCAAATAATTTATAACAATAAAGGTGTAAAAAACTGTATAGGTAATCTTTTCAAAGGTTTAGTAAATGTTAGTAAATAGTAAGCATGTGTAAGTTTGTAATACAAAGTATTAGTTTAAAGAGTTTTGACACAAGTTTTAGAGTAAAAAATAAATAAATAAATACCTTGGAATAATCCCATATCAAAAAACCTTACACCTGTTGGAAGGAAAACTCCGATGACACTATTTTTAATTCGCGACTAGATTTCTGATGCTAATATTAGCCTGTTCTCACTATGCATACGCAAAGATGTGGTCGAATTTAAATCTAAGCAGGACAGACGGTGCTCCTGTTGTGGACATTTAATCGCCGATGCTGCTGCTATTAGACTATATGCTATCCCGTTTGAACAAATTGGTGTTGCGGTCAATTTGTTTAGTCACCAGTTTTCTCTGCTTTTAGCGAAAAAATGCAGGATTTGCGACTGCAATAATCGCCATTGGCGTGCAACTTGCTGATAATAAGTTCCTCAAATATTCAATTTTTAAGGTAGTTAATGAATGAAAGGCGCTTAGGAAATTGGAACGCTTGAATGATAATAATAGTGGAAATAACGAGCTTAAAAAGCCGAGTAAAATGTTGGAAAATTGAGGTAAAAGCGATAAGTAAAGGCGCTGCGGATTTTTAAAAATAAGGAAATTTATTCAATCATACGATGCATTACAAGGTTAAAGATAAATATAAAAAGAGGAGCGGTATTAGGCGCTGGAGAAGTTTCATCAATTAAATCATAATAGAAAATTGAAAAGCATTAATACTTACACAATTTATTCCGGTTCTATATTAAATAATATCTACAGCATTTATTATAATAAAACAATATTTTCCTCCCATACTTTACATTATGCTGTAATACCCTTATACGACGCCTTTTGTTATTAATTTATTTTAATACGTATGCGTAATGATAAAATATTATATTTCAACAAATTTTGTACGTTATCGTTAAATGACTAAGAAGAAAAGTATACTAAAATGATAACGGGCGCCTGTGAATCATTATTCATTTGCAGCAGTACATGATTCTAATTTCCTGGGTGCATGTCCGAAACGTGAGCGAAATACAAAATAATCCAGTTTACGTAAAAATGCCTTGCTAATAATATTTCCGAGAAAATCTGATTGTACCTGCCTATCTAAATCGTGCCATCACAAAGAAACTGTGTCATATTAGCAGCCTGCAGGTTATCTGATCAATTTGGTAATGCTTCTAGGACAGAACAACCGATTTGGTTGATAACCTACAGGTTGTAGCAACCTAATATGATGACTTAAAAAGTACCTGCTTTGGTAATTTTACTGGGAATTATCCAATTTTATACTGTGTCTTTATAGAAATATTTTAAAACTATTTTGTTGAAGAAATAAGTGCATTATTTAATGAAAAAAATTCAACAATATCACTGGAGCATCAAGCTAAAATAAAACCGCTTTAATAACAAATAAATTTCAATTAAGTAACAAGAATTTTATCTCCTTCAAAATTTTGACCTCTTCACTAAGCACATTATACATTCGAATAAAGTATTACCATATTCAAAGCGCTAATTAAATCAACAACAGTTACGGCAACAAATATCGAAGTTTCTGTACATTTTTTAGACGGAAGCCTGAAATAAATCCGGCCGAAAAAACAATAAATAATTAATGAAATTCAACCGAAAAGAGTACCCTTACCTTGACCCAAGTCGGTGGCGACCAACACATCCATATCCATGACAATATAATCACGAAACATCACTATTACATTAATCGCCGAAAAATAAGTACCAAAAACGGAATGGGTTTCACTCAAAAGTAGCACTACTTTGAATAAAAAGAAACTGATAGAAGGAGATTTGTAAAAAATGAACTGCTCAAGCAGGTACTGCCTAGAATACGCGATAATGGAATTAAATTAAACTTTCGGCAGTACTTCAGCGGTTTTAGAAGAAAAGTGTGTTTGTTGTGTGAGAAACCTGCTCGATGACACGCCGAGCAACAGTACTAACTCCTCTCTAGCAGTGGTACCGACGACGACTGGAGAAATTAAATTTGACTCTGTCATATTAAATAGTTAAAAAACTAGTTATTAGTGTAATAATAAAGTTAGACGCCAGTTTCGTGGAGGTTATGCAATTACGTTTTTATACAGCGTGTTTGAATAGTAATTCTTAAAAAATTATCTGCGATTGGATATTTTGACATGCAACTTAAGGGAGATTTTTTTAATAACCTTCATGGTATTGCGTATATTCGACTAATTAAAATTTGATAATTCCTACCAAATATAGATTAACAAAAATCTAAAAATAAAGTGAGTCACTCGAAATTAGTTTCCTGTTTTGGATTTTGTTTATGCAGATAATTAACTAATGAAGAGAAATTTGAATACTATAAAAGATTGTAATGATAAGCCAAAATATGTACAGTTAATTTTCGTTCATAACAACAATATTAGATCTACAAGAGAACTATTAGAAGGAAATTTTCAAAATAATTAATGCCAATTTTCCAATTAAAAAATCGTTTAATTGTGAATATTACATAAAAATGAAATTATTATGCAAGGGTTTGAACTGAAAAAAAAAAAACTACTCCTATCATGCGTACGATAACTGTTCCCATTACAATTTAAACGATATATCACTCTCGAAAAATATTACGATAAATCTAATAGGTTATCGTCGATACTTTTTTAGTTACGGTTTATCTCGAAACACCGTAGATAAGGAAACTAATTTTAAATTTAAAATAGATATTTTGGCTTCTATTGCGATAATAAACCTATCTTATTACCTACTAAAATAGTCACTAGTTGAGAAAAAATAGCAGAAAAACTTACCGATAACATTGTATGTTAGAAAATTCTCATCTAGCCGAATAGTGCTGCTTAGCAGATAGTCGTTTCCGTCGATTTCTCCATCATCAGATATCGACATGTCGCCGGGACTTAGCGAATACAGCGAAGAAGCGGGCATCATATAAATATACGCACTCGAACGAATCAAACACAAATTTCCATGCACACAACGGGAACACTAACGAAGAATATTAATACAGTCGCATTTGCGATAACTGGCAAATTAACGCAGAGTATTTATTGTTTGTTGTTTTGATGTTTTCGGATGATTGTTACAGAAAGTTTACAACTGTTATTAAAACGGCAAACGAACGGAGAAAAGAACCAGAGCTACATTCAAAATTGGTTCGTATGCCGGCTGGTAGGGGAATACGTATTTATGTAAGAATTTACTTATCGTTTGATAATGGATCTCTAAACAAAATCCACGGCTACGTTTACACGGTATAATATTCGTTTAATAAATACATGAATTGGTTTAATTATGCAGTAGATTTTATAATAATTCTTCCAATAGCCTCATTTTGCACACGAATTTTCTTTAATTTCTATAGTTTAACTTATATGGTGTTCATTAATTTGAACCTTTTGATAAATTCATCCCAAAGGCCTATATTTTCACCTGTAAGTAAGATAATTATTTAAAATTATTATACATTCTATATTGCAGATAGTTATAAGAATCTTATCTTAAAATAAATAATCTGTTTACATGAGAGTTGAAAGATCCACTTGAGGTATCTTTTTCTTCATCGAGTCGACTCGATCCGTGTTTACATGAGAGTCGATCTCGGGTTGAAGTCGGTTTCGACTCTGCGTGTAAACTAGACTAAAAGACACCTGCTCTAAATGAGTAAAATATTTATGAACGGTTGTTAAAATTATGTAATAAACGATTAAAAGCTTAATTGTTTGTTGCGATTTAACGAATTCATCAATTTTTTGAGCGTTTGTTGATGAAATGCAATTAATATTATTATTTTGAAGCTAGGTATTAAAAATGGGAATGGCAGACAAATATTTGTTAGACCCCTCTTGTTAAAATTCGCATGTTTCTAATTTTACTTGGCAAAAACGCCGGGTCAGATGGGTTAACAAAATATAGCTGGAAAACAATTTTATAACTAATTATAAATCACGTGCCACGTGAGATGTTTAATTAGTTCCTCCATTTAATAGATGGAAGTGGAAAGTTTAATGCCACAACATATCACTCTGTTTTTCATAGGATGGGCTTTTTTTCGACATTTTGGGTATAAATATAGAAGATTATTCTGCAAAAACATTTAATTAGGAAATAAAAAGCAGGAGGTCACGTTGAAATAATTGGCTAAAGTGTTCGTTGCATAATTCGCAAATGCAATATTAATTAAGGAAATTTAATTGGGAGTGCTACATAACAGTTTAATAAAATCTATACGATTAAAAGGATAATTGTAGTGGAACACTTACCAAGGTGCTTAATCCTTAAAAAGGTGTGAAAAATGTGAAGAAAAAATTTTATTACCTATACTGCACAATTTTTTGTTTTGTTTATCCAAAAAATTATCGCGTTTATAACTAATCATATTAAAAATTGGTTGATGAATAAATCTTTCGATTGCGTGTGGATGTGAATCCTGATAATTGCAGCATTCGCCGGAAGATGATAGGGCTTTTACGAGCCTCCTGTGCTTTTAAAAAACAATGCGAAAAAAATAATACCCGTTTTTTTTATATAATAGTGATTAATTTCACAAACAGACGGAGTAGCAATAAAAATATAATTAGCATTTCATGTTTGGCGAAGTAAGTTCTCGATGAAAACCAACCTTGGTTTTCTCTGATATAAACTTATCTTTTAGCTAACCTTGTTTTTGTTAGTTTCGTGCCGGTTTTTATTTCTCAGGAAAAAAAAGGGAAAATTGTCGTTTTTCTTTGGGAATTTCTGCCGAACAATTGAAGATGTTATTCATCTTTATTTCCTAAAGGAAGTAATCTACTATTTTTATGAATTAATTTCATCTGTAACTTGATTATTATTACAACATTATGTTGTAACAGAACCTATAATAATAATTAATTTTTTCCGAAATTTTATAAATATTAACCAATAAAAAACCGATTTTTCTTAAACGGATGTTGATCATTCAAAACTATGCTGATTTTGATTTATCTAAAAAAATATTGGTATTGAAAAAAATATATTTTTACAAAAAAAACTATAGATAATTAATGAGGAAATATTGATTCGATAACCGATCAGAATGTAAGAATAGTTATTTGTGTTAGGAGTGTTAATAGAAGTTACTCATTTATTGCAATCAATTCAACGGATGCTGCCCAGAAATTGAAGATCTACCAGATGAAGTTTCATTTTTCCTATAGTTCTGAAGAAAGCACCTAGTGGTTATGCAAAAACGGTAATTTAACAAAATATTAAACTACATGTAAAGCGATTCATAATCGGATTAGCACTAACACTATCTACACTCACGATCAAAGAAACAATAAATAGAGATTTCTCTTTATTGGCTCGTTTGTACGATTCTAATTTACGAAAAAAGCTTGGAAATCCCAAAAATTGAATTTTTCGGCCTTGTCACACTTGCTTGGATCGCTAATTCGGTTGGTAGTCCTACATATTATCCGGTTTGAGTATTTACATCATTACAAATCGATTAGTAATATAAACAACTATCATTAGGCCATTGCATGATGATTATTATTATTCGTTTCTTCAAAGTAAAGGAAGATACGCTACATAAACAACTTTCGATAATATAGAGTGAAACAATGAATTTTAATTATCTTTTGAATTTTGGCAACATTTTATGCAATAGTAACAGAAATTTTGAGGTTTATGTAGAATGTTAACCTGTAAATTAGCTTTAATTACAGCTCAATGAAATACATACAAACTTCTTTATTATTATAAATACTTAAAATTTATTTCGCCATTATTTTACAATGCTTGGTGGTTATTAACAAATTAACTTTAATTAGGTAACTAATTTAAGAATGTTCCCATCAGAGTAAACAAGTTTGATAATAAGAAAAACAACTAATACAATATTATAATACTAACTAACTCAAAATATTCACTATTTCAACAAATGCGTTCCAAAAACTTAATTATTTGTTTTATTTACAGAAATAAATTGTTTTATTAATCGCATATAATCAATCAATATGATCCAAAATAAAACATAGGAAGTGTAAAGGAAATTTGCCTTAAATAGAACATTCCTATAATTTTCCAAACTGCTGCAGCGATTTATGTATGCAATTATTATGCATTTCTTAAGTTTTCAGTAAAAATGGATAATGAATAAATTTCATGCAAGAAAGATTGAACCAAATCCTCTTCCAGTAGTACCATTTCCTAAATTTTTCAAGTTTTCTTATTACAAAGTATTACGATTTGAAATGTTTACCAGACAATTCGCAGGCCAATATCTTTTGTCTATTAAAAAAGACATTATTACCCAACGATTCAATTTTATTAGCCATCCTACTATAGTTAACAATTATTGACGGTAATTTAAAATTTCTATTACCTAAGTATGCCATTAATGTTGGAGGAAATAATTGATACATCTAAATTAAGTTTTACCACTTCGATTGCCTAATGACCAGTTTTATGAAGTGTTTTTAAATAAAAATTGTACAAATCCTCTTCCGATATGTACGCATTTTTCAATGCAAGAAAAACACTTTTCTTGCAGTGCGCTACTGTTACATAGACGTAATTCGGTAACAAAAAAGCACATTAAGGAATTGTCTATGCCTTATCAAACGACAAGAAAAATCAATTTCGCATACACGATAATTACTACATAGAAACAGGTACTTTTGCCTATTAATTTTGATGAGCGGATTTTTTCTTTTATTTGTGTAAATTATTTGCCTAGCAGACTTTTCCACAGTGAATCAAGCGAATTAATTGGTGACAGACAATCTATAGTTTTAATTACAATTATGAATCACAGATTTCCACTTGTCAATCAGTCATGTGATTAAATCATTGATGGGGATTGGTTTGATCAATCCTTTGGTAGATCAATTAACCAATAAAATAGAATATCATATAAAGGGTAAAAAAATAAAATTTGTACCATTTTTGGACAAATTGGGCTTATAATAATTAGAAACCGGGCATGTTCAAATTAATTTGAATATTAATTAAATTTCTTAAGAATAAATTCATATATAAAATTAATGCATCGTTTTACTAAAAATTAGTTTTATTTCCAATCTAAAATTTATCGAGGGATTTATTTACCCATGATAACTTATCTCTAATGAGTCATTCTCAGTTATCTATGATATTTTAGTGCCATTAAATCTACACCCTGCAAACCTAAATAAACAAAAATAATTTATGAAATATAAAAAAAGGAGCACAATTTTTATTCAATAATCAATAAAATGGATGAAACAGAGAAGCGTAAAGGGCCAGTCCGGTTCTGTCCGAATTAACTTAATGTTTATTACCAATAGAAATTCGGGCAATAAAACAAAACAAACACAAAGTAATACAATCTTATCAACGCGGCAAGAAAAATCGAGCTTTGTATACGATTCAACGCACACAAAAACGATGTCCCTATCAATGCAAACTGGCAAATGACGAGCGAAATTAAATTACTAAGCAAAAATGATTACCGTTCTCCCTGGTGACCACCACTTTGGCGTTCTGGACGATGACGGATGTCTCGTTGTTGTTGCTCAGTGTCAAAATCACCTGTTGATCTTCCATGTTGTTTGGAAAAGATCCAAAGGTCGCTATCGCCGGGATTCCGACGCTACACTTTTATCAACTTTTCTCTTACTGAGCGCGAAACGCAACCGAATCGAACTCCGGACAATTTCATCCCAAACTTGTAAAGGACACATATGCGCAACATCGCGAGTCGAAAAGAAACAGACAATGGGACGTGTTTCTGGTATTACATGTAGCGACTTAATTTTTTCAATGACAAGTGAAGTGACGTTAAAAAAATTCGTTCTGTGATTGTGCGGTACTAATCTAATGTGGAGGAATTCTTCATAATGTTATTACCTTGTTACCGTTTTTTAACGATACATTAGTTTTATAATACATTTTAATCAAAATATTGCTAATATTTGTCTTTTTTCAGAATTCAAATTTGGCTACACAACAGCCCTCTATCCATAACTAAAGTAATCACTAAAGAAAAGAAGATACTGACATTTGTGACATTGACATTGCTAACCTAAAAGATTTGTAAATAAAAATTGGATACAATTTGGCAATTTGTGGATGTGTATTAATTTTTTTTAAATGGTTTTATAAAAGTTGCCCCAAACTATTAATGCAATTATGGATCACATATTTACTATAAGCAAAAAACCGAGTAGGTCGTTGAACCCTTATAAGCAGAATATATTTAATAAGTAAGTAATAATTCCTTATAAAATAATACACTTTCAATAATTTTGTTATTTACAGGTTAGAAAAGTCAGTTTTATGTACAATATCAAGTAGCAATGTTATTGCATTCAGTACCGAAAGTAATATTGAAGACTGCAATTCGTTGTACTGGAGTTCAAACGTATATGTTGCAGACCTAAATAGCCCTTGGCTAATTCATAAGTATGTTCATAGAATTTCAAAATAACATACTCTATACCAAGTTATTATTACAGAATATTAAGCAACTCGTCTCCTGTAACTGTATTGCTTTGGGATTTTACGGGAGAATTACTACTTGTGGCCGATGAAAGTGGCCATGTGAGAATATACTCGGCTAAAGAGCACATTTTAAATGACTGGAGCATTGTATTACAAACTACTCTACAGGGAGAGCACATTTTAGCTGCAACCTTCTTCCATTCTGGCAAAAGAGTAATTACGAAACTATTATCGTAAACACAATTTTAATAAATCTGTTTTAGATCATTTTTAATACTGATAAAAAAGATAATTCTTCGTACTTAGAAAAATTCCAACATGTCAAATTCGCTTGTTCTGTTAAGCAATTCGGAAACAAACCAGCCGCTGGAGCTCTCTTACTTACCGCTACCGGTATGTTGGCTGTGGTACTTCTGCCACAACCGACCTCTCAGACACCCATGATAGTGGCGACTGAAAGCTTAGGACCTACTAGAATATTTATTAAAACCGCTGATATTTGTTATGGGAAGAGTTAAGTACAAGATTAATTGAAAAGAACGTTTATTAATTAGTTTATTTAAAGCAGATGGGCATTTCTTGCTGGCCGTAAGCAGTGGTGATCCGTTGAAGCCGATCCAATGCTATCAGGTATCTGTAAAAAAGGAAGACGAAAAATGTTTCATAAAGAGTCAATCGTTGCTCAGTTTCTTTCTGAACGAAGCATCGAAGGAGACCCAAAGTATAAGTACTTATTGTTCATTTTCCTCTTTTAACAAACTAATTTGTTTCATTATTGTTAGTGGAGCAATTACTTAAAGAAAGAAATTGCCGCGTCAGTCACATAAAATGGATAACTAGGGAGGACGCGGATTCCTTAGTAGTTTCAGCCAGTAGTCAAAAATCCAGTTGTTTGCAAGTTTGGGAGCTGCAAGAAAAATCGTTACCTGTTCACAAAAGTTTGGGCAACTCGGAAACCCCGCAGTTTTTTAATACAGTGGTAAATAATATACTTTTAATATACTATACTCTGTATGATGTACTCGTAATTTTAGATATGGCAATATCAATGCTACTTCAACTACAAAAACTCAGTAACCGCTTTATCTACGAGTAAATTGAGTTTGATAAACAACGTTTCGAGTGGATTTGTAGTGGTTACTTACGCCGACAACTCCATACATTGCCTCTGCAAGGATACTCTGAAACCCATCGTTAATACAGCATTATCCGTAATGCCTAGATATCTAGACGAGCCCAATTGCAAGTACCAAAAAGTTAGCAACAACATTTCAAATATAGACTTATCTTGGCTTGGGAATGTTCTTATTTGTTTGGATTCTGATGACAGTTTACATTTGTTTAAACTTCCCCCACAAGTAAGTATATCAATACCTTGAAGAGACAAGAAATCATGTAATTTTAATACTATTTTCTATGTTTTAGATTGAAAGTTCGACTCCATTAAGTGTTCCTTATTGCACCACGATTTTGGAGTACTGCATGATGAGTGGATTGGATTGGTTGGACCTTTTGTTGGTCTTAAGACCGGCTATGCTCGATCCTATTTGTGACAGATTAACGGAGAGTTTCAATAGACAGCCGGGATACGTTCAACAATACTTCCACGTTCAATATTTGTGTATAAAAATATCGCTCTACAGGTACTGTAATGTTTGCTAAAGCGATAGGATATTATTATAAAAAGTGTTTTGTAGATTAAGCTTCCAAGGCCAAGGCAAAGCTAACGATTTGACTCAATACCTCATGCTACACAGTATCTCTACGGCTTTTAAGAGCCTTTTGAGGCCCAGTGAAATGAACAGCCACGAGAAAAGCCCAGCTGACTCTTTAGCTAGTAGGTTAACAACATTTTTTTATAGAATGTTTAATATTGTAACAACTTCTAGGCGTGATAGCAGAAGGTCAAAGCGACGTGGACAAAGCTCTAACCCTAATGCACCTCGAAGCTAAAGAATTCACGGTTGAAACGACCACTCTTCAAAGTCTTCAACAACTTATCCAATGGATAGCAGATTTGGCTTTGAATTTACTCCTTAAATTACCGGATAGCCGCCCTTCTTCCGGTAAACCATACGAATTATTACGAGATGTTAAAGCTCTAAATACTTTAAGGGAAATGCTGGTGTTGATAAGAATATGGGGTTTGCTGAGACCAGCTTGTTTACCTGTATTCATTAAAAGCGACACCAACTTGGACGTGCTAGCTTTGGTGTTCAGATTGCTGAGTAGATTAGTGCAGAACGTCAACGAACCAGACGATGCGTTAATAGGTGAGTTGAGAACGTAAATCGCCGACCCTGAGCTATTAAAATAAATTTATCTGATTCACTTTCCGTTTCCTCACGGTTCTAACGCTGAAAAAACCTGGTGGAATTGATAAGGATTCGTTGGTTTGCGCGATTTTGTAAGGTATATAGTTTAAAAATACAATCTCGGTTAAGTTTATCGCCATAGGAAACGCGATAAATGTTTTATTCGCGGCGGTTCGAACGAACTAAAAATTTTCTTTAGTATTTTTTTCGGCAGAGCGATCAAAGCACTCGAAATGGCGGTGATTAAGAAGAAAATCAAACGCGTTGAAGCGAAGCAAAACACTTATTTGCCGCATAAAATTCGATCGCATCCGTTCTATTTTATCGATTTGCCGTTGAAAGTGGCGCTGTTTTTTATATTCTTTTGGATCGTACTGACACCTGTGTTGTATTACCTGTTTTCTACGTTTATTGCTGGTTTCGCTGGTGCAGTCGTGCCGTTTTTCTTAGTGATGCTGGGCGTTTTCCTCATGGTAATGGCCCTTTTCGTAGCCGAATGGAGAAGGAAAAAACACGACTCTAGCGAAGAGGTTTACTACATAAAATACGAAGAACCCGAAACTGAAAACGTACAGTATAAAAACGAGCAAATATTCGAGCAGAAATTGGTAAAAGACGTCGAAAGCCAGAGTTTGTTAGTGCAACAAGTCAGACTAACTCGTGTAGAACGACCGAAAGTTTTAAACATAAACGAAAGAGTGAGGCCGGAGTCTCAAAATTTGAGTTCTGCTTTGACTCCTCGAGAGCTCTTCTTCATCGATTTGTACGAGTACGCCAATAAAGCCATGCGAGATGTAACTGACAGGTTCCTGGAGCACGAGAAGCTCCATTACGTCGCCAGCGGGCCCGTTTATCCAGTTTATACCAGCGGAAGTGAAAGTTCCAGTTCCAGTTATAGTTCTAAAGATACCGAAATTATCGAACAGAGTACCGTGTATTTCGAACCGAACGGGGATCGACGATTTGTTACCAGTACTGTTCAAAACAGACTCTCCGACGTGGAGCATTCTACTCTTTTAAAAGTGCTGGAAGAATTTAACGATTTGAACGAAGAGGAATTAGGGCAATTGGAGATTAAGGAAATTCCGAATGATAGTTTGGACTTGTTGGATTATCCGAAAGATGTTCAATACGTTGTTCAGGAGAAACACGTAAGTTACGGGAAGAGTTTGCCGCAAATAAGCCAGTATGAAATTAAAGATTTCGAGTTGTTTGATGACGCAGTTGCTGGAAAGGTATCCAAAAACGAGCCGGGAAATCTGGAATTAGAAATACAGAAAGCGCTTAAAGATAAATTGAGCCAAGATGATTGGCGTAAAGAGCATCCTAAAAATATTCAATACACCGTGACAGAAACTGTAACAAACTATCCTTCTACGAGTATAACAACTTTTAAGTCTAAAAATATTGGGCAAAATCAATTCCCTTTTAAAGAGGATTCGGGGAGGAAGGTTGTATACGAAGAGACTACAACTTACATCAAAGATCCTAAAAAAGGTGAGCTATTGGTTGTGAAAGATCACCCAAAAAATGATCGAGATCCTGTAATAAACCAATACCAACGTACTGCTTATCCTCAAGTTTCAAATACCACCACTAAAGAACCAGAACCGTTCAAAACCACAACTAAATATGCAAAACCTGTTATGCTACCACCAACAAGCTTCAAGAAAGAACAACAACCCATACCAAAAGCTGCAGATTATCCCAAAAATGTACAAGAAAAAATTAAAATTCACCCAATAAAGAAACCAAACGAACCTGTTCTAAAAAGCGATGACCAGAAAGTACCATTGTTTCAAAAATTATATCCTGTAGACGACATTGCAAAACAACGATCAGATGTTAGAAAAATGCCCCAAGTTGAAGCACCTTCGAAGGATGATTACACGCAAAACAAACAACCTGTTAAAAAAGAATTGGGACCTAACTACAGACCAACATTAAAACCTGATGCAGTAAAGAAAGATTCTCCATTTAATAATCAAACTGCTGAAGGAACAGACAACGTTATCAAACCTTTCCCTAGTAGCCAAATCCTTTCCCCTAATAATCTATATCCAATCAAAACTGAACAACCAATCGACATGCCTTCTCCAAGCAAACTTTTACCCGATCAAAAATTGTGCATCGAGAAAAAAGACGTTCGCAAAAGCGTACGTTACACAATAATAAGAGAAGAGTATGATACCAACGAACAACCGACCACTAATGAGCAAGTAATTGAAGTTAAAGATGACCAAAGCCTTGTAAACATCCTGGAGGAATTGTACGCCGATAAGGAATCCGAAGGCCCGTTGAAACGCATCGAGCAGCAGGATTCTAGTCTTCTGAAGGTGTTGGAGGAACTCTCTGCCGAGCAGAGGAAACTCATTTTCGATAAAGAAGGAGTCAAAGAAGCCACGGAAAAGTTTATTCAACATGAACGTTCTCATAAATTTTAGATAATTTTTGTAATGTAATAGATGGTTTTTAGTAGTTTTAATAGTTTGTTGTATAATAAAATTTTCTTTTAAATAATTCATTGATAAGAAGTGCCTTAAAAATAATAAAACAGTTTAAACACCTTGGCGCAATTTTGATATTGAAAATAGCTCAAGGATTAATATTTATCAAAGTTTTTTGATTGAATGATAATGTAACATACATACACCGGATATTTTTTAGTTGTCCCCCCAATTTTATCAAAACAACGTTCTTACCTCTAAAATATAAGATAAAATATACTGTGTTTTTTAATTTAATGTTAATATACCTGCAATTTATTTTTTTATTTCAGACGAGTGTTGTCAATTACCTAGTCAGGTGCAAATACAACTTCTACAGCCGTGTAATAACCGAATAGTTCTCGGTTCTCCCCAGCTTTCCCAACAAATACTCCCTCTTCAGGTAATTAAAATTAATTCAGTGCCTCAATCAAATCGATTGCTATTGTATTCTTTTAGCTCGAGTTTAATACAGAACCCGAATGTCTAGCGACGAATACGGATAACAATTCAATGCAAACCGTGGATTCTATTAGGCACCTGTATTTAGGAAGGACCCCTAGAGTGGTTAAGCAATGCGTGAGATGTGGAGGATCGGCTGGTACTGTGCCAGTTACACGAACAGCAGCTATTAGAGCTTGGGATCAAAGATGGTCGAGGTCGTGTCAGTGAGTATTTTGTATTTACGACGTTGAAAAAATGATTCATTCATGTTTTGCAGATGTGGCGGCCAATGGAGAATGCAAGTTTATTCATAATTTTATGTATTTTGTATTACTATCATTAAAACTTTTCTTGTAATAATATGTTTGTTTTGTTTCTGTGCATTTATCTGCAACGAAAAAATATCTGTAATGGTGATTGCCTATTATGTCAATTTATTCCAATATTAAAATTAACGTTGTCGGTGTATTAGACATTATCAAAGTTACACTAACGGGTTCGTAATAGTAGCCATGATTTTGACGTTTGTGTTTGACAATAAAAATATTTTCTGTCAGTGTCAGTCGGTGTGTCAGTGCTGGCGATAGTTTTACGGGTTTGCTTTGCTCAGTTGTGATATTCAATATTTTGTACATTTAATAAAAAACATGATCGTTATCGTTGTAAAAACCTAGTTTCTGTTGGTGATAGTGCAAAGAAATTATGTTATTTTTCTACGTAGACTGCACACCTTGGTAAGTGGAAAATTTTAAATATCCAAAACAATTTTCGAATTGCACGTCTGAGCAATTACAACAATTCCATTTTAATGTTATTCAGATAAAAGTCTGCGTGTGATTCGTCACAAATCATGGATGAGACTGCGGATTCCCCCAAAGTAGCGGATTCCCCCAAACCCTTAGCATTCACGATAGATTTCGGTAGCAATCAGAACACCCTTAGGCAAAAAGTATTAGCCGAAAAGTTTCAGAAACGGCACAAAAGAGGACAATCCTTGTCCAAGCTAGACGAAGCACAACAATCCTCGACATGCAGTTTACCAAGAAAATCTAGTTTCCAATCGGAAGGTTATTTTTCCTCCGATGAGAAGCCGGATCGAGCGAAAAGTGCTAATGCACGAATCAACGCAAGTGCCAAACGCAGCGACCTGTCGCTTCCTTTAAAAAACACTACATTAGAACGAATGGTGCAATCTTACCCGTTTCCTACTCCGGAAATAGAACTCAAGGATGTCTCATGCCCGGAGCTAGTCCAAATAAGTCCGTTCAGCCCTAAAGATCAACTGAGCAGCGAAGACAACTCCAGCAACTCCACGAAATGCGAAGAACTCTATATAGGCGAAGAAGAAACTTTCATAGATGGTACAGAATTCGATTTCGATAAGGATGATACAGCCAGTGATACTGGCACTTACACGTTAGACGGTGACAACTATTCCGAAGAGCAAAAGGCCAGAATGAGCATCGACAGGGAGTTCAAAATCGAGCAAGTTTCGTTGGAAGAAAAGACCAAAGAGTACGTGAAAAGTTTGTCCACAATGCGCGAAAATGTCCTACAAAATGTGTCGCTAATGAACGACGAGATTTCGAGGAACATGCGAATGATGAATTTGAAATCGAGCGAAATGTGCTCGTTGAATGCCAAGTCGCCGAAATCCCCCAGTATATTAAAAAGATTCGGTAAACTCTCCCCCATATTGTCACCTACACAAAATCTATCGATTACAGACGTGGAGTGCACCGAGCAGGAGCAACTCAACAACAGTAATTGCGATGCAAATACTACATTTACGAAAATATTGTATCCTAGCCCGAATGCTAAAAGGGACGGGCTGAAGCAGAACTACGATCAAGGCTCCGTGATATCCGTAACGTCTAGTGGTGCTTTCAAAAAAGCCGATAAAAGGGATAAATTATCCAGCCTGATGAAGTCTGAAGTGCAAGTACAAGCGTATATAGATAACGGGGAGTATGTAGAACCTGTTTACACCAATAGCAAAAAAATGGAGAAATCCACTCCTAAACTAACCACTACAATAGTCAACGTGCAAAGCATCGACGTGCAGAGTTCGGTGGACTCAACTGGCGTTATAAGCGCAAATATAGTAGTTACACCGAAACTTCCACCATCCATAGGCGGTTACTCATCGAGTAAAATTCCATCGCCCACGCACTCGGTGTCGAGGCCGAGGAGCCGCAACAACTTGGACAATCCCGACACGGAAACCATCCTGAAACCCACCCAAAACTACATCAACTCGCTGCAGCAACGGCTCTCCCTCGATCCCAACCACGACATACGAACGCAACTCAACAACACGGCGCAAATCTTGAAGCGAAAGGCCTCGCACACCAGGCACAATTCGCTCGACGACGCCATGAACCTGTCGAACAAGCTCGAGCACTTCCAGAACAAGACCTTCTCGAATATCGACCAAACTTATTCGAATTTGTTGAATCAATATTCGCACAAGATCCAGAACTCCCCCAACAACTCGCCCATACGGCGCTCGAGCAGCTTCACCAACAAAAACCCCGTCAAAAACACCAACTTCGCGCGTAACGAGTCGAACGCGCGTAATTCCCCGAACGTCACCCGCAGCTGCTCCTCGGCTGCGATCAAGCCGGGCTACTTGAGCAACAGGCGGCGCAGCAATCAGTTCGGGGACACCGAGTCCAGCTCGGACGACGATCTGCTCAAGAAGGACCAGAAGCGCAAGGACTTGTCGACCATAACGAACACCAGGTGCAATAGGGCGTTCAGCCTGCGCAGGGCCCGCGCCGACGGAGACAACGAACCCAACCAGCCGCTCAAATGCCCCAATACGCCGGAGATGCGCCGGAGGAACGTGCCCCACGAACGTGCAATATCCGTAGATAGGAAACCGATGAAGACCAACGAAGTGCAGAGTCGCTATCTGCTGAATATAGCCAAGAAGTCGCCTAAAGAGGCCGCCAAGGAGGTGAAAATCGTGCCAAAAGTTACCAATGCCAGTAGGTCTAATACCCCGGCTAGGCAGAGCTTCGCTAGGACTGATAGCGGTAGATATAGCATGAGAGCTAGCAAGCCTTTGGTCACCAGCAGCAGCTCGAAACCTTCCAAGAAGGATGCAAATGGTAAGTTGAATGTGAGCTTTAATGCCAAAGTTTTCCCTAAAATTGAGCCTATTTTTAAGCTTCTATCATTAGAATTTTTGGAATTGTAGGAGAAATTAGTCAGCTGCGATTTTTTTATTGCAAATTAAAAATAATTTACTGACAAACATTCTTTAATCTCGGTTATTTCTGCAGTTTATTTTGGCGGAGATTTAATTTCTGATTATAGCCCTTTAAATAGGATTTGTTGTTGTTGCGAATATTTTATGTAAAAAATAATTTAATTCGATAACAATGCGTTAAATAATAACGAAACGTTACTTTCTAACCGCAAAGGTCAATGCTATTTAAAGAAGTAGAAGTCGAAAAGAAATACCAGTTGTTATTAGCGAAATTTCGCAACAAACTTTAATAATATTTCATCTATAAGTACTCAATTAAACATTCAGGGCTAAATTTTAGCTACGCCCGAAGAATACAAATTAACTTGTGCATACTTAATTATTTACTAATTACAAATTTAATCGGAGGTGACTAATTTATACGTCACCAGTTTCGCTAATATTTACAACCAATTTCCTTGCATACATCGTATCGAGTTCATCACTATCAATACAAACAGAAATCGCAGAAAATAAAAAGACTAACGGTTTCGAGGCACGAGCCTCGAGGGCTTGAATTCCAATAGAGTAATTAGCCGAGAGGATAATCAAATTAATGAGAATCTCTGTGAAAAATTAATAAATAAATCGGTGATGGTTTGAAAATTTAGTTGTGTAATGCCGGGTGGTTATATTAGACCCTACTTGTTTTTTTTTAGCTTACATCCGAAGTATTTCCGCAGGAAATCGAGAACATGTAGGGGGAGAATGCGTGAGAATGTCTGACGAAAATAGGTGTAAATAGTGCGTAGGACATTCTTTAGATTACTATTTAAATGTGCTCATTATGACAATTAATTAAGAGGAAAAAGGAATTTTATGAATTTCACTACATACTTTTCAAGAATTAATTCAACGAATTTCGAGTATTTTTCCAAATGGTTAATTCATTTTTTCGACGTCATTAAACGTATGTATAGTTTGTGCAAAACAAAGTTACATGCACGTCATCATAAATTTACAACGTCACAAAGAGACAATGTTGCCGAAGTTTATTAAAGTTTACAAGCTCTAAGAATTTTCTAAAATTGTCAAGAAAGATTTCTAGAGATTAAAAATAATAATCCTCGTAAACCTTCATTTAAAACTGCATATAGAACAGTTTTATTTAATATGTAATTCAAATTATTAACCTACTATAAGAAAAAAATAATTATTTTATACACAATCGTTGAATTTTTATAATATCAATTTTTCTTGGATGATTTAACTCTGCTTTTTAACATTTTCTATCATCCCTTGTTGATATTAAATTAAATGTGTGCAGGTAGGGTTGTTTTATTGACAATGCTTGTCAAATATGACGACATTAATGACGTGCATCTAACTTTGTTTTGCACAAACTATACAGGTAATAGTCCGGAAATCGAATTAATTAACAATCTAATTACGTACGATTCGAATGTCTCCGGCAATTTCGCGAGTTTGAAATAAAATAGTCGAAGCGGTACGGATCGCGTTTCATGAAAAAATGCGGCAATTAATGGTGGAGCGAAAAGCTGGAAAGCCGCCGTTACAAATCGGCAAACAAACGAGCAAGTAGGGCGTAAGAAATTTCTGCATACGTTTTATTTTTGTGCCGTTGAATTTGTTTAGAACTCGTTTGTTCAATGAGACGCAGTGGCGCGCTATCGATTTTTTTATTAGAAGCGCGCCGCTGGTGTAATGCATGAGCAATAACGGTTTTCATATGGCGAAAATTGGGTTATCTCTCGCTGTTATGAAGCATTTTTCGTTAGTTATTTCATCGATTTTGTATAAGCTATAAAAAGTGTAGCGTTTTTTTTTTTGACACGGTTGAAGATTATTTATTATACATGCAATTTGGAACGAATTTAATTAACATGGGATTGTTAAATGGTTATTTTAAAATCGAAGTGACTATTGACCTGGATCACTTTCCAATCACTAGCCTAAATTCCCGAAACTCCAATGTTGGAAAATAAACAAGAACACCTCTGGAAAACTCTAAAAATACACTCTTTATAAAAGTTGTTTAATGAGCATTTCAAGAATCTAAAATTTATAGTGTATGTTTGTAAAATGTAAAATTGCTCATGTGGAAATTACGCGTACCTATTTAGCTAATTTTCGTACAAACAAGGTCAGATTATACCATATTATTAATATTTTTTAGTTGCTCATTTAGGTATTCAATTTTCACGTATGAGACTAAACTAAAATTCGTCGAATCGCCCGAATTAAATTGCAGTAGCTGAATAGAAAATTGAATTAGGCCGGTCGAAAGGAAAACTCTCCGAACGTTAATACATACAGTAATTTTGACACGGTCAACTAACTTTAATTAACACATTTCCTTCGGATATTACAACACTTATAGGCTACGCTAGCTCGTTCATTCTATGTTATTAAGCGATTTGTGTTAAGAAAACTGTTATTTTTTATTAAATAATTAAGTACAAATAAATATTGGCATTTTCTTAAACTACAGCAAATTTTATATGGCACCTTTATTATTTAACGCAGTGCAATTCATTCGATTTACTTAATACTCTAATTAGTCACAAAGCATTTTTGTAACAATGGTTTCACCTAACGCATCGGCGAATTTGCGCAAAGCTCTTTCAATTAAACTTAGCTAATTTAGAGCGTATCCAACTAGATACTATTTTGATAAAAAAAAAATAACAAAGCGTACGCTCGTTAAAGAGAATCTTGAGAATTTATGAATCTGTTTTTTTCCTCGGCAATCGGCGTGTAGGAAAATTTCACTTTTTGCATAAATATTTAGGTGAAACGTGAGATAAATCCTTCGATAGAGGATTATCAGCTTAATCGCTCATACATATTATATTAGAAATTGATTATTAATTGCATAGGGAAAGGTGTGTATTGGATAAATTTCTATTCCAGGCAAGAAGCAACAGGGCGGGCTACGCAGCAACTCGTCCCTATCCAGCCGCGAGATGGAGTTCCAGAACTGGAAGAGGCGGAAGAGCTACGATCCGATGAAAGCGGCCGCAGAAGGGAAGAAAAAGGAGCAGGCCAAACGCCAATCGCTGGGAAATGGGCAGAGCATCATGACTCAATCCTGCACGGAGGCCAATCTCAGCCAGGACAGCTCACCATCTCATTCCAGCTCTGTGTACAGATCGCAGGTACGATCTTTTATCTAAATTATCGCTGTTAATGTAGCGTTTGGTACACTTTTAAATGAATGTTTGTAGATATATTTTTACACAGTTATCGAAAAAAGAAATGCCGGATTGATATTTTTATTCTAACTCGCAGAGTAATTTGGAATTGTGGAGAAATATTCTCTTGATTTATTCAGCGTGTGAGGTCTTCTTTGATTGATTTTTTCGCAGTAAAACCGCGAATGTGTGTTAATAAAAGGGGATTATAAATAGAATAAAAACAGTAACTTGGCAATAGTTCGCATTTGCGAACTTGACCCATAATTTCGCAATGTATTAACAGTAATTTGTAAATTGCCGAAAGCTTTCAAGAAAATTCGACGATGAGACAATAAATCATCAATTTTCCTACCCAATTTTTGTGGATTATGATAGTTGAATTTAAATAAATCGTTATCCGGATGGAGTTATCAGATTTGCGTAATTTTTCCTGCTTGATAATAATTGCGAAAAAAGGTCGTTAGGTAAGCCAACGAAATCTTGATGGGAAGAGATTATTAAGCAACATAAAAGCATAGAAATTAATTCGTAATTTTATTGCGAAATATTGGCAATGCACAATTGTTTCTAGTTAATGTAAATTAAACAGTTTTTTTCCTAGTACGTTGTATTTACGATCAATTACTCCTTTATATTGAATATAAAAAAATACATGAATAACCGAATAAAATAGTAATGTTGTTAATTCAAACAAAAATACATGAGATGTATTCTACAAATATCTAATGAAACGATAATTCGTTTCATAACTGACGATTGACGTGTACATATTAATTTTTTATGCAAAAATCATTGAAATCCGGTGTTTCTTTTTACCTAATTGTACTTGTATCTAGAATAATGTATAATAATAATTGTATAGCATGTTTCTACTCGTTTAGGTATCAACTTTAGTAAATAATATGGTAAATGGTGATTTCTGACAATCGAAACGACACCGGCTAATTCAAGTTTTAACAGTTATAAAATAATTCCTTCGTAAGTGAACGGCACTCTACTATTTGGGTACTAACTCTACTATTAATCGCACAAACTGTACTATATTAAAATTAACCGTACTAACATAACCACCGTCACTTTTTTCTTACGCATTTTATTTACCGAACTCGGTTGAAATTTATTCATATTTTCTCAGCTGTGTTTTTGTTACAAAAAGAAGCAAACAAGCCAGCTTTTGTTTTGTTCGTGTTTAATGTTGCGTATTATTTAATCAACAATCATTGCTTTATTAATCACATTTAATAATAAATTATCGAACGCGTTTGAATATTCACAGATACAGATAAGACAACTGTAATTGTAGTTTTTTGAATTATTCATTTTATCTGATTTTTTAACGCACACACAACAAAAGCACTTTTTTTGTTATCTTTAGATATTCAATGTTCATGTTATAAAACTTTCGAATAGAACCAAACTACACCCTTTGATAAATTTTGATTTTTATCCCTATTCATCTGGTGTTGACTCGCTTTTATTCTCTACAAAAAACACTCATTATCTCCTGTACTTTCGGATGAAACTTCCAATACACATCTACTAAATCCTTGGTTTCTTTTGTAGAGTTTCCACGGCACGGCCGCCCTAGAGCAACTGCTCAGCTCGGAGGAGGAAGAGGAAGACTTGACCCTGTCGCCGGACGAGGGTTTCAGCCCGCCGACGCCGAGCCCTTGCGAAATGAGCCCTTCGAGGGCCTCGATGAGGCACAACCTGTGGGGGATTCGGCATTGAACATTGTCGCTAGATACACACATAAATGTAATTAGAATTGAAGGAATTTGGACGCGATGTTTAGGGTTGTAAATCGTGTTAGAAGTAGCGAGATTTGGTTGAATGTTTTAGGCATTACCTCGACGATAATAAGACTGTTGTAATTTATGTCCATGCTCTAAACTCTAAGGCAAAAATTAGTATAGGCGAGATTTAAATGTGTCGGGTGATGGGGGATTTTTGAATCGCACTGTAACTTTGTTCATCTGATTTTTAGGTATAAAATACTGTGTGTTACAGAAATTGTGCGATTGGTGTTTTCAACGAAATCTCGATATCTTTTAATGCGAATTTTTTATTGTAAATAATCGCATATTTCATTTTTGATACTGTGCAAATACTATGTTGTTTTTAAATAGGTAATGTCTTTCGTAACATCTTTCTCTTCCTTTTTTCGTACTGTTTTCGACTGGTTACAATTTTTATTGTGATAAAGGTATTCTTTGTATTTTCTTGGGTAGGCTGGTGTCCATTTAATTTCTACTCGATAGAATCCTTGCTAATTTCGAAACATAAACATTACTGAGCTCAACAGAACTATTTATTACGAGTAAGTTTATTTATAAAAGACAACCTGCGAATTAATGATTAATCAAAAATTAAATTAATTTAACTGTGATAACTAACATACTAACACCAATATTGACGTTCAAGCATCATTTTGACTTTACAATAGACTTAAAAAGCATTACCTACTTAATAAACTTTTTTTTTTCATGTATGCATATCATCACTTGAAGCTTTAAAAATCTGCAAAATATTTCATTTACGTCCACGCAGTGTCGCAACTAAAATGGTGAATTCGAAGTTTATGCTGTACAATTCATTATTATTTATTTAAATTCTGGTTTTGCTCTCCACCATTTATATTAGTTGCTAATCTGCCTCATTTAAGCTATTAACTGATTGTAACAGGAATTGAGAAGAGTGTTATGTGAGTTATAATTGAGTTTCATATAGTTAAATGTTAACAAGAAATTCGTCCTACGAAAATTTCGAAAATAGTTTGTGAATTCTAAAGTTATACATTCGTACGATCTATTTTTGTTTTTATTAATTTAGCGTTAGGTGTTTATGATACAGGAAATGTGATTTTATAATCTTGAGATTATTAAGGTTTTTTTATTGTCCTTATAAAATGTTTAGATTATGCTTTAAATATATTATTATTATACAAATTGTTATTTAAAACAGAAGTTATGTGTACAATCTTACTAGACACTATAAGCTATTTTTTTATTTAGTAGGTATTTGTGTTTTTTAAAATATGTATTAATTCTGTTGGCTACCTGAAATATTATTTGTGTATTGCTCATGTTTAATTCAACTGCTTTATACATAATTACATTTAAGTGCTTTGTTTGTTTTATTTTTATTGAATTTTATAAGCACAAAATGTTGGCTGTACAATTTGGCCTAAAAACCTTAGTAAACAGGCCATTTCACAAAAAAGAAGAATTTTTTTTGACATAATCGGCTGTCAACATTTTTTTATGAGGAAAAATTGGAAGGTAATTAAAATTATTAAAATTTAAACCTCCTAAATAAATTGATGTCTGCAAAAGATCCCTGTAAACCATTTGCTTGTAGAATCCAAACTTGTTTAAGAGGTAAGTTAATTTCCATAAACAAAATCATGGCATTACATTACATAATTCGTGTTTTCCAGAGAACAACTTTCAGGAATCCAAATGCATTAGCGTGATAAATGATATGAAAGAATGCTGTAAGAAATGGAGAAATCTCAGTTACGTATGCCAAGGAATGAACATTGATACAGAAACAGACGAAAAAAATGGACGAGAGAGAAAATAAAATAAACTACAAGATCGAAAACATAGCAACGAAAGCAGCTGCCACAAAAAAGAGAAGCTTCATCTACAAATACCCTAAATTAGTTTTTGGAGTCACAACAACGACTGCTCTGCTCGTATTCTTCTCGAAGCCCATATACGACATTTTCTTCCAAGAACCGTTCGATTTGGACGAGCTCTTGCAAACGAAGAAATCGAGATTCGGCAAAAACTGAGCAACAATGGATGCTGTCCAAAAAGCTAAACAAAGGTATAGACAGTATCCTTTGTTACTGGCAAAGTGTGGTAAAGAAGCATCTCACTACGCTACGTGTGTATTGAAAAGGGACAATGTTAGTTTAAACGATTGCAAAAAGGAGTTCGTGGAGTTTAAAAGTTGCTTGCAGAAGGCCGCTGGTGCTCTAAAAACGAAGATTTAAACTTCGAGATAAAATGGGGTCTTATTGGGAGAAGTTTGTGAATGTCGATTACAAGAAGCATTTGCTAATTTCACTAGTGTTTAGATTATTACTAGTTAGTTACGGAAACTATCACGATCAATTATCTAAATTAAAATACACAGATATTGATTATAAGGTGTTTACCGATGCTTCGAGGCATGTACTTGAAGGTAATTCACCTTACGATAGGCACACCTATCGCTATAGTCCTTTAATTGCTATCATATTAATTCCTAATATTCTTTTCCATCATAGTTTTGGAAAAGTATTATTTTGTTGCATAGATATAGTTGTAGCCATTTTAATTCGATTAATAGTCAAAAACAATATTAAAAATTATGATCTTTACAAGCAAAAAGACTGTAAACTGCCTAAAATTGAAGACAATGTGAAACATAAGAAATTCAATAACAAAAACAGGAAAAAACAACGTCTCTCCAATAAAAAGAATTTAACGCAACATAACACAGAAATTAATTCTAAAAATTACACGGATTATTCGTCCAATTTAGCTATGATCGTGTGGCTGTACAACCCAATGACTATAGCAATAGGTACTAGAGGGAATTGCGATACTATCGCAGGTTTTTTCGTACTATTAACCCTCTATCTTCTGCAATGCAAGAGATATTCTTTCACTGCCGGTATCATTCACGGGATTTCAATACATTTTCGATTGTACCCGATCATATACAGTATCACATTTTTTATGTATCTGAGCAAGTACGCCTATTATACCACCGAAGATCGTAGAAAATTTAGAGTAAGTTCGAACGCTATTAAAGGTAATGAAAATTCGAATGCAGATAATACAATAGTGCAGAAGGAACACAAATTAGTACTAAAAAGTACCAGTAATAACGAAAGAAAGACAATATTTAAAAAGGAATATCTCTTGTATTTAGTGCCGAATTTCGAGCAGTTTAAGTTAGTTTTTGGCTGTATTCTGTCATTATCAAGCTTGACTTTTGTATTTTACAGTCTGTTTGGTTATAAGTTTTTGTACGAAACGTATATTTATCATTTTGTTCGTAAAGATCCCAAGCACAATTTCTCACTGTACTTCTATTTGCAATACTTAACAGCTTGGGTTAAAAATATCGGCTACTGGCAGAAGGTGTTAATGGTGTTACCTCAGTTAATTTTGATGTTAGTATTTTCAGCTAGGTATGGTTTAAATCGGTTTTCGTTGAATTTCGCTGTACTTACGCAAACTATCGTATTTGTTATTTACAACAGCGTTTTAACATCGCAATATTTCGTGTGGGTAATGGCCATATTGCCAGTGTGTCTGTGGCAAATTCAATTACGAAAAAAAATGGCTTTGCTGCTCCTTTGTATTTGGTACGTTGCTCAATTGGTCTGGCTGTTGCCGGCTTACTTATTGGAATTCCAAGGGCAAAACACGTTCGTATTTATTTGGGTACAGGGCGTATCTTTCTTCTGTGCCAACGTCGCAATTTTAGGTAGATTGATCATGTATTTTAAACCGTTGCATGAAAAAACTTGTAATAAAAACGAGTAATGCTAGTTAACTAGTTAAAAGATGTACATAAGTTTGTATTGAAAATAAACGTTTTAAAGGGCTTCTAGTTTAATTAAAAAAATAGTTGTAGTTGCGATGAATCGTAATAAATTTCTTCTGGTGGACTTCTTACGACATGCTACAAAACAAATGTATATAAGTTTGTGAAGTTGAAATGTGTATTCGAGTACCTTTCTATTAAACTCGCCCTCATGTCTGATGTTATATTTGAAGGAGCAGCTTCGTTTAGTCTGAATACGGATTCGATTACAGTCATTTCTGTGGAAGTGGTGTCCATGCCGGAGAAAGCACACCAATCGTTCACAACTAAACCAGCTCCTACTACTTCACTTCCTCTGTTAACTGTACCAGCCTGTTAAATCGAGTAGTTATAAGCGAGTTATTGTAGAATTGTTTAACCTTATCTTACCACTAAAGGTACTTGTAATAGAGAAGACAATTCGTCTTGATCGACAATGCTTGTGTTGGGATGCACCAAACCTCCTTGATTACTAAGAACACAGTAAGATCCTACTAATACATTGCTAGCTATCGTTTGCCTAAATACTTCCACTTTGAGGGTATCTGCAATTATTTCTTCAGTTTCCTACAATAAATCAATGCCGTTATCCAGTAAATACGAACTACATTTCAAGATATACCCTGTCTAAATCTGGGTGAACCAACGCAACGTAATCATTACAAGCTATAACATTTCCTAGGGCTGACAGCCTTTCTTCTACTCTTTGTACTTTTACGTTGTCTGGTAAAGCGTTTCTTATGTGTTGGAGTTCTGTGTCTAACGTTGAATTGGGTACTAATAAACCGTTTTTATTTCCAACGCACATGCGACCTATAATTCTCAATCCTGCTAGAGATGTGTGCACTACAGGGATCGTTTCGCCCAGTTCTCCTTCGAATATACTGAAAATAAGGGATTTGAGAATGAATAATTCGAGTGTATAACATTGTGCAATATTTTAAATTTACCTGTAGAAATTTTCTGAGCCGCCTATGCCCACGAGGCAATAGGCGTTGGTGAGTTTGGCGAACACGCCGATTTCGTTGTTGTTTTCAAATTGGGCACGTAAAGCCATTTTTGCGGTAATTCAAATAACAAACGAGAATTTGCGATAACCACACCAAACACGTTCTTTTTCGCAAAAAAGAGGAAACTGTCATTCTTCTTTTTATATACAAAATATACTGTTATTCAGCCAATTCCTATTCTTCTTATTAATTTTAAATTAAATTTACATTGATTGACATATGACACTCATTGACAACTCCTCATTCGTCAAATCGGTCGAATATTTAAGAAGATTCATTAGAAAACTATTAAATTAAAAAACAATCCACGGAAAAAATTCAATCGCAATTTAATTCGATTTTTGAAGCTATTCCTCTCTGGTTGGAGGCAACGTTCTATAAAATGGTAGTTATTCCACAAATTCCATAAAAGTTACTTAAAAATAAAAGTGCAGTGAACTAAAGATTGATAATTTTCTACCACCTTCTTAATGCAGTATCTTCTTTACAGTTCGAAGAGTGAGTATGGAAACTTATCCACTTAGAAGGTCTGGAAATACATCACCCGAGTCTCCTACATATCAGTCAATGACCAAAAAGGTTTGTATTTACTTCTACATATGTTTCGCAATTTATTTACACAGACACCTCGAACGAATTAAATGATAGTCGAAAATAGATCTACTACATTAATGCTTGATTAATTTAAATGAACGGCGATAAGGTAGTATTGAATTTATTCCAGTCCAGTGATTACTCATTAACTATTTGTTAACGAATGTTGCAGGTATAAGTAACGAATATATTGCATTTCGAGGTGCTTTAGTGAATATTTTTTCACAGGATTGTTGATATCTAAATACTTATATTTCAGCAGGTGTTTCTAAATTTAGAAATTGAATTATCATTATCAACTCTATCAAAGTGAAAAAATGTTGTTCGAAAAAATGATGCATTTTTAATATAAACATTTCTAGTCAATTATCAACTTATCCCTCAATATACTTTTATTACTACAAATTATACTGTCTGAAAAATATTATGTTTCCACAGATTGTTTGTTGAGATATGCTATTTTGATTATGAATATTTTATACATACGAGACTCGACTATCTAATGTAACATAATATAACGGATCATTTTATTATATTATAATACAGGGTGTTACTTAATGGTATGTTACATATAAAATCTATGTAAAATTTTACTATTACGCTATATCAATGAAAACGGCGCTACGCATGACCTTGTTCATTCATAACTCCTGAGGGCTTAAAATTTTTGGGTCAATTCCTCGAGTGGTAGCGACGCGGTATCGCATTCTTTTTTTTTATCTTTCGAAATTAAAGCAGGCCTATTTAGAGTAATCTAAATTATTTTCAAACAAATTCTTATTACTGTAAAACTTTACTGTTGCAATGACGATAAACTGATAAGCATTTTAAGAATTAGCAAATACGGTTTGTGTAGTCTAAAACAAAACGTTGTATCTATTCTTTTGTTAACTGGTAAAATGGAGTATGTTTTGATAACAATACGAATTTTTAAATAAGGCCGGGTTGTTTGTAAACTATAGATTACTTAATTTCATATGCATGTATGTTCGATATTTATTATTTATTAATAGTTGTCCTAATTATTTATTGTTTTCAATTATACACTTAGGTGCAAATTTGGTGCACAAACTTTCAACGTTTTGCACCTTATTGCAAAATTTATGCCTTAACCCCTCGTTGAATAAAACCCACACTATCCCTTATTCCCTGTGACCGATATCTGCCGTATATCGATTCGCTTCTACGCGCATGCCGTTCATCTTTATCTACACGTACGTTCGAAACAATCAGCCTTACGTCGCCTCGCTACGAGCTTGGAAAACCCGGATTTTCCGTGCCAATTTCACCCGATAATTCGCTAATAATCTCTCTAACGATGTAATTTGATTTGTTTCTTGCATCGGTAGAACGTAAACGGCGGCAGCAGAGCGACGTTCGTGGTCTCGCCAGATGAAGATATGATTGATATACAGACATCTCCTCGACCCGGCGGGGGCGGAGACCTCCACCGCACCACTAGATTAGGGGACGACGAAGACGATGGCATAACGCATTGTAAGTGCAACATTCAATAATTAATTTAGTAATTTTGATAATATCTGTTGTTGTAGATTCGGTTGCTTACTCTGGAACAAACGGTGAGTCGAACAAAGGGATTAATTATTTGTGTACTTATTGTAGATTTTGTTGCAGAATCTGGGGATATTCCTGGGATTGGTCAGTATGACGATTTCCACACCATTGATTGGCAAAGGGATATTGCTAGAGACCGTATGCGACACAGGTATTGAGTTTTTTTGGATACAGTACCACCAGAATAGCTGGAGAATATTAAATTACAGTCTGCAGTTATTTGTATTGAACTGTACTTAAGGGAAAGCACATTTGTTTGAATCTGATTTTTTTTTGGTGGGAAGAATTAATTGAAATTCAATCAAATTTTGACATCATTTTATTTATATTTCGAACAATCTTTGTGAATTTTTTTGATTAATTTCAGCCAAAAATAACGCTGTGATGTCCGTTGAATGTTATAAGTATAGTTCTGTACCTGGCCTGTACCCGATATGTACTCAGTTCTATACTCATAAAATCCAAACTAATGCGAATTTCGTTTCGAAATTTCAACAGCATATTCTTGAATAATTAATCTAACGATTTATGCAATATTTTTGAACCTCCTAATGTGGTTTCCGCCCTTAACTCACCTATTTTAACACCTCTATATTACAGACATATCGTCAAGAAGAAGCAGGACTCCTTATGGAATTTAATAGAAGGCGCCCACGACGCCTGGTCTGGTTGGTTATGTGTGCTCCTGGTGGGTTTATTTACCGGGGCTATTGCCGGTGTAATCGACATTGGTGCCAGTTGGATGACGGATCTGAAATTCGGCATTTGCCCCCAAGCCTTCTGGTTGAACCAAGAACAGTGCTGCTGGTCATCGAACGAAACCAGCTTCGAAGGGGGCAACTGTTCTCAAGTACGCTCATTTCGTAGACTTATATTTGTTAATATTCTAATTAATTATTATTTTAGTGGGTGACTTGGCCTCAGTTGCTGGGCCATTCCCGAACAGGAGCCGGAGCCTACGTGATATCGTATTTGTTTTACATTATTTGGGCTCTGTTATTCGCTGCTCTATCGGCGTCTTTGGTGCGAATGTTTGCCCCTTACGCTTGCGGTTCCGGTATACCCGAAGTAAGTGCTTCGTATACATTCCTTACATAATATAATAATTGTTTGTTGTAGATTAAAACGATTCTGAGCGGTTTCATTATACGAGGATACTTAGGCAAGTGGACTTTGATCATAAAATGCGTCGGTTTGATTCTGTCTGTATCGGCCGGTTTGAGTTTGGGTAAAGAGGGGCCCATGGTGCATATAGCGTGCGCTATAGGTAACATTTTATCGTATTTGTTCCCCAAATACGGGCGGAACGAGGCTAAAAAAAGGGAGATATTATCGGCTTCTGCAGCCGCTGGGGTGTCTGTTGCCTTTGGGGCTCCCATCGGAGGAGTACTCTTCAGTCTCGAAGAGGTCAGTTGCGCATTAATCATCTAAAATTGTGAATAATTGATGGTTGTTTGTAGGTTAGCTATTACTTTCCGTTGAAGACGTTGTGGAGATCCTTTTTCTGCGCTTTGATAGCTGCTTTCATACTTCGATCGATAAATCCTTTCGGTAACGAGCATTCGGTGTTGTTCTTCGTTGAATACAACAAGCCTTGGATATTCTTCGAATTGATACCGTTCATCGGATTAGGAATTATAGGGGTTTGTTCAACAATTTTTTGTAATAAAATCGGATATAATATCGTACTTTTTTAGGGTTTAATCGCAACTGTATTCATCAAGGCTAATTTGTATTGGTGCAAGTACCGCAAATCCTCGAAATTGGGACAGTATCCCGTTACAGAAGTACTCGTTGTTACTGTAGTCACAGCTCTTATAGCTTATCCCAATCCTTACACGAGAATGAACACCAGCCAGCTGATTTATCTGTTGTTCAGCCAATGCGGGATATCGAATTCCGATGATATGTGGTGGGTATTACAAAAATTCAAACTCAAATTCAAAGATTGATTTAATTCAATTTCAGCGATTACAAGCGCAACTTCACCACCGTGAAACCGGTGATCGAATTCGCCCCGGCAGGACCTGGCGTACATAGAGCCGTCTGGTTACTCATCCTAGCTCTAATCCTGAAACTAATCATGACTATATTCACATTCGGCATGAAAGTTCCTTGCGGCTTGTTCATACCGTCTTTGTGTTTGGGGGCCATCGTAGGACGCATCGTTGGAATTGGTAAGTTTGATACCTACAGGGTGGCCTCGGCTGTTGTAGTACACCAGCCCTCATGAAGTATGTTTGTAGGTATGGAAACGCTGGCCTTCCACTATCCGCAAATTTGGCTATTCAGCGGCGAATGCTCGACGGCGGACGATTGCATAACGCCCGGTTTGTACGCCATGGTGGGGGCGGCGGCGGTGCTGGGCGGCGTCACGCGAATGACGGTGTCTTTGGTAGTTATAATGTTCGAATTAACAGGAGGAGTGAGGTACATCGTGCCTCTAATGGCGGCGGCTATGGCTAGCAAATGGGTGGGAGACGCTTTAGGTAGACAGGGCATCTATGACGCGCATATAGCTTTGAACGGATATCCGTTTTTGGATTCGAAAGATGAATTCCAGCACACTTCGCTTGCTGCGGATGTTATGCAACCGAAGTATGTTAACCAACACAAATTTAGATTGTATTGTACATGAATTAATTGTATTATTTGTAGGAGAAACGAGACGTTGAGTGTCCTTACGCAGGATTCGATGACTGTGGACGACGTGGAGCAGTTGCTGAAGGAGACCGAGCACAACGGGTATCCGGTGGTGGTGTCCCGGGAGTCCCAATACCTCGTCGGGTTCGTGGTTCGAAGGGATTTGAATTTGGCCATAGCTAACGCCAAGAGGATGGTGGACGGGATTTGCGGGCAGTCGTTGGTGTTGTTTACCACCGGCAACGCGCCGCAAACGCTCGGCCCGCCGCCGTTGAAGCTGAAGAAGATTTTAGACATGGCTCCGATCACCATCACGGATCAAACGCCAATGGAGACTGTTGTAGATATGTTTAGGAAATTAGGGTTAAGGCAGACGCTTGTCACGCATAACGGGTAAGTTAAATACTAATAATTACTGTGTAGTTTAAGCAAACAATTGGAAATTTATGGTGACGTGCATCTAACTTTGTTTTGCATAAACTATATCCAATTTAAAATCATGGAATGGACCACGTTGGTGTGGTTTGATAGGCTGTGGTTAAAATGGCGGTTTGATAAACAAATGTGACCTTTTTTGTTCTTCTTAATTTGAATTCGTGGCGATAATTTTTGAGATTATTATTCGTCTGACCCGTCCGACGGTTCATCGGGTAATTGTTAAACAAAATGAATTATCTTATCTGGATACCAGGAAAATAATGAGGCATCGACGCGCTGCATATGACCCACTGGCGGCCCCAAGGCTGCTCCGTGCGGTTTATCAGAGATTATATAATTTCGAAGAGCAAAGTTTTTATGTGTAGTAGTAGTAAATTTACATCGTTTCATTAATTGTTAATTAGTGATACATATGGAGATTGGTTTTTGCAATTTTCAGGCGATTGCTGGGAGTGATAACGAAGAAAGACGTCCTACGACATATTAAGCAGATGGATAACGAAGATCCCAATTCGGTCCTTTTTAACTAAGTTTTTAAGCCAATATTTCCCTTGTGTAAATTTTAATGCTCGATTGCCCGTAATGTTTCTCCTCACGAAAGATTAGTACATAATTACATTTTATTCAGCTTATTAATTTTTATTTATATTTTATTTTATTCATCAATTTTTATTTGAATATTATTAGGAAAAATGGTGTAATCGAGTATACAATAGATATTTTTAAGATTGAATTGTCTCCTTGTGTTGCATATACTATTTATTAATTTAATTTTTATTAATAACGTTAGTATAACGTGCAAGTGTCTTCCCATACAATAAAAAAAATCATGATCACATTTTTGTTCTAACAAGAGATTATTTTTGTTTATAAACGATGAAAAAAAGTAACGATACTTTGCATATATGTATATTTATGTTATGTGGTTTATTAATGCTCAGAATAATATATGATAATGTAATAAAATTGATTTTTACAAATTATTGGCGCGTCTTATTTATTATCACCATCTACCTACTATTCATTGTGGGCTGTTATAACATTTTTTGGCGATTATTAAAACAAATAAAAAGCCAAAAATAAACGACGACTTGATTCGAAGCCAAACGATTTTATCCAAAATTAAAATATTTGACTCGCAAGAATGATTTATATTTGACATTTGTACTTGTCATTTTTTACCATTGCACCAATCAAGTAGGTCTTTAATTGTGATAAATGTCAAAATCAATTATTAATTACATGCGTCAAAATTTCAACATAACTTTATCATATCAGTATAAATTTAGTTTTAGAAAGAAATGTAAGTATTTTTCCTAAATATTTCGCTAATATGCAGAATTTTTTTGCTATGGTTTATAATTATACAAATTCCACCGAATAATTTATTAAACGGGAGAAGCATGGGGCATTCAAATGTAAATTTATCTCCCAATTTTTATGACCTCTACATCCTGGCTCAAATTTAGAAAAACCTTTTTGTTTATGCAAGCCAAAAAAACTGGCAACTGATCAAATACATTTTATTGAACTTGAATCTAAAAATAACTAGACTACATAGCTTTACTTATCGATAATGATGCTCCATGTGCGAATTTTTTATCACGAAATTATAACGAATAATTCATTTATTGCTGGTGTATTTCTTGTAAAACACTTCAAGAAGAAACACCAAACAAGCTATCCCTTCTCCAATGAAAAGCGAATAGAAAGGCAGGCGAAAATGGTGTATTTTCAAAGCTTTCTCAGTATTTGTGACTTGCAGTTTGATCCCATTTGCTGTATTTACAGTAAAACCGAATTGCTCGATTGCTAGAAGAGCTTTGCTGAATTGCGAATGAAACGGAGAGTTTTTCTGCAAATAGTACACCCCCACGCTTGACAGTAAGGGCTCTTTGATAGGCGTAAATAGGGGATTCCCATCGGCGTCCCTTACCTTATCGCAGTAATACCTAACCACATCTTTTCTCATAACGAAAGCATAATTGGCAGAAAGCCGACCTAAAATATTCCCAATTTCTTGAGGGGGCACTGACAAAAATTTCTCCCGCAACCCAGACCAGTTTATCAAGGAAGTTTTGATTAAATCTTGCGACACGTACACACCGATGTTGCTGTTTTTCAGCTCCTCCAGCGTACTAATCGGTTTTTCGTATCTGGTAATAAGGAAATGGCTCAATAAAGAAGTGCCCAAATTGTACGAAATGATCAAAAAACCAAAGAACAATATTACAAGCAGTATCCTGAATTTCGTTTGGAATATTCTCATATTCTCCACGGGCCTGGAGAAAACGATACCCCACAAAACCAAAAGATACAGCGAAAACTCCACGCTGGGGTTATCGTTGAAACAGTAAAGCAGGAAAAGTATAGCCAATAGCGCTAAGATTATATAAAAGCTAACGAATTTGTCGAAAAAGTTCAAAGAATGTACAACTTTTCTCGGTACAGGAACAATCACGAATTTGTAGTCCAAGCTGAACGGGTAAGAAGATGTAGTATTGTTAGAATAATACCCCTAAAAGATTAATACTTATTATAGTAAAATAAATATTGGTTATTATAAATAACGAACCTCGAATATTCGCACCATGATCACATCCACTAAATTCGAAGTCAAATTATTGAAACCATCTTCTACAGTGCTCGAACCAGTCCCTACAGTAATATACCGAGCGTTTATTAACCTAGTAATGTGCTCCAGATTTTTCATATCAAACCCCGACCATTTTTCTTTAGCAAAAGTTGTAATGGGTCTCCTCTCAAACAGAAACGCTCTGAATGGAGCTCCATTGAGGTTCTTGGTCTACAAATAACCACAATATTTCATTCTAATTAACGCCTAAAGGTAGTCTTACTTTATCCTCGAAGAGCTTCTTGCAGGATTTACCTATCCTGTACAATTTGCGCTGGCCAAAAGGGTAATACGTGTAAATCTCTAACTGCACCTTCACGAAAACTACTATAAATTTCGATATATTTTTCGACCATATGTAGGGTAGCAGGGTTTTCAAAAAACCTTTATCCTCCACCTTTTGGGTGATAATAAAGGCGATTTTGACTGCACTTCTATAGCTAGGATTGATCGAAATCTCGTCTGCCATGCTGTAGATTTCATCCAATTTATCACCAAAAACGTACATTTTGTTGACTCTAAACGAATTGTTAGAGGCCTCATTGAACCGGTCGCTCAAAAACGCTATGCAATTGCTGCGAGAGATAATCTTATCGATAACATCCCTAATGCCATCGGGGTGGTTGTTGTGGAAATAGCAAGTCGTGGGGGTTGATTTGCACCTCGCTAGTTTGTCGAAGAACTTGTAGAAATGCTCTTGCAATTCGTGCTGGTTATTGGACAGTATATGCACCTGATTGGGTGCTATTGGACCAGCTAATAAAGTTAGTATAAAATATTTTACCAACATTGTTCGACTTCAGTGCAAGTAATAAGCCGAATGTATGGTGAATTAAATTTTCTCTACATGGTAGAATAATCGAAATAATGCATATTCAATATTTGTTAATCAATAAACGAAAGCAATAAGCCTGCTTGTTTCACGGTTGATTTCCAGTATTTCTTTTTTACCAATTAATTTATAGTGCTGCAATGTGTGTATTAGAAATTGAACATAGACTAAGCCAATAAGCATAATTACCTCATTACAGGTAAAATTTTAGAATATTTAAAGCGCTTTTTTAACAGTAAAACACGGTAATTACATAAACCAGTTATGCGGACAATATAACCTTTCGAACCACAATTAGTTCAATCATCGATAAACAATCGAAGACTAAAAACAATGCATTGTTGAGTAAACTGTTTCCCAATGCGGCACGCACTACTATAGACATTCTCATAGTAATTGTGCAAGTACTTCCAGTACTTCCAGCCCGATTCACGATCGAATCATCGAGATTTGTTGAACTTCGAACTCGGTGTTTTTGTCAATTTTTGGGTTATCTTTTTCTCGGGGACCGAATCTCCACACACAGGAAACTTGGCAGAAACGTTTGAATAGTATCTAACTGTAAACAAAATTTGACCTCCCTTCCAGCGACGGATCAAAGAACTACTGATAGGGAATCGATGCCGAATCGATTGCACTCGAGAAATTTAATATTATTAATTAGATCACTCTTTAATCGATGCTAAATTACTACTGTGGAAACCTAGTACAGCCGACGACCCTGGGCAGTGAGTCAGGGTGGTGTGATGGAAGCGTCATCGCTCTCGGCGGCTCACTGAACAAAGGGAGCGCAGTGATACACGGTTTGCGAATAAGGAAACTGTAGTTAGATTATTATAAGAGTTATACCTAATCGTTAAGTTGTTAATTGTTAAGTTGCAAAGTTAATTGTTAATCGTTATAGTGGAATATATTAATATTCAGTATTAGTGTGTATTTGTGTTCTGGGTTATAAACACCGGCTACTACAACTGGCGACGAGGTAAAACATGAGGTGATACATGGAAGAGTAGTATACTTTAGAGATACATTTAGTTTTTAGACCGTCACTAGTCATAGTGAGAATTCCACGTTACTAACGTGAGTAAGGCAAAGGCCACCAACAGTCCGTCCTGTGTCAGGACATCCACGTTACTAACGTGAGTAAGGCAAAGGCCACCAACAGTCCGTCCTGTGTCAGGACATCCACGTCTGACGTGAGTAAGGCAAAGGCCTAAAAGTCCAGTGTGTGGACATCCACGTTACTAACGTGAGTAAGGCAAAGGCCTAAAAGTCCTGTGTGTGGAAATCGTTGCAAAACGTAAGTTTAAAAAAAAAAAAAAAAAAAAAAAAAAAAAAAAAAAAAAAAAAAAAAAAAAAAAAAAAAAAAAAAAAAAAAAAAAAAAAAAAAAAAAAAAAATTGCTGTTTTAGATTCATGGCAGATTCAAGTTCCAACCATTTCGGAATCAAACCATTTCTTTGTGAACTAATCGACAAGGCGCTATTACGTAATGAGTGGGAAAAATGGCTCCGGTCATTGCAGCTATACCTTGAGTCTGAAAACATCGTAGACGTAGCTAAGAAGAAGAACAAATTATTGCACTTGGGTGGACCGCAACTGCAAGAGGTTGCTTTCAACATACCAGGGGCAATCGAAACTTTCGATCCGGAAAGAAACAATGATGTTTTCCAAACGTTAGTCAGCAAATTGACCGACTATTTCTCGCCACAACGCAACTCTACGTTTGAGAGACATTTGTTTAGGAAGATGAAGCCACTAGAAGGTGAAGGGTTGAATAAATTTCTACTGCGCGCTCGACAACAAGCTGCCAAGTGTTCTTTTGGAGGGACCGCCCAAGAGGCCTTGGAAATCAACCTCAAGGATAAACTGATCGATTTTTGGGCAAACACGGAACTCAAAAAGCGACTTCTAGAAAAGGAATACACTTTGGACGAATTAGTCGAGATATGTCGAGTACATGAACAGATAACAAACCAATCGCAAGAAATGCAGGGATCAGCAGAGCCATCGACATCAGGGATAAATACACCGGGAAATCCAATCAATAGATTAGGAAGCCATCGAAAACGTTTCAACGCCGAGTGTATTCGATGTGGGGGACGAAATCATCAACCTGACGATGAACGGTGTCCAGCAAGAAAAATTAAATGCCATACGTGTGGAATGATAGGGCATTACGCATCTAAATGCAGGACAAGACCCAATAATTCAACCCATAGAAAAGGAAATCAACAAAAATCATTTACACCATATGCGAAACGGAGCAGGCAGTCAAATCTCCATCACATCACTATAAACGACCCAATGGACGAAGACTCTGATGTATCAGAATTTGATTGTTTCCGTGTAACAGAAAAACCCATCAGGCAACATCGAACACAATTAGAAATCGAGGAGGACGACGATGAATTCATTGAATGTTCAATTGGGGGAACTACTATCACCATGCTCATCGATTCCGGAACAAGAGCAAATGTTATCAGTGGAAAAGATTGGGGGAAGCTGAAACAACAAAATGCAGTTATCTGGAACGTAAACACAAACGTAGAAAGCATGTTAACACCGTATGGATCGCAACATCCATTGAATGCTAAATGTCATTTCATGGCAGGAGTGCGACTAAACCGCAAAGAAGAAATCATAGCCCCGTTTTACGTTGTGGAAGAAGGAAAAATTTCGTTACTTGGTAAAATCGCAGCTACCCGTCTAGGAGTACTGAAACTGGGAATACATTCAGTGGAAGAATCAAGTCAACCGTTTCCCAAAATAAAAGGTATTAGAGTCAGATTGGCAATCGACCTGACAGTCAAACCAGTACAGCAACCAGTACGACGTATACCGATTGCAGTAGAACAACTGGTGGAAGAGAAACTGAATGAAGCACTCCGCAAGGATATAATCGAACGTGTAGAAGGACCAAGCGCGTGGATATCCCCAATTGTGGTTTTGTTTAAACCAACCGGGGATATTCGTATATGTATCGATATGCGCAGAGCGAATGAAGCCATCAAACGTGAAAACTACCCACTACCGACGTTCGATTCACTGATAACCAAATTGAAAGCTGCCAAATTATTTTCGAGGCTGGATTTAACAAATGCTTATCACCAGTTAGAACTAGAAGAGGGCAGTCGGCCAATCACGACTTTTATTACACATAAAGGCATGTTCCGGTATAAACGACTGATGTTTGGAGTTAATTCGGCACCGGAAATATTCCAAAGAATCTTCGAAGCACTACTAGCAAATTGTGAAAACTGCCTCAATTATCTAGACGATATAATAGTTTTCGGATCATCGGAAAAACAACACGATGATTGCTTGAAGAAAGTCTTGAACACTCTCGAAGATTATAATGTACTTCTCAACAAAAACAAGTGTATTTTCAAGTCTTCGGAAATTCAGTTTTTGGGCCATACATTATCCGAGAAAGGCATCGGGGCAGACGAAGCAAAAATAAAGGCAATTTGCGAGTTCAGAGCACCAACAACCAAAGAGGAAATCCGAAGTTTTCTGGGACTAGTCACATACCTAGGGAAATTTATTCCAGACCTAAGCGATGTCACAGAACCCCTACGACGACTCACAAGAAAAGACATACCATTCAACTGGACAGAAGATCACCAACGGAATTTCGACAAACTAAAACAGAGTTTAACCAAACCACCTATACTGGGTTATTTTGACCAAAAAAGAGCTACGCGACTTGTTGCAGATGCAAGCCCAGTCGCATTGGGAGCCGTCCTCATTCAATTTGAAAATGATGGAACACCTATAGTGATATCATTTGCGAACAGAAGTCTATCGACGGTGGAGCGCCGTTACGCTCAAACTGAAAAAGAGAGTCTGGCATTGGTTTGGGCAGTAGAACGTTTTCACTACTATCTGGCTGGCCTGACTTTTGAATTAGTAACAGACCACAAACCACTTGAAACAATATTCAAACCAACTTCGAAACCGCCAGCACGGATTGAAAGGTGGCTTCTTAGATTACAGGCGTTCAAGTTTAAAGTCAAATACGAAGCAGGCAAATCGAACATCGCAGACTCAGTCTCCCGCTTGTGCCGACTTATAGATACTACCTCATATGATGTTGGGAGCGAAGTACATGTTCATTACATTATCGAGAAAGCTAGGCCAAAAGCGATCAGTGTATCTGAAATTGTCAAAGCAAGCTCCGAAGACTCGTTACTAGCGAAGACCGTCTCTAAGGTCAATGACGAATCATGGGAGGTGTCCGACAAAAGTCCTTATTATCCGTTTAGAAACGAATTCGCAACCATTGGACCAGTTTTGTTGAGAGGGAATAAGATCGTTATGCCAGAACCACTACGAGAACGTACAATACAACTAGCACACGAAGGCCACCCCGGGCAAACGGTAATGAAAAGAAGACTCCGGGCGAAAACATGGTGGCCGTCAATTGATCGTCAAGCAGAAGAAGCTGTAAAAAATTGCAAGGATTGTTTATTAGTATCTCTGCCATCAAACCCAGCACCCATGAATCGACACGAATTTCCAACAGCTCCTTGGCAATTCCTTGCCATCGACTTAATGGGTCCATTACCTAGCCAGGAACAAGTTTTAGTTGTTATTGACTACTATTCAAGATACCAAGACATAAAGTTCCTGCGCTCAACAACAGCTACAATAATAATCGAATACCTGACGGAACTCTTCGCTAAACTGGGGATTCCTACATCCATAAGAGCAGATAATGGACCTCAGTTTACTGGAGCCGAATTTAAAGAATTTTGCAGCAATAACAATATTAGACTCATTCATACTGCACCATACTGGCCCCAAGCAAACGGAGAAGTTGAGAACATGAACAAATCACTGTTGAAACGGCTTCAGATCGCTCACGTCAGAGGAAATCGTGATTATAAAGTGGCATTGCAAGATTTTATACTGATGTATAATACTACACCGCATGGAACGACAGGAAAATCTCCAACGGAATTAATGTTTGGGCGAAATATTCGGGATAAAATTCCGTCCTTATCAGACTTCACTATCGAGCACGGAGATGAAGAAGCTAGAGACAGAGATACCATAAATAAACAAAAAGGAAAAGAGAAAGGAGATAGAGTAAGAAAAGCAAAAGATAGTGATATAACTCCGGGAGACAAAGTCATAGTGAAAAACGTTGTGCGGTACAATAAGTTAACGCCTAACTTCGGCAGCTCCGAATACACCGTCATTCAACGGTCTGGTAATGAACTTATTCTGCAAGGAGAGGACAGACAAATTCGTCGAAACATTAGTCACGTGAAAAAAATCCCTTCGTTAACTGACAATCCCTTAGTTACAGCATTCCCGGAAACCATTAAATCACCATCCACCTCGAGCACCGGGATTCCATCAAGGTGTAGCGACAGCATCGACCAGGAGCGTACCCAGGAGTTAGCAACACCGCCTCAACCTAAGGTGAAACCACTCCGTCTGGAAAGAAAGGAAGGGATGTGGAAACCTAGTACAGCCGACGACCCTGGGCAGTGAGTCAGGGTGGTGTGATGGAAGCGTCATCGCTCTCGGCGGCTCACTGAACAAAGGGAGCGCAGTGATACACGGTTTGCGAATAAGGAAACTGTAGTTAGATTATTATAAGAGTTATACCTAATCGTTAAGTTGTTAATTGTTAAGTTGCAAAGTTAATTGTTAATCGTTATAGTGGAATATATTAATATTCAGTATTAGTGTGTATTTGTGTTCTGGGTTATAAACACCGGCTACTACAACTACTAATAGGTGGCTGTAATATTGGTAAATATACCTACAGGATTTGAAAAATAAAGTTAGTATTTATCTTGAGTTATATTAGAAATTTTAGGGTAATAATTAAACGCGTTAGATAAGTTTACGAGTGCAGTTTTTCTGTTACTGGGAAAAAACTTATAGATAACGCAGTGGCACATACTTAAAAAAATGTTTCTTTATCATAACACGATGATATAGCGGTCATTGCCTATAGAGATTTTCTACAATTCAGACATAAAGCGGTTTTTGAAAACTGAAAGGGTTGTTTTCATAATGAGTCCATTACGCGAAAATTATTGTGGGTTTTTTGGTGTTAATAATTAGTGAAGTTACATTAGTGTTTTACTGTAATGTTGGTAAGTTAAATTTTATCTATTTTATTATATGCAAAAAGCTAATTGAAATGTGACTGTAGTAAAAAAAATATCTTCAACAACAACTTAATCTTTTGTATAATTAGAGTAATAAAAGTAGCGAAATAAGTCACCTAAGGTAAATATTTACCGGCTGTTTTTATTATACAATTTATTACTAGCAAAATAAACTTTCAAATCGACACAATACAATAATCGGAACCTTCGATTCACGCGCGTTTCCCGAAGATTTCCTGATTTCCTGCGGATTGTTAATATTCACAACCGCACCTGTTGAATTATTTTTTCGTCGCCTTGGCCATCTCAAATTCGATTAGCCGCGCTCGCTCCCTTCCTAGGAAAGAGAGGATTTTTAACCGGAACACATTCGATCGGCCGAAGATTTCTTTCGCGCCAACGAAAACCCGACCCAGAGGTCAGCCGGTAAAAGAACAACTTCCTGCTAACGATTAATAAAAAATTAACGTAACCGAGAAATAATTGCGAAAAAACGAATTTGTCTCGTGTTTGCCAGAGAATAACTAGGCAGATATATTGTTAATAAATAAAACTCGAATTGTAGTTGGCAATATATTTTATTAAAGTTTCGGTCAAATTGCCATCATCAGGTTAATTGGTGAATTTGGTATTTCAAGGAATTAACAAAACCACCGATTAATTTAGTTAAAAAATTGCAATTAGTTCGTAATTCCGTTTAATTATAATCCTGTAATTAATTATAATTATTTCATTATTTAATTAAGCAGTGCAAAGTTTCTTCAAGTATGGATTGTATTTTAAATATACTACATCTTATTTAATTATAAAATTAAGCAGAGCTTTATTAAATACGATTAAAAAGAGCGATTAAAATACATTTAATTTAGACATTTAACTATTCCTTCAATTTAACTAATTAATTGTTAAAAATAATTTTTTTCGAGCGATAATTGCTTGGTTTATTAATACGTTTTTCGCAGGAATATATCTAATATTCAAATTAAATTTTAGACCACAACAAAATTAGAATTAACTACTACTTAATGGTAATTGGTTGTTTAAATTCTCCTAGTCCGATTCTGTAGCAGGTAATGGTAACCGCGCCGGGGTTGCAGTTTTTAAGATAAAAAGCAAATGATAGACTCGAGCGCTTCCAGTACAATTCCAAATGCACAATTTTTCGCATGTAACACCTACCTTTGAATTACAAGACTCAAAGTAAACTTACCTACGCGATTAGAATCGTTATTTAACATAAAAAAATCGTTCCGAACCGAACGGAAAGCGTTCAGTGGAAGTATTTTAGTTCGCCTAAGAACAACCGGGAGTAAGGAAGTAAATTTTTCGTGTTCGGGAATCGATTCGTGGGAGTTTTGTCGGCGGCAGGATGGAGGATAATAATATAAATTTGATGAATTTTCGCGAGAAATTGGCCATAGCCGAGGCGCTGTCGAAAATTAATCTGGCTTCGACGCCGAAAACGAGGAAAAAGCTGGTGAAGAAAAACCCGCAGCCGAAGTTTGGGTTTTACGATGAGGATTCGGGCGAATTTGTGCCGCCCAGGCAACTGCTTATGCTGTTAGTGAGGTAAATTTATTATAAGTAAAGTAATTGAATTAATACGTTTCGTGCAAATAAAATTGCGCATTTTTAACGAATTAAGTAAACATTCTTTTAACGAGGATTCGCAAAATGTTCAATGATAACCATGAAAAAAGCCATGAAATAAAATAAACACATTATCAATTATCCAAAAGTTTATTCCAATTTATAATTATCAATCTTGAGCCCATTTGCAAACGTTTAATTTATAATTTAACATACTCGTTTAATTTCAACTTCTTCAATAATGTGGTACAATTATTTATGTATTATTATCAAATCTAAATTACTAATTAAATTGATATTACTTTATCACACACTTACAGCGATTTTGTAATAATAATAAAACCACCTTTTGCGTAGTAAGATTCTCCCAAACCACCTAATTAAGTAAAAATTATGGATTTTTTCAGATAAGAATTTATTTTTGTATTTCAAGCTAATAAAGCGTTCACTTCAGATTTGATAACACCTATATTATTGACCTCGAATAATCGTATTATTAAAATCAAGGTAACAATAATAAACTGTTACCTCAAAACACTTCAAATCGTTATGACACCTCTATCTATTAACGAATTATAAGTTTATTTAGTTCACCAGCTAAGATATGTTCCCGCATTTTTTGAATACTTCCATGTAGCTTTCTTTAGACTCCCATTTCGAAATGAAGAACTATTTTTAAGCGGCACACATACGAGTTAATCAAAACAAATAAAACGTTTCCGTGTTCACGAAAACATAGGGAACTGTTTGTAAACAAGAAACACTCGAAAATTTGTTAGGGTAGAAGGCACTATTCAAATATTTACCATATACTTTCAACTACGCGTAAATGCAATTCAATGGGTAATAAAGTCAATATTTTTAGTAGCTTAAATGAGCAATTTTATGAATTTGTTGTGTTTGGGTAGGAATTATTTAGTTGTTCTGTGAATTTTGCGATAATCTTTTAATCCAATTCCATAATGTATCGAGTATAGACGCGGTAAAAACAATAATATGTGAAAAATTCCAGGCGCGCGAAAATTATTGGAAACAAATCCGCTGCCAATAACCTGCTGGTAATAAATAAATAATAAATTGTAACAAATAAGTTTTGTACTACAACCTATTTAACATGCCGGATTATCTCATTTTCACGACGAAAACAAATGGAAACCGGTCGGTTATTTCCAATTCTATTAATAAATCGTATAAAAAATTCGACAAGGTGACAACAAACAAATACGCAGTTTAGTTCATGAACGATTTTCGAAGTTACAGCATTTCCCGCGAGCCTACTCCGCGGCTACAGTCACGTTTCCCAGCCAAAATCGCCCAGAATTCTAATCCGTTTTTTTTCCTCCACCGCAATAGCCTATTGTAATGAACCAGTCGACGAGACAGTGCCCCACAAGTGCCGAAATCCGTCTTATCATCGCGCAAAATTGCAAAGTAAGGACTTAGCAGTGATTACGAGCTCGTTAAACCAGTGAATATAATAGTGATCGTGTTGCAATCCTAGCGAAAATGACCACTAGAAACGTGATCAGGGCTGTCAGGAGGTTCAGTCGCTTGAATATTCTGCCAAGGTAAGAAAAGGAAAACGGAAGTCGACGTTTCGATTACCTTTAACTTGACCTTTTGCGTCGTTTTGTCCGGTCAAACCAGGTAGAATTCGCTCAGTGTCAACTCACTAACGGAGCGTTCAATGCGCTAATGTATGCATTTATTTTAGTTAACAAAACATTCTAAAAAAACAGGTAATTTATAACATGAAACATTATATAATTATGTGGTAATGGTTTTTTTAATAAGAATTTAAGCAGCATACCCAGACCAATACACACTCATTCATACGATGCTTTAGTTTCCTAAAAATTCAAACTGTTCACCAGGTGTCCATTTACAAAACTTGCATTTGATATGGCAAATTGTTCACTTTGGTCCTGAAATTGGTTTAATTTTATGGACGAAATAATCGCCACCACGACCTTAGCGAGTACGAAACTGGCGAACGAGGAAAACATTATTTGTTGTTAACAAATAGTTTAACGTACGAAACGATCGTGCCATCTAATTCAAACAACGAATGCAAATATTTCTAACACGAGTCGCGATACGGACGTCGAGCTCCATTGTTCCTCTAGCTATTCCTGTTAGCGACAGCTCGTTGTATCGATAAATTTTCCGGTTAAAAATAGTTTTTCTCCTGCAACGACCATTGTGCAGAATAGTCGCAATTGACTAATTGTTGTTTCCCAATAAACTAGAAATGATTACGTGCGAAAGTTATAAGGAAAACAGAGCATTAATTCCAAAGTGTATTTACGATAGCGAGGAAAAGCACATACGAGCTATTAAGAAATGGATAATTAAATCGAAACTTAAGTAAGTGTGATGATAATGCAATTACTTAATTCTGGTTTATTAGTTTCCCCATCATACTAACAATTCTTCGAGTAAGTTTCTTCATTCTTTGCATTGTTTGTGTTAGAATATCCCGAATGATACATTTCTAAATTATTGAGTAATTCTACTTATTTTTTTTACTAACAAAATTTGTCTTAGTTGTTATCTTCCAGATATATGTATTTAATTTTTACACATTCTATCATTCTTAAATTCATATTATAAATAATAACAAATTTGTTGATATCACGGTGTTTACCTAATGCTGTAATGGCTAATTTAAAATATGCCATAACTGGAGCTAAAAAAAATATTTTGATTTTTTTTAATCGACTTATTTACTTGTAAATGTTGAGATACCGCGAAGAAAAATCGCTAGCCTGTGACCTTTTTCTCGCTGTAAATATTTCTAAGGAAACCAGACCACATTATGGTGCAAATAAGCGAGATAATGATCTGGCTTTTTCTTAAATTATTTATAAATTCGTATCTTTTCTGCGTGTTTTGATAAATATCGATAAGAAATCTTGGAAAAATACTATGTCGCACATTGCTATTAGAACTATTTAGAACATTCACTCCCACTTGATAAATAATCAATTATGAAAAAAAGGTAAAAATATTTCAAAACCGATCCTGTCGAATCATTTAACCTACTATCATTAAGGACAAATGACAATTAAGGATGTAACCTCATTGTAATATGTTCAATGTTTTATTCCAATTTATACTTAACATCTCTACATGCTTGTTTGTTCCAGAATGGGCAGCTTCTCCTCTACGCCGAGAATCCTGAACGCTGACATTCTGGATCACGACATCAATCTTCCGAAAAATGTGAGCCGAATGGAGTTGATCCAGCATTGCCAACAACAGCCCAAGATCCAGCCCATGGTCAAGCGAACCTTCCGGAAGGCCAGGTCTCTATCGGGCTTGGAATGCGGGGTAAAAGTCAGGAAATTGAACGGCGTATCCAGAGGTAAAACTAATTGTTAATACTAAAGATGTTATTTGATCCAGTTTTTTGTTTTAGCTTGTGGTGAATATGTTACTGGTCCTAATAATGTAAGGGTTTTGCAGTGGAATATTTTATCGCAAGGTAAATACGAGTTGTATTGTGTGTGATTTATTTACTTATGGGTTTTTGTATTTTAGCATTGGGTCAAATGAATGATAATTTCTCCAAATGTCCAGACGAGGCTCTGGAATGGAACCACAGGAGGTACTTAATTATCGAGGAATTGGTGGAGTATTGCCCAGATATTATATGCTTACAGGTATTAATACACAAAAATAACAATTAAATACATTATTTCAAATTTCTGGTTTACAGGAAGTGGACCATTTCAATTTCCTAAGCCACATTTTGGAAACCCAAGGATACACTGGACTATTTTTCCCGAAACCAGACTCACCTTGCATATACATAGATGGTAATAATGGACCAGATGGATGCGCCATATTCTACAGGAAAGACAAATTCGATTTGGTGAATGTAGAAACCAAAATCTTGGAAATATGGAAAGTTCAAAGCAATCAGGTAAACCACCACAAATAAACTAAATAACATACAAACTAAATATGAAACCAAATTTCAGGTAGCTATACTTTCGATCTTGAAACTCAAAGAAACAGGCCAAGAGATTTGCGTTACTACTACTCACCTCAAAGCCAAGAACGGTGCTCTATTATCTACTCTTCGCAACGAACAAGGAAAGGACCTGCTGCAGTTCGTCCGGGCTCATTCCAGAGGCTTGCCTCTAATTATGGCGGGGGATTTCAATGCTGAACCGATAGAACCGATTTACAGCACCATTTTGGATAATCCGTTGGGTTTGGGTAGCGCTTACGCGGACTGTGATAGTAATTTTAGTTTGAAATCGGCGGATAGGGAGCCGGGTTATACGACGTGGAAAATAAGGGGCGACGGTGAAGTTTGCCATACGATAGATTACGTTTTTTATTCCAAAGATCAGTTGGAATTGGAGGCCGTTTTGGAATTTCCTACTGGAGAAGAGATAGGGGAGGATCGGGTGCCTAGCTTGGCGTACCCTTCCGATCACTTTTCGTTAGTGTGCGACTTCAAAATTGGAAATAGTTAATAGATGTATATTTTTTTATTTATTCAGTGTTGTTATTTTTTAGTTACTTTTTTTTAGGATATAAATTTTATATTAAAATTTTATTAAAGTGTAACTTCTAGAATTTATACAATGTTTGCTAACAGCTTAAGGGATAAAAAGTATTGTTGATGTTTTAATAATTAAAATAATAAAAGTAGGGTGGTTTTTTTTATGCACACGTTTCGTCGGCGAAACGGCCGAGTAGTCACTTCCATTTTGAGAAATTCTTCATAAGTAACCGATTACCGAAGAGTAAAAGGCCACTATTGACAAAAAAGTAGAGGTGCGTTCAGAAGTTTTGACGTTTATAGTTTTATTTTTATTTTACTGCACAATCTTCAATAATGTGTTGTTAGTAATAATAATTACAGTGTAAAAAAATATTATTTTATATTTTTTAAGACGATGTAATTTAAAAAAAAGCAATGAACCATGAATCACCGTTAGAAATGATTCATTTGTCAACGTACATGACGTGACGTGACACCTCAATTGTCAAACGAAAACCCAACCTAAACATGGCGTCGGAAGGTGAAGAAGTGATAAGTGACCAAGAAAAAGTTAAAATAGTTTCGGATTTCATCCTCCATTCGCCGCCGGGCGAGTTCAACGAAGTCTTCAATGATGTAAGGAAGCTTCTGAATAACGATGACCTTCTGAAAGAAGGAGTAACCGGGGCGTTCGCCCAATACAATAAAGACCAACTCACCCCCGTTAGGATAGAAAACGCCGATCAAATGGTGCTGATTACAGAATACAACGATTTAGGTAACAATAGATTCTTCGACCCCCGTAGTAAGCAAAGTTTCAAATATGAACATTTAAGAAAGGAAGCTTCTGATTACCAGCCTTATAGTGTTGATACCGCGGCGGAGCCCTGGCGGGCCGCTCTAGATAACGAGTTTATACAATACACGAGAAACCATTATAAAGACGGCGTTTGTAGCGTGTTCGCTCGCAGCCAAAACGGCGCCATCACCCTCACCGCTTGCATCGAAGACCACCAATTCCAGCCCAAGAACTTCTGGAACGGTCGATGGAGATCCCAGTGGTCTGTTAGTTTAACCGATGAAGCCACCGCAGAAGTACGGGGAGTTCTCAAAGTGCAAGTCCATTATTACGAAGAAGGTAACGTTCAACTGGTAAGTGATTTACAAATATAACTCACATAGAGAATTAAATGTGTTTCTATTCGTTAGGTGAGCACTAAAGAAATCAAGGAATCGATTCCGGTTTCGAACGAAGCGCAAACGGCTAAGGAAATCATCCACGTAATAGAACAGGCTGAGAATCTGTATCAAACGGCGATTTCTGAGAATTACCAGACGATGTCTGATACGACGTTTAAGGCTCTGCGAAGACTCCTGCCCGTCACCAGGACAAAAATGGATTGGAATAAGATTGTATCTTATAGTATCGGAAAAGAACTAAAAACACAATGATTAGTGACTGAGTTTTAATAGAGCGTACGGCTATTATTAATAAATCTTTTCTATGCTGCCGTTTTAGCTTAAAAAGCCGTTGGGAATGGGATGCGAGGTCCGATTAATGGATTTTACGATTATTAACATTTTTTGGGGTTTTTGAAGGTAAAATGGCAGTTTGCTTAGGGATGTTTTTCTGTAAATATTGGTGTTGACCTTGTTAAGTTTTTCTGATAACAGGGATAGCCAATTTTTAGAATAATTCTATTTGAAAGTATTTATCTTAACCATCTAAATTATTGTTCATTTTAACAATTTTATTAATCTATGTTTTTTTTACTTACTGGGTAGAATGCTTTTTGTACTATTAAGAGATCAGTCTTTCCAAATTTTATTTATAATAATTTACAGTTATATATTCGATTTCTTTAATAGTTGGTTTATAGTTCGTTTTATTCATAAAAGCGCATTGAATTTTATACAGATGGCATTTATTTAGTAAACGTAAATTATTTTGTAATGATTCAAACCGTCATCATAGATTCTGAATAATTTGTAATATTTGCTGCATCATATCTTTAGAATTCCCATCATTGAAAAACTATTTTTTTTTTCACAACTTGTCTTTTATGCATTTGCTGTAATTAATTTGTAAACGTAACTTTAATGATTATTTTGTACAAACTCATCCAATAATAACTTAAAATCTATCCCTGTTTTTTACGGAATGTGTGCAATATTAAATACACGCCGTAAAAAATGTGCTTTGGATATTGGCTTTACTTTTTTACGAGTTTTTACCATTTCTTCTCATATTTTTTAACATTAAATTTGAGATTATATTTGTTTTCGATAACTAGCTAGATTCAACCAAACATTTTTATCTCTTTGTTACGCAAGTATCATAAAGTGAGTCATATTTTATCAATTTATGGTTCAAGTACAGCGAAGATATAATAAAACAGTAGATTTATCATTCGATTAATCATTTCGAAACAATATGGATGTATTCAAAGCTAAATGGAGTTACGGAGTTCCTTAATGAAAATTGTGGTGTTTTGTTGTGTCTAGGTATTTTTCCTGTTACTTTATATTCCGGGTGACTAGGTATTTTGTCACTTTCGATTGCTGCCGTAAAAATATTAAATAATTTATATATTGTTAGAGTCAACAATTGTATGGGTTATTTTTAAATAAAAAAGTAACTTCTTTTTGTAAAATTTTATTTAAAATCGTAACGTTATAACAATCTTTTGAATTCCAAAAATGTTTAAGATCTAAGTTAAGTTGGAATTAAATTTATTCATAAGGTAAGTGAAGCCTACGCGGCTCCGCGCCTTAGAGAGAGCCCCGCTCGTTTATGTCGGTTTCAGCTTTATAGATATTGGATAGCCATAAAATGGATTAAAAAAATCGTAGTTCGAAAAACCAGCACTAGATGGCGTAATAAAAGAATGCTTGTACATCACACACGGTATCGTATGAGTAAAGTACTTAAGTACGAAGGCTATAGGGATGGGTGGTCGGGGAGGATGGTGGGAGTACACAAAAATCAAGAATTGCTACTTTGATGAGTTGAGAAGAATTACAACAGGGAGTCTACTACATTAATTTACTTGTTGATTTGATCATGAAGAGTAACATACCCTCACCGTGGCAGAGGAGTTACTGAGCATTTCGGAGGGAAACTTGTTTATTTATAGAATTTTGTAAAAGCAGTGGCGCCATCTAATATTGAGATAAAGAACTAATTTTAATAAAATTAAAACTATTTACTTTTAGGGAAATGGATTTTCCTGGATATGCGGTTTGCGTGAGGTGATTGGTTATTGGTTATATGACCTGCAGCATAGAGTGTTTAGTTGCTAGGAAAACAAATCATAACACTTTGTACAATATAAATCGGCTCGAACAAGTGATTTAATTAATGCATCTTATAAAACGTTTCCCACTGAGTGCACATTTAAACAATTCATTTCACAGTTACATCACGTTTGCTCCCCACAGTCATGCCATCGAAGAACTCATCGAACTCCCCGAAATTCCAAGGCGGCTCGTTCGATTCCTCCAGCTTCGGTAGCTGCGATATCCTACAAGGAAAGGGCCGTTCGCGGAAGAACCTGTCCTGTAGGGCCTGAAAATCACCAAGCTATAGAATCTAATACCTCTTTATAACAATGTAATACCTCTTTAGCTGTGTAGCGTTTATTTTGATCGTAAATTAATATCTTGCCGATTAAATTCAACGAAACGCAATCGGCGTCTGGTAGAATGATGCTCCATTTCTTCGGCTCGCTGTGGCTGAATGAAATTTTGTTGTAGTCCGGTAGAAGCGTCAAGCCCGGCCAGTTTTCGCTAGTAGGCGTACCCAAAGTACCCAGCACGATTGCTAGTTGTTCTATGTCCGTTTCGCCCTGAAAAAAGCATCGTTACATCCTCGTAAAGATCGAGATGGCTTTTCTAACGGGAAATAACGGTTTTCTTTGTATCATTTCGGCGAGTATGCAGCCTATAGACCACATGTCTACTGATTTATTGTACGTTTTAGAACCGTAGAGAAGTTCGGGTGATCTGTACCATCTCGTGGCCACTTGATGGGAATACAATCGTTTCTTTTCGTGATCGTATATCCGAGCCAAACCGAAATCTCCGATCTTCAAGATCCCCTTCGTACCGATCAGCAAGTTCGAAGGTTTTAAATCCTTAAAATTACTCGAAAGTTACTACATATTTCAATAAACGTAACACATACTTACTCTGTGCATGATATGATGCGTATGCATATAATTTACCCCTTTTAATATCATCTTGCAGTAGGTTTTGATTTGCGCCAAATTTAGGGAATGGTTTTTGTTTTTAATAACTTCGTAAAGCGACCAAGGAAGATATTCCATTGCTAACACTACTGAGCTGCCTATGGGGAATACTTCTAGTAGTTTGACAATCTGTGGAAAACAGAAAGGCAAATTTAGAGTTTAATTGTGGACTAGTAGAGCTTTTATTCTATAACCCGCAGAGTTAATCGAGTTGATCGTTAACTCAAAATATTGCAACTAAAATAAGAAGAAAATAGTGAGAAGCAACGTCATGCAGTATTCTTATACTCAATAAATTAACTTACATGAGTATATTTTAAAACCCTCAAAGTTAATATCTCTCGGAGAACATTATTAGGGATTTCTAAATCGGGGTTCACAGCGATTTTTTTAAGTGCCACCACCTGGTCGTTTCTCAAATCCGTTCCTTTAAATACGAATCCGTGAGCCCCCTCGCCTGCCCTCCCTGTTATCTTGTAATTTTCCATATTAAAGTTGAACTTATTTCATAATTTTATTTCTGTCTAAACGAGGTTATGTTTTTGTTTGTATTCAAATTTCTCTGCTTATTTTTCATTAACTGGCCTTGTACGCACACGTTCTTTGGTCCGCTTGACATAGTGTCATATACAGCGTTTACAAGCGGGATCTAGTGATCGAGATATCGAGATATCTTTTTCTTCGTCGAGTCAACTCGATCCGGTATCTTCTTTCTTCGTCGAGTAATCAACTCGATCCGTGTTTATTGTTTATAGAGAGTCGATCTGGGATCCAAGCCGGATCCAAGCCGGCTTCGATCCCGCATGTAAACGGGGTAAATGATGAATGTCATGAAGCATCAGGAGTAAACCTCCTCGCACATACCCCGTTTACATGTGGGATCCAGTGATCGGATCGGGATTGACTCGAGATATCTTTTTCTTCGTCGTGTCAACTCGATCCGGTATCTTCTTTCTTCGTCGAGTAGTCAACTCGATCCGTGTTTATTGTTTACAGAGAGTCCATCTGGGATCCAAGCCGGCTTCGATCCCGCATGTAAACGGGGTAATTATTCCATCAAAATGACATAGGTTTTAATCAACAATTAACATTATAAAAAAGCTATGGATGAAAGCATTTATGGCGATATAAAAACCTTCATTCGAATCGGATTCGGTAAGATTCAAACACAGTTCCATCCAAAGAACCACCTGCATCAAACATTTTTCCAGTCCTCTTGTCCAGAATGGGATTCATGCTGGTACAAATCGGCACCATACCCGTTCAAAACGTCTACAGAATCGTATTCTTCAACGTATTCGAAATCGGACTAGCCATCATCTCCTACATCACCATCGGCTACATGTTCACCTATGGGGAACATTCACTGGCTGGAGTTTTGGGATACAGCGACTCACCCTTCAATATCACCTCGAATATCACCAACATTGACCAGATTATATCTGGTATGCAGTAGAGGAGAATTCTGGTGAAGAAATAAGTCCAATTTGGTGTACAATTCTTGGTTATTTCAGGCTTGTCTGGAGTCCTACTGGGTTCAGCTCAACTATCGTGTTTCATAATAGGAAGAATGCATCTGGTAGCATCGTTTATAATATCTTTACTATACTGTATGCTGTACCAGCCGATGCTAGCGCACTGGATATGCCGCGAAGACGGCTGGATGAGAAACAACACTCTATTCGAAAAGAAAGTCGAAATCAAGGATTACTCCGGTAATCTAGTAGTGCACTTATCCAGCAGTTTAATGGGCGCCATAGGTAACATTCCCTCGCGTTAGAATTTGTAATTTCCATCGCAATTTTATCCCAGGGGCGGCTTTCCTCGGCAGAAGGCTCATGCGATTGAAGGACTTAGACGAGCGATCGATAGCGCGGGAATACTCCGCTTTAACCGTTGTCGGTTATCTACTCATACTCATCGGTTACGCAGCTTTTAGTCTACCGACCAATCAATATGCCAGAAGCCCGGACAATTACATAGCCTTCATAGTGCTCAACATATGCACCGCATTCGCTACAGGTAACTAAACAATCTCTGTAGCAGCTACTCAAGAGACGCTTTTGCAGGAGTGTTCCTCACCAGTATGCTGAACATCTTCATCGCCAGACGCATCCTGAACTACTGGTCAGTGCTGCGCTGCCTCCAAGGCGGCGTTGCCGGGGTTATCTCCATCGCAGCAGCCACTGATATCTACAACGTGCCACGCAGCGCCGGGGTGGCCGCCGTCGCTTCCCTATTCTTCTTTTTCTTCACCATACTAGTGCACAACACGCTGCTGGAGGACAACTGCAATCTGGTATCCTCGCACCTGGTGGGCTCCGTGGTGGGGACGATCGCTTGCCCCATCGTGGCCAAGAAGGAGAACCTGGGGGGCAGGGATAAGGGTACCCATCTGCTGTGGCAGTTCATCTGCTTGCTGGTGGTGCTGGCTAGTACTATAGTGTACTCGTGGCTGTTGTTTCTGTTGTTGTCGTGTTGTAAGTTGTTGAGGAATAAGGAGGAGGCGTTGAATCATAGGAGGGCGGTGGCGGTGGCGAAGTACTTGCCAAGGAAGAGCTGCTTGCAGAGGCTGTTTATGATTGATAGTAGAACTGATCATATTGCGCCAGGTGATGGGGATAGGAGTAAATATTTGAACGAGTCGTAGGTGTATTGAAGTGTGTTCTATTCAATTATTGTTAATATACTTACAATTTTTATCAAAATGTTTTGTTTGATTAACAATTTTTGTTCATTGAATATTAAGGAATAATAAGGGAGAAATAAAAGCTTGTAAAATTTTCATTAGGCGTAATTATTTTACAATCACAAAGTTTATAAATATTGCTATTTCGTCAAGACTTAAAAAACTTTATACACAATAGTAACAGTATTTTCTAATAGGTTCCTTTTTTGTTAGAAAAAACGTTCTCCGCGAGATATATTCATATTTACAAATTTTCCATTTTGAGCTATAAAATACTATGTATACAGGGCGGTCGGTAATTAACAGTCCATACAAATTATTTGAAAATAAACTGGGTAATCAATTTCTCGATAAAAATAATTTTATAATTTCTCTATAATCTTTTCTTTTAGGACGAATTTTTTAGCTTCAAATTTATAATATTTATGCGGTTATTTTACGGTCAATTTTTTACCGGACACACTCTGTAATTTGTTTGTAAAAAAGACAACGAAACGTCTCTAATACAAAACACATTAATCTATTATTCAATCGTCATAAAAAATTGTATACAAGATATATATAAATATATAAAAAAATAAATGCGCGTACAAAAAAAAACGATCGATGTTCTAATTAATCGTTCGACTTCAATTACATTAAAAATTATAAAAACTAAAAATATACAATTCATAAAATATACATTATACACAAAAATTAAGATTAAGGAAATGAGCAAAGATTTTATTATATGAAGTATTATGCAAAGTGCATCGCTTTATTCATGTTATAAGCGATCCACCCTGTATATATTTAAGTACAAAATTAGAACAAAATTGCACTTACAAAACCAAAATTAACACAATAAAATATACAATTATATTGCAATGTAGGCCAATGTTTTACTTTTAATTGATGTAGCGAATCGTTGAAATTTGAAATTATTTAAAAAAATATACACTCGCATTAGACTTTTACTATACAAAAAAATATCTTTGGTATATATTTCAAATTTATAACAAGAAACATTCTCCTCTTCTTTTCATTGTAACAATTTTCCTCGAAATTAAAACTTCTAGAAAAGCAAATGGCGAGTTTTTCGTACACGAAAACAAGCTATTGCACGAAAAAACCGAATTAGAATTACGAATCGAAAACTGGGAAGCTCTCCTTGCAAAAATATATCATTTTTGCCCTAAGTTTGTCTTTTTTATACAATTTTTTAATTAACATCGCAATGATTTGTTTTCAGTAGGAATTGACATAAATTTCACGTGAAACCGACAGATTTTTCACCGATTTGATATGTACATTTTCGGATTGTTTTGCACGGGAAAAGAACGAAAAAGATGTGATTTAATTGATAAAAATATTTCTTCCTGATTCGCATTCTTAACACTCGTAAGGCCAATTTCAACCTAAAAATTTGCTTCAAAAATGAACAAGGGAGTGATGAAGAAACAACAAACATTGAATGGTGAAATTTAATAATGAAAAAGTTGGTAAAACAACTAAATTTGATGATTTTTTTTGGAATTGAGCTACTTAAAAATGTTGAATTTTCCCTACGAGTCCGTACAAAACAATCCCTCTTACGTTCCGATTAATTTTTAATCAATAATTCACGTTCAATTAATTTAATTGCGCATTCGTAAAAAATTACAATAGTCGTGCGTGTTTATCATCCAAAAATCCGAATTTGAACAACATTTTAAAATTTGATATTCTAGATAATGCATGTAAAACGAAAGTAAAAAACGGAAAGAAAGATCGATTTATATAATTACTCAGTCTTCTCGTCATAAATTCACTTAATTTTAACATCACTTCGATTTTTTTCGAGTTTCTTTAGCTAAATACAGAACGTCAAAAAACGCGATTGATTGATTGATAAGAAGACGATATGAAAGGATAAGTAACTTTACGTTTTTGTAACACTCTGTATAATTTTCGAATTCGGCGAGAAAAGAGGCACTGATGATTTCGGTTCACACGAAACAACAAAAATTCGGGGTTTTTATTAAAATTAGTCTCTTTATACCAACTTTTCGACGCCTCACCAGCACCCCTTTTCCCCCAAACCCACCCCCAAAAATCAACGAATTTTGATTGAAAAACCCCTCCCTCGAATCGTCTCACCTATAACAAAAAAACCAACAACCGCACTTGCAACAATTCTATTACACGTGCGTCGCCATCGTTCCCCGCTTGAGCGTCGCGACGTTCGAATTGGGCACTATGTACTGGCTCGTCGGCGAGTTGGGCAGCCGCGTCACCTGCGGCACCGACCCGTTGGCGCCGTTCGCCACCACCGTGTTCACCACGTTGGCGCTGGCCGTTATCATCCCGCAGGACCCCACCAGCCGCGAGGCGTCCCGCGAGTACGGCGGCGGCGCCGGCGTCGCCGCCGGGTTCGCCGTGTTCGGCGTCGGCAGCCCGACGCTCGGGTTCCTGAGGTAGGGGTTGCCTGAAACACAAATCATGCCGTTGAAATTGGCAACAGTTTGGAAGAGGTAATTGGAATGGAAAGGATTGGAACGGATTGGAAAGGATAGGAATGGAATGGAATGGAATGGAATGGAATGGAATGGAATGGAATGGAATGGAATGGAATGGAATGGAATGGAATGGAATGGAATGGAATGGAATGGAATGGAATGGAATGGAATGGAATGGAATGGAATGGAATGGAATGGAATGGAATGGAATGGAATGGAATGGAATGGAATGGAATGGAATGGAATGGAATGGAATGGAATGGAATGGAATGGAATGGAATGGAATTGAATGGAAGAGGTCCATTAAAAGGTCCATTAAGAGGTCCATTAAGAGGTCCATTAAGAGGTCCATTAAGAGGTCAATTTGGAAGAGATGGTGCAAATTTTGGATACTCACCGTACGTGGCGCTGAACCTGGGGTCGATGGAAGGCAGGCATCCGTTGGGGATGGACTGGTGAGAGAGGTGCAGATCCGAGAGATCGCTGAGGGGAAGATTGGCCCCCGACACGGGGATCTGGTGGTTCTGGAGGGAGTTCAACTGGAGGCGGGTGGATTGCAGGCTTTCCCTCGTGGGGTCCATGCAGGAGGGAATCGGCGCTTGCATCAGAGGGGGGTTGTAGTCTCTGGCGTAGTCCACGTAGGGGACGTAGCCATTGTTGTTCTGGCCGTCCTGGAACATAAACTGCTACTTATTGAGCGCATGGAGTAAACATAAAACAACCACTAACATCTACTTTGCACGGATTCAAAGGACTTACTTTAGGGGGAATGTTGGGCTCTGTGTATTCTCCGGAATACCTGTAGATATCCTGGCCGGGAACGTTGACAGGACCAGCTAGAGGAACTCCTATCCTGGTGATAACGGATTCACTGCCAGTTTCTGATTCAGCACCTGGAATATAATCCATGTCGCAATGGACGTTGCTGTTGGAGGAGCCCGTTCTCAGATCGAGCTTCAAATCTGAGATGTTTGAACTTCGGTCTGATTCCTTGCACTGCTTCTCCATTGTATTCGTGTCTGCTGAAACATATTTGATTGTTTAATAAACATTCTATACAGAAGAATTAAACACTTACTCTCAGGATGCGGCTTCTTACTCCCCTGCCTTTGGCAAAGAAATATAATCATTATTATTATAATTAATATTATAATAACGACGACAACTCCAATTATGACGATCAGCATCGGGAAGCTTTCTAGAAGATACCAAAATTATTATTAGTTTGATTTGAAATTATATTAAAGAAAGTGTAGGTTACTTTGAGGCATGAGGCTGATCTCGACAACATCGCTTCCATAGGGGTTGGCAACGCTGCAATTGTACATCCCGAAATGCTTCTCCTGGGATTCCCTGATCACCAGCGTGGATTTGATGCCTTCGGGCAGAGGGTCCTCCAGGATGGAGTAATCCTGGTCGTTGATGTCGACCTCTCGACCGTTGAACGTCCAGACCACCCTCTCCGGTGCAGGAATCGAAAACGCGGTGCACTCCACTCTAACATTATCGCCTTCTATACCGAACTGCGTCCTATGGCTGACGATTGATGGCGGGCCTTTGAGGTAAATGGCAGCTTCAGCTCCGATTTCCTGGAAACCCGGCACCCTGGCCTTGCAGTAGTACCTCCCAGCAGTGCTGTGATCCACCCTTAACGTGAGGTTAGCGCTGGTGCTGACTATTTTCTTCTGGTCCTCGTGGTACCAGGATATATCAGGCGCAGGATTGCCATCCACATCGCAACTCAATGTTACACTAGCTCCTAAATCTGATTGCACAGACTTCGGCCTCGTCCTGAATTGAGGACCATCTATAAAAAACGATAATAAAGAATCCAATGAATTCCTCTAGAGGATCATGGTAACTTACAGCTGATGTCTAGGGACTGGCTCTCCTCGCTCTTGCCGACGGCGTTGTGCACCTCGCACTTGACGATGGCGTCGTGGTGCCGCCTGGTGACGTTGTGGAGCACCAGCTCGGTGGCGAAGTCGCCGACGAGGGGCTCGTCGTTCAGGTACCATTTGTAGGTGACGTTGGGCGGATTGGCGTCCGCCTTGCAGCCCAGCCGGACCTCGGAGCCTTCGGGGATGCGGCCGTTGGGGCCCAGGCCCGAGAGGACCGTTACCGATACTTTGGGGGCGTATTTCACCTGGAATTTCCATGGTGTATTGAAGATGTTATGGTGAAAAATAGGTATAGTTTATGCAAAATAAAGTTAGATGTACGTCATTATAAATTAACTACGTTAGAAATAGGCAATGTTGCCGAACTTTTATAAAGTTTGCAGATGCTAGATGTGGTACAATTAAAGATAATACTTCTCGTAAACCTTCATTTAAAACTGCTTGTAGAACAGTTTTGTGTAATAACTCGAAATATTGACATGAAAGAATGAATAAAGTAACAACCACAAGGCAAAATGACAAACAAAATGACGACATTAGTGACGTGCATCTAACTTTGTTTTGCACAAACTATATGTAGTACAGATCGATGGATATAGCTGGAACTATCAAGGTGGTAGTACATTGTAACTTTCGGGTATCTTGTTATTTCTGTAGGTCTGTAGAAAGGTTTTTTGTATAGATATGGAAAGATGTGTACTGAACGAGTTTCTATACATGAACATAAAAGCAAAATAAGCAATAAAAATGATAGTGAAACAACAAAGCATGGACAATTGAGTTGCGAGTTGATGAAACAAACGCATTAAAAACTAAAACATCTACTTTAATCCGAAAAATGGGGATCGATTCGATAAACAAAACGCGGATAAAAACAAAGTAAAAAGAAGGAAATGCAGTTACAAAAAAAAAATCGGAAAATAGGCAACAAATCCATCTATTTTGCGACGAACAAAAACGAAAATCGACATCCATTAACCTCGCATTATAGACGGCCGAATTCGACCGCGAAATCGTTTTGAAAACTGGAAATTGTCGGATTTGCCTACATCAATCGTCTGAATTTATTAGCCGGCTCCGGCGAAAGGCAATTTTCGGTGAGTTATTAGAATTTCGCCAGGAGAAACGCGCGCAACAACAGACGTGTGCAGGCGCCCGCAAAAAATCCAAACAAAAACCCAAACAACGAAATATCCACAACGAATGTCGGAATAATTTTATTTCCTCTATTTAGTTTATTTTTCGCGCACTGACCTCCAATTTCAATTTCGCCGAGCGATGGGTCCTCTCGGCGGTGTTCTGCGCCTGACAGGTGAAAGTCGTGTTGTGGTGGATTTTCCTGGGCGTCAATTTCAATATCGACTTCGCCGTGTATCTTCGCCCATCGGACAGCTTTTCCACTATGTTCTCAATGCCCTCCGACAGCACGTTCCCTGGAATTTATTTATTTAATCGACTGTCCATCACATTCAAATACAAATGTAAATGTATTTTTACCTAGCCCGTCGATCCAAGTGATCTCAGCGGCGGGTTTGCCGCCGAAGCTGATGCATTCAAGCTCGATTTCCCGGTCTTCGGTGGTGACTAAGAAACCGCCCTGGACTATTTTGGGAGGCTCAGGAGGCACTAAAACCGTCAACCTAGCGAAGTGGCTCCTGATGCCCGTTTGCCCTTGAGCTCCCGTCGATACTTGGCATTCATACCGGGCATCATCGTCCAACATTACAGGGAATATCTCCAAGGAATAATCGCCTGAAACACAAAAGACCCCGCTTCAATATATTATGTAATTATTTAGGGTTGTTTTTTACGCGCATTTCCGGGATAATTAGCGGTGGTATTAGTGATAAAATCGAACCTGCAATATGCATCTACTGTCACAAACTGCATTAAAGTATTTCCCAAGCGGCGGTGGCGCATATGCGATCCGTCGATTTCGAAACGCCACAATTCGAGTGCATTTCCATAAACAAAACGAAAAAGTTGGAGAGTAAACACGCCGAAATAGATTGTGTTGGTAACAAAATTAATTCCACAAGTGTTTAGACTCTTCTGATGGTCCCAGCCTCGTTTGAACTTTGGTCATAATTGCAAAAAGCTTCACATGAATCCCATGGAAAGATGGTACACTAATGGCAAAAGCTTCATATGATTCGCATGGAAAGAAGGTAAACAAAGAGCTAAAGCTTCATATGATTCCCATGTAAAGAAGGTAGATATTTAACCAGCAAAAGCTTCATATGAATGCTATAGAAAGAAGGTACACAAACAGCAAAAGCTTCAAAAGATTTCCATGGAAAGAAGGTACACAAACAGCAAATGCTTCAGATGATTCCTATGGAAAGAAGGTACACAAACAGCAAAAGCTTCAAAAGATTTCCATGGAAAGAAGGTACACAAACAACAAATGCCTCAGATGATTCCTATGGAAAGAAGGTAGACAAACAGCAAAAGCTTCAAAAGATTTCCATGGAAAGAAGGTACACAAACAGTAAATGCCTCAGATGATTCCTATGGAAAGAAGGTACACAAACAGCAAAAGCTTCAAAAGATTTCCATGGAAAGAAGGTACACAAACAACAAATGCCTCAGATGATTCCTATGGAAAGAAGGTAGACAAACAGCAAAAGCTTCAAAAGATTTCCATGGAAAGAAGGTACACAAACAGTAAATGCCTCAGATGATTCCTATGGAAAGAAGGTACACAAACAGCAAAAGTTTCAAAAGATTTCCATGGAAAGAAGGTACACAAACAGCAAATGCCTCAGATGATTCCCATGGAAAGAAGGTACACAAACAGCAAAAGTTTGAAAAGATTTCCATGGAAAGAAGGTACACAAACAGTAAATGCCTCAGATGATTCCTATGGAAAGAAGGTACACAAACAGCAAAAGTTTCAAAAGATTTCCATGGAAAGAAGGTACACAAACAGTAAATGCCTCAGATGATTCCTATGGAAAGAAGGTACACAAACAGCAAAAGCTTCAAAAGATTTCCATGGAAAGAAGGTACACAAACAACAATTGCCTCATATGAATGCTATGGAAAGAAGGTACACAAACAGCAAAAGCTTCAAAAGATTTCCATGGAAGGAAGGTACACAAACAGCAAATGCCTCAGATAATTCCTATGGAAAGAAGGTACACAAACAGCAAATGCCTCGCATGATTCCCATGTAAAGAAGGTAGGTATTCAACCAGCAAAAACTTCATATGATTCCAATTGAAAGAAGGTACACAAACAGCAAATGCATCAGATGATCCCTATGGAAAGAAGGTACCTACATAAATCTGTATTACCAGCCCTAATTTCCAGATTATTTACTAACCTACTAGGTATGGAAGGTAGCGAGTCCCACAGAGCTGCTGGAGCAGAGCAGTTAAAATTCCCGTCTAATTTAATTGAGTTCTCCGCGCGATGCCGAAGGGGGTTTTATTGACCAACATAAAAACGGACCAGCAGCCATCATAACTTCAATGATACTAACACTAACCGTAATAATAATAGGAGGAAGTGGGAACAAGAGGAAAGGGAGCCGAGAAAGGCCAATAAAAACGGAAGGTCATAAAAGGAGCGGAAAGAGTTAATATCGGTGTGTCTTTTCGACAATTGGTACGAATTCGGCGAAGGTAGGCGCGTTAACCGTTTACAATTCCTGCGAGAGGGACGTTGATATAATTCGCAGGACCGTAATAAAACGGAGTTTTATAGGAACGTCATTTTTTTCGATTGTGTACGTGCGATGATTTCCGAGGCGTTGCTCAAACGGGTGCATATCAAGCGGATATCTACTGTTAAAATTAAGTTTAGGAATGTTCGAGGAAGTTAATTAAGATCATCCAAGGGATAAAATTGCAATAATAACACTCCTAGCGACCTTCTCTCGCCCGTTCTGTTTTTCCTGGCGAAATTAAATTCCCTTTCTAGTTGGCGCGCTTTCCACTTGAAGCAAAAATTTACAAAAAAAAAAAGGAAAAACTTTATTATCTCAATTTTCTCTATGCTACGGTAAAAACACCAATAAAGACTCTTCCTTCCTTCATTACTTTCCTCGTTCCGTGTATACCCTACGTTTTACGATTTCGCATTTTTTTCCTCGAGCCTTCCCACCTTATTCCTCCCCGGAAGGCACCGCATCAGCCACTCCACAAGGCAACGCTCATTCCCACTACCAAGATTAATGAAAGAATTAGCGTTTATCTTCAGCAGTGGATTAGTTAACGGGCCGTTTAACAACCGCTCTTTTAGGGCCGCGCTATCGCGCCGCGGCCGAATTCAATATATCACCGGAGCGACATTATCTCCGGCCGGCGTCCGGTCGTCGCCTGGAGGCTTATTACCCGTACGTCGGGACGCCAACCGCCGTAACCTATGGCATATAACGACCTCTGGACGTCTCCCAAAGGAAAGGGCGGGCGCTGCGACGCCAGATAACGGCGCCGGAGACGATCATCGCATTGTATACCAGCGAGCTCTTTGTAATTACGCCGTAAAAAATAACGCCCTGGATGGGTTGCCAGGTCCAGTTTCCAGCCAGCTCGATTTACGCCGAAGTAACTAGACGTGTGTCAATGGAGAAGACCAAGATGTGAGATATTCGGATTTCGACAAAAGATACGATTAGAAATGATTTATTAGAGCTCAAAACCGTTTTCAGTTGCTCAAAATGTGTTATAATTAAAAAGATATAGCCATTTGAAATTTAAAAATTTGGGGTTTTGACTCATACCTTATCAACCAATCATAAACCACTCACGTTTTGTTGTATAGTAAATAGTATGAATTTTCGAACGCAGTAACAAAGAATGTACAAACGAACAAAAATCAAACTGTCATTTGTCAGATTTTTTCTGAAAAATGCACAAAACAAATTACACGAATTGCAGTTCGGCACAAAACACTTTACTGATAATATTGACGTTGACAAGAATGTTGTCAAATAAATTTTTCAGGACCATTATTTGTGTTTTTAACAAGAAAATCGGTTACAATTTATACAGATGAAGATGTTACTTCTTTATTAATATATCGAATTATCCATTAGGTAATGGATGAAATGGATAAATCAGAAAATGTTTATTGCAATAAATATACAAAAAACGCACATTTTGCGGACTAAAGAAGAGTAATAGGAAACGTGGCAAACTTGCTAAATGTGACTTCTCTTTGCAACTCTCGCTTTGATTGGAGCAGAGTGTACGACGATTGTGTGACGTTTTTCAAACTTTAAAAATTAATTGCTGACTTATTTGGCCACAGAAAAAAATAAAAATTTCATTACGCGCCTTCTTAGAACAGACGGTTTTGAAAAAAAAATTAAAAAAAAGTCGTGGTCTTCTCCATTAAGGCTCGATTTCACCAAACAAGTTATAAATGATGTTAGATGGCTTTGGGAAAGGTTAATAGAAACAGCGCGATATCGGGAATTTCATATGGCATTTAAGCCGGCCATAAAGTCCGGCGCGAAGGGCCTTTCACCATCTGCGGCCCCCGGGGGGATAAATAATACTCAAAGTCGCCGGAACGTCCGAATTGGAATAGGAATATCCCGGCCTTAGGGCCGTAAAAGGGAAGTGTGTTATGCTTAGGAACGAAAGGAAAAAGGTGCCAAGAAGATTTTTTTTCTACTTATCGACGTACTAATCGATATGTTTGGTTAACTATTTATTGGGCAAATAGTGTACAGCACGCGCGGGGATTTCCCAGTCGAGTTTTAATTACCGAGTCGCCGGCGAGAATGAGAAAGGCCCACAGAGGAGGGCCGCGAAAGCGCGTTTTCCAGGTAACGCTCTCGCCGTGCAGGTGCCAGCGTATCCGTTTTGTGTGCACTAGGAATTATCGGGCCACGCAGAGGTCCTAATTGGGGCTCCGCTGTCCGAGACCACGGTTTGCTCAACGGATTATGAGCACGTGTCGCTACACGTTCGCGGCGTCGAGACCTTTAATTTTCGCGTCGCGGCGTATCGGATGTCGCTCCGGCAGGAGGCGTCGTTAGACCGGCGAAGGTCTTAATTAATCCCCTGAAGACGGCTACAGGGTGCAACGCGATTGGTTAAAATTAGCTATAAAATATTACAAAAAGAGCGATGTAGGGGTGTCATTTGGTTGGGTTTTTGATAGATAATAGGCTTGTTTTTAGAAACGTAAAAGGCCAAAGTAGGTTCAACGCAGAACCACAGTTGAACTGTGCATCTACAATGGGGCCTAAGTGAAAAAACCAACCTTTGATTATGTTATTTTCATAAAAAATTGTTATTTTGTATCGAATATTTGAAAAATGTAGGTACTTTCAAGTTCACTCATCTTGGTCCACCCTGTATATCAAGAAAAAAATCCTTTGGTTCGATTTACAACTCAATTATAGTGTAGACAAAACCTAAATTTATCAAGAAACGCTCGACTGCATTCCCTATCTTAGTAAAATATCGTCTTTTTTTCCTCGACATTCTTTCGGTAAATAAATTCCCGAAAAGGCTCTTGAAAAATGAACGGTCAGCTGTTTATCCCTTTCTCCTTCATACCGTCGAATGTACACATAAGAGGAAGCGAGCCGGAACGATAACCGTGACAAAACGCCAGTTGGCCGGAGCTTGATGGCCCTTCACCTATGACAAACGCAGCTATCGGTGCAACAATAAAGAACCATTCGATCACTACATACACCAAGAATCTTGTTACATACCGCTTTAATCACCCACACAAATTACCAACAAATTTACACCTCACCAAGAAGACCAATTGTTATGGTGCATACGACGAAATTGACCAATGACAAAGTATTATGGTGCAAACGACGAAATTGACCAATGACCAATGGAGATGACCCCACGACTTTTTTTTAATTTTTTTTTTCAAAATCGTGTGTTCTAAGAAGGCGCGTAATGAAATTTTTATTTTTGCTGTGGCCAAATAAGGCCGCAATTAATTTTTAAAGTTTGAAAAACGTCACACAATCGTCATACACTCTGCTCCAATCAAAGCGAGAGTTTCAAAGAGAAGTCACATTTAGAAAGTTTGCCACGTTTCCTATTACTCTTCTTTACTCCGCAAAATGTGCGTTTTTTGTATATTTATTGCAATAAACATTTTCTGATTTATCCATTTCTTCCATTACCTAATGGATAATTCGATATGTTAATATAGAAATAACATCTTCATCTGTATAAATTGTAACCGATTTTCGTGTTAAAAACACAAATAATGGTCCTGAAAAATTTATTTGGCAACATTCCTGTCAACTTCAATATTATCAGTAAAGTGTTTTGTGCCGAACTGCAATTCGTGTAATTTGTTCTGTGCATTTTTCAGAAAAATCTGACAAATGACAGTTTGATTTTTGTTCGTTTGTCTATTCTTTGTTACTGCGTTCGAAAATTCATATTATTTACTATACAACAAAACGTGAGTGGTTCATGATTGGTTGATAAGATATGAGTCAAAACCCGAAATTTTTAAATTTCGAAGGGCTATAACTTTTTAATTATAACACATTTTGAGCAACTGAAAACGGTTTTGAGCTCTAATAAATCATTTCTAATCGCATCTTTTGCCGAAATCCGCCTATCTCACATCGTGATCTTCTCCATTGTTATGGTGCAAATGACAAAATCGACCAATAACGAATTGTTATGGTGCAAAAAACTCACCCTCCTCGTCGCTCCCGACCATGGAGTAGCGATCGAAGCCGCTGAGGTTCCTGTGGGTGCCGAGGCCGAAGTCGTCCTTGGTCCACTGCAGGACGCCGCTCTTGCCGATCACCCTGCAGGGCAGCGTCACCTTGGAGCCCACCACCGCCGTCTGGTCCTGCGGCTCCATGGCGAACTTCTGCTCGCGCAAGTCGGCGGCGACGGCGACGAGGCCGAGGCTGGTCATCCGCAGGAGCAGCAGCAGGAACTTGTGCGGCGATGTCATCGTTGATTGTCTGGATATCTGCAAAGAGAGATTGGTGAGATTGCGGTTGAGTACGCTCCTGTTTGTGTGAGTTTGTCGATTTTGCATGTAAATAATAAACATTTCTCGAGCAGGCGATAAAAGCTTTTTGATTTCCCGGCGTTTGTTCGCCAACCGTTTTCTTATTGTGTTCGTCTATTTATCGCCTTGTCGCAGGAAAGCGAATATGATAATGCGATGCGGAGAAATCTTTTCTTTTTTCTCGTTCGCTCGCATCGAAAATAAAGCCCCTTACAATGAGCTTATTGTCGTTTGATGCGATTGAAAATTTATAACAATTTTAACGAGTCGCGCCGCTGTGGACGCCCGTCCAGAAAATATAGATTGTTTCGCAGGCTGTTGAATTTTTATGACGGAATTAGAACTCGAATTAGATTGGAAGAAACCTTGGAGAAACGGGGGAATGAGAGGCTCGCAGAGCACAGCGTAATCCCTGCGAGAATGCATGTATTTCCAGGAAAGATCATAAGGAAGTTTCCAAATGGGGCTTCGCAGCGAGTCTTTGAGCTCGCATAAAAACGAAGCCCTCCAAAGTTAATGATAAATGTTAATAAAACAAAGCGTTTTAGTATGTTATTGTACGAAACTAAAAATAAATTAGAACTATAAAGTTAACTGCAAAAATAAAAATATCTATAATTCTTAATGAAGTTCGCTTTACGAGCGCAAGTTCAGCTATTTAGAAATTTAATCGCCGAAATCATAATTTTATATTTTTAAAAGAACATCGGCCGTAAAACGCGGCAGTAAACTTAACAAAAACCGTCTTCATAAGCGCACCGATGCTCCTTTAATATCCGCACTTAAGTAATTTTTACAATCCACTCGAAACATCCTCCCGACCGCGCCAATTTCGCCGCCACGTGCACCGGCCCGGCTCGACCATTCGCCTGGACAATGCGCCCTTCTACCCCTTCTGCGAGATTGCCTTTCGGCGAATTTGTTTGCCTTCGCTCGCGTATTTGCTCACGAAATCAAACAAAAGTTGGTCACCGGGATTACCAAGGCCATCTGGAGGATCGCCGGCGTGCATATACACATAAGCTTACCCAGAAAGTTTCGCCTCCCTTGTTGAATTTCCAACGCTCGAATTAATTACCTAAGCGCATTGTTCGATAAAGCAGTTCCTTTTTTATGGTGAGATAATTTTTTGATCACTTCTTTCATGAGTGTAAATAGTGCATCTTATGCACGATTTCACCAAATAATTCTTAAAGTGCTAAGTACAATTTGGGAAATTTAGGAATTACTTAGGTAAGAAATACCTAAAATAAGGTTGGTGAAATCGGGCATTCATTAAACAGTGCTCAACAATTGATAAGGATATTATGATAGATTATTTTTCTAGCAACAACCAAAAATAAAAAGCTGTATCATCAATTAAAATTAAAAATAGTCAAAAAATAATTGTGATCCTTATCAATTGTCGAGCAGTGTATATAACAACATACCGGCCTTTTCCTTCGATATTATCCAGCTAATGTTTGTAACAGTTAATTTAGCATTGGTTTAATTTAGTCGGTTTTTGCGGAATAACAAAATTATAATCCGGGCATTAAAGAATAATACACCAGCTATAAATTCATCGCTAATACTTGCGAGCCTAGGGGCGCGTTTAGAGAAAATCTGGAGCGAGTTTTGCGGGCTATAATGGCGTAGGTGTTCCAACTTATCGCGAACTTTTCGGGCAAACGCTCCTGGAAATACCAATTAGGAAGCCGAAGAGAGAGGTTCCACTTGCCTGGCAAACTCCGGCGAACGCCTTCCAGGAATCCATACTCTTTAATCCGCGCCCCCGGAGAAGTAATTAGTTTATATATTTTAGGAGGGCGTCTTAAGTGCTCGACCCGCCGGTATCGATCTCCCGGCTTCTTAAATGATTTATTACGGTGCCGGTTTTTGTTCCCGGATTAGTATCGCTACGTGCTTTTATTATATCGTTATGCCTTTTTCGATCGGAATTGCATTTCCGCGTCGAACGGCTGTTAATTAGAGAGGAGGCTAAGCCTTCCGCCGATAGAGCTTTTTGATGTTCGAATAATTCGATTCGCGATACCATATTAATTAATGGCGCGATTAGCGTTCGTGTAGATTCATAAATTCGCCGCGAAAAGTTTCGAAAAAGATATAGTTAGGTACAAAAGGCTTCAATGAGTTTAGCGAACTTGCCTGGAGGATTACTAGAGTTTTATTATTAGCTGCTTTTAACGGAAATTTTAATGTAAAAAGGCGAATTTATAAAACTATTTGTAAGTACAGACTTTTTAAAAGCACACTATAATCGATTTAGCATCCGCAGGAAGGCTGTATTCGTTAAATACACTGCAGGAATTCAATTGTATCTTAAATGATTAATTAATCTGCATTTGGAAGGGCTCCCCTTGGCCCCGCTAACCCCACATCGCGAGCCTGCGAGTAATTAAAGATTCTGCAGGTTCGCTCCTCTCCTGCACCGTCTGGACGATAATAGGAAAGCGATAGTCCTTTTTTCCGGGTCCCCGGACGATCCTGTATCGAATTAGTAGGAAGCCAAAGAGAAGGAAATTCGTAATTGGACGTTTGTTTTTTCTTTTCGAAATGCGGCTCTATTTTTTTTTTCATGATATACAGGGTGAGTCAAGATCAACGAGATGATAATTTCATAACTTTATGTTTTTTTTCAAAATTGGGACAACCTGTATATGTCTAATGGAGAAGACCACGACTTTTTTTAAATTTTTTTTTCAAAACCGTGTGTTCTAAGAAGGCGCGTAATGAAATTTTTATTTTTTTCTGTGGCCAAATAAGGTCGCAATTAATTTTTAAAGTTTGAAAAACGTCACACAATCGTCATACACTCTGCTCCAATCAAAGCGAGAGTTTCAAAGAGAAGTCACATTTAGCAAGTTTGCCACGTTTCCGATTACTCTTCTTTAGTCCACAAAATGTGCGTTTTTGTATATTTATTGCAATAAACATTTTCTGATTTATCCATTTCTTCCATTACCTAATGGATAATTCGATATATTAATATAGAAATAACATCTTCATCTGTATAAATTGTAACCGATTTTCGTGTTAAAAACACAAATAATGGTCCTGAAAAATTTAATGGCAACATTCTTGTCACCTTCAATATTATCAGTAAAGTGTTTTGTGCCGAACTGCAATTCGTGTAATTTGTTTTGTGCAATTTTCAGAAAAATCTGACAAATGACAGTTTGATTTTTGTTCGTTTGTGTATTCTTTGTTACTGCGTTCGAAAATTCATACTATTTACTATACAACAAAACGTGAGTGTTTTATGATTGGTTGATAAGGTATGAGTCAAAACCCGAAATTTTTAAATTTCGAAGGGCTACAACTTTTTAATTATAACACATTTTGAGCAACTGAAAACGGTTTTGAGCTCTAATAAATAATTTCTAATCGTATCTTTTGCCGAAATCCGCATATCTCACATCGTGATCTTCTCCATTAATTTTAAAATATACCATCATACATTTGCATATTTTAAGTAGAAACAATTTTAAAATTCTTTCTCCCTGTGACTCACCCTGTATATCCTTTTTATTAAATTGAGCAAATAATATTTTAGTGCTTCTTTGTGTATATATGTTCTTATTTTTCAAATAACAATTTAGATGAGTTGTAGTATTTTCATTAGTATCTAGAATTTAATTTCTACGTTTAATTTTAATTTTTTTTACGGCAAGGAAATAACCCGGAGAAAAATATTAGCGGATTAAAATAATTTCGCTCGATTAACCCGCGACCCGCCGTCGATGCATAAAAAAACAATAATAAAAAAGCCGTTTTTTAGCGAGCGGGGCGAAGAAAAAAACACAGGGAGAAATTCTAAACTCCTTTTGTTTGCGTCGAATTTCCTTTTTGATCTTTTTATTCGGCGTTGACAAAAAGAAAGACGAGCTATTAACTCGACAAAAATTCCTTATTGTTCATCGGGAATAAAAAGACACGGAGCAGCGTTCTCCAAATCGGAACGTGACTTTCATATTTCGCCGGGGAGCAGCCCAAGGAAATGGGAAAATTAAGCGGCCCTATGTCAAAAAATAAAACGCCATTCCTTCTCACTTTTTCTACCCACGTGTACCTTCCTGCTAACCCCATTGACTCAATTTCTATACAATTTTTTTGTGTGTATACTACTCAAGGATGTGTAAATAAATGATTCCAAGCAACTTGCACTAAAAACGTGCAGTGTTAGGGGTGGAATTTGGAGCCCCCAGGGGGCGGGCATGTAGCATCTTGCATTTTGTGCGCCCCAACACGTTCATACGTTCGTATTGTCTAGCAGGAGGATTTCAAACGTGCATCGCTAATGTCCTGTTGCGGTTATCCCGCCCGGATGTGCGACAAATCGCCCGGAATTTCCGCGGAGTTGCCGGCGATCTCTTCCGTTTAGGATTCCTTTGAAGCTCCTTGGAATGGCTGCGGCTGGCAACCTGCACTGGATAATTCAGGATGGCGCATATAACGTTCTAATTTATGGACAATTCGGGTGAGTTGGGGGGCAAATCTACCCGGTCATAGATGAAGTTTATTAAATCGAGCAGGCGACGTCCCGGAGCGGAGTTGTCGAGACTCCGGTACCATTTTTTTTTATTTATTCTGGAGATAAATGGGCGAATTAGAGCGCTTTTTTCATCTACCCCCGTGACTAATTTAATATTCTGGAAACTTCCTTTTTTTTTTCTCCAACAATATAAATTTGATTTCTCGTTTCGGAATATAGCTTAAATTGTCACTAAGGGGAAGAAAACAGAAAATATGATACGCTAGAAGGGGCGTTTCAATTAAGGGTTGACGCACGTTTTAACGAATGTGACAGAAGATTTTACATCCCCTGAATAACAAGAAAAATGGATATATAGAGAAGCGAAAGTGATACGGGGAAGGATTATATTTTCCATTTCCATAAATCTCGCGAGAAAATCAACATAAAAACCGACATCTTCAAAGTAGGTATTCCTAATTAATTCCCGAATTAACCGGCTCGTCGACAGGCGGCGTTTCGTTCGAATACTCCGGGCCCGGAAAGTAGGTCTATGTGTCAAACGAGCGCGGAGCGGCCTGCTTCTCGGTGGCGTGTCGCCTCCAGCCCGCCCCGCCGCCTCCTCGCAATCGATAACTGTTTAGAATTCAAACGGGAGGACGGGCGAATGCTATCTTTAATTCACCCCCGTACGCTAGACGTCTCCGGACAGCCAGAATTACTCCGGTTCGTCTTTGGCGGGTTCTTAGCCACCTTAGATGGGGTGTTGTAATTACCAACCACCCCCCGTAACTTCCTTGTATCGCGAACATCTCGTATATTAATTCGAATTGATCTAATTGGAGGTTCTTTCCCTTTGTGTACATGGCGAAATAAATTGAATTTTCTCGCCCTTGGCGTACCTAATCTTATCTTGATTAGAGATTATAGAAAATTTTTTTGTATTTCCTTTGAATTTCGGTCGCTTTTATCTTCTTTGATAAGGGCTGTAGAAGAGTTCCGTATATACGCAAACGTAGGAAAATTGTGTTAGAAAATAAAGTAAATCCGCAACGAACGAATGCGACGAAGGAGGAGGTATCCGATTGCTTATAATTTATTATAATTGAAACAATTTGGATGAGCGAGCACTCTAGATTATTAAATAGAATGAGGTTGCGATCGATAGCAGCGATTTAATGTAACGACATCATCGAGGAGCCGGAACCCGAACGTTTAAAGTGCTCAGAAAGTAGTCGAAATTCTGCATAAAAAATTACTTTATCGCATGCACGAGGCTCCAGATTACCTGCTTTTGCCAGATTCGCTTTGAAATTCTAGTACAAGAAATATTTTTTTGCCATTCAGAACAAATTTACTTGTCGCAGAGATCGCCCCGAGGAGTATAAGTGGCCTACGTGCAGTCGGAAAAACAGCCAAACTTCTTCGAGTAGATATATCTTATCTAACTGTACTGAAAAACTGATTTATCTGGAGGGTTTTTGTGGCAGACGAGCCGCCCATGAGCGAGGGGGTGAGTAGACAGCAGGAAACGCTCCTGCCCGGAACAATATCTTGAGCAAACAAACGCTAAAAGCTTACGTGTGTCATTAATTGGCGAGATTAACAGTGATTGTTTAGTTATCGAACTGGCAGTTGTGTTTCAATTTGCCCAACCTCTGCTGGAACATCTGTTTCTAATTCTGTTTTTCGCTCAAGGGGTGGTTTAAAATGTATTTTGGTAGATAGAATTAGCTTTGGAAATTGGGAATTTTCTTGTTTGTAGCACCTTTAAACTATAGATAATTTGGATGTGGAAGAATGTCTGGTGAAATATGAATCGATGGATATTAAATTCCGGGGAAAATTACGTTTTCGAGAAGATACAAAAAAAATTATATCAATGTGTCCCGAAGCCAAGAGGCTGTCAGGACGGGAAACTTCCTTGTTATCAACCGAGAATGATTTATATCCCGTTTCCCCCATTTTTGTTTCGTTCGTGTTTTTTCCCGAAGGCATTTAAAAGTCGATTTGTCACTTTGCTCTATTCACCCGGCTAGGTAAAAAATAGCATTCTTTTTTCGAGCGAACGCGCATTTAGCGCTGTACAATGGCGCCCACCTCGATTGCCCAACCTTGCGTCAGATCGCGGAATCGAGGCGGGCGCCATTGTACCTACATCCAGCGAAATATTAAAACCCGACTTCAATTAACATCTTTAAATTTGGAATTTTTTAAATTTCGAATCAGAAAGAGCCCCGGCTCATTTCCGACAAACAAATTAACGACTTTCCCTTACTTCTAACGCAACTTTCGCGAATCGCCTAATTGGCTCACCGTCGAAAATATTTTTCAGCTCGGAAATTCAATTAAAATTCCCATAATAAAAAAAATCGAGACGATTCCAACTTTCCCCCCTCGCATTCGGCCTGAATTAGAAACGATACCGAAAGTTGGCAGCCATCGACTTTTTATTTCACCATTTAATCTCCAAGTTTTAAAAGTTACAGTTTCCCCCACAGGACCGGCCTCCCACAAAAAATAAACCAATTCAATTAAACATTATTTAATTACCCATTTACCCCATTACAAAACCCACTAATATAACTAATAATACACTCCTAAAAGAAATCTACTCGTAACTAATTTAACCCCTTTCAATATAACTAATTTTTTTAAAAAGGGGGGTAAAAATGGGCTAAATTCGGCGCTGGTTGCTCCCGAAAAAGCGGCTTTTCTTAATTAGATCTGCATCACTCTGCCCGGAAAAATTATACAAGATTGGAAAATTAATTTTATCGAATTTCTAGCCGGGGTGCCTCTTGAAAAAAGGGTAGGTAGGTGTATTTTTCCGCCCGCGCAAAACCCGAAAGGGGCTGCTCGAGGGGGTTGCGAAGGCGGATCGATTAAATGGAAATGTCCGAAGTTGATGAGAATTATACCAGATGAATTATTTTCTCGTGGAATTGTTTAATAGAGGGACGCATGAAAACATATAATTGTGGAATTAAATTTCCCTATACATGTTGCGAATATCTCGATGATCCTTCCCCTTCAACCTTACTCGCCTTTTTTGATTTCCTTTTGCGCCAAAAAATCACAAATGAACCGAAGAACTCCATACAAAAAAATCCTCTCTCCTCGTCGAATGGAGGCATTCTGAGGGACTCGCCGTATATATTTGATAAATCCGGTTGCCAACAATGGATTCGCATAAATATATCCCAATATTCTTTTGTGGAAATAAGGGTCCTTTTTGTAAAAACAACAATAAATATAGATATACGCGTGCGGTTCGATATACATGCCGATCCTTTTTACAACTGTTTCATATAACAAAGCACTTAGGGGTATAGCGAATACGCTAGTACCTACACAGGTAGATTCGCGGATTGAGACGTTTTTCTTCCTCCTATTTCCATATTTATTCCTATTGATCCTGCGATAAAAAACTCCATACCGCCATATACCGGCGTACAGTTTATATCTATAAAGAATTATGAAACAGACGTAGAGATATGAAATCTGCTTCCAATGGGAGTAGGCCGTGCTTTCGGGATGCTCGGGTCACTTGTTTTTCGGGTATCATTAAAGGGCGGAAAAGGGGGGCGAGATCGACCCGATATAAGGGTGAATATTCATACGTAACCCGAGATACGGCGGACCTTGCGTCAGCCGTTTTTTCCCTAAAAATAAGAAAGATTGATAAAGGCTTAATGGATATACATAAAATGATAAGGCGAGATTTTCGATACGCATTAAGGGAATTCCGCTTTATCGGCGGATATCGGGTAACAGGGATAAAAGGGGTTGGTAAATTATTTCGAATCCCTGAATTTAGATCATGTTTGGGTAATTCAATATACTGATTAGCCCGGCTAGAAAGTTACTTGACCCTTCGCCTTGATTTATTCGTCCCTAGTGATAACTGGATCGAATGGTATTATAAACAATTTGTTTGTTATAAGAGGTTTTCGGGTAATTCCCCGAAGCTAAAGAGCTGAAATCTTCCGATTCGGCTGTTTAAGAGGTAACGAAATAAAATCCCATTTATAGCGATAAACCGCTTTCCTTAAAAATTTAATAAAAATGCAAATGCGAATATAATGGAAATAGCCCAAAAAAAATCACCGGGAAAAATGAAATTACGTTTCATTGTTGGACATTTCCACCGGTTCTCGTTCTCCTATCCCAAAAATAAATCACTTTTTCTGGAATGTCTCTTCGCGAGCACACCTTAAGAATTTAATTACCAAGCAAACATCTAATCAATCAAAGGGAAAGCCCGCTCTCCTTACGAGATCCCGTTTGAACTCTAATACAATTTAAAATTTCGCAAAAGGGTAAATCTCCCTCAGGTATAATCAAGAGCGTTCCACGTAAAATAATATCTTGGGAGATCGATGCTCGCCGGCGAAAACTTGTTATATTTGCTCGACTGGCTAAGACAACAAAGGTTAGGCCCCGCTCCAACTTCCACGTTCTCTGTCGCCCAAAATAAATATAGTCGAAAATTAGCTCGCCCGAGACCAGCTATAACCTGCGTATTTTGTTTATAGCATTATACACTACCCGCTCGTTATGCTGTATTTGCTTGCATGACTACAGGGAATGTAAAAGTAGGGAGAAAATGTGTTGACCTAATGGTAACAATTTAGAGTTCCTGAAAAAATTAAATGAAAGAGCTGTGCAGTAAGGCTGATAAGGGCGGTTTTCGCCCTCCCCCAAAGCCCTAACTCATCCGAAATCGAATCAGCCGTATTATATCCTAAGCAGGCAAGTGTGGGAACCAGCGCGTGCCTCTATTATGAAAAGTAACAAGAAAATTTACAAGATTAGTTGCGGGTTTCGAAACGGAGAAACCTTCTCCTCGCCTTATCCGCGGTCTTACCTACTGCTTAAGTGTAGCTAGTTACAATTTTCTTTCTCTTATACAGGAGTTTAATAAAGGGAGCTTGCGAAAGCACTCGAAATTGGAATTGTTGCCGGCTGAAGCGGAAAAAAAATCAAAAAATATAAAACAAAACTCCGGCGAATGTTCGGGAGAGCAAACATTTTTCGATCCCTTCGGGCACAGTCGTATTTGGTATGCGTAATGCAAAAATTTCGTTTCCAAAATAACCATTTGGACGTGGAAAGGCGATGTTTTATTTCAAAAGATACGCCGTAAATTTTTATATCTTTTCCATTATCGAACCAGCCGGTTGCCCCGGAGGTATTTTCTTTCCAATGAACATCATTTATTTTAGTACACGCCTAATGAAACAACGCAAAAAAATCGATTATAATCGATTTACACACACAATCGAATCAGTACAAAATCGCACCAAAACGCCGCAAAGCAGACTTTAATGCATTCAGAGCGAAACAAATCGAATTAATATTTGCTTTCGCGCCCTCCTAAGCTCCCTCTGTCGTTCCGCTGGAAAAATTAAATTCAGCGCATTAACTTGATGGATCCCGACGAAGGCGGCCCGATAAAAAAACCAGTAAAATAACGCACCGGGCATAAGCGAAGAGGACAAACAAACGGCCCGAGATGTAAGCAACGATTACATCATTTCATTCTCCTCCGCCCCTACGCAGCTCAAACGAAACCGGGGAGTCCCCGAGCGGCCGCAATCGATGGGCCTTCGGCGGGCGCGGGGCGCGCGGGGGCGCTTTTATCTCGCGCTGACGGGCCGGTGATGTTTTGACGGATCCGCGGAAAGCGGCGATTTTTAACGGTTTGACAGCGTAACCGCTTCCGGTTAAAGAGGTTTCCCTTTGGCGCGAAACATGAGAAATGAGCCCCGGGTGACGAGCATTGTGCCAAACGGAACGATATTAAAGATGGTCGGGGATGGCGGAATTTGGCGTGGATGTTGTGGATAATGAAAAATGCTGTGGTGGTGTTAACAGACATGAATAAGAGGCTAGAATTAAAGATTTTGCCTGGTGCTTACTCAGCTAGGTGAAGGTGAATGCGCTGCTGAGTTGGTTGCCTACCCACCTGGCGTAGAAGTTGCAGATAATGAATAAAATTGTGGGGGTTGAACGAAAAATGAATAAGAAGCTACAAATAAACATGCTGGTGAGTTGGTTGCCTATCCATCAGTCGAAATAACTCGCTTTATATCACTACCTGAATTTACCCCACAATGGAGAAGACCACGACTTCTTTTTTTAATTTTTTTTTTTCAAAACCGTGTGTTCTAAGAAGGTGCGTAATGAAATTTTTATTTTTTTCTGTGGCCAAATAAGGCCGTAATTAATTTTTAAAGTTTGAAAAACGTCACACAATCGTCATACACTCTGCTCCAATCAAAGCGAGAGTTGCAAAGAGAAGTCACATTTAGCAAGGTTGCCACGTTTCCTATTACTCTTCTTTACTCCGCAAAATGTGCGTTTTTTGTATATTTATTGCAATAAACATTTTCTGATTTATCCATTTCTTCCATTACCTAATGGATAATTCGATATATTAATATAGAAATAACATCTTCATCTGTATAAATTGTAACCGATTTTCGTGTTAAAAACGCAAATAATTGTCCTGAAAAATTTATTTGGCAACATTCTTGTAAACTTCAATATCATCAGTAAAGTGTTTTGTGCCGAACTGCAATTCGTGTAATTTGTTTTGTGCGTTTTTCAGAAAAATCTGACAAATGACAGTTTGATTTTTCTTCGTTTGTCTATTCTTTGTTACTGCGTTCGAAAATTCATACTATTTACTATACAACAAGACGTAAGTGGTTTTTGATTGGTTGATAAGGTATGAGTCAAAACCCGAAATTTTTAAATTTCAAAGGGCTATATCTTTATAATTATAACACATTTTGAGCAACTGAAAACGGTTTTGAGCTCTAATAAATCATTTCTAATCGTATCTTTTGCCGAAATCCGCGTATCTCACATCGTGGTCTTCTCCATTAACACCCACTTTTCATAAATTCCTACAATTCCTCTACTTACCTAGCCTACCCCTTGTCATATTATAAGCTCATCAGCTTCACCCTTTGTATCCTAGTAATGTATGCTTCGTTACTTCTTACCAAACGCGGCCTTTACCCTTATACGAACCCAGGCCAGCTTCTCTATAATTTCGTTATTATTTTCGCGTTATTTTTACCTCGGCGGGGCGGACGTGGGGCAGCCGGACTCATCGGAAGTTTTGCGTGTAAATATTTCAGTAAGCCGCGGCAATTTCCTCGACAACACAGACAACAACAACAAGGCGTATAAATTATTTAGGCGTCGCGGGGAAAAAACAATTTCGGCGAGCGGCGAAAAATGTATGTACAAAAAGAACGGGCGGCGCGACTCTAAGCGAAAATAAAGTTTTAATGCCGTTCTTGCGCCGGCGGGAGTGGTTAATCATTTAAATTTTAATATATCCATGGCCGTGCAGGACCGTACCGGGCGCGGGGCTCCCCCGGGACGCCGGATTTTCGGGAGTTTTTATCGCGAAGAGCTGGGCGTAGCGGCCCCGGAGGCGCGATTGCCTGGCCATTCAAAGTTTTCCTACCAGATAAGGAAAAGTTGTTTTGTATTTTTACGAAGGCGGCGAAAAAAACGTCGCAAGTTCGCTTCTAAATCTTCTTTATGGGCACCGAAAGTTGACACAACTTAATTCTAATTCGACTTATTTAGTCTATTATTATACTTTGCTCTAGATAACTAAAGATTTACGCCCCATTTCACCAACCTGCTTTTAGGTACATCTTACCTAAGTAATTCCTAAGGTAGGAAGTAACAACGAAAGTTCTTTTAACCGTCAACAAATCTACTAAGTGAGATTTCCATCTAAAGCCTGCTAAAGATGAAAAGTATGGTTAAGTATTTCCTAAATTCTTTAGGCAAGCTCAGTGAGCTGCCCTAACTTAATGTATTTAATATCACCTTTAAGAATTACTTAGAGCATGGTGAAACGCAAATTGTATTAGGACTTCCTAAATCTGGTTTAAGTATTACCTATCTTTAAGAATTGGTTGGTGAAATCGGGCTTACAAGTGCCATCTTTTCGAAAATATTACTTACTTTTAGATTCAGCGTTAAGCACAGGCGGTTAACAGTAAAAATAAAATCGAATTTATGACCTACTTAAGCCCTACAAATCCACTTTTATCTTAACGTCTTCACGTCCGAACGACTAAACTTCCCAATAAAACTCTCATATTTCGCGAAATAATGAGAACTTCCTCTTGCTCGCCCCCCATCACACAGAATATACGCAACGAGCGTTTTTTTTATTGTAAAAGAAACAACTTCGTTTCAATCTGCTTTGCGGCGCGGGAGAAAAACCGTTTTTTTCTTCCCGCCCCGACACATACTTAACATTATCGAAAAGATATCTTCCAGCTGAGCGGAAAATAAAGAAAAGGAGAGATAAAACAATGGCCCCGCGTCATAAACGTGTGCGTACTTGTACCAGGCCAGCGTCGCCCCGGAAAAATCCAAGAAAATTTTGTATATTCATCTATAGTTTGTGCAAAACAAAGTTGGATGCACGTCACTAATGTCGTCATAAATATTTGACAAGCATTGCGCACAGCTTTTTAAAATAAACACATGGCATAAAACAGATTGTTTAATACTTATTGAATTTGATTTAATATGAAGAAGGGATGGTAGAAAATGTTGAAAATCTGGCAATCTTTCTTGACAATTTTAGAAAATTTTGTAAACTTTATAAAAGTCTCGGCAACTCTGTTACGTAGTAAATTTATAGTGACGTGCATCTAACTTTGTTTTGCACAAACTATACCTAATATTTCGACTAACAATAAGGAATAAATTGACTAAGCAACAAATTGCCTAAGCAACAAATTGCCTAAGCAATAAATTGACTAAGCAACAAATTGCCTAAGCAATAAATTGACTAATTTGAATAAAAGCAATCATTTGTGGAAGCAATTCCCTCATAAAAAATCAACTAAATGCGGCAAGAAGAGCGCCCCTGCGTGGAAATTCCCATCGGTTATCCTCGTTCCGTGCACGCCACAGGCTCGAAGGAAGAGAAGTGCTGATTTAAGAGCACTGGAGACCTAAAAGCTCCCGTTGTTTCCTCGGTGCTCGACTTTTTTAACGTCGTCGGCAGCGCGCACGGCCAGAAGTTTCTTCTTTTGTTGCCGGTTTTCCGGTTTGTGCGACGACTTTGTCGTAAAAGTGTAGTCGGTTCGTTCGAAAACTATTTCATTCCGGGTTTTTTTCCCGGCTCCAGAAGTGATGGAGGCGCTTTGTTGGCGGCACAAAAAGGCCCTCGTCCATTACTTAATGTAACTAATAAGTATTTTATCTGTTGCTCCTGCAGGATTATTTTTACGCGTACGAGGGAGCCGGGAATTTCCATTTTAATACGACGCCTATCTGTAATCTCGCCGGTTTCTCCTCCGCATTTACCTAAACTTCCTCGCACCTCCGCAGAGGAGGATAAAAAAAATAGGCGACACCGAATGATGTATCGTTTTCCATTAAATTGGAAACGTCATTGGTAGCGAGATTACTTTCCGCCTCGAGGGCATTCCTTATATATTTCTGTTATAATTCGGGAGAGCGCCCTTTAACGGTCCATGCCCACCCGTATATATCCATATTTAAGTCACGTTTAGGACCGAGAAATAACGATTGATAAGACACAAAGCGATTGGGCCTACGCTAGATGGGTAGTAAAATGAGGTGGAAAGTGTTTTTTTCTTTAAGGGTCAATAAATAGTGCTTTAATTAGTAGAACATTGTGATGACCCCTCGTATTTGCTGGTAAATTAAATACGAGGGGATTGCAATAACTACCAAATTTATTACAGCTTTTTTTTGGAAAAAAACGCACCCCTATGTGTGGCGTGTAAGCATAGCAAACGATCCCGTGTTCTCGCTTTCGTTCGCTTTTTATTTTACCAATTTTCAAAGAATTATTTGGCGAAGTGAAAAATTAAAGCGGGCTGATGGCGAGAAATGTATGCAAAAGAGGCTTTTATTCGGGATTTGGCTCCCGTTTGGCTTCGACGCCGGCGTCGGGCGGCCTTTCAAGACGGCGACATCAAAGCGGGACGCGCCGCGACGTTTCGCTTTTAATTAAAATTCTTTTTTATCGCATGCAAAATATGCAGGTGAACTTCTTGCTGCGAGATTTTCAGGAGGCGTAATTAAATTTGTACCGTTTTAATGAATAGAATAAAAAACGTAACGGGTTTATTAGGGGCGCGGGCGGCGAGCGCGGGGGTTGTTTTTGCGTTGAAATTTCTTGCTGTTTTTGTAATTCTAATTTTTTATAGCATAACAAACTCGATAATTCAGAGCTTTTTGTGAGGTTCGTGCAAAAAAACGATAACAAAAATCCCGCTTATATATATTTTTTTTAATTCGCAAAAGGGCTTACAATGCAAGCAGACTTCGATGGCGCTTTTTCGCCCTTTTTTTATTCGAAGAGCAGATTTATTAGCTCTAGTTTTCGATGTTTGGGGGGTGTTAAATGTACTGTGCAGGACGGCGCAGGACCACTTTTTATTGCAGACGGTCGCAGGAATTTTTTTGTCTCTTCGGTTTCGCACGTTCAACACTTTATTTTTTTCTCTCACCATATATTACACCAATAGCAGAAGAATCGTTTGTTACATATTAAACTTAGAAATTTATAAAAAAGATTTTTGCAAATATACGAAGAAAAAAAAAACGTTCATTAACTTTTATCTTTTGCATAAATACATACTAAGAATACCTCCAGGTTTTTTTCTCCTCGTCGCTGCTCTAAAGACTTTCTGGAATATTTTACCTTAAAAACAGAACCTTCCTTTACGGCTCCCGCAGGTTAAATTTAGACAGGGGTCTCTAGAAAAAAAGCTACTCCCGAAAGCTGTAGTTAACAGAAATATACAGGTCTAAAGGGATGTCATGCAGAAAAGCCCTTACGGCATTTTCTGCAAAAAAAATAATACAGGGTATTTCACACACACACACACACACATAATATTTGTGCTGCAAAGCGGGTTGTCTACCTATCAGGAATTAAACTATACCTCACTTAATATCTAGTTTATTATACCTGCAAAAGTCGATTCTTTTAGAGTACATAACGCTATTTCGTGCTTTAATTTGAACCGACACGAAAGGCTTATAATTAGGGGTAAAGGGTGAAGAAGACATCGTTGCAAATAAACACATCGTGTGAGGGGCGCGTGAAGAGGTCAGGAATCAACGTACAGTCCAGAAACAAGCCCTTCATTAACGAGTCCTAATGAATCCCTTACATACTGGAGGGTTCTTTTAGCATTCGATTTAAATACGGTGCATTAGTAATCGAGTAATTAGGAATCGATTGTTTCTAATTGAGTATTCAATTGTTAGTTTTTAGTAAGAGAAATTTTCTTTGTGTCCGTTCAAACACGCCTCCGCGTTCATGCCAAATGTATATTTTTTTTCATTTTTATTGCGTTAGGAATAGAAATGAAGTCGTAAAAAACACGTGATTAAATAGCGAGTGGTAATTTAGCTCTAGCAATCGCATTTTTAATAGTAAATAAAAATGCTGGAAAAGTGTGTTTTTATGAGGTGACGAACGCATAACTTACCTTAAGATATGTTTATTCTTAGAGCATATTTGACCATAGGATATTTCGTAGAGGAACCTGCATAATCTGCAACAAAACAGAGAAATATTTCAATTGAGTAACTATATAAATTCGAAATATTTATACAAATCGACACAATTATTAAAACCGCAAAGTGCACTGGTTTATTCACCGCTCGAAAAAATAAATAACAAAAATTACGAATTCGAGCGCTGGCGAGCGGGCATATTATTTATTGATTCCCCAGGAATGAATCTGTAAAATCCATTAAACGTAAAAAACGACGAATTTCAATAAAACCGCCAACGTAAATTTCGAAATCTATTGCTTTATTTAAACCGCCCGCCGTCATCCCCGCGTAGGGGTGTTTTTGGAATCGTTCACCCCCGGTTCAAGTGCACGGTGTGCGCATTTCCGATACCCCAATCGAAAATAATAGCTCGAAAATGCTCCCAATTAATTGCATATTTCGCTGCATAATGCCAGTAACTAGGTTTATTATTATTCAAACATATTCGTGCATTTAATGTAATTTGTACGTAAAGCTCGATTAATGATAAAAAAAGTCGTTAAAGCGATAAGGCACAATTCACCTTAAAAAATTTACATACACTAATTTTCACCACCTTAACTAATCGCAGGATTAATGTTAATTTACAGTGATAAAATTAACACTAAGAACGAAATTTTTAGTCTTCTAATTAAGCCTGTATTTCGTCTGGATATCTTCGCGAGGCGATCTAAATTTTTCCAGTTTATCCAGTTCCGATTGCTATCGAAATTCCGACGGGCCGATCCTGCGTTAATGCGTGTGGAAACTCTATTAGCAGTTCTTTCGTGGCGCACGAGGAACGACCTAAATAAATACACGCTTTTGTTTGATTTTCGACGCATTTCGACGAATAATTCCGTTCCCTGGACCGTCGGCCGAGCGTACCTTCCCCGTCGGATATACGCGCCATTTAAATATTTGATTGGGCGACTCGCGGAGACGACGTCGCCGTCGCGGCGCCCCGTCCGAGGGCCGCGCCGGGCGCTAAACCGATTTAAGTCGAATCGCTTTGATTGCGTTTAATGGACCGGCGTGTTTTCGTTTCGACCGGATTAAGCCGGGTCGGGCGAACGGTTTTTTTTACACCAATTCATAACGTTTGCGAAGGGAAATTAATGGAAAATAAACAACTCGTGAAGTTGGCCACAATGCTTGTCAAATATGACGACATTTGTGACGCGCATCTACCTTTGTTTTGCGCATACTATAGATACGCAATATCTGGCCGTGGAGAAGACCACGACTTTTTTTTTATTTTTTATTTTCAAAACCGTGTGTTCTAAGAAGGCGCGTAATGAAATTTTTATTTTTTTCTGTGGCCAAATAAGGCCGCAATTAATTTTTAAAGTTTGAAAAACGTCACACAATCGTCATACACTCTGCTCCAATCAAAGCGAGAGTTGCAAAGAGAAGTCACATTTAGCAAGTTTGCCACGTTTCCTATTACTCTTCTTTACTCCGCAAAATGTGAGTTTTTTGTATATTTATTGCAATAAACATTTTCTGATTTATCCATTTCTTCCATTACCTAATGGATAATTCGATATATTAATATAGAAATAACATCTTCATCTGTATAAATTGTAACAGATTTTCGTGTTAAAAACACAAATAATGGTCCTGAAAAATTCATTTGGCAACATCCTTGTCAACGTCAATATTATCAGTAAAGTGTTTTGTGCCGAACTGCAATTCGTGTAATTTGTTTTGTGCATTTTTCAGAAAAATCTGACAAATGACAGTTTGATTTTTGTTCGTTTGTCTATTCTTTGTTACTGTGTTCGAAAATTCATACTATTTACTATACAACAAAACGTGAGTGGTTTATGATTGGTTGATAAGGTATGAGTAAAAACCCGAAATTTTTAAATTTCAAAGGGCTATATCTTTTTAATTATAACACATTTTGAGCAACTGAAAACGGCATTGAGCTCTAATAAATCATTTCTAATCATATCTTTTGTCGAAATCCGCGTATCTCACATCGTGGTCTTCTCCATTTGCAGTATAATCTCCATGTGTAGGTACACTAGTATACAATTAGCCCAATTATCGACTACCTACTCTAAGTCTCGTTAATCATGCACCACCCTATACGATTATTCAACGTGCAGAGGGCAAATTACTCGATATTTCAAGTCGCTGAAACAAGCCGGACACTTTGATCTTCGCCAGTTTGGAAAATAGGCCCTCGAACGTGGGCGCTTTGAGCGGTTTTGTTCGAATATAATTTGGAAAATGGGCATATTTAATGCGATATCTAGTTGCAGCTCAATAGTATTTTGACGAGTAAATCGAGCGAATATGCGTGTTACTAAATTTTACACGAATCGCAGCGATGTGGAAGAATAAAAATTTGTTATCACTTTGTGTGGATTCGCAAATGATTTATAGAGCGAAAGGAAGCGCCAGTAGTGCATGTGTAATAGAGAGAAGCAATTTGAAATATTCACTTTTATTTATTACATTATAACAACTCGAATATGAAAAAGAGCGTTTCCTTCTGGGCGAAAATGAATAACGTTGTAATTTCATTACTAGCACGAACTGGTGCTCCTAATTCATGGGGCCCATTAGCATATTCGCGCGATTTTTCAAAGAATCGTCACTACGGACCTGTTGTGGTCGACGTGTAACATAAAATAAAAAATTACACATTCCCGTTTTTTCGTACAGGAAGATTCTAATCTACATTGTCATGTTTAGTTACCTGGTAGGTGGTGCAATTTACACGTAGTTTTTTACCTTCACGTATTTTCATTGTTCGATGTGATGTTAATTTCGCGTCGAATAAATAGGAGGGTATCGATTGAGGGGCCGCAGACGGCGGGTCTTGAAATATTAGTAGCGTTAAGGGGACGAGCTATTCCTGTTCGTTAAAAATAAGTTTGTCAAGACGGGCTTTCCCTGGAATAAAGGAAGTCCGGATACCATTAGGAAACGTGTCTTTCGGGCTTCCGTTACCCGCTGAAAGACTAATGGTCGGTGAAAGGGGCTTTCCGAGGTGGGTGAGTCATTCTTTATAATCAATTACACGCTCGTTTATATGCATAAATTAATTAATTTTATCTACTCTACATACGAATTTTTCAATCGCAACTTCAGACCACGATGTGAGATAGGCGGATTTCGGCAAAAGATACGATTAGAAATGATTTATTAGAGCTCAATACCGTTTTCAGTTGCTCAAAATGTGTTATAATTAAAAAGATATAGCCCTTTGAAATTTAAAAATTTCGGGTTTTGACTCATACTTTATCAACCAATCATAAACCACTCACGTCTTGTTGTATAGTAAATAGTATGAATTTTCGAACGCAGTAACAAAGAATAGACAAACGAACAAAAATCAAACTGTCATTTGTCAGATTTTTCTGAAAATTGCACAAAACAAATTACACGAATTGCAGTTCGGCACAAAACACTTTACTGATAATATTGACGTTGACAAGAATGTTGCCAAATAAATTTTTCAGGACCATTATTTGTGTTTTTAACACGAAAATCGGTTACAATTTATACAGATGAAGATGTTATTTCTATATTAATATATCGAATTATCCATTAGGTAATGGAAGAAATGGATGAATCAGAAAATATTTATTGCAATAAATATGCAAAGAACGCACATTTTGCGGACTAAAGAAGAGTAACAGGAAACGTGGCAAACTTGCTAAATGTGACTTCTCTTTGCAACTCTCGCTTTGATTGGAGCAGAGTGTATGACGATTGTGTGATGTTTTTCAAACTTTAAAAATTAATTGCGGCCTTATTTGGCCACAGAAAAAAATTAAAATTTCATTACGCGTCTTCTTAGAACACACGGTATTGAAAAAAAAATTTAAAAAAAGTCGTAGTCTTCTCCATTACACTTTATGTCTACATCAACACAACCATCAAAAATTGGTATAATAATTTCATAATAATAACGAATTTCATTATAAAAACAATGTGGTGGAAAATCGGTCACGTATTATAATCAAAACGTTTCGAATTAAGAAACCAAATCGCTTGGACCGCAAGAAATTCGTCTATAATTTCGACTTTCACGAAACCAAACCGAAGAAAAATAGAGTTGAACTTTCGATGAACTCCACAGGAAATCAATTCGATGGGTAATTTAAATAAAAGCGGCTTAAGTGATTTCCCTTTAATCCCCATGGGAATTCGACAGAAGCATAGGATAGGCTTAAATACCTAAAAAACAATCAAAAAGTCTCTTTTACACTTAATTGTTTCTAACATAAGCAATTAATAACTCTACTGTATATTCAACGAGGGATTTTTAAAATGTACCAACCAGTTCTAAAATTTATTTTCTATCTTAGGAATTACTTAGGTATAAGAAATACCCAAAAACCAGCTTGGTGAATTCGAGCATTGATTGATTATAATTCAATTTCGTACGCTACATTAATGTATCTAATAATTTTTCGCGATTAACTAATATTACAGTCGATCTGGCGACTGTTTAATAGATCGCGCGAATTCTCCTCAAAGGGATTTCGAGCGGATGATCTGCGACAAAAGCCCTTTATGCTTGCGAGCGGGCTTATTCGATAGAGGTAGGCATACGCGTAATTTGAATATCCTCGGCGATAAACTCCAGCGAAATATTTTCGAGCGATAAGAAGAAAAAGCCGGACCGCAAATGATTGTAAATGGCACTCGAATGCATTTCAGACGTTGAGGTATATCAAACGCGTGCGATTTAGATCCCTTTTTTCGATAGTATACGAACTAATCACGCTATTTTCGTGTGTTACAGTTTATTTATTAACTAATAGCCTTCTCGAAATCGATTAAAAAAAACTCCTCTCGATGGAATTTAATATCTAACTCAAACCGATTCTAATTACCTGTCAACTAACGCGAGGGGCCATCAAGTGGCATGACCATATTTAACGTCGTTTGTTTTTCCATTGGTATCTTGATTGGAATCTAAACTTTCGAAAAGCTACATCTCTATTAAGGACTAAAGATCCTTAATGACGTGCAACAACAGCACGATAATGGCCGTTGTCGTCAATAATCTATTTCGAATGGAGAAGACCACGATGTGAGATACGCGGATTTCGGCAAAAGATACGATTATAATTAAAAAGATAGTCCTTTGAAATTAAATAATTTCGGGTTTTGACTCATACCTCATCAACCAATCATAAACCACTCACGTCTTGTTGTATAAGTAAATAGTATGAATTTTCGAACGCTGTAACAAAGAATACACAAACGAACAAAAATCAAACTGTCATTTGTCAGATTTTTCTGAAAAATGCACAAAACAAATTACACGAATTGCAGTTCGGCACAAAACACTTTATTGATAATATTGAAGTTGACAAGAATGTTGCCAAATAAATTTTTCAGGACCATTATTTGTGTTTTTAACACGAAAATCGGTTACAATTTATACAGATAAAGATGTTAATTCTATATTAATATATCGAATTATCCATTAGGTAATGGAAGAAATGGATAAATCAGAAAATGTTTATTGCAATAAATATACAAAAAAACGCACATTTTGCGGACTAAAGAAGAGTAATCGGAAACGTGGCAAACTTGCTAAATGTGACTTCTCTTTGCAACTCTCGCTTTGATTGGAGCAGAGTGTATGACGATTGTGTGACGTTTTTCAAACTTTAAAAATTAATTGCGGCCTTATTTGGCCATAGAAAAAAATAAAAATTTCATTACGCGCCTTCTTAGAACACACGGTTTTGAAAAAAAATTAAAAAAAGTCGTGGTCTTCTCCATTGTGCACCTAGAAAATTCTGTAATTTTTTACAGGACTTTTAGTGAATACAATTTAATAAAATGAAGCGCCCTATATAAAAATAAACCCCTCTGTTTGCACCTTTTCGTTAATCATTCGAGTGTTCGTCCAGATAAGGGAGTTTTGCGTGTTTTATGCAAAACACAAAATAACTATGAAAATTTAGAAACGTCGCTAATCTCTTACTTTCCTCCGAAGGAGGATCGTTAATTTTTTTTACGAGGGTATTCTGGTTATTAATCGCTCCCCGGCGGGGCATAACAAACTTACTTTGGAATATTCCGAATAACAAGTCAGTCTAATCCGTTCGGACGAAAATTAGGTTAATCCCATTCGAAATGCACCGAATTAATTCCGAAAAGATTTTATTAGCGTCGACATTTGCATGAATTTAGCATTCATAACGGGCATAAGTAAAAATTTATTGGGGGCGAAAAAATCCGGCGTGTACGCCCCTGGTTCCGATCAGTTAATCACTCTAACAAGCTGAAAGGTTATAATGCCCTCTAAAGCCATAAACAGAACGAGAAAGCTTTCAAATAGTCACTTTTCTGGCAGATGATTCCAGATTATCCGCTCCAGATAACCTTGATTAATACCTGCGACGGGCGACATTCTGTGATTGGCTATTCACAAATGGGCCCTGCCGGGGTTATTACGCCCTCTAATTGACAGCCTACGTCCATTAGAATATTATGCGTTATCCGGATCCTCATTAAAACGTGATTTTATCGACGTTTTCGCCAGACCCAGAAACCTTCCAGTTCCAATTCGCACCTGGAATATATAATCAAGATTCGCTAACGAATCGCTAGCGTCAATTACTCGCAATTTTTACCTACACGGCTGCATTAAAAATTCACCAATAAAACATCATGATTTCAATGCTTACAGAGCTACAAGAATAGCTGGAGACGCGACGTGCGCGACTAATAAAATTCGAATAAGCGGGCTTTAAAATATGTAGGTATTTATTTTTGGGACAGCTCAATAGCTCTTCGGGCATCCCCTTAGCGAGTGGCATCGAAGTGAGCGAAGATTAATTGTCATTTGTCTCCGGAAAACAATCACGTATCGTGGGTGTTCCGTGTCCATAAATAATGCCGGGGACTATCCCGATCAAATTCATCCGTTTCGCTGAAAAATAGTAAGGACCTTTGATTCGGGGGGTCGTAAATCAGAGCGCGACCGCGACCCTTTTTCCGGATTCCGCGAGAGCCGGCAACGCCGCCGCCACGTAATAAACCTTGAGGTTGAAGAAACGGATTAATCCGGGAAAAAAGACTCCGGTTTGAATACAAACGAATGTTTGTTCTTGGAGATTTCTTTCCGGGAATAATCCTCCGAGGAGCGGTGCGCTCCCGGAGATAAAATCGTGGAAGTGTACACGCTTTTCCTTAATTATTAACGTGTAATTATCTCGAACAAAGGAAATTAATGACAATTAGTGTAAAGCATACACGAGCTTTTGCATTTTTAATCGATTTCATTTTCCATTGTAGTCTCTATGCGCATTCGGGCGCGGTTTAATAGAAAAAAGATACCGGATTTTTCTTAAAATATTAATCAAAAAACGAATAATAGAAAAGGTTAAGTTTCCCCCAACTGTTTTAATTCTAAAAAAAAAACAGTACCTACTACATTTTTAATTTAATTATATAGATATCAAATACAAGACATTCACTTATACACAAGTAAATCAATTTCCCGACTAAAAAAAAACCAGCTAGCCTAAAATATTAACAAACGTCGTCAGACGTTTAATTTCCTCGAGTTTAGGAATATTTAATGGCGGTCCCTTTATCGTTCGCCTGATCAACTTTCCCGATTCGTTTCGAAATTCCACTTCGCTCTGTCCGACGCATTTCCACCCGGCTTTTCCGATGGAACGTCCCCGATATGCATGCAACTGCTACGCCAGTACGAACGGAATCAATTACAAGAAAATTCGCCGGGGCTACCACCCCGCTGGCAACCGGAAATGTAACTACACAACCTATTAGAAGTCGCGATAAAAACATTAGTTGTGAATGGTTGTGACGTCATCGCTAGGTTAACTCGAACATGCTATATGCAAAATTTGAGTAGAATGCGATAAATTTCAGGTGATTTTAAAGTTATTGCTGTGTGTATGCAAATATCGAAATGCGCACACATTTCGGGATGCGCACGAGCTTTTGTATAATCTAATCAAAAAGAGTGACCGCTCGTAATTAGGTTTCATTTGATTAATATTTAATCAGTCCGCCGTGTGCGCGTAATTTTATGTATTAACGAAATTTATTGGCCTAAGTTGAATCGAATTGATTAAATTATTCCGGCGGGTGCGCAGATTATTATTACTATAAATGCCGGTGTTGATTAGCAGAAAAAATAAAGTAAATTACAAAGCGAGCGACAATTTTAGGGGATGAAAAAGCCTCGATGTGTGCGCTTGTAAAAAACCCGGAAAGAAACTGCCGGGCAAATAGAATATTCGAAGTAATTTTCTTCATTACTGGTCTCGTGTTTGGTTCACATTTTGCAGAAAACTCATCTCATAATGTGTTTACGGAGCGTTATCGGTTTTCCTATTGCTACTTCGAGAATTATTTCCTCTCGCATACACCGCACGCCGGTAGATACGGCCAGTGGAAATTTATTGCTTTCCTTTAATCTACACCAATATCATTATTATTGCTTCTCATATCTCCTAACAAAAATAGTCATTTCTTCTACAGTTTATAGGAAAGAATTTTAATTAAATAAACAATATGGTTAATAGGCGCAACAAAGACAACTTCTGTTAGTCTCATATAAAGGAAAAAGAAAGAGTGATATTATGGGATTGCTTGAACTTTCACACTCTAATGCACTGTTGACTATGCAACTCATAGAATTAACCTATAGCAAGTTTGATTTATTTTTTGCGTTTGCGGATGGCACATGGTATATGCACAATCGAAAGCACTCAGCGGAAAGAACAAATCTAAAATTAAATTTTGCATTCTGCCTATCTTATCGAGTGTAAACATCAGGATTCGATATCGACTGGGCAAATGAACTGTAAAAACTGCATTGATTGTATTTTGGCTTGATTGCACGATCGCCAGTCATCGTTTTCCAATTTTAATTTTCCGATATGGACTCGCCGCCCATTTCCAGGCACTTAGGAATATTCGCTTTTGCGCTGCAGGTGCCTTTTATCTTCGGCGGCCACTCAAGCTCGAATTAATTTCGAAAAACGCGATATGTAAAAGCCATCTTAACGGCGCCGGAGGTTTTGTTTTAATTTACAGCTCATCATCCAGAACTAATCCAGACGGTGTTCTTGCAGCTTGCCGGTTTTGCTCTTTTTGCGGCGAACTTTCCAGGCTCAATCTGCTTATAAATCAATTTAACTTACGCGAGAAGGATACGCATTCGATATTACAACGACGTTAGAGCGAAACTTGGATAAGATTCGCTAAATTACCCGGCAAGAATGACGCCTAAAAAATCGTGTGTATGAAAAGCTACTTAAGGTAATTCGCGGAAAATTGCCCACCGGAGACCATAAAGATTATAAATTGAAACGGATCGTCACGCAAGATTTTTTTATCCAGTCGCCTGTGGAAAGATGGTCGCGGGATTCCCCGGGGAGCACTGCTCTTTGATCTATCGCCTATTGATGGTTGGGGAACGACTGGCTCGTTACCAACGCGATTTTTAAACAACGCAAGAGGGTGAATATTGCTTTTTTTCTTAGATCATAGATCGGTTCCAACATATCAGAGACGTACTTTAATTACCCATCCTTGTTTAACACGTTGTGTTCCTTAACGCTCCGTCTTTGTTTTGGTCAACTGACATCTTATGATACATTTGACATACAGAATTAGCGCCAAATTTAAACATTCATACTTTGAATTTTATTTATGTAATCATATTCAATAATTCAAATATAAAAAAAATAAGAAATAACTATCAAAACAAAAAAGTGACGTTTTGAGGTTAGCAAAAGTTTGGTTAGATTAGGATTAGGTTAGGAAATAGAAAGTAGCAACGTTGCCAAATTTCTAAAAGCTATTTCTTTTCTCTTTTTATCTTGTACCAAAAATAAATAATGGATTAACTATTTTTATTAATAATTATAAAGTTAAAATATCTATACATCAAAATTTCATTTACGAACTTAAACATTACAATTTTTGATAAAGAATATACATAGATATAATTCAAAAGTGTTTAAATATTTGAATTAATAATAAATCTAGATAAATCTGGCAACAAGATATATTTAAACAGTTATCTAATTCATACGTTCAAGTTTTCAATGCGCATGCTCCATTAGCTGACCAAAACAAAGATAAAGCTATTAGAAATTCTATAAAGCAGAAGGAGATAATGTGAAAAAGGCATGTTGAAAATATTGGAACCGGGACGTACATTCAATTTTTATGGTATTGAGGCATCCATTTATATATGATCTAAGCTTTTTTTATATTCGATAACCTTAAATTTCTGTTTTAAAAATCCCCCCTACACACCCTGTATAGTACAGAAGGAATATTTTAAATTGCAAATATATTCCCGAGAATATTATAATGTTTAGCCGAGAATCACGACTCGCTTTTCCAATTAACCTCGCGAGCGCCGGTCTAAATTCCCGATTTCGGCAACATTCCGGGTTAATGTCAGATGCTCGTTTAAATATACATGAAGTTGCATTATGCATAAAACTGAGTATTCCGGTAATTTTCGACGGCGTCTGCTTGTTATGCATCGCGACGCTCGGCCCCGCGAACTACACGCACCTCACCCCCGACGATTAGGGGAGCTGGGAAAACTGCAAAACGTAAATATACTGCAAGAAATGGGGGCGCAATGAGGCTGAGTGCAAATAGAATGAAATTCGTGCACTAAATAGGGGAAGTACAAAGATAGCGAGTTTGGTATCCAAATGTTTGATTTTAAAATTTTCAATTTATAAACATATTAGAACGTCGGGAATTATTTATGCAAATTGCGCTACGTCGAGTTTTCCCGCAGATCCGATATTTCCCTTCTATAACCTTGGGAAACCCGATAGCTATCTTAAAGGAAAGCTTTATATGAAAACCGAGCGCTTTATTTCATCACGTTGCGTGTCCGGAACAGTGAAAAATTCAGCAAACTTAGCTAAAGTAGATGCTTCGTTATTTTTTTCGCCTTTCGCACTTCTCGTTCATTTTTTATTACCTTACAATTTCTCTGTAATAATTTAAAAAAAAAGCCAAATCGAGAGGTTTATTTTTTATTAGAATTTGCAGCGTGAAAAAAAGACTCATTTTACTTTCTAATGCAAACTTAACGTTCATAAAATTTATACAAAAAAATACAATATAGTGTGTGCAAAATTATGAATTAACTACGTCACAAACAGACAGTGTTGCCGAACTTTTATTAAATTCTGTAGGTACTAAAATCTGTTAATATGTGTTAATTTTAATTATATACAGTGTGGCACAAATAAACGTGCAATAATTTGCGACGTTTCAACCCCTCTATCATCATCAATGATGTTACCAATTCAACAAACTCGAGGAGAAAAAAAAGCGCCCCGAATGGCGATAATGGAGAATTCGCGAATTCTAATCTAAAAAGTTAATGAGAATTGTTCAACTGGCCCTAACGCGTTAATTTCCGACGCGAAAACTTGTCGCGCTGGTCTTCGCGATTTAATTTATCTCGGGAAATGGAACGCTTTTGAATTTCAAATGCCCACATACGCGAGGAGAGCGACACGGCGAATTAAAAATAAGCTTCAAAGGAGCGACCTTTTTCGGGGTAATAACCCTTTGTGCGACGGCTCTAATTCGATTCTCGAGTTGTTTCCAAGTACCCCAACTCTCTATTTACCTAACGTGCACGTCAGAAGAAAATTCACGTGCTAGGACAAATTATTTAAGACCCAGTTGAGTAAATTAGAATGCTGGTAAAATTAATTAAGTACTCATCTAACAGTACTGGCGTGCTAATTACGAATCTGATATGTGCCTAATAAAACACCTGCCGCATTCTTCTTCTTTTATTATGAAAAATATCCGAATTAATTATCGTTATTGATAGGTTGCTTTAAAGCATTTTCGAAAGAAAGAGGTCTTGGTACCGTTAAGATGACAAAATTAATTTTTTAAGATATCGACGACTTTATACAAGAAACAGAAGCCGGTTTAACAGGAAGCTTATACAGTATGTCCCCATAATTTTATACCACAATTTAATGAAAATGTTGATTGTAGCAAACAAAATTCGCCGACGGGGCCGCCCACAGCAAATTTTCGACATGCAAATAATTCGATTTGATGAGTAATAAACGTTCGTAATTTTTTGTCAATGTTTATAATTGCGCTCATATTAGGGGAAACAATCAAATAACGCGGATATAAAGCGAAATTGTGCGCCCCGACGCCCGGCAAATATACGGGGATTTTTTCCCGGATTCCAATTAATTATATTAAACACGAATTCAACACGAAATCGCATCGATGATCGAACTGGAAAAACACTATTAGAAAATCACTAGATAATAAATATCAATTTAGACGTCGCGATGGAATTATAAACGGCGTCCCGTCGCCGAGTTTGCCTATTTAAACCCTTTTCCTTTTAGTTACTTCTCTATATTTTCCTTGAATATTTTATAAGCCGAACGGGCATGAATATGCATGAGACACCGTGTACCTACTTAGTGCTCCAAACTTTCCCCGAAGAAAAATAAATATTTATACGAGCGAAAAGCGAAGCTGAGCGAAACGTAAATAAAAGCGTTAATCTATTAATATTTAGCGGCGTAATTGTTATTATTTTTCGCTATAAAATTGGTTGTTTTACTATCTATAGTCTATTCATAAACGAGGCTAATAAACTATAATTCTTTGAATTTTATATTGTTCTACACAAAGTAATATTGTGCATATTTCGCTGGTATAGATATTATTACGAGTATGTTGTAAACTCGCTTTATTGATATAAATAATTTTGTAGATAGGTAAAGTGGATTCTCCTGTACGCCCTTTATGAAAATCTATAAAATATTAAATACAGATGATATACCGTTGGACATTCGTTGATGGCATCGGAGCTCGATTTATGGGCAATAATTCAATCGATTCGGAAAATTCCCGGCTATTTTGGTGAATATCTAGTATGAAAAAACAGACAGTTTTTAATGCGTTTTTCTTATGATTTTCCTCCGGTGATTTACAGCGCTCTCCGACACGCCACCTATTAAATATTTCACCCGGTTTTTTTTACGACAACACGGCTAAAGTACGGGTTATAAAAATTTAATTTATCCTTTCTAACGTACCTCCAGCATCAGCCGTGTCTCCTCTACCAGTACAAGACGCGAATATCAAATAAGAAACATCGCAAAAATGTATTTCGGCGGGCTCTGTTGGGAATATTTTTACGAAAAATAATGGCCGCTTTAAATTACGACGAAGAGAAAATCATTTCGCGAGGGGAGGAAATTTACTGCGTTCGATTCTTTGCATTAGGGCGATTAAAAGCAGATTTTTACATGCAACAAAATTGTGAAAATCTATAACAAAATGCACATTTTCCACCCCGCAGGGCGCTCTTATTCACTTAAATTCCATCAAAATGGAAAAACGCAAATTGGTGATTACTCGTTAGAGCATTTTTCCCTCCCTTCCGGCCGCGTTTCACCCCATCGAAGAGTCAAGTTCGATGACGGGGCGATTTCGTTAGGGACGGTTCTTAATGGAGCCATCAATACGGAATTTTAACTCCGGTATCGCGATCTAGAGGGAAGCTCCCGGATCGCGCCGGTCGCTCAAAATCGTTATTAAACCAATCTCGAAGATTAAACCAATCTAACTGATTGGTTTAAGAACGCTCGAGTAGGTGATAACGATGTCGAAAAATCATATAAAGTGCATATAATAGTTTCGGTCTAAATAAAGACCATCATCAGGTCTACAAGTTGCATATACATGGAAGTATTTCACTTATTCACAATTTTCTGTCATTATTAGTCATTAGGTATCAAAGGTGTAAGTGTAATAAAAAAACATCAATAACAACGCTACTGGCGAGATATCGATTTAACATAGGCACAACTCATTCGATTAATCATTCGAAAAAAAAAAATGTCCAATAAAATCGTGAGTTATTATACTGCCTGCGTTCTATTAAATAATAAACATTTAATAATCCTTTTTGGTCGCGTATGTTAGTACATTCTAGCGATTATGTTTCCTGCTAAAAGGGCCGGCGGTTTATTTGAATCATTTATCACCGAAATGTTAGACAAACTATCCTTTCCAAACACGAAACCCAGGATAAATTCGGCCGAAATGTGGAGCATCAAGTAGCGTTTAGCAGGAAAGGACGCGACATATCGCAACCCCCCCGTAGCGACGAATAATAATTTCATCGCCCATAAATTTATAAAACCCTTACGGTACGTTCCGGGCCAGTAATTCCCTACCCCGCTTTTTATCTAATCAACTCTACCTTCTTCCGAACGAGTTTCATTTCCTGCAACAACTTTCATCGAGCCGGCCGGAGAGTTGGGGTCGCAGCCGGACTCGATGTGTGTGTGTGTACGAAACTTCGCAGGAAACGGCCCCAGCCCGCCCGGCCGTGAATCAATAGTACACCTACTGCTCTAAATAATTTAACGGAAAACAAGAGAGCATCGGCAACACGTCATGTTCGGCTCTTTACTTTCAGGTCATCCGCCGCTCTATATGGCCCATCAATAATTCAATCGCGGGAACGAAAGTTTGGAGGCGCCGCCGCCGCGCTTTATGCACCGACCGCCCCTTCCCAACTCGCTGCCCAAGCCTACATTGTATATTTCATCGTTACTTTTTATCTATCAGCAGGAATTCAATTACTCGACAAACAATTACTCGACAAGCAATTACTCGACGAACAATTACTCGACAAGCAATTACACGACGAACAATTACTCGACGAACAATTACTCGACAAACAATTACTCGACTAATTATTATTCTACCTAAATTAGTTGTTTTTTTTTAATACTGGTGGAGTGCATTTTTTATCAATCAATTGCCTTGTCGACTAACTGTCTATTAACAAAAATACGCTTGCTACTGATACATAAACATAACAAAACCTCGCCGTAAAATACAGTTAGTAATATATCCTATTGAAAATTCTGTGATATAGAAAGTACGCGTATTTTCGTTAGCTATTCAGGTTGAGTGAAAGGCCGGAAAATTAATTCGAGCAAAAAATCCTATCGATTTTGCGAGTCGACCCGCTTTCTGAGTAGCGTATTCTACGCACCCCCCGTGCGAGTACTCACATACACGTTGAATAAGTAATTACCGGGGTGTTGCACCCCCGAGTAATTTTCTCGCGCTCGGGTTGTAATCTTGTAGCTGGATGGCGGGGGTTTTACGGGAATTCGAAAATATTTGGGTGCCGGCGATGATTGTTGGAAAATCCCTGTTGGAGGGAGAGCGACCTTGGGAGAGGGATCGATCCGGCTACGACTAGATTATCGTGGGAATGATCCTTTTGAAGGCGCCATTTGGTCGAATTAAAAATTGACGAGCTAATAAGTGTGTAATTTACGATTTCTTTTTGAAGATTTATACTAGCACGTTAACTCCAATTAATTGGGAAAACTTTTTTTTTCGTCGGGAAAAAAGGTCAAAGGAGGTATTTCGGAGTGAAAGTCGAGGGCCGTAATATTTCATTTTCAGGAAATAAATAGCTATGACATTATCAGAGGAGAAATTTACTGGGGACTAATTGAGTGTAAAATGTCGTTTCCTGGGCTCCGCAGGAATTAAGGTTGCGATATTTTTACCATTTTCTTTTATCTCGGTAGGAAAATCTCTTTTCCCCGAAATCGAATGTCACTCCAGTTCGATGCAAAAGCTCAAATAAGAACGAATACTTCCATATTCTCTCGATAATCACTACAATAATATCACAAATGGAGAAGACCACGACTTTTTTTTTAATTTTTTTTTTTCAAAACCGTGTGTTCTAATAAGGCGCGTAATGAACTTTTTATTTTTTTCTGTGGCCAAATAAGGCCGCAATTAATTTTTAAAGTTTGAAAAACGTCACACAATCGTCATACACTCTGCTCCAATCAAAACGAGAGTTTCAAAGAGAAGTCACATTTAGCAAGTTTGCCACGTTTCCTATTACTCTTCTTTACTCTGCAAAATGTGCGTTTTTTGTATATTTATTGCAATAAACATTTTCTGATTTATCCATTTCTTCCATTACCTAATGGATAATTCGATATATTAATATAGAAATAACATCTTCATCTGTATAAATTGTAACCGATTTTCGTGTTAAAAACACAAATAATTGTCCTGAAAAATTTATTTGGCAACATTCTTGTCAACTTCAATATCATCAGTAAAGTGTTTTGTGCCGAATTGCAATTCGTTTAATTTGTTCTGTGCATTTTTCAGAAAAATCTGACAAATGACAGTTTGATTTTTGTTCGTTTGTCTATTCTTTGTTACTGCGTTCGAAAATTCATACTATTTACTATACAACAAGACGTGAGTGGTTTATGATTGGTTGATAAGGTACGAGTCAAAATCCGAAATTTTTAAATTTCAAAGGGCTATATCTTTTTAATTATAACACATTTTGAGCAACTGAAAACGGTTTTGAGCTCTAATAAATCATTTCTAATCGTATCTTTCATTTGTCCCTTAATAATAATATATGTAGCTTAATAGCATAGTAAATTACAACTTCAACAATATGTAAATAATTAAACTAATCGCCGGATAGTTTTATTGGGGCGTAGCGCCGCTGATCCCGGTTCCCAGTAATTAAAATAATAGCGGTAAGTCGCGTTTCGAAATTGTCAGTTATTACTGAAAAACTCAACAAACGTTTACGCGATGCGTTTCCCGACGATTTACCAGCGTCGGTCGAAAGGTAATTTTTCGAGTAATTGCCGTAATTGCCGTGCAAAGCGGCCGGAGTGAATTAAACGCGAAAAAAACGCCATCAAACGAGACAACTAAGAATTTCGAAATTGCAGCTCGACAATGCGTTTAGTTGCATGGGATAAACGGATTGTCACTATTCCGAAAGTACTGCGATTGTTAATTATTGCAAAAAAATTGTTTAAATCTAACTATAGCTCGTTGGAGTTGAATAGGAGATGCTCGTGAAATATTCCCTACCTGGAGCACCCTCCGCAAAAAAGAATTATCTACTATAAAACCCAATTAGAAACCCTCTTCTGGACCCGGAGCAAATTACAAAAACTACTTAGAACCTTTTCCGGAGCGCGTACGTTCGGCTCTCCTGCCTACGGGAACACCCGCAAGCGAATAAATTAATTAGCCAGCGCCTTTTAACATAATCTCAAAGGTACAATTTATTTATTTCGAAACGTCCGAGGACTTCTTGCTTTTGAATAAACATTTTCGTACGTTGATTGCTTACATAACGTTCGAGATTTTCGTATTCCACAACAAAGTTAATTATTAATCAACCCCGGTAGGTTAGCGAGTTAATTGTGGAATGTATTTTCTGATAGCACCTCGTAGTAGTTGTAATTATTACTCTTCTAGAAAATAGGAATCTGTGGAGGATTTTTTCGATTGGAGAAGTTAAAATTAAATAAGAATGTTGAACAATAAGTTAAGCTAATTGTGGTCAATTATTTTTATTGGTTTACTAAGAAAGTGTGCAATTACTCGAGAATTAAAATTACTTCCCATTGAGTAACAAACTAACAGATTTAATTTTATCTTCTGCATTGCTTTAACTGTAAGGTATTTCTTTTTTACAGAGCGTTTTACAAAAATGGAATTTATTTCCACTACATTTTTAGATATCATCTACAGAGCGACGGGAATAGCTAGGGACGTGATCTGCGCAACTATTAAACAATTTAATTTTCCAACATTGAAATTACAGCAACATATTAGTAAATATCACATGAGTTATTTGCTTGAAATATTTTCAAAGAAAAACATTTTTACTTTCGTACCCAATACAAATATTTACCAAAGGGAGACAAATATCTTGTTTATCGGAATCACTTTCCCGACAAATACGGTTTTAATCCCTACATATCTAATCCAAACAAACAGTTTTCCCGACTTAAAGTAAACCGAAAAGCTTACACGTAAACGGGTAAACTGGTTTTTCAGTTATTTTCTCAACCCTCGAACTACCGCGGGCTGTGTGTGTACTCGTGAAATATTGATTTTTCATTTATTATTCATATTTTTCAGGTATGAAAAATATCTATTATTTGTAGGCGGCGATTATTCAGGCTTTCCGTAAAGCTTCAAGCACGCATTCAACACTTTCTGCACAGCTATGGTACATTTACATATTTTATGCGCCACGGTAACGGGGTTATTTCTACGAGTTTTTTTTTTCACTTTCTAATACAGAAAATGTATTTTTCTCTCAACCCTCGTAGTTTAATTACTTTCATTTCCTCAGATACTTATAAGGGTTTTTTAACAAGTCATTCAAGCTTACCATTAGTAGCATTGGCACTATCTGAAACAAAAAAAAAAACGTTATTAAGCAAGCTTTTAAAATAAATACGACATCGGCGAGGATTTGGGGCAAAAGTGGCGCATAAATCGAATTCATTTTCGACAAGACTTCGCGTTTAAAATTTCCACCAGCAATCCCAGTCGCTCTTGGCATTTACCTCGTTCTAGCCAGTTTAAATTAGGCCATTTACTTTTCTATTTTCCGGTTTTTATTTTCCCGCTCGGGCTTCCCTTTGCGGCCGGAAAAACCAACTCCGCAGGTCGCTGACCTTTTTTTTTAAGTTTTCACTCAACCCCGACCAATTTTACATAAAATAAAGCAGGCCTGGCGATCGTGCGCGTCACGTCTCCAGCTATTCCTGTTGCATTGTAGGTATCTACAGAAAAAAAAAACAATATCTTGCTGTACCTCAAGTTCCGGGTGGCAATTCTCTGGGTAAAACCACCCGGAACGAATCGCAGGAGGCGCACTCGGACCCGGGGGTAGTTTAGGAGTTAATTGCACCACCCCGAGCGGCGATATAAACTTCGAACTTCGACGAAAGAGGGGGCGAAAGGGAGACAGCGGGACCGTCTCTAAAATATTTCACCTGGTCGAGTTTCCAACTTTTAGGAAATATTAGGGACTGATAATGCACACGGGGCCGCGGGGGCGCTTTCCCGAAGTTTCGCGGCGATAATGGGGGAGGAAATGCGGCTGCAGCTCGCGGGGTGGCTTTTCTTCGAGGAGTTTTTTCCATATATTATGGCTGAAATTACGAAAAAATGCTTCGTTTAAAGGTACTTACAGACCGGCTGAAATAGCTGAAACCGTTTCGAATTATAACGAATAATATTAATGCTCGACAAAGAAAATTATTTCCAAACGACTTGATGTTATAAATTAATCATATTTTTCTTTGTAACGATGAAACGACCACCCCCGGCCGCCGGGGCGGTCGGGGTGAAGTTATTTTCATAAAAACCGCCCCTTCTAATTCGGTTTCGTATTTATTTGGAGGAATATAAAGGCATTTGCGCCCTTCTTTTTGCGGATCCGAATGTATCAAGTAGGCTTTCACTGGAATTTTCTTTCGAGATTCTCCTGCGACAACGACACCGCTCAGGACCGTACTGAGAATAATTTCACTAGAATATATTTTTTTCACGCGTTTTCTGTATGTTATATGTACCTATTTTAGATGAAGTAGAAGAATTTTCTGAGGAATAAAAAGGCCTATTCTAGGTGCATTTCAGGATGTAATAATGAGTATTTTTTATGATAGTAGAATTCTATAGGGTTTGGAGTACTGTCCTGTATTCTAGGAACGTAGGTGCAGTATTATTAAAGAAAAATAATAACCCGGAAGGGATGCTTTGAATCTCCCCCATCGTATTAACAGAAATACGTTATATTTTAATACTGTTAACAGCCCCAAGATATTTTTTTTCCTCGAGAAGCGGCGCAAAAGGAGAAACTCGATATCATAAACAATGGATGATTGAATTTTTTTTATTTTCTTACCCAATAGTAATTACTTAATAATATAACTAGCACGAATTAACTACACGAAATTGCACGCAGTGAATTTAAATTTGTCCCTACTGGCGTTATTAAAGAAGTAATCAGTATACCTATGAGGGAGCAAAAAAATATATCAAATGGGCCTTTTAATGCGCCACTCTCGCTTCATTTGTTATTCACGTGACAGTTGTTTTTCCAAGCCGACTGCGACTATTTATTAACGTTAGGAAGCCTTTATTACAGTTATAATGACTATTGTGATAAAACGCCGGGCTGGGCCTTTCTTTTCGCGGAAAGGTAAACACCCCGAATGGAAAACGCGAGAAAATTCAGATGTACACGAGCGCGGAATTCCGCTCCCGTAAAAGAAATAAACTAAGGAAAACAATTACGATATAAGATTGTAATTCAAAGTCGCTAAGTGTAAATTTCATTTTCCTCTTTTCGCGGAGAAACGTCCAATAAATTATGCGCCGTGCTCTTTTGTACACGTAGCGGCTCGAGAGAAAGGCGAAAGGGAAAAAACCCATTTAAGTTATGTGCAATTCACCATAAGTTACCGAAATCAAATAGAGCCGTCGACGACGTTAATATCATTCCGGAGCGGAAAGTTCCTTCCAGTTTGATTTTCCCAAGGCTTTTTCAACGCTCTAATCAACGCTAGATATCTAAAGGTGTCTCTCGGATATCCCCCAACGGTTTTAGTGCACTTTGAATTATTCAAATTAAATGCACAAGCTATACAAGTTAAAGATTACTAATCGTCTTAAGGGGGGTGGCTGTTTACAGGTTTTTTTTTGGGTGGGAAATATTAATTGGAATTTTATCAAATTTTGGCACCATTTTGTATATATTTCAAACTATGTTTGTGAATTTTTTCGAATAATTTCAGCCAAAAATAACAAAGTTACGCTTTGTCAAAAATGTGATTTTGTGAACCCCCCCCTATAATACCGCAAACGGCCTCTTACATACCACGCTATCCAGCTAACGCCGCCCCTGCGTTATGAATAATGAATTTAATTTACATTCCTCGAGCATCTCTAGGTCCTGTTTTGCTCTTTTGAGGACGATTCGCCCGGTAAAAGGCAATCATATTTAACGCAGTAACGGCGATAACTCATCCTAGAGCCGGTTGCCTAATTTCCAGCAGCGCTCCGGAAGTCCGGGTATATTTCATCACCTGATAGGTGGCGTGATGTATGGGGGATGATGGAGGCGGCGCGATATTGAATTTACGATCCTTCTGTTTCTCTGTTAAACGTCCTTAATTGTCCGCACCGGCCGAGGCGTTGATGCTGACCTGCGAGTGCACCGCGCCCCGCGGAATAACAAGTAGAGGGATGATTTATTTGGGCGATATGCAAGGTTGTAAACCATTAAACACCGGTGGAGACGGCGTAAAACTTTTGCACCAGCTGTCTTGGAATTATCATCAAAACCGCTTCTTAAGGGTGTTGATTAGAGAAGATGTGTTAATATCGAGAAAAATTGATTTTTGTACATAAAAAACAGATTATATTGAATCAAAAAAAATCTCCTGAAACATCTACCAATACAAATCAGGGGTTGCTAACGTCCCCTGGCACCCGCTGCACATCCGCCAGCAGCAGTCTGTTCCAATCCACTATCACCTGTCCCAGCGAAAGAGTTTCCATTAGATCTAATTGCGGAGTTTTCCGCGAAGGAAAACTCCCCGGGGACCGCGGGGCGACCCGTCAGTCGGCGAGTCACAAGTTGTTTCGCGTTCGGGGCAACTTCTCCGGCAACTTTTCCTCCTCCATAAATATCAGCCGGCCGTAGAGGACTGATAAAACCTCTGGAATTTTGCCGGCGCCCGACAAACGGCCGCGACTTCGGAGCGGAAGTTGCGACTCGCGAGGAGTTAGCGTACGGTCTACGTACTACGTTACTTTATGCGCTTTTCTTATGGAAATTCCCGCGGGAAAATTACTCCTCGCAGACGGGCCAGTCGCGCTCGCGGAGAATGTTGGTTATTTATACGTACGTTGTTGCTGGAATAAGGTGAAGATGCGCTCGTATTTGCATAGTAAATGCTCGTTTTTGAATTTTTATTTTTCAAATATTGGTTTGTGACATTAATTTAATATTGTGTGCGCATAATTGGATAATTGGGGCGCTTTAATAGCGCATAAATAGGGCATATTTTCAACCATTTTCGTTGTGATTATCTCGATTTTTGCACCGTCTAGATTCCCACCTATCTTCTTCGTAGCGCATAATAATTTAGCGCATAATAAATATAGCGCATAATTATTTAGCGTATTAAATAGTGCATATTCTCAACCATTTTCGTTATGATTATCTCGTTTTTTGCACCGTCTAGATTCCCATCTATCTTTTTTGTAGCGCATAATAATATAGCGCATAATAATTTAGCGCATTAAATAGCGGATATTTTCAACCATTTTCGTTGTGATTATCTCGATTTTTGTACAGTCTAGATTCCCATCCATCTTGTTTGTAGCGCATAACAATTTAGCGCGTAATAATTTAGCGCATAAATAGCGCAAATTTTCAACCATTTTCGTTGTGATTATCTCGTTTTTTGCACCGTCTAGATTCCCATCTATCTTGTTTGTAGCGCATAATAATTTAGCGCATAATAATATAGCGCATAATAATATAGCGCATAATAATTTAGCGCATTAAATAGTGCATATTTTCAACCATTTTCGTTGTGATTATCTCGATTTTTGCATCGTCTAGATTCCCATCTATCTTGTTTGTAGCGCATAATAATATAGCGCAATTATTTAGCGCTAAAATAGCGCATATTTTCAACCATTTTCGTTGTGATTATCTCGATTTTTGTGCCGTCTAGATTCCCATCTATCTTGTTTGTAGCGCATAATAATATAGCGCAATTATTTAGCGCTAAAATAGCGCATATTTTCAACCATTTTCGTTGTGATTATCTCGATTTTTGTGCCGTCTAGATTCCCATCCATCTTATTTGTAGCGCATAACAATTTAGCGCAAAAGTAGCGCATATTTTCAACCATTTCCTTGTGATTATCTCGACTTTTGCACAGTCTAAATTCCCATCTATCTTCTTTGTAGCGCATAATAATTTAGCGCATAATAAATATAGCGCATAATTATTTAGCGCTTAAATAGCGCAAATTTTCAACCATTTTCGTTATGATTATCTCGTTTTTTGCACCGTCTAGATTCCCATCTATCTTTTTTGTAGCGCATAATAATATAGCGCATAAATAGCGCATATTTTCAAATAACCATTTTCGTTGTGAATATCTGTTTTTTTTACACCGTCTAGATTTCCATGTAGGTACCTTGTTTTGGAGCGTATAATTAGCGAACAATTAGCGCATAATTAGCGTAAAAATAGGGCATATTTTCAAATTAACCATTTTGGTTGCGAATATGCGAATATATCGTTTTTTTGCACCGTCTAGATTTCCCCGTCAGTTTAGCGTAGCGCCTATAAATAAAGTCCGGTAGTTTGCGCTAGATAAAAAAACGAGGTGTGCAATATAAATAGATCAAAGTGACGACGTTAAGGCATTGTTTCGAACTGCCGTTGCTCGCTGAAACGCCGGCCGAATTCCATTCTCGGTTAATAATTCAACCTTCATTGTTCCCACAATGCCCGACAATAAAATAATTACTGTGAATTATGCCACTTCGGTTGTGGATATTTCATAATGTGGGTGACCGGGCTGCTAGGCAATTTAGATAAAATCCATCGCGGCGAAGTTTCTTTTATGAGATTTTAATTAAGGGAAAAATTCCTCGGGCATTGTCATGGTGAAGAGCCGGGGAATCCGAGCGGGTTGCATTGTACTCGTAATTTTTTAAATTAAATTTCAATTAGACTCTATTGTGTTTATTCGGAGTTTTTTGTTCATCAGAAACCGACTAAGTAAATGGAATAAACGCATTTTCTTACGAATTCATCCGCACAAATTCGGCAATTTGAGCCGTAATAAATATTGTCGAAAACTCTCGGACTTTTAATAATTCTCAAAAAAAAAAGACCGAATCGTTTCCTTTGAGCAAACATTCCGCAGTCCTTAAAATATACCCCCTCAAAGAGAGCAACGTTTTTATTACCTTTTTTCGATATATCAGGCCAGGTCGACGTTTTCATTAAACTTATTCCGTAATTCTTGCTTTTTACAGCCGATTCTCGTTCCCGGAATTTTATAATTAAGTATCCAGCAACGAATTTGACGGGGTATAATACGAACACTCGTCTTAAATCGATTCGAGTCAACAATAACTCAAAGCGCCATTTCGCGCATAATTACACGGGATTTGGATTTTGACGGAACAAAAATACAAATGGCAATGTAATTAATAAAACTACGTGCGCACATTAACTATTTTTATGCCTATTATAGTCACATGCTCTTTTCCCACACTCCCTATTTACATTAAATTTACTACGAGCTCGTAGTACAACGTGCAACATTCCCAGGGATTGGAGCAAATTTCAAAATAAACACTCGAAAAATATCACAAATTCGCATAATACAAGACACCCTTTATTTACACCAAGCGTAGCAAAAAATCTCGAGAATTTATTGCAGACACCTCAGACGCACAAAGGCTTTTCTATAAACGTAATTGCGCGTTTCCAATAATAATTATCCTCTCGACTGCGCCAATTGCACCGCCGCTCGTTGTAGGAAAAATAAATCACGTTAGATAAAGTCGCTTCATGCCATTAAATGCAACATAACATACAGGGTGTATACGATAAAATTATAACTCAAGAAAATACAATCAACATTTATTAACATAAATTGAAAGGGTTAGGGATGATGGTAAGTTATTGCCCAGAGTCCCTTTAGTACGAATTCGTGTTATTAAGATAAATCTGTTGGGGTTCGTATAAATTTAACCAAACTAGAAGTAGGACACCTTGTAAGTTGTGTGTATCTATCTGAATATACCTAGTATACGTAGTCAATAAGTTTCCAGCAGTAGATGTAATATTTATGGGTATAATTTCCGCGAACATGCGGTATACAATACCCTCTATATTCAACGTAACGTCATGACAGACGATTTAGTTTAGCAAAAATCGAACAGTAAATTTCGGTTTCGGTGGGATTTTCGCTCGGGCGAGTTATATAGGTTGAAATATTAGGTTGTGGAGTTTTGCCAGTATTTATTTGAATTTTTTTTTGTTGTTTATTTCCGGGAGTTTTTCGCGTAGAATAACTTGCCGGGGTATTTTAGCTGGCGAGATTTCAAATATTACTGAAACGGAATTCGCTGGCGAATAAATTTTCATCAAAAATTACGCACAATAGGAGCGAAATTCGCGCAAAAACTTGGCTAATACCGAATGTTCCGGATCCAATCACCGAAAATTCGGGAAAAACTTCCGCGTATTATCTTTCAATAAATACTTTCTACGGTTTTAAAACTTCCCCCGAAACAAGCTCGAGCCCGGAAAAACTCTAAACTTCGATTTGCTTATAAATTGAAAAAATGACTTAATGGCGCTACCCCGAAAAGTTTTTTCATAAATGCTCCGGGGCCAAGGGGAGGAAAATAAAGGCGCTTCCGCAAGTTTCCTGCGCCCCACACACATCCCTTCGATTGTGTAATCAATGGACTCTTTCAAAAGAATCCATCTCAAGGATATACAAGTTTGTTTAAGTAGACACAATAGGGAATAAAATACAGAAGATTTAGTATACAGAGTGTCCCAAAAAAATTATTTGGTCAAAAATAACCATCTTCAGGTGTCCTTTAAACGGGGAAGGTGTTTTGGGACACCCCGTATATAGTTAGTAGTGGGTATATTTCCAATGTAAAGCGAATTCATTTCAGCGTTTTATAAACAACTTTCGGAGTGTGAAGCTCCCTTTATACACACGTAGCGTTATGAATAAATAGCTCTATTTCCTGCCATTTTTCCCGTGGCCCTTTTTTCGCCGTGCATTTCGTCCCGAAAGGATGCACGCGATGCGGGGTCCAACTCTCATTTGAAATATGGAAATTGCCGAGCGAAATGGATAAAAGTTGTTTTCGGGATTATTCAGATGGGACGTGTGTGCGAGAAATAAAGAAAAATTGCTCCGGTCGGCTCCCGCGGAGGCGTAGGGAGAGTCCTGCGGCTCCGGGGATGCGCGCCTTCGCCGCGGGCGACTTGGATGTATAACTACTCTAATGCGGATGCGAGCCGGAAGATTTCCTCCGGAATGATTCGAAAATCCGGGAAATTTACAACGCTATTGTGGGGAAACTCGCGCTAATGAAAAACAAGTCGATACGAAAATAGTTTTCCGCTCGAGAAGCGAATGCGTTCATTTTAAAGCGGCACGCACGGGAGTTGATTAAAAAAATGTGTTAATATATCATTTGCATGATGTTAACAAGTGGAATTGAAATACGAGCAAATAACGTATACGTGTAAAAGGGATTTTTTTAAATCTGTTACGAAATTGGAAATTATTTACCGTATGCGACAGGAATTACGTAAAGCTCATTCGGTTTATTTAGATATTTTTTGCACGCACGAACAGGGGATATTTATTTGAAAATTATGTGGGTAGAAAAATGGAATTAGTGCATAAAATTAATCGAATAAGGATAATAAATTTCGTCGCTCACACGACTAATATTTACACACTACTTCCTTAAATTCGTTTTAATTGCGATAAGTAATGCAACAGGAAATACGTGATAAACTCATTGTTTAGATTCACGACTCGTGGAGATAATGTGAAATACTCTTTAAAATTCCACGAAACGCTCATCGTAAATAATTTCATCTAATAACATATTTGTCTTCAACGGTAAAAATGGCGGAGTCGCCTCGACAAGTTCACATTTTTCCCAGTGTAAAATACTTTACAATTAATTAACACAACATTACATAAACTGTGTGTACACGTAAAGTTATTGTGATCGCTTTACGTTGGAACTAAACCGAAAGTTTACGTTCGAAGTTGGTCGAAATTACAATATGAAAAGTTCGAAAACTGTTTCCATTTAATTAGCAGCATGTGATTTATTTTGTATCGAAGCGTAATTAACTGTACGCCAATTACTGGCGTAAAAGTTTGATAATAACTTTCCAACGTGTATGCGATACACACAATAAAGCTCAACGAAATATTGAAGTTCTCTCTATTAATATCTATCTATTACGTTTGTTAATTAAATATCTGCAGTCAGTAAGTAATGTTAAGGAGGGTCCACATTTAACAACATGTTATACCAACATTGCTATACAACATGTTGTTAAATGTGAACCCTGCTTAAAGGGTAATTATTGGATTTTACTTGACTTTATGAGTAGTTTTTAATATGCAAAAATTAGGATGCGTAATCAATAACACACTTAATCATCATCATAACACTTAAATGAACTCATCAATCCTCAACAACCGTGTTATTATTTATTCTTCAGCCGAACAATTCATTTTCTTTTGCTTCTTATGCTGTTAAGAAATGTATTCAGTTGCGGTTGCACCCGTTCATCTTATGATTATGTGAGTTTTTTTTACGAACCGTTGAACACTGCCATTGTTTAGTATCAAATGTTTACATAATATGAGTGCAAACAATAATAACACGACCGCAATTTGTAATTATTGCGTTAAAAGCCATACATTTTACGGGGTCCGTTGCTATCTTATTCGAAGCGTTTAGTTTAATCGAGTCTGTTGTTATAATGATTCTAATTTCGAATTAATTAGACGATTAATTGGCTCGTTAGTTTGTTATATACAGGGCGGTTACAATAATATGTGTAGTGATATTATTTTTAATCGCGAAATCGTGCAGTAGAAACGAAAATTCCTCGAATATCTTCCTATATTTAACTTGTCGTCAAAACATATTTTTCAATAATTCCAATCTAATTCGAGGCGTTTAAAAATTTGATAGCACCTGAAGGTAGATTCGCGTTTGCGATTTACCGTGCGGGAATTAAAGGCTCTTGTATAATTCAAGGGGCGGATTAGGCTTCTTTAGAAATAATTAACGGCAGGTAAAGAGCCTGGGCCTGCGATATATCAAAATGAAAATGAACCTTTTCAATAATTCACCGGTTAATCAAAACCCGAAAACCAGGCGAGAGAGGTTGAGCTAACGACGAGGCCCCTAAGAGAATATACAGGGGACGTCTAATAACATCTACATGCGCATTAGAACACCCTGTATATTCCAGGTCGTGTTGGATACAGTTTTATTTTTTTCGCTAAATATATTTTCATGAAAATTTTCGTGTGAAACATATTTTTATTAGGGCACTCGCGTGCCTCCGAAGGGCCGATACCATCGAGATCCCGCGGCCGAGATTAGCTCGGAAAATAAGGCTTGGTCAGTTACGGACTTTATCAGTTTTTAGGCGATTGTGACGTTGCCATTAAACGTCAAGGCTGGTTTTTCCAGCGAGGCTCAAAACAACAGGTAAATGAGGCAAAAATTTGAGATTGTTCAGAGGATATCAAAAATTTAGTTTGAGAGAGTTGAGTTAAAGATTCATAAAGCATCAAACATGTGGACCCTCCTTTAGAATAAATCAATTTTTATTGGCTAAAATCGATTAGATAAATCAACAAAGGATTAAATTTGTAAAGAAAGCAATTCGTCAAATTTAAAAACGGGTATAATCAAACTAGAAAATCTCAGTTTGGAAATAACGTTGATTTGTTTAGATTAAAAATTCATTAGGGTAGTTAGGTTTCCCTAATATCTTATTTATCTATTATTTTTTTGAATGGACTTTTTAACCACTAGCTTGAAATATTAATTATAGTAATATATGGTAGAAAGCGGGTGGTATTAATAAAGATATCATTGCGACTTTAATCTATCACGCTTTTTTTTTTGTTTCAACTGTCATACTATATTTGGATTTACACTTCCTGCTGTATGTAAAGCCTGCGACCTTTCGCGTGGGAATAGGATTCCACAGTAGATCATTTATTTGTGTCATGTTTTAAAAATACCTAGTTTATTTTTAGGGAATCACTTTAAATTCTCTTTTCTAGAAAAAATGTAACGGGAAAGAGGCGAGATGTTGTGGGATAGTTCACGTTCGGGGAATTTTGTTTGTTACTTTAAATGTTAAAAAGATACGTTTGCTTGTATATGTAGTTTCTAAATGGTTCTAATAATATCGAAGTTAAGTGGAAGTTTTGTTAATTAGGGGTATGGAATTTTGTGTAGTATTTTTGAACGTTTATTAATATATTTGTGGTTTAATTTTGTAAAATTTTCAAAAATTGTAGTGATTGTGTGGCAATAAAAATGATTTCTGGGATTTTCTAGTGGGGGTTTTCTGGGGCTGTTTGAACTCGATATGATCTTAAAAAGGTTTATTGAATTTTTAGCGCATAAAATATTTAATGCAAAAATTTGTTTGAAAATTGAAAAATATTTTTAAATTTTTTTAACACCAAATAATTACAGAGTGAAAAATTCAAGCAAAATTAAATATTCAAAAAAACCCACCAATAATGGAGTAAAAAATCCAACACAAAGACACCAACAAAAATTCACAAAAAAAAAACCAAACACTCTGGTCCGGGATTCCCCAACTACACAGCGGTATCTAATAAAACATCCACCAAAGCGCGAAGAACCACCGAATCCCACATATCACGCTTATCGCAAAAAATCCACCGATCACAAGAGCCGAGAAAAAAATTCACCGCAACATAATCCACAAGAAAATCCCCGATCGTCTTCTTCGTTTTTCCAAATCGCCCGATCCGCGCTAACGGTCCAACCGACACGTACCAGGCCGTCGTTCAGCAGCGACTGAGCGCATTTCGCGGCGCGAACCTCGCCATCCGGCAGTTGTCCGAACACTGAAGACCGGTTCCCTTCCAAACCGGAGCAGAGGGAGACGGAGGCATGCCGCGGCGACGGCGTCGGACGGAGACGGAGCGACCGGGGCGCCTGATTACAAGGGAAATGGAAACAAACGTCTTCGGAAGAGGATCAAGTAGTAGCGCCGTATGCACAATGTTGGCGGAGATTCTGGAGGACGAGCTGAAGTATGAACCAATTAATGTAATTATCTTCGGGCTAACCCGGATTTTTTTTTTTTGTTGGAGCGGTTTTGTTTCTCTGGTTTGGTTTTTTGATTTTTTATGTTGGTGCTTAACAGGTTTTTATGGAGCTGTCGGAAGTTGGCTGCAGTTTCATCATTCAAATTGGTATATTTTTTCCCATTAACAAATCTATTAAATATTTCTTCATTAGCATTTTCATATGTAGCACTCATTTTTATAACAATAAATTCCTACTAAACTACGCTGTTTTAAAAAAATGCAAGTGCATTCTCTTGTATTTCTTGCAATGAAAATTATTTATTCTATTATAAACATCTTCTACATTTTCTACTTTTATTTTGAACAGCAATAATGGAGAAGACCACGACTTTTTTTTAATTTTTTTTTCAAAACCGTGTGTTCTAAGAAGGCTCGTAATGAAATTTTTATTTTTTTCTGTGGCCAAATAAAGCCGCAATTAATTTTTAAAGTTTGAAAAACGTCACACAATCGTCATACACTCTGCTCCAATCAAAACGAGAGTTGCAAAGAGAAGTCACATTTAGCAAATTTGCCACGTTTCCTATTACTCTTCTTTACTCCGCAAAATGTGCGTTTTTTTGTATATTTATTGCAATAAACATTTTCTGATTTATCCATTTCTTCCATTACCTAATGGATAATTCGATATATTAATATAGAAATAACATCTTCATCTGTATAAATTGTAACCGATTTTCGTGTTAAAAACACAAATAATGGTCCTGAAAAATTTATTTGGCAACATTCTTGTCGACTTCAATATTATCAGTAAAGTGTTTTGTGCCGAACTGCAATTCGTGTAATTTGTTTTGTGCATTTTTCAGAAAAATCTGACAAATGACAGTTTGATTTTTGTTCGTTTGTGTATTCTTTGTTACTGCGTTCGAAAATTCATACTATTTACTATACAACAAGACGTGAGTGGTTTATGATTGGTCGATAAGCTATGAGTCAAAACCCGAAATTTTTAAATTTCGAAGGGCTATAACTTTTTAATTATAACACATTTTGAGCAACTGAAAACGGTTTTGAGCTCTAATAAATCATTTCTAATCGTATCTTTTGCCGAAATCCGCTTATCTCACATCGTGGTCTTCTCCATTTGTGTATTTTTCGAAACAACCTCGAATAAAATCGATTCCGAGTTGACCCATACCGGTCCGGGGAATCGATTCTTCGAAGAAGAAAGCTGGCCAGAAAAAACCAGTTTTGGCGGTTTTATGGCTATATTAAAAAAACGGCGTCCCGAAAATTAAACAATAACTTACTCTTTATTTATTCCATCTTAAAAAGTTTCGACTCGAATCCCGAACTTTGAATAAACGAATCATAAACGCGCCTAGGCTCGTAAAATCGTATTCATGGAGCCACGTTTGACGAGGAATTTTAATCGACTATTGTATTAAATTTTTCGAAAAATTTACTACCTTAAATAAGCCTCAAAATGCATCTCTAAAATTCATTCATCATTATAAAGCTCAATTTCTATGAAGCTCATTTTCTAACAGTCTATAAACTTCATTAATGAGCCCCAAAATGAACCACAAACATCTCTAATCATTCACAATTTTCTACCAAGCCCAATTTCTATATTTTTGCGAAATACATTGCAAGTGAATTGATCATAGAACAGAAAATTCGCAAAGGTCTATCTGGCGTTGTCATTGCTGGGCCGTTATCAAAAACCAATTAAAATGTAGGTCGTGCAAGCGATAGGGATCTGTAGCTGCCCCCGTTTATGCCGGTGTACTGTTTCGTGCATTAAAAACACTGCTATCGGCGGATCTCTCCCCCGTATCGGATGTCAACGAAATTTCGAAAATCTAGTCGATGCGGCTCCGCAATTAATTCGTTATCTGTACGCGCAATTATCGATGATCCCGACGAGAAAAATGCTTCAACTCGACATTATAATAAGCGGTAATTTCGGTTCGAAAGGAATTTTAAAAGGATTTTACGATGTGTGAATCGGTTTCTTTGTTTCGTACATTAGAAATACTTTAGGTACGGCTAGAAGAGGAGCTTAAAATTCTTTTAAAAAATGAGAGAAATTTATTAATATGTAGTGCACTTTTTTGCACACAAAATTGTTATTAACAGCCCTTTAAGCCGCCGAGGCTTCTTAAAAGGCCCCGATAAAATTACATCTTCTACATCCTTACATTTCGAACACTATAATCAATTTTTTAATGTAATGTAATTAACCATTTCGGCGAGACGGAGCGAACGAAACGCACATGCCCATCAATTAAACGGAAATATTTTTTATGATATATTAATTCCGATTAAAAACGTCAATTAAAAGCAGTGGTTTATAGGCGATATTAAACTCTCATGGTTCACCTTTTAGTAGATAATCTAATCTATGTTGTTGTTAAGTCGATGTGATTTTTATAGTGTTCGAACCGTTAAAGTTTAATAAAAAGCTTTCTTTCCCGGCGCTATGGGAGCTTCGGTGGAAAAAATCATAACGTTCGAAAGAGGCTTATTTATATTTATGAGATATCTTTAATGTTTATTATACCAAATTTTTAATTCGTTCATGAAAAATTCATAAAGTAGTAAAGCCTTTTCGTACAGAGTAAGTAGAAGACTTATATTAGTCTAATTATATATGAATTAATGGAGATTAATTTCAGTTCATCGGGTATTTTAGGAGATGCATCAAGCACACACCATGTGTTAGACCGTAAATAATAAAAAACAAGCATTAATACTTATCATTGACTGCTAACATGTGGTGTATTCGAATTACAAAAAATCCCAAATGTAATCGAGCTAGTACGTTAATGAAATCGTTATTTTCTTTAACAGTTTTTAAGAGCTTTTTGTATGGATGACCCTGTACATTATTAAAACTAAAGGGAAATAAACTGTTTCCTTCGAAGCTGACGTTAAAAAACATCCTCCTTGTCTTCAGTGTTAATTAAAAAAGCGACTCGAGAAACTCTCCGAATGTTTGATCAGGACAATTTTCTACCTACTGAAATAACCGCCGTGGTCGTTTGACTAATGTATTTTTAATGAACACCGTACACCACGTGTGTCCAAAAAAATCATCCTCGCAGGATTTCATTTTATTATACGGACTTACATACGTACATAAATTATGTAAGGAGTAAAAAAATCAGGTGCCATCGACATCCATCCAGCGAAATTCTTTACAAATCACCGCTGTTAAATGCTTTATAATGCGCCATAGATTTACAACCGATTTCAATGCTCTGTAACCGGAATTTTTATTACACTTTTGTTCCTCCCTAAAACCAACAAAAAAGAATGTTTCTTGCATTAGAAACAAATTTTTGGCTCCATAATATTTGCTAGACTTTCACCCTTCATTTACTGTATACAATTTCTTAGGTACCTGTAGATAATTGTAGATTTCCAGATTCTGCGATTTTTCAACATTACATCCAGGGATATGATTATTTCATTATGCCCGGCTCGCATCACAATTTAGTTCGTCACTGAATTATGCGCCGCTCGTTACACTAATGCCGGTTTTGATCTGCTCGACGTGCATATACCGGCCCGATCGTCAGGCCGAGTAGCACACAAAATCGCGTAAAAAAACAGGTTGTAACGAGCCGGCGTGATGAAATTTCCGCGGCCAAATTGCACGGATAATTCCCGCTCGCCGAGCACCAGAAGTCTTAATTAACCCCCCGATTTGCAGTCCTAAGGGTCGATTGATCGATGCTAATTTAATTAATTGAGTTTAGAGACGGTATGAGGGGTTAATGTGATGTGTTTTTAATATTTATGAAGGTTTGTGGGTTGCAAAATCCTTGGGATTGCATCTTTAAAGAGCTCTAGAGGTGCTAATGGAGAAGACCACGACTTTTTTTTATTATTTTTTTTTTTCAAATCCGTGTGTTCTAAGAAGGCGCGTAATGAAATTTTTATTTTTTTCTGTGGCCAAATAAGGCCGTAATTAATTTTTAAAGTTTGAAAAACGTCACACAATCGTCATACACTCTGCTCCAATCAAAGCGAGAGTTTCAAAGAGTAGTCACATTTAGCAAGTTTGCCACGTTTCCTATTACTCTTCTTTACTCCTGCAAAATGTGCGTTTTTTGTATATTTATTGCAATAAACATTTTCTGATTTATCCATTTCTTCCATTACCTAATGGATAATTCGATATATTAATATAGAAATAACATCTTCATCTGTATAAATTGTAACCGATTTTCGTGTTAAAAACACAAATAATGGTCCTGAAAAATTTATTTGGCAACATTCTTGTCAACTTCAATATTATCAGTAAAGTGTTTTGTGCCGAACTGCAATTCGTGTAATTTGTTTTGTGCAATTTTCAGAAAAATCTGACAAATGACAGTTTGATTTTTGTTCGTTTGTGTATTCTTTTCTACTGCGTTCGAAAATTCATACTATTTACTATACAACAAAACGTGAGTGGTTTATAATTGGTTGTTAAAGTATGAGTCAAAACCCGAAATTTTTAAATTTCGAAGGGCTATATCTTTTTAATTATAACACATTTTGAGCAACTGAAAACGGTTTTGAGCTCTTATAAATCATTCCTAATCGTATCTTTTGCCGAAATCCGCGTATCTCACATCGTGGTCTTCTCCATCGGAACCTCCAAGGGCACATCATGTTTATTAGAACTCTTCAGTATATTATAACAGGATGTATATTAAACATCCTTGCATACATGAATAATAATCGAAACAATTCCAAGGCTATAACAATCGAGCGTAAGGAGACAAAACTGCAGATAAGAAATTAAAAGAAAGCCAAGATAAACAGCACCAGCGGAGCGGAAGGATGCTCTTATTAAACCGTTTTTTCCTCTTCGGCTTTCCTTCGGCGTTCTTTTTTCTTTTCTGATGTTCGACCGGCAGCGAGGCGACGGTGGCGCGGCTTAAATCCCAAAATATTTGCTTTTCCGCTAACGTTCATAAGTTGAAGGTTTGAAAATTGTTATCTGGCGGCGGCGCCCGCAAAGCTTAGGGAAGCTCTTATTAAAAAAGCCCCAGTCGATCGTAAACTTACTAAATAGCGGCAGAATGCACCGCGTGTGTCCTCCACAAGATGATAACAATAAAATTATAATTTACTAGGTATCGAAACAAATCCCTTGTTATAAATTATATATACACACTTACACAGCTGTACTCCATTGTAAAATGAGTTAATAAATAATCACTTATCAGGAATGCCTGCTAATTAAAAATCATTTAGCAAAGCACATCCGTAGAACCAATAAATAAATTATCTACTAATGAAAGTACCTCCAATACCTTGTTGAAATCCCATTCTACTCGACGATCTCCAATAAAATCATAATTAATTTCAGTCCGATACCGAAAGCTCTCTAATTAACATCTAACTCTCGATCTATTCCAAGCCGCCCGGACTTTTTTTTCGCATCCCGTTCGATAGGAAACGGCCGTAACTGCATCTTGGCCGCGCAAAAACCGAGCGGATATTCAAGAGAGAGGCGAAACCATCGCGAAAAAAGCTAACCAACACCGATAAATCCGCCAATTCATGTAATAAATGACCCAGAAGTGCTGAAGACTAATGGTATAAAAATTTAAATATTCTCTTGGTGCACCAATCCGGTCGGAGGCAGTTGAAATCCGCAGGACCGTCCTAGCCACTTTTCATCGCCCAATAAAATTATTTCTACACACAAACTACTCTATTAACAACAATACAATTATTAGCATTATTCTATACAAATAAGTACATCTATTTCCATGTAGTAGTATATCTAATTGTAGCAGCTTATTAGTAGAGTTTGAACAATAGGTAGGACCGGCTCTGCAATTAAAGGAGCTGCCGTGGGCCTCGAACAGTTATACTACATTACCTTCTACTACCTGCTGCATTATTGCAGGTTGCCAAGCCATTCATCCGTTCGGTCCGCAGGATCGATACGCGTGCAATTCTCCTGCTGTCCTGACATTATTCAATGATCGCATTTAGTAGAACAGTTTTGTGTGTTCTGGTAATTTGCAGTAGCGTTACTGCCGGTTGTATTATTTAATTCGTTCGGTAATTAATTGGGGGGGGGTTTGGAAAGAGTTTTATTTGCTCGATATACGATAAATAGTTAAAGAATTGTTATAAATTTATCATAGTTTTTTTTGAACGCATAAATTTATATTTAATGTGTGTTTGATATAAAATTTATTGAGATCGATAAAAAAATGAACGAATTATAAAAAAAGGAAGAATTTCCCTTTCTGAATTTATTGATTAAGCTTCCTTATTTTAATGCGATTTTAATTGGCGGCGTTTTCAATATGTGGAGCAAATTATAAATAAAGACATTAAAGAGTTTTTTGTAAAATAATTTCACTTTTTCGCTCGTAAACAAATTGTAACAAATTAGAAATTTCTTGTAAATCAATTAGTAAAAAAATTGTACCTACATCTAATTTTATTCATAAAAACATTCCATAAATAAAAAGAGAAATTCTGGTGAATTAAAGTAAATATTTTATTGGAAAATTTGTAGCACCTTATAGAAACTTTCTCACACTAAGTTCGAATATTGATTTACCATCATATAAATTTTAAATGTGAAACAATCCAAAATTGGAATCAAACGATTAACAATAATTTCTTAATTACAGTATAAATTAAACCGGAATTCAGGCTAAAAAACATCTCTTAATTACGGCTTATTTACAATATTTAATTTATTAATTTTAACAGTAGCCACATTAATCAAATGGCGGATAATTTCCCGAAAAAAAGAACTTTCAACACTTTCCCGGCCGGCCGATAAATCACTTCGATTTTAACGAACCCGAGCGCTTATTATTATTATTTATTGTTGAATATACTCCGCAAATCTACCGTTTAACGACATGATCAATAAGTACAGCGTAAAATTACCGTTAAAAAGGGAACTTCAGAAATCGATAAATTAATTCACAAGAATCCGTGTATGGCAATTAATTCCGTGAGTTTATGTGGAAACGTTGTCACACTGGTTGTTTTGAGCCATCCAGGACCGGCTAAATTGAATATCTAGGCGTAAAACAATTCAATTTTCAGTGCAAATGAAATAGAATGTTGAAGTAGAGGTAATAAATTGTCAGGTATGTGCATAGTTGAGTCGATTAAATACTGTAATTATTTTACGATTAATTAAAGTATGTGGGCTTAAAAGGTTTCTGTGATGGACGAGTCCGGATCTGCGTCATCTATCATTTCATATTATGCACAATTTTTTTGTGAAACCCGATAATTTCTGTCCCATGATTAGCTTAATGTATGCGGAATATTCACTGGGAATGTTTTAAAATGGAAATCAGGCGCATTCTCATGATTTACTTTTTTTCATTTTAATTATCGATTATATTGGATTGTTATAATCGACTTTCTAACTGGAAATTAACTTTTTTCGAGTATTAAAATATATTCGTAATATACGAAATACTTGTCGATAGGTATAGAATTTCGCTATTATAATGTAGTACTTTTTTTTTCTAAGTTGAACCATTGAGAATACATAATTCGATTTACCGTTTTGTCATAGGAACTCTCCAAATAATGGCCCAGTTCAAATATTGTTTCCTCGACTGTGAAACTTTTTCAACCTCGTTTTCTCTGAAATTTCTATTAACTTCTTCGGCCCGAGACCGCAACCGAAAAACTCTCGAATTCAACAACAGTTACATTAAACGTCCAAAATAATTTTTCCCAAACTTCTCTTCCTTTTGATCTTCATTTTATACTCGATATTTACAAGAAAAAGAAGTCTTTATTACAAAGTGTACGCAAGATATTCACACGTTACGGTTTCGATTCTCGCATTCTTGTGGCCTTTTTCTATGTTAGTATTGATATAATGAATTGAGTAACATTATAAAATTGTTTCCTTGGAAGTTGAGTGGTAATAAATTATTTCCTTATTGCATAGGTGAAGATATATACAAGAATAGTAACCAATGTTTACTACTACTCTCTTGTAGATCTGCTTTTTTACAAAACTATTCACACAAATGTAGGTCTAATTTCAATATTTATCTGCAGCTCAATCTAATATTTATGATAATTGCACGGCCATCAGTGCGGGTTTATAAGATTTATCTATTCAAATTAAAAATTCGAATGCACACGTACACACCTAGCCGCGCATTTATCGACGCGCCTCATCTACTTCTGCGGCTTCGCGTTCTCCTCGTCTCCTCGAACTGATCCGGATCAATAAAATCGAATCTGTAGAATTGAATTAAACCGCAACCGACAGCCCAACGTTAACTAAACAAGGAGCAGCCGGCTCCTTGCTCGAAAAGAAATGTCGCATACCTGCGATGCAAACGACTCTCATAAAACCCGATATGTACGCGGTGATAATTGTATAAATATTATGCTTGATTAGAAGGCCAGAAATGCATTCTGAAGTACTTGCGAGAGTGAGTTCCGAAAATTGCTGCAAGTTACTGTCTGCAAGTTTTTGCAAGAGATATTGAAGACCAAACTACTGTTACTTCTTAAAAGTATCATTGAAGTTATTTAAATTGCTCGAATTTGGGCTACCAGCGGAGCTTTTAACGACTTCTTACCCTCGAAGCGAGCCTCATCTGCGATTATAAAAAATCAGAAACCCGACGAAGCAAGTAAAAAAAACGAGCACAAAGCAACATCGAGCAGGAGATACGACTCGGACGCGTCATGACGTACACTTTGCACCTGCCACGGTTTCTCAAATAATTTACCACAAAAAGATACCTGTCAATGGGGAAGCTGCGCCCGGCGAGCGAAAGGCGCCCTTAAGGGGCCGGTCGTTAAGGCGCTGGGCGGTCGAGCACCTGCTCGATCGTGTAAATCTGAAATCTGACCGATACACCGGCGGAACACGATGGGATCCTTCGGAAAGGGATATTTTTTTAATCGCTATCAGCCCACGGGCGGAGGTGTTGCAGGTGAATTTTTGCATCGTGATGGTGCAAAATTGTTGTATTTTTGAAGGGTGGTTCTAAGTTTGCTTTGAAAAGGTTGTTTTTTATGATTTTTGATGGTTGTTATAAGAGGTTTTTGCCTTATTTTTTCCCTTTTTTCAGGTATTATGTTATGTCAATTTTAGAAGCTTTTTTTACATGAATTTTTTTAAGCTAATCTGAAGCTTTTTTTGTTATTTCATTAATTTCTTTTAGCTATTTTCTATGGTTCTTATAAGAGGTTTTTTCATTATTTTTTCCCTTTTTTGAGGCTTTATGTTTGTCAATTTTAGAAGCTTTTTTTACATGAATTTTTTTAAGCTATCTGAAGCTTTTTTTGTTATTTCATTAATTTCTTTTAGCTATTTTATATGGTTTAATTTAGATGGTTTTTATAAGAGGCTTTTTCATTATTTTTTCCTTTTTTTGAGGCATTATGATTGTCAATTTTAGAAGCTTTTTTTACATGAATTTTTTTCAGCTATCTGAAGCTTCTTTTGTTATTTCAGTAATTTCTTTTAGCTGTTTTATATGGCTCATTTTAGATGGTCTTTATATAAGAGGTTTTTTCATTATTTTTTCCCTTTTTTGATGCAATATGATTGTCAATTTTAAAAACCTTTTTCATTTTTTTAAGCTTTCTGAAGCTTTTTTACCATTCCATAATTCCTTTTATCTACTATTTTTTGAAACGATTTAAACGAATATTTAATTCAGTAAGAGCTTTTTCTATCTTTTTTAATGCCTCCCTCTGCATTTTACCAATTGAAAGCTTTTTTCTTCACTTCTTTATGCACATCTAAACCATTTTTCTTCATCATTTTATTATCTCTTTCAGAACATGATACGCCACTGGTTTAGTAGATCTCAACATACGTTCTTTGGCTGCAGGTAAACAAAGACAGTGATTACTTGATTTCCGGAGCGGAGCATTTCGAATTCGAAAAAGAAGTCCGCTTGTTGGTTGGGAGCCACTATATTTTATTTCTTCTTCTATATCCCCTTTTTGTTCCTTCTACCTTTTAATACTCGCACTTCGGTTAAACGCCTTCTGGCCAAAGAAAGACGGTCGTGCAGCATCTTTCAACAATTCTCTCATAATCATAATACGCACTCTCCATACACACCTCCCATTTTAATTCACTAGGTACATCTTACACCAGCAATTCTTCTCCAATACACTAAACGTATTAGAGATGCTAATCTCGAGGAGCTTTGGCCAGTCGAGGCACCACCTCGGAGATCGCGAGAATTTTTGTTTATTTTCACGCCAACCACCTGTTTTTAAAAGGGGATTTCGAACGCTGGGGGTGCCGGGGAACGATCGAGATTTGGGTGTTCCGAGGGCAGATGCTCGTTCGGCATCTAATCGAGCCGATGGGTTTACGCTTGGCGGTCGGAAGAGCCATCGCGAGAGGGTTGCCGGCGGTCTGGAGGTCTGGATGACGGTCTCGTAAAGTTCAGAAGGAACGCCGCACGACTAGGGGGAGCTTGTTTACGTTGGGGGCCTTCGAGGCAGAAGGAGGAAGCGAGTAAATAATTTAGAATTTGGTGCTAGGAAGATGTTCCTGAACGCTAGGAAATGGTTCTAACATCTAAAATCCTACTTCTGAATTTTTCTATTTTTAACCCTATTGAAATAACAAATGTGTAGATATGAAGTGTGTTTTGAAATTCATTTAATTGCATAGACGAGGCATTTATAATAAATCAATGGAATTTCAGCGGCGTTTCGCTATCTCCCACATACAGTCCGATCAAATATTTAGATTTCTCCAGAGATAGAAGAGCTCCCCCAGCTAATTTTTAATACACGTCGCGCCCAAGTGCTCTATCGTATGTATATATCGCCTGTTTGCCGACAGAAATTTAGCGCGAACGCTATAAAAATCGCCCACGTCTGGCGCACTCGAACTATAACCCCCCGGGCGGGGGTGCATGGTGAGTCAGCCTTCCGGGACTTGGACTAGGAATTTAATCTGAATTTTTATTAATATCTATCGTATATATACAAGAAAGGGCGCCCTTTCCAACCTTTCTGCGAGTCTATCGTATATATATCGAACTTCGGGCTACCATGTCCCGTATATATACAGAGTGTCCGGGAGGTGCTTTCTTAAATATTGAACAGGAAATTTACATACAAGTTTACACCTGTATGCTAAACATAATATTCTACGCAATAAATTTATTCCATAGACGAGGAACGGCCGTTCATCAAAATGCTCTTACTGTGTGTATAAAAGCAGCAATAAAACATTGGAGGATTTGTGTTGAAAATGCGTGGGAAATAAATTTGAATCCTAATAACAACAATATTCGAGTTTTTTTGATATACTTTTGAGTTAAATAATTTCGGTAAAAGTCATGTTACAACAGCACGTTTGTGGAGAATCTGTTTCTACGTCAATAGAGGATATCCTGTTTAAATATGGCCTGCAATTTTGCTTCTGTTATTCTCCAATTCCCTCGTTTGATGAGTTTGCCTTGCTACATAAAAGAGGTTTAAATGCCGGCCTTTGTCGAGCGACAAAAAGCGAAAACACTTTGGTAAATACAATATATTTTATCGGTGTTTGCGTTGAGAAAAATTAAAAACGTTTACCTACACATCAAAGAAAGCTCTACTAATAATTATTGTAAATAATTCAGCGATGGGGTTGTGGTAATTATTTCCTAATGTAAGGGCGGGATATTAATTTATTATTTATTAAATATTGTTAGGAAATAATTCTGATAAATTTACCACATTTTTCAGGAATAACATTATTAATCGGTTGAAATTTAACCGATTTCAATTACAAGGAAGGTTCTTAAAAGTCGGTCGAAACGTCCCGCGGAGTCTAATAAGAACTAATCAAAACATTACGTAATTTGTATTAACCCGTCGACAGCTCACTAACATCTACATTTTTATGCATCCAATTTTCTAGAATACCATCCCGTCTCGGAATAGAAATAAATTTATCGATACCACCTGTATATCCAATTTATCTTGTGCGGTCTCTTTTATTTACTGTTTTCGGTCGAAAGTCGACTGGCCAAAACACCTACCAATTCAAACTCTAAACTAAATTACATCAAACAATTCTCTAAAGATACTATTCACAAATCAACACAAATTTATTTATTGGGAAGTTAGTAATTAGGGGGATAAAAGTAAGTTTGTTAGTAATAAAATGCGAGTCTTGAGTGCAGTCGACGCGTCCTCATGTGAACATGTCCCGAACGCTGGTAGTACTAATAAGAAAAAATCTCATTTACATAATTTTGATACGAATCGGGCCGGTGATTTTTTTCAAAAGCGTAATATATATCACTTCAGGAAACGAAATCGACGATCTGATGGCCACGGCTCGTCAAAATTCCGGAAATTTTCTCGAGTAACTGGATGACCCATCGAGCTGGGCTCGCCTTTATGTCTTTTCTTCGGGAATTTGGTCGAGATGATTTCGATATGTTACAGTCGAAAGACAATTGTAGTGACATTTTCGAGTCAAGAAAATAAAATTCTTAGAACAATTTTGACCGATTTCTTCGTTTTTTATACATACTTATTAAGTGATTTAATTCCGAAAGTCTCAATTGTAGTAGATTCTGTTGTGGCGATCAATGAATAAATGACACTGCAAAAATAATGTGCAAGCAACCAAGAAATTTTGTTTGTATTTTCTCTTTTCAGTACTCGTGCCGGTAAAAACAAACATGATAGGAGTTTTAGTCGAGTCAACTACTAAGAATTATTGCCTATAAATGCTAGCGTATAGCTTTATTTGTATAACACACAAAAGCTCTCAATCAATGGACACAGTGTCCGAGAGAATTTTGCTTTTGCACTGCAACAATGTTCTTTTGAACAACGCATTTATCGCAAATGAAATCCACAGTAACGTGATGATCATGTGTATCGCAGATATCATTTTACCGGGCCCGCAAAAACCGCATTTCGGCGAGCCAGTTTTTGAAATTTTAGCGATTATTGTCATGCGATACGTATCGCTCCAATGGCGGCCGCCACAGCGGCTATTTTTCAAAACGATCCCGTTCTTCAATTTGTAGCTGCCACTGGCTAACTGCAGGTATTTAATTTTGCGTAATCCGCGCCGGATTACCGGATATCCCCATTATTTTTATGCCTGTTGCGATTGTGCCTCGCATAGCGATTGATTTATTCGCTACAAAAAAGTATTCATAAGGCGCCCCTATTGATCAACGAAAATAAAATCTCGAAATAAATTGGAGACTATTAATGCAGCACAAAAAGAAATAATTTTATAGTTAATATTAAGCTATTAATTTAATTACAAAGCTAACGAGTATCGTTATTAACAACAAACTTAACACATCCGTTTTACACATTATACATTAACATTTCTCTAAATTTATATCTTAATAGATTTTATTCTTTTTGTTAGAATTAATTGTTTCCAATTAAACTTATACTTTTTTCCCAGCACTTGGAGTCCTATTGGAAAAAAATATGTAAAGAACCATTCCGATTTTTTACGGTTGGAAACATCGACAACTCGCCTGATGTCAAATATCCTCCGAGTTTGTAAGATCATCGAGCGATAATGATCGAAAAAATCTCGTACAGATCTCGGAAATTGTTTAATAGAGTCGTTTCGATTTGGATAGATGCATTAAAATTTATAATATATACATTACCATAAAATTTGGAGTAGATTCAGTTGACAAAAGTGATGAATCTGCTTATTAGCGTATCTATATTTATCTAAATTTATATGCATTGTATTATCGTATTCTGCATATCTACCTTCACAAATAACATCTCAATTAAACCATCGAGAATTTTATCAGGAAAATAACACTTTCCAATTTACTCGGCTGATACACCGGCGAGATATGTAAAGTCGCTAAGCGTATCCGAATCTCGGTTTTTAAGCTGAACAAATTTTCGTTATCTGAAAAATTGTGGTAATACATTCGAATCGACAAATGAAACCCACCTAATTCGGCCTTATCTTAACTCCTCACTGATATTTTAAACAATTTCGAATTGATATATCGTCACACCTGCGGCTATTAGTTTTTTTTTTTACGACGCACGCTCACGCTATTTATTTGTTCAATTCGGTTTTATACAGAGAATTAAATTTTGTAGTTTGAAAAATCGCCGAGTCGAAAAAAATGTCTTCCTAACGATCCGTCCAACTCCGGGGAGGTACTTGGTAATGTAATTTAATGGCGATTTAATTAATTCCACCGAAATATGCTATCAATCTTCCTCCAACGCTACAGAATTTATTTGGAAATTTAAAGCGGCCGTAAAAAGCTTTTATCCGTAAAAAAGGCCGCCTCACCGGAAATTCGAAATTACTGCCTATTCTTTACTCAACTGAGTGTGTTGAAATACTCCGAGAGCTAACCAAACATTACTTGCATACACACAAAAATTATTAAATTAATTATAATTGCCTGCTATTAATTGCGCAAAGTGCGCGATTTGGTCCATGCTGGTGCAACAAATATTGCAAATTTGCACTGTATATGTTGAAAGTTACAATTACTGTACTGGAAAGTACAAAGAAATACTCTTTGAGTAATCATTTTGATAAAATTGTTAATATAATAAGCTCCTGTACTATACACGAAATGATGGATGACTGGTGTAACACTATAACACCAGAAGCAATAAAAGAAATGGAAAAAATCCATTTTTACTATACGCATATTTTCGAAATGACGCGTTATTACTTTACTTGGTATTCGGTGTTATTATTATTAGTGATTAGGCACGGGGCATTTAAGTGCCACAGATAGTTACAACAAGAGTGAAGATTTTTCTAACTAAACTCTACAGTATAATCAAAGTCTTTGTCTTCCACAGAAGTTTGAAATCGGTACATTCGACATTAGGAAAGGGCTATAAAAAATTTACAACAGCGCGGTGCATGCCAGGCGTCGTTTTATACCCAGATTTCGCGATAAGACTTTGATAGACATATAATAACCCCGTGGAAAATTAACTCGGCTAAAACCTACGGCTTTAAATAAAGATTGCACGTTCGCTTTATCTTTCCGGCGCAACCGCGAAATTACTCTTCTAAATAATTTTTCTATAATACACACTCGAATTAATTCATCCGTTATTCGAACACGGCCCCCGATTCCCCATATATGTATTTAGCAGCGGATATTAGAACAGATCCATGGCCTAAATAATAAGATCGCATACAGATTACCGTTCAAAATGGAGACACCGTCGGAAATGAGAAGTGTCAGATAAATCTATTACCTGCCTGCGTAACTTTCCCGATGTGCTCCCGTTTTATTCTAGAATAAAATCGAACCCCGGCGCCGCGACGGGCTGATAATAAATTTAATGGCGCGGGGGACGTATCGTATTCGTTTTTCGTTTTGCAAAATTAATTCATTAATAAGTCGTTCTTAAGCCAGTTTATCGACAGGCATTTCTGGTGGAGTTCATGAAATATGTGTTCATGTGAACTAAGAGTCCCGGGGGAGGCATCGGGCTAAATTGTGATGAGTCAAAGTCCGGGGCCCCGATGATAAACTTACAGGCTTACAAAAAGCTCGCGTGTCATGTACACGCGTTTTTTCGGGTCTACTACACTGTCATTTATAATGGAAAGCCGCGTTTTTCTATACAGCATGTCCGCCCGATGAGGACTTTTTAACCCACACATCGAGCGAGCTTCAGCAGGAATTAAACTTTGGAGAGCAGGAGTTGTTGGTGGACAATCTGTAGAGCACAGGCCACACGATTTCCCATGAATTATACAGCGTTTTACACAGTTAAAGTCGCATGCGAGAGTGTCGTTTTTGCGCCGGCGGTTTGTCTTCATATTCTCCATTACGCCGTGGAATAATAGCGTAATAGGTCGGCCATTGCTTGTTAAAAATTTGATTCGCCGGGCTTTTTTCTGTCGACAAAAGCCGATACCGTGATGTACGATAGGCCGGCTCGTTTGTAAGATTATAAATAACAATTTCAACGTGGAATCAAGCTTTAAAAAAAAGCTTGTATACGATATATAAATTGGTATATGGTGGGATATTTTTTTTGAATTATTGATTAATGTAGAGCGAATATTAGATTTAGATTTGCGCCCGTAATATATTGACAATTTCGGATTCTAAGACGGTTTATACATATTTTATCGTTAATAGTTTCCTTCTGATCATAAATTCCGGATACTTCCTGGGAAGTGATGTACCGAGTTCCGACTTGAAGATGCGAACGTTAATCGAATATATTCCCCAATCGGCACAACCCCCAGAATATTACAATAGGTATAACCCAAAACTTTGCACAAAGTCTACTGCATGCCAGTAATTAACACCACCAATAACAATATTTATAACAGCTCTTTTACATATCTAACTTTGTAGATACCATTGCGCATATATTACTCATATCTCCAGCTATATCAATCGGTCTGTGCGTTCATTCCACAAAGCAATGATGAGGTGCGGTAAGGTTTTCAATAAATTTTCTGGGATATACCGGCGTGCGTAGTATACCTTTCGGCGAATTCACGTAGAGAAGTACCGGAGGGGACGGCGGCCAGTCCCGGGGGCCCGGTAAAATTGTCAAGTCGGACCGTTCGACGCACGTGCTCCGGAATTGTCCGGGCGCCGGCGACTCCGGGCGAGCGCGATGCGCGGATATTGGAGTGCCACTTAAACTTTAAATCAAATTCGGGGTCTTGATTCAGTGCGGCCGTTTTCTCGGCCGTCTATCGACATTTATTGATATAAATGCGAGCCGGTATTATTTCGCGCAGAAGGAAAAACGTATTGAAAACGTGTGTACGGCGGCCGTGTATCAAATTGTTCCGGCAATGCTGGAAATTGCTTCTGCTGATGTTGACAATACGGATAAGGAGAAATATGGTGTGGACGGTTTTTCCGGCGACGCCCCTTCGCAAGAAGTTACACCGATGCCAGAAAAAAACACCGGGATATTTGATTTATTTTTACAGTTTCTTTTGCTTTATCTGAAACCTATAAATAGTCCATTGAAATGTTATATTTAATGTCCATAATGTGTATTTATACAGGGTGTTATTTAATAACATGCTAATACTTAAGGGGGTGATTCTTGGACCCATTTTAAGAAAAAAACTTCATATAAACCTATGTCCTAAACTTCTTAACTTTTGAGATACGGGGTATTCAAGTTTTAAGAAAAAAACAATTTTTTAATGTCATTTTCGTACCACTTTCGGCGGACATTTCCAACACCTGATTTAAATTATTTCTTTATTTTACTTTAATTTTATAATTTCAACGTTTAAAAGTTATCCGCTTAAATAAATTATTGTTCAGAGTTAGATAAATCGTTTTTGGTCGTCATTCGTCCAGGGAGATGCAAATGAATGAATTTAATTTTTTTTAGCGAAACGGTGAGTTGTACGAAAAAAAGTCAAGAAATCGAATTTGTTCTAAATTGAACGAGAATTCGAAAAATAATTTTGATTTTAAGAGATAGCAGTGGCGTATCACTTTTTTATTCAAAAATATCTAGTCTGAGTCCAGTAGGGACGCCACTGTTAGAAATAAAAAAAAGATTTTTGGGCCAAAAAATGCTCTTTAATGCACAAACGCCGTACACCAAATTTCATAAAAATATTTCAAGTGGTATGAAAATGACAGTAAAAAATTGTTTTTTTTCTTAAAACTTTATTACCCCGTATCTCAAAAGTTAAGAAGTTTAAGAAATAGGTTTATATACAGTTTTTTTCTTAAAATGGATCCAAGAATTACCCCCTCAAGTATTAGCATGTTATGAAATAACACCCTGTATTTCTCCATATAAATATATATTGATACGCCGCTGATTTGTCTTGTCTTGTAACCCTGTCATCGGGTTTTTAGTTGTAAATCAAATCGTAGAAGCATCGGCTGTCGATGCAATTAAAAGCCATCGCGTACGGCGTAGCGTTTTCTATCATAAATTTTAATAAAGTCGACTTTCCAGCTTTGTAAGTAGTGGTATAATTTGGAATCTAAATGTCCGAAGACTTCCACTCGGATTAATTGGAGCGACGGTGACGATGGGTCGAGCGGAAAAAAGCTGGTACGTTCGGAAAAGGAGACGAGGCGCTCTTGTTAGGCGGGTTTTATTTTATTATTATTGCGATGGAATGGTAAAACGCTTCAGAAATGAGGCTGTAAAAATGTTAAAACGTCGGAAATTAAGTGAAACTGCATAAATTAGAGCGGACGTTATTTACGATTGTTGAAAATTTTACTTTCATCTGGTTGTAATTACTGCACACTGTGTATAGTTTTCGATACTAATTTCTAACTTCTTTTTCCTCGGGGTTTCATAATACAATATTGTCCCATTTTTCAACATATATTTCGACGCGGTATATCGAAAAGACGACGGGAAAGAGGGTACGTGTAGTTTCGGAGGGTTAAAGAAAGGAAATCTAGAACAAACTCCCGAAGTCTTTCATGTGGAAGTGGGAATTGATTTTCCTACAAGGAACGAACGCTTTAACTTTTATTAGATTTTCACTGTGTTCTTCTATATATCCGCAGGAACCGCAAACCTTTATGCGTATAAACCAAACAGTTATTATTCCATTTTATACCAAAATTTTATAATACTTTTTGCATTCCTGTTAAAGCAAATACCACATTGCATATTTGCGTTTTATTTGCTGAATCAACGTTTTTATCGACCAAAATAACTGCATCTCTAATAAAATGCAATCAATTCATTGTAACTATAAAAAGAAATGGTTTATTTGTAACAATTTTTTCTCTTATAGACACTATAGGAAAAAAATAGGAGATCGATTCAGAAGTGTGTGGGTGTGTATCAGTTCTGTTCGAATTATTTATCAATTTCACCGTTACATCTGGTTTGACAAGCAATCACGATACCTATCTCGACAATTCGGGCTTCGAGTAATACTCGTTATAGGAAATTATCGGAGGGAAATCAATACAAATTAATGTATTATGTCGTACAAAGGTAAAAAATCGTTGCTAGCATTATACACATATTACCCAAATTTTTACCGGCCACTACAGGTAAATGGTGTAGGTATTTTTGTTATTTATATTTTCGAAGTTATAATTCGACAATGGGTTATTTATTGGTTACTTCTATTGAGTAAACATTGAGTGAATTTCCAGGAAAATATTGTTCATGAATGATCTTTTCCTGCTATACGAGTTTAATGTTCCTGCTTCATTACGTCACATGGTAATTACAAATTTCCGTTAGAATCTTCAATATGCTACTTATCTCAAGCAAAAACTTTTTAATTATTCTAAAAGAAAGAAAGTGACCTATACTGGACTGGCTGCTCGGCCATTTTTCTCCCGCTCTGGACCGGTATATGAAGCAACGAGGAAACGATAATAAAAAAAACTTTTATCACCATTAACAGTTTAATTAGACTAAATTAATCGAGTTATGTTGATGACGCGCCATTAAAAACTCCCGTTCGAGCCAGCGATATTGACAAATAAATCGACTACCTGGGCTGGCAGTTCGAGGAAAAGCGGCCGTACCTCGGGGGCCGCATTCGCGACGGCCCGGCCCTGATTATATGGGGCACTTTTTCCCCGCGTATCCACTCATTACCGAGTCGCGTAGATGGATAGATAGCCGGAGCAGGAGATAACTGTGATCTGGTGCAGCTCGGAGGATGTCATTTTTCGCGATAAACGACGCTAATTACTGAAATATTCCGTTGCCGGCGGGGACGTTTATCCAGCAACATTGAAAAATTGCTAAATTGCGGTGGAAAAGCGCATTACTGCACTAGTAGCGCTATCTTGGAATTTTATACATACAAAACCTGCCAGAAAATTACATTACAAATCGCCATATTGTAGATGCACAGTTCAGCCGTGGTTCTGCGTTGAACTCGGTTCAAATATGCCTTAATCATTGAGATATAAAATTATTTACAGGTGTATCAATTTGTTGAGATGCAGCTCGTAAGTCAAGCTCAGCGTCCGCTCAATTAAGCTCCATACATTATACACCAACAGAGCCTACCGATTGTAAATATTACAGTAATTCATTTAATATAATGTAGTTTTTTTTTATGTAATCGAAGTCGTGGGAAACCGCGTTAATACTCGAGTTAAATAATATATTCGTGGTCGAAAAAAAGCCTGGAATAGTTATTTGTGAAAGGAAATAACAATTGATTCGTTTATTTCCAAGCAGTTTATTCAACTTTTATATCGTCGGTGTTACAAAGGATTAAGGTCGTGTAAATAAATCGAATTTTCGGGTAAATAACGTTATAGCGTGAATGAAACTGAATACAAATATTAAAAAAAAAAGTGAAAAAACCATACACAGAAAAATTGGTATTTTAAATAAGTACTCCATAGCGCATTCACGTAAAATATTATACCTTTTAGCGAATTATTAGCTCAAAATACATAAAATATAACGCAAGAAATTTCTCCTGTTAATACCATGAAGAAGCCAGCTGCAAAAAAAGCCTACCCATCGATTTTATTCGCTCAATTAATCGGGAAGATTAGTCAATTTTCCCACCGACACCCCAGATTAATCTCACTTACAGGAGCCACTTGCGTAATGCCAACGTACTGTTGAAATAATTTCTGGTTAAATTGTCTATATCGCCTACAGGTAGCGCTTTAATTAGACCAGCAGCGTCAAAGATGACAGAAAAAGTGCTTGGAAACGTTGCTGTTAGACAGGTTCGAATTTACAAGCGACTACAACCCCAATCAGTGGCGTACTTCATTACCTCTACACCAGGAAATTATAAACCGACTGTGTGAATAAGATAATTGAATTCTCTGCTTGATAATCCTTGCAGTTAAGGTCCTGAATTTTTGTGTTGTGTATGATGCTTCCTAGTTGTTTGTGGGACACCCTGTAGTAGTGCGTGTTTGATTTGCGCCGCTGGTTTTGTCACAAAAACCGGTCTACATAGATGCAAACACACACGCACGCAAACGAGAGGAAGAGCACAAAGTATACTTATACCCTCATTATGAGTTTTTATTTCGTTCGCTATTAAGCCACTTTTGAAGCCAGCGAACTAATGAAGCTGAATGAAAAAAGGAGGACTTATAAACTCGGCTAAACAAGTTTTAGGTGGAAATTACTTGTAGTGAAACCGATGGGACATTTATTATAACGATCGTTCGGTACTTAGAAAATTGTTGTGTTTTTTGTGTGGATGTTTACCAGCACTCCCAGTGCGTTCTGGGAGCGATTAAAATATAAATTGCTGGTTTGGTTTTGTTGTGTGTTTTCTTTAGAGGGTTGAAAAAGGTTTTTTTTTAATTTATTTTGCAATCAAAATATTTGTGATTGAATAAAGCATGTATCCTCTGCTCAAACATTATTACACGAAAGGAGCATTGCAATTAAATTTCCTCCTTAATATTAACGTATCCATCTCTGTGGGGTTGAGACGAAATTAACCCCTTTGCGAATCGAACCGAGTCGGCATATCCAAATCAAATTCGTGCTTACGGGACGCATATCGCATCCGCGGAGTTCATTAATTTCGATCGAATTATCGGCGGATTGTTCATTTTTCGGTGCATATTTTATCGAAAATTGCTTCGAATTCAATTTTCGATATATTTGTTGATATGCGCTGTGCACTTTGATATGCGCTCGATACGTCAGGACCATTCATGATGTCAATTTCGTATGCAGGATGATGTATTATTTGTGCAGTAGGTGTGTTTGGAGAACGATTTGGAGGACCATTTTTCAGGATTTTTTTTGGGTGGGAAGAATTAATTGGAATTCAATCAATTTTTGGCATCATTTTAGTTATATTTCAAACAATTTTTGTGAATTTTTTTGAATAATTTCAGCCAAAAATAACAAAGTTACGCTGTGATGTCTGTTGAAGGTTGTAAAAGAATAGTTCTCCAATTGCTAGCAGTGCTTTCCTATTTTCATCTGAATTCAAAAAGGTTTTTATTTCACATTAATAATTTTCTAAGAATATGAACATAAATGCAGGTGAAAATAATAAAAATTAATAATCGACATCGATTTTCACGATTTTTGTCTCTAATTGTGCAATGCAAAAAAAAATCAAATCAAATTATCCAGCATTTGTACTGATTTGAAATCATTAGTACTAAATCATTGCAGTTCTTGACTTCAAAGCCATATAAAATAAAAATTTGATACATGTTATGGTATTAATTAATTTAGATTTGTGAATAAATCTAACTCTCTGTGACATTAAATTAATATTAGCTCTATTTGTTTATTCGAATTAAACCTGATCGAAATTTGTTCTGGCATCGAAATTAAATCATAATTACGATAAACAGCGTTTATTTTCACCGAAAACAACTGTTAATGATCCTGCCAGTTCGTCATATCTGCTTAATAACATCGAATGAATGCGGAAAACTCTTTTTTTCGCCCTTTCACAATGACTAAGCTCTCGTCAAAACAATAGGGGTGAGTCAGTTTTCATTAGATCTACCTGGGGCTGATTAACCCCTCCTGTATAAATTCGATGGGAGCCGCATACATTAGGAAAAAGGCGTGCGTCATCCGAGCACGATATAAAATTTCCCATAATCTTCGAGCTTTATATTTTCTCTTACGGATTTTATTAGACGTAACGTTAATTTCCAAATTGTCCAATTAAGCGTTCTATAATTACTATTAGAGCTAAAGGCCGTAACTACTTCGAAGCGTCAATGCGGTGTCGGATTTCTCCTTAGAAAAATTCCATTAAGTCGGCTGATATATGAGATTTTTATCTTTTTATGGTATCTGCGCTGATTTATAACGGACGAACAACGCACAGCGCCGTGGCGTAATTATTTCGGGGATAATAAGAAATATAATACAGGGTGTTATTTAATAACATGCTAATACTTAAGGGGGTGATTCTTGGGCCCATTTTAAGAAAAAAACTTCATATAAACCTATGTCCTAAACTTCTTAACTTTTGAGATACGGGGTATTAAAGTTTTAGGAAAAAAAACAATTTTTTACTGTCATTTTCATACCACTTTAAATATTTTTATGAAATTTGGTGTACGGCGTTTGTGCATTAAAGAGCATTTTTTGACCCAAAAATCTTTTTTTATTTCTAACAGTGCCGTCCCTACTGGACTCAGACTAGATATTTTTGAATAAAAAAGTGATACGCCACTGCTATCTCTTAAAATCAAAATTATTTTTCGAATTCTCGTTCAATTTAGAACAAATTCGATTTCTTGACTTTTTTTCGTACAACTCACCGTTTCGCTAAAAAAAATTAAATTCATTCATTTGCCTCTCCCTGGACGAATGACGACCAAAAACGATTTATCTAACTCTGAACAATAATTTATTTAAGCGGATAACTTTTAAACGTTGAAATTATGAAATTAAAGTAAAATAAAGAAATAATTTAAATCAGGTGTTGGAAATGTCCGCCGAAAGTGGTATGAAAATGACAGTAAAAAATTGTTTTTTTTTCTTAAAACTTTAATACCCCGTATCTCAAAAGTTAAGTTTAGGACATAGGTTTATATGAAGTTTTTTTCTTAAAATGGATCCAAGAATCACCCTCTTAAGTATTAGCATGTTATTAAATAACACCCTGTATAACGTAATGGCATCGGAAAATGGAAACTAATATTAGTTTGTATACAACGCGCGCGTTCTTTAAATAAATTCCCGCATTTCGAGGAAGTTCCAGTTGCGCTTTCGCTAAATTAAAATCCCGGCACAGCGAAGTTCTGTCGGTTGTAAAGCAAACAAACCGCGTTTCGTATTCGTGTGTTATTCTTCGGCCGAGACAATGGCATCCAAACAGATAAATCAAAACGATTGGATAAACAAATACCGTCGACCTAGTTGTTTTTTCCGATGCTGCTACACACACTATCGGCTCTGAAAGCTTCCGAAAAACCGCTCGAAACGGCCGGTTTTAAATGTCATCGCCTTGAGATGTTTGATCGCGAACGGCCGGGCCTCGTTAACTCGCCCAGTGGAAATCTAATTGAAAGCTTTTACGTAAACTTTGCTTGTTATTGTTAGTTTTTCCTTTCATCTGCTACATTATGCTACATATTCGTTACGAAATTGCAATTTTTAAGCAACCAGAATATGACGACATTAGTGACGTCCGTCTAGCTTTATTTTGCACAAACTATATACGTATGTTTTGGGAATGGAGAAGACCACGACTTTTTTTTTTATTTTTTTTTCAAAACCGTGTGTTCTAAGAAGGCGTGTAATGAAATTTTTATTTTTTTCTGTGGCCAAATAAGGCCGCAATTAATTTATAAAGTTTGAAAAACGTCACACAATCGTCATACACTCTGCTCCAATTAAAGCGAGAGTTTCAAAGAGAAGTCATATTTAGCAAGTTTGCCACGTTTCCTATTACTCTTCTTTACTCCGCAAAATGTGCGTTTTTTGTATATTTATTGCAATAAACATTTTCTGATTTATCCATTTCTTCCATTACCTAATGGATAATTCGATATATTAATACAGAAATAACATCTTCATCTGAATAAATTGTAACCGATTTTCGTGTTAAAAACACAAATAATGGTCCTGAAAAATTTATTTGGCAACATTCTTGTCAAAGTCAATATTATCAGTAAAGTGTTTTGTGCCAAACTGCAATTCGTGTAATTTGTTTTGTGCATTTTTCAGAAAAATCTGACAAATGACAGTTTGATTTTTGTTCGTTTGTGTATTCTTTGTTACTGCGTTCGAAAATTCATACTATTTACTATACAACAAGACGTGAGTGGTTCATGATTGGTTGATAAGGTATGAGTCAAAACCCGAAATTTTTAAATTTCAAAGGGCTATAACTTTTTAATTATAACACATTTTGAGCAACTGAAAACGGTTTTGAGCTCTAATAAATCATTTCTAATCGTATCTTTTGCCGAAATCCGCATATCTCACATCATGGTCTTCTCCATTAGAGTCGCTTTTAATAGGTGCATATTAAACCGCAAGAACGGAAATGAATCCTATAAAAAGCCCAACCCAACCGTCAAGACCGTCTTCTTTTCAACTCTGGCAATATAATGATAAAGCAGTGAACTTGAGAGTTACCTTGTGCCTCGTACCTGTCGAGTCCAGCAGCTCGGCGTAGCGATTACACGTACTGGGCCTCTCTACAGAGTCTACACGCTGGACCAGAATCGCTTGTGGCTACCACCTGTCCCTAGCACTCGTCGCCATTGGTCCGATTCACCTCCGTGCTTTTTTTTTACTCCTGCTTTCTCGGTTATTTTTTTCGAGTTTTCTCCTCCTCATCTCGACCGAAGCCGTTTCGATTTTTCAAGTTTTACTTACACTCGTAAAACGGACGTTCACTGTACCGGTTTTGTAATATTATTGAAATTTGTTTAATATTCTTATTACTTAATTAAAATTTAATTACTTTCGTCGTTATCGCAAAAGATACTCAGTGGATACCTAAACCTGTATCAAGCTTTTTAAGTTATAATACTAACTTGACATTTGTACATTTTGTTCTTATGGAGCATTTATCAATCTTTAAATTGCTAAATAACATTAAAAAGAAGCCCTGAATACGGTCCACAATATTTTCATTAATTAAAAAAGTTGCTGTAGAAAAACCCGCATTTTCGTTTATTTTTTTTCCACCCTCCCGCGATCATCGAGCAGCTTAACTTTAGTAATAAGCCGTCGATTCGGCCCGTCGGAATTAGAGGTAAATCATTATCGAAAACAAGTAGTTGGAGAGCCCTTCGCCGGCGGGACGAGGGTTGGCCCCGAGCCCCCGAGGAGCTTTGATTTAGGGGCTACAAATCCGGGCGGGATTCCGGGTTGTCGAACGCCTCCTCGGGGCCCCCGGATCGCGTCAACTACCGAAGAAATTTCGCACGATTAAATCACATTTTTACCACCACCCTTTTCCCAGGGGCAGTTAATTTATACACCTAAATTTGCACATAAAATTATACACCTTGTACAATTAATTAAAGTATATACAAGTAGAGTTTATAGTGGTATATAAACTGCTAATTTACGTGCTAATCTGGCATTATGATGTCAATCTAGTTTCTGTTTTAGTTCACCATCACAATTTCTTTGGCTCAATTAAGCTCATCTAAAGCTTCATTGTAACCGAAATGCCACATTAAAATTAATTAACTAAAACAGGAGTGTGGATTATTGGCAATGAATAAATTGTTGTATGCTGGCACGTGGGTTGGTTCTCGCGAAATCAAATTTAAAGAAGGGGGTTTTTATTAGTCAATAAAAGGACGATAAACATCGAAAGTCCCGGGCCGGTGCAACCCAATGGGGTAATTCGCACCCGATAACAAAGGGCTGATAATTATGATTATTCTAACGACGAAATTAAAACTCGCAGTTGGGGAGATTTACATCGTGTTTTAGCGTTTCGCCGAGCGTGGGGATCTTTCGAATAATTAGAAATTTATAACAAATTTGATTCTATACCTGACAAAATTCGATTCGACCGGTAGATTACAATTTTTTCGATGCCACGCCAGCTTGATTGATGCTTCGAAGCGAACAGGTAGTCGAGTTTCGGTGCCCATTAAATAACTCTTCGTTTTCGCTGACTACCATCGAAATATACTTATATTAAATTAGCTGATAGAAATCTAGGTGGTGCCGTGAAATATATAACTTCATGAAATTGCGGGGCGGTAATTTCCTGCGGAGCAATTAAAAATTATCGATTAAGCGCCGCACAAAACATCAGGATGAGTCGCCGAGTTTTATGACCGGGAAATAATAATTATTAAATAAACGAGTGAACTAATTAAGAGTAAACTGCGTCGGGAACAGTCAAAGAAAGTGGTTTTCGCGATGAAATAAAATCCGCATAAAACCGTAATGAATAGTTTCAAGAAACCTCTTAATGTCGTCGTAAAAAAGCAACCCCCGTTTCGCGCCCTTCGCTTTCATGCGCCCCTCATTTACCTATGGGGAATGGGGAAATTCCGCTAGGGGTAAACGACTCAGGGTTGACGAACTTGATAAAAATACTGCAATTTTTCTTCGCTTCTGGTGCTGATCCTAACCCACCCCTATGGTATATATTTAGATTAGATTGTAGATACAGCTGGGGCAATTTTCCTTCGAATTAAAGCCTCCAATAATAAACTATTGTTATTCAAAAGAAGATTGTTGCAACGAGAAGATTGGAAATACATTAATTATGTGGAAGTATGTATATTTGAGAGACCTTTTCCAATTTATTTTTGTTGCGTATTCCAATTGTATCTGCAGTAAAAAATTTACAAGCCCTTCGACCTGCTGCCTATTGAGCGAATATTTGTTTTCAAACCTGCCTTTTTTGTACAATCGGGAAAAAAGTTTTACAAGGCGATATCCGAAACGGAGTCGTAAATGTTCGCTTTCCGCAGATATTAACAAAATAAAACATAACTTTTTTTATAGACAAAACATTTGTTTCCTTCAGCCGGCGAAAGGAGGCCGGATAATCCGGATTTACGAGGCTTCAATTTTTCATATTGAAATGAAAAAAAAAACTTTGCACGGGGTGTAATATATTAATTTGTTTTGGGACCGGTTTCATAAATATGTAAAGCGCGCATTAGAAGAGGAATATAACAAAAAAACAGAGCGGCTCGAATCTGGAATTTGAGCAGAAAAACATCACATATCCCCAGCGTATATGTCACGCAAGAGGAAACAGAAATCCTGCTGCACTACATCTAGGCCATTGACACCGAAACGGGGGGATATAAAAACTTTAATACCGCCGAAAATAGAAAAAATTTACTCGCAAAATAATTCCCTTTAACCCCGTTTCTCCGTATTTGATTACATCCGAAATGCAACCCTATTAATTCAGTTTGCAACCCGAATCGTCCCACTTCTGATTGCTGAACACAATACCTCTCTCGCGGAAATGCCCATTACATCTATTAAACCCGACAAGTGAACCGGAATCTCGTTCTTAGCCGGCATTCCTTTGTCCCATTGTCAGCAGGACTCCAACCACGCAGCTCGAAAAACCGTCGCCAAATAATTCCTCTAATTGAAAACTCATCTAAACATCTACATATATGTTACCCCGGTGCAGTTCGACGCACTTCCCTTTCGACTCCCGCAAGACGGGAGAATTATGTCGTTTTCGGCCGTTGTTCGAGGCTCGTGCTATAGATAGATTTGGAGACGGAGTTCAACAAACAGTCTGCTGGGGGTACGGAACGAGAGAAAAACGCCGGGGACTAATTAAAAAGAGAGGAGAGTTCACACGAGCCATCCCGTTTCGATGATTCACGCCGCTGGATAAATTTAGAAGCTAAAGACAGTAGGAATACCGGAGGGTGATGCACACGTTTGGTATGATATCCCTGTTAGAGAAAACGTAAATTTTGTTTAGTATTATCTAGTATAGGAATAGTAAAAAGATTGTAGAGAAAGAGAGTAGCTAGAATCGTTCTTTGAGATTCATACAATCCTTGAGGTTGAGCTAATACAAGGAAGGTTACTCAATTCTTGTAGTTCACTCAATCTTTGAGGTTTACTTCATTCTTAAGATTCATTGTATACTTATTGCTCGAAGTTTACCTACTCAATCATTGAGATTCATTCAATCGTTGGGGTTCACTTAATCTGTAAGATTCACTCATTCAGTCATTGAGGTTCGTTTAATTTCCTGAGATTCATTCAATCCTTGAAGTTCACTCAATCTTTGAGGTTTTTTCAACCTTTGAGGTTTACTTCATTCTTAAGATTCATTGTATACTTATTGCTCGAAGTTTACCTACTCAATCATTGAGATTCATTCAATCCTTGAAGTTCACTCAATCTTTGAGGTTTTCTCAACCTTTGAGGTTTACTTCATTCTTGAGATTCATTGAATACTTATTGCTTGAAGTTTACCTGAATCCTTAAGATTCATTTACTGATTGGGGTTCACTTAATCTTTAAGATTCACTCATTCAGTCATTGAGGTTCGTTTAATTTCCTGAGATTCATTCAATCCTTGAAGTTCACTCAATCTTTTAAGTTTACTCAACCTTTGAGGTTTACTTATTTCTGGAGATTCATGCTTGAAATTTACTTAATCCATTCAATTCTTGAAGTTCTCCCAAACCTTCCAAGTTCACTCAATCTTTGAGGTTTATTTAATCCTAGAGATTCACTCAGTCCTCGAGATTCATTCATTCCTTGACCTTCCCTCAATCCTTGACCTTAACTCAATCCTTGACCTCCCTTAATCCTTGACCTTAACTAAATCCTTGACCTCCCTCAATCCTTGACTTTCACTCAATCCTTGACCTTCCCTCAATCCTTGAGGTTACTGTTCACGTTTTCCAATAAAAAAATCGTACATTAGGTCCTACTTTTTTCGACGAACGATTATTTTTAGTAGCTCATATGGTTTCAAAGATAAGTAGCTTCCTTTCCGTTACTCAATACAAATATTCCGAGGCGTCTAGACTCCCCTGCCGACATCCGAGCAAAAAGTCTCTTTACTTCGCTCGGCTTTTTCGGTTTTTTTAGTAGGCGTCGGTTCCAGTTATACATACATTTTTTCCCCGAGTTTTTTTTTATTAACGTTTTAAACGAACGGCGGGGCTGTTGAAATAGTGAAGCGAAGGGAACGAATAAAAAATATGGAAACATCGGAGTTCTATTTCGAGAACCGATACGGTTCGTACATCAATTTAAAAATTGCGCAATAAATGACCCGTTTTTTTAAATACAATTATTAATGTCGTTATAGTCCATTCATAAATGGTTCAGGCTGTATAGGACTCATTTATGAATAGACTATAAAATCTTCTCAGGGAGAAATGAAGTTGGAATTTGTGCGTTCAATTTCAATCGCACTAATATCGTTATCGGCGATTATTGATCATTGATCTGATGACACGGTTTGATATTAGCGAAATTTGCGAGCGTTGCGATTCGAATTCGAAATAAATTCATTGACTACATCGCGTCCAATTCGGCGATTTATCACCAGTCAATAATATTCCGGCCCTCGAAAAGAATATGACTAATGGACGTATCGAAATGTCGGTACGGGAAAACCATTATTCCGCCGTTGCCGGCCGAAAACTAATTGTAAGAAAGTTTTAATCGATTTTTCGTCGCTACGATTTCCATCGCAGAAGGTTACGGATTAATTATTTCGGAATTCTAAGATCAACTCTATCGAGATAAAATGATTAATTGGTTTTTATTAATCACGCGAGGAGAGTTCTTACCCCGCTGGGCACAACTGATTAATTGCGCATACCACGTCTCCAGCTATTCTTGCTAGTCTGTAAGCAACCAGTTGCAAATTTCAAGCTTTTTGTGTATACTCAATTTATAATAAAATAGTTTCTCGCCTGCGCATCGTAAAAAACCTCTCCTACGAGCGTTTCCTATGAAAACATTATTTAAATTCGGTCAGGCATCAATGGATAAAATACACAAAATTTAATTGAAACAAGCCAAGCGAGACGGCTAAGGAGCGAGACGGGAGAAAGATCCGAGACGCACAGCCTCCCTACATTGATAACCGTTCAGCCGCAGACGCGGTTTTCTTTTATTTGTACAGGATGTCCGCCCTGTTTTGTCGAATTTCGATTCACGCTCGGCACTCTAGACTCCATTCGATTACACCTAAACGCCTAAACGATCATTAAATGTACCTAGAAATAATAATGTTGTACCATTTCAATTATTTAAAGCGCGCGTGTGGTCCATTTTATAGTCAGTTTACTCGAATTTGGTGAGATACCTACTTTAGATATTCGACGGTAAATAACAGTAATGGAGCCTCAAATCTCCCTTCCACTAATTATGCCGCATTACCAATGTATTTGGTACCAAATTAAATCAAAGACCACACAGCTGAGCGTCGATGTTATCGTACTAGATGCTCGCATATAGACCCGAACGATCTGACAATTACATTCGATCAGTATTTCGTAATTGCCTTTTTATTGCTTTCCCAATTAGCGCTTGATCATGTTCTGCTCGCTTAATCTACGAGAGGCTCGGGAAGTTTTCGGGGTAGAGGAAAGAACGCACCTGATACTGATTTCCCAAAAGCAATTTTTAGCTACCAAGAGCAATGGGAAGCGTTAAATAATTTAACAACATCCCAGCCGGAGAGCGGTGTTTGTATATATACGAATGGGGTAAAAATGCTGTGTTCGATATAATTTAAAATTCAATTAAATACCTCTATTAAAGCTGCCTTTATACAAAGTTAATAAATCCTTTTGAAAGAGATAATAATCGATGATGTAGGTAAGTATCTTAACCGCAATATTTTACGCGTCCTATCGAGTTAGATGGTGCCTTAATTATTGTAACTGGGGCGCTATTTCGACCCTCGAGCAGGTATTATTCGTGATACAAAGAGGTTATTATTTTTTTTGGTTGCCGAAAATAACGGAAGTCCAAACCACCCTACATAATTGAGATCAAATACCGAATCTTTCCATCCTTTGAGTTTATATGGGAAGGTTTTTTTTGTGGACGCCTGAATTTCACGCCGCAAGAAATCAGAAAACAAATAAGGCGGGATTCAATTTTGTCGCTCACAATGAGATACTAATGATTTCGAATTAGATACGATTGTGAGAAAACCATTCCGGATGAAATTTTACAGTCGAAAGAGAAGTATGTTATTGTTCGATCGTCCGCAACTGGTTTTACGCGAGGAAAAAATCGCTGCGAATTTTTACGAGGCGTGTTTCAATTTAGTTCTTCTTTCAGAACGCATAACAGGCCAGATATTTTCCTGTCGCCAAAAAAATCCCCGGTTAATTGATTTGCCCCCGAGTTATATTTAATTAAAGCGAAATAATTACCGCAAACAACTTTGGTAATTTTGAAAGAACTCGTCATAACATTCTTAAAATGGGAAATCGATAACCAATTTAAAAACCAGAAACAACGCTGGAATAATCCTGCACGTAATTTGTCTTTTCAAAACTTAATTAGAGTGCGTGTTCGCTGAAATATTGCAAAAAATATAGCAAAAATTATTCTTTGTTGAAACTCAAATACCTACCTGCATAGCTTGTTACTTATGTAACTACAGATCGATAACTATATCCAGTTATATAGAGTAGTTATTGGCGCATGGTGTAGCTCCTGCTATGTGCATCGAGCTGTAAGCGATTAACATTTACACTCGGGCGAGTTAATTAAATAATATTTCGTGTCCTCTTGATTTTTCAGTACGTCGATACGGCTTGTTATGCGATACCTTTGAGCCGCTACTTGGTTTCTTTCTTGATTAACGACTCATTTTTTGCTTAAAAAACGTACGGCTTCGCGGTTTGGATATGCCTACTATATCCAAACACACGTCCAAGGTTTCACTGACGAAAATAAAACTCGACGGTATCGATTTCGTATGACAAAGTTTTGAAAAAATATTTGGTGCAATTCAATTACGAGCTTTTAAAAAAATGGGTAAAATTCCAGCTGGCCGTTTCCGCACTGAAACCTAAAAAAAATATTAATTTAATGCGAAATCAAATTTTGATAGCGCTATACGCAAAATCAGTTTTACGCTGTTTTGTTTCAGATATTTATTGGTTTAATTTTCATAGTGTAACCATAAAGTATTCCGATTAGTGGTCGAATTAACTTTGCAGTTTATGAATATTAAAATGTTCGGTTTTTGATTTTATGCGCTCGAATTATAATTCCACTGAAACGCGACCAATAAAAGGATGTTTTTATAATACGATTTTTTTATTCTATATACTCGCATAATGGAAAAGACCACGACTTTTTTTTAAATTTTTTTTTCAAAACCGTGTGTTCTAAGAAGGTGCGTAATGAAATTTTTATTTTTTTCTGTGGCCAAATAAGGCCGCAATTAATTTTTAAAGTTTGAAAAACGTCACACAATCGTCATACACTCTGCTCCAATCAAAGCGAGAGTTTCAAAGAGAAGTCACATTTAGCAAGTTTGCCACGTTTCCTATTACTCTTTTTTAATCCGCAAAATGTGCGTTTTTTGTATATTTATTGCAATAAACATTTTCTGATTTATCCATTTCTTCCATTACCTAATGGACAATTCGATATATTAATATAGAAATAACATCTTCATCTGTATAAATTGTAACCGAGTTTCGTGTTAAAAACACAAATAATGGTCCTGAAAAATTTATTTGGCAACATTCTTGTCAACGTCAATATTATCAGTAAAGTGTTTTGTGCCGAACTGCAATTCGTGTAATTTGTTTTGTGCATTTTTCAGAAAAATCTGACAAATGACAGTTTGATTTTTGTTCGTTTGTGTATTCTTTGTTACTGCATTCGAAAATTCATACTGTTTACTATACAACAAGACGTGAGTGGTTTATGATTGGTTGATAAGGTATGAGTCAAAACGCGAAATTTTTAAATTTCAAAGGGCTATAACTTTTTAATTATAACACATTTTGAGCAACTGAAAACGGTTTTGAGCTCTAATAAATCATTTCTAAACGTATCTTTTGCCGAAATCCGCATATCTCACATCGTGGTCTTCTCCATTAACTTGTGAGTAAACGAATAGGGAATTACATCGCCCTGTAAATACACAGCACATATGCGGGTGAGTCGCAGGTTCGTCGCATTCCTAAAATAATTTATCGCCCAGACCATCGTTCGCAATTCGTATCGTTTTATTAGACATGTGCGAGCTTGTAAATGTATTCTACGTGTTGTGTCTGCATCGCATTTAATTATGACAAATACTTTATTCCTCGATGCATCAAGCGCAGTTTGCGGGCGACCCGTTCCATTTCCTCCGGCGTTGCACTGTGCAATAAACGCAGCGCATCCGTCGCGACGCCCTCGAACTGTTCCCAGTAAAAGTCTCAGCACCCGACGAAATTAGCAATAGTTATTTAACCCGCATTAACAATTTAAATACAGCTACAATTTTCTTAAATTAACGCGCTGGTAATGAAGAAAACGATTAAGCGGAAAAAATGTATACAATTTCCCTGTATTTCCGAATAATGCACGAAATGCATGCCATTCCATGCGGGTAATTTTAATTTCTAATTACGTGTCGCTTTAATTGCGCGTTTGTTAATCACATTTTAATTGGCACGTAATTTGAAGCTTGTGCCTCGGACGCTTCGCCTAATAAGTAATAAGAAATCGGTTTGTCAGCTGCACCAGTGCAAAAATTAAACCTAATTGTAGGTACAGATCGACAGGAATAGCTGCAGATTTGTACGCCAAGGTCGCGCAGGTCACGTCTGCTGCTATTCCTGTCGTACTGTACCTACTTCCAAATTGAGTATGAGAATTATATTGTGAATATGTCCTTAAGATTGTTCGAAAATGAAGTCATATTACCTACATGTAATTTATTATTTTTTATGGATTATTTTGAATGATAATAGAATAATGAATCGAAACGTAATTTTATCGAAGTTCCAATCTGTTGTTGCGCATTTTTCATAAAGCTCGCCTATTATTTTTCGAGGCGTTTTTACGACCCGACAAGCGACATTTGTCAGCCGGCCGAGATTCCTGCCCTTTCTGTACAAAAAATGTATCTTCTTACAGAAATAATCTAACGATCGAGCAACAAGTGTTCCTCAAACATTAGGGGGTAGAACATGTGGTGGTACTCGGCAACGAAAATAAATCAAATCGATTTTATGGACGGTACTCGATTCACAAAGAATCGAGAATCGCTATTCGAATCGATTTTATACAAAAAAAGTGCGGTTTGCGATGCAATTTGCGCTGGTTTTAATGCTGCAAATCGAAAGTTCACTGTTTTTTTTTTTGATAATTTTTGTAATTGTTGTATGTGAATAAGCAATATTTTTGTTGTGGAAGAATTGTGTTGTATTAACGTTTTGTCAAATAATAACAATTTAATTTGTGATGTTGACTCAAAACTCCGTGTTTATATTAACCAAAAATCCGGGAAATTGGGCTCGAGATGAGCATTCTCATATTAATATCTGTTTGTATAGGATTCCCAACTAATTCTCGTTATTTACAAAAGGCGAAACGAAGTGGAACTTCGCTCGAATCAAACATTGTTATTTTTCATACGAACGCTTTTATGATATAAAATGTTCGGTGCAATTGCTACTCGACCATTTCGAACTAAAGAGTGCGAAGTAAAGACCTGTCGAACTTTATAAATTGAGTTTAGAAGTTGGAAATACCACTGGATAGAGGTTTTCGTTATCGCGGTTTGTTTGCGCTAGCAAAAACACGTGTTTACATATCGAAAATATACAATATTTATTCCTCCATCGCTTTGATTTTTGTAGAAATATTAACGCATTCGATGTTGCTTTGGTGTAGTGAAAATTCGAGCAGGAGAAAGCCGCGACCGACATCTTGTTTTCGAAACCAGTTCGATTAAAAAAAGGCTTTTTTAAAAGGGGTCGCACCTGTCGTCTAAGAATCCTCGGCGTCCTTCAAACGCTACGTAAAAGATTTCATATTCTTTTGCAACCGGTCAACTCCGGTGTTTAAACACCGACTGTCGGCCGCAATTAGCCGGGCAAAAAACCGCGTAATGAGTAATACAGGTGATATGGATTATTATCGTTAATATAATGGATAACAGAATCTTGATTTTATTGGGAATTTGATTGAGGGAATATCGCAATAAACATGGTCTTCACGGTTTTTGCAAAAATTTATAACCACCGCCTATACATCCTCAATTATCTATTAAAACTAAATGGTTATAGATATTTGAGAAAAAATGGAGAAGACCACGACTTTTTTTTTAATTTTTTTTTCAAAACCGTGTGTTCTAAGAAGGCGCGTAATGAAATTTTTATTTTTTTCTGTTGCCAAATAAGGCCGCAATTAATTTTTAAAGTTTGAAAAACGTCACACAATCGTCATACGTTCGGCTCCAATCCAAGCGAGAGTTGCAAAGAGAAGTCACATTTAGCAAGTTTGCCACGTTTCCTATTACTCTTCTTTACTCCGCAAAATGTGCGTTTTTTGTATATTTATTGCAATAAACATTTTCTGATTGATCCATTTCTTCCATTACCTAATGGATAATTCGATATATTAATATAGAAATAACATCTTCATCTGTATAAATTGTAACCGATTTTCGTGTTAAAAACACAAATAATGGTCCTGAAAAATTCATTTGGCAACATTGTTGTCAATTTCAATATTATCAGTAAAGTGTTTTGTGCCGAACTGCAATTCATGTAATTTGTTTTGTGCATTTTTCGGAAAAATCTGACAAATGACAGTTTGATTTTTGTTCTTTTGTCTATTCTTTGTTACTGCGTTCGAAAATTTATATTATTTAGTATACAACAAGACGTGAGTGGTTTATGATTGGTTGATGACTTATGAGTCAGAACCCGAAATTTTTAAATTTCGAAGGGCTATATCTTTTTAATTATAACACCTTTTGAGCAACTGAAAACGGTTTTGAGCTCTAATAAATCATTTCTAATAGTATATTTTGTCGAAATCCGCATATCTCACATCGTGGTCTTCTCCATTAGAGCATTTAAGAAGAATACAAGATATTGGCTTTGAGTGAGTATAGAAATAAATTTAAAGGTAGAGGTTATAAACGATACTGGTCGATTTTTATTCGATTTTATTGACTCGAAGTGGAATGCAGGCGGGTATTAAGACAGGTGCAACAACAACTATCGACCGAAAGTAAGAATAAGGTAAAACTAACGGTCTCCGGTTCGAGATCTGATATTTACATATCTCTCGAAACGAGTTTAATCGATACAGTATTTGAGTTCTACACCTACGGAATGTATTTTTGTAATTTTTTTTATTTCGGTTTAAGCCGCTTTAGGTAGTCGATAAAAAAACGACTTAATTTGTTACAGAAGGGACCACACAATTACCCGCGTGGATTTTTCTCGCTATCGTTGCATCGGAATTAAAGGCGATTATCGGGTGCAGTCGGCTCGCTACCTCCGATTGCGCCCAACAAGACTACTTGATATTTCTTCGCATCGAAACTTTAGAAATTGAAAAATCTATAAAACTGACAATGACATCGAAAAGCTTTTAAATTGTTCGCGGTGCGAAATATTCGGAAAGGCTTCCAGTGCGCGATCAACTCGGTGGTTTTTATCCGGATAAAAATTTGTTAATTTACAGTAAATCTCGCGGGAAAAGATGGAATTAATTGGCCGCTTTTTACGAGCTCTAATTATTTAATAGATATTGTAAAATAATTACGACATGCGCCTATAAATCAATATTTAACTGGATATTAGAACATATTAAGCACGGTTATTAAATACATTTTAATTCAGTACACGCCTATACTTTAATAAATGCAGCGACTAAATATCATTTATTCATAAACGCTCGTAAAATTTGAATACAAATGAACTAAAAATTTCAATAAATTCCGAAAAAAAAACCTCGCAATGAATACTGATTAATAAAGAAATTACGAACAATTTGCAATAGATAATTTAATTTTAATTTCAAAAACTTCGATAATTACGGCTTAATTAGAAACTTCAATTCCTCCTCCGGCAGCGTTATAAACAAATTCAAATATAATCTAACGAATTGAATTTTAATCAATCGATTAAAGTATCCCAGGCTTAATTCTAATCCAAAGGGTAGGTAACTTTTAATTATTTAATCCAAATGTTTAGCAACGATTTCAATACTATTATCTAATAAAAAATTGTAGTATAGATACAGTAGTTAAATCGCATTTATATAAGTGAAATTTCGTAATTCTCATCAGTGTTTTCACTGGGCTTTTAAACGCTAATCTTGTTTTCGATGCTCCTGATATCTCCAAATGAAATTATTATAATATACCGTTTCAAAGTTTAGTCGATAAAACCAGGCGAGATTATCGGTTGTCACATTCTACCGAAGATTTTGTTAATTGCTTTATCGTGTCTCTGATGAAGGGAGAATTTACATTTTACCACGATTTTACTTCCAAAAACGGAGTAATGAGATAATTGCACGTAGGAAGAGGCCTAAGAAAAAGCACGTATGTAATAGACAATTCGTTTGAGCAGAGCTTTTCTATACTCTAATGCGAACCAATGACCAAAATAAATCTAATTAGCGAAATGGAAGCGTCGATAAATTATAGCTCTCGAATGTGAACAACCTCTATCTCACGTCCATCTAGTATAAGAAAACTGGTTGTCTCACTAATAAAAGACCCGAAGAATATCCCGTAGATTAGACAGGTCATTATTAGACTTAATCATTCGCGTACGCATCGTAATTTATTCAAAAAATACGCTCCGCATTGGAATTATTTAAATAGTATGACATTTAAAATTAATGTATGCATACCAGAATATGATTTAGTTTAATGGGTGTCGTTGGGAAATTATAGATATGCGAAAAAACCTGGAGCTGCTAGGAGTGGGCTTGTTAATTTAATTTTACAGTTTGCTGTTGAAACAGTGTAAATAGTATTGTCCAATTACGCACGATTAATCATCGCTTCAGACACTAATTAAAAAAAATTCAACGGTTTGTCTTCGAAGCTGCATTCAAAGAAACGTCCAAATATCATTTTTAAAAGCGGATTTTTATTAGCGACGATTCCCCGGGCACAAAAACGGTTGAATCTTTTGATTAATAGAGCCATTGTGGAACCGTCGTCGACATAATAAACACATTACAATACATGATTTGCGGGACGGATCATCCGGGAGATGAATAGTTATTTTTCGTGAGAGCTGTCTTTCGGAATACAATTCGTAAAATTGAATCGAATTAGAAAACTTTATAAAATTCAATCGAGACAAGGTGATGGGATTTTTAATTTAATTGAATCGAGCGAAGAGAAGAATCAATTTAAAGAAGACGAATTTCTTCGGCGCAAAAAATTATCAGCTCCCATATGAAGATAATCTGAAATATAGAGTGTAAATGATGGCAAGTCGTAAGATACACAAACGTCGTTTCTGCGGAGCGTCGGGACGCCACCGGGGCATATCTGATAAATATTCACCCTCGTTCATCGCGACCTTTGAATTTATAAATTGTCCCCCGAGATATACGCATAAGCAAAAATGGAATAAAAGTTTAATCGGTTCTTTCGGTTCCGATGGATGAATAAAAATATTTTTTACGGCGTGTGTCGCCAAGGCGATATTTGCTCATTGAATGCGGTTCATCGACAAAAAAATTAATTCCAGTGAATCAATGCAATATAGGTACGAATGTTTGTATTTTACTATGTTGTTTGGATAATAAAATTGTGAAAAAATATATCCATATATGATTAATGCCGGTTTAATGACGAATAAATAGGCATCAATGTTCGATGCATTGCAATAAAAATTTCAAACGCGGATAATTAATATTCAAAAAGTCACTCCCATATATCATTCGCCATTGGTACTATTGAAATGCCGGTATAAATCATGTCACAATATTAATTTACCATTAAAGGCTTGCGCAAAAATTAGCCATAAGCTAATTGCAATTATTGTTTTTTTTAATTACCGGCAACAGAGTCGCGCTGATTTTAACGAACAATACGACTTCATTAATAATCCTGTTAACTCCATAAAAAAATCCTCTCCGTCTAATTTACTACGCATAATTAATTGATTACTGTTTTTGCATCGTTACGAAATATCATCTTCCTGTATAACCTGTCCATAAATCGACAGTTTAATGCGACCCAACCGTTTCGAATGATCCTCCCAGCTACAGCCAGTGCCTCAGCAACAGGAAAGTAGCGTGGGTAACAAACCAGCGAATTATAACGATAATTGCGTACGTAAATAAAGTTAATTGAAATATTTCATATATTGTTCAAAAATTCGATAAATGATACCTATCGCGCCAGCATCGATTATAATCACGTTTCATTGGGGATAATGGAAACGTTGATTAAAATGTTGAAACAAAGAAAAAAAAACTAGAACATTGTATTCTGATGTTTTGTTAATATATTTCAATAATTGGTCCATTGGTCCATGGGCCTATGTTGGTCCATAGGCCTATTCCTACTGATCATGGGGTTATTCTACTGATCCAGGAGGCTACACCTGGTCCATGGGGTTCTCCTGGTCTGTCTGGACTACTGATCCATGGAGCTATACTAGTTCAAGGGGTTATACTGGTCCATGTGGCTGTAGTGCTCCATGGGTCCATAGATCCATTGGTCTTATAACTATATCAATGTCTCTGTTATATTAGCTACATCTGTTAAGTTAACAGTACTTTCTGAATTTCTGTAGACCTTCTGGAGTAATTAATTCTTTTCATTCTCTAGTATTATCACCGGCGATTGTATCTCAAGGTAATCCGCGCGATTTTACATTACTTTCAGCACATGCATTGTACTGGACGTATCTCGTTGATCGCATAAAATGGAGACGTCATTAACTCCATGCGCTGCCGTTTGGTTTATTTGTTTTCGGACATTTTCGCCGGCGGCCGGCGTAATTAGAGCTAGCGGTAACTCGAGAAAAATAGAAATATCTGTGCGGGTTTTGGTTGTTATTTTTCAATACAACAAGTAGATTGCAACCGGATTGTTGCATTACCTATACTGAAACTGGAGCTGATGCGCTGGTAGAACTTGATTGACGGTCTTGTGTTTTGAATAATAATTGATGAGTTGTCGTTAATGAACTCTACATAAAGGTAAACAAACTCTATCAGAGCATAGTTAGGCATTAAATTAGTTGGCGAGAGGTGCATAATTATTACACAGTGAATCGAAATCTCGTTGGTTTTTGTGAGTACTGGGTTTATTCAAATGCTCATCCGTCCTATCGCCTTGGTTCTTAATGAAACTGATCCGGATTAACCGTGGCGGGGCGTTTTTGAAATTATTTCGTCGGCGTGCAAGATAGAGATAATAGTTACGTAGCCGAGGAAAAGCACAAAATCCCATTAGCCACAAACGTGGACTATGTTTGATTAGCCGGGCGACATTAAAAATGGTAAATCCTCGAAAATCCCCTCTAACGAAAGCGACACGTTTTTAAATTTCCATAAGTCGGTCGAAATTTAATCGTATGTTGACACGCTGTCGCTTTAACGGATGATTAGTTTAACGTATAGGAAGCTTAATCGCCAGCTAACTAACAAGAAAAAATATTTTAATTGCAGCTAAAAACTAAATTGTATAAACTCATTAACTAACTAAGAAGGACGGTTTGTAATATAAAAATTAATCTAAAATAATTAGAGAAATGAATTTTGCACGAGCCGAAAACTCGTTTATGGCGAGGGGAAAACTTTAAAAACAAATTAGCCGTCCTTAACTGCAGTTATGAGCGCATAGCTAATAATTTAAGTGAAAAACTTCTGAAAACCATGAAAGAGATAATCCGGCGAAATTATTTCGCGGATTTCAAATACTTCTCGCTCCAGCGGGACTCCTAATTATTATTCCAGTCATTTCATCGACTTAACCTCCTGCTTCTTTCGCAAACAAAAATTTACATTTTTTAAGCCAATTTCGTCAAACGTCACGTCTACAGATATTTCTAACGATCTGTAGGTACCTACAGTTTGTGCACAATGGAGAAGACCACGATGTGAGATATGCGGATTTCGGCAAAAGATACGATTAGAAATGATTTATTAGAACTCAAAACCGTTTTCAGTTGCTCAAAATGTGTTATAATTAAAAATTTCGGGTTTTGACTCATACCTTATCAACCAATCATAAACCACTCAAGTCTTGTTGTATAGTAAATAGTATGAATTTTCGAACGCAGTAACAAAGAATAGACAAACGAACAAAAATCAAACTGTCATTTGTCAGATTTTTCTGAAAATTGCACAAAACAAATTACATGAATTGCAGTTCGGCACAAAACACTTTACTGATAATATTGACATTGACAACAATGTTGCCAAATGAATTTTTCAGGACCATTATTTGTGTTTTTAATAAGAAAATCGGTTACAATTTATACAGATGAAGATATTACTTCTATATTAATATATCGAATTATCCATTAAGTAATGAAGAAATGGATAAATCAGAAAATGTTTATTGCAATAAATATACAAAAAACGCACATTTTGCGGAGTAAAGAAGAGTAATAGGAAAAGTGGCAAACTTGCTAAATGTGACTTCTCTTTGAAACTCTCGCTTTGATTGGAGCAGAGTGTATGAGGATTGTGTGACGTTTTTCAAACTTTACAAATTAATTGCGGCCTTATTTGGCCACAGAAAAAGATAAAAATTTCATTACGCGCCTTCTTAGAACACACGGTTTGAAAAAAAAATTGTGGTGTTCTCCATTAAACCATCCAAAAAAATAATTTGGCAACACTGCCATTTATGACGTAGTAAATTTATGGTGACGTGCATCTAACTTTGTTTTGCACAAACTATACACTGTATTAGCGATCAATTCAAGTCATTGGTAAACGTTCGAATAAAATGACAGCAGTAAATGAAATTAATTTAATCCAAATACTGGATTTCAAAGGAAAACATCCGCCTCTCAGCTTGTCCATAACGAATTATCTCGACTTCCAACAGCCTCGTTATTACGACTTCGCGCTTGTTTCTGTTGGAAACGGACGGGGTTATTCGAGGAGCATAATGGAAATAAATGATGCGCAAAATTTAAAATTCTCTCGAAGTGCAATCCCAACGGTGAAAAAGAGATTAGAAAATATTGCAGCCCGTTATCATTGTACTTAGACTCCAGATTACGATTGTAACGAGGATCTTCTTTTAGAAGAACAAAACGAAAGTAATTCCGAGGGAAGGCGGCCGTTAATTCGGTGTTTTTTTATTTATAGGCCTTTATTAAATATTCTCATCGCGTAAATATTAGACGCGTAATTAAAATGTATAAGCAACGTTAAATAAATAACTTTTAATTAGAGACGAAAACTGGCAGTAAAAGAGTTAAAATTTAATTTCCTAAATACTAAAAATTGATTAGCGAAACCCGCGTAGAGAGAAGGTGTCACGTTTAATTACTGTCGCCGAAAAGAACTCGGTACATAAAAATCAATATAACGAGTACATAAAAACGAGAAACGACCTCAATGACAAGAGATCTTTCCTCAGATAATGCCTGTAATATTCAAAACTGCTCTTTAATTTGATATTTTATAAGACCCGGTCCCAGAAGGTTGATGAATATAATAGGGCCTACAGGGACGCATTAGCCCAAAATGCAAAAAAATATCACCTAATCATCAATACATTAATTAGACAAAATATTAAAATATAAAATTACTTAGAGAATAATAGTAGAAATTTGTAATATAAAATAAAAATATATTTTTTTTTGAAAATAAGTTCGTTCCTGTTACTGATTTCCGAAAAAGTTCAAATATTTTAAAAGCCGTATAAAAATAATTTTATATTTACTCGGCTCTTTGGGCTTGGAGATATCACATTTCTTGGGCGAAGGAGGGAAATTAAAAAATCCAATCAGATTACGTTTAATATCTGATTAAAGTTGTAAAGGGCCTTTTTTTAATTTAACCTTTAAGAACCGGAGAGGAAATGCTCGCTTTATTTTCGGTTTTAATGCTCCGGGAAATTTTCGACGATATGGAGATTTTTATCGGAGGAAAAACATCAAATGAAACAACCTAATCTCGCGCGTATTGAGGATAATTCCGGGAATTGGCCTTTCCAAAGCGGGTGGTTAAAAAAACGGATCTAAACAAATAAAAATGGGACTATACAATTCAATGCACGTATATTGATTTGCCATTACTGATAATGGCCAGCACACCATACCCATTACTTTTTTCTATAAAAAGCAACAAATTGTGTGTACTCCCGATAATAATTATTTATGGATTATACGCGGATTTATCCACTATAATAGCGCAATAAATAATTACCACTTACAATTTCAAATTTACAACTCACAAAAACTTATTTTTGATATATCCCACACGCCGCTGAACGGTATTTTTTATCAGATTTGTAGATCATTAGTGGCATAAAGAAAAAATATGTTTTTAACTAACAATAACTAATCTATGACTGGGCGTTACTTAAAAGATACTTCGATATCGATCTAAACGGATAAATGGCATTTTTACATCAAACCGGGTAATTACAGGGCATTAGAAAAAGTTCGGTAATTGGAAAACAGAGTTAGGGAACGAAAAAAAAACGATACAAAATTCATAAGCATAAAATCCAACGAGCAATACACGCATGCACAACGCTTTATTAAGTTCATAATCTGCTTCGTGAATAATCGCTCCAATTTATCTGTTTACAAGTACAAACACACAAGCGACCTTAAAGGCATAACAATAGAAAACAGCCGAGCACATTCAATCTCGTTCGAGTTTGATTAGTCGATTTGCGGAGGTTAAAAGTCAAACGATGAAAATCAAACATTACGTTGCGATTAAATAGATGGACTGGATTGATTAATTGGATTTCGGAGGAAGAAGTTTATGTGCTGTTGATTCGTTAAATATACAGGGTGCGTATATTCGAGTAATATAAAGAACAAAAGTTGTTATAAGTGAAGTAAAAATGTATAGGCACATTCGGGATAAATTTATTCGAACTGACCGTAGCGTCGCGACGGTGAAAATCCCCCCAGATTGCGAAGTCACGAATCTCGACAATCAACTTTATGTCCATTTTTGCCTTTTATCGCTTTTCTCTTCAAAAATTGAAGGCAGCGAGACGCCGGGGAATCGAATTTCATTCTGTATTCACTACGGCGAATTTCCTCGAGAAAAACGTATTTTATTACTTCGCTCGGCCCGTCTTCATTTCATTAAACACCAATCGAACATTGTAAAAACTATCGAAAATGTCTTTCGACAGCGAAATCGAAATAGCGGATTAAATGCAAAAGGGAGCGGAGATTCGAACAAGTAAAATCAAGCGCTGAAACAAACTTAAAATTTAATGTTTTGCTTTAATTAAAGACAATTTATAGCGACTGAAATATAATCACAATTTCCTTTTATTCTATTAAAATAATACAAACATGGCAATACCCTTACTGTGTTATTAAACATTTTGTACTTACTTACTGTCTCATTACAATACAAATACAATGTAACAATCGTACAATGAATTTAATTACAGGTAAAGCGAGTATTGAATTTCAAATGGTTTATTTTCTAGAGGTGTCAAAATCTGTCGTTATTAATTATAATTATCAAGATGGAAAAATTTATCAACCGAGATTTTACCGTGAGATAATATTGACACTGTTTTTTATTCAATCGTGATTGATTGTGCTGATTGTACTGGAAGAATATTAAACTGGTTTCATTCTTTTACAGTGAGGTTTTCTATAAGGTACCTACAATACATTTTTTTGTATCAGTATGTGGAAGATCATTTATCATAATTAGGAAGCCAACTTTCCAGAAATTTCTTGACAAATTGTAATTTTTAATCTAGTTCAAACTTTCGTCTTTGTTAATACTATTACGGGATTATAACGAGAAGTAAAATAATTTCCTAAGAGATAATCTCCTTCTTCCCCCGTTTTGAAATAAAGATTATTGAGATTCTGACGCAACATCCGAGACCTAAGGAGAAAAAAAAACCGTTTAACGCATAACATCTGGCCCTTATCTCAGGAAACCCTTAAAAATAATTGTGAGATAAATGCACCAGCTCGGGTTAATATTACATTCATTATCTAGGTAATTAAGGGTCTTTTGGTTCAACAGAATGTTCTACAAGCATGCGAATAGTCTTTTTTATTATTGAAAAATTTATACAATGTATAGATATTTTTACTTTAATGTACAGGTGTGTTGAAGTAAATCAAAACAGTAGCAATGTTAATTTGTTCGCAAACAATTTCCTGTAATTTTCACTCACTCACTTTACTGTTAATCGCTTTAATTTAATTTGTTAATCTGGAAAAAAATCACCTGAGCTAAATTATAATTTTCCGGTAATTTTCTCTACAATAACGTAATTGACTATTTATGTAATTACTCTTTCGAATAATGGATGAAATTACATTAGTAACAATAATTGGCGTCTGCGGTAATTACGCGTATTAAATTTTATATTAATCACATTTAATGGAAATTAAAAACAGTAAAAAAATATCTTGAATTATATAAAAAAAATTATCTTCCTCCTTTATTTTCTTTATTGACTAGATGATTGGAAATTGAAATTAAAGAGTGGAAGCCGAAAGTGACAAAATGACTACCCATGAGGATCCTAAACAATAATTACCTGCGCCCTAATCGAAAACCGTAAAAGAATTTTGTGAAAAGTAACACTATTACTATCTTTACTGTTTATAATTTAGATTTAACTCCAGTGGAGTGTATAATCATATGAAATGACATTCGTGTGTATGTGAAGCGAGAAACTACAAAAGGAGATAAGATTTTATGGTGTTAGTTACTCTTCGCTTGTAATTACTTGAGGAGAAATTAACGTAATCTCACAATTTACATAGATATTAGAAATGTGCATCCTGCTTTATAAAGTAAGTAAATACAGGTTTGCGGAGTTCTATCTGCAGCCAGTTTGAATAAAATCGTATGAAACATGATTCTGATATAAAATGCACACGCCCGAAGAAAACAGCTTCAACAGATGCATTAAAATTATAAAAAATTTGCACTACGTTTAAACGAAACAAATAATGATTAAATGACAGGGCACCGGAGAGAGTTCGCATCGAATATTTACACGCGAAATATCGTCGCTCTTCATTAACGAATTTTCAATATTTTCTATTGTTTGACAACACGCGCTACGAAAACAAACTAATATTTCAACACTGTTGTTGCAACATTAATAAAATAAGCCCGGCCTAGACATCAAAATCCGACGGATTTGTGTATTTTACAAATTTACCAAGCTACAATTATGTAATTTCTGACGAGAGAATGCCTAAACTATTATCCTACATAGCATAAGAAAAATGCAACGTTGTCACATTACACTTTTTTACAACAATCTTCACACGGTATGTAACAGAAGTAAATTATTCCAATTACAAAGATACCGTCAATTATCTACAAGTGTAATTGAAATCTATTAAGTACTGCCTAGGCGCTTCGATGAAAAAAGCCAGTCGTATAATGCCTGGTAAATATGTACCTTATGACAAGTAAATCGACGCATCGGGAGAGTCTAGTTCCCACAGAGCAGGGCAGAGCTACTGCAAGCTGCTCGGAGATGGTAGAGGAGCAAAAAGAAAATAAGCTTCGCCGCCACCAGGCAGCGGTAATGAGCAGTAATTAAGACTTTTAGTCGAGGTTTATGTTTCCTGTAGAGGCGATCGAAAAATTGCGCGTGTATTACGAACGATTTCGTTTAGTTTTCGCTGTTATAGAACACTCGAGTTGGGGCTCCCCGTCTTGTATAAAGGTTTTTTGATTTACAACTAGTTCCCGAGAGCTTCAACCAAGTCACCTTGACAGTAGCGATGATTTATAGACGGGGAGTTTGAATGGAGTTGCAGCAATTACGTCTCTCAAGTGGCGTGTACATTGTCAAAACGTAGTTGTAACTTTATTGTGCATAGATGATTTACTAATCATTTTAGCGCAAGAAATTGGTATGAAATGCGCATTTAAAGCAACAACCTTGGTGGTCTCATTCGTAAAATTTTTATAACGCTAATCGCCCGTTCACGTGCCTCTTGTATATGCCCCGGCGATATATCAACATTTTTTTCCTCCTGCAATTTGTTTCTTGAGTTTGGAGATGCGAAGCATAAAATTCCACTTTGAGCGTTATCGTACACAATTTTCCATCCGGCGGGTTCCGGCATTGTGCATAAGGGCGTTTCGTTGTATTTTTCTCGTTTATTTTTAATTTCCCTTTCGCTGTGTTCTGCTCCAAGGGCTCAGAAGAAGGTCAATTCGACCAATCTATAGATACACGCCAAAAAATATTTGAAGTATATATAGTTTGTACAAAACAAAGTTAGATACTACGTCACAAAGACGTATTAGTGACGCGCAGCCAACTTTGTTTTGCGCTTTCTCTAACTTCATCCCTAAATCTAAAATACCCTTATAGTTGGCGAATGATGGATGTTTCGTAACATATTAAAATGAATAATTATAGCAATTCTCTAATTGCTTTATGGTGTTGGGTATCCTTTTCGGGAGAATCGTTCATTAAATCCTCGTCTATGAGAAGCTTTCAACCCTCCGACTGGCATAAATTTAGATGTCGTTATAACGAATAATTTAATTACAAACTTCGGGTAATACAACCTGGTTTTTGTACTGTGCAAAAAAAACTTAACGCACCAAACATAGTTAGCTACATGCTAATTTAATTAAATGTAGCACATTCAACATTTGCTGTTTCATCGTCGCATTTTATTAACTTTAGTGAAATTCTGTAACACTAATTACACACTCGGCAGATGAACCTATTAAGAAAGGCGACCGATTCATTCCATAAAACTCCTGCGAAGTAATCCATTAAATCAGTGGTAGAACGAATCGAACTATCGGTGGAAAAGAAGGACGGGGCGAGCGGGAGCTGGCGAGCGAAAGAGAGACGACCGGTGCAACTAACTCACGGCAAAAGACGATTCTTGGTGGTATTGTATTGCGTTTTTCTGCTTCGCGAACTGTACAATATAATGATTTTCTTTTCCGCTGATTACGACCGAGATTCGCTCATGGAAATACGACCGTGGAAAAATTAGAATTGCTCATCTACCGAATTATTTATGAAAAAAAAAAATAAGACAAGCTGTGTAGTAATAAAAAAGTACATTGTGAGTTAACACATTTTTTTTAGCTCGTTTGATGCGTATTCTAATCTTTTAAAGAATCCGATACAAATCTTTTCTAATTTTAAGGAAGCTCTAACCGTTTCTGAATTTCAGATAAACCCGACATTTTGATCGGTGTCTGTCAAAGATAATCTCCCAATTAACGCTCCTAATCTTACGATAATCCGTGTCAGCGCTAATGTGATATCACGAATTTATTATCCGAACAATCCTGGAAGAGTATCGAACGCCTAAAAGCGGACCTATAATTCTAATATTCCCAGCTAATTAAAAATTATTAACATTTCCACCGAAACTCGATTTCAATAAAATGATTAATAAGATAGCGAAGCTAATGAAATCACAATAAAAAAGCAGTTACGTGGACGTTGTTTATGGCAATGTTGACACCACAAACTAATATTTATAATTAAATCCTGTGAGCTACAACTTTAATTCGAACGAGCATCTTTAATTCGAAAATACACAAAGCTATCTAACTCATAAATCTACCTATCACGATCCATATAAAGCAGGGGAAGCGAGTCAGCGCGGCATCGGCCGCATTCCCTTGCACCAGATGATGATGATGAAATGCGTTCCGATGTAGAGAGGAAACTTCCGTAATCAATACGTTTGCATGCATTACTCCAAGAAGGTTTTCTCTATGATTAGTTCCCGCCGTCTACCGATCCCCCCGGATTAATATTCCATCCATTCCGGGAATTATATTAAACGAAAAAATGTAAAGTAAGTAGATGGGGGAATAGGTATACCATTCGTTTACCAATTTTATCAATACTGAGGCTTGCAATATGGTCAATTCTAAGAAAGTAGCAATCCTAGCCCTTTCTTTTTCCTTTATATTGGGACTAATGGAAGTTGTCTTTGTTGCACTCATATGCACTACTTGTGCTATATTTAATTTAAATCGGGTTTTCTTCGATGGTCATCACTTGGTGAACGATATGAGGTAGCAAACAGCTAACGGCGCTCACCAAGACCAACAATACTCTACCGGCCAATAATCTGTTATTATCAAATGATAAATGGCGTTTCTAATCTTATCGGATGCCGATATAATCACCCGGCCAAGATTCTAAATCACTGACTGCTCCTTCGATCTCCATTGAAAAATGCCTTCCACAACCATTGACGTATCCTGGAGGATTTCGATAATACAAGAATTAATAATATATCTTAGAGCTTACCCTATACTGCAGCAATTGATGCAAAAATAAAAGAAGCTTGTATAGGTACAGAACAGCAAGTCTAACTGAAGACGTGATATGCGCAAACTGGCGCTCATAATACTGCATTATTGCGCATATTCTACAGCTACATTTGATGTAGTGTGTGTTGCATTTGCCCGCCTCTGTCGAATTAGATCCCCATAGGATATTTTCTTTACCGGCGAGCGGTAATAACACGTCGAGATGTGGGCTAATTTGTGCAGTGGGCCAGTTGCGGATGGAAATAAAAATTCGTCGGCGAGCCGCGGCCGTTTATTCGACGGTATTCTTCATTTGCTCCTTCCTCCGGACTGATTAAATTAATAACATCGAAGTGATTGATAGCGAGCGTCGTTTCATTAAGTCCGTGCGGGTCACGATCAACGATCGGAAAATTCAATGTCAGGAATTTAATCAATAAATCAGATGATAACCGCAGCGGCAAAAATGCGCTCCGGTTAATATAATTTTTTTCTGTTAATTTAATGAAATTAGATCAACGCATTGATAGTTAATTAAAACTGCTATTCGAGAGGTAATATAAGAACGCACAATATAACAATTTATTGAAACTATTAATCTATTCCACACAGCTATTAAACAATACTTAATATTCACTTGACATAAATATATCAGTTAGATAGCGAAAACATACAAAAGAACCTTCGAAAGCGTTCGTTGTCCATATTTTATATTAGTATTAATCGCTCGAAGGCGTTCTTGAAGTTACTTTTTTTCTTAAGGAAACCGTTTCAATCCTTTAAGATGTAAATCTCAGCGCAAATGAGGTCGTGTATGTATTTATTTAAGGCGCGTTTACACCAAATTTCACTCAAACTACACAGCAATTTCATTGGGCAAGCACGCTTTTCTGATCCTGTATTAACATAGTAATAAAAGCGGTGCAAGACGTATAACAGCAACAGCGAAGAAGATTAATATTTTCGGTCTGAACTCGGAAGCTGGTGGAAAATAAGAGCAATGTGAAGGCATCCTAAGAGTACCTGCGATCCCGAGATATGTAATGGAATGGTTTTATTGTGCCGTTTGCAGATTCGCTGATGGGGTTCGAGCACGGTTCGCGTAACTGCTTGGGTTTCATTCGAACGGTCGAAAGGCATGGAGTTACTTTGGCGCAAAGTGAAAGAAATACGTTTCGTTTGAAAAATTGTCAAGTACATACACGCATGCTTTACCTGCATGCGGAAAAATAGAAAGCAATCTATCACGGTTACTGGTATTTTCATTTATTGGTTTGAATAATTCGATATATTTACATGCAGGATTGTAATGCTGGTTTTATTGAGGTGTGTAGCGATTTCGATTTTATTGTTGAGAAAAAAATGTAAATTAAAATCCGATTTTATTAACACAATAAACCATAAACCTAATCCTCCAACGTGTTGGCCATGAAAGGTAGCCTACGGTGATCAGTCTCAAAAATTTGTATTGTTCACTTCCTTATCCACAATATTTTCTTCAATATTCAATAGTTTATAAAACAAATTAAATCAAATCCTCTACATACATAAAATTAGCAATACACTAATTGAAAATCCCTGTGAATTAACGAGGCTCGGCAACACTGATTAACGAAACGTGATTTCAATTATTAAACGTTACTTTACCAGTAATTGTCTGTATAACCGCATACGCGGATTTTACAAGGCTCCTAGCGGACATATCCATTTTAACATTGCCTGCTCCATCTCCCTGCACACGTTATTTCATCGATAGCTGTTATCAACACCATTGTAATTCATTCTCTCATAATCGAGATCTACTTTAAACAATATGGCTAATAACAATAATTCAGCAAATGGTAATTGTTTTATCTGCTCATTACGAGCGAGGTGAAGAAAAAGTTGGAGAGATACGAATAGGCGCCTTTTGCGCTGAAGGTTGTTCATTTGCATTTAAATAAATTACAACCGGACATTTTTATATGATGCCCATTTAATGGGATTTGCATATCTAATAACAGGTAGCTAATACCGGCGTTGCTAATCCTACAGTGGGATTTTGCCAATTGAAACCGGTGAAAGTGGTGATAATATAAACGATAAAAATTGCTTAAAATTGCCTTTTAACAGGATTAATAGAATAAATCTGTATCACAACATCTTTTAGTTATCAAAATAAAAGTAGTGGTATAATTTTATTCGTCCCACCAAAAGTATTTTAATCACCATACCGATCCCAGTGATTATGGCCGAGAGGAAAGGATTTCGGATCTATCAACATCATTATTTCATGATTAACAAGTAGTATTGTACGCAGTTATGGTCTTAATTAAAGACCTCTGGTCTCTCGAAGAAACGCTTCTGCTACACTTTTGTTTCGGGAAATCGTATCTATAAATCAAGCGAAGGAAAAAGGTTGTTATTTTCGACTGTTAATTTGTTAGACATGATCCAAATTAAGTATTATTTATGGGTTTCGGTGCGTGGTTGTTCGGAAATCGGCTATTTCATTTCGCTCCTAGGCAATGTTGTGATATTTAACCAGTAGAATGGTAAATAATTTATCCAAATACTCATGCGCTGGTGACAAATTAATGTAACTCGTCTTGTTAATAAGTCATTTTGAACGAGTTTCGAATGAATAATTCTCCGGCTTCTGCTTCGAGAAGAGCCATTCGACGATAATATTAAGGAAACCATTCAATGACAAGTTATTCTAGTAGTTGCGGTTGATAAACTGGTTACAATCGTGATACGGAATACTGCCCACTGCAATGCGCATTTGATCTGGTTCGGTTTTTACGTTGTTCCATCATAATTCGCTGGCTGTTTGATATGACATGATAAAAACCAGTTTTATCGGAAGGCTCATTTTACATTGGGGAGTAATTTTACGAAATATGTATCTTCTCTCTTTATAGTTGTAAACTGGATGATGGAAATTACGATTACGATGGAGGTTTCAACAGAAATCTTCATGTAATTTTTTTGTGTTTACATTAACTACAATAGAATATTTCTTCGATACACAAACTTTCACAATTCAATTATCACTAACAAGTAATTTAGCTCTAGTATGTAGGTAAGTAATTTAAAATTGATCACAATAAAAGAAAATTGATTAAATTGAGTGAAGTAAGAAATTACAGTTATTGCAATATTGATTTTGTTACTTTTTGTATTTTTACTTTTATTTCCCATAGTTGTAAAGAGCTTTAAAATTGTAATTAAATTGAATTAAAAATAGGTATAATTTGCCTGTTAGTGTGGGTAACTTTTCAAAAATATAAGGGACAAGAGTATCTCGTCAGATGTTCTGAAATAACTTGCTTCTGGTTTCGAGCGATTATTTATTTTTTGCGCCCATATACGCGAAAGATAATAAATTCTAAGGTTAGGTAGTAAAATTTTATTATAGCTATTAGCGAACTGAAGTGTCAAAAAGGGCCATAAATTTATAGTTTCTTCTTTCATCTGCTGGAACATGTTGTTTTTTTTTATTGACTATATATCAAGCGTTACTTTATTTTCGCAAGTGCGACTCGTTTTTTCCTAATTTTTGACGGTTTCGAATTTTATTTGGGAGGTCTTTGTGTAATGGAAATCCGCCTGTCGATGGCACGCAGTTCCGTATGTAATAAAATATCCTATTTCTTTTGAAATTTCGAAAAGTGATATATGCATAATATTTTATTACCTACTTAACTAGTATTATTAGTCAAGTTCGTAATGTGATACATCAATAAAAACTATACTAGATGGCTCAAATATTGCATAAATTTTTGTTTTGCTTCATCCATAATTTTTGAATCTACTACTCACCATATTTAAATACACTCCAGTTAATAAGTAGTTGGTATTATACAAAGTGTATTTACACATGCAAGAAAGAAGCTGTTATGGATTCTAAAGCAAGAATATAATTACAGTAACTTTTTACAATATAATACGAAATGTTCTTACCTGCTCAATTCGTAAAAATACACATGTGAGAACAATTTGCACTGTGTTGCCGATTTTTAATTTACATAATTTGCAAGTATTGTAATTTTGCAATTATTGTCACGACTTAGAAACGTTGATCGCAAGTACTTAACATGCTACAAGTAAGTACCTGGTTTCTTCTTTAACTTCTTTGCTTTATTTTTTGTTATTATATAGAAGTACTCATTAATGCTATAATTAATCGATGGTCGTTGAATATATGTCCTCATTGAATTCTCATTGAATCCTTCCTGTTAATTAACAACAAAGGAATGTTGCTAATACAATAAGTAGTGTTTTAAATGAAAATTAACGAGATAGGAAAGCTTCAAAGTAGCAAATTTTAGTCGTACGATTTCATGTTGTGTTAATGTATATCTTTATTCCAAGGATGTTTTGAGGGGAATTAATGTTGCCGATCCGAATTTCAGGAATAATTAAAAACCATTCTTCTCGGTTGAAACAACAACTCCGCAGCGACTTAGAGTTTGTCTGAAGGTAACGAATTTCAATCGTTAGGAGCAATCACATCTGGCGATTAAATATTCAGTTTGTATTAATTAAAGCGACCCGATCGAGTTGCATTGAAAAGGCAAATATTTCGGATCCGCGATTGAAAATCTAGACGACGCTACAGGTAACGACGGAGAGCAAATAAGAAAGATCAATAAAACCTTAACCCGGGCCCATCCAGTCCCCATTTCGAATTTCGAGATTAAATGTTTACCAAATGAGAGAACAAAGCACGCCACGGTTCCTACAATGGCCGAGTTCTGATACGAATAAATCGAATTTATTTATTGATTGTACTCCTTGTGAATTCCCTGATGATACGCTCGGTTTTTCGCTCGCAATTAGCTCTCTCGAGAGCGCATCGGAGAACACCTGGCTGCGATTGCCGTCGTTAAACGACTGACTAAAAATACCCGAAAAATTTTCGAACTTCTTCGAGTGTGACAAAATACCGTTCGTTCGACGTCAAAATTACGCTCGTAGATTCCCAGCGCGCCTCGAGACATTTGGAATTGCATTACAAGGGGATAATAATTGCACCGGAGGAACAAAACGAACGAACCCGAGGACGTAACATCTTAAATTATCTGACTGTTTAGTCATATAGCCGAAAATAACGCGTTACCAGCGAGTGGAATCGCATCCAGGATTATACAGGGCGTACCAAATTTAGTATATGAAACAGAAATAATTAGTATATAGTTTGTACAAAGCAAAGCTACATGCGCGTCACCATAAATTCTGTAGGTATTACTTTAAAAGTTGGGCACAATTCTTTGCAAATATGACGACATTAGTGACGTGCGTGTAACTTTGTTTTGCACAAACTATATGTACTTACCTACGGATCGATTGGTATAGCTTGAGACGCGTACAGTGCGCAATGCAACAAATTTCAGTTTGTTCAATAATATTTGCGTGATCCAGGGAATATGTTCGGGTACGTCTCTGGATGATCCACGCTCAATTTGAGCGGTTCTTCGAGCAAACCGCGCCGAGCTATTTTTGGGCCCGCTCGTCAACACCTAAACAATTTCCAGAGAACTACAATCATTCAACTTCGAATGGGAATAAATTTGCTCGCGCCCGCAGTGATGGGTCCCCGGTGTTTATTTTCCTCCCGATTAAAAACCACCCTTGTTCCATTAGCAACCCCAAAAACAGTTAGTGAAATGCAACAAACAAACTTCATTAGTACCTACATAAGTTACTAGATGTATGAGAGCTTTGTTGTATATAGTACATTCATATTAACTCTCTTGTGACGTCACCAGATTAAATATTGCAATGTTGCCAGGTTGTAATTTTTTTCTAATAATCTGCGAAATTTTTGTAGTAGCCCTTTCGACGAGTGTTCCCTGCTGGGGGATGAGGGAGCGCCGATTCCGGTGCGGGGGTGAATTTCTCCGGTTCTCGAGAAAGAATCGAAATTGTTTTGTTGAACTTGTTAAATTCGTAACAGAATTTCTCATCGGGCGGCCGGGAATTCGCGCGGGCTTAGTCCCTTTTGTTTGCGGACGGAATTTCGAAACTAATAAGAATTTCAGGTAAGGAAATTTGAAAACTTCACGCGCCTTTTCCGATGTGATTGACGAGGATTGGATGATAAATAAGCGAGCTCGCGGGCGCCTTTGTGCGCCATCGAACGTACGATTGATGTGGAAAGTGGAAACGAATGGGAAACCGAACGGGTTGAGAAACTACTTTGTGGATAAATTGAATACCTACATAATTCTTTCACTTGTATACCACACATTATTATTGTTATACTTAAAAGTTGGTTTACTATACAATTAAAAAAAAAAAAAACACCTCACACGAATCTATAAATGCTCCTAAATACTACTCCTGTGTTACCCGTCTGCGTGTGTGTCTCCATTAAATTTTATTAACTTACGGATACACTTTTATATATAGGTATATCTGTGGGTTCTATTACGAAAATTGCCGGGCTAGAAATAAACTGCTCGTTCCGTTAGCGATCGTATTTTACGAAAGACGGTTATTACCAGTTCGGGTATATCGCCCGACAGGCGACAATTATTTTTGATAACTCCATAACTATACAAAATACACGGATAATGCAAAAATACGGCGCATTACAAGCGTATTCTTCCGTCAACTTTAACCAGTCCCCGGTCGTCGGCGCCGCGACGTCAATTAGAGCGGGAACGTGCCCGAGTACTCATACGGCTCATGAGGGCGGCCCTCGCGAGCACCCTCTTCAATCCGCGTAATTGCAAAGTCGCACAGAGTCTCGCAATTACAGGCGTATGTGTTTGTATTGCGCCACCAATACGGCACAATGGGTCTTTATGCGAGCTTTTCCGAATCGTGATTAAGCCCAAGACCCGCGGTGACTCGCAGGTTATCAAGGTTCGTTAAAAATTTTATGAATGAAAACTGCACGATGATTGGAATATTAAACCAATCTTTTATCGAGCTTTGGGGATCCAATAAAAGCAGAAGTAACTCGATGACACTTATGTTAACACCACGAATCTGGTTGTATTATAGACTATTCATAAATGGGACCAGCCTCATTTATGAATAGACTATAATAGGGAACTTTTTTTTTTAATTTTATTTGAACAAGACGGAAAAGTGGCTCGTGAAAAAATAGTAGGAAGAGCGGATGCGGGACCACGTGGTCGATATCAATTTCTTTTCTGTCAATATCAAGGAGCATTGGGTGAACGATCCGATCCCTCTCGAAGAAAAGAAGTTTATCTAAAAATAACGTCAGTTAGATAAATGCAGTGGCGACCTATAGACTGTTTTATAGCCACTTTGATTCTCTCGAACGTGAGCAACGTTTACTTATTCTAAAGTGCGCAATCTAATAATAAAACGAATCTAATATACAGGGTGCATTTTTAATTCGAAGTTAAGAAAGTGTGCTTCAACTTCTTTAGATTAAAATGGTGAAATATACTTCACTATACACGAGTTCACTATACAAGGGTATAGTGAAGAGACAAATTGGAATTTATAGGTAAAAATTTGTCCTAAATTCTTCATATAAATTAACGACAATTCGTCATGTAAATGCGCCAACGAATGAATCTTTAACAATACACAGAGTAATATAATTTGTTGTATGTGGTGCGTTTTAAACACACATTCGTGACCGGTGCTTGAAACGGAATTGACGAGATAATGATTTTTTAATGAATGCAGTTTAACCTCTTCCACCTGATCTGCCCGGAATTTTTTTATAGACCGAAACCGAAGCGATTTCGTCGGTTTTTCCTTTCCCATCCCGAGACTCGGCGAGTAAGCAATTAAATTCGGTTTTTTTTAATAGGCTGTAACAGATAAAAACGCACTTCGGGCTGCCTTTTAACAAAATTTTTATTGGTCGAAATGCTATTCGACAACGGCGATATTATCCGGAGCAATAAAAACGGAACTATTTTAAAACGGATTTCTTGTTTTTCGGGAAAAATCCGGGCCTAGTTCAAATTAATTAGCCATAATGAGGCTAATTAGTCTGATGCGAGCTTATGATAATTTTTTCTTTCGGCTCAAACGCGCGTTTGTTTTTTATTTGAGCAATCGACAACAGATTTATTGTGTAGTATAGCACTGCGCATATTTAATTTTCGTGTGGGATTAAAAGGGATTTTAATAGGTGAGGTAAAAATTTTATTTGTTCAAAATTACCCCACTGAAGCTATTTTGTATGGTATTTATTAGGCCCCTCGTGTGTTATAGAATATCCCCATAAGTTATCGAAAAATCTGCTACCATATTTCATTGCCTAATAGATAAACCATGTCGCTGGCGACTCAATATAAAGCCCCTCGTAAACTATAAAATATTTTATTTATTAGAGTAATTAATTGCATGGCTGCGCAAAATCCGGAACGCCAGCGAAAATTACACGTCCGATGAAAAATAATAAATTAATTCGTTCAATTTGAATATTTAGCGCACCACACTCGAAATTTCATTCGATTTTTTTCCTCCAAAAAAAACACCAACTCGAGCTTTTCATTGTCTGCGATATCTTCCCCGTACAAATGGAAGGCCATTTTCCCAAACGAGCGGGGATAGAGAACATTCAGTGGCAGTGTTGACAGTCACAGATGGCCGTGTCGTCACGTATTATAGGTGAGCGATCAATCTCCTCGTCAACAAACAGTGGAAATCGCACGAGAAATAAGAAAACTCAATACATCCATTTTTCCCTTACAAACACCACCGAACTTGCAGCACAATCGCCCCAACAAATTCAGTGGCAAAAAACAATCTAAGGAGCAAAACAAGAGCCTGATTTGGTGCAGCGAAAGGTCGTTGAAACGATACAACAAGAATCGATTAGAGTTCCTGCAAATCTTCATCGATACATTTCGATTGGTGTACTGAAGACGGTTCGTTTGAAGGCCGGACATACCTCGGCCTAGATCGCGAATCTCTGTACATTGAACTTGGACAACCTGACAGGTTGAATGTAGTCAGAGGCGCCTCATAATCGCAGCGTCTTGCTGCGAGTATCGATTTCGCATCGATACCAGAATGTAAATTTTAAATGTTTAACACAACTAATTAATGAATGTTTCTATTACATATTCAGAGAAACTTCGAAAATAAATGAGTATGAGGAAGGTCATAAAATGAGGATAACGCTGGACCAAAAAACCAAACAATGGCGTTCGATGATCAGATAAATGAGCCAAAACAAAAACTGGTTCTCTTCGGAGAGCGAAAATTCTTAACCAGCATTAACACCGGGCGTTGCCGGAAGCTGGTCTAACTGTTTGTTGCTGCTTAGATGATGTAAAACGGGCGGTTCTTTTATTTTATTGTCGGTGCTCCATATAAGGTTTTTAATTAACCGTAATACCACTACACAAGTGGCACGTAAAAATCATCAACTACAGTAAGGATATAATTACAATCAGATATCTCCTAACCACGACATGAATTATTACATCTTTCTACGCAATTTTTACAACAGGGAGATGAAAAATGCCGGAAATTCCCCCGGAAATATTCCAAAATTGCATCCCAATCGTTGCGAAGGAGTTACTCAGAAGCTTTATTGAAATATCCAAAATAAAACGCTTCCCATTCGGGATTGTACGAAAATATTTATAATACTCTCGGAAAAAAATCTGGACGAAGAGCGGACGGAAGATTATATTCCGGAGGAAATTCCGGGCTTTCTTACACGCTTCAACACGAAATCAATAACAACAACAGACATAAATACACTCAATCACGGTAAATACGAGCCAAAGCAAACAAGAACATGTCCCGAATCAGAACTGGATCAGCTCACACGAGTGTGTGTTGTCATGCAAACATTATAAAATGTCGATTGTTTATAATATGACATAGCAAAATAACGGTTCAATGGTATCTACACACAATCCCCGTATGAGCTGTTGTAATTATATTGTTAGTTAACAGTGGAAGGTGTTATTACTGGTTGGAGTTTTCCTTCACGCGAAGTCAAGTGGTCGTGTATTAAAAACATATTTAGTAGGTAAATTGAATGCCAGTAGATCGACCAGATTTTTTGATTAATACAGAACTACAATACCCAGAAGGATAAATTTGTTAAACAAGCACAATACATAATTTACATGTAGCATCTTTACTGGAAAGTGCACTAAGTTAATTCAGAGGAGTGCTGGCAAGCATTATGCATGTAATCAGAAAAACTCTACGGGCGAAGAGTTTATCTGCTTAAACCCGTTTTGTAAAGAGATTGCGTCCGGATGAACCATATTTGTAACGGTTGAATGGTGCATAAAAAACTACGGTCAATTGAAATGATATAATAATTTCTCAGGACGCTGCCGTACGTAATTGTACAGCAGATTATAAATGAGCATCTTTTTTCGATGGAGTATTTCGTAATGAAGCACGTATGCCTTAATAAATAGGTGCAAGAAACGCGTATTATCTATAATTTCTGTTAGTTACTTACTTAATTCAGTTAGCTTTTATTAAAGAGCATATTTAATATACACAACAGCAAAAATTCTAACAGAGTAATGTTTCTTTTGAACCACACAGTATATAAATATAAAAACAAAGTACATTCTTGTACCTCTAAAAGATGAACACCGGATGCAATTATCTAATTCCTCTTCGTGATAAATTCTAGTCGAAAATGAAAGAAAATATTTTCTTTTGAAACCTTTCATCGTCCACGGTGGGCACAGGCAGTTAATGAACACCTTCTAATATTTCTAATTGTTTTTTTTTTTGGGAAACCTCAATGGGATTTCGTTCGCGGTCGAATTAATCACAAAAAGTGGGCTGGGGCGTTTACAACAGTGATGGATTTTAATTGCTGGTTGTTTGCTGGTGTATGTGTAATTCGAACAAAAATGTAAATTGTAATTATTATAATTATTATTAAAGTATTATTTTGTATATAGAAGGAGAAAATTTCACAACAACCCGCCATTCTTTCCTTTCTATAATGCAAAATTGGTTCGACTTTCACATCAATTTGTTGCTATAATAAAATAATGGCATGAATTGAGTGGTGATAGGAAAAAAAACAATGGTGTTAATTAACAAATTAGCCTGTCGATGGTAATTTGTATGATCTTATAGTGCATTTCCTATAGAAAGTGTAACGTTGCCTGCAGCTAGATTGCTACAGAAGCTTTGAAAGTTCCACTTTCATATTCTACTCTTTGATGCTTTGTTCTATTACCATCAGGTTAATTCTGCTTTCACTAGTTTTAATTTAGGTTGTATTTCGCCAACTTTTTGAGCTATTGTTTCGTTGTCCACCCTGTAGGCTGACAAAAGAATGTCACCAACAGTAAGGTATTTAAACCATCATATAAATAGCGTTTCATGGTTGGTAGTTCGTGGTTTTTAAATTATTCGAAATTCCTCCGACACCTACTCAAGAACATAAAATACGCTTATATAAACTTTTAGAATTGCCAAAGTCCGGGCTGAGGACGCAGCGGAGAAGAAAAAAAAACCGGAATATAAATCGAAATATGGAAATGCCGGTTTTCTCGTTCGGTTATTGTGACATAACTCGATATTGTTTGCCAAGACGATGAATTCGGATAATGCGATTTCGCCGCTTTTGGATTTTTTACGCCCGTTTTGGATTATTAAAATCATAATTCAAATTATAGTAAAACCAATAATCTTCGAGATATGCTAATTTATTTATTGTTTAACACGTTTTTAATTTTTATTGTTCTTTATTACACAAAATATACAGGATGAATTAAACAATCAATTGCTCAAAAAATATTCTCTTTATAATTCTCCTTAGTAGAGTGATTGTAAATAAGAAATAATGCAGAAAATCCTCGTAGGTATTAAGAGCACTTGTGCATTTCTTTGTTCCTTATTTGCGTACACGAATGTGGCGCAATAACGCAATAGTTCATGGAGATAAATCACACAAGATGTTAAGGTAATATGATTTCAATACGTATGCACAAATACAACAGTCGACCTATGCAAATGAACAGGCCCGTCGTCCTTAATTTTGCACGTAGGTGTAAAACTGAAAGTAAACTTGCTAAACTCATTCCAATTTCATAACATAATAATAATCATAATCGTTATAATGGCGATCACAAATTTGTAAAAACAGAGGTGGTGCTTTAAATTTTAAATGGCTATTGTCTGCACTTTTACAAATTTACTGCATTTAAGTATCCTGCAGGTATGTTTTATGCAGCAAATATTTTATTTATTGCCGTATACTTCTTTCACTAATCTCTAAAATGATTGCAAATTTTTATTTTATAATCAATTAAAGTCCACTCTACGCTCATGTGCAGTATAGGTATAAAATTTCCTCAGTCTATCGATTTTCTAAAATCGAAAACCCGGCGTTAGTTAACAACACCTTGGGCGATTTTTTTCCATATAAGGAGCAATAAGAGAAAACAAGAAATCGAGGGGCTCGATGAGTTAGAACGGTCCGCGAGAAGATTGCGAAATTTCCACCAGCCTCTAATTAGCATACATAATGACAATGTTAACTGGTTTATGGACTTTTGTCGCTTCGGTATTGGCGCCAATGGTATTTTGATTTTACAAAGACCACTCAACACGCGTAATGTTCCACAGGAACGTACTCAAATCATTTTTTTACTAACAATTGTAGATAGATAAAAAATAGACTACAGCTCCACTTGAATAGCTGAAGACGTGGGAGCGAGATGCGCAGCTTACGTCTGCAATTATTCGTGTTGGTCTGTAGGTATTGTTTGAAAATTTAAAGCGAGTTTCATAAAACAGTTTGTAAACAAACAAACTTTTTGGCTAAATCTCCGCAGGACAAATACAGTCCTGGCGAAACGCGAAGTGCTTGGATAACAGTCGATTTTTTTTGTTTGTTCTGCTGGAATGAATAATTAAAAAATGACGAATTAATTGTTTTCGAGCCCGTAGCAAGGAATTTTGCGGTAAAAAATCTAGTATGCCGAACTGTTGAGTTTATTTGAGAGCCAGGTTGATTAGTACACGTCCAAATTGATTTTTTAATTAATTCCTTTTGGAATTCGTTAAGTTGCTTCTCTTGCGGTACATTTACGTTTTAACGACTGGAGTGATTTATTAGAATGTCCATTTTAGAGTTTTAAGTATTTAAAATTGCCTACCAAGGTGGTTTTCTGCTACCTTCTTCGCCGCGTTAAAATCACTATAGTGTAAAAAAAACATTTTAAATATATTTTTACAGGAATCAGTAGATATTTCGCTTTGTATAACGAATATCATAAATTATTCCAATACATCAGCATGATCAAAAAAAATTGGGTAGTAATAACAAAGGCAGAGTAAAAACCGAAATTCTACCATCATATTTTATTCCATCTATTATGCACGTAATGCGACAAAGGACAGTCTCGTGTGCGTGGTTTTATTCCAACTGAAATTTCATTACAATTTCAAATCGTGCGGCTATTCGTAAACACGAAATTTGTGTACCTACAATTCTACAACGATCGAAAAAATGATGCATATTTCAAAGCGAGATCCATCCTGTAAAAGGTTTTTATTCCTATACCGGTTATGTCGAAAAAAATCCGCGTAGGCGTAGAAAGGACGAATCAGAGCCGCTCCTATTTGTAGAATTTTTTATAAAAATACGCTAACGGTCGGTGAACGATGCGGCCAAGTCAAGCAAGTTGTACCAGTTTGTTTTTGACACCGATTCCGTTTGCCCGATTGTCGATACATCCAGATCTTTATCTTCATCTTTGCTCTACTCTAGACACAATAATTGATACATTAGCTTCCTTTGTTGCAGCGCTGTGTCTACCAACCATTACCAGCTAATTTCTATATCGCAATAAAAGTAATTTCGATCGCACGATTTCGAAACTTTTACATCGAATTGATACATTATCGTATTTATTTAGACGTCTTTTTCTCGGCCTTTACGGCTTCATAAATCTTTTAACAACTCATAAACATCTGTCAAGTGTAAATGTGTATACATACACTCTCATTAAACGCCGAATTACCGGCCGCGTATTGTGATTTTACGACCATAAGTGTATAAGTGCAATAAAAATTCTCGACAGATTATTTTTACTCCTACATAAAAGTACGTAAATGAAATTTCACGTGTCGATACTATCGTAGTAAATTTTTCTCCGCAATAAACACACCTTTTCAGCTAACTGGATCCGTAAAAAATGGTAATGATATCTATTAAAACTTGTACGGTTATTTTCATGTTTAAACGCCATATTTGCTTTAACTGGTTTACTGAGTGAAATGCATAAAATTCCTCGATTTCAATAAGGATAAGACTAGTTTACTTTTATAATAACATTTTACTACAATATTAAAGCTACAGCGCATATGACCTTGGTTGCTTCAGCTATTCCTGTCGATCTGTAGGTAGTTATAAACCCTCTTTCACATAGTCGGGTACAAAAATAATGCACCCAAGAAGATGATGCATGGCATCAATTTGAAACAGCGCCATTAGTCAAGAAGTTGGGTCGAGGATTTGTTTTTTTTTATTTCCTAATAGTGTTATTATGTTTAATTGGTGTTGTGGATACACAAGACGCATTGGAGCAATTAAAAGATTTTTCGAACGCTTATGAGTTATTTTGACAGAAGCCGAAATTAAAATATTTTCGTGACGCTCCGATTTGTTTTCATTAGGAAATGAAACTGGACCGCCAGTTATTCGGATGGATTATTTTTGGACGGTGTGGCAAGCACCGCCGATAGAGTACCATCATAAATACCTGTCTTTCCTAGCCACTAAATTGTCGAGTGGAATATTCTTAGTAGCGTATTAAAAATGTTACAGTAGATATCGAAGAAATGCTGATGTGTAAAAATGTAAAACAGGTGCTGGTAACAGGGTAATTAATTTTACGTTTTATAGTACATACCATACAATAAAATTTTATTTGTCAAAGAGAGGATTTAAATTGTATCTATTATACTAATAATTCTAGCTTCATAAGCATAAACTGTGGATTTTTTTGTGCTATAAACACAACCCCCGAAGGAACGTAGCTGAACATGAAATGGCATCCATTAAATCTGTGAAATGCAACAAATATTATTATCACGAAATATGCAAAACAATGAATAACACTATCAAATTTTACGTCCATAAAACATGCAACCCGTTTCGTTTCATAAAGAAAAATTCCTACTTTGTTACAAAATGTTTTGTTGTAAATAATACGATATAATCACCATTTAGATTGCAATAAAAAATCGAAAAACTAGTTAATTAAGTGCAGTATTTTCGGCGAACCGTAATGTCTTAATTCTGGTGCATTATAAACCAGTTTTTTAAAAATCCGATAACCCAATCGCGGCTTTTAAGTTGCTTAGGCACCAAAATATAGTCTGAATTACGAGAATAGTTAGTGCGTATGCAAATTCCGCAGATAACACGAAAATTCCCCGTCCTTTTTAATTCCTTTCCCTCGGTTAATTAAAATGTCGGCCGATTTAAAACATCCCAAAAGCGCACCATTTGACAAAGCTATTTATAACTATAACCCCGCTGGATCGCTCATAAATAAATCCAAGCGAATTAGCTAATTGATACCACAATAATTAAGAAACTGATTTAAGGCGAGCAAAAAACATCTCTGGACCAATTTGCATACGAAATAACTCGCTGCTTTAATTAAGAAATATACCTACTAGCTAAATCTGCGAGGCGTTATTGTGCAACATCTCCATTTAGCAACTTAACTATCCGAAAAGCCGAGGTTTTTCCTCATTTTCGTCGGCGCATTTCCGCCGCATAGGCGACGGGGAAAATACTGCAAATTGACGTAGCGAGCGACTCCCTATTTGTTTGCATAAAATTTTACCAGATATATTCAAATAGGCAGGCACTTTAATGCCATCCCAAAATGGAAAGTCAAACAGACAGGCTTTGATCAGCCAGGCTTCTCTTGCGATATTAAATTTTCCTCTTATAAATAGCTGCGGGGGACGAAGTGAGAGTAACTTTTGAATTAGTGTCATACGGCGAATCTAATGAGAGCTAGATTTTGTCTCTTTAAAGGTGTATCTTTATTACTTGTTTGGTGTACTAAAAGGAAGATAAGCAGAAGAGACTCATTAGAGAGGATCCCGGCGATTTTGATGGGTATGTAATTGGCGTTTAGACGAAAATCGGCCGTTTTTCCACGACGAATCCACCAGTAATTATAGACGAGAAATTTTCTAATGGCTCCCAGTCGGAAACGGTATAACAGTTTAACGATTCAATATATTTTACGCCACCTGATACGTTCACATTATTAAAGTGAGGAGCGCATTCTAACATTTCATCAGGGTAAATGATTTATTTCAATGTTAATCTCGTTCGCTTGCTCTGGATGCGCTCTCGAACAGGACCGGTTTTCATTCAAACAATAATCTATTATAAACCAGAAATAATTAAAATTTGAAAAATATATATACAGGATGTTGCCAAAAGGTTGGGACAAGGCTAAATTAGAGGCGTCTGAGATGTATCTACTAGATGATTTAAATTTGTATAGATTCAAAAGATGATAAAGTTGAGAATTTCAAAAATAGTATGAATGCCAAAAAAAGCTTTTTTTCTCCAATAATATGGATTTAATAGAAAATTGCAAAGAGTAGAAAATTATTATAAATGAATTGATTAATCTAGTTTCGATGCAAAAATTAGGCGAATAACAAGGGCGTAACAATTAGGGCTTTGAGAGGGTTGGACCTCCCCGTTAAATATGCATGTGAGGGATGGATAATTTGTCAAAAATATGTCACCAAAGAGAGATATTCTGTACGAAAGAATTGAACAATACTGGCCCAATATCAAAAAATCTCTTTTTTATTCGTTATAACTTCAACATCCTGTAACTTCTTTACTTGACTTAACACTTTTGGATATAGATTAAATCATCTCAGAAGTTTGTAAGCCACATCTTAACCTTTTTGCACACCCTGTATATATGTAGTATAATGAAAAATATCTATTAGATACTAGATGATTTAAATTTATCTGTTTTCAAAAGAGTTATGAGTTGATAAAGTTAAGAATTTCAAAAATAGTAAATATGGCAAAATGGTAAAAAGGGGTTTTCTCCAATATGTAGTATCAATTTAATAGAAAATTGCAAAGGGTAGAAAATTGTTATAAATGAACTAATTAATCTAGTTTCGATGCAAAAATTTGGGGAATAACAAGGGCGGAAACATTAGGGCTTTGAGAGGGTTGGACCTCCCCATTAAAAATGTGAGGGATGGATAATTTGTCAAAAATATCTCACCAAAGAGAGATATTCTGTACGAAAGAATAATTGAACAATACTGGCCAAATATCAAAAAATCTCTTTTTTATTTTATTTTTTACTTGACTTAACACTTTTAGATATATATTAAATCATCTTATGTTCGTCTCAGAAGTTTATAAGCCACATTTCAACCTTTTTGCACACCCTGTATATATGTAGTATAATGAAAAAAGTGAATTAGAATTGTGGTAATCTCGAATTTTACCACAAACATCCTAGATTTTGATCAATTGTAATTGGTAATGAATGGTTATGATTACTCCGGTTAATAAGAAACGTACATCAATTATGGTTTAGATAATAATAATTCTCTTAACCCAATTTACACCGGCGTCGTCACCGCTTCATCACGATCCGATTCATCTACCGTATCAGCGCCGTTCGTAATATATCCAAAGTTTATGCGGTTTCGCTCCCGCCGCCTAGGCCCCGGCTCGTGAAATGCAACTCCGGCTCGGTAGTTGCTTCAGCTCCCGCCGCCGCCGCCTCTCGCTAGATACTCACCTTCATATATCGCACCGCCGAATTCTAGCCGAAAATTACAAAACCAGGTAATAAGTTTGGCTTGTAAGCTTGTTCTGAAATTGAATAGCTGGCTGGATGGGGAGCAGTGGTGGAGTTTCGGATGGAAATCCGCGACAATTCGACGGAAGTTTGATGTTAATTTCATTAATGCACTCGAGCTTATGAGGAAAGTTTATTATACACAACCACAAAAAACTTCCCTCTCTACTTTTCCCTTTTTTTATTGCTTTTAGTGAGTAATTGCTACTGGTGGGGTAGGTTTTAATTCAATGGGGCGCTTGTGGGGGTAATATCCACAAGTCGCCTGGGTGGGTCAGGAGTGTTTCGCAGTTAGGAAGTTAGTTTCCGGACTGGTCTTTATAATCCATAAATAAGCTTACAAGTGGTGGTTCTTGTGCCCGGTTTACACCTTAATTGTTAGATTTCGCGTACCGGGAAATTTAATACGGGAAGTTTAAAGCGACTCTCGGCCGGCCCAATCGAGATGATTATTCAATAAGCTGGTCGTGTGAATTCCCGGAGTGGAGAAAAAGGGGTGTGCAGGCCGCGGTAGGCGGCGGAATGAAGACATTAGGTATGCATTGGCGGTGCCGGGGAAGAGACCGCGTGTCGTTGATCGATGGATAGTCCGTTGACAGACGTCGAAAAAGAAGTTTCGCCATAAAATACAAGCGCCAATATGATTTATGGACGTGCGCGAAATTGTTTTCGGTCATTTGTTTCGCATCATTGAATATTTGACGAAAAAATTACCCGCGAATGTCGCTCGCTGCCGAAGGAGGAAAAGTTTCCCGCGAAAAGGAGCCATAAAAATTCATAAAACGTTCGCCGAATTTTTCCCTTAGTCATTTGAATTTTTACACTGAGCCCCGGTTGTAGACGCTTAGTTTAACTGTGGTTCAACCGAGTATAATTGCAATTTCCTAAATGTTGATCTGGCACTCTACAGAGAAAACTGAATTAACTGTTGGGTAACAAGCAATTTAATCTCGGTAGCATCTGCGTGACATAACAACGCAGCAACCTTAAAGTTGGTGATGGTTCGCATGGCGTGGGCGCCATCTTCGTACGAATCGCCATTTCGAAATGGTCTTCGGTGATATAACAGTCGATTTTGGAGGAAAATAGGATTAAAATCTGACACGGATTTTTCGTGGGCTCGCTGTAAAACAATAGTCGACGCGATTTATCACGGGCGATGTGCTGTAGGAAGCGAACGAGATTCGGCCGGGACTCGTGGGTGTTGAACTTCGAGAAGAAGACGTTAATTAATTGCAGTTTTCGAATGTGTTTATTATTTATTTTAATGGGTTCTGTAGCATTAACTTTCATTTTTTTATGTGCACTGAAAATGATTGAAACCTTCTGTTTTGGGACTAATTTGAGCTTTTATTTGGCTCGAAAAATAAAAGATGCAACAAAAAAAACCTTATGAGTTGATGAAATTCCAGCTACATCGAGTACACTTTATTTAGTAGATATATTTAGAGGATATTAAATTTTACTCGAAATTATTATATTGAACGCTTTGAAGTAATATTAACGTTTACGAAGGTATATTAAAAATATGTTACGAGGCATTTACTTTAGATATTTGTTTTATATCAAATGCAGTTAAGTTTATCGACTTTAACGTAACTAACACGTTAGCACATACCGCAAATTAATTATTTTATCCGCAGCAATCCATTAATCATACCTATTATTATTATTACAATATTACCTAACGCTAATTTATTTGAATTGCATAAAATATAAATTTTGCAAAGCAGATATTAAACATACTTGTAATTATTCATTCGTTTATAGAAAATTTGTATAATAAATACTTGTAATGCCTGCCTGAAAATGAAATGTTTTATTTTTAATCAACACTTGTAATAGCACATTTCTTTACTGATGTACTTAAAAAATAAATAAAATTCAGATACTTTTTTTGATGTTTGTTTAGAATTCGACAAACATAAAATTCGGGAATTTCTTTTATGCATTCGACAGGCATCGAGTCCTAACCGGCTTCCTCTCTCTTATTTCCGTACTTTTAAGTAATAATTCGTACACGGCCGGCGCTCCCTGTGATCAGTGGCGACGGATTATTGATGTTGCCTCGGTCTTTTGAAGTTTTTCCAGAAAATTCCTCCGCATCGGGCGACCGAAAGAGTTTCCTTTCAACTTTGACGTTATGCTTCAAATCGCTCGCTAAGGGGAAGTTTATCGAAACTTTTGAATTCATTAGGCAGTCGCGATCAGCCGGAATGAAAATAAATTCGTTAGAGGAAAAAATTTGTTTTTACCGCCTGCGGGTTATTTATGACCCGAGACGGGAAAAATGTCCAAAAGAAGCTTGATTTTCTACAGAAATTTTGGGTGTAGAAATTTTTTGATGAACATTTTAATTACTAGATATAGGTATAGTTTGTGCAAAATAAAGTTTGATGCACGTCACTATAATGTCGTCATATTTGACAAGCATTGTACCCAACTTTTAAAAATAAACATTAACATATTAAGAAGAACATACAGAATATTAACAAGGGATGATAGAAAATGTTAAAATGCAGAATTAAATAATCCAAGAAAAATATACCTTTATTGTAAAAATTCAACATTTGTATTTTAAATGAGACTTTACGAGAATTAATATTTTACTTCATCTCTAGAAATCTTGAAAATTTTAGAAAATTCTTAGATTTCGTAAACTTTCTAAAATCCGGCAACACTGTCTAATTATGATGCAGCAAATTTATGATGACGTGCATGTAACTTTGTTTAGCACAAACTATATTTAAATATGCGGTTAATATTGGTGTTAAAATAAAGTAGGAGGTTTATTGAATTTTTTATTGCAGCATAATTTTCATAGAAAAATTTGCGCTTTTCATCAGCATTATATGCCGACTTAACACGCAAAAATAAATCATTTTTGGTAATTATAATGTTTGCTTTATGAGATAAAATTTCTTTTATTTAGTACAGCCTGTATACAACATAATAAAGAAATTTATAATGTAATAAAACAATTGTATACAGTGTTATAGTAAAGTAGTTAAATTTTTGGTGAAGGAGCAAGGTGGAAATATTTCATCGACTCGAAGAGTGCAAGAAATTATGGGATTTATTTCGGAGATTTCCGAATGAAAAATTACACCGGAAGGAGTTTTTAAAAAGATTTATCGCGAAACAAATTTAGTTAATATCGGAATGCCGTAGGAGTTTTCCAATCGCAACATTGTTACCGTTCGCGTCAGAGTATTGATGAAACTTCCTGAAATTCCAGTGATTTATATCCCCTCCTGGTTTCACTCTATCTTAAAATTAGATGCATTTTCCGAGTTGTGTCGCAACTTAAAAGCTCTAAATGCGACGAATGAAGCACTCCGTGACAGACGGTTTTTATATATACGAAATAAAAATTATTGCGCATTTTTCGAGTCAAAAGTTTAAAATCTACTTTGAAACTTCCCAGTATAAATAGGCAACGAAAATATTACCACATTTCTACTCGACTTTTCCTCTGATAGGAGAAATATTTATGCTAAATGGGACAAAAAAAATATTTCGCGGACTTCTTATAATATATCAAGGCGCTCGCTGGTTCAGTAGGAGATCGCTGGAAGTTATTCTACGCTCGTTAATTAACTCCGAATGTGAATATATCATGGTTTCCTTCGTTCGCGTTCCTTAATAGCCGATGGGCACGCAACACTACCTCATTTCCTACGGATGTTATGATTTTCGGGAAAACTACTGCGCTCCGGCAGTTGGGAGTCGTGGAGTTTCGCCGAAATGAAATGTGCAAACCGTTTCCGGTAATTGTTTCGGGTTTTCAATTAACCCCGGAGCCTTCCCGGATAGCGTTTTTCGGGAATTTTGTTTGATCAATGGGGCGCACGGGCATTTGAATAATTCCCTTTTCGCGTCTTAATGGCGTCTAACAGGTGATTTTATGATTTTGCGAAGGGTTGATTGAATATTTTTTAAGCGATGTTATTAGGGGTAATTTTCGGTGTTACGTCGAAACAATGGGAGAAATCTTAATGGAAAAAATCCTCCATTTTGCGGGCGGGTCGCCCGATCGAAAGGCTCATGAAACAGGCGAAATATGCCGAAATAAACCAAACCGGCCTAGCTAATTTCGCGAAAAAGAGAAAATACTTTCCATTTTTCTTTCTTTATGGGATATAAAAAACCCGAGGGACAAGGAAAAGTAAATCGCCCATTCGAATGTTGTTTTGTATTCGCGTGGAGAATGCGTTATTTTTTCAGACATTCCAGCTTATAAACGGTATCTGCACAATCGCACCTCTTTTAAATGGAAAAAATTATTTATTTATCCCGAAATCTCGGTTAATTAAAAAGAATTCATTCCTTAATGATTCCGCTCTGAAACAAGCGCCCAATTACGACCCCGAGCGAAAAAATTCCAAACTTTCGCCCTCTCCTAATGACGTCCCGGCCAACGTGTAAGCTCCCTCCTAAATAGGGTGGTTAGAATCAGCGATAAACAAAACACTAGCAGTTGAATTAGACGTCCTCCCGGAAAAAATACGGGTCTTCGTACTTCTTATCCCGGATGGCCACATTTCATCCGGGGACTTATTGCCAACTACGCGCCATCTGAGATAAACTTCACTTCGATTTACCCAGCAAACACTCCTCACTGCTCCACTATTGTCACTAATTATTAGGTTGGTTAATACGTATGCAAAGCGGTGTTTAAATGATTGGTGATATTAAAGTTTGCTTTTGGGAATTTGGTTATAATTGCGACCCTACCGGCGCGCGGTTTAGCTGCCGAGGGACAGGAGACCCAAGAAAATTGCCTCTATAACGACAAGGTCCTAATCTCGTTTACGGTAAGGTAGTTCATTGAATCACAACTAGATAATGAAAAGATAGTGTCTTCGATGACAATACAAAATAAAATACGTCCTCTTCGCTATCGCGCAGGAATACATTAGGTATCTAGGCTGATGGGGCGAGTTTAAAAAAACGTTGGGGGGATATTTAATTTGGTTTGCTAGATAATACAGTAATGGAGAAGACCACGACTTTTTTTTTAATTTTTTTTTTCAAAACCGTGTGTTCTAAGAAGGCGCGTAATGAAATTTTTATTTTTTTCTGTGGCCCAATAAGGCCGCAATTAATTTTTAAAGTTTGAAAAACGTCACACAATCGTCATACACTCTGCTCCAATCAAAGCGAGAGTTTCAAAGAGAAGTCACATTTAGCAAGTTTGCCACGTTTCCTATTACTCTTCTTTAGTCCGCAAAATGTGCGTTTTTTGTATATTTATTGCAATAAACATTTTCTGATTTATCCATTTCTTCCATTACCTAATGGATAATTCGATATATTAATATAGAAATAACATCTTCATATGTATAAATTGTAACCGATTTTCGTGTTAAAAACACAAATAATGGTCCTGAAAAATTTATTTGGCAACATTCTTGTCAACTTCAATATTATCAGTAAAGTGTTTTGTGTCAAACTGCAATTCGTGTATTTTGTTTTGTGCATTTTTCAGAAAAATCTGACAAATGACAGTTTGATTTTTGTTCGTTTGTGTATTCTTTGTTACTGCGTTCGAAAATTCATACTATTTACTATACAACAAGACGTAAGTGGTTTATGATTGGTTGATAAGCTATGAGTCAAAACCCGAAATTTTTAAATTTCAAAGGGCTATATCTTTTTAATTATAACACATTTTGAGCAACTGAAAACGGTTTTGAGCTCTAATAAATCATTTCTAATCGTATCTTTTGCCGAAATCCGCATATTTCACATCGTGGTCTTCTCCATTGTTTAATTTGAGCGAAAAAATCAGGATAGACATTCTCGCTAGTTTATTATGAACAGTTCGGGGAGTTCCCGAGTGTAATATTCTTTGTAGGATGGCGAATTGAGAGACAGCCGATGTGCCATTTCGAACGACACCTTCCAGACCGTTTACCCTTTCAAATAACTCCCAGTCGCTAGTCTATATCTGTCTTAAAGGTCTCGCGAGCTGGGTGCGTTCCACCTCCCGCGGCCGGGCCGCCCCCGTTCCTGCCTCGTCCCCTTCGACTATTTTCGAAAGACGTTTCGCCGTCGAAATGAAATTTCGCGCGAGTGCTTCCCGTCAAACGACGTAAATATGTGAAATTTGCCAGAACGCCAGCAGCTAGATCTGAGGAAGGCAATGCTTGTATAGTCGCGGCCCAAACGGCACAAAGTCCTCTATTATCAAATTGTCTGTTCCTCCAAGTATAATTTACTCGTGTATGCATTCGGAATGCTAATACGAGCCCATCAAAGGCATGCGAATTTTATTTATAACGCTTGTGTTGATGGATTTATTAATGGAGGAGACCACGATGTGAGATACGCGGATTTCGGCAAAAGATACGATTAGAAATGATTTATTAGAGCTCAAAACCGTTTTCAGTTGCTCAAAATGTGTTATAATTAAAAAGATATAGCCCTTTGAAATTTAAAAATTTCGGGTTTTGACTCATACCTTATCAACCAATCATAAACCACTCACGTTTTGTTGTATAGTAAATAATACGAAATTTCGAACGCAGTAACAAAGAATACACAAACGAACAAAAATCAAACTGTCATTTGTCAGATTTTTCTGAAAAATGCACAAAACGAATTACACGAATTGCAGTTCGGCACAGAACACTTTACTGATAATATTGAATTTGACAAGAATGTTGCCAAATAAATTTTTCAGGACCATTATTTGTGTTTTTAACACGAAAATCGGTTACAATTTATACAGTTGAAGATGTTATTTCTATATTAATATATCGAATTATCCATTAGGTAAAGGAAGAAATGGATAAATCAGAAAATGTTTATTGCAATAAATATACAAAAAAAACGCACATTTTGCGGAGTAAAGAAGAGTAATAGGAAACGTGGCAAACTTGCTAAATGTGACTTCTCTTTGAAACTCCCGCTTTGATTGGAGCAGAGTGTATGACGATTGTGTGACGTTTTTCAAACTTTAAAAATGAATTGCGGCCTTATTTGGCCACAGAAAAAAATAAAAATTTCATTAAGAGCCTTCTTAGAACACACGGCTTTGAAAAAAAAAATCAAAAAAAAAGTCGTGGTCTTCTCCTTTGATTGAAGAGAAGACAATAATGTTGTTGTTTTTTTGGTATTTTGGGACCGTACTATAATTGTTAAACCGAGGTGGAAGCTCGAGAGTCGGCAGTTCATAAGCTTTTTGGGCGATTTGTTTTATTCCCAAGGATTTGACGACTTGCTGCTGGTTTAGTTATTCCTGTAAATGGCGCAACGGCATATTTCCTAACGACTGCATAAAGCGAAGTATCTGATTTACTAATTTCGTTTGTAGTTAAGTTTTAGCCCGTTTAACTAATTGCTCGAGATACAGCCAGCGCTCGATTAAACCTAGATGAGTACATTTTTGCATTGTTTTCCGGGCCAACTGATGATGGTTATCACGTTCAGAAACTATTTATTAACCCTTCACTTTTAATATTCCACCCCCTTTTTGTTAGATTTTGGCGCCTGTCTGCTGCCATCATTCCACAAAGTAAATTAATGCTAAGTACACCCTTCTTCACTGTGCCGTGCTCCTCCTGTGGGACTCTTTATTTTATAATTAATTAATTATGAATTCAGCGATAGGGGAGGGTTTTAGACAGGCCCCGGCAAAAAAGAGCTCCCCGGCCTTGATGATGCTTTGATGAACTTAGACGCTGTTAAGTTCCTCTCATTAGTATTTCAAGCGCGTCTCTAAACTTTTATTTTAGAGCCCGATCGAGTGTATTTAATAGAGATATGTAAAATCGATCCCGATGCCATAACAACAATCAATATTGACAATGTAGCGATCGATTGAGCCCAACCAAACATTGGCGGGCGGTTCACCCCCATCGCCAGCGTCCCCGATCCCAGACTGTTTGCGTTTACTTTTACGGGAGTTGGAAGATTTATCCTCGGCTCGGTTAAATATGTAAATTGGGAAAAGACGACTAGTTCTTAACTTTGATGGATTTCTTACTAATACTGATATACCCTGATTTGTGTGCAGAGCCGCACTGAATTGAAAAATTGAGCGACCACATTTGTATATTTTTTTTTGAAAATCACCACCACAAACAACGAGTCTGGTTTTATAACAAAAAGTTGCGCAGCATTCCAAAAACAGAAAATTCCGATAAAACCGCGTGTTGACACTCCGCCGCTCTCGCACGATATTTGATGCCGATTAATTAATTAACATAATTAAATTCCTAGGATAACCCCGCTCGGAAATCCCCGATAGATTTGTTTCGCATGCGGCTTTTAAACCGGCGAATTCTTCGAATAAGCAATTTTACACATAAATAAATTCTTCATTAATTAAGACCTCGCCATCGACACAACAAAATTCGTTAATTTCTTTATTTAAAAGCGATCCAAAATAGTTTGGGAGGGTCCTTGGAGGGTTTGGTTAAAGCCGCATAACTAGGGGTAATTCCGTTTACAACGGTAAGTCGAATGTACCCTTTTAAGGACGAACTGCAAAGGACAACAACCCCGCGGATCATCCCCCATAAATTATTACAGGCTATTAACTCGCAGTCATGAGCCAAAACAACGGCGGGGAAAGTTGCTTAATTTAACTGCGTTCGATGTTGAAGTATAGTGGGTCTCGAATTAATGAAAATTATTTCGCAAAACTTCGATTAATACAGATTTCCAGTGTTATTCGCAAATATTCCTGAAATAATACACCTGCCCGGCTGCAAGGATTATGTAAAGCATCTCATGCAAATGCCCAAATTTTAATTAGAATATAAATATTCATAGGGCCGGCAATCGTCGGAAGATTTACATTTGTTTCTACAGCTGCTTTTTGCCGATTTTTGCGGAATGGAAAAAAATTAACGAGATCTCGATGATAATGTCGCCGTTGCAGAAAATACAAACTGCATTCATCAGATATTATGCAAGAGATTGTGTACAAAAAAGGTGCAAAAAAATAATATTAAAAACTCGCTAATTACTATACTTATTTAAAACATTTTAGATTAAACTTGGAGATATTATTTATACAAAACCAGCAGCCTCCAAGTTAATCAATTATTCGTATTCTAGAAATTACGTGGTTTATCTCTTGGAAATACTTGTTTATCTAACGGACTGTTTATCCAGAGGGTCTTTGTATATGCGAGTGTGGAAGAGAAGAATACCCAGTACCGTATTACATGAAAACCAGTTACAAATTTCATTGTAATCTACACAATTATTCGAGCGAATCCGGTCCTGCTATAGCCGGCCTGCAGATGACTAGGAGCATCAGGATCAAGGCACCTCGCCCTCGACTATTTCGCACAAAAGATCCAGCCGCCTCCTGCTTACATGGTGGCCGGCCAAATAGAATCCTGCAACTTTCCTGACATGAATTAGTTTTCTTTGAATTTGTTTGTCCTGCGCCCCGGCCGCCCCCGCCGCCTCCTGCGTATACAAAAGCTAATGGAAGCCGCTCCGGGCAACATTTGCAAGGTTTAATTAAATTTTATCGGTTTCGGGCTTTTGTTGTGCCGGAATTTGTTGTAAAATTCATCTTGGGAATCGGAACGTAATCGATCTAAGAATGATTAGTTTACGGCGAACTGGGCACTTTGTTCCCAAATTTTTTTAATGGGAATTAAATTTCTACGCCACTGTTAGATTTCTAGGAAATCGGCCTACTAAGCGCTTTATAAGATTTTGAAATGGACGGGTGTTAATTATTTTTTGAGGTGATGGAATGGAGTGGATTATACCAAAAAACTTAAGTATTGAAATTGATTTATAATAAGGCGGCGACGAGCCTCTAATTATTTATAATTGCTACCTTTACGCGTTTACGCCGAAAGAAAAAATGCTATAATTAGCTACTATATAGAAAAAAATTTTCATTCTAAACGGATTTAGGTTAAAGGTATGGAACAATTTGGATTTCACGAAAAACGAATCAAAAGGCGCAAACGTGGCGGCGTCTCCGATTGTTATTTAAATTTCCGCCCCTGCTCCGCGGGCTGTGGGGTAGAAACGGGGATTCCCCGGGAGCGAAAATGAAAGGAATGAAGTTCGCGCATACGTAGCCGGGGCGAGGGAAAAAATATTCTATTTTCCCGGCGACTGAAGGTCAAGCATGCTATTTGTATTCGCAAATCTGAATATCTTTTTCTGCTTCGATCGCGACGAAAAAAGAAAACTAATCAACTGGCGCCGTGGAGAATTCGATGGGATTTTCATCTAAATGAGCCCATTTAATGGACGTAGGTGGATCGGGAGATTGGAACAAAAAATATAAAAAATTTATTCTACCAGCTTGCCATTCGTTGGAGGTATAGTTCTTGAAAATTGTGGTAATGAAATTTGGGTATAATGGAGAAGACCACGATTTTTTTTTTATTTTTTTTTCAAAACCGTGATTTAAGAAGGCGCCTAATGAAATTTTTATTTTTTTCTGTGTCCAAATAAGGCAGCAATTAATTTTTGAAGTTTGAAAAACGTCACACAATCGTCATACACTCTGCTCCAATCAAAGCGAGAGTTTCAAAGAGAAGTCACATTTAGAAAGTTTGCCACGTTTCCTATTACTCTTCTTTAGTCCGCAAAATGTGCGTTTTTTGTATATTTATTGCAATAAACATTTTCTGATTTATCCATTTCTTCCATTACCTAATGGATAATTCGATATATTAATATAGAAATAACAACTTCATCTGTATAAATTGTAACCGATTTTCTTGTTAAAAACACAAATAATGGTCCTGAAAATTTTATTTGGCAATATTCTTGTCAACGTCAATATTATCAGTAAAGTGTTTTGTGCCGAACTGCAATTCGTGTAATTTGTTTTGTGCATTTTTCAGAAAAATCTGACAAATGACAGTTTGATTTTTGTTCGTTTGTCTATTCTTTGTTACTGCGTTCGAAATTTCGTACTATTTACTATACAACAAGACGTGAGTGGTTTATGATTGGTTGATAAGGTATGAGTCAAAACCCGAAATTTTTAAATTTCGAAGGGCTATAACTTTTTAATTATAACACATTTTGAGCAACTAAAAACGGTTTTGAGCTCTAAAAAAATCATTTCTAATCGAATCTTTTATCGAAATCCGCATATCTTACATCGTGGTCTTCTCCATTGTTTCCTTGTAAAAGCTCTCTGATTTCTCTACAATTTTTCTCAGTGTAGAGCAAAGTATACGAAATTAGTTGATGGACATTTTTCTCATTAAGTTTCCCGCATCTCTGCGAAAGAATCCCGCCAGAAATTAACCGGGAAAACTTCCCCGCCCGTCCTAGCGGAGAACTAATTTTCCCAACTACAATAACGCGACGACTTAATATTCCGCTCGGGTCCACTTCAAAGTCAATTCGCCGTCTTGTTCGGTATTTTTTCCATGCCGTTCATCTAAAAGCAATAAGCTCAAATACAAACGGAAAATTTCAGCGCACAATAGATTCCTCCTCGGAAATAAAGATGTATAAAAATTTATTAACTTTCTGTAGAGCATTCCAAATAAGCCGAGCACTCGCCAGTGATTTCATTTCATTTCATTCCAACAACGTGCATTATTCCCAATCATTTTCACCTACTTCACAGCAAAATTTATAAAAAAATTTCCAGCTCACTACACCCTGAACCTTCTAAGATTCAATTAGAGCGCGGCAAACGGCGCCCCTTGCAGCAATAGAGTGTATATATGTTAAAGTAAAGTTCAGTTTGACGGGCTTTATCTCCGGATAAGATTAAGCTTTCCAGTTATCGCACTAATTGAAACTGGACTCTCGATGTTCTCTTATCTTATCCGCGGTCATCTGGGATCCTGCGGGGATTTCTGAGACGCGTCGAGACGCGACGCCCGCTCGATTGTAACCCCATAAGAAGGACGATCTGCTATCCTAGTGGACACATTTTTTGCACTAAAATTATTTCTACGTGCTAGAAATTGTATGCAATTTGTCGAGGATTTATTCGAAATATTCTAATTAAAATTCGCAATAAATGCAGCTCACTGTTTAGCGTTGATGGCGCGAGAATGCGATAATTAAATCTCTCCTAATATTACGAATTCTCGTAGAAATGTTATCGTTTCGGTGATTAAAGTTTTGTAGAAATTTAATAGAAATATCTTACTAAAATTAATAAGATTCTTAAAACTAAGAACTTAAGTACTCGCTTGTACTTTGCAGCAGGTAATACACCAACAACCTGCAACAAAAAAGAAAACGTTACCCGATAACTTCGGTGCTTTAAGAAACTCCGTCCCGAGAACTACGAGTTAAATATTTGATTACTATAATGAATTAGAAGCGGAGGAAAAAAACCGCTTATAAATACGGTATATGAATCTACGATAGTTATCTTTTATTTACATGTACATCACTGATTACTATCTGCCGGCCACGAAATGAATACGAAATTATAGAGAAAAAAAGTCGAGCTGGGATTCGAATTAGAGTAGGTACCGCATTCCTCGATTTTTTTCATCAATCAATAAAATCGATTTCTTATACACACTATTTGATGTTGTAACGTACTAATTTATAATTTATTATGTAGTTACTAATTAAGTAAATCTACACATGAGTAATTTGTGTATTAAGTGCATTTATATTGGGCATTTTAGTATAATTAATGGAGAAGACCACGATGTGAGATACGCGGATTTCGGCAAAAGATACGATTAGAAATTATTTATTAGAGCTCAAAACCGTTTTCAGTTGCTCAAAATGTGTTTTAATTAAAAAGATATAGCCCTTCGAAATTTAAAAATTTCGGGTTTTGACTCATACCTTATCAACCAATCATAAACCACTCACGTCTTGTTGTATAGTAAATAGTATGAATTTTCGAACGCAGTAACAAAGAATACACAAACGAACAAAAATCAAACTGTCATTTGTCAGATTTTTCTGAAAAATTCATAAAACAGATTACACGAATGGCAGTTCGGCACAAAACACTTTACTGATAATATTGAAGTTGACAAGAATGTTGCCAAATAAATTTTTCAGTACCATTATTTGTGTTTTTAACACGAAAATCGGTTACAATTTATACAGATGAAGATGTTATTTCTATATTAATATATCGAATTATCCATTAGGTAATGGAAGAAATGGATAAATCAGAAAATGTTTATTGCAATAAATATACAAAAAACGCACATTTTGCGGACTAAAGAAGAGTAATAGGAAACGTGGCAAACTTGCTAAATGTGACTTTTCTTTGCAACTCTCGCTTTGATTGGAGCAGAGTGTATGACGATTGTGTGACGTTTTTCAAACTTTAAAAATTAATTGCGCCCTTATTTGGCCACAGAAAAAAATAAAAATTTCATTACGCGCCTTCTTAGAACACACGGTTTTGAAAAAAAATAAAAAAAAAGTCGTGGTCTTCTCCATTAATTCGCTCGTTAAGATAAATTATCGTACAATAAGTTTCTTTAATATGTGCATATACAAATGGGTTATTAAGTGAAATGTTGGTTGTGAAATAGGTGTGGATATAATAAATAAAAAAGTTGTGAGAGTAGCGAGTGGAGGAGATATAAATGTGGACCTCACGAGCCGATAGCAAATTGCAATAGGAACGGATAGGCGTTGACAAATGCAAACCGCACATACCCCATATTTCGTGGCGTTTGAGCCGCGGCGCTTTTTAGCTATAAATCAGGTCGATTCGCTAACCCACTTTCCTCCCGTTTCGCCTCCCTTTTTTGCATCCTTCATCCTCTCCCGGGCCGTAGCCATCCATTCCCGGCCGTATACATTACAATTAACTGCCGCGTCAAAGTTACGAACTGCTCCAACAATCTGCGATTGCGGCAATTCGACGATAATTCAGAACTCCCGAGCGCCAGCCCAAGGATACACGCGTTATACTTTATTGCTCGAGTTAAGAATCGCTTGTAAACTACCCGTTTATATCAAATTATTTGTCAGCGTAAAATTAGTTCCAATATCTACAGCAAAATAATTCTTGCTCTAAATTAATCAGTCTGTTCGAGCAACAAAGGGCGCTCTTTTATTTTATTTACAGCCCGCCGGCGACGCCGCAGCGCCGAGTTTTCCTAGGGAAATGATAGATTAAGAATAACTCCGAGCCGCGGTGAAGAATATGAAAAGTTCGCCCCGACAAAACGATTTCGCCGGAACGCCGTTCGAAAAAGTTCCTAATGAAAATTTTATTCGCAGACGGAAAATCGAGTCGCTCTTTTCGCGAACTTTCCGCCGCAATCTTATCATAATTTCGCCCTATAACAGCCACAGGTATTCGAAACAAAAAATAGCAGTAATTATGATTATTATTGTTAATAAAGTGAGTGAAGCGTGCGCGAAACGGTCTTAATAAACAATTTTATTAAGACGAATAGCGCCGGAGTCGTTTGGTCTTATTACCTCCTGGTGGAGCCTAAACGACGCCGGTGCACTCTGGGACTTCACCTAAGGGCTGGGGGAACTACAGGAGAGATGAATAATGCGCTGCTATATAATTTGGAGCCGGGAAACTTCCGACATGACATCGCCCTTCGTGTAGCACTCAGGAGGTACGTGACTTTTTAGCAAAATGGAGCTACTTCCAAAAAATACAGAATTAAATTCCTGTGCGGTGTTATTCGACTAATTTGTTTTCTGCTCGAATTCCCATCGGTTAATATTCCGATGGGATTGCGGTACGCAACCCTTTCGCGATTAAACGCCCGCGCTGCAGCGAGCTGCGAACGGTTTTTATCTGATTTACTGACGCCGGGACTTCGTTCTTGGCACGCATAATGGGATCATAACCAGTTTCGATTCTGTATTGTTCTCTATTTGTTTTGAGCGTAACAATATTTACACATGTAGCATACGGGTTTAATTATATTGCAAAACAATGCGGCGTATTTGCATGAATAATTTAGGCTCGACCTACATTTTCGTGTTTATGTTTCGTGTGTGTTCAAGATTTAGATATGTATTTTACTCTTTCCTCTTTAGATTCCTAATTTTCATACTAAAAAATAGGAAATCAGACGATGAAAAGGTAATGGAGAAGACTATACGATGTGAGATACGCGGATTTCGGCAAAAGATACGATTAGAAATGATTTATTAGAGCTCAAAACCGTTTTCAGTTGCTCAAAATGTGGTATAATTAAAAAGTTATAGCCCTTTGAAATTTAAAAATTTCGGATTTTGACTCATGCCTTATCAACCAATCATAAACCACTCACATCTTGTTGTATAGTAAATAGTATGAATTTTCGAACGCAGTAACAAAGAATACACAAACGAACAAAAATCAAACTGTCATTTGTCAGATTTTTCTGAAAAATGCACAAAACAAATTACACGAATTGCAGTTCGGCACAAAACACTTTTACTGATAATATTGAAGTTGACAAGAATGTTGCCAAATAAATTTTTCAGGACCATTATTTGTGTTTTTAATAAGAAAATCGGTTACAATTTATACAGATGAAGATGTTATTTCTATATTAATATATCGAATTATCCATTAGGTAATGGAAGAAATGGATAAATCAGAAAATGTTTATTGCAATAAATATACAAAAAACGCACATTTTGCGGACTAAAGAAGAGTAATCGGAAACGTGGCAAACTTGCTAAATGTGACTTCTCTTTGCAACCCTCGCTTTGATTAGAGCAGAGCGTATGACGATTGTGTGACGTTTTTCAAACTTTAAAAATTTATTGCGGCCTTATTTGGCCACAGAAAAAAATAAAAATTTCATTACGCGCCCTCTTAAAACACACGGTTTTGAAAAAAAAAATTAAAAAAAAGTCGTGGTCTTCTCCATTCTACTAACTGATTGCCTTTGAATTGATTACAGCAGTATAGATTATGACATTATGAAACAAAATTATTTAGTATTTAATACAGGAAGTTTACTACTAAAGATTTCTTAGCCTAAGGTGATAAGTTTGTTAACCATCTCTTGCGTATTCAAAAACATTAATGATAATGTTAAAATAATGATACTTTCATAAGATAGAGGAGATTGATTATAGTCTAATAATCTGCAAAAATCTTGAATGCTCTACTAAAATTACCCCCAACTCTAGTAGAATTAAATATCATTACATATAAAATAAATCCAGTGCTTTGGCCTTGTTCTTATATCGCCAAGATGCCCATATATCCGCTCAATTTGTATCCTTTAAAGCGATAAGCGTAATTGCAGCTCGAATAATGTATAGTTTACCTTCAACTGCAACCGAGTACAATACTCTATATCTTCATTATAATAGTATTACAAACGAGTATTCGAGATTAGCTGGGCGAACAGAAAATCCCACTAGCTACTGCAATCCATTTTTAATATCGAGCGAAGGAAATGTTTGTTCAATTAACAGCGAAATCCCTCTAATTAATATTCCGCGAACAGAACCTCCCCCCCGATTTTGATCTCCCACAGGGCGGGTATTACCTGGCCCGCGACGAAATAGAAAGCAGGGGTTAATTCCGGAGTCGCGGTATTTAAATCGGCGACATTTATTTGTAAAGCTAACTTCGTAATATTCATCATCAATGAGGAAGTCAAACAAAAACAATCAAACAAAACCAGAACATTCCTCATTAAAGTTTCACAGAACATAGTAGCTAAGCACCCGACGACTCCGCTCACTCGATTCTTCCGCGGACCATTAGCGGGGATTTTATCAGAGAAAAATCGCAAAAATTCTTTAAATTGCTTTTTAAAGTTGTTGGCTTGAAATTGTAATTTGTAGCACAAGATTCTTGGATAAAAGTATCTGCGAATTATTCTTGTGTAGCCAGTGAATTTTGGTGGGTAAATTTGGGGTGATTTGGGTGCCGCCTCTGGTTCATCCCCCATCTTTTGTAGTTAATCCGTCACCTAATTTCATCCCGCGAATTTCGCCGGTCCTGTCACAATATCTCCAACTCCAACATCCGAATGAAACTTATTCCCCGGAATGGATCATCCCCGCCCGACTTTGTTTCAAATTGTTCGCTAAAAATGTCCCTTCGAGACGAAATAAGTCGACCGAATGGAAAATTTATCGCCGACTATAAATGTGTAATGCGCCAAAAACGCCTTATCGACCGATCGGCCGGGTTATAATAAAACGGGCGACATCGCAATGGAAAGGGAATTAATTAAAAAGCCCGAATACCTGCCGGTAATAACACCGTAATTGGTTTCCCGGCCGGTTTTTCTTCGGGAAACTCGCGCCGCGGAAACCGCGACGATTCATCCGCTCATCGAACTAATATTTGAAATTAGCCTATCCGCGAAACCCCATTTTTCAGCCGGCGGAATTTTAATTGACGCGACAACTCGGACCCCTCAGCTGCAATGATCCCGAAATTAAATTCAGACACGGGCGACATTAGGGCCTCTCCACCATTTTATATTACGAACTTTTTAATTTCCCCGTCGAGTGAGTGACGTTAGTGCATTTTGGCCTTTTTCACCGTCCAATTAAAGTTTCGCTAACGGGGCGCTTCGACAAAACCTGCGCAAATTTTCCACTTTAAATCGTTCAATTACCAATTGCACGACGCTCGCCTTCTTACTACAAATTCGCAGGAAAAATACTAACAATGGAGAAGACAACGATGTGAGATACGCGGATTTCGGCAAAAGATACGATTAGAAATGATTTATTAGAGCTCAAAACCGTTTTCAGTTGCTCAAAATGTGTTATAATTAAAAAGTTATAGCCCTTTGAAATTTAAAAATTTCGGGTTTTGATTCATAACTTATCAACCAATCATGAACCAGTCACGTCTTGTTGTATAGTAAATAGTATGAATTTTCGAACGCAGTAACAAAGAATACACAAACGAACAAAAATCAAACTGTCATTTGTCAGATTTTTCTGAAAAATGCACAAAACAAATTACACGAATTGCAGTTCGGCACAAAACACTTTAATGATAATATTGACGTTGACAAGACTGTTGCCAAATAAATTTTTCAGGACCATTATTTGTGTTTTTAACACGAAAATCGGTTACAATTTATACAGATGAAGATGTTATTTCTATATTAATATATCGAATTATCCATTAGGTAATGGAAGAAATGGATAAATCAGAAAATGTTTATTGCAATAAGTATACAAAAAACGCACATTTTGCGGACTAAAGAAGAGTAATAGGAAACGTGGCAAACTTGCTAAATGTGACTTCTCTTTGAAACTCTCGCTTTGATTGGAGCAGAGTGTATGACCATTGTGCGACGTTTTTCAAACTTTAAAAATTAATTGCGGCCTTATTTGGCCACAGAAAAAAATAAAAATTTCATTACGCGCCTTCTTAGAACACACGGTTTTGAAAAAAAAAAATTAAAAAAAAGTTGTGATCTTCTCCATTTGCAGGGTTTTTTGAAAGATTAATAAAAACGAAACTACTACAGATATCGGTGTAATTCTTGTTTCACCTTATAAGTAGATCAAATCATCAATTTTTTTTCACTATACATATACATACATTTTCCTCTATCAATCCACTTTGAGGCGACGGGGTTGTAAACATCCAGTGGCATTGCCGTTCGTAAATTCAATTCAACCGCATCATTACTATCTCATGGCAAATAAATTATTTTTTCGCTGGTTGTTTTTCACGAAACTATCACGACTCCTAATCGTGTATCGCGTTATCAATCCGTCGGGCTGGTATAGAATCTTTATGGCTCTGGCGAATGGAACTCGTAAAATACAGAATATAAAACTACCGTAAACTTTTAGTAGTTTAGCGTTAATATCTGGAATGGGTGGAAAACAAAAGGTTTATCTCGGTGGTGTTTGCGAGGAAAATTACAACTTATTATTTATAATATATAAACGGCCGTTTGTGCGGGGAAAGTGAGCCAATGTGCGGCGTAACTCTGGTGCTAGAAAAACTGAGGAGAAACGAGAAAGGAACGAGAATTAAGGGATTTGCATGGATGGGCTGTTGCGACAGGAATTACAGGATAACACTGTGGGGATTGGTTATTTTGCTCGATGCTTTTTCTTTAAACTCGATACTCCAAAAAATGTTGTAAACTATTGTTGCGAACGAAACAAATAGAATGGATATTGACAAAAAAAAACATAAAAATCGTTCGTGCATGCAACGCCAAAAAAATTATCCCGATTGGCTGTTTGGGAGTAACACAATATTCGGAAAAATGGCCATTTACCCCATCAATCCGTATTGAATGTTTTAAATTTTTTATATCGGTGATTGCCTGTTAAGCTTGTCATTGTATTTCAACAAAAAATCCATTCCCTAGAGATAAAAAGGAATATGTCACTATAATTGAATTTATTCTTGCATACATGATGATTACAATACCTGGAAAAAAACTAGTACAAAATAAAAGAAATTGGAAACTGTGATAATTTGCAAAATTATGATTATAATTTCAAGAGAATAATTAAAAATGTTATCGAATATTGTGGATAATAATTACGTTTGTTATAATTAATGTACACCACAAAGCATAGTTATCAATATTATTTTGCGTTAAATGTATAGACGACTAAACATATTAGGGTATTTGAATAATTGTTAAATTCAATTAACAAAAAATCTATTATTGTATAAACATTCCCTCTCATAGGTAGGCATTCGTTAATAATTATAACGCTCCTGCGTATCTATTGACATGCATGTACAATAATTTGATCGCCACAGGATAAGAGTAGTCATTGTGAAATTGAAATATAATTTCAATTCAAACAAAATTATTATTACCATCATTGAAAATTTACTCAATTCAATAAAAATAGCACTATTTTTTGTTACAGATTAAGCAATTCGTAAAGCTTAAAATAAATTCCACCACTGCGCCGCAGCCAAAAGGCTGGCAGTAACAATTTTATTCAAATTAGTAATTTGAAATACCATCCTCGAATACCTACTGCCAAATTACTCCGCGGCTTTGCAGTCTTTATTTTATACGCGACGACATGCAAATATCTCGGTTCTCATTTACCGACGATATTACACTTCTAATAGACGCGGTAAATGGAAGTTTCTTCGATATTTGACACAAGCAAAACGAAGCTTAGCTACATACACTCACAGTCGGAGGCTTTCAGCCATGTTACACGCGAATTTAATGTAACGTTCAAACGCATGTTTATGCCAATTTTAGTAGAGCTCTATCAACTCTATAATAAATGTTATGTTTGGGATATTAAGCCCTGGTTGTAGATATCACAGGTGAACGCAAGTTGAACTAAACAGCGAGTCTATTTTGATCAACATTAGTTTGAACTGTCCTTATAATTTTTGTGTATTAATGAATTATGGTGCATTAATATTCTAGTGTAGATAATAATAATTCAAAAATTCGTTGGTAGAGATAATAGCAAATGTATGTCTCTATTAGCAGCGTACGTATGCAACAAACAAGCTTGGAACTAACGTTCATTTAGATTTAGATTGTCCAATAAACGAGTGGAATTGGAAGTAAAATAGGAAGACAACGGGGCTGATTTAGTTTCTCTCGGAGGGCATTAAAAACACGCGCCATCCACTAAATATGCCCCGGTAATTACAATGCAAGATGTACTTTCTAATGTCGGAACTTCGCGCAAAGTTCACTTGTAAATCAAGGGCGCAGATTCCGCCGTTTCTCACTCCTAAGGGACGCCCGGCCTTTTGCCCTTTTTGTCGCCGTCGCCGCTAAAATATTTATAGCGCCAAGAAAGTCATAGTGTTTATTTGACTCTATTTGCATTTATTTAGGTTGTATTTGTTCGGCTCGGCGTAGGCTCGTGTAGGTTTAATCGACGCTTTAAAACGAGGAAGGAACTTTACGGGGTCGCATTTTAATCAAAGCGAATAACGAACGTTATGTATTCTATTTATTTAAATCTCGCTGTGGCCTGGAAACCTTTGATAACGGAAATTAATTTCTTTAATCGTTTGATACTCTAATGTTATTTGTTTGAGAAAATTGTTGGAAGTGATAAAAATTTAATGGGGGAAATCATATTATAGGAGGCTGTTTGATCCTGGGCAAGATTCCCATCCCGAGCAGCTTCTCCAAGAGATAACTTAGCAATGGAGAAGACCAAGACTTTTTTTTTATTTTTTTTTTTCAAAACCGTGTGTTCTAAGAAGGCGCGTAATGAAATTTTTATTTTTTTCTGTGGCCAAATAAGGCCGCAATTAATTTGTAAAGTTTGAAAAACGTCACACAATCGTCATACACTCTGCTCCAATCAAAGCGAGAGTTGCAAAGAAAGTCACATTTAGCAAGTTTGCCACGTTTCCTATTACTCTTCTTTACTCTGCAAAATGTGCGTTTTTTGTATATTTATTGCAATAAACATTTTCTGATTTATCCATTTCTTCCATTACCTAATGGATAATTCGATATATTAATATAGAAATAACATCTTCATCTGTATAAATTGTAACCGATTTTCGCGTTAAAACACAAATAATTGTCCTGAAAAATTTATTTGGCAACAGTCTTGTCAACTTCAATATTATCAGTAAAGTGTTCTGTGCCGAACTGCAATTCGTGTAATTTGTTTTGTACATTTTTCAGAAAAATCTGACAAATGACAGTTTGATTTTTGTTCGTTTGTCTATTCTTTGTTACTGCGTTCAAAAATTCATACTATTTACTATACAACAAAACGTGAGTGGTTTATGATTGGTTGATAAGGTATGAGTCAAAACCCGAAATTTTTAAATTTCAAAGTGCTATATCTTTTTAATTATAACACATTTTGAGCAACTGAAAACGGTTTTGAGCTCTAATAAATCATTTCTAATCTTATCTTTTGCCGAAATCCGCGTATCTCACATCGTGGTCTTCTCCATTCGTATCTTATAAGCATCTAGCTCCTGTTGTAAACTTTATAGAAAACAATCAGCATTTCATTGCAGTCTAAGTAAACTAAAACAATACGTACACGCAGCCGCTTTCGATAAATCCTTTTTAAAGATAAACATCTCGACTTGTGCTTGTGCATTCGCGTCGTGCACGGGCAATTAATAACAATTTGATAAAAATACGGCCGATATGGTCAACCGGAGTTTATTGTTTACCTTGACAAATTAATAGAAATGGCTGGCTGGTTGGTGCACGCATGAATCATGCCGGAGTATGTGCAAGTGCTGGTGTTCTGGTTATCCATATATCACCGGCTAGATGGATATTAGTTCTGAAAAATTGTATCAAATAAGGAAAGCGGTTGTGTAGAGAGAAGCCTTGGATGAAGAAATGCGCTGTTGTGGCCATAAATGTAGAAGGAAAGTGGCATATCTAGAACGAATTGATAAGTAAAATAAAATCCAGGGTTAGTGTAATATAATAGGGTCAAATAATACATTTTTTTAACTTGCTAGTAAGCATCATGAAAGAATAAATTGTCTGTAGGTACATACCGATATTCATCCTGATTTATCGAGGATAAAATAATGTGAATCATTAATATAGCTGGTAATTTAAAAGTTATTTAAGTACGCGGACGTCTGAAGAAATTATGGACAACGGATGCGGCCATTTATTTTATATAACATTTAATGGGTGAAAAATATCTTCGCCGGTGTTATGAGGAATATAATTCAATTTTTTTAGATAAATCATCGGTTTTTTTAATGACTATTTTCATGCCAATTAAAAGGTATAAAGGAACTTTGCCGCTAAGTTAAATAGGAAATATATTCGAAAAATCCGTTAATATGTAAATCCGGTTAAGTAAGCTACACAGGCCTATGTATTGATTTTTGCGTGAATTATTAACGGCTATTTTCAGACAAAGACCAGGCAAATTAATATTTCATCCGAATTAATCGATGATGTATAGTTTTCTTGAAATTTGTGGTAAAGCCCCACATGTTAACTACACCAATATATTAAATAATTTATCGGCAAGATTAGTTCATTTCATTTAAAAGAACCACCCATGAATTTTAAAATAAAAAATTAAATCTAATAAGTGATGTAGGGTAGGGAGATAAATAATTTTAGATATACGTGCACTCATAAAAAGAATGCAATTATAGCGATGTAAATTTTGGGCCCAAAACAACATTTTTTATTTTCTTTCCTAATGTAACTCTAGCTGAATAAGTACGCTATAAAAGGAAAAAGTAATAATTTTTTTAGCGGTTTTACCCCGTATAGGTCGGCTAGTTTGTCATTTCCAAACGATTTTCATACATATCGTAATTTCATTCAAATTACAGCAATTTCGCCTTATCTGAACGAGCCGCATTATATGTTTAAGTGCACAATACACTTTTCATGGATGGAAAGCGATCGATAAATTTATGAAATATTCATAAAATCCAATGCCGTAATTGAAATATCAATTGGGCGGGTATGTTTTATAAATAATTTTTTTTAAATAAAAATATTTCTCCATAAACAATTGTATTACTACACATGTTGTGTAGTAGTTAGGGAAATAGCATGTAGGGGAATTCCACAATAAAAATGTTTTCATCACGATGCATTTCACTAATTTATCGGTATTCATTCGCGGAGGGACCGAAAAATGATTTGTTCGCATAGGAAAAATTGTCAATATGTACCGACATTTCATTTTCGACTGACATCAAAGCCGCGGTAACGGCAAGGCAAACATACCATTTCACTTTCCGATATGAAAATTTGATGAGCACATTGCGCCTAGCCCACTTAGGTATAAAATTGTTAAATTTTTATTGCGCCCTCAAACGTACACCCCTATATTCGTTCGGAACCATAGCCGGACGATACCAATTTTTATTCCTCAAATATTATATAGTTTGTGCAAAATAAAGTTGGCATGCACGTCACTATAAATTTAGTATGTCACAATGTTGCCGGATTTTTATAAAGTTCACAAAATGTAAGAATTTTCTAAAATTGTCCAGAAAGATTTCTGAATTATAAGCCAAATTGTTGGCAACAGTGTGACTTGACAGTATATGCCAACCAACCTACTATAAGAAAAAAATGATTATTTTATATACAAACGATGAATTTTAATAATATATTTTTTTGGATGATTTAATTCTGTTTTTTAAAGTTTATTTTTGAAAGTTGGTCACAATGCTTCGCAAATAAACCTTATTCCAACTAAAATGACAAATTTAAAACTAGGTTACGATCCCAACGTTGCCGGTTTGCAGTTGAAATCCTGTCTATTACTGATTTTCAGGTTATATGGTTATTTGAAGGTTATGTTTACTTTCAATGTTTACAAATGAAAAAAGTAGTAAATAGAGGAATTTAAACAATAAAAAGAGGATTAGGATGACAATATGAGCTTGCGAGTATTATATTAGTTGAATATTAACGATTTTTGAAATTATATTATAATAATACTGAAATTTGCAAAGGCATATGGCAACAGCGTATCTTCAAAATCTAAAATTTCAACCGCGCGCCGAAAAATTCCCCTAGTCGAATGGGAGAATTAACATTGACACTAGGGAAATTTTGATCTGCGTGGAAAAAACAGGAATATCACCAAATTCTCATTTTAGTTGGAATAAGGTTTATGACGACATTAGTCACTTCGTTTTGCACAAACTATATACGAGAATATACTTTTATTTTTTAAGTTATTATAATAGAAATGTTATATACGAGGAGTTAAAAATGTATAACGATTTTGTATGTAGTTGTTTGCGTATAAGGCGAGTTCCCCGGGTCAAATCTCGTGTCAGCAATTAAATATTCAACGTAAAAGAATTAAATTCACGTTGGAACGCCACTCGCGGGATACGGGAGAGTCGAAGTTGCTGCACACCATACGCTGAAATATTAAAAAACGGCCGTTATTTACACCGGCGGAATTTTGATTAGTGTTTAGTGCCGTTCCACCATATCGGATATTCCTGTGGCCAGAAACTACGTGAGTAATGGAACTTGTTGTGAGCGCAAAAAACCGCCGCTCTTCCGGCGAAATTGAAATTTTATAAACTCGCGCACAAAGCGCCTCTGTATAGCGTTTTTTATTCGCAAAATGCGCGTCAAGCGGTCTCCATTTCTTCGTACATTACCGCCGAATTTGTCGTACTGAAAGCCCGCATAAACTTCCGAAATTCGTACGTCCCCAGCGCGTTACTCCGGGCGAGCTTTCGCATCAGTACCTACTTCATTGCTCTACCGGGTCGCATTATGCGGCGCTTTCACGACTTATTCAACGTGTAAGCACCTTAGCGGGACGCTTTTTGCTATAAACTCCCTCAATTCTAATTGACGAGTGCATCCTTCGGTTCGTCGGAACTTCCTCAAAGGTCGTTTGCTACATTACTCCATTATTCCCGCGGAGTCTAAGACAAGGTAAAATGGCGCCGGGAAACACCATTAGTCCGGGAAATTCGATTGTTCCGAAGACAAAAGTGATGTTGGTGTAATGAATGGATTCAATATTGGTTGAGTAGATTTTGCACTCTTGCACTGCGTTAATCCTGCTAACAAAATTTTCTGTTATCGGGGGTAAAATAATATTTTCTTTTCGCAAAACCTTCTTTCGTTTTTTAAATAATTAATTTCCTTCAAACTTGTTAATTAAAGGACCCAAAGGAAGGTACACGCGAGGGCGAAGTTGACACCTTGTTGCTCCTTTTGATAAACTTCTTAAATGACTAAGTTTTGATGGAGTTTGTGCTTATTTCCTACATTAGAAACTTCTTTACGGCGTAATGTATCTACCTGTATACACGTACGAGAGAATAAGATTTTGTTCCTTGCGTAAATAGCGTCGCAAAGTACGGCGTAATTTCCAAAAGGTAATAATTTATAGGAAAATAAACACAACAAAGTATCATCCTACTAACTATACAACTGAAACCGACATAATTCACTGACTGATTGGCGTGTTTTTTTTACGGCCAAACGCGAAGAAAAATCGTCCCGATCGTTCTCTCCGTAGAGAACAGGGGCGTATCAAGAGCGGATCGGCGGGCCAATTAAAAACCGATTTACAGGGAAATTTAATTTATTTAAACCCCAAGAAAGGGCGCCTTTAAAGAAAGACTTACAATTATTTATTTTTAGGGGTGCGTTTATAAACCTTATTTGATTTGAAGCGGACAAATTTGAATTTGGACGCTATTATCAAAGTTTTATTAACAATTACGGCTAATAAACTTTTGAGCTTAGTGATTTGTGATAGTGAAACAGTAGTGATTGTCTGACTAAGTGACAAGACCACCAAAAGAGTGTCCCAAGAAAGGGCGCGTTAGCGCCCTTTCCAACCTTTTTGCGAGTCCTAATTATTAGCGATTTATCCAGCTCACGTATTTCCGAACCCGTAACGAATTAAACGGCACGTTAATGCCCATAAAACGGTATTTATATCGCTAAGTGAGTGACCAATTTTCTAGCTGTATCGAAACCCGTGTTTTCGAACTTTATATTTCTGTACTCGTTAAAACTTCGGGCAGGGAGATAGCGCGGTCCGAAGGGTGTAGTTAGTTAAATAAATTGGGACCCTTTTGTGAAATATCATGTTGATATTAATTGCGTATAGGTCGGGGTAAATTGATAATGAGTTCGCTATAGTTTTAGTTTGGAAAGCTTGTACACGTATCGACGCGACTGATGTTATTTATAGTTTAAAGTCGTGTATTTATTGCGTTAATTTTTCGATATAGAGTGTTGTAATTTTCATTAAAAAAAAGTAGCTGTAAAAGTTGATACAGCCCGTTACACCCTTGTCATATTTTTTTATACCGTGCCTTATTTGATTCCCAAAGTTTCCTGCTAACGAATCCCCGATTTTTTGCGAAACAAGCCCGCGATAAACAACCCCTTAATGCCTTTATTTCGTATTAAAACTTTCCCGCTTTCTCCTGCTGCGTTTATCCTCGAGTACTCGATTAAAACGAAGAAAAGTTTCTGTTTTTGCGCGCGTAATTTTTTTATATTAAACCGTTTTGCTCCATTCATCAAAATCCCCCCGAATCGAATTAGATGTACTTGCAGGATTCGCCTCCCATCCATCAATTCGCCGATGCAAGCTAATAAATTTAACAGTGTTGTCGCTCAGGACAATAAAACGCCACCATCTGTCGGCAGGAATGGCTTGCTCTCAATTATCTGTAAATGCTCCTGAGAGCTTATCAAAAAAATCGCAAACAATCCATTTATAAACACCCCGATATTCCTCTCTTCATCACTGACAATTGATGAAAGTCTCCGGAGGGCTGTTGGTAATTTTTTCCCAATAAAAATAGATTGTTGTCGGGGATTTTTACGAGATAAGTTTTTAGGGTAAATTTAATTGGTAACATTAATTATGTAGTGTTGATGGATTTTATTTATAAAGTCAAGAACATCGTTATATTCGTAGGCTTTTAATATGAGAAATTTTATTCAAAAAAGAATCTCGATGGGTGTTCCCTCATTAGGATTAAAATACTACATTCGTGTTTGTTCGCAGTTAGAGGCCTGACAACAGTTATAATTTTAGTTTGACAAATACCCCTTATATTATATTATCCGCGTATATTTCATGCAAATAAGCGGGTTTCCCGAAGTTTTACTCAACTTCTATTAATTACGCGTCGACTGTTTATTGTTCGGATTTTTAAATCCATACATTTAATTGTATTTATGCGAACGAAAACGTATGGTACCTGCAGCCGCCATTCGATCTTACTTTGCGATTATTTAATTGAATTTATTAGGAGCGAATTCGGACCGGCAACTTTAAATTGAGTTTGTTTTCAATTTAACAGATTAGTCAGCTAAATCGGTGCCGTTCTCCCGATATTTACCGCAAACTTTTTCGGTAACTTTTCCTTTTTTCCGCCGCGCCTGCACCTGATGGATCGGCCCGTCCGCCCGCGCATTAGTTAATTAGATCCGATAAGATAAACATTCGCGAAAGTCTGAATCGCGGAGATAGTACAGCAAACAGTACAACACGTCCACAGGTATTTGCATACAAATTCAGCAACACCCTTGACTTGCGACAATAACAATAATCCGCCAACAGTCCCTCTCTAATCCCCGTCTAACAATGTAGCTAACACTATCAATAAGGAATCAACCTCGGGCGGGCGGCGCAAGACAATTGCTAATTCCCAAATCGATTGTCTACTAATCAATCACTGATTCCAGCGCAAACACTAAATTTCCAGTGGTGTCTAGTTAACATTACAATAGAGGCAGCTTATTACCGATCGGCAAGCCTCCGGCCTGAGCAAACACACTTAGCCGAGATTCACCCTCTTTAAGATCCAAGCCTCGCGAGCCAGAGACGTACCAAAAATTTCCTCCTTCGAATGATGGAGAAGACCACGATGCGAGATATGCGGATTTCAGCAAAAGATACGATTAGAAATGATTTCAAAACCGTTTTCAGTTGCTCAAAATGTGGTATAATTAAAAAGTTATAGCCCTTTGAAATTTAAAAATTTCGGGTTTTGACTCATACCTTATCAACCAATCATAAACCACTCACGTTTTGTTGTATAGTAAATAGTACGAATTTTCGAACGCAGTAACAAAGAATACACAAACGAACAAAAATCAAACTGTCATTTGTCAGATTTTTCTAAAAAATGCACAAAACAAATTACACGAATTGCAGTTCGGCACAGAACACTTTACTGATAATATTGACGTTGACGAGAATGTTGCCAAATAAATTTTTCAGGACCATTATTTGTGTTTTTAACACGAAAATTCGGTTACAATTTATACAGATGAAGATGTTATTTCTATATTAATATATCGAATTATCCATTAGGTAATGGAAGAAATGGATAAATCAGAAAATGTTTATTGAAATAAATATACAAAAACGCACATTTTGCAGGAGTAAAGAAGAGTAATAGGAAACGTGGCAAACTTGCTAAATGTGACTTCTCTTTGAAACTCTCGCTTTGATTGGAGCAGAGTGTATGACGATTGTGTGACGTTTTTCAAACTTTAAAAATTAATTGCGGCCTTATTTGGCCACAGAAAAAAATAAAAATTTCATTACGCGCCTTCTTAGAACACACGATTTTGAAAAAAAATTTAAAAAAAAAGTCGTGGTCTTTTCCATTGGAATTTTATAACGACGAATAAGCTTGCTCATCGCGCCACTATGCATCATTCATCTCTGAACAATGATTCGTATTCTCTGCACTAAATCTGGGGATTCCACCAGCTGGTTATAAATTATTCCCTTTGAGTTGGGTAAGAACTTTGGGAGCATCCACAGCTAGGTGTTTCATGAATACAACTAGAAATTAGAGATTGGCTAACTCAAGAAGGTTACGAATTCAGTTCCTATTTAAAAGCTCTAAAATCGCTATTCAAACATTAATCAATCTCTAAGTATACAGGGAGCAGCAGCGAAACTTACTTTTTTGAATGGTTAATAAAAACGAAACTATTGCAGATATCGGTATAATTCTTGTTTCCCCTTATAGATCAACTCATCAAGTTTTTTTCAACCAATTTTAAAAATTGTATCTCTAAAATTACGGCCCCCATGCACTGATAGAGTCGATTAGTGAAGTTTCTCTGATGCCCCCTGTAGAAATAAAAGCTCCAAAATAAACATTAAGAAGAACAAAATAGTCATTGAGGTTCATTAGTAATATCGCATCGAATTAGGTTTTTAAATTAGCGAGAATAAACCGTTAATGTTATTTAATAAGCTTGGTAATTACGGCGCTTTTAGTCCTCGTCGAGACGAAAAAGCAACAAAGCCGTTACCGTTTTCCCGCTAATAATCTCCACTTACAAAGTTTCCGTTGTTACCGCGACGGCTCCTATTTGAACCATGCATGGTGATAGAGACAATGTAGAGCCCGGCTCTAATGTAACTAATATTTAAATTGCTCAACTTTTATATGGATCAGAATTAGGTCGATAATGCATTAAAAAGTTAGATAGGTTTTCCTGTAAAAAAATTACTACTGTATTGGAGACTGAAAGTAACGTAATTGCAGTTATCCCCTGGGCTAGGTTTTAACAATATTCATACCATTCAACCTCATATTTATCGTAAGTACGAGATTATCGTTATACGACTGAGATATGAGACAAGTGTGATCGTTAATTTTTCATGAGCTGATGCCTAGATTTAATGGATGAATAAATTGGTCTCAATTAATGTGTCCAACTGGCGTACAGAGATCATCTATTATGCACAACATATGCCGGTATACCAATTCCAACTAGTGCGATATTTAATTGAATAATTCAACGTATAGAATAAAGTATCACGTGAATTAAATGTGTTACTAAATAGTGAACTTGGGTTAAATTTGTGGTAATTGGAATTCGAGTGAAATTAACACCTACGCTGGCACATGGGTTGGTTTTTCCCATGAGTGATTTCCATTGGGTGGCGCATAGAAATAAAATTAAACAGGCGGACATGTCGAGGAATAGGCAAAGCGACATGTGACATAAAAATGAACAGGTGTACTCGGGGTATAATTTAAGAGACAGCAGTACACGTTCGTGTAATTGGTATGTTTGTATCTCTTCAATTTAATTTCTTATACCTCTGACGCGCGGTTTATAATGATTTATAGAAAAGATTTCTGCACTTAACTTCATTACAAAAATTGTTGATTAACTAGCCCTATCCAAGGGTTAACTTTTCTGTAAACTTGTTAAAATTAAAGTAGATATAGAAAAACGTGAAGTTTGCAGGGTATAAATACACTTTTATTAATTATATGTATAGAAACTATTAGGAATAAACTTTTAATGAGGTGAATTTCGAATATAAAACGATCGTTAGAGAGCCGGGGCCGCTTTGAATGTCAGTCACTATAGGGTACCTGTGTAACTCCATCAATATCGAAGTTGGAACTACTTTGATCGTTAATATCATTCACCTATTCATGAATATTTAGAGGGGAGGTTTACCTCCACAACTGTATAATTTATACTTGGAACTGCTATTATTTCTCTCTAGTGGTATATTAGGTATTATCTTCGGCCAATGAAGCGAAGCTGCGCTGGATTCTATTAGAAAAGTTTCGAATATTGCCCTGGCTATAAGTATTTATTATAGAATTCCGAGCTCAGCAGATTATTTAAAAAGTTCTAAATTTACACTGCGATAAATGGAGATGACCACGATGTGAGATACGCGGATTTCGGTAAAAGATACGATTAGAAATGATTTATTAGAGCTCAAAACCGTTTTCAGTTGCTCAAAATGTGTTATAATTAAAAAGTTATAGCCCTTTGAAATTTAAAAATTTCGGATTTTGACTCATACCTTATCAACCAATCATAAACCACTCACGTTTTGTTGTATAGTAAATAGTATGAATTTTCGAACGCAGTAACAAAGAATACACAAACGAACAAAAATCAAACTGTCATTTGTCAGATTTTTCTGAAAATTGCACAAAACAAATTACACGAATTGCAGTTCGGCACAAAACACTTTACTGATAATATTGAAGTTGACAAGAATGTTGCCAAATAAATTTTTCAGGACCATTATTTGTGTTATTAACACGAAAATCGGTTACAATTTATACAGATGAAGATGTTATTTCTATATTAATATATCGAATTATCCATTAGGTAATGTAAGAAATGGATAAATCAGAAAATATTTATTGCAATAAATATACAAAAAAACGCACATTTGCAGGAGTAAAGAAGAGTAATAGGAAACGTGGCAAACTTGCTAAATGTGACTTCTCTTTGCAACTCTCGCTTTGATTGGAGCAGAGTGTATGACGATTGTGTGACGTTTTTCAAACTTTAAAAATTAATTGCGGCCTTATTTGGCCACAGAAAAAAATAAAAATTTCATTACGCGCCTTCTTAGAACACACGGTTTTGAAAAAAAATTTAAAAAAAAGTCGTGGTCTTCTCCATTGAAATCTACTTTTTAGCGAGTTCTGATCGTGTGTGAAATTAATACCTCATTCAAGCGCACTCTTAAACCGGTGTCATCGGTCACACCTCGGCTTAATCGCGCCGTTTAATCGCAATTGCACCAATTACATAGTTTGACTGTAATTAAGTGAAAGGAAATAATGCTGTTTAACTAAATCCGCCATTAGTCAAGGATTGTTGGTTCCAGTGCAGAAAACTTGCCACGAAATCGCCCATGTGAGAAAGATCCTTTATAGCAGAATACGTCTTGTGCAATTTTCGTTCGATTAACATTTTGAGCGAACGTTGCGTTATATTTATTTTATACATTGTATTGGCGTTTGCCTTTTCTGGATCGAAAGGGTGCAGTCGAATGATATAATAAAGTACAAGCGCGGGTTAAAGGTCTCTTATTATACAGCGAATGTTAATGAGTAGGTAGTTTTATTTATTATAGTGATGTAGGTAATAAATATTGCACCGCGAATATGTATTAACTGCAATTACATGCGTTATTGAATAGCGTAAAGCAAGCCACGGTTTCGTAAAGTCGATAAAATGAAATACTTTATTGCGTGGAAATCTTTTCGAAAGGGCCTCCTGAAGGAGAGTCAAGTCGAATCGGAGGAAAAAAAGCCACCTTATCGCGCCCTCTCGTCCCGGTTTCTTCGCCTATTATTTTCAATTCTCTTTTTGCATTTCATTCCTAAAAAACTTTTTGTATAATTTATGTGTCATTAACTCGAATTCCGCTCTCCCCCGAAACAGCTGCGTGCGTTAAATTTCGCAAAAACTTCAAGACCCTCGCCGAAATCCTTAAAGTTTGTAATTACGAAATCACTATTAAATAGTGAGATTTTCAGGTCTCGTATATTATTTTTGTTTTCTTCATTTTTTGGTCCATACAAAATATTTTTTTTTAATAAAATAAAAGGACGCCACTGTGTGTACAGCCATTTTTTTTCGTTTGCCATTCCAATTTAACAGACGGGCCCATATTAACCGTGCGGCTAAGGTCGTTCTCGCCCTTTTACGCATAATTAATTTTTGAATTAGATCCCAGCCAATCGGTCCTTTGCTCCAGATGCGATGTCCTAATTATACAGATTATTTGTTTTCGACTTTTTTTCCTACCATTTATTCGCCGAAGCTCAATCGAACATCCCCAGAATTAGTTTTCGTTCATTCGTAAATCAATCTACCTACTCGAAAATGGAAAATAAACTCCTGCATATTTGCATGGAAGATTGATTCAGCTTCGCAGTTAATTTCCAGTCTTAAAACGCGTTTAACGCGAGGAAATATCGCGAAAATACCTCGTTATTTCGTTACGTTAAATATTCTGATTTGATGAAATGCGGAGATCAGAAGGATTTTTAAAAACCTCTTCTAATTACGGGCTTTGGCCGGGAATACGAAACATTTCCTTTATAAAATAATAATTAACAACCTCCAACTCCGATTTTTTTTCCTCTGCATAATTATATTCAGTAATATAGCGAACTTTCTTCTTGCTTAAGCTGCGCGAGTTTTTTCACTTCGTTTTCCTAAATATAAAATCGTTATGTTAATAGTGTCTTTGGCGAATTTATTTCGTCGCAGAACGGTGAAAATTCTTTTAAGAAACCGGCAGGGAACGGGAACAGAAGGAGAAGAATCTAATTCAATGTTGGACTGGGCTTTTTCGTTGACAAATTTATACCCGTTTCAGTAAGGAAATACCCGCTCTAAAAAATGAAGTGCCAACTGAAACATTGCAACTCCAACATTTCAGCCTCATTTAACACCAGAACCTTAACCCTGCGAACTCTCTATAGAAGAATAACTCAGTAATGCCACCCCATAAAACTAAAGTTAACATTTATTTGGCCGGAGGAAGGGCGCTTCGGCGGGAAAAAAGAGGAGAAAAGGACCGCGCATTAATTTAATCTTGTTAAAAGATTAATTGTCTCAAACAAAGGCAGCGAGTCAAGAAAGATGTGCATTGTTGGTAATTTATTCGAGTTCATTTCCACTCTTTAAATTCAAAGTGAAGCGAACTTTCGGTCGCGGAAGAAGGCATTCGCAGTCGCAAAACAATGGCCGCAGTTGCAGTTATTAACCTGAAATTGTCGTCGTTGCATTTGAATTTCAATAGGGCCGCTGCACTTTGATTACCCAATATGCACCTATAACAACAACGCTGCAAGACATTATCTAGGACAAATTTTTAGTATTGAAATTCCGCTCGACAAAGTATCAATTTATTGATAGCAAAATTCAGCAGGTATCCGCAGATAACGATAAAATTAAGTCAGCGAATCTAGATGTATGTCTGCGGCGATAGTGGCAAGAACTGAAATTTTCAACTTTTATTGCACCAAACGTAGCGAACCTTTCCAATATCCATACCAGTGACGTACAAAAAATTTCATCTAAACATCACCAATTATTTTACACCCATTTCAGACACATTTTATTCAACTCCAAACAAGGTATTGCTAGCGATCCTAATCCTGATGATCATGATCCTAATAGAGTTCCTAATTCTGTTGCTGATTCTGATCTTCCTACACCATCATACACCTATGGTTTAGTTACAGTACGTTCAGTTTATATGCGACGTATCGAATTACGATAAACTTAAACGAGAATAAATTTTATGAGCCACTTTAGTTCCAGAAGTAACTGAATAGCAGTATTTATTGTTTGAAGTTATAGTGATAGTAAAATTTTTCAATTCCTCCGACTGCTCGGTTTTCCTGCCGAGTCCGAGCAATTACCACTTGTATAATACAGCATAACAGCCTTCGTTTAAAAAGGTTACGTTAAATCTGAACGTAATTATAAAACGGGATTTTTAATTCGACGGAACAATGCATGTGCGCGCCAAGTTGCGATGCAATTTTGATATATCAAAGGCATAAATACGAAAATAATTGCAGCCCGGGACAGAAATATGGATGCACTTTCGTACAGCGCGAACGGGCTGATTGATTGAACTGTTTAATTTAAAATTTATTAACGTAAATATCGATTTGCGATGCGATGCGACGTTGCCGAGTATCGCTAATTCAATCTAAATGTTATTTTTTGCAAAAAAAAATTTGAGGCTGTAGAGATATCGTTAATGGAGTTGTGCGAGGAGAAGAACAAGTGTTATTTGAAAACAGTAATATGAAAAAACACAAAGAGGACCCCTCTTGATTTTGAAGTCAAACAATACCGCTTGATTGGCCATTGTTTATTTAAGCCCGATTGGCTGGACGCGGAAATTGGAAAGCTCCTGCACATGTTGGGGCCATTTCAAGTTTAATCAGTACAGAACATTTTTTTTAACAAAATAACCCGCCCGTCCGTTATATTTTATCATTTGTCGATCGGACTTTAGAGGATATAATATCCGAATCCTTTCCGAAGAGAAAGTTTCGAAACTCCATTTGTTAGGGAGTTCCAGAAGAATGTTTGCGCTCGGACCTTTTCCCCCGAATAACGCAATAAATACAAGTTAAATAAAATAGGCGCGTTGAGTTTCTTTTCTCGGTAAATATTTCACAAGTGTTGTCATTGTAACAAAAGAGGACGTATCCCTTAGGAGGGAAAACGGCGAAAATCTGGATCCCCGTGGCACTTGATTTAGACTGGGAGTTTCATGTTGAATTCTTGTTTTTAAAATGAAGCAGTTATTATATCAGGAGGTTCGCAAATTTCAAAGCGAAATTCGCATTTGTTTACAACAAACCCCTTAAGTTTCCAAAATAAACCCTCCACACAGTTAGGTAAAATCGAAAATTTCTCCCCGCGATTTTCACCTAATAGGTAGTTTACTAATTTACAATTCCATTACAGGCTCTAATTAATTGGTGCCTTGACAAGTTAATTAAAAACTTCACTCGGTGTAATTTATGTGACAAAAACGCACACACATTACATTTTTTACGTTGCTCATTTCCCATTGTGAGATGCATTCATAATTATTTCCTACTATTTGAGAAACGATGCAAATTTGAATTGCAACTAGTTGATTATGAATCACGAGCACTTTTGCTTACTGTATGCCATTCTGCATAATGTAAAAGTATCTAATATTGGCCATATAAAATTTATACCCCTACTACCAGTATTAAACCGGGATATTATTAACTGTAATTACAGTTTAGTTCGAAAATTATGTTTGTTAATACGTTATTACATGTTCAATGTGTACCTACACACACATTTATATACGGGAGATATGAAAAACTTTTTGCTCTTGCTAAAAATGTACAATAAAACACTTGCTATAACAAGAGATGTTGTTTAATTATAACGTTTAAAATGTGATTTAATGAACGAGGAAGCGCATTTTTTATGGCGAACAATTTTACTCGGGCAAAACTAATGCCCACTATCATTTTAATATAAATGCAGATTAGAATTATAAAGTTTACGACGCCTAAAGTGTTACTGTCTTTCATCCTTTAGCATGCATATTTACTTATAAATGATGCAGTAGGTGTAGAATGTGCAAGATTATGAGTATTTTTATTTAAATTTATGTGTACTTAGGTATAATTTAAGCGAATAATTTTAAAAGTAGTTAAATAAAATATATAGCGGTATAATGGCGAACGATAGTTGCAATGCAAATTGTTTTTTTATTTAGGATAAGTGACTATTCCAGTAGTGAATTTATTTTCTAAATACCTGAGGTATTAAAAATGAAACGTTAATGTTATGATATGAAAAATGTAGATGCCAAAATTGCATATTTGCATCAAATATTTAACTTTACAGCGTTCAGTTTGCATTTTTAAAATTGATTAATAAATAAACCGAATTTATTAATTTCGTTATTAGCACATTCTAAATGATAAAACAACAGAGACTAAATGCATTCCGTAATTAGCGAAAATTTTAATCGTATTTTTGTTTTTGTTTATTTTAGTTCGTGCTTACATTATCGCAAAAAGCCATATTTAATTAAAAGCGATGTTCGTAACGCCGGTTGGAATTCATTCCAGAATTTCCGCTAAATCGAAAAAATACCGTCGAAACGGCCCGATTTTATTTGTTTTTGCAACAACAGTTCGACAATGTAATAGTTAAATTATTACCGTCTTTTGTGCGAATAATTGAATTACGAAATTACTCGTCATTTTTTCACAAAAATTTCACTAATTTTCCATTTCGAATCGCAAATTAAAAACGCCTTTTTCTCGTTCAGAGCCTCGAGATATCGGCATGCAAATTCTTCTCTAACAACAAAAAACTTTAAAAACCGAAATGAATTACCCACAAGTGGCAGCCGAGCGTGTTTCAATCCACCGCAACAGGTTCATTGATACGCAGATTAATTACTATTCATATATTTACATCATCGAATCTCGTATAATTTCAACGCTATTTACCTAAACTCGTTTCACGGTTTTTCTTCCTCCGCGAATCACGATTAAAAGATTAATAAGAATTCATCGCAGAGGCGCCACTGACAAATTTATATACACAGCATTTTTCTCCAATAGGCGCAGTCAATAGGATAACCAAATACAAGGTGAATTTATTTACCTACATTTCACTTATTAATTTGATTAAAAAATTGCTCTCACTATAACATAAATTCATATAAAACCCTTGGGTAAATTTAAAATGATGCGTCCCTGCCACCCTTTTTGAATAGCAAACAAAGTGAAACTGCAACACTGAAGTTTGTTTTTCTGCACGTGAGGTAAATACACCTACCGATTATGCAAAAAAATTCTGTAATGTGCACCAATTTGAGCGTTAAAACGAATCTCTACAGTAATTAGAACGTTCTCTTATTGGCATTCCTCGTCTCGGAAAAGTGAGCGATCTTGCCATAAAATTGAAAATTGCTCTTACTGAGTATATGAGCTATTTTTACTGAGTGGTTCATCATGCTGCAACTTCTACTAATTTGATTATAATAAATTGTACTTGAGCAATATGAAGAAGACTACGACTTTTTTTTATTTTTTTTTTTCAAAACCGTCTGTTCTAAGAAGACGCGTAATGAAATTTTTATTTTTTTCTGTGGCCAAATAAGGCCGCAATTAATTTTTAAAGTTTGAAAAACGTCACACAATCGTCATACACTCTGCTCCAATCAAAGCGAGAGTTGCAAAGAGACGTCACATTTAGCAAATTTGCCATGTTTCCTATTACTCTTCTTTACTCCGCAAAATGTGCGTTTTTTGTATATTTATTGCAATAAACATTTTCTGATTTATCCATTTCTTTCATTACCTAATGGATAATTCGATATATTAATATAGAAATAAGATATTCATCTGTATAAATTGTAACCGATTTTCGTGTTAAAAACACAAATAATGGTCCTGAAAAATTTATTTGGCAACATTCTTGTCAACGTCAATATTATCATTAAAGTGTTTTGTGCCGAACTGCAATTCGTGTAATTTGTTTTGTGCATTTTTCAGAAAAAATCTGACAAATGACAGTTTGATTTTTGTTCGTTTGTGTATTCTTTGTTACTGCGTTCGCAAATTCATACTATTTACTATACAACAAAACGTGAGTGGTTTATGATTGGTTGATAAGGTATGAGTCAAAACCCGAAATTTTTAAATTTCAAAGGGCTATATCTTTTTAATTATAACACATTTTGAGCAACTGAAAACGGTTTTGAGCTCTAATAAATCATTTCTAATCGTATCTTTTACCGAAATCCGCGTATCTCACATCGTGGTCTAGCATCATGGTAAGCATCATATTTGGATGTCACCAACATACATCAGATCTATGTGCACGGAATTTTGGGACATCCTGTATAAAAGTATGTAAAATCTCCAAAAATTCGGGCCGCCTGCGATGAGATTAGCTCGCTAATGCCCGTCGAAAGGAACGCCCGCGCCTCTAATCCCGTTTGCGGCGACTTAACGGGCCCTCCCCATCTCGACGGGCCGCCGAAATCTTAATCCCCGGGTTAAAATTCACGGTCCGCCGGCGGTCCCGCGCCGGTCCCGGCCGTTCCGCCGTCGAAACGCCGACAGCCCGACCTGGCTAACTATAAAATATGGCTAGCGTAAAACAATCCGTTCTCCGGCACGGCAGCCTCTTAATTTTATTTCTTGTAACTAGTTAGAGGAACGGCACTTAACTTTTCCCGAGATAAATCTCGACGACGCGCCGCCGCTCTCCCCGGAACGGGGATCGCAGCTGATACGTAATTTCGGGCCGTAATGAAATCTGCTCGTTTACAGACCGAAGAGCATGATACTCTAATTAATTGTCCTGATAAATACGGCGAGATTAAAATTTTGTCTACTAAGTATCGCTGAGATTCCTCCCTATTTAACTACAATGTTACAAAACTTTACCAACCTTTTCATCTCTTCTACACAATATTGACTATTTTAGACAGATAATCGACTCTTTTAGACATATAATTGAATCTTTTAGACAGATAATCGACTCATTTAGACATATAATGGACTCATTTAGACATATACTCGACTCTTTTAGATAGATAATCGACTCTTTTAGATAGATAATCGACTCTTTTAGACATATATTCGACTCTTTAAGACAGATAATCGAAGAGTTTACCCACAAAATCGACTCTTTTAGACATATAATCGACTCTTTTAGACATATACTCGACTCTGTCTGACAGATAATCGACACTTTTAGACATATATAGTCGAATATTTTAGACATATAATCGACTTTTTTAGACATCTAATCGACTCTTTTAGACGGATAATCGATTCTTTTAGATAGAAAATTGACCCATATTTTATTAGATAGATAATCGACTCTTTTACACGGATAATCGACTCTTTTAGACACATACTCGACTCTTTTAGACATATAATCGACTCTTCTAGACAGATAATCGATTCTTTTAGATAGAAAATTGACCCATATTTAGATAGATAATCGACTCTTTTACACGGATAATCGACTCTTTTAGATACATACTCGACTCTTTTAGACATATAATTGATTCTTTTAGACAGAAAATCGACTCTTTTGGACACATACTCGACTATTTTAGACAGATAATCGACTCTTTTAGACAGTCTAATATACAGATAGCTTAAGCTTGTCGTGAAATACCCCTGTATAAAAGTTATAGCCAATAGAGTGGCATAAAATAAATTTTCTCCCTACTTTTGCCACCATCAGAAAAACTCTTCTCAGGTGACCCGGTTAAAATGTAGAGGCTGAAAGAATTTCATTGTGCTTTTGGTGGATAAAAGCTCATACGAGTAATACATTTAGGGCGCACATGCTGATAATAGAGGGCCACCTTGGTGCTCCGAACTTATTATTTAATTCAATTTGATTCGATAATAGCTGGTATATAACTCAGTTATCCCTAACTACATACATGCCATTTGGGCAGGATTAATGCTTTAAATGAGTGTAATTGAAGAAGCGTCCGGTTTAATAAAGCCGTTTTACCAGCCGCATTGATATGTTAATAACTGCTGAATTTTTTATTTCGACAACAACAGTTGAAATTTATTCGCGAGGGATAATTGAATAGGGAGATTCCGGGGAGGAAATCGAATCAGAGGACCGCGTAAAAATAGCTAAATATAAAAAATATTCACGTATCTACACGCGCACGCCGAAACAATATAAAATATTCATGGAAACCTAAAAGCTAATTCTTGCAGAAATGTTTTGTTCGGCACGAGAGTGACAGGACTTTTTTTCCTCGACAAGCTACACGTATCCCGCAGGGAATGGTATGTGGGAGAAAACCGAATATATCAGAGCACGTGAAACACCAATGGATTGCAAATTTACAAACCTATATACAGGGTGTAGCAAAAAAGTTGGGACATGGCTTAACTACATATACTTAAGACCCAAAAGAAGTTATAGGATCATCAAAAATGTACTCTATATACCCAGCAGTAATAATTTTTAAGCCACTAGAAGATAATACGGTACTTTCATCAGCAGGAATCAATTAATCCTTATGGTCCAACAGGAGTGTAAGTAAATAAATGTCATTTCCAGGAGTGGGATTGCAGTAAACCAAACAACATTTCTAATCCATTATACCCTCTTAAATTTCCCTGAATACCGGACTCGCTTTCACGTGCCGTACAAAAGAACATGCTGCAGGAAGGGAAAAAAGAGAGGAAAAATGATGTTATCAAATGCGTACGAATTTGTGGAAGATAGACGTTTGGCATTGTGACTCGCACAATAAATCAACGGTTATCTATAGAAAATTCCTTCCAGGATGCCGCCATGAATTTTTTTACCGTCTACGAGCTTATGCGGCTCGGGGAGGAATTTTTTTATTTTTTTTTGTGTTGTAGGTTGTTTCTAAGTTGTTCGCTTAGCGTAGCGGAGCATATAAATTCGAAACATGGAGCCGCGTTTTATTAAAGTGTTCGAGTTTCTGTTGCGGGAGATAATTGGAGCACTATTGTTTAACCAGAAAAAATATATTCCCGCCATGGTTATTGAATTTGAGCACAATTCGGAACCAGGTAATACGAGAATCACAATCGGGTTAAATCAGGAATATTAACAGGATCAAATTGATAGGAGATCTATTGTAATTCGACCAGAAGCGCGCTATTACAACTAATACAAATTTACGGCCGATAATAATTAATTAGAATGCTCACCGAACTGTTTAACTAAACTCCCACTCTGTAGAGAAAACATCGAAAAACACACAAGAACAATACACCGCAGTTTATCTCTAACATCAACAATTTCGGTATAATTTCGGTTTACCCAGACTGCATTATGTACTTAAAGTTTGAATGTATCTCACGCCACTGCTTTCAAATGAGGTTTGTATACTGGACGTTCCGCCCATATTCAATTAGGCAGTTTATTTACAAAGCTGATAACATTGGGCCGATAGGGGTCGGGCAGGTAGCAGGTATACTAGTGTTCCAGATTATTTCCAAATTAAATTGATTGGATACCTGCCAGAGAAATAGGGGTATTTGAGCTGGTGCTCGGGTAATTTATTTAGGGTCTTCCGCTATAATGCATCCTATAGATAGATCAAAGAAGGCCGTGGAATGAGGTATTAAACTGTATTTAAAGGGGATTTGCAACGTCGAGATGTTGTATGGCGATTAATTGAAAACCGGGTCGGTTAAAAAATTTACTCAACCGCTTTAATTAACCCCGCGATTATTATTTACAGTTGTTCCGGATCCCCTTCGGTTAACCGAGATGTTTCTTCAATTCCAACTTTCCCGGAAACAGCGGGCGTAATTTCAAGGTACAAATTTCTAAATACATTCATTTAATAAAATTAGCAATGAATTCCAGTTAACATCGTTCCGTTTCCTGCGAAACGGAACAGGAGTTCGCAACATTTTGGACCGGAGTTTCGGCTTTGGTTTTCGAACAGCGCCAAAAACCAATTATATTTAATTTATATTGTGTTGAGGAAGGGTAAAGGTGGAAATGAGGGTTGTTTGCACGGATGCGAAAAGTGAACGGGGAGGGTAAAATGGGGTTGGAGGGAGCCGAAAGTTAAATGAGGTTTTTTTTTTCGACATTTCTTTAGTTGTTTAAACGAGTTTGGGATTGTTTTTCTTAATAGCTCCCAGTTAGTTTATTCTGTTGCTAAAATTAAAAATATTGGAGATTATAAACAGCTATTTATACAGAGTGTTATTTAATAACATGCTAATACTTAAGGAGGTGATTCTTGGACCCATTTTAAGAAAAAAACTTCATATAAACCTATGTCCTAAACTTCTTAACTTTTGAGATACGGGGTATTAAAGTTTTAGGAAAAAAAACAATTTTTTACTGTCATTTTCATACCACTTTCGGCGGACATTTCCAACACCTGATTTAAATTATTTCTTTATTTTACTTTAATTTCATAATTTCAACGTTTAAAAGTTATCCGTTTAAATAAATTGTTCAGAGTTAGATAAATCGTTTTTGGTCGTCATTCGTCCAGGGAGATGCAAATGAATGAATTTAATTTTTTTTTAGCGAAACGGTGAGTTGTACGAAAAAAAGTCAAGAAATCGAATTTGTTCTAAATTGAACGGGAATTCGAAAAATAATTTTGATTTTAAGAGATAGCAGTGGCGTATCACTTTTTTATTCAAAAATATCTAGTCTGAGTCCAGTAGGGACGCCACTGTTAGAAATAAAAAAAAGATTTTTGGGTCAAAAAATGCTCTTTAATGCATAAACGCCGTACACCAAATTTCATAAAAATATTTAAAGTGACTGTCACGAAAATGACAGTAAAAAATTGTTTTTTTTTCTTAAAACTTTAATACCCCGTATCTCAAAAGTTAAGAAGTTTAGGACATAGGTTTATATGAAGTTTTTTTTCTTAAAATGGGTCCAAGAATCACCCCCTTAAGTATTAGCATGTTATTAAATAACACCCTGTATAGATAAGAAAAAAATCACATTTAAATGTATCTCGTGTTGCAGAAATATAAACTCGCAGAGAGAAGAGCTGGTGACCATTAATAAAAAACAATATTGAAACAGGGGAAACATAATTGGAGTTGTCAAAACAACGTAACCAAAAGTGTTTTTCATTGTGAACTATACGCATTTGGAGGTATATGTGGAGTTTGTGATGGGAGTGACAGGGGATTTAACGAATGAATAGCCGTCCTGCTGGGATAACGCGTCGTTCCTGCTGCTCCAAGATTTGACTTCTAGACTTATAGTCCAGGAGAATTAACGTGCAAATGGGTTTTTGTAAAAATCGCTTAAAAACGAGTATTATTTTTACTTTACTGCTGAGCAAACATTGATCGGATAGTTAGAAGATTCGTTTAGGGATTTCTGGCCGGGATCATAAGAGATAAGAATTCAGGCGAGCGAAAAAGTACACCTTGGAGGAGTTTGTTTTTATTCGAAAGAAAGAAACCCAGAGAAGAGAGACATCGGGATCTTTTATTATTTATTCCCATTCGAGAGTGTTTACATTTTGATGAGTTAAATGAAAAAGCTTTGGGAATTTGCACAACCAGAGAGCTCAAATTTTATAAATAAAACAACGCGTTTTTGCGACCGAATTGATGTTTCTGTTTGGCAAACCTCGAACGAAACTCACTTATAGAGCCCCGTAAAACTCGCTCAATTAATTTTCCAACCTAGCAAATATTAACATTTGCTTTAATAAATTTAAGTTAATCAAAACCGCCACTTTCGTATAATATTCTTCTCCTAGCAATCGAATTAAATATTTGCTCCAAGTGAAACTATTCCTGAGAATTGGAGCCGCGCTCGACGGCCCAGCAGGTACCTACTTGTAAGTTCTTTGTCTCCCGCCGTTATTTCATTGTTCTCCGGCTTTCCATACAATCCGGGAGCTTCCCGGAGCAGCGTGGGCGACGGGACGCGCATTCTTATCAGCCAATTAGCTGCAACTGACTTCCCGATCATCCCGAATCAATCGCGATTCGGCCAAGGCTACGCGAAATAAGTTCTTGGCGAGCAGTGTGGATAAATTCGTTAAAAAATTATGGATAATTACAGCGCAAAGGACGGGGCAAATTAGCAAACATTTGTCTCCCTTTTCAGGCAATTATTAAATGACTGTAACCTCTTCTTCTCTGCGCGTGTTCGCCCCGTTGCGCCGGTTTTTGAGGAAGTAAGTAGCTTTGATGTCGAAGGAATTGTTTCGGTGCACTTGCTCGTTTTGTTTTCGGCGTTTCATTAGCCGTTTGTGTTGCTCGTTTTTAAGAATAAATACGGATGATTCCCGGGGAAAATTAGGAATTCGCTCGGGCTGCTGCTGGGGTTAATTAAGTTCGCGAGAAATCTGCTGGTAGAGGAGGTGCATCGAATATTAGTATTTTAAAGGGCTTAGCAATAAATAAAGGCTCGCCGGTAATAAATTAATTACTCGCGCCCAATTACGCTACGCCACTGCAAAAGTAAATCAAAGGCATCAACGATTTCGCAAAGCACAGCACATAATGTGGAGTTTCGTTCTAAGCGGCGCTCTAATTGTGATAAATGAGGAACTGGAGTAATGGAATATAATTTGCCTGATTATTCGACGAATTTTGTTAATTCCGCGCGCAGAACAACAGATATTTTGAAACGTTCCGTGGCACTTTTGTTTACAAACTCTATACATTCATCTGCTGTTCAGCTATTAATCAATTTGGGTACCCGCTGGAGTTGTTTTGACATCATCATTTTCTCGTTCCATACCTTAGAATTTCGCGACTAATTATTTTCTTTAGTAAGCGCTTTTGATTATTTCCAATATCTACCGCTGATGAATCGATTTTATTGAACTCTATAGGTAGATTATTACACTTATTTGACCTCAGTGAACTGCAAGAGGCTGTCTTGAAGCAGGTCTTAACATGCAACAATTCGAAAAAAATGGATCTGATGCGGGTTCCGCGTAAATCAATCCATCCTCGAGATGCAATAATGCTATAAAAATTATTCAGTCGGACGTTTATGGGAGAATCATATGGCCTTATTGAGATATGCGAAATTTATTAAAGGAAATGTCGCCGTGAATCTATTTGTGTCAGTCAATGATGCGGAAGATTATCAGGTATTGTAAAGTATGAGCTTGACATTTAAATATTGCACTGAATGCGGGTACAGTCGGGCTCAAAATTATGTTATGCTTTAGTATTATTTATCCGCAGTAATAGATGGGAAACGCTTTAAAACGAATCGGGGTAGGTAATGCGAGCTCCTGGAGGACAATGTATATATATCGAGACGTTACCGAAGTTTTTCGATTGTATAGATGCGGAGGATTTTCTCGAAAATCGTAAAACTTTTCGAACGTTTTACGAACCAATCGTCATCTGTCATATTTTAAGACTGCAAAATACCTGCGAAAACGTCGCTCGTAATTCCGGAATAAAAACTTCATCCTCCCGCCATATTACCCCCAGTGAAGTCCCAAAAAAAATATATAACACTATTTCTAATACCTATATTATACAGGGTGTAATAAATGCGTGTTACACACTTTAAGGATAGGTAGTATATGTAAAATTAGACTAATAAATATGTGCACTAGGACCTAGAGCTCTTTGAAGATGGTGTCATTATTTCTCGAATAACTTCGTCAGTTTCGTATTTGAAACTTCACACAATTAATAAATATTGAATAAGGGTCTTTTTGCTTTAGAAATGGGTTTTGTACAGAAATCATGAGCGTCTCATTTGGGTGGAGAAAGATTATTTTCTGATTTATTTTTTATCTTCTAATTTTATTACAATTTTCTACATCAAATTTGAAAACTTCATAATATTTACTAACAAAAGTTTCAATTTTGCTCAAGTTTTTTAAATTTTGCTTATTGAAAACTACATTAAAAACACCATCTTCAAAGGGTTCTAGGTGCCAAACGAAACCTCCAAGGGCACATATTTATTGAGCTAATTTTCTTCATAATTCAATTTCAATTTCAACAAACTCTATTGAGTATAGATAGTGTAATAAATCAAAGTGTTGTTGGGAATTTCGCCTTAAAAAAAACTGGTGGTGGCGCCGCTGTTTCGTCAATTGCCATTTCGAGAGTTTTCTCGGCTTTCCATTTCGAAGAAATCACGGGAATTCTTGCCGGAGTCAATCGAGAACATCCCCTTCCTTAGACACAGGACGGCGTTGCAATCAGAGCTAACGAGTTTTCACTTTGATGCAATTGCGAAAATATTCTTTAGCAAAGGATTCATATTTCTGGCGCGTCGCCTTCGTCATCGAATTCGGCGAAGTTGCTACGTACAATCCCCGATTGGATTATTGACGCTCGTCTAATTCTTTTTATTCGACAGGCATTACCACCTCTCGGATTTCCTTCACTAAGGGATGCCATAATATCGATGGATTTTTGCGGAATTAGGTACTCCCCCGAAACTTTATTAACTATTACAACTTCCGCGGCAAGTTCGGATTGTTTAAGGACACATTCGCGTTTCCTTTGATTGCCCCATCCCTTTATTAAGTTCCTAATTATCTGAATAGGCTGAACTGCGGCCGGGTCCCCTTCTACTCCCAGCACATGTGGTTTCGAGGTTAATTCGCCCCGACCGAAGTAAAGTTTTCACTTTTCGAGGTTAACTGGTAATTCGGGACGAATGAGAGTTCGTCAACTTTAAAATTACCGGGAGCGCAGCCACCTACTAATATAATCGTTCCGTTGATTCCCCCAGTATTTGTTGGGGGAACAATTTCCATGGCACTAAAAGAGTTGCCGTATTTACGCCAAATGCGAGTTTCATATTTGATGCCGGGTTGGTTTTTTTTTATTTTCTTCTTCCGGAGAATACACGAGTCGCGAAACAACCTGGAAATCTTAAAACTTTTAAGTTCGTCATTCGTAAATAGAACACGTTTTAAATATTCACGAATCTTCCACATTGTACCGATTTGGGAGATTTAATACCGAGTGTGCAGAGCTTATAGCGTATGGTCCCCGGAGTATTGCACTTTTATATAAGACTCTAGTAGTTAGGTATTGGCGGTTCAAATTGGGAGCAACAAAAATTGAGCAGGGGTCAAAGGGGAGGGGGGAATAAATTAGCATAATTAGAGCACAGGTGGATCTAATTAGCATAATAACGGTCAAATTTGCATAATTAGAGCACAGTGGAATTTGGCGGTTCAAATTGGGAGCAACAAAAATTGAGCAGGGGTCAAAGGGGAGGGGGGAATAAATTAGCATAATTAGAGCACAGGTGGATCTAATTAGCATAATAACGGTCAAATTTGCATAATTAGAGCACAGTGGAATTTGGCGGTTCAAATTGGGAGCAAAATTAGCATAATAACGGTCAAAAAAATAGGCATTTGGCGGTTCAAATTGGGAGCAAAATTAGCATAATAACGGTCAAAAAAATAGGCATTTGGCGGTTCAAATTGGGAGCAAAATTAGCATAATAACGGTCAAAAAATAGGCATTTGGCGGTTCAAATTGGGAGCAAAATTAGCATAATAACGGTCAAAAAAATAGGCATTTGGCGGTTCAAATTGGGAGCAAAATTAACATAATAACTGTCAAAATTAGCATAATTAATAAAACCGGATAAAGTACGTTAAAAGAAACATTCTTACAAAAATTACTTCAGTTCAAAATGCAGTGCAACAATTGTAACAAAGAGTTTACAAGGAAATACAATTTGCGTCGTCACGAATTAAGTTGTGGTGTAAATTGTGGTGTAAAACTTCAGTTCAAAATGCAGTGCAACAAGTGTAACAAAGAGTTTACAAGGAAATACAATTTGCGTCGTCACGAATTAAGTTGTGGTGTAAAAATTAAATCAGAAAAGTGTAACAAGTGCAATCGGGAGTTTACAAGAAACGATTATTTACAACAACATCAAAAAAAGTGTTTTGTTTCAAACATGCGAAATGATAATGATTTAAGAGAATATCTATGGCGTATTCAAAAATATTTACCAACATTCTTGCAGAAACCTGATTATTGTGAAAAAGAAAAAGGGGAAGAAGAAGGAGGGGGCTGAAAAGCAAAAAAAATGTTGATATAAAACGTGTTTTAATTTTTGCAAATGTGTTGATATTTTCGCTTTAGAATACGAACAATTCAGTTTATAGTTTTTCCAGTTACAATGTGGGTGCTAAAGCCTTACATAAATTATACTCCAATTGTTGGTTTACACAGTGGGATTACAAATATTCGAGAAAAATTGCACAATATGCTTTTAAATCTTGAGGATGACATATGTTACGGAAATGCTCGGTTTATATACGACAGATTTATGTTGGATTTATTAAAAAAACAGTATCAAAAAGGTTATATTAGTTGCGTAGCATTTGAAAATTATAAAATGTGTTTGGAATGTTTTATTTCAAGTTTACGAGCTGCTAAGCAACAAACACTTTTACAATGTCTAGAAGAATACCTGCCAATGTGTGTAAAAAGTGCGACTGCAATTACCGAGAGGAAAAAGAAGAAACAAATTATTTATTTTAAAAATGTTTGATTTAATTTATATGTGAATAAATGATTTAATAACTACATTTTTATTTTTTTACCAATAAAACCACTAAAATACAATATTATTTTTAATTTTATATAGTTACTATAAAAATAAAGTTACAAATATTTATTTATAATGCTAAGAATAAGTATAAAAATAAACACATAAAAAAAACTTTTTTCTTTTCTATAAGAGGATTCCAACATTTTAACATAGGTGCAGTAGGCACTACACTTTGCATGGTTTTGAATTAATTTTTCTTTTCTATGAGAAGATTCCAACATTTTAGCATAAGTGCAGTAGGGACCATACTTTATATGATCTTCTATTGGATCATCATTTAATTCCCATTTATAAACTTCACAACCACAACAAAAACATCTAACACAATCTTTAAATCCTGTGTAGTAAAATCCCGCTAATGCTAGTTCTATTGGAGATATAACACCTTTCCAATTTTTAAAACTATTTAATCTACAATCGAAAGAATTTGAAAACTTTTCTTCAGCACACATTTTTTAAAAAATTCACAGAGATTGAAAAAATTTTTTCTATTAGTAATATGGTTAAAACAACTACACTGTAGTAAGATAACCAATGAATTGAATTATTTTCAACTGTAGACGTTATTTTTTCTTTTTTGTTGGGAGAGGGGTACAAATCACGCCAATCTGTCTCTTCTAATGTATTATTACTTAATCTAATTTTTAATTTGTATACAGTGCTTCCAACATTTTAGCATAAGTGCAGTAGGGACCATACTTTATATGATCTTCTATTGGATCATCATTTAATTCCCATTTATAAACTTCACAACCACAACAAAAACATCTAACACAATCTTTAAATCCTGTGTAGTAAAATCCCGCTAATGCTAGTTCTATTGGAGATATAACACCTTTCCAATTTTTAAAACTATTTAATCTACAATCGAAAGAATTTGAAAACTTTTCTTCAGCACACATTTTTTAAAAAATTCACAGAGATTGAAAAAATTTTTTCTATTAGTAATATGGTTAAAACAACTACACTGTAGTAAGATAACCAATGAATTGAATTATTTTCAACTGTAGACGTTATTTTTTCTTTTTTGTTGGGAGAGGGGTACAAATCACGCCAATCTGTCTCTTCTAATGTATTATTACTTAATCTAATTTTTAATTTGTATACAGTGCTATTTTGTGGTAATTTAATAGTATAAAGCGGTGTATTATTAGGGGAATAACTAATCATTCTTTCCCAATTAGCAGGCCAACTGTCATTTTTAATTCCATTTTTATCGAAACAAATAAACACTTCCTTACTATTATAAGGATGTTGAATATACAAATGATTTAACCAGATGGCTTGAAGAATTAAAATACTTGTTAACATCTTTACGCCTATTAAACAACTAATATTTTTTATATAAAACTGTACTTAAATGTAATTTGATTACCCCTCAATATTTTTACAATTAGGGAAACACATTTTTGCATACGGGTTAACCGTTAAAGTAACCGTTTCATCTTACACGCGATCATTGTTGCGAATATTAGAAACAGTTAAACGAACAAAAAGTAATTTACCGAAATATAACCGAATATTGTAATTTACAAACATCGGGGTGGTTATTTAAAGAGAATTTAAGATAAAGGGGGGTTTCTAATTAAAAAAATAGTATAAATTCAATGATAATAAAAATTTGTTCATTCAAGATGAGTTCAGAGTGTGTGATTGATAGTTCAACCTTTTTTGAAAAAACTAAAACAGTTTGTGTACATCATAGTTATTACATTTTGACCCCGATAAGTTCTTCAAAATTTTGTTTTAATTGTTTATACAACATAATATCCGAGTGGGATGATTTAAACTTAGAATGTTGTTTTGTGCATAAACATTTTATGGAAGAATATTCCAAACTAAAAAACTTTGAACAATGTTCTAATTGCGACAATTCTTTATACCAAATTTTCATAAAAGATTTTTGTAAGGTGTGTTCGCAAAATATGTAAAACGTTTTTGAAAAAGTTTTTTGCGAGTGGTGGTAGTGACACATGAAAAACATAACCCGGAAATATTACTTTTATTTCAAAAAATGGCTCAACAATTTGAAGATGATGAAAGCGAATACGATAGCGGGATCGAAGCCGAATTTGACCAAGACATCAAAAACTACGTTTTTAATTATACAACAAACCAGGAAGAATTAGTTTGTATTTTTTACCACTACATCTACTGTGAAATTGATAACAAATGGTTTTGTTATTATTGTTTTAATTCAGAAAATCGTTCGGTTGGAGGAAGCCATTCTTCACACGAGACTATTAGCAAACATGTACTAAATAGATACAATTACGAGTGTGATAAATGTAAATGCAAGTTAATTAGTGTTGTGTGTCTGCAAAATTGTTGTATTTGCAATTAAAAAATATGTCAAATTTACGCTTTTGATTTTTGTAGTTTCTATGTAGTTTTACTATTGTATTTAGGTTTTATAATCACAATTATTACTATAAATTTTTTTGGAAATCCGTAATAAAACGCTTTATAATTTTTGTATACATCCGACTTTTTTTAGCGTATTTCTCCCTTTTTTCATTGTATTTTTTCAATTTTTGTTCAAAAACAAACATGCTATTATATACCACTTTAATATATTTTTCAGTTTTTTCATCAATTTCACTGTCACTATCACTGTCTTGGTCCCGTTCCTCCTCCTTATTCTCCCACATCTTCATTTGATCATGCTCCTGCTCCTGCATTTGCGCCTGATCCTGCTCCTCCTCCTGCATCTGCTCCTGCTGCTGCTCCTCCTCCTGCATCTGCTCCTGCTGCTGCACCTCCTTCAGCTCCGTTAAACTTTCATCGTCGGAAATATCCGAAAAATTATTTTTGTATCCAATTGGTTTTACTTTTTCAAATGAACCACTTATTATTTCAATTTCACAGTCTTTTGCTAATTTTATTATTTCATCAGAAATAATATTAATTTTTTTTTTTGGTATGTCTGGGTCAGAAAAATCTCTCTGAAATGTTTTCATTTCGACTAATTCTTTTAAACTGACTTGGTGAATTTGCTGCAATTGTCACCAAACCCTAAAATTCACTTTTCCGTTAAAATTCGTTGGGATCTGTTGCAATCCGTTACATGTAAATTAACGCACAAAAATTCGCGAAATTACCCGTATATTTACAATTACTTATCCGTTGCAATATGGATTCAATTATTGCACTAAAATTCGCGAAATTACGTTTATATTCGTAATAAGCTTTGCGTGTTAATTAAATGCACCCTTAATTAAATTACAATTTTAAATGCACCGCAATGAATGTTCCGTTTATGTTTGAGTGAATGTTCAGTCTTATAATTTCGCTGAAGGGGTTAATAGTTTCTTGTAATGGAAGAAGAAAATTGGGATCATTACGATTGGCCTACTTATGTACCCGATGTCCTTAACAAGGATATAATAAGAGCCCCACCAACAAACATGAGCAAGTCAGAAAAAAGAAAATTTCGAGAGGAAGAGCGATGGCGGCATGAAAAATTGCAACAACAAAAGTTGCAAAAAGAAAAAGGTAACCTTAAATACTTAATAATCTTAAAACCTTAAAAATAATGTTTTAAAAATTTTTTACAGATTCTTCAACAAAATAATAAATTATTAATATTTATTGTTATTAACATATTGTCAACATAAATTGTAAAAATTAAATAGTGTTTTGTGAGTTATCAAATTTTTATTCCCCCTCCTAAAAATTAATTAATTGTTTCCGCCCCTAAAAATTTCTTATAAAAGCCGAATTATTTTTTTTTATTTAGTCATAAAAATGAATTCAAACATATTTTTGAGTGAACGAAGATTTAGTTTAAATCAATCGAAATCTAAGTTTATATCTGTTTGTTTATGTCCTAATTTAAATTGGACACCATGTGTAGTTATTTCTGGAAGTAACAACTCTAACGTACAATTCAGTGAAAAAGATTGGGAGCAATTTTTATCATACAGAGATGTAATTAACAACTTTTTATACACAGCAGATTATTGTCCTGCAATAGAAACATCAAATTTTGTGTTACATTTTGAAAAATTTGAAAAATCTAAAGTTGTGAAAATAACTTTTAACAATTCTTGTATTTGGTTGGGATCTTCATCATTGGAAGAAATGTGGAAAATAGCACCACTAATAAAATATCATCTAGAAAATTTTAAAAATCAAAATATTTTAAACACTTTACAATTATTAAAAAATATGAAAGGAAATGATGTTATAAATAATTCTCTCATGATAATGGAACCATTCAAAAATAGACATGCTGTGACTTATGGAATAATAATGGAGGTGATTTATTTGTATCCTGAGCTGCTATGAAAAAAGTGACATTTAATGAAAGTTTGAACCAAGTGCATTACATGTACACATGGAATTACGCATACCGAGTGGCTCGAAAAAGTGAATGGGAATTAACTGCACTGGATCGTATACGGTTTTCTGCACGCATTAAAGAAGCTTGTATAATTTTAAATCCTATATTAGATTTAGTTTATAGAAATAATGTATATAAAAAAATACAACAATTTTATACATAATAAACTTTTTATTAAAAAAATTATACTACATCTTTTTTATTTATCCAAGAATTATAATTTAATCCCAGCCATTTTACGTAAAGTTTGTTTCCCTTTTTTTTCAACACTTTCTCTATTAAATAAACATCAGGATGTTTTACTTTTTGTAATTCTTCCGTATAAAAACCACCTTGAATTTCTTCTTTTTTATCATCTTCTAAAATATATGTTGTTGGGTTCGTCAATTTAACTTTTTTAATTTTAAAAATTTCGGTAGTCCAATTAGGAGTATAACCTTTATTAAATGCATAACGATGTTTACTTATACGAACAAAATCACCCTTTTCAAATTTGGGGATTTTAGGGTCAATAGTTTTTAGTTGGTTAAAAGCAATAATATAATGAGCATTTTTATCAGTAACTTTACTAGGAATAGCACCGGTAGTCGTATGTCTTGTATTGTTATATTTTGCTACAACGTTTGGGAGAATTTTAACCCATTTGTATGAACCTTGCATACTAAATTGTTTCCAAAGCATAGTTTTTAAAGTTCGAATAACTCTTTCAACTATACTTGCTTTTAAATTGGAAAATGTGCTGTAATGATTAATATTATATTTTTTCATTAATTCTTGAAAATCTTTATTATAAAATTCTTTTCCATTATCCGTTTGTAAATTTTTAGGAGGGAACATTTGCATTAGAATTTTTTTCATAGCTTTTGTAACATCACTACCGGTTTTTTTCTTAACAGGTTCAGCCCAAACATATTTACTAAATGCGTTAATTACAACTAATATGTAATTATATCCTTGATTTTCTTTACCATAAAGAGACATTATAGCTAAATCACCCTGAATTAAATCATGTAAACCTTTAATAATAACGTGTCTTCTTCTATAGTTTTGTCTAGCCGACCTATGTAATTCTTCTACAACATCAACTTTACTCATATTCTACTGGTATTTTTAAAACAAGCTCACAAATAGCATTAACATTTTGAACAATTTTTGAGGTTAAAGAGAGTTTATCACCCACATTAACTTTTTGATTAATAACATCACTCGGTTCAAACAATTTTTTGTTTAAAATAATTTGAGCATCTTTAGGATACACGGAAGCTTTTTCAATTGTGGCAGCTATAGGAAACGTATACGTTTTTGAATGATCGTATATATACCAAACTAAATTTCCATCGGAATCCTTATTAAGATTACCTTTTATGTTGCTTTCAAGAATAAGTATTGATTTACTAAATAGTTTTGGTTTGTTACAAATATAAAACGTAGGTGGAAAAGATGAGCCACCATCATCAAGAAAATGATTACCGAATTTGTTAAGTGGCATTTTTATACTAATTACATTGTTGGATTACCAAAGTATTTATTCAATTATTCCACCTTCACGTAATTCTTCAATAATTGAAATAATTTCATTTTGAACTCCGGTATTACCAGCAGTTTCAGATGCTACTAATAATTTTAATCTATTTATTAATTCATTATAATCATTAAAATAAACGTAATCAATTTTGTTTTTGGAATATTTTTTTAATGCTCCTCCTCTTTTACTTTTCATATTTCGGGTTAAAACACCTATTAGCATATTGCTTATTGTTGAATTTGGTCGTCTTCTTTCTACCGGTTTAGTTTCTAAAGTTGGTTTAATTATATAATTATATTTATTTTTTATATCATTAGTATAACTTTTTTTAATAGGTAAATCAGGATTATAATTTTTGTGAAGTAAATTTGTTCTTCTAATTATATCAATAAAATTTTCTATATCTTTTTTTTTAAATCCCGTGGGATTTTTCTTAAATATTAATTCATAAAGTCCTGGTGTTCCCTCATATTTGATATTATTAATTTTTAAGTCGGGACCCTCAAAACTTAATTCTGAATTACCAATAAAAAATTTATCGGTAACAGGGTTGTGATAAACACCTAAAACATGATCAAAAACATCTTCAACATCTTTAATCATATCTTCAATATATGCTCTAGGTAATGGTGTAGCGAATTGTTCTAAATATTCATTTAAAACATTTGGATCAGATATTGATTGATAAAATTGTGATATGGTATCATCTATGTATTCATCGGTTGGAGATACTTCACCGGTAGATTCATACGATTCATTTTCTTTCAAAAATTGTGGTGTTTGTGGAGTGTATGGTTGTGAAGTATTTTGTCGTAATGAAATTTCATTTAAAAGATGTGATAGTTGTGGGCTAAAAGATGTGCTACTTGTTGGTTTCGAAGGTGTTGAAAATGTTGATTGTGAAGGTGTCGTAAATAATGATTTTTTAATTTTTTTTATAGGTTTAAATTCATATGGTTCTTGTTTTTCCAAAGCCGAAACTAATTCCTTAATAGGTTGTGTTATTGGTTGATAAGTTTGTTCCAAATGTAACTGTGATTGAGCTGTGTTGGTCTTTAAACTTTTATATTTCTTTTTTAAATCTTTCCTAGCTTTTAACAATTGTTTAGTGATGTGAGGATTCATTGCTACTAACTGGTTTAATTCAATAAATCTATTTATATAAAAGTATCAAAATTTTTCCTATATCTTCCAGCTGAAAGCGGGCAATCTTTATCAATTGTTAAAAAATTAAATTTCTTTTTCCAACAATTAGAACAAATATTTTTAAAATCTTGAAAAGACATATCAATATTAACGTGATCGTTGTAAATATGTTTTAAATTTGTTAAATCTTGCTTAAAAATTATTAATAGATTAGCATTATCCCGTATTAATTGTTTGGGAATAGAAGAATATGTCTGACATAAATAAAAACAATCCGTTTGTTTGTGACGACCGAAAGAAAAGTATTTTTGTATAATATTTTGATCACAAGAGGCTACGTCATCAAAAATTATAATCGAATTGTTTTTTATATTTTCTGGTAAAATAATATCATCCGAATTATCAAATTTTTCGTAACCAATTTCTTTAATAGGTTGCAACAAAGTTTCTAAGTATTTATATTTTGGTTGTTGTAATGATTTTGAATATAAATAGACATTTTCAAATCGCAATCCGTTTGGATGTTCGAGTAATGATATTATAACGTTTGTTTTTCCTGATGCGCTTGGACCTACAATTAAGCCTCGTTTACATTCACCACGAAATAAAGGACCATGCTTATTAATTTTTTCATCGTTTACAATAAAATCATGATTTGTAACAGGTAATAAATGTTTGTTTCTCATCTTGATTAATACTGATTATATATATAGGGTGGTGGTGTTATTTATATTAGTTAATGTTAAAACGTAAGCGTGTAAGTGTACACCGGATAGGTAGAGGGTTATTAAACTCTTTAATTAATAAATTACCTGTTGAACTACATATACCCGGTTATAATTTCTGCGGTCCAGGTACAAAATTAAAACAACGATTAGATAGGGGAGATAGGGGTATTAATCAATTAGATTCTGCATGTAAAGAACACGATATTGCTTATTATAAAAGTAGGAATCTTGAAGAAAGACATAAAGCAGATAAGATATTAGAAAATAAGGCCTGGAATATTGTCAATTCTGATTCTAAATTAGCTGAAAAAACTGCAGCGTGGATTGTTACAACTGCAATGAAAGGGAAACAAAAATTTGGTATGGGATTAAAGAAAAAAAAGAGAGTTATTAAACCTCCAAAAACCGGAGGATTTTTACCGCTTTTACTACCTCTTCTTGCTGCCCTCGGTGCTGTGGGTGGAGGAGCGGCGAGTATTGCAAAAGCCGTAAACGATGCAAAAGCAAATAAATTAGAACTTGAAGAACAAAAACGTCACAATTTAATGATGGAAAAAACTGGAAAAGGTTTAAAAAAAGGAAAGGGAATAAAAAAGGGAAAAGGAATTAAAAAAGGAAAAGGTTTATATTTAAGACCATACTCAAAAAACTAACTATACCTAAGAGAGCACTAAACGACGTAGATTTAAAAAAGTATGCAAAAAGAATTCCATATTTTAGAGGAGTATTTATGAGGGATACCTTACCAAAACATATACATAAATTTGAAACTGGAATAGTAAATCTTGATTTAAATATTGGTAAAGGTACTCATTGGGTAGCTTATTCCAAGAAAAACAAAAATATTGTATATTTTGATAGTTATGGGGATTTACCACCACCTATAGAATTAGTTAATTATTTTTATAGTAACGGAAAAGTAAGCATATACTATAATTACGACCGAATTCAAAAAAATTCATACATGTGTGGACATTATTGTTTAAATTTTTTATATAATCAATATTTTTAATAAATTACATCATTTTATAATAAGTTACCGTAGAGTCATGTCTTTAAGTTTTACTTTAACTGGTAATTCTTCCATTTTAAATTATGATTTTAATGATCCAATATATTTGGAAGGTGACTATGAAATAGGTTTAGTGAATTTTTATAGTTTTAATACAATACCAAATATAGATGAAACAAATAATGTTTTTTATTGGGGTAAACCTAAAAACAAAGTATATGAATATAAAGTTCCTGTAGGAGCATATGAATTGGATGATTTAATTAAACTTATTAAAAATTATGTAAAAAGTGTTGATAGTGATGCCGTTATAGATATAAATCCTAATATAAATACATCAAAAATAGAAATAAAAAGTAATCGCATAATTTATTTTAAATATAAAGATAATTACATCGGATCCGTATTTGGATTTGATTTGGAAAGACTCGATCCTGGTATAACATACATTTCTGAGCATCCAGTAAAAATTTTAAAAGTTAATTCTGTTGGAATTGATTGTAGTATAGCAGCTGGTTCATTTTTAAATGGAAAACCAGTTCACATTATTCATCAATTTTTTCCAACTGTTCCTTTTGGGTATAAAATAGTTGAAACCCCTCAAAACGTTTTGTATTATCCTGTTAGCGGTAAAGCAATCAACAATATTACGGTTAAAATTATTGATCAAACTGGTGAACTAATAAATTTTCAAGGTGAAGAAATTACTTTAACTTTACATATAAGAAAAGTATGGTCTTAAAATTTAATTATAAAAAGCACTTTTACAAAAAAAACAGTAGTTATTCAAAAGCAATCATAGGAATAACACCAAAAAATAAAAAATTTTTAGCTTCTCTCGGGTTAAAAGTGTTGGTTTAAAATGGACGTTTTGCATGTAACAAACCAGCCATTTAATGACACCAGTATTGAAGAATATCAATTTCATAGTTATCAACCAAACATAACGGGAAATGTAAATTATAATGATGAAATACGAATTAGTATTCAAGATTTAGACGCTTATACTTTACCTTCAAACAGTTATTTGTACATTGAGGGTAAATTATTAACCGAAAACGACAAAATTCCAACAAAATTAAGATTTATTAATAATGGAATTGGATTTTTATTTCGTGAAATGAGATATGAATTAAATGGAGTTGTAATTGATTCAGTTAGAGATTTGGGGTTAACAACAACAATGAAAAATTATTTAAGTTTAAATGAAAATGAAAGCGTACTTTTACAAAATGCTGGTTGGTTTCCAAAAATAAAAGATGAAAAAATTTTGGTAGATGCTAATGGTAATTTTAACGTTTGCATCCCCTTAAAACATTTATCAGGATTTTTTGAAGATTATAAAAAAATTATTATGAATATGAAACAGGAACTAGTTTTAATTCGTTCTGCTGATGATATTGATTCAATTATTAGTATTGACGAAACTGAAAAACCTAAAATTAGTATTACAAAAGTTTTTTGGAATGTTCCACATATTAAACCCAGTTTAAGTCAACAACTTCGATTAACAAACATTGCTAAAAGTAATAAAGAAATACCCATTAAATTTCGTTCATGGCAAATTATTGAATATCCATCATTAAATAATTCTAGTAGACATACTTGGGCTGTAAAAACAAGTTCAAAAATTGAAACTCCAAGACATGTTATTATTGGTTTTCAAACCGATAGAAAAGGAAAAATTACCAAAGATATGAGTAAATTTGATCACTGTAAACTTAATAATCTAAGAATATTTTTAAATAGTGATCGGTTTCCATACCATGATTTAAATTTAAATTATGATTCGAATAGATATGCGACGGTCTATGAAATGTTTGCAAATTTTCAAGAATCCTATTATCAGTTAATACAAAATCAACCTATTTTTACTCCTATCGAATTTAAAGATAAAGCTCCTTTAGTTCATGTAGATTGTTCTCGGCAAAAAGAGGTTATACAATCAGGTAGTATCGCCTTAAGAATTGAGTTTGAGACAGATGTTGCCACATCGTCCGATACTTCAGCATATTGCCTTATAATACATGAAAAGGAATTTTCGTACAACCCCTCCACAAAAATTGTAAAACAGTATTAAAAGCGTGGTTTTTCTAAAAATATATGTTGTAATGTACGAGCAACAGTTGTGTGAGTTTGTAGAAAAGTTGCGTAAACTGAAGCAAGACATTGAATTTTTTGAAAAAAAAAAATATGTGGAAAAATTGTTAAAACAGTTAAAAATATGAGACTTGTAGTGGATGTGCAAGGATTTAAAATTGAAAAGAATAAATTTATAATCAAAGAATTTGCGGCTTTTAATGGACATCAAATTAATCATTATGTGTTTAAACCACCATTTCCGTTAAGAATGCTTTCTGCTGAATTACACCGTCAGGCTTCTTGGTTAATGAATAATCATCACTGCATTCAATGGAATACAGGGTTTACCCCTATTCATTATTTTTCGAGTATAATGAAACAATTAACAAGTAATGTTAATATGGTTTATGTAAAGGGTGCTGAAAAAGCTAATTATGTTAAAAAATATTGCAACGTTCCGGTTTATGAATTTGAAGAATCGCCAGCACTTGAACATATGGAACCGAAATGTTTTTATCACACGTCTAATAATTGTGTTTGTGCTCTATCAAATGTATTTTTTTTATATGAAAACTTTATAATAAAAGATTAAAATATTTTTAAAGTATTTTTATTGTAAATAAGGTAATATATCATCTACATTTATTAATTCATTTACATCTATATCATCTAAATTACATTCTTCAACATCTATATTTGAAAAATTATCTATATTAATTACAAAATGCCCCCAGGCTAATGTATTTACATCATTTGGTATTACATGTCTTTTATCATCGTGAGATGAAAGTGCAATTTTATTTTTCAATTCTGTAAATATTGTGTGCAAGTCAGAGACAAATATATACATTTTTCTAAAAATTACACCTTTATTTTCAACAACTTGTACGTAATCATTAAATTTTAAACTATGTTTAATAACAGATGCCGTTACTCCTTTAGCTTTTTTAATTAAATCACAATTTTTTAAAGGTTTACTTAATTTTATACAATATGCTTTAGCTCCTGTACCATAAAAAGATTCTATAGGAGTCCCACCAAATTCATCCTTCATTTTACCAACTGTTGATATTGTTTTTGGAATCTTATAAATATTATTATTTGGATAATTTGATGTATCGTAAAATTCAATATTATTTTTTATGTCTTGGTAAAAATCTGATGTAAATATTTCTAAAATTAAAGAGTCCGTGTCTGTATAACACAACTTAGCATCGTAACCATATTTTTTTTTAATATAATTATAATAAAAATCGTAAATTATTGTTTTTGAAATATCTAAAATTGAAAAACCTACATAGGACGGTTTATCATAAATCATTTTTAATTTATTTAATTGAATTGCGACGAGGTTGTCAGTAAATATTGAACAAGACTTGAATTCTGGTTTGGCTATCAGTGCTCGAGCACCTAGAGATTTTGTTTTATTTTCCCATTTTGTTGCCAAGCGAATATCTTTTCTTTTTTCTATATTTTCCATAGTTTTTCCGAATATTGAATTTGTTAACAACTTAAATAAATCCTTCTCGAATTCATTTTTTGCGTTATTTCGAAGAGTTGTATTTAATTTTACATATTTCTTTAACCATTGTGATTGTGAAAATTCAATTATCCTATGAATCTTTTTTAATTTTAAACCATTATTTAAACACTGCTTTAAATTTTTATAGTGAATAATATACTTTGTCTTATCATATAAATTTGGTATAAGTTTAGAAAATTTACTATTTGGTGGGATTAAATTTTCCGGACAAAAAGGTAAATCATTATGAAAGTCGTGTAAATCTAAAGGATATTCCAAATCAACTTCCAACACATATCCTTTAGGTGAATCATTAAGTACCGAAAAAACATTAAAATTTTCAATTTCATTTTTAGATAACCATTTAAAATCACTTGTAGGAAGATAATCACTCATTGCAGCTCCATATAAATTTGTAGCGTCTAAATACATTATAAAACTATCGGGTTTTGTTGAGTCATAATTTTTTAAGTATTTGTTATTAGCAACTGCTTTTCTTTTAGAACATTGTGCAACCCCACCTCTTATTCCTTTTTTAAAAAAATGTAACATGTCAACATCTGTCAGCAGTTGCAGTTTTACTTGGGTATGTTTTAACATTGCATCCCAACTCAGAGATGGGGCTGTTAAATATTGTGCTGGGTCTAATTTATATTTATTTAAACAAACTGTTCTAAAATTTTCAAAAACATCTGCCAATAACAACACATCTGTTTTCAAATATAGCATTGAGTATTCACCTAAATTGTTACAATTAAAAGTATTCCAAATTTTATTTGCTCTTTTATAATCATCATTGGAAATAGATTCATTTTTTAATTTATCATAAAATTTTTCTTTACATGGTAAGTGTTTATCATTTAATTTTTCATAAGAATCTACATAAGAGTATGGAAAAACCCCTTTCTGTCTCATTAAATTAAAATTTTCATTAAAATATTTTTTTATTTCTACACATTGAGTTATTTCTAAGGTTGAGCTAAGTTTATCTAAGGATCTTGCTAAAAATCGAAACGAATCTACAAATCGTATTTTCATGTATACGTTTTGTTTATCTATTTTTTCAACCAGTAGAGTTTTTGAAAATGAAATGTATTTTTCTTTTGTTTGAGCAATAGCAGAAAGGGGTTCTCCATTTGTCGATAATTCTTTGATAAATAAATGACAATCATAATTTGTGAGATTATGAAAAAATACTGGTACAAAAGTTGGTAATTTATAATTTAAATTGCAAGCGTTATGAGCTGGTCCTCTATATTTTCCCGTTAAATGACAATGATCCTTTACTTTTGTATCAAAATAATCGAATGGAGCGTTACATATGTAACAATTCTTTTCATTTGTAAACGATTTTAATTCTTCAATAGTTAATGGAAGCATTTCTTTTACAATTTTTAAATGATTATAAATATTACGAACCGTTTCATCAAGTTTTTTTACAAAAACTTTTGCGACATCTTGTCCTTTGTACATTTCAAGTTTAGATAACTTGTCATCAAAACTACATTTGACGTAAAACGCAAACGCGTACGGTTCATGCTCACACACTTTTACCGAAAACGATTGCTCAGCTGATTGTTCGGCACAGTCTATGGGCTTTAGACAACTTTCAAAATCCGCGTAAATCACAAAAGGCACTTTTAATTGTTTTTCAATATTTGTAAACTTTAATATATTTTCCGGTATTAATTCACCACACTTGTTTATCACTAACTCATTTGATGGTAATTTTGTATATACGTGAACGCAATCATGTTGTTCGTGTAATTTTAACTTTTTCACAGAAGAAAATGATTGGAGACACCCATCACACATGTAAAGTTTGTGCTCATGTTTGGTTTTTTGACTTCTAATTAATCGGGATAAGTCGGTGATTAAACAATAATGATTTATTTCATTATTAGAAATTAGTAAAAGGTTTATATGTGTTGGTTTACGTTGTGATGTAAAGTGTAGAGGCCCAACAATTTCATAACCAATTTTTGAATTTTTTTTGTAGGAATCAATGCCGTAAACGTTGACGGAAATATTATTTAAATTTTCAAAATTTTTAATATCCGTTAGTTTTACTGGAAACTCAATTCCTGTAAAATTTAATAATGTATCATAAGGTGGATACGATGATGGATTTTTTGGATTTCCATTTGCTTGAAATATTGCAGCATTTATAGAATAGGCAAAACACTTGTTATCACTATTGATTAAATTTAATACACCACCTTTTTTTGATATTACTCCTGGTAATTTAATAAACGAAGAGGCTGAAATACTGTTAAATCGGTTTATATTAACATCTAAAAATAATATTTCCTTTAAAGCCCAGTTGGAATCTTTTTCTTGAAATTCTGAAGCTTTGTTCATAAGCTGATCCTTAAATTCTTCAAAAATTTCATTTAGATCGGAGGAAATGGTTATAATTTTGTTACACGTATTCATAGATTTAATATCCAATAAAAGGGTGTCCGGTTTAATGTAAATTCCGAAAACTTCCATGTTTATTTTTAGGGTATAATGTACTTGTAGGTATTCACTAATTTTTTTCAGCACTTTTGCTTTAATTTCACTAAAAAATTCGCTGTAGTCTATAGATTTTTTGTTGATGGTAAACCGGTAACTTGCTATTCGGTTCTTAAATGCATGGGATAATTTACTGACGTTATTATCCAATACTTCTATACTCATTGGTCTTAGTCTTTTTTTGAGTAATTCAACACAATTTTTTTGATGTTGTTGTAAATAATCGTTTCTTGTAAACTCCCGATTGCACTTGTTACACTTTTCTGATTTAATTTTTACACCACAACTTAATTCGTGACGACGCAAATTGTATTTCCTTGTAAACTCTTTGTTACACTTGTTGCACTGCATTTTGAACTGAAGTAATTTTTGTAAGAATGTTTTTTTTAACGTACTTTATCCGGTTTTATTAATTATGCTAATTTTGACAGTTATTATGTTAATTTTGCTCCCAATTTGAACCGCCAAATGCCTATTTTTTTGACCGTTGCTAATTTTGCTCCCAATTTGCACCGCCAAATGCCTATTTTTTTGACCGTTATTATGTTAATTTTGCTCCCAATTTGAACCGCCAAATGCCTATTTTTTTGACCGTTGCTAATTTTGCTCCCAATTTGAACCGCCAAATGCCTATTTTTTTGACCGTTATTATGCTAATTTTGCTCCCAATTTGCACCGCCAAATGCCTATTTTTTTGACAGTTATTATGTTAATTTTGCTCCCAATTTGAACCGCCAAATTCCACTGTGCTCTAATTATGCAAATTTGACCGTTATTATGCTAATTAGATCCACCTGTGCTCTAATTATGCTAATTTATTCCCCCCTCCCCTTTGACCCCTGCTCAATTTTTGTTGCTCCCAATTTGAACCGCCAATACCTAACTACTGACTCTGTAAAGTACCCAGGACTCATTCACTATAACTTCCTGGATTAAAAAAATTAAGTGTATGTATAGCTTTATAATACAGGGTGTTATTTAATAACATGCTAATACTTAAGGGGGTGATTCTGGGACCCATATTAAGAAAAAAACTTCATATAAACCTATGTCCTAAACTTCTTAACTTTTGAGATACGGGGTATTAAAGTTTTAAGAAAAAAAAAATGTTACTGTCATTTTCATATCACTTTAAATATTTTTATGAAATTTGGTGTACGGCGTTTGTGCATTAAAGAGCATTTTTTGACCCAAAAATCTTTTTTTTATTTCTAACAGTGGCGTCCCTACTGGACTCTGACTAGATATTTTTGAATAAAAAAGTGATACGCCACTGCTATCTCTTAAAATCAAAATTATTTTTCGAATTCTCGTTCAATTTAGAACAAATTCGATTTCTTGACTTTTTTTCGTACAACTCATCGTTTCGCTAAAAAAAAATTAAATTCATTCATTTGCATCTCCCTGGACGAATGACGACCAAAAACGATTTATCTAACTCTGAACAATTTATTTAAACGGATAACTTTTAAACGTTGAAATTATGAAATTAAAGTAAAATAAAGAAATAATTTAAATCAGGTGTTGGAAATGTCCGCCGAAAGTGGTATGAAAATGACAGTAAAAAATTTTTTTTTTCTTAAAACTTTAATACCCCGTATCTCAAAAGTTAAGAAGTTTAGGACATAGGTTTATATGAAGTTTTTTTCTTAAAATGGGTCCAAGAATCACCCCCTTAAGTATTAGCATGTTATTAAATAACACCCTGTATAGTTTATGCAAAACAAAGTTAGATGCACGTCACAAATAGGCAGTGTTGCCGAACTTTTGCTTGACAGTTCAACATTGTTGTTTAAAAATTAATTGAATTATGTGTTTGAAAAAGCTCTCTTTGTGTGCATTTATGAGACTTTATTGCTCCATTGTTGTGATTGATTTAAAGTGAACATTGTTTTGGAAACGCGTCCGAAAGCACGATAAGGTTCATGATTGGAAAAAAACAGCGAATTAAAAGGGAATTGCAATTTCGGCGTCACGAGCGCAAAAAAATGTTAATCAGCCTGCGAATAAAACAAAACCGGTGTTTTATCGCCAATGAACGCGGAAATTAAATATCTCGTATGAAAAATGCTTCGCAGGAAAAAACCAACAACGCTTCTATATCGAGCCGTGCTGAATCCATGAATTACAAATTTCCAAATCGAACTGATTTAGAGTTTGGTTTAGTTCGCAGTGCCGCGCCAATTTTCTATTATAAACACCCAATTATTTCATACGCAATTTGATGCATAAAGTTATAGTCGCTCAATTTTCGCGTCAGTTTCGCAGCCGTTGCAATTTAGAAACTGTCCAGATTAAGCGAGAATAATCCATGGAATTGATTTTTACGGTTTCGTACGCCACTGAGTGAGTTACGATTAAATTCGTATATGTTGGAAATTGACACACTGAATAATTAATACCGCATACGAGATAAACAAATTGCAGTTGTTGACTCAATACCTATCGATGTTGATGAGATTCGAGTGCAGCGACAATACGGCCGAAATTCATCGTTTAAATGCCCAATAAAATAATTCATTAGACGTAAATCAGGATCGCAGTAAACGCAGGAGAAGTTCGGAGAGCGTTAAAATTTTAAGACGGCCCTTTTTCGCGGTTGTAAAGTTTTCGGGATTCGTCGAGCGATTCCTGAGCCACATTAAAACTCTCCTTTTACTACTGTCATCCCAAACGAGTGCAGGAAATAAAAAAAAAAGCTTTAATGGGCGTCCCGCGCGGTCGAACTTTCCTTAGAATTTCCAACAATTTAATTCGAACTGGACCAATTTTATATAAAATATAATTCGATTGGTTTCGATATTAAATTGTGTATACTTGGGCTCATTATAAACTGGATGGAGCTTTTTCTGGATAGGTAATTAGAACTCGGTGAATTCGAGTTAATGGAAGAAAGTGGAGGTAAATTCTAATAGTTTATACGCCACTGTCGCGTTCCGGTTCTTGCTCCGGATCGAATCGGAAACCGATGTGTTCGCGTATTTATGTCGCGGCCGTTAATCGAAAAATCCTCCGGATTGTAGCCTCCTCGACCCATCAGAAAGTTCATTTTATTACTTCCGATCGATCTAATGTCGAGCGAATCGGGACGCATTTTTCACAACTTTCAGTCGATTTCTAATCAAATTTTCGACTTCGCCCCGGATTACTTCGGAATTAGTTTCGAACTGGTTCGGCGTTAACCTGGAATTAGCGTCGCATATGGAATTCCGGATTTCTTACGACCATTACTAAGATGTTACATGGCGCGAGAATTGCAGGAAAAGCTCGTTTTCACCACATATTACACTACTAACTAAGTCACTATATTTACTGGAAAAACTGTGCGTATTTGATTGAATCTTTGATGGAATTAATAAAGCAAATCGTACATTAGGAACATTTATTGGCGCATTAGCCGGGCTTTGGCATGGGATTGTTCGGGTAAAGCGCGAAATCTTCTTTTCGCGCCGTCGGAAAATTGTTATTGCCTGCATATTGCACAAGAAAAGGGCCATTTTAAGGAATTTGATTTGCGTTTTGTTCTTCCTGCAACGCCATATCGGCGGTTATTAATGCGAGGGAAATTCAATCGTCTGGAACAAAACGGAGGAGGAATACCCGAATTATGATAATCCAAAAAATTTGTCGGGGTAACTTTTTAATGGAATTTAGATATTATCGGTTTTGGTGAAATTCAAATTCTATAGTTTGTTTTTATAGGGCGTTCTCGCCTTTTTTTTCCGCAAAAAAGAAACACATAAACTGTATGATGCCGTTAAGATAAACTTCACAACTGCTTTTCATGCGTTTTTTCGCCCGTTTTCCCCGCTGAAACTGCAATCTTTGGAATCTTGAATATGTATCGCGGCTCTTTTGAACTACGTAAAAATATTTTTATGAGCCGATATATTCCGGGTCATCCAGGACTGGACTTTTTTCTAACAACCAACATTATACTAATTTAAATTTGTACCTACTTTTCAACTGTATGTAGGTAATTACAGAGAGGTTGTAATACAAACTCCAATGTAGCGTATAAAATTTTATTGTTCGTTACAAACAATACAGAAATGTACTGTATTTAAGTAGGTACTTAGGAGCAATCGTAGCGAATGTTTTAAGAACGCAGTATTCGTTTATTGAAGCTTGTATAAAAGAGTATCGATTAGCAATTCAGGCGGAGGTAAATTTATTTTCGCGTAAAATACGAACCTGGAAAATGGCATTTTCCCGGTTCGGCTTTCCGTGAAAGCTGCAGTCGCCTATGTACTCGATTTTAGCTACTTGCGAAGTTTTTCTTTTGCCGTTTCGCAGACTAAACTCATAAATTGTTGAAAGCCGGTGTAAACAGCATGAAATGTTATGAATACCGGAAAATTGGGATTTTTTTCGCTTTTTCCTTCCAGGCGGAAGCGTACCGAACTCGTTAAATTTCGGTGCAAGTTGTTCGAAGATGATTGTCATGGCTGCAATGCAAAGTGCTCGTTGCGCAATGAATTTTTTATTAAAGCAGCGCAGTAACTCGATACATTTTTTATAATTTGTTTGCAGAGCCCCGTCTGGTTAGCGTTTTTAAATCAACCTCGTGTGTATTTATCCTGTCAATTTCAAACGGAATTCTAATTAATATCCAAAAAGCTACTCACTCGATTTCCAGGGGAATAAAATTCAAAACGTTCCAGCGGTTTTATTCCTTCCCGGAATCGGCAGCGATCAAAGTAATATTTTTATTGGCTTTTACCGGCAATTACATCTATGAAAATGCACTCCGGCTCACGTTCATCGATTAATACATAAAACCTCTTTTCCAATCGAATTTATTATCCAAGAAAACGCTCGATTGGATATTTTTAAATGCCATTAAATAAGTTATAACCCCGAAAATATAATGTTACTGCTGCAATTTACTGCATATTCTATCTAATAAGATTTTTCACTTATACCAAAGTGCACCAAGTTTTCGTGCTTTTGCCCCATTAATGTACACCATTCATTTACTATTAAGCGGGTATTGGATAGGTGTTTTAGTAATTTCGAATCTAATTGGTTATTATAGGGCAATAAAAATTAATACATTGCACTCATGCAATCAACTTGTTATATTTTACTCCAGCTATTGGTTAATTCAAATTATTTCTCTCCCCAGTATCCCCAAGCAATTAATTCTAGCACACATACAACACGATTCTATTAATGGCGATTTGAGTGTTGTTAAATTCTCGGCATTTTTTCCAATGACATAAATAACTGATCGAATATAGCGGGACGTGTCAGGTATATCCAGTGCGAGCGGGGACGGCTTCATTGTCATTTACCGCCACGTTCCGCCGTCGCTCGGGGGGCGGCGAGACACATGGGGTGGCGAATTGTAGATTCTTCCATTCCGGCCGAACGTTTCCTCCGGGATGGGAGTCCTTTAGGATAACACGTGTCGTTTCCAATGGTAACGCGAAAGCAATCGAGAGCGGAAAAGAAGAGAAGAGGTCGCGGAAAAACGGGAAAAACCGGCCGGGGTTAGCGGGTCATTAGAATAATCGATTTATTCGTATATATGAGCTGGGACAACTTGTTTAGTATAATAAAATGATAGTAGGCTCGAGTTGGTGATTAGCCGCGAATTGATTACCCTCATCGATGTGGAATCAAATAAATTTCCATTTCGAGTGATGGGCTGGTTTTTGCGATTTATTAAAGAAAATTCTCGACTACTCGGATGTTGATCACCTGCGAATTGCCACTAGACAACATCAAGTTTTTCATCACCGGCAAGATGTTAAATATTCATTTCACAACAACCTGCATCTACTGCAAAATTTATATCTATATCAACTAATTAAAGTTCAATTTTTATACAAACCCTCCGCGCCGACTAAATAGACAAATCCAGCGGGCATTGGAATTTAATTCGAGTAGATTATGCGCCCTATTAAAGATTAGAGAGGTAGCAGTCTCAGGTGCAATGCAGATTGTAATCAATCACACAAACATTAAGTCGGGCTCGGCGCTTCAGAGACAATTAGGCGGTTTCGTTTCGGTCCAATTACGACATCAATACCGAGGAAAAGCGTGAATTAAACCGCATACAGAAGCGCGCAATCCGCGAAGATAAATTGTTATTTTCATTTTCTTAAAATACTATTCGTACACCGGGGCAGATACCAATCTAAAACGACGAGCCCGCTTCGAACCAATTCATGTCGTATGCACGAACAAACCAAAAGGACAGAAAGCAATAAAGGAGAAAGGACCTCATGAGATTGCTTCCGACTAGAAACAATATAGATATGACCTTAGATATAGATAAAAACGGTAAACGTAACGTTCCTTTCAGGTGAATTGAGTTTTGTCCAACTCCATAATGCTCCGTATAAATTTTTAATGCAATAGGTACGTTTACCCGGTATTGCGGATACGAGACAGTGTCATGTGTGATTACGAATAAAGTAATCCAAATACTACTACAATTACACCAGATGATATTGAATTTTCCTCCTTACTCCTTTAATATTACATTTAATTCTATTGATAATTAAATCACCAGATCAGTGCAATTTTCTCTGCAATATGGTAAAGTTGTGGTTAGAGTGCAGAGAAAATTGCCAAATACTACTACAATTACACCAGATGATATTGAATTTTCCTCCTTACTCCTTTAATATTACATTTAATTCTATTGATAATTAAATCACCAGATCAGTGCAAATTTCTCTGCAATATGGTAAAGTTGTGGTTAGAGTGCAAAAAAAGTTGCAATGGAGAAGACCACGATGTGAAATATGCGGATTTCGGCAAAAGATACGATTAGAAATGGTTTATTAGAGCTCAAAACCGTTTTCAGTTGCTCAAAATGTGTTATAATTAAAAAGATATAGCCCTTTGAAATTTAAAAATTTCGGGTTTTGACTCATACCTTATCAACCAATCATAAACCACTCACGTCTTTTTGTATCGTAAATAGTATGAATTTTCGAACGCAGTAATAAAGAATAGACAAACGAACAAAAATCAAACTGTCATTTGTCAGATTTTTCTGAAAAATGCACAAAACAAATTACACGCGAATTGCAGTTCGGCACAAAACACTTTACTGATAATATTGACGTTGACAATAATGTTGCCAAATAAATTTTTCAGGACCATTATTTCTGTTTTTAACAAGAAAATCGGTTACAATTTATACAAATGAAGATGTTATTTCTATATTAATATATCGAATTATCCATTAGGTAATGGAAGAAATGGATAAATCAGAAAATGTTTATTGCAATAAATATACAAAAAACGCACATTTTGCGGAGTAAAGAAGAGTAATAGGAAACTTGGCAAACTTGCTAAATGTGACCTCTCTTTGAAACTCTCGCTTTGATTGGAGCAGAGTGTATGACGATTGTGTGACGTTTTTCAAACTTTAAAAATTAATTGCGGTCTTAATTGGCCACAGAAAAAAATAAAAATTTCATTACGCGCCTTCTTAGAACACACGGTTTTGAAAAAAAAAATTAAAACAAAAGTCGTGGTCTTCTCCATCCTATAATATCATTCTGTCTTTTTTCTACTCAATGTCTAAATTAATTAGTGAATAAACTCCTCATTTTCCTTGCGCTCTAATTTACCCTATGGAATGGATTGAGCCATCGAGCGTTGTAAAATAGCGCAGCAAAGTAAACCGCCTTAGTGTTGCTTAATTTAAATACCTTGGAGGTAATAAAGAAATCAAATTAAGCTATAAATATTTTCAGTGTCGAAGCTGAAAGTCGATAAATCTGAAGCTAACTAAATTAGGCTTTCGGCGTTTTCGTTTGCCGTACGCGAGCGGGATAATGTTCCCATCGATTTTCTCAAGGGTCGGCTCTCGCTCGCGGGATGAAGGACAGGGATAGGAGCCGTTGTTTTTCTTGCATTTTCGACTTCTAACGCCAGCGAAGGGAAATGAGCCGTTAATCAAATTCGAAAATAATAATTGTTGCGGTATAGTGAGCTTTAATTGGGACCCAAGCAAAAAAGAAGGGTCCTTAATGGAGCCCAGAAAATGCGTTATGATGCTAAATTATACCATTAAATATTAGTAATTGGGAAATAGAAGATGCAGAAGATGTTAATAAATGTGTATCCAAATCCTACTCTTATAACAAACTAATTTGCGTAAACAATTAAAACTATTAATTAATCTTCCAGTGAGTTTCGGACGTATGCTTATAAACAATCAAACAATCACGTCTGCCATTAAGCATGGAAACCAATTAAAAAACAACAACAACAACAACAACAACCTGGTATAAAATCAAGAAGTCCATTTCGGTGGGCCATTGTGGGGCGATAACTTGGAAGTCGATTCGATAATTGAATTTCCTCGTGTGTTACTCGCTCGAAAAGTTCCTCGGACATTATTAATTGCATCGGCGCGTAATTGCCTCCATTGTGGCGTTCGCAGATGGAAATTGCAGAAATGGAAAGTTTAGATTGCGTTAATAACAAATCGTGGCGTCGAAACGAAGGGATAATTGGGCGCGAAAGCTTCGATCAATTAGCTGCTGATTGATCGAATGGATAGAAAAATTGTGCCTACCCTCGTATAATGGTTAGAATTGGAATATTTGATGTACCAACCGGTTTATGCTGGAGCTCGATAAATGTGGTTTATTTTGCAAACTGGTCTCATTGTCAGTAAATAAATTGCTACCATAATATACAGGGTGTCGCAAAAATGTTGGGGCATGTTGGGAGATGTTGGGGCAAGAATGGATGAACTTTTTTTCGTGAAAATGTGTACAAAATATCTCTGTTTGGTGACATATGGCGACACCCTAAGCTATCTCGAAGCAGTTTTGATCAATTTATTTTACTAATTTATTAAACTGCATATGAAAATTGGAGTTACCATAGAGTTATAATAATTATTTCCCGCACCACTGGACTAAAATCCTCCACCTCGGGGATGCGCAGCCACCATTGGGGTAAAAGTACGCCATGAAATATATAAATCAGGAAATGAAATTTAGCCGTGATTTCGCCATTCTGCGAGTTATACATTTATGACAAACTAGGGGGAGACTTACGCGCGCGGCGCCCCCTGATGATGAATATGATATACGGCTCCCGCGGCCCTAACCGAATTACTGTCATTCTAATGGCAAGGATTACGGTTGACATCTACGTGTTTTTTTCGATTGTTATGGTTTCTGTGTTTTTTTTTTCAACACTTATTCCCCCGTTTTCTAAAGGGATTTTTTAAAATATCCTCCCCGGTAAGTGGGGATATACGTTACCTGTAGATACATTCTAAATGGATTTATTTTCTTTATTCTTTTGCACTCTTACGAACAATCTGCTTAAATTTGAAGCTTAAATAAACTATTTAAGAAGAGCAAGGTAAAAGTATAAACTACAGGGTGTTATTTAATAACATGCTAATACTTAAGGGGGTGATTCTTGGACCCATTTTAAGAAAAAAACTTCATATAAACCTATGTCCTAAACTTCTTAACTTTTGAGATACGAGGTATTAAAATTTAAAAAAAAAACAATTTTTTACTGTCATTTTCATATCACTTTAAATATTTTTATGAAATTTGGTGTACGGCGTTTATGCATTAAAGAGCATTTTTTGACCCAAAAATCTTTTTTTATTTCTAACAGTGGCGTCCCTACTGGACTCAGACTAGATATTTTTGAATAAAAAAGTGATACGCCACTGCTATCTCTTAAAATCAAAATTATTTTTCGAATTCTCGTTCAATTTAGAACAAATTCGATTTCTTGACTTTTTTTCGTACAACTAACCGTTTCGATAAAAAAAAATTAAATTCATTCATTTGCATCTCCCTGGACCTGGACGAATGACGACCAAAAACGATTTATCTAACTCTGAACAATAATTTATTTAAGCGAATAACTTTTAAACGTGAAAATAAAGTAAAAGTAAAATTAAAGTAAAATAAAGAAATAATTTAAATCAGGTGTTGGAAATGTCCGCCGAAAGTGGTATGAAAATGACAGTAAAAAATTGTTTTTTTCTTAAAACTTTAATACCCCGTATCTCAAAAGTTAAGAAGTTTAGGACATAGGTTTATATGAAGTTTTTTTCTTAAAATGGGTCCAAGAATCACCCCCTTAAGTATTAGCATGTTATTAAATAACACCCTGTATAGTTTATGCAAAACAAAGTTAGATGCACGTCACAAATAGGCAGTGTTGCCGAACTTTTGCTTGACAGTTCTACATTGTTGTTTAAAAATTAATTGAATTATGTGTTTAAAAAAGCTCTCTTTGTGTGCATTTATGAGACTTTATTGCTCTATTCTTGTGATTGATTTAAAGTGAACATTGTTTTGGAAACGCGCCCGAAAGCACGATAAGGTTCATGATTGGAAAAAAAGAGCGAATTAAAAGGGAATTGCAATTTCGGCGTCACGAGCGCAAAAAAATGTTAATCAGCCTGCGAATAAAACAAAACCGGTGTTTTATCGCCAATGAACGCGGAAATTAAATATCTCGTATGAAAAATGCTTCGCAAAAAAATTGTTTTTTTTCTTAAAACTTTAATACCCCGTATCTCAAAAGTTAAGAAGTTTAGGACATAGGTTTATATGAAGTTTTTTTCTTAAAATGGCTCCAAGAATCACCCCCTTAAGTATTAGCATGTTATTAAATAACACCCTGTATAATAATAAACTATTTGATACAGGATGAGAAATAATCGTCCTGCGAAAGGACTTGCGGGAGGGAATCCCAAGTTTCCAGCAGTCATTCGTAGTGAATGTTATTAGGGCTCTCCAGGATGAGCGGTAATCACGTCCTATGTCCGCGTGTAAATTAATTACGACTAATTGGTGAGAAGACGAATCACTGTGCAACCCTCTCAAAACAGATTAGAGAAGTCTGTTGCGAATTCCGCCGGCGCCTCACTCTTCCCGCCTAATTGGTAAAGCCCACTTAAAACAACATAACTTTTTTCAACACAACTCGAAAAACTATTCCAATTAAACACTCGCGTAGGCGATGAAACGCAACACGGCCCTTTTCTACTAGGAATTATTCAGATTTCGTAGAAAATAATCCCGTCGAAAATTCCGATAATATTCCGGGACGTCGTTATCCCTGAATTTTCATACAATTCATGCATATTAATAACAGTTTAAAACAAAATCCCCGCGACCGGGCCGGCGCCGGGGATTCCTCGGCCCCCGAAACCGGCGCGATCCGAAATATTTTAATCATCTCCGTTTTCATTCGCCGGCCGGGCCGCCGAACTTAATTATGGAAAGCCAGATAACGTAGTCGAAGTTCAATTCACTGGGCCGGGATTTCCAACTATGTTGCTATTCGAACTTACTCTTAGGTGATGGAAGCCGAACGACAGGAAAAAGTAATTTGAATAATTGATCTAGCTGTCGCTGGAAACGCGCAGGAAAATTCCTGCAAGGAATATAACCTCCTGCGGTATTTGAATAATTCAGCCACTCTTGTATAGGTATTCAATTTATTTTATGAAGGCGCGCAGAGGACGCCCTGTATATAGTTGATAATTGAATTCGCGTAGACGCCACTGTGGGATCCAAATGAAGGGACAATAATCCCTCAGGCAACATGCGTAGAACAATCGGGTAGATGTGATTATTCGCTTTATTTCTTACTCATTTAACTCGTTAGATAATGGCTTTTGTTCGGTTCGTTAAATTCGCTTATTGCAGTCTGGAGACTTTCGCCAAAAATTTACATAACCCGGAGCCCCGGAGGTATGTGCGTATGTGTCGCTCTCGTGATTCTCTAATTACCTACGCACAGAGCGGAGCAACCTTCGATAAATTCGACTAATCTGCGGAGAATTCGAAGATGAGCTTAATGATAGAGCTAAATCCGGCAATCTCGACGAGATATCTCTACATTTTTCTCTATAATAAGCAATCTTATACTTGAGATGGATTTATGATTGTGTTATAGCTACATGCATAAAAGTAAAGAGTGGACGTCATAATCGTGTTAAAATGAACGTCGTATATCTAATAACGAATTTCGCTGCATCCTCCTCCGTGGAGGTATAACGAGCTTTATTTGTTGCTTTTTATTGCCATAATGGTCGCTTTGAGTTCCGTTTTCCAATATCAGGTTCAAAAGGTTTCCCCTATTTTTCTAAAACGTTTCAATGCGACGATTAAACATTCCGTTCGAAATCCTCATTTCAACCGTAACGCCTTCACCGAGTAATCTTTTTGAAGTAAAGCGGCGTGTTATTGCGCACATTCCTGGTGGGTATGCAGGTACACGTTTCCAATATTACTATCTATATTTATGCTGGGATTTAGGCGGGGTTGTCGCTTTGTAAGGGTCGCATTATAATTAGTGGGTAAACAGAAAAGTTGCGGGGTGAATTGCCGTTTTCTGTCCGGCAGTCAAAACATCACGAGGCCAGGAAGGCCTTTGACGCCGGCAGGAATTGAGTGGAAATCGAGGAGGAGAAGGAAACTAAAGAGAGGTGCGAAATTAGTTTTCATTTGGCTTTTCCCCTGCGGCTCGACACGTAACCGAAGTCTGCGTCTTGGACTTTTTTAATTGTTTTCCAAGGGATTATTATTTCAAGCCAGGTTGCCAGGTAGGGTGAATTAAACCAAGATTACCACCAATGTACAGGGTGAGTCACGCTCAACCGGACAGAGAATTTTAGAAAAGGGGATTTTTAAAATTCCTTGTTCTTAAATAGGCATATGGGGTGGCTATAATTTAAAATTAATTAGACATATACAGTTTGTCCCAATTTTCAAAAAAAAGAAGATAATTATGAAGTTTTAAATGGAACACCCTATATTTAATTGGATTTTCATTTCATTGGAAAAAGTCTATACTTTTTGAGTTAATATTTTTTTATAACAAAATCGATCGATGCAGACCCTTATAAATATTTTTTTACAAACATGCGATTAAAGATTTAGAAAAGGTTTTTGTAGGGTGGCTACTAGGAAGGTCAAAGGTATTTGAACCTGTGGTAAAAAAACTCTTTATTGTATACAGGGTGTACATAAGAAATGTGCAAAGTGGGGCTTCAAAATTTTCTTCATAATTTGACATAGAATTGAGACAACATATGCCCAATTAATTTTAAATTATATCTACCATACATTTGCATATTTAAACCTTAAAAATCCCTTACTATTTGTCTACAAAATACTCACCCTGTATACCATTTTCCTGAAACTCCAATATTTCGAAACAACCGTATTATTTAAAGAAACTTTATATAACTCGAAATTAATTCATTGAATAATATGTACTGGATTTTCAAAGCCGCCCATTTTGCGGTAATAAACGCTACAAAGTGTTTTGTTTTTCAGGCGGTGAGCCGGAACGGGATAATTGGTTCGCTTTCGGCAAATATTTGGCTTTGTAATTAGGAAAAATATTTTCGTCCAGTTTTGATTGCTTAATGAACGCGTGTGTTCCGGACCTCCATCGGAAAGTTTAAATCCTTTGCCTGTTGCTGTGTACTTTGACTTCGTGTTTGGACAGCGAATTCGAGTTACTCTATGTGGAAGTTGATATGACGAACGAATTGTATTTGCCCAACGGTATATATAAATCAGAAAATTAATTTAATTCGAGTTACTTCTGCACTTAATCACGACGTTTAATTAATTACTCACGCGCCGCCAAATGCGCCGGATTCAGACGCCATTCGGGGGGGACACACTGTAATATCAGCCATTATAAATAATTCCATACATGGGGGAGCGCGTCTGGTTCGGCTCATCAGGACGCGTAGACTGCAACGCCGGAATAATTGATGTGCTTTGGCAAATTATTGACCGACATGTTCAATATCATCAGTTATTCCGTGTAACTAGGACTAATATCCCGAAGGACCTGCTTGCGTTACTACCTGTTAATGACCAATTAAAATCCTTTAGCGATGTCCTAATAGATAGGTTAAGTCAAATACGCCAATTTTTCAAGTCTATTGATAGCTATCAATAAACTTTCAGTACGTATAGTTTATGCAAAACAAAGTTAGATGTACGTCACTAATGTCGTCATATTTGACGAGCATTGTAATAATAATTACAAGAAACAAATAAAAGCATTTTGCATCTTCTCAGGTAATAGACGAGTAATTACAATACCTTGGTTCGTGCAACTTTGCTAATTGTTATTTACTTCTGCAGTCGAATTGAATTTTCAGCGAGAAGTATCAACGTGTAGTTGAACATTCTGAATCGTTTACACGGGGAAGTTTCGCTGTTAAATATTCAATTTAATTAGAGTTTAGGTATATGAGTGCGGTCTGATTCGCGGCCAACATGTTCAATTATTTTGAGATTACAATGTTTTAGGCGTTTTCAAAGCGATTCCGGATTATTCGAAGTGTCTTCAACAGTTTAACAAGTTCCACCGCAATTAGTTGGAAACCAAGAATTTTCCTATTAAGTCGTAGAATTCCTTCAGTTCGACGTAAATCCGGCTTTTATGTTTGCTCTTTGTGGCGCATGAATCTAAAAGCGTATTAAATTATGGCGTTACGACTATTTTCGAATGGAATCTCGGAAGTTACTGCGTGCAGATATTATTGAAAAAGGTAGCGATGCAATAAATTGGGGGAATTATTAATTAAAAATTGATCGGAGCGTTTAAATCAGGCTTTAGTAGCGCATAAAAAGAACATCGATTTCGAGCCCAAACTGCAGGAAATAAAAAGAGTGATAATTGCCAACAAACAATTGCCTAATGGAAGGATTATTAGCCGATAGTTTGTTACATGTTTTTCGGCGAAATCCTTTTATATTTACGGCCCGAAAGGACTCGCCTCCACAAATCTGTAGCCTCCCGTTTCTCCTTTTTTTCGCCCCGCTTAATCGTCCATCGATTAAACAATTTTATTTCCTGAGCTTTTTTATCCCCTTCCGGAGTTTTGCATCGCCGTTGTGGATTAGGCGGACGGATTACGGACTTTCCTGCTACAGCCGTCTCAAATTTTATTCGTCACGAATTTTTTTCCTCGTACAAATTATTAACAAGTAATTTGCTATATATAAAAATTCGCTTACATTTATTACGCCGGCTGCGCGATGAAATTTTATAACTTTAATTAAACAAGAAATACGTACTTGGAAGTTTAATAATTCAGTTGTTCTCTTCATGCAAGATGCAGGAATTTATGTATGTGCTGGGAATTTATAACGAAGTAATACCGGCTAGAGGGATAGAATGTTAAACTGGATACATATAGAGAGAATGTACCAAAAAGACGAGGCACGGAATTATAAATGAAATTTACCTAATTCGTTTTAGTTCACCGCTACAAAAATTACTCCACCAGCTCTAACAAATTTCATACATAATTATTAAAATTTCGAGTGCGTGTAGATTAAAACGCTTACAAAATTTTTTTAATCACCCCCTATTTTTGGAACACCCTGTATATGCATAAAAAATTTATCAAAATCGGTTAAAATAATTTTTTTGGAACATACAATTAATTTAAGCTCATCTCGATGCAACTTATATACGAGTTTTGGTTAAATTACTAGCGGGGCCCTCGTGGGCCACAGGGGTTGTTCGTTGACTTGTGTACCGGAGGTCCGGGTTCAAGACTTGGCTACCGCAGGATTTTTCAGGGGTTTTTTTCTCGAGTTGGTGAAGGTGTTTGATGGAAATGGAGTTTATTTAAGGTCTGTGGAACTTGTTGGAGGGGTTTTTGAATTTGGTTCTCCAAGGTCTTGTGTGTAGTTAAATAATGAAATTTCTTTCAGAGAGAACTATGTTCATAATAAAAGTAATAATAATTGCCTTTAATAAATTAAAATAAAATAAGTTTAATAAGTTGAATATTAATGAAGAGAGAAGAGAGAAGAGAGAAGAGAGAAGAGAGAAGAGAGAAGAGAGAAGAGAAAAAATTTTTATTTAATTTTTGGAAATTTGTATTGAGGATTTTGAGGCGAAATTATAGTCACATGAAAACGAATCGACAATCCCATTCCACCGCCCAACTCGATTATCATACTGACAATCATAAAGGTAAATAAGTTAAGTCATTTAAATTCGCCATTGATAACGCATTTAGTCAAATAACCGGGCGAATCTCCATTATAAAACGAGCCCGTACGGCGCCTGATTGGAAACCAGATGCGGAGTATTCATGGCCGTCATCATTGGGGCTTCATCGCCAATTAATTCGCTCCGATTCGAACATCGGACAATAGAATTACGGCCACTTTGAACGGGACCTTATTGGAAGTCCCACGGCTAATAACTCAAACGGTTATTAAAGTCGCCCATCGGGGTCTTCGTATTTACGACGATGGCCACACCGTTGACCAACGATGTTCCCCATTTGTTGATCATTTCAATTTCCTATTCAATTCACCGTGAAGTTAGTAACTTTACTTCTTATTAACGAGCTGTTGCTGTGAATGTAAAATCAAATTACCATTAAAGAGTCGACTTTGCGTGGTTTGGAAGATCCCCAAACTGCTAGTAAAAATATGGTAAAATTGGATACCCCGCATATCTTTGACCTCCTTTGCCGCCCGGGGCGATTTTGATTGTTTTTTCCTGGTTTCTTGCGGGGAAGCGCCGGGACAAAGCCTACGTATATACACGGACACTGCATCCAATTTGGAAGTTATTTCCTCTACGTGAATTTCATATTGACCCGCAGAGAGCGGCCTTTGTCTCGCTGCGGCCTGAATAAAATTACCGGGCACGGGAGCGGAGCCAGCGCCAATATTATCTACTCCTTCAAGAAATTTTTTGCACTATGGTAAAAATCTTGTATAATATCGAGTAGAGCATGCTGGTAAAATTTGTTACGATGTTTATTAGCTTTTGAATGAATTATTTGGGTGTTAAACAACACCTGTCGAGTTTGTCGCGTTATAAACGAAAACCCCGATATAAATGGTGGAAATCAACGGAGCCATTACAGCGACTTGGAAGTAATTTCACCAGTTGTTCCCTTAATGTTCCAACAGATTGCTTAATTTAATCTAGTAATTATTTCTTTGGTGAGACAATTTAGTTATTTTTGAGTCAATTATCGATTCATCGATTCATCGTTTCATGATCGAAACATTAACGCTTTTTTTATTGAAACCCATCCATTAGAATCCCACTTTTCGACTGCTTCGATAAATTTAAAAATCGCTGGAGTTTCCCCGGAGGAAAAAAATGCCGAAGACACGGAAAAACCGCGTTAGTAAAACTACGTTTAAATCCGGGAGTACGTGTTTTCAACACTTTTCACATCGTTCGTGATTTTTAAAACGCTGACGTTTCAGGAGAAATTTATTTCAAAAGAATTTTATTTCTCCATGCACTATGGGAGAGTTCACTCAATAAAATAACTATTACACAGGGTTGCGAATAATCTAGGGACATTTATGCTCGATTTCACCCACCTGTTTCTAGGTATTTCTTAATACCTAAATAATGGAGAAGACCACGATGTGAGATAGGCGGATTTCGGCAAAAGATACGATTAGAAATGATTTATTAGAGCTCAAAACCGTTTTCAGTTGCTCAAAATGTGTTATAACTAAAAAGTTATAGCCCTTTGAAATTTAAAAATTTCGAGTTTTGACTCATACCTTATCAACCAATCATAAACCACTCACGTCTTGTTGTATAGTAAATAGTATGAATTTTCGAACGCAGTAACAAAGAATACACAAACGAACAAAAATCAAACTGTCATTTGTCAGATTTTTCTGAAAAATGCACAAAACAAATTACACGAATTGCAGATCGGCACAAAACACTTTACTGATAATATTGACGTTGACAAGAATGTTGCCAAATAAATTTTTCAGGACCATTATTTGTGTTTTTAACACGAAAATCGGTTACAATTTATACAGATGAAGATGTTATTTCTTTATTAAAATTTCGAATTATCCATTAGGTAATGGAAGAAATAGATAAATCAGAAAATGTTTATTGCAATAAATATACAAAAAACGCACATTTTGCAGGAGTAAAGAAGAGTAATAGGAAACGTGGCAAACTTGCTAAATATGACTTCTCTTTGAAACTCTCGCTTTGATTGGAGCAGAGTGTATGACGATTGTGTGACGTTTTTCAAACTTTAAAAATTAATTGCGGCCTTATTTGGCCACAGAAAAAAATAAAAATTTCATTACACGCCTTCTTAGAACACACGGTTTTGAAAAAAAATAAAATTAAAAAAAATGTCGTGGTCTTCTCCATTCCTAATGTAAGACCTACCAAGACCCAGATAAAAATTTGATTTTGACAGTTTTCCTAAATCCTGTTTAAGCATTACCCAACTTTAAGAACTGGGTTGGTGAAATTGAAGAGGGTATAAAATAGAATCGCGGTAATTATGCAGCAATTCGTTTAAAATTCAAATAAACCAGCGAACAGCCTCGGCGACATTAAGTGGCTAAATATCTCTTCTATGAAACCACTCGTTGAAAATATCTCTTCTCGAGCCTATTGTAAGGCGCCCCCCTAAATGCCTAGTTGGCAGCCGCGTCCAATTCGGGTTTTCATTAAACGTTTACTCTATTTATAAATTTCCTTTGTCTTTCCCGCCGCCCGCGCGCCGCCCCCTCGCCGCCCCCCGACGACAGTAAAATATTCACGGCGCGATTTTCCGAACGCAGGTCGGCTTAAATTGTTGAATAAGCCGCGCCGAGAGCTTGCAAACGACAGCCCTGGAGGTGGTGACAACTGATGAGGGTCGGGCGAATGTCTTGAAACTTGTATTACAAGGATAACTGCGAAACTAAAATAACTAACCGGGGAAAGTTCGCAAATATTTATCCGGTATTTTTTTCATCATCGGGGGGTTTTCAATTAAGCGGACGAGCCGAAGCGGAGGGCGAATTGCGACGTTTACGGGGCGCGATGATGTCGAAATGGGCGATATTTGGGAGCTTTGCGGCAAGAAAACGAGTTTCCTGTTTTAGCCTTTCGCAGGAAGCCGTTTGTTGTGGATAATTTTAGGCTGCAGGAGCGAAATTTATGGACTATTCAGCAGGAGCGGTTTTTTTGCGACCGGTAGTTTTGAAAGAATGATGGGGGTATTCGAATTAATGGCGTAATTGCCGCGATGAAGGGTATTAGAATGACAATGGAGTTTATTTAGCAACAAAATTCGCTATGTATTCGGGTCTGTTAATATTTGAGTTGATTAAACTTTTCGGGGAAGTTTAATTGAGAGGAGGGAAATATTTTATTAGCTATATTTATCGAGTTAATTAATGAACAAATATTAATTGTGCAAATTCGCGGGCAAATAATAATTTAACAATTAAACGTTTTTGTTAAATAAAGCTCTTAAAATTATACTTGTGGCAGAGAAACTTACTTTTTTGAAAGGTTAATAAAAACGAAACTATTGCAGATCTCATGAACTAAATCTCATAAATAATAAATACTGGCTAATCCTAATGGATTTTTCTATAAATATATTCGTATTCGTGTCGTCTGAGACTCAATATCTGCCTAATACCTATCAGTTTAAAACTTTTCAAATTTGCAAAAAATTGGAAGCAGAGCATTTAGCTTAAAGACATTTTCGAGGAAAATTCCCCCGATAATCCGATTTGGCTTTTTTTTGAGCCTCCTCAGTCTACGAAAAACTATTTTTATTTAGGAATTTTATGTACTTTGGGGATGACGCGTCGTCTGTCTGGCAACTTTCCTCGATTCTCTTGCAAGCAACCGAAGGACCGATGATTTGCCTAAGGAAGTTTTACGGGATTATTGAGTTCACGAGTATATACTCAAAGAAAATATTTCCCTTTGAATTTAACAAAGAGCAAAAGATGTTTGAGGAAATTTTCCAGTCAGGAAAAATTCCTTTTGCCCCAACGGAATAGAGTTACAAGAGATACTAATCTAATAACAAATTAAATCTATAATTACCATTCTCCTTTATATCATTCGTATCGATAATACCGCGCCACTGATATAGAGTTCCGGACAATATGTAGACAGTTGTAACCGAACACCAACTGTCATAATGAGAAGTTTGAGCTGCAGTAAACAAGGCCGTAAGGGTCATATGGTTGCGGTTCGACCTGTCTCCTGAGTACATTGTAACTCCATCCAGAACCGGTTCGAGCTCCAAGCACCAAACCCTTTCACCCGCTCTCCCTAAAGCTCGATTCTTCGTACATTTATCGAGCTTCCTTCGAGTAGATTTTGATCGAAAATGGAGCTTTTATTCGCACGATTTCAACCTATTGCAATTTTTAGTTCGCAGTACTAAATTTCCCGGCGCCCGGATTAATCCTGATCTGCGTTCGCCGCTCGTCTGTTTAGGTCCGGGGCGTTCTGGGGAATACTCTCGCCCAGCGTTACTATAACTTTATTGATACGTAATGTCGCAAGTGGCACGGGCACTAATCTGGAAATCCTGGAAACATTCCGCAACTCGTCGAAGTGGGGAAAACTTTCGGAATTACGACGCCTTGTGCGATTCGACCTGAACGAGGTAACGAAATTATTATCGCCAATGAATATAATAATTCCGAATGTAATATAATTCACTCTGTTTATACCCGAGTTGGTAATCGATTATACAGGAGAGTGTAAATTTGTATGGTATATATCCAGATATTGGGAAAATTGCATATAAAAAACAAAGGGATGTGGCAATAGAGGGCTGGTTAATTATTCAGGAATATAAATGACTGGCGACAAAACGCTTTTGGCGTGTCATGAAAAATAGAAGAAATTTCATTATTTAAATAGGAGCCGGCTGAAAATACGAGACCATCCGCGACAGTAATACAACAAGAGTGGCCGAAATGTAGGCAATACGGGCGCCGTCACTCCAGAGATGGAGCGTATTCCATTCCTGTCGTGAATAAGCGTCATAAAATATTGCTTCTCTCGTACATCATCTCCGAGCTCTCTTCGTTTTACGGGCCCCTGCGAACTGAATAATTTATCCAAAAATTGAAACACTTGCATTCATTTTCGATAGGGAAATGTATTCATTTTTCAGCGGAATCCAGGGCATGGCTCAATTTTCCGCCGTTACCGAGTTCGAACTCACATGCCAGGAGCTGGGTGGAGTTCATTCGGCGAATCAACGGTAACATAACTCCGCGCTGCCCGGATTTATTGAGCACCAGTTCATGGTATTTTTGAATAAACATAGCTGCCAATTTTAACGCGCTTCTCTTTAGTGCCAGCTGTTATTTTCTTATTTTATCCGATTTCGCCAATATTTGATTCGAGGGAAATTTTGCCGGGCGCAAAAAACATGGTGAGAGTTGTAATTAACTCATTTGGAGGGCAGTTGATAAAACTCTCTTTTTAACGAACGTACGTGGCGGGGAATTGCCGGGTTCAAATTAATTTATTACTACCTTTCAGTCGATTTTTTTGTACCTACCTACTCTTGTTTCGGTGTTGCCATTGCTTTTACCTCGAGCTGTTTGTTATTAACTTTTTATTAAACTTCAAACTCTAGGCGCAAAATGGTTGGTGAAATCGGGCATTATATACAGGGTGTTATTTTATAACAAGCTAATACTTAAGGGGGTGATTCTTGGACAAATTTTAAGAAAAAAACTTCATATAAACCTATGTCCTAAACTTCTTAACTTTTGAGATACGGGGTATTAAAGTTTTAAGAAAAAAAAAACAATTTTTTACTGTCATTTTCATACCACTTTAAATATTTTTATGAAATTTGGTGTACGGCGTTTATGCATTAAAGAGCATTTTTTGACCCAAAAATCTTTTTTTTATTTCTAACAGTGGCGTCCCTGCTGGACTCAGACTAGATATTTTTGAATAAAAAAGTGATACGCCACTGCTATCTCTTAAAATCAAAATTATTTTTCGAATTCTCGTTCAATTTAGAACAAATTCGATTTCTTGACTTTTTTTCGTACAACTCACCGTTTCGCTAAAAAAAATTAAATTCATTCATTTGCATCTCCCTGGACGAATGACGACCAAAAACGATTTATCTATAACTCTGAACAATAATTTATTCAAGCGGATAACTTTTAAACGTTGAAATTATGAAATTAAAGTAAAATAAAGAAATAATTTAAATCAGGTGTTGGAAATGTCCTCCGAAAGTGGTATGAAAATGACAGTAAAAAATTGTAAAATACTTTAATAGTAAGTAAGTAAAATACTTTAATACCCCGTATCTCAAAAGTTAAGAAGTTTAGGATATAGGTTTATATGAAGCTTTTTTCTTAAAATAGGTCCAAGAATCACCCCCTTAAGTATTAGCATGTTATTAAATAACACCCTGTACAGCGAATTTTTTTATTTACAATCATAACCTGTCCTGTCTTTCGTTAGAGTAAATTCGCTTCGGGATAAGAAGGGTAGAAACCGTTTCGAGCCTCTGGGGAAATTATTCATCACGGCGACGTTGATTGCTAAAATGCAAAAATATTCCACTTAAGCAAACCGCTAAGCGCATAAAAAAGATAACAAAAAAAGGGAAGGCCGGGATGGCATCGAGTTCGACTCGTCGTCGGGCATTTCCGTGCAACTTCGAATATTAAAAACCGCGCGGAATTTAATAACATTTACGTTTCCGAAAAAATAAAATTCTCGTCCTTAAAACATACATACATCGTTGCAAACATTCCCTACGTGCACTTTGCTCTTAGTGGTTTTACATTACCTGCATGAAAGAGACTTGAGATATTTCATTTCAGTTCGTTAATAATGCAGAAACATTGTCGGTGGTTTCTCTTTTGTTCCCGCGTATTTTCCTCCTCACTTTCCGCCCTGGAATCGCTTTAATGGCGAAAATTGTTAGCAGTTATTTGATAAATTTCGCGGCGGTTTAGCCGCCAATTTGTATACACCAATAATAAACCAATGGAAACAACAAGAACACATTTTTCTTCAGATATTAACAAGCTATTATATTCGTAATTGATAGACGCGTTCCATAAATTTCCCGGGAGCAGATTGTTAAATCTTGATGGAGCGTCGCCGTGCAGAGGTGCAATTTCGAAATTATGAGCTGGATAGTACAACAAAATAATGCGGAAGAGGCGCGAGGAAACCGAACCCGAGCGAGACGTCAACCGTGATAAATGCCATTCCTTATTCATCAATCCTTATTGGTGCGATTAGGGCAATTAGTTGGGATGGATCCGAGAAAATCCGCGTCATGTGATCAACGTTATATTCAATTTGGTAGAGTGGCAAGTTTCTAATACATGCAGTATCTTCCCTGTTTAAGTCCTGTATGAGATTATATTGCGGTTAGCGTGGCGAGGGAGTATTGAAGTTCGAAGGTTTTATCATGCACGACGTGTCTGGGGGTTGTAGGAGAAGTTCTTAAACCATTATATTATAATAGGGCAAATAAACGGAATGTATCTCCGTATTCAACAGCCCGGCGAATCTTTTTTGTTGGGCTCCCCAGACGTGTCTTTTACATACAAAAGATGCTCAAAGGAACCATTAACTATAATAATATCAGAGTCTATATTTTCTCGTCGAGGAAACATAGACTATCAAGATAAATTTTCATCTACTTTTTGTCCGGGAATTCCATTATACCGGAAAATTCTTTTACGGGAAGCTCCATGAAAAATTTCCTTCTACCCGAACACATGTCGCGTCGTCTCTAAATCTCCAATTTTTAATTTAATTTCAGTTTGTCACGGATAGAATTTCTTCCAGAAAAATCTCTTTCCTTTAACTCAAAGAATCGCTTATTTACTCTATCGAGATTTCCTACATAAATTTATTTTTTTGCAGGCATGCTCTTTGACAAAAATAATTGTGTACTCTTGTTATTTCTCTAGCTCTGTAGTTATCTTACGGACAATATAGTAAAATAAATTAACAAATATACGAAACAATCTATTTTTTTCATCGAAATATTTCTAGTGTTGCTCGATGTTAGATTAAAAAAGCTGAATTTAATTTATATCTGCGCCGGTGTCTATGATCTATGTTACCCTAAATTGTGCATTGCACCGTTGCATTCATGACGTTGCACTGTAATTTACTTTTTTAATAACACTGTCAGAAACAACTTTGGTATTAACAAGTTCCTCGTGTCCCGCAAATATTTTTAATTGCATTTTTAATATCTACGATAAAAATATTCATTACATCTTCCTCTTGTACCAATGAATGTATAGAATGTGCAGGCTTTATCCCATCGAAAAACGATCCTAAAACTCCAGTAAATTACGAAATCCGGTCGAACTATTAATGGGATTGTCACAGGAATCTCAGAAATCTAAATTAAGCAGTGAATCAAGCGGGGTCTCAGACTCAAAATGTCATTATCGTCACAAACATATACAGACCATTAGATGGGAGTAACACCGATTTTCGGGGCCCTCGTCATCCCGGCCGTTTTGTTTTAAATGCGACAGGAATGCGATCCTATAACCTGATGGAATAATGTCATTACGCCCGGCGAAACAGGGCGCCAAATGAATATCAATTCGATTTAACGGGCGTTTTCTAGCCGCACATTTGCCTAATAGACTACGCATTGTGTTGGGTTAGCTGCAATCTGTCTTATTGGATTCGCTTTTTTTCGGTTTCAATCAAAGCACTACCAATTTACTGATACACAGGGTGTCTCAAAAAGGTTGGAACATTTGTATGAACGATTAAATAGAATTTTTCTACGAGCACGGGCAAACTGTAATTACTTTCAAATATCGGTTCGGCGATTTCTGAAGCGTTTCGTTCGAGTTTTTTTGCAAAAACCTAACACTCGAAATCTCTTAATATCAAACCCACTTTAGCAGTTCTCGCTTTAGAGTTATTGGCGCTTTCCTGATTTGTCGCAGGACCAAAAAGACGAATATCTCAGAGAACAATGCGCCTCGCAGAACCATTAGTGTAGCTCAGAAATGTATTGATTCAACTTGAGAATTTACTGCTGTGATTAACTACATAATTTTTATTATATTGTTTCTATATCCTTCTTTATTTTAGTAATAAACTAATTGGATTTAAAAGCGAGTTTTTAAGTAAATTGTAGGTAGCACGCCGCTGATTAATTCTTAGTGTTGCTGCTCTTAAACGAGATGCAATTAATAGATTTGGAAATAGTTGGATGAGCTCGCTCCAGCTTTTTGGAAAACGAACGCGAACAATTAGAGAAACTTGCTTAAAAGCTTCATTATCTGTGTAATTTTACGTCCTTATATTGCATTAGGTCCTTTTAGCGTTTCCGGGACCTCTTCCAAACAATAAACACATAATGATTTAAATTTGGGACGGGGAAAACGGAATGTGCGTTCGGGCCTTTATGGCACTTTATGTACATCGAGTCCCACTGCTAATACAATTAAAAAGGGTTGAAAACGGTATTTCGGGAAAGAAAAAAACGACAAAAAAAATTAATGAGTATGACGTTTATTACACACATAATTTAGGCACTTATAGTTTGTGCAAAACAAAGTTAGATGCACGTCACCATAAATTTGGTGACGCAATGCTTGGCAAATATGACGACATTAGTGACGTGCATCTAACTTTGTTTTGCATACACTATACGTTGATAAACTTTTAAAGCTTCCTATTAATGAAACGATGAAGTATATTACAGTGCAGTAAATTATAAATAAACAATCAACAATAATTGAAGCGAGGCTTGCAGTCGAAACAGATCTGCCAGCGTAGAATGTACGGGGAACTTGAGGGCACGTTGAGCTTCTGAACTGAGCTTTAGGAGTCGGGCGTCGTGACGCAATGCGGCAGCTTTCTGTCCGCTGTTTCTCTCTATTTGGGTACACACACACACACACATTCACCAAAAGAGCTTTGGGCTCGCATTCTCGCAACGAAATCGAGTGTTTTTCATGTAAGTAAAGACGGAATGGCCGAAAATTTAGTGCGGCGGCTCAAGCTTTAATTTCTTAAAAAATTCGTGGAATTTGTTATTATAACAATTTTACAAGATTGTTGTATTTTGCACACTTCTAACTAGAATTGTGTTTGTTTTTAGGTTAATAATTAGAGATAATTTAGACAACGAATTGGTGGATTGGTAAAACATGACGCGAAAATTGCCCGTTTAGTCCCCCGACTGTTTTCGCTCGGCGATCCAATCAAGACCGAAAAGCGGATGAATGAATGAGCGAATGAGGGGTAAACGAGTTTCACTTCCTGCATTTCCAGCGGTAATTATAAACGTTTCCGTCATTTAGACCTGATATTGTGCAATGGGGCTTTTAGGCATCAATCCGCCTCAAGCCTTTTACGCGGTATTAAGTCTTTAGGAAACATACATCAAAACTGATTGGCACAAGTACTCAAATTCACAAAAAAAATCACCAACAGGTGTTAAATGGCGCGCATAACTTCCAATCCATTAGTTAATGAATAGTTGGAGAAGATCTTGGGCAAACTGTTGAGGTAGGTGGGTAAGTTAGCAAGCAAATTAGAGAGTAAACTGCAATAATTGAGTGCAACAATGGAATCTGTGCCCAATGCACAAATTGAACAAGTTAGAAGAGACAATGGCCGGGCGAGGAATATAATAGCGAATCTACAACGTTAACAAAGCGTGACGAAACGCGATTTGAGAGCCAATTAACGTTTGTCCGAAAGTTATAGGCGCTGTCAAAGGCAGAGGGCAACTCATTTTAGGAGCTACTTTGTGTTTCTCGTTGTTTTTCCGTTTTTTTCCGAAACAAAGGAGGGATTAAATGAGGTCCTTTAATGATTGGAAAGGTAATGGGCTCGTGGAATGAAAGCAGCAATGTCGATTGTTCTCGATTTACAATAGGAACATGGAGGAGATTGTATTTAGATTAGAAAAAAAAACAAAGAAAAACCTTCCGAAAAAGAGACTTAGGGGTTGTTTTATGTTAAAAATAAAAGTATTACATTTTTAGTTGTACCTAAAAGGGTATTCCCCAAAAACTGAATCTAAAAAAATTAAAAAATTGTAGAAGTACTTGATTCATTGCTGAAACGCACACTTCTCGACAGTTTTAGGTATTTTATATTTTAATAAATCATTACTGGATTCATGAAATGTAAATATTATTATTCAAATTACAAATCCTTGGTATATCGATGGCATTCGAAAGTTTTCCTTTTAATAAACCGTCAAATATATTTAATGTTTATGATATGTCTCCGTAGTAAATTAAATTTTACGGCCGTTTGCAGACATGCAAATGTAAAATATGGAAAAGTCAAATAAAGCGAGTACATGGGGCATAAAATTGATTTAATTTTAAGGTGAAACGGCAGGTAATTCGCCAAACGGTAGAAATATTATTACCCCAAAATAATCATCCCCGCAGAGGGTGGTATGAGCAAATAAATGTGATTATTGATATTAATAATAATGGAATTTGATATGACCGCAATATACATAAAATCCGGGCGAATTAACCGAGGACGACGAGCGAAATTTTCGATGTAACGTTAAACATCGTTATGGCGGTCATTTGCGAAGCTACCAACTTTTCCGCATTAAAACTGACAGTAATAATTCCATTTCCAGTCTTGCATGTCTGCGGCGATAAAATCGCGAAAAGAGAAAACGGTATTTTTCGCATTAGTCATAATTGCAAATCCTTTTGCTTCGCACTGAAAAAAATTCATGCAATTTTTCCTAATTGGTTCTGTAATTTTTACATAACAATATATGTAAAGTCATTTTTACATAATTGTAAGTTTAAATTCACATTTTATGTAGAATTACAATTTATTACATGTAAAAAAAATTTCACTTCTGTAAAAATTTTTGCATTACAATGTATGTTGTGTGAAAATAATATTTTACATAACGAATGTAATATTTCAAAACTCGGCGTGTATATTTAACACCCGTTACACATAACAACTAAAATAATAAAAAAAAAATGTTTCTTTATTTGAACCCGGCTGAAGACACCACCGTATGCAGATCATTAAGTGACAAATGCAGCTGAGGCAGAGGGTTTAAGATGTGATGAACCACGGTAAAATCTATATCCTATAATTATACATTTATATCCTTTAAGAGTAGGGTGGAGGAATAAATATTTTTATATTTTATATCTAATATTTTATTGGGACATTCGGTATATGACGTTCTAAACGGACAATCTATAGTAAGGATAAAAATTACCACAAATATGTAACGAATTTTTAGTTTTAACTTTCCCAATTTGGGCGGTAGTAAGCGCGCAGACGTGAAAAGTTTTACATAATAAAGAACTAATTTTTACATATTATTTTATGAAAGACGGATGAGTTCATTTGTTGGAATTTAAGGGGTGTCGAAGCGTCCTAGTCGAAGCGTCGCGTATCGCTATCGCGTTCGCGTAGGAATTAGGAATAGACGAGTTAGAACGAGTTAGAAGCGAACGTGTCCTCTCAGTCCTCTGTAACCTTACAAAATTGTGGTAAAGTAAAAAGTGTGCTGTTTTTTTTTTTTATTAAGAAGGTAAGTTTTATTTTATTATGTTTGCATGCAGATTGTGCAATTTTAAATCTGTTACAATTCGAAAATACGAATTGCATCAGCATTTACATCGCAATTGGACAGCGGTGAATTTTCTTTGTTTAAGAAATAAATGTAATATTATACTGAACAATTATTTCGCATTTAAAAAACACATTATTAGAGTACATGCTAAAGAACATAAAGGTAACATAAATCAAATTTATAAATGTAATGTTGCAAATTGTACATTTACATCTATTGAAGCAACTTTATTTTTTTCTCATATTTATACTCATATTAGAGATGGCGTTGGCGTTAAATGTCCTTTACAAATTGTTTGTAAAAGTGACACAATTTTTAGGAAGGTAAATAGTATGAGAGTTCATTTTTGTAGAAAACATTACAGTGGTTCTATTTCTTTTAACCAATCGGATAATACAACAAATGTTGCCAATAATGAAGAAGAAAATACCGGAAACTCAGAAAATTCTGTAGAAAATTCTGGAAAAATGACAGGACCTGATATGGAAAATATGAGTTTAAAATTGCTAAGTAATATGTACCTAACCTTACAATCAAAATATTTTTTATGCAATAAGTCATTAAAAACAATAATTGATGGACTAGTGGATATTGAAAATTTGAACAAGGAATATATAAAAACTCAATTAGAACAGCAAACTGATATCGATATTAGTAGCATAAAATTAATGACACTTTTTAATTACGCACATAATAGTGAAAATGGTAAATTAAGGTCAACTTACACCAGAAAAAAGTTTTTTAAAAAAAATTATCACTACATCGAACCAAAAAAAATTTGCTTACAAACTGATTGCATTTCAACTAAATTTTCATTTTATTACATTTCCATATTAGAAACAATTAGAGTATTATTAAAAAATACAGACGTATATAATCAAATTTATTCCAGAAAAGAAAATGTTCCAGATATTTATGAAGATATTTCTGATGGTTTGAATTATAGAAATAATGCATTTTTCAATCAAAATGAAATTCGCATAAAGATAATTTTGTATCAAGATACATTTGCTATATGTAACCCATTAGGTTCTGCGAAAAATAAATATAAAATAGTGGGAATATATATGACTTTAGCCAATCTATTCCCTTGGCATAGAACAAAAGTCGAGCATATTCAATTGGTCGGGTTATGCTTTGAGAGCCATTTAAAAAAGTTTGGGTTCAAAAAAGTCTTTTTTAATTTAATTGAGGAGTTAAAAATTTTAGAATCTGAAGGAATTACTTTTGGTGAAGATAACAAAGTTCTTCGAGGAACAATTATTGCCATGGTAGGTGATAACTTGGGAAGCCATCACATAGGTGGCTTTTTAGAAACTTTCAATGTAAATTCATATTTCTGTCGGTATTGCTATATTCAAAATTTTAATGGGCAAATGACACCAATGCCGCTTAGAAATAAAGAATCACATAACCATGATGTTCAAATGGGGTTATTATTAAACGAAAATTTTAGAGGCGTAAAAGTTGAATCAGTTTTAAATGAATTACAATATTTTCATACATGCTCTCCAGGTCTACCCCCATGTTTAGGTCATGACTTATTTGAAGGGATTGTTTCAGCTGACTTAATGCTCTGTTTTTGTAAAATATTTGAAGAGACGGTAATTACTCCTAATTCTTTAAATAAAAATATAAATAAATTAAAGTTTACTAATGAATTTAAGATATTAATTCCTGAAATACAAAAAAAAGATAAACTTACAGGGACAGCTTCAGAAATATCTCATATCATTACGACTATCTCATTTGCACTTTATGAATACTATGACTACTTAGAAAACAATGATTATTGGAAAATGATACTGTGTTTAAGAAGAATTATCTGTTTAGTTTTATCTTTCAAAATTTCCATCAATCAGATTGCAGAATTACGAAATTTAATAAGAGAGTATATTGATTTTAGAAAAACTTTGTTTCCTAATATAAATCTAAAGCCTAAACATCATTATCTCCTTCATTATCCTTATTTAATAAGACAGTTTGGACCTCTACGACATTTATGGACATTACGATTCGAAAGTAAGCATCAATATTTTAAAAATATTATTCGTAGATGTCCAAATTTTAAAAATGTTTTATATTCTCTTACCGAAAAACATCAATTTCTACAAGCCTTAAATTCAGCAGACCGTAATTTGTACAGTAATCTGATATTGTCCGATAATTTTGAAATTTTTAAATTGGAAGAAACTTCTTCTTGGTGGAAGAAACTTTTAATAAAAAATAATTTAAATGATATTTTTTACATTGCTGACAAAGTGTCATATAGAGGAGTAATATATCAAAAGAATTCATTTGTTTGTTATGGAAGAGATGATTTTGGGTATTTGCAATTATGTCAAATAAATGCAAATTTAGTTAACTCTTGCCAAAATCAACTCAATTTCATTGGAAAATGTGTTACTGTATATTATAATTCGTCTACGGGACTTTATCATGAAGTTCGTAGAGATTTACCCGCCGAAAATGTTTGCATTTGTGTTAAGTTTTGCGATTTGCTATGTCCGGAAACCGTATTGAATTGTCAAATCAACTTTACTGAGTTGTTCTATTTTAAATCATCACCTTTTATGAAATAATATTCATTATTTTCTATACCAAATCTTCACCAAATATCTACCAAATCTCAGAAGTTGTCATTGTTGCACCTATAACCTTTGTTGCAAACAATTTCGCCTACAGTATAAGTATGTAATAATAATAAAAGTAAAAGTAAATATAAGTATAAGTATAAAGTATAAGTATAAGTATAAGTAAAATATAGTGTTGTATAAAATTAAATATACTTATTTACATTAATATACATATATGTATAATAAAATAGTATATACCTATAATTTATATCTACATATAAAAATTATAAAATAAATTATATAAATATTATATAAATTGTTTAGGAATATTTTATAAATATGTATTTAGTATGTATAATTATATTGTCAATGTATTATATAATATTTACAGGATTATTTTGCCTGGATTATTATAAAACAGACTTGGTTTTTAAAATTCTGTTTGTAGGTGTTGCTTCTTACATTCGACATGAACAAACATATTTATACGGTTTGGTCCGTTAATCGCAGTAAAAAGAGTTTAATTGTAATGGATTCAGATGATCCGAATCTGTACGACAATTTAATTTTGAAAGGTATAATATAAAATAATACAAATGTTACTTAATTTATATATTCTAAAAATGAGTACTTTTTTCAGCTTCATCAAAACTCCAAATAAATGGCACATATTTAGTAACCGAGAATAATGGGACACCAGTTGATGAAGAAATTCTTCCATATGTTAGTTCGCAGGTTCTCATTTTGCTGGAAAAAGATGAAAAATGGGAACCCCTTGACCAATATCAATTAAAGTTAAGGGCGGGTAACGAATTGGTCCCTAATGGCACCTCATTTGCGACAGCCTTAACATTATCACCCAGTAATTCGGCCAGCTCTAATACATCAAAAACATTTAGTACTTCCGATAAAGAAAATATTGAAATTCAAAATATAGTAGATTGCAACACAGAACATATGTGGTCTAATTTTCAACTGCCATGGGACATGATGAACGATTCCTTATTACAAAAATTGGAGAGAAACAAAATAAAAAAGAATGAATTTACATCGTTTATTCATATAATAGTGGATAAAATGCGATCCATAAAAACTAACATACCAACCAGAGCATTTAAAATAATTGCAAATAAATGTATAAACAAATACCCTGAAGTTTTTCAAGACGTAGACGATGATGGCGTGGTTTTAGGAGATGGCAGTCATTCATTAGTATGCAAACTTCAAGATCGAAACAATTATTTAAATCGACCTCACAAAAGAAAATGTACGTTACCGGATCCAGCTAATCCTATTTTATCAAAAAAACTTTTTGTTAGAGCAAAAGCTGGTTGTTCAAATTGGGCACCAGACGATACTGAGAGTGCAGAAGTATCCTCTGTAAGAATAAGCAGCGCAAAAGAAACAGATAGCGATTTTATTGAAATTTTGAAAGCCACATACAGCGAGCAAAGACAGTTTTTAAATACTTCGATTCCGCCCACCATTGCGAATATTAAAGAAGAGTGGCCAATTTTATTTTCAGCCAAAGCAATTTATTGGCATTTTAACCACTTGACGAATGCTGATATAAATATGTTTGATAATTTGTCAAGCAAATTAGAAAAAATAAGAAAAGTATCAATAAGCAGAGTTCTAGACGACGCCTCCATATACAGCAGTATTCCTGAGTTAGAAGCCTTTTACCTAATCTCTAGATATTTTAAGGAAGACTTTAATTTATTTTTTAAAGTTTTTTCGGTAAGTTACTTTAAAATATATCATTTAATATTTTTACTTATTATTGTGTATTACTTTTTAGGATAAATCCACTTTTGATCCCGCCGTGTTACCACTAACACCAATCATTATACAATTGGGTAAGTTTCTCATTATTAATGTAAGTTTCTCATTGCAATAATATTTTTTTTGTAGATACAGAAAACCCCATATTTTTTGTTTACATCGACAAACAAAATATAATCGAGGATGGACTTTCATCATTTAATGATGCATTGAAAATATGCTTCGCGCTATTCTTCATTTTGAACATAGAATACCCAAAAAACATTTCTGTATCGCTTGAGCTCATTCAACGATTCATTTTAAAAATACATCCCGATAGTGGATCGAAAAGCGCAAAAAATAAAGTTACACCGACAAAAAAAAAAGTTTTTAACTTTATTAACAAATTGTCAAAACTGTAAAAACCTCTTATTAGTTAATTATGCAATATTTTTTTCTGTATTGGTTGTGAATTCATTTTTCTACTATACTATTGTTTTGTATTGGCTATCTATATGACTTCTATTGGCACATAACTCATTTTACATATACCTACATATCTTTAGTTGCAATATTTTTTTCTGTAATAGTTACCTATGTAGAGAGTTATATAGAGAGTTATATAGGCAGTTATATTAGTTTATATATTAGTATATTAGTTGTTGCTCTGTTACCTACATTAGGTTTTTTTTTTATTAGGACGAACTTATAATGTGTCTTTCTATAACGTATCTTTAACTTTGTTAACCTCTTAATAGTTAATTATTCTACTATACTATTGTTCTGTATTGGCTATCTATATGACTTCTATTGGCACATAACTCATTTTACATATACCTACATATCTTTAGTTGCAATATTTTTTTCTGTAATAGTTACCTATGTAGAGAGTTATATAGAGAGTTATATAGGCAGTTATATTAGTTTATATATTAGTATATTAGTTGTTGCTCTGTTACCTACATTAGGTTTTTTTTTTATTAGGACGAACTTATAATGTGTCTTTCTATAACGTATCTTTAACTTTGTTAACCTCTTAATAGTTAATTATTCTACTATACTATTGTTCTGTATTGGCTATCTATATGACTTCTATTGGCACATAACTCATTTTACATAGATATACATATCTTTAGTTGCAATATTTTTTCTGTAATAGTTACCTATGTAGAGAGTTATATAGAGAGTTATATAGGCAGTTATATTAGTTTATATATTAGTATATTAGTTGTTGCTCTGTTACCTACATTAGGTTTTTTTTTTATTAGGACGAACTTATAATGTGTCTTTCTATAACGTATCTTTAACTTTGTTAACCTCTTAATAGTTAATTATTCTACTATACTATTGTTCTGTATTGGCTATCTATATGACTTCTATTGGCACATAACTCATTTTACATATACCTACATATCTTTAGTTGCAATATTTTTTTCTGTAATAGTTACCTATGTAGAGAGTTATATAGAGAGTTATATAGGCAGTTATATTAGTTTATATATTAGTATATTAGTTGTTGCTCTGTTACCTACATTAGGTTTTTTTTTTATTAGGACGAACTTATAATGTGTCTTTCTATAACGTATCTTTAACTTTGTTAACCTCTTAATAGTTAATTATTCTACTATACTATTGTTCTGTATTGGCTATCTATATGACTTCTATTGGCACATAACTCATTTTACATAGATATACATATCTTTAGTTGCAATATTTTTTCTGTAATAGTTACCTATGTAGAGAGTTATATAGAGAGTTATATAGGCAGTTATATTAGTTTATATATTAGTATATTAGTTGTTGCTCTGTTACCTACATTAGGTTTTTTTTTATTAGGACGAACTTATAATGTGTCTTTCTATAACGTATCTTTAACTTTGTTAACCTCTTAATAGTTAATTATTCTACTATACTATTGTTCTGTATTGGCTATCTATATGACTTCTATTGGCATATAACTCATTTTACATTTATAACGTTTTATCTTTATAACGTAAAACGTGAATCTTTAAGTTGCAATATTTTTTTCTGTAATAGTTACATATGTAGAGAGTTATATAGAAAGTTATATTGACAGTTATATTAGTTTCTATATTAGTATATTGGTTGTTGCTCTGTTACCTATATTAGTTTTAGGATTTTTTTCAGCAGGATATAATGTGTCGTTAAACGTATCTTAACTTTGTTAAATTTAAAAAGTTTAGTAAATGTTCTGCATTTATACAATAGTATTTTTTACCTATCTTAATGAAATTGCTATTTGGTAAAATATTGGTATAGTATCTTCTGTATAATTTAATGTTTTCATGCAAAAAATCATAATCCAATTTTTCATTCTTTTACCTAGCGCTTTAAAACTTTTAGTTTTAACTTTATTTTTAAAAATGCTAGGTAAAAGTATGGAAAATTGCATTGTGAATTTTTGCATGAAATACATTATTTATTTTACAAAAAATACACATATTACAGTTGAGTTTTAAAGAATACTTACTGTAATAATACATTAGTTATTTTACAAAAAATACACATATTACAGTTAAGTTTTAAAGAATACTTACTGTAATAATACATTAGTTATTTTACAATAAATACACATATTACAGTTGAGTTTTAAAGAATACTTACTGTAATAATACATTAGTTATTTTACAAAAAATACACATATTACAGTTAAGTTTTAAAGAATACTTACTGTAATAATACATTAGTTATTTTACAATAAATACACATATTACAGTTAAGTTTTAAAGAATACTTGCTGTAATAATACATGTTTTAATATGTGAAAATACATAATATTAATAATGAAAATATGGAATATTACAAAATATTTAATGATATATTACATTATTTTATTTGATAAATTACAGTAAACATTCTGTAGCATAACACTAGTTGTACTGGAAAGTCGTATTGCTAACATATTAACTTTACAAAACAAATTATTTAAAATTACATAAAATACTCTGTAAAATTAATTACACAAATTACACAAAAAAATATGTAAAAAATAATTACAATATAACTTATGTAAACTGTACATAATTTATTCTGTGCAAAATTACCAACGATAAGTTATGTAATTTCACAAAACTCTTTTTACCGTGCGGTTCTGGATAATTGGAGTTTGCGGAAAAGTAGAATTTGAAGATTTAGAGCGATTTCAAAGCGGCGTCTTGTTTGTTTAGCCGCTCGATGCTCGGAGGAAATCCAATTTGGATTTTAATCCAAGTGGACTAAACAATTAAGGAATTCCGGATTGAAGCGTCCCGAAAAATTAATTCGCACTGTATATACAACTCTTACGTTCATTGCGAACAATCCAAGCTGACAATTTTTTTAGTAATTCATTATAAATCTGCTCGAATCCATCCGATGAAAAAATGTAATAAAAATTTAATGAGAAAACGATCGGTATAGTTGCCCCGAGCGTTAAAATTATTGAGCTCTTTAATCAGGGTGTATTCTTTTGTTACAAGATTTATTATTAAGCAAAGGCTGCGGCAGAAAAACTTACTTTTTTGAAACGTTAATAAAATAATTTTTTTTCAAGTAAGTTCAAGTAAGTTCCTCTGCTGCCCCTGTACTTGCTCAAAAAAAATTAATTTTAGACATGTATAATTGACTCCCTTTAGCAAACTAAATATATATATTTTTATAAGTACCAGGCTTTAAGACTAGAAAAAGAAATAAACTAATTTAGTGATAGGATAATTGCTCGTAATTGGATTCGATGTCGGTGATTTTATTGAGTGGCCGTAAACACGCGAACTCACATTTATTATGCCGTTCGTGAACTTTATTAGAAAGATATTAATAAAAGGTTATACGAGTTCGAATATCACGCTAAATTAGAGCTCCGATGGTTTTCTGATATATTGCGCCACAATTTTTCATCCCCGAGGGGAAGCCCATAAAAAAATTACGAAAAACAATAGGTGCAATAATTAATACCGAAAAAATATATTGAATAGTTATATTTACGACGAGCGTTCGCGTTGATCGATTGCTTTCAATCCCGATATAAATAATTCCGATATCGGAATTATTAAATCCAATATAGATGGTATTTTTTCATGCGCGTTTATGCACTTTTGGTGTGCTCGCCTCGATAATCTCAATTTACTGCACATACTGCTATAAAACACCAACTAATGCCGGACAAGTAATTTAACGCTGGCGCATTCGCCCCGTTTATTTTGTACGGAATTTCGTGACAGAATTTAAAACTGATATTCATCCAAATGTATCCCCATTCATAAACATTGACCATACATTGTTACTACTCTACACATATAAAATTTCCATTGGCATAGGATTGTATACTGTTAATACGAAAATACAATTTTGTGTATATTTACCACATAATGTAGCTCAGTAAGTTCTGATTTTTGCTAAATTATGCGAGAAAATTGGGTTTTAATATTCAGTTTTTCAATATTTTGGAATAGGTGTGATGCGGGTTGCCTGTTTGTAGGAGAAATTGTGGTTTAGATATTTAAATTGTATATGACATTGGGAATATTAATTTACAACCTTTTCATATCGTATATATTAATTATGAATTAAAAACATTAAAATTCGCTTTACTTTTAAAAGTTTTTCATTTGAAATTCAAAAAGTGGCCTCTACCACAATATGACATTCAGTCACTCTATTACTCTGACAGTTACTGTAGTTTAAACATGAGACAGAAAATGCAGCATAGCATTGACTAAAATAAGATAAAAGATTACTGAAAATACGCAGCTACTATTGGTGCATTCAAAATAATCCCAACACATAAAATGATTAAAATTTATTAAAACAAATAAAATTTGCGCTAATTTCAACGGAATTATCGTTATTAAACTGCAATACAAACAACACGAGAGCAAATTAAATGTCGAACAATCCTTCACGTGACAGCCAGCCGCGCTGTGATTGGTCGACACGGCCGGCAAAGCATCCGGGTGTGCTGCTCGAACTTTTTAACCGTCTTCGTCTCAGCTGTTTCTGTTTCTGTTTGTTTCCATTTGATCGGCGAATCGCTTCTCTTGTCTTTTTTCAAGTCAACTTCAAAGAAAAGGCAACCGTTAACCGTTGGCGAACGAACTATTCGGGTCCTTTAAACGTGTCGTGCGTCTCGTTCGTAGCAAGAAACATCCAAAATTACACCGTTGTAAATACGCTAGCGCCTTTAACGCTGTTTTAAAATGGAGGCGCAAGGGATAAATCCTGTCGGGAACAAGGAAAATCGCAAGCCGGAAATCTTGAAACCCGGCATGGCGGTTAAGCAAAAAAAACCTTTCGGGTTTTCGAATATCGACGAAAAGGCTCATCTAATGCAGCAAAGACAGGTAAGTTAACCGTCTGTACTTCATAAATTCGTTAAATTTTGCTAGTTTGAAACAATACCACAACTTCTAAAAACTAGTTTTATTCATATAAAAAACCACTAATAAAAAGTGTAGTAATATTCCAGTACATTGTTAGTTACTTTTTTTATACTCCTAACAGGCCATGCAACCAATAGGAGCAGAAATATGCAAGAAAGACAACGTTAAAACCAAATCGAACATTCTGAAAGACCAGAATCAGAAACCGCTAAGCCAACTGGGGGTTAAAGACAGTTTAAAAAACATCGTCAATCCAGTGGTGCCATGCAATCAATTCAAAGCCTTCAGCGTATACGAAGACGACAGTTGCCCGGCCAAGCCCGATAACAAATCGAGCAAGTCCATCTACAACGGAACGAACAACGATAGGTTTTACACCAAGAGCGAGCTAGCCCAGCTCGGTCTGAGAAACCAGGAAGTTACTGTTAAAAGCGAATATAACTTCACCACAGCCTGCGTGATACCCACGTTAAACCTCCAACCGACCCCCGATGATCAAATCGAAGAAAAACTTGAAGTAGACGAAGAATCGAAGAATACCTCGAAAGTACCGTTCTACTTCGAAGAAGAGTACCAGCAAGATATATGGGCTTATCTCAAAGAACGCGAAGTAAGTTACACCCAAGCGAACGTGCAGTCATAATTAGGTAACAACTTTCAGTTAATAAGTCGACCGAAACCCGAATACATGAAGAAGCAACCCGACATCACCTTGCAGATGAGAACGATACTGGTCGATTGGCTGGTGGAAGTTGCGGAGGAGTACAAAATGCACACGGAAACTCTTTATCTCGCTGTGAACTTCGTCGACAGGTTTCTCAGCTACATGTCGGTGGTGAGAGCCAAGCTGCAATTGGTCGGAACGGCCGCCATGTTCCTTGCATCGTAAGTTCCTTTGAAATTATACAAAGCTCTCATTGGCTGGTGTTATTATTGAGTTCAAATGGAACACTGTGATTGGCTGTAGCTTATGGCCTTGTATTTAGGTGTTAGTAAGTTAATTTTTGTTGTAGAAAATACGAAGAAATTTACCCACCCGAAGTCACCGAGTTCGTTTATATCACCGATGATACTTACACGAAACGCCAAATTACTCGAATGGAGCATTTAATACTGAAAGTACTAGAATTCGATGTATCGATACCCACTCCTCTAGTATTCATTTCTTTAATGCACATTAGTAATAACATCAACACCGAAACCAAGTTTCTCGCCATGGTAAATCTCGACTTAAACACACTTAACATATTTAATTAACCACGCATTTATTTTAGTATTTGAGCGAATTAGGGCTGTTAAAAGGTGAGAGTTACTTGGGGTACCTTCCCTCGGTCGTAGCAGCTTCTGCGATAGCACTGGCTAGGCACACATTGAACGAGGCCGCTTGGAGTTTGAGCTTGGCTGAGTCTAGCGGTTACGAATTGAGGCAATTGGAAGGTTGTATAAAGTTTTTGAGCGAGGTGTTTGAGGAGGCTCCGAGTTTGGCGCAGCATGCGATTCAAGATAAGTATAAATCGAAAACGTATAGTCACGTATCCACGTTAAAACCGCGGGAGACGCCGATCGATTTTATCGAAAATACTTTTTAAGTAGACACATTTAATGTAAGACCTATTTTTATATAATTTTTTATTATTTAGTCCTTATTTTTTCACTTTTGGAAAACTTGTTTTTAATTATAATTTATATTTACTGCATGGTTTGATTTCTTAGATGAATTTTTTTACTCTAAGTATGTACTGTAAAAAGATTTTCGGTTTATTACCGATTTTTCAACAACAAATTATCTTGTTTAAGACTAAAGCTTTTTAAGAATGTATTATTGTTTAATACAATCTCAAATTTTCGATTTAAATTGTGACACATTTGCAGAATCTCGTATCTTAGGCCAAGCATTTTGCATTGTTCATTTATATATTTTAAAAATTAATATATGAAACGAAAACAAACAAATAGTATTATTTTCCTACCCCAAAAAAAAATTCAAGTGACAAAAACTGAAACTGATAATCATTATTTTCATATATAGTTTATCCAAACAAAGTTAGTTGCACGTCACAAATAGACAGTGTTGCCGAACTTATAAAATAGTATCAAACTCTCACCAAGAATTATTTTAATAATCCAGCATTTTAATGCTTTTTGAGCAATGTTATTACGCTTTATGCATTTGGGATATTACTGATTTTCAATCACTTCAATGATATTCCCTTGATAACATACATACACGTAAAACGCATATAGGTATAATACATTGAATTTTATTACTCTGTAGTGCATTATTTCGTAATTAACCCTACACATACGAAAGGCCTAGTTAAGCGTATTATAATTATGCTAAATAAACAAAGAGGTCGATTAACGTTATGCTGCTGATCCAAATGGTTATTTAGCATTACTCAAAATTACATTTGATATAATAAAATTGGTTAAATTAGAATTAGCTGCATAAACATGCCAATTGCACTTAATGGATCTGTTTAATACGTTAAGCCGCAATTTCAATTATACATAGTTGAAGGTGCATATCAACCGGTGTTGCAATATTTACGAATTTAATTAATAAAAAATTGATGTACGGATCGATAGGTACAGCTAATGACGCGAAGGCCACCTGCGCAGTAGACATTTTATCATCGTAGGCAATTACTCGGATTTAGGAAGGCCGTTTCGTATTAATGTTGATGAGTTGAAAAAAATCCGTTCTGAATAAAATCCGAATTAACGCCGACCGAAACCCCGCATTTATATTTCTGTCAACAAGGTTTCTGCCAAATTAGAAAATGTACTCAACGAAATTAGGAAGGGAATTTATCTTCGGACTTGGAAAAACTCGGACGCGACACAGTCACGGAATGGTCACGAAATTGATGAAATTTTAACGAAGTATGTTAAGCAAGGTCCACATTTAATAACATGTTATATAGCATTGCTATGCATTAAATGGGAACCCTCCTTTAAACAAGAATATGAAGTTGCTAGGACAAGGTTTTTAAAGTTTTAAAATCGACAGATTGCATCTAAATTACAGCAAACTCGGCCACAACATTGTCAAGCTCGAGTTAGTTCGCGCGCGCGGTTGCGCTAACGACTCTTTGAATATACTAAACTGGAATATCCCCGTTTCTGTTTTCCAAATCTCGTTGTTCGTAATTAATTGTTTTTATCGTTTACAAATTAACCGCATTCTATGCCGTCTTGGGCGCTGATGTTGCCGTTTATCTGCCGGAATGATGCCATTTTCATATGTGCGGTCGTTTTCGACCGAATTTACGATGCTAATTGTATTAAATTCGCGTTAATTTATTATGGGAGACGCTCGGAATTATTGTTGCAGCGGCTTAAGAAATTACTACACAATGCAACAAATTAAAGTAATGTAAATTATTTTAAGCGAGTCTAATGGCAGGAAAAATTAAATTAAGCGCTGTATGGGGGTTAAATAGGGGCAGTTTCCTGCCTTAATTGTACCTCATTTTAATTTACTACCTAAAATTAGTTAGTTTTTTGTTGCATATACTTACTAGGAAATTAATTATTAGCTGTAATATTAGTCGATTAAAATTCATGTTGGCAATATTTTTCGAATGGGCTATGAAATGGGAAAATTTTCAATAATATTGCCGTCATTGCGAGGCAATAAAAACTGTTTCCGATGATATCAATAAAATAATCTCGCTCCGTTTATTGGCTAATCTTTCTGGACCTAAGGTTAGTAAAGTTTTAATGAAATACCCCCTTCTCGCCATTATCACTTTAGCGTCAGCTGGTGGACTAATTTCAATAAATCCGGTACAATCTACACGGAATTTCTGCTTTTTTCATTATCCTGATAGTAGCGATGATACATCCTATTTTAGATTTTTTTAATTGCTTAGATTTGTAATTAAATGAGGATGTAATTAACTCACCTTTGCCTGCGTATAACGAAGCTCTTAATTAACATCGACGTTTCGAAACACTTTTAATATCTGCAACAAAAAATTAGTAATTGAATAAAAATTATATTACCACATTTTTAGCAAAATAATTGAAATAGTAATCCAATTATTTTTTTTTATTATTTAATATCTGGAAAAGTAGGAAGTACCTCCCATACGAATTATCCATCCCTTTTTCCCTACACCTCTTTTATGCCGCCCAACACTAAAAATAATAGATGGACTACTTTCTCGAAGGCCTACAGCCAAATTGCTAACTGTTATTGCTAAATCGATGGCGGTCTTTTAATATCTTTAGGATTAGCCGGTTTTTTTCCAACAATTTCTAAAAATACCGTGAGCTCCAATTTTCCAATCAAACTTTGCAGGATTTGCGATAAATAAAATATGGATTAGTCTTCTTACCATGTATATTACCCTCATTAGCATATCTGAAGAAAACCGCTTCCTATTAAGATGTTTATATACGAAACTAGTGTCTATTATACTCGAATATTTCGAATAATCGAGTAGAAAACACTGTTAAAACCTGAATATTTTACCCAGACCACCGAGTAGTGATTTAAAATTTCGTCCGAACCAAATGGTCTTTAATTAATTAACCCAACAAAATTAATTTTCAAACTAATGCACTAAAAAGCGGAAGCTGAAATTCAAAGACATTAAAGTGTTTTCGAATAATCCATAAATTGGCTGACGAAATTAATACCTAAAGGCCAGCTTCATAAATAATTATAATCGTGACAATTACGATTAAAACAAAAGTCAAAATTTTCGTTTCGCATCCACAAACTATTTGCCATACAACAAACTCATTTCCCTACCAAATTTCCTCGAACAACAACAACAAAAGGCCACAAAAAATGGCCCAGCGGGAGAAATGCGGCCCAAACTACGGACCGTGTCCAGGAAGCGCCACGTACCGCCTGGATAAATTAAACTGCATGCTAAAATGCCTCTACGGCAACGCTTCTGGCACACGCTGCATCGTAGACAAGCTCCGCAACATCATCAAACAACGCAACAAAGAAAGAGACCACTACCACCACCACAACAAATGCTCGCCATTAAACTGCACCGTAAGTTCCTACATAATCCACAAACCCCTCCAATAATCCATTATTCCAGTTGAAACAATGCCCGGACCCCTGCGGCCCGCACCCCTGCAGCGTGGAGAACACCTGCCCCAAGTACATAGAGGAAGTCTGCAGCAAGTACCGCACCCTCTGGATGCACCTCTGCCAGACCATGACCGAAAGGTCGTTCCTGGTGTGGGAAAACGACGATCTCCAGCAGCAAATCGACAGGCTAACAGACCAGTACATAACCCCCCACGATGACAGGGAGATATGCATTTGCTGCAGCAACGCCAAACCGGGCTACATTAAATGCGCCTGCTGCGACTGCAGAGACCACGAAAAAGACGTCTGCATTTGCAACAAAAGCGAAGAATCTGACGATGAAAGCGAGGCGTCCAAAAATTACGGCATAATCGATTATTGCGAATTGTTAACACTCAAAAAATAATTGTGCGTCTATTAGTAAGCCTACAAACGTAATAAACTTCTACACTTGTGAGTGATTTTTCAATCCAAAATTGCCCAAATGGAGATATTCCTGTTGTGAGAAAGATTGATTATTTTTTCCGTGACCATCGGCGCTTCGTTCGGACACCCAAGACGCTTAATAAATTATGTAATTCATTAATTCCCGGCCGCGTCATCCACGATTGATCGTATAATTTCGTCGTTAATTCGCTTTATCGATAACGAAAGTTTCGGTTGATGGGCCAACGCGGGGCCGAGAGGGCTGATGGGGCAGTTAAAGGTATTACCTGGTCGCAGATTATTGCCATAAACCCAGCAAGACCGAGTCACAAATTGCAAGAGATTCCAGAGGGGTTAGAGCTGATAACGTTATTTTATTTCTTATACAATGAATTAATTGTATAGGTCGTCTGGTGTGTATTTCTTCTTCAGTTTTAACAGTTTTCTTTTTAATCGTTTATTTTCGCATTTTCTTACGTTTCTTTCGGCTGTTACTTGGTTTAGTGTGGGCCATAGGCTCTTAAATTCTTCGCATAAACGGCTTATATCGTTGCTTCTGAGCAAATGTACACATGGTGGTGGTGCTAGAGGTGATGGGCAAACTTTCCACTAAAAATAACCGAATTTGTAGCAATGATTTGTACTAATCCCAGTGTCTTACGTCAGGGTTAGGGGGCCTGTATGTCCTGTGGTACTCCAAGTGGTGTCTTTCTATTTTAGCTTTGGTGAATTCCTTTTGCATTGTTCTGAATATAGAGTATAAACAACAGTAGTGTTGGCGCAACATGCAGTTGTATTCGTACAATTCTCGCAGGCGTTGTTCGAATACTGCTGGACACATTCCTTGGGTTGGACCACAAGCCATGATCACTGATAATTTTTTATGCAAGTTTTAATTTTGTTGTGATGAAGAGAAAACTTCAATGTCATAATGATTTTTCTTCTAATTTAGTGCTTAATCAAAGAAACTATTTTAAATAGAACATGAATTACCTGCTGCAATAAATCCTGCAATTGAAATTCACTTGCAGATCAGCAGCACGTTTCTTAAATTTTCCACAACTAACAAAATACACTATAGTTTATTTTTATTTTATAATTAACAGTAATGAACAATTAATGAAGCATTCAAATCCATACGCAAAATCGTATTCTGATTGAATTTAATAAAATAAGCCGCTTCTTTCGCTCGTGGATGGTTTGAGGTTATGATGGAAATGCGGGCGTCTGGCTGGAGAGCCGGAAAAATCGTGGAAATCACCGTAGCGGCTGTTCGACCGAATTCTACTGGGTCTGGATGCATCCTGGAAAAGCCGGCAAAAGGGACCGCGCAGTTGCGTTTCTACCCTTCGTCCGGCCGCCACGCTTTCCACCAGACCGGCTCTCCAAAGCCTCAGGTGGCTGATTTTTGTTTGTTTATTTTGATCTTATTTCACTCTTATAAGTACTCCAAAATTTTGTTAAACTAATTTTAGATAATACATTAGAGGAGATTAAAAATTTCCAGGGAAGTATTTTGCAACTACTCCATCAAACTCGCTGGATAATTCAGCGCCTGGAAAATGTTAACAAATCTTGGCTTAAAGTTACTTTCGTATACTTTAACGAAATACCTCCTGCGAATGTACGGTTTTGCAACAAGTTTCTTGTAAAATTAATTAGCAAATTAATACAGCCGGTATCAAACTTATTATTAGTAAGTTAAATGAAACATTCTGGAAGAAAGTATGAAGCTATATTTAGATAGTGGAGGTTTCGGAAACAAATTCAAGCGGATAATCCCCAACAATTTTTAATTTACTGACAAACAAACTTCAATTCACATACTAAAATGTCGAATATGACGTTGTTAAAAAGACTGTGCGCAAACAGCGCAAGACTCTCTCAAATTCGATTGAAATCGAAATCAACCGAGCTGCAGAAATACGATGATAAGAAACCGCCGGAGAAGAAGTACCCGGATTTCTTCAAAGTACCGAGGCACATGAGCCCGGCTTACAAACTGGACGAACACAGAGCTTACTCGCCTAACCAGTACACCGAGAATAGAATAGAATGGGCTTTGGCAAGATTGGACGACATCTTGAACTGGGGAAGGAAGAATTCCCTGTGGCCCATGACCTTCGGATTGGCCTGCTGTGCTGTGGAGATGATGCAATACGCTGCTCCACGATACGATATGGATAGGTATGGTACAGTTTTTAGAGCTTCCCCTCGACAAACTGATGTAATATTAGTGGCTGGTACTTTAACTAACAAAATGTCTGTGGCTTTTCGTAAAGTCTACGACCAAATGCCGGAGCCTAAATGGGTGGTATCTATAGGAAGCTGTGCCAATGGCGGCGGTTATTACCACTACTCCTACTCAGTAGTAAGAGGAGTAGACCGCATTGTACCAGTAGATGTTTATGTACCAGGTTGCCCGCCAACAGCAGAAGCAATTCTATACGGAGTAATGATGCTGCAAAGGAAAGTAAAACGCAACAACTTCCTGCAAGGCTGGTACTGGAAGAACTTCAAAAAGAACCCCATACCAACCAGCAAAGCCGATGTACAATAGTTGCTAATAAACACCTTTTCGTTGATACGTTATTAATTGGCGGCACCGTTTCGCCGACTTCACACTCGACTGGAGACTCGTTTCCGCTGTCGCAGCAAAGCGCTCCGGCTAACGAGCGGCCCGGCTCTTATTCCGGATTCCGGGAGGCCATCCAGCGATCCGGCCGGCACTTTCGGATATTCGACGAATGCAACGTCGTCGCATCGGCTCGCGTTCGAACGTGTCAGCTTGCCGGCGCGAGGGGCGGCTTGATTGCGCTCTGCGGCGGCTACGTTTCCGCGCCAATTCGGATTAGCGCTGGCGAATGCAAACGCTGACCCGGAGGATAATTTCGATTTGGAGTTTTGTAGACAATCGTTTGGTGCGAATTTACCTTTGTAGGTCTCTTTGCGGAGAGCCAAATGCAGCAAAATTATGATCAAAGCTTCATCGATATATCTAAAAAGTGTTCTACTAACTTATATGGAAGAAATTTCCTTCAGTTATGAGGTCAATGGAGAAGACCACGACTTTTTTTTTAATTTTTTTTTCGAAACCGTGTGTTCTAAGAAGGCGCGTAATAAAATTTTTATTTTTTTCTGTGGCCAAATAAGGCCGCAATTAATTTTTAAAGTTTGAAAAACGTCACACAATCGTCATACACTCTGCTCCAATCAAAGCGAGAGTTGCAAAGAGAAGTCACATTTAGCAAGTTGGCCACGTTTCCTATTACTCTTCTTTAGTCCGCAAAATGTGCGTTTTTTGTATATTTATTGCAATAAACATTTTCTGATTTATCCATTTCGTCCATTACCTAATGGATAATTCGATATATTAATATAGAAATAACATCTTCATCTGTATAAATTGTAACCGATTTTCGTGTTAAAAACACAAATAATGGTCCTGAAAAATTTATTTGGCAACATTATTGTCAACTTCAATATTATCAGTAAAGTGTTTTGTGCCAAACTGCAATTCGTGTAATTTGTTTTGTGCAATTTTCAGAAAAATTTGACAAATGACAGTTTGATTTTTGTTCGTTTGTGTATTCTTTGTTGCTGCGTTCGAAAATTCATACTATTTACTATACAACAAGACGTGAGTGGTTTATGATTGGTTGATAAGGTATGAGTCAAAACCCGAAATTTTTAAATTTCAAAGGGCTATAACTTTTTAATTATAAACCATTTTGAGCAACTGAAAACGGTTTTGAGCTCTAAAAAATCATTTCTAATCGTATCTTTTGCCGAAATCCGCTTATCTCACATCGTGGTTTTCTCCATTGGAACCTCTGCATGTAATACATTGATTCACTTTTGGTTCAAATACAAGTTCCTTATAGATTCTATCCAAGCCTCATTTTGGTCAAAGTAGGTACTCTAAAGTTTCTTATCTATCCGGGTCTCATTGTGCTACAAAGTGCTCTACGGAAACAAAAGTTCCTTCCTTAAAGAAATTCCTGCAGAATACACAAGCATTGGACACCTCTTCAATGCTACAAACATCGGAACTGGAATTAACAACCACAAAACTTGGTGATTTATCAACACCCGAGTACAACTAACAGCTTAAGTACAAAGCTTTGGTGCAACAATTGAACCGATGCATCATTGATAACACATCGCGACCGCGGCTACCTGAGACTGAAGCTCGTGCATCTATGCAAAACGAATGAATACGGCCGACGTTTCGAACCTTTTCATCAGTTTGATTTGTGGCGATGGGTGCATGCGGTTTCTGCGCTGGTCAGCTTATTATCTGCCATGCCATAATCGAAGCGATAATACCTAGAATTCGTTCCCCAAACCAGTGGATTATAGTCCATGAGATATTGCTCTATTTTCCTTTAAAAGATAATTAATTTATCCAGGTATTGAGATTAATGCATGCACTTTTAAAGCATGTATAAAGTACTGGAGGAAAGTAAGAATTGGTTAGGTTGTGATAGGGTGTAAAATGCGATGTCTGGCTCCAGGACTATGGGGCTAATATGCGGGTTGAATTCATTTCGATTCTGAATGATGCTGTCGAGGTCACGCGGTCATTTCATCTATTTAATAATTGCCTTTATGAAATTTCCACAGTAATTTATTAGCGCCATTCCGTGGACGATTTGTTTCTAAAAGGCATTATATTTCGGGAATTAATAACGCCGGGCTGCAAGCGGCCAGGAGCCGGATTCGCAGCGGCAATATACCCGAGGAATTCCACCAGTGAACTTTAATACCGTCTAAAAAAAACCGTAATTATTTCGCGAATTTCCCGAAGAAAAGTATCGGGAACGACGCGTCCAGTCATCGACGAGCATCCATCATACGCCGCAGCCCCGGATCCCCTCGAGCAAACGAACCTAATGACCCGACTTGTAAATTACATACTACGGAGTTGCAACTCTGTGCCGTATTATCGACTAATTATTTACAACCGAAACGTTGATTACTCCGGAGTAACGACGCCGGGCGAGCCGGAGCATGGGCTGGCGCTGACAGGTACGGCAGACGAAAGTGAAACGTTACCATATTAGCGCAAACCGTGCCGATGCGTTGCTAAACAGAGCCGGTTATCTGGAATATTGAGCAGGCAAAACCTGGAGAAAATACAGAAGCCCCCATTCAGAGCCCATTTTAACGTTAAAGGCATCTTTAAAGTGCCTCTTTAACGTAAACAATGCACAACAACGTACAACAATGTACAACTGTCAAGTTAACTGTAACTAGCAAATTTTTCAATGGGTAACATTTTCGTTGCAAGATCCTGTATAACAAAACCTATAGGAGTTCAAGGAGCGAGTCCTCGCTGGTGTATTGTAGGTACAAACGGCTTAAAATGAAGTACAAGAAAGCAAATTCTTCACAAGGAAATCGACGAAAGTGTTTCGTTTTTTTATTGTTAGGCAGGGAAGTGAAGTAACATTTCAATTAAATTAAACAGTAGGGAGTGTTTGTCCACAAAATTGTGCTTTATTTTATTCCGGGTGCCGGACAATGCTCAATCGAAACGAGTGGGTGCTCGAGAGAATCCTTTTTCCGACGAGTGGCAATTTCATTGTGAAATTGTATTTTACGCTTTACCTATGTTTTGGAGGAAATTTCGAGGTATACAGCCCCGTTAAAATTGTTAATAAATATAAGAAGTATTCCGCTCGGCGTAGAACTAATTTTATTCCCGCTCTTAAAGCCCTCTTGAATATAAATTATGAAAATTCTCACTTCATTTTCCAAATTAAATTACATGAGTAAAACCCCTCATAAATCAAATTAGTCGAAAAACCCAAATCTCTCTTATCTCTCTTTCAATCCCTCTTTCTTCAAAAAAAGTTTTAGTCCGGGCGCTCCTAATGAACTAACTACAAAAATCCTAACAAAAACCCTTTTATATAAAACCAAATTAACCAATTTATCAAAATTCAAAAACAACCCTTATTAATCAACACCAAAAATAACCCATTTTTAACTAAACTTTACATCCAATCTGCATATTTTATTCGTATAAAATGAACCAGATCTCCCGCACTATAGGGTGTTACCAACTCATACGACAAGCTCTTTACCTTTTAAAATCCCCAGATCTCTAGGACCCTTGAAGCCCTTCAGGTCGACACGGCCTTCTTTTCATACGCAGCCCTCGCCACACTGAAGAGACTGTTGTTTTGTCATTATGAGTAGGTATCTTTGGCCAGATATAAAGGATAGAATCTGCACTTATTAGTAGAATAGAGAACCGGGGAGGAAATTCCCCAACAGCCACTTGAATTAAAAAAAAAAATGCGAGAATTGTGAAAAATCAACCAGCTTTGATTGAGGAGGGTATTTAGAGCGAAATCCAGCTATAAATATCCATCAAATTCTTTTGGGTGATCTGATGTGTTCGCAGTAGTTGCACCGTCTCTCTTAATTAATATTCAGCATCGAAGAGGGCCCGGTTCAGTTGTCACTTTGATGTACTGCTCGCACGTTTACACGTGAGTATAAAAACCGCAGTTATAAACTCTTGCAATTACACCTAATTATTTGTTTTTCTTGCATCCTTATGAGGCGTAAATTGCGGTTATTTTTGTAGAAATAAATGTATTTTGAAGCGTGCGAATTAATATGCGATGCAAACGTAGTGTTGGGTAAACAGAATGGAATATTTCATAAATCACTTTTAGGGGCGACGGCGATGAGTTCATCAATAATGGTCGTCCGCTGGCGGAGCGAATGGAAAAAAATGGAAATGGCCGTGGAGAATCGGATTTTATGCACTGATTAATTGGTCCGAAGAATGGCGGTTAAACAATGAAACCTAAACAGTCAAAATCGATAATACGCACGGTGAACTCGTACGAAATATTCAGGAAGGAATTTCGTTATACGCAGGAATTTATCCATCCCATATTTCCTGTAATTTTGCAACGAAATTAGCCGCGATTTATAAATAGATACTAATACTACAAGAAGCCGTTGTGCTTTTTCCAAATAAAGTTAGAAAAGTTATTTAACTTTTAATTGAGAAATATATATATCCGCAACCGAGAGCCAGATAACAGATTTACTTTATTGTACCGGGAGGGCTAAACGAATTTAAGTACCTGCTAGCTCTTTTAATGAAACAAACAGCGGGAAAGTTTTCTCCTGCACAAGCTTATTCATTCGAAGCATTGCCGAATCAATGGAGGAGACCACGACTTTTTTTTTTTAATTTTTTTTAAAACCGTGTGTTCTAAGAAGGCGCGTAATGAAATTTTTATTTTTTTCTGTGGCCAAATAAGGCCGCAATTAATTTTTAAAGTTTGAAAAACGTCACACAATCGTCATACACTTTGCTCCAATCAAAGCGAGAGTTTCAAAGAGAAGTCACATTAAGCAAGTTTGCCACGTTTCCTATTACTCTTCTTTACTCCGCAAAATGTGCGTTTTTTGTATATTTATTGCAATAAACATTTTCTGATTTATCCATTTCTTCCATTACCTAATGGATAATTCGATATATTAATATAGAAATAACATCTTCATCTGTATGAATTGTAACCGATTTTCGTATTAAAAACACAAATAATGGTCCTGAAAAATTTATTTGGCAACATTCTTGTCAACGTCAATATTATCAGTAAAGTGTTTTGTGCCGATCTGCAATTCGTGTAATTTGTTTTGTGCTATTTTCAGAAAAATTTGACAAATGACAGTTTGATTTTTGTTCGTTTGTGTATTCTTTGTTACTGCGTTCGAAAAATTCATACTATTTACTATACAACAAGACGTGATTGGTTGATAAGATATGAGTCAAAACCCGAAATTTTTAAATTTCGAAGGGCTATAACTTTTTAATTATAACACATTTTGAGCAACTGAAAACGGTTTTGAGCTCTAAAAAATCATTTCTAATCGTATCTTTTGCCGAAATCCGCATATCTCACATCGTGGTTTTCTCCATTTTTGGCTTAAACAGAAAATTAAATTCTAAGTGCTAATCAGTTTCGATTTTAATGAAGCCTTCGCTTAAAAAATCGTCGACAATCGAGCGACAAATCACGCCCGGAACAAACAAAACAGTACCTAATTGGAATTCCGGGGGATATAACGTGCCATTAGGACGCCGAAATCGAACAGTTCTAGTTGCAATGTTGTAAATTGGGTTCCGATATCCGTTGTCCAGCAGGAATCCGACGGGTCGCTGCTGTTTTGAAGTCGAATTGATTCGTACAAATTGTATAATTAGTCGAATTGGTCGAATGGAAAGCGCCCGGCTAAAACCGTTTCATTGCCGAGGTGTTTGCGATGGGGTTTCGAAAGAGAAGTCGACAAAAAAACCAGCTAACTATTAATAGAAAAATTCAATTAAGCCGCGTTCTAAATTACTTCCTTGGAGTGAGTTTGTTCGTTACGAATGCACTCTTATCTGTTTTTCCAGCAAAAGTTGAAACGGGAAAAACCGTCGTCCGATAAGCCCACAACGACGGTTTCCTATGTATTTTTTCCGGCCTCCGAGCGCCCGGAGCTTTCGAAAGTTAATTGAATTACATCTTTACACTACACCCGTAAATATCTAGATAACGAAATTAAATTTATTCAAACGAAAAAGTCCACTGCGCCTTTATGAATGCACTGAGTGTCAGAGGAGACGTGAAAATAATTGTATTTCGAGCTTACTTGCAATTTCAATTAATTTTTTGGCCCGGTTTTAGATGTCACACAGGTGAACGCTAGTTCAACTAAATTGCAAGTTAAATTTGAACGCCGTTCAGATGTTGTTTGATAAGAATTTACAAAAATATTGATTATTAATGCATTTTAATAACCGCAAATCAGAACTTATAACGCTGATCGAAAAATGCTGGGAGATCTGTATCAGCGAAATGCATAAATTACAACAGGATGCTTCAAAGCGGACCAGTTTCTCGATGATATTGATTATTTCCTGTCTTTTAGAACGCCGTACTTAAACGTTTTCCATTGGTAACTAGTGGATTTCTACTTCTTGTTTTACCTTCTGCATTGTGTTTTTTTTTATTTCAAGACTGGATCCCATGGGAACTTTTAAATCGCGTTGCTTTTATGCTTTCGCTCAAGCGATTTTTCTGTATTATATATACAAAAAATAATAGTTAACAGCCAATAAAGCGATTTAAGTGGATTTGTTTGTATACCAATACATTTGAGGGAATTCTAAGAAGCCATAGAGACGTGTATGAATCGCCGTAACCGTGGAGAAAAAAGGAGAAAAATAAACTCCGCTGGTGGAGTTTTCCGATATTCAAAGGGTTTTCCATTCAGCAATTTCCACTGCATGGAAATGTAGATACTCGAAGCAATGCAACATTTCGAACGTTCCGGAGGTAACTTTTTAGGAAAATTAATGACCGTGCTATTGTTAAATTCAATACACCCGAAAGGTTTAAAAGAATGTCAAATCGTTAAAATTAGGTAGCATTGTAAGGGTTAAAACGGTACAAGAAAATGCATTAATCAGTTTTTATAGTCAGGGAAAAATAACTGATTTTTTTTTATTAATAATAACTTCTGCAGGATTTCTTTCGCCAGTTCGAGATCTTTTTCAATGGACGATTAATAATTTGGAAAGTTCTCTAATTAAGAAATCAACCGCCACCTTCGCGCCGTTCCCGAGGGGAAACTATAGAAAAATCATCGTTAATTCCGGAATGTCCAGACTGCAAGGGCGGCCCGAAGGGCGAGAAACTTTCCAGATATGGCGCTCTACGTCATAATCGGCGAAAATCCAGGAAATAAATTTCGCTCAATTTATATCGCAACTCGTGCCGGTGAAAGCAACTTGGGTCATTTAATTGTTACTATTATCCCCCGGAAACTTTACGACGGCATCCCTTAAATCCGGACCTTTTCCTCGGCAAGTTTTCCAGTGCAGGTGGCGGAGTTTTATTAAAACAATTACCGCGATTTTTCCGCCCCTAAATTTGTATAAGCGCCCATGAATTAATTTTACGAATTCGGGGATCTAATGAAACAACGAATCGACTAGTAAATCGAGAGAGCCGCCCTCCCGACACTTAAATTCGCATCATTAACTTTCTTTATAGCGAGTCCGTTAATCTGTAAACAACCCTTATTAGAATAAGAACTCGATCGTGCAATTCACCGAGGGAGATAATGTTTGTTAATTAAAAAAAAAAACTCCAACGAATTTATTTCTAGGAGCTCTTATATAACGATGTGGCCTCGTACATGGAGCAATTAAGCGCGAACGTTTCTCTAATTTGCCTTTCGACGGTGATAGCATTTTTTTTCTTCATTTTTCATCGCTCGTAAATCCCGCGAATATTCGGGGGCCCGCCGGGGACCCGCCCGCCCGCCTTCCACTCAATTCGGATATTCTTTTTTCGTCTTAATGAATTCGGCTGCCGGAGTTTTAAAATTCGGGGCGCCGCCGCAAAGGACCTTCGTTTCATTAGAGATGCACCGAGCTCGAGCTCCAACAAAGAGTAATTAGTGTGGCTCGCCCGAGCCAGAATCGGGTTCTGGTGTATGAAATTTTTACTCTTTTCTTCGATTCCGGAGCCCGGATTACGGAAATTATGCATGATCCTAACATTAATTCATGGCTGGAATTTCTAGTATTCGATGATTTCTACATGAGCAATAGTACAATACATTTTCCCGACTTTCAAAGCCACCTACTTTCTAAATTTTGCGATTTTTGAATGGCTGTGTAGCCTTTATTATGAGACCAAGATACCAAGTGTGACCCCTCCTTGTAATCAGCTCATCGAGTAGAGTTCCAAGAAATTAACATACAGGGTGTCCCATTTAAAATAGCGAAGTAACCCTCGAAACTAACTTCGTTATTCATCATATCTCTCTTTTTCTCGTATTTATATTCAAATGGGGCGCATTTAAATATGTAAATTGTTCATCGGCATAGTTTTGCCATTGCCCCGGAATTAAGGGATGCGGATTAAGCCCCATTGACATGCAGCAAGAATGCAGCAATAATCAAACTTGGAGGTGCACCGTTGCTGCACTATATACTCCATAAACTCCGCTGCATTTCGTACATGAGATGCGATTTTATGCACCTGTATATACGAATAAATAAAACTCCTATAAGTAAACTACCTCTAGTATTAATTATAATTCAAGTACTAGTTCGGTAAATATACTTACAAAGTTATCGTTCAAATCCCTTATAGTAGGCAAGGATATAATTAATTAAAAAATAACTTAGGTTCATTAAGACGCATCACAATATCTACGTGCAGATTACCAACGTCGGGGATTAATATCTGATATTAAATTAATCTGTATTATAAGCAAGCAAACGCTCTCCTGTACGCTGGCGGAGCCGGTATTGTTAATTTGTTATCCTATTCCTACGCAGGATGCGCGGCTGTTCGATAATAACTACAGGTGCAATAGGTAAATTATCTTCATTTATCATTTGATCCGCTCAAGTTTCCAGATCTGCTAACAGCCATTTATAAGGGTTTAATGTTGTGCGATGAAACGCGTTTCGCAAAGTCCATGGAATAATTCACGAACTTGAATAAAATCGACAGTCGATTCTGTAAAACTTATTCCAATATCAGCTATGAAATTTAATAATTCAAAAGCTATACCGCTGCACATTCCCTATCATTTAATTCCATCACGTCAAAACCAACCGAATTAAATTATTTATCATAGCAATACATGAGTTAATCTCATTAATTAACTTTAATTTGGTTTTAATTAAGCTTTGTGTACGCGCTGCACAGCAGTATGAAAACGTTTCAAAAATATATCCTGAACGCTGAAACGTCAACTCATTTCGCTCGTTTATTGATAACTAAATTTCAGATTTAAAAACGAATTATAATTCTGATTTGTGTAATTATTGTCTTGTTTGTATACGCGATGAATGGATGCGTTTTTTGTCTGTTGAAGGCATTTTTGTAATTAACAAACGCGTTATCTCGACGTTGCAGTAACGCTCTTCATTATGTATTAACTCTAATTAAGTTAATTTTATTTTAAATTAGTCTTTCGCTTTTTACTCCTTATTATAGCAGGATGTTGAGTTTATATGCAATTATTTTTCCTACATCAGGTTGATTACTAATAAAATCACGAACGCTAAAAATTTTTATGAGTACCTACAGATCGATGGAAATAGCTGAAACTATCAAGGCCATGTGCGCAATTGAAACTGTATATTAAATGAAGTAATTGTGTTAGGAATCTACTTAAGAATAAAGTGTTTTATAAAAACAGTACGCTACTGGTAACATCGCAATTTACACCGTTGATGGTACGATTTTTTTTACACCATCTTATGTCCATTATGAAATCTAAAACACATCAGCACTTGCTGATCTCCTTATAGCCCGTTATTTTTTTACTTTTACAATGCGCCATAAGTACTCGCCTTGTTATACCAAGAATAACAACCATTAAAGCGTATTACATAAAAAAACTGGTTGCTCAGGATATTGCAAATTTCACCTAAACAATCACAATTACGAGCAAATAAAACTTTTTAGACGTTAAAAGTAAACTCGCTTCGCAGACGAGACCAGTCAGAATTTAATAATTCTCCTCCTGCAATCTTCATGAACTTTTCAAACGGGAAATTCCAGTTCACACCTGTCAGTTGCATTAGTTATAGATTTCTGCCTGTGCTGCGACAAGCCCATGCAGGAGTTGTAGAACTCCTCGGCTCGAACTTCAATCCCGTTATAGCCTCGCCCTGTGACAAGAATAACTCTTGTTCGAATTAAAATTAATGCCGATGGAACTTCCACAGATGATGGGTAATTTCGGAGTAAATGGATTACTAATACAACTCCCTTGATGCCTGCTTTCAGTGACGTGGAACTTTCTTTAATACGTAATTAAGTTTGTAAAAATTGCGTTTTTGATGTTGCTGCAGGAGGTAGTAAAAGTAAAGGAAAACTTTGAGCTAGGTTTAAACCGGCGCACAATTTAGTGGAAGTCTTTACATAGAGCCTTGTTGTCATCTACTGCTAAATTAGCGTTATGAAAAAGGCCGCGACGTTGAAATTTTCCATTTTCCTTGGCGGTTTGACTCCGTCGAGCATGTAATTTTTTCTTGTTGCCGATTCTTTGATCTGAGTAATTACACTAGCGTGCAGCGGCGCAATTTATTTTTATTTTGAAAAGCGCGCAACTCCCGGGTAATTGTGAAAAATTAACGGTTGCCGCAAGATGTCAAAACTGCAAAACGCTATAATACGTTATTTTACCGGACTTATTTTTGTATTATATTGGATACGCGGCTCTTTAGCGAAACCAAAAAAAATCTCGAGCTTTGTTCTGGAAATCTAATTTATATGTAAATTCGTCAAAGTTATAATTTTTTGTTGTCCAACTTTTGGTAGACTAATCAAAGAGAGTAACTTTTATTGATTTATTAATGAAACGTAGTCGAGATTAATTTAATTAACGCAGATTTTTCTATTTTATGCAGCATCATCAAATATCGCGTCCTTCATTAATACATATTAAATTAGTAATATAACTTAATTAGAGCGAATCTAAATTAATCCTGCAGTCTCTATCCTTCTATATGCGCCAGGTCCTTATGAATGGAGTGATTATGTAGACTTTACAAGCAATTCATCGTTGTAATTAAAATGGTTTTTACTATTACTTTCATCAATTATGAACGAAAATAATATTATATTATGCTAATGAGTGAGATACGAATTTATTGCCTGATTTATTATTATTTTTTTACGAGCTGAGTTATTTAGTAGAATAAATATATCCGTTAATAAATTCAGGCATGGTTGATTTCTGGAGCAGCGTTTCGGTTTCAATCAATCTCAGAAATTCAATTTGATGGTATCACGCACAATTTCGGTGTTAATTCGAGATTATTATCGGAACTTTCGCTTAACCAAATCCTAATTTATTTTGAATAAATTATCAGTGAACAACTCAATTAATCAAATTTTTTGTTACCAGTGGGAATTCACGATGCAGATTTTAAAACGTGTGGCTTTAATTCGGTGCATAATGTCGTAAAACTAGCTCTATAGAAAACTTTAAAATGACATCTAAAATTTCGTACGTGAGGCGATGCATCAAATGCAGTCAAAAGCGCGAAAACAGTTGTTTGAAATGTATCTGATCGCTTTTACGCCGTTCCCCGGCCATTCGCGAAACTTTCGAAATAGAATAGAAAACAATAGGTTTTGTCCGTAGCGTCAAATTTCTATTTCGCTATACGTCGACTCTATATATCACTCGTAACTCCGTTTATGGCGCAAAAACACAATCAAAGTCCATTGAATCACAAACTTCATCTCTTTACGGTCGGAAAAATTTCATGTCCTATTTTCTCGCTACAAATTCTTGCCGGAGATGGACCGACATATCAAATTCAACAAGCGCCCGGCCGACGTTTTAAACTCTCCAATTCGAGAATTCACTGAACAATATACTACTGACGTATTTAATTAGTTTTTCATCATTATCGCGTACATGTTTACTCTTAGAGAAAAGCTCTAAATTACCTAACGAACAAGAACAACTTATCTGTGTAATGTACGATCGGGGCAGCGTGAAGTTCACGCCGAGAAATGCATTATCAAATCGTATGTGCATATTAATTTGATCTACCGATAAACTAATGGAGATTTATAACTCACAGGCTCCGATACGAATACTACGAGGTTCGATCGAAAAATCCATCCCCGCAACCCTCGTAATTATTGCTTAATTAATCGCTCCTAATTGTCCGTTAGTAAGTAATAAATTTTTACTGTTATAGGCGTCAGTAAATCCTGCGAGATAGCACGCCGGTAGGCGCAAATACCCTTCGCTGAATTAATTAACCGCATCTTGACACCTAAGAAAAGGGTCCTTCAGTACATCTGTCATTGTTGGATAGCGCCACCACCTTAGAAATATCTTCGGAATATCTCGAGAATATCCAGAATGATTAGTTTAATGGATTAAGGCATTATCATTCATTCTCACATACGTAGACAAATAGTATCGCTCAAATCTAGAGGGAGTTTGATAAGGGACGCCAGCCGCACATCAGCGTCGGCGTCGTTTCTTGTAGGGTATAAGTAAATAATAATGAGACCTTTGGGGTGTATATGGAACATTTGTTTCGGTTGATTTACAGTGTTAACACGATTTGTATATTTTCATTTTCTACCCTAAACAATTTGCATTTACTGGGTGACCCATTTAACTGTTAATTTGCGTTCTAAAGTATGTCGCTGAGTCATGTCGAAATTTTGGGCCCGAAAGCTCATTAAAGGTCTTTTGGTGTGTCTAAGAGCTTGCGATGCACTTCGCTTGTGCGAGGATTAAATGGAATCGAAAGAGATATCCGACCCGGGCTGACTTTCGCGTCGCGACGCCGACGGAAGTCGAGGTCTTTAAGAAGATTATTATCGACTTTGTCCCCGAAAAATATATGTCTGCGTGTACGTAATTAAGCGCGATTTTAAGTCAAGTTCGCCCTGTATGTTTTGTGAATTTTTTATACTGGAACAATATTAATGGCTTGCCAGTTCATTTACTCAGCACATTAATTAAAACAAATTTTTATATCGCGCATATTTCATCTACTAATACCAGGTTTCGCGTTTCACCAGATCGAATAAATCAATGCGTTATATTAAAATTAATCGTATTTATACTTGTGTTACGTATTAAACAAATTTCTTCGTTTGCGAGCCATCGTCTGCGGAAGATTTATTCGTTCGTAATCGCGAGCCGCCATGATGGAGATTAATATATTAATCTCCAATTCGGATTTTTTACAATACCGACAAGAACCGGTGATAAATGCAAAGTATTATTGGATGGTAATTTAACTCCGGGCACCGAGATAATGATTCGCTTTTATAAATCAATTCATCTGAGAATCTATTTCTATACCATGCTGGCCCGAAGTGATATGGAAATAGGAAAAACACAAGTGCGAGAAAGAGAGAATATGTCACCATAGTAATATCACTCGAGAGGGAGAGAGATGGTATTATAATTGAATGTGTTCTAAATAATTGTTCAGGACTGTTTTAGAATCATTTATGACTGTTTAAAAATGTTGGAACTGACTAGAACCATTTGAGGTAGTTCTGGATGATATTGGATTTATTTGGAACTATCCAAAATCAATCAGAAGAAATTTGGAACTCTATTGAACAGTTCTGGGCGATTTTTGATCCGTTTAGAACTGGGAAAAAATCATTTAGAAGAAGATTGACGATTTTAAGCAGTTCTATAGACGATTTTTGAACAATTTAGAAGTGTGCAAAATCATTTAGAAAAGATTCTGGACTATTTTAAACAGTTCTGGGCGGTTTTAGAACTGTGAGAAAGCATTTAGAAGAGAATTGGGACTATTTTAAACAGTTCTGGGCGGTTTTAGAACTGTGAGGAAGCATTTAGAAGAGAATTGGGACTATTTTAAACAGTTCTGGGCGGTTTTAGAACTGTGAGGAAGCATTTAGAAGAGAATTGGGACTATTTTAAACAGTTCTGGGCGGTTTTAGAACTGCGAGAAAGCATTTAGAAGAGAATTGGGACTATTTTAAACAGTTCCGGGCGGTTTTAGAACTGCGAGGAAGCATTTAGAAGAGAATTGGGACTATTTTAAACAGTTCTGGGCGGTTTTAGAACTGTGAGGAAGCATTTAGAAGAGAATTGGGACTATTTTAAACAGTTCTGGGCGGTTTTAGAACTGCGAGAAAGCATTTAGAAGAGAATTGGGACTATTTTAAACAGTTCTGGGCGGTTTTAGAACTGCGAGAAAGCATTTAGAAGAGAATTGGGACTATTTTAAACAGTTCTGGGCGGTTTTAGAACTGTGAGGAAGCATTTAGAAGAGAATTGGGACTATTTTAAACAGTTCTGGGCGGTTTTAGAACTGTGAGGAAGCATTTAGAAGAGAATTGGGACTATTTTAAACAGTTCTGGGCGGTTTTAGAACTGTGAGGAAGCATTTGGAAGAGAATTGGGACTATTTTAAACAGTTCTGGGCGGTTTTAGAACTGCGAGAAAGCATTTAGAAGAGAATTGGGACTATTTTAAACAGTTCTGGGCGGTTTTAGAACTGTGAGGAAGCATTTAGAAGAGAATTGGGACTATTTTAAACAGTTCTGGGCGGTTTTAGAACTGTGAGAAAGCATTTAGAAGAGAATTGGGACTATTTTAAACAGTTGTTCTGGACGATAGAACCATTTAGAACTGTGCAAAATCATTTGGAGGATATTTAGAACTATTTTGAACAGTTCTGGATGATACGTGGACCATTTAGAACAGTTCAAAATTATTTAGAAGATATTTATGACCATTTGAAACAATTCTGAACAAGATTAGAATCACTTAGAATAGTTCAAAATCGACGATTTGAGAATCATTTAGAAGAAATTTATGATCATTTGAAACAGTTCTGGACGATATTAGAACCATTTAGCAGAGTACAAAATCATTTATGTTTATTTAAAACCGTTTAGAACAGTTCAAAATCATTTAGCACAGATTTGTGACTATTTAGAACGGTCCACGACAAACTGGATAAACTCTAGAACCATTCAGAACGCTTTCAGTACAAATTAACTAAACATTTCCAATTAGGTACTAAATTTTGAATCTACTAGTACATGCAATACAATTCGACCCCGCCTGAATGAAACAACATTGAATGAATCCTCTCGCGGTACAAATACCGCATTTGACCGGAAACCGGGAACAAGTAAAACCGGAGAACATGCACCTACAACACAAGCCCCAGGTCGAGCCGCGCCGGCTCCCTTCCACGGCTAAACAGGTATCAGACGGTCGCACCTGCCCGCTTGATCTGCGATCGGCCACTCATCGGAGGCGGCGAATCCGCGGCTACCCCGTCTCCTCCGGTCGCCGCGTAGAAAGTGACCGATGCATTTCCTCTGTACACATACACGTTCGCTTCGCCCGGTTCATTTCTCATCGGTTTAATGAGCCCCGGTGGGCATGATCGATTAATTGAATGTCCGTCAGGTCCATTCAAACTAAGTAATTATTCGGCGATTTAGTTGTTCGATATCAAATTACGCTGCAACTAATTATAGCGGATGTTTTATACACTATGGTGGATTTATAAATATTTCAAAGGTGTAGTGTATATATACACTAGGTTGCTCCCTTTACCATGATATTCTAGTCTAACTAAGTTCATCTATTTCCCTTTGTGTAACGAGAGCTTTAATTAATTATGGTGTAAACGACGGAGCTTCAGCGTTTTAGATAACAGCTGAGTTAAATTACACCTACCCCCCGATTGTGTTTTTCAATTAGTTCATAACAGCCATCACTCATTCGCTGAGAGCTCGGATTTTTATTTGTACCTTTTCCTATTATCGTTGGCCGGACGATTCTGGCGAAATGAATGCGGTATAGAACGAAAATAAAGCGCTAAACCCGAGTTGAAACTTACATTTATAACACCTTTATCTTTATTAAAGCGTTTCGAGTCGCGTTTCTTTCGCGTCGCAAAAAGATCCTTCTAGCAGGAATCAATCAATGTAACATCCCCAATCGACTGGGGACCCGCCTTTTTTCCCGTTTTTATTCACCAGAAATTCTCTGCCTATCTCCGACCAGATGTTAATAAGTCCGCGCGGCTGAGTAATGGTGGCGGAGACACTGATAGCTGTTACTCCGGAACGTCAGGCCACTTTGTTGGCCCATCTTATTCTCCGGAGTTTTTTTCGAATGAAAAATGATCGGAAGCGGGCATTATTCCGATGTTGGCCACCTAACACTGTTGGGTACTCGAATGTATGTAGCGCATAGAAGGCTTGAAAGAGCTCCTTTCCATCTCTTGCTATTTAAACTTGAGTATACAGGCAAGGGCTAATTTGTATGCGAAATTGTATGAATGGGTGCAAAACAAAGACAACTTCAGTAGTCTCGTGTAAAGGAGAAAGAAAGTGTGAGATTGTGGGATTCTTGGATTGAGGACTTTCTTACTCTAACCACTGTTATTTTAATTTTTTTTTGTTTTATTTTTTTTTGCTTTTTAACTTCTAAATAAATCCTCAATACAAATTTTCAAAATTAAAAAACTTTTTTTTTTTATTTCATCTTCTCTCTTCTCTCTTCTCTCTTCTCTCTTCTCTCTTCTCTCTTCTCTCTTCTCTCTTCTCTCTTCTCTCTTCTCTCTTCTCTCTTCTCTCTTCTCTCTTCTCTCTTCTCTCTTCTCTCTTCTCTCTTCTCTCTTCTCTCTTCTCTCTTCTCTCTTCTCTCTTCTCTCTTCTCTCTTCTCTCTTCTCTCTTCTCTCTTCTCTCTTCATTAATATTCAACTTATTAACTTTAGTTCAACTTATAAAGCAGGCAATTATTATTATTTTTATTTAGAAATATTAACACAATTTCAACTTAGTTTTCTCTGAAAGAAATATCATTAATTAATTACACCCAAGACCTTGGAGAACCAAATTCAAAAGCCCCTCCAACAAATTCCACAGACCTTAAATAAACTCCATTACCATCAAACACCATCACCTACTCGAGAAAAAACCCCCGAAAAATCCTGCGGTAGCCAAGTCTTGAACCCGGACCTCCGGTATACAAGTCAACGAACAACCCCTCTGGCCCACGAGGGCCCCGCTAGTACTTTAACCAAAACTCGTATATAAGTTGCATCGCGATGATCTTAAATTATTTGTATATTGCAAAAATAATTTTTTTAACCGATTTTGATAAATTTTTTATGCATATACAGGGTGTTCCAAAAATAGGGGGTGGTTAAAAAAAGCGTATAAAAATTTTGTAAATGTGAAAATACATGAAAACGACCACTAAAAATGTCATACTGCATGTCTCATGAAAACGAGCCTTTAACGATATTAACGAGTTTGAAAAATGGAGAAAAAATCATCTCGAAGCGGCTCCGAGAGATTATATTATACCGGCGAGGAACGGGCGGCGAAAATTCTCTAAAAATTCTATCGGATAAGTGAGCTTTATCTGCCGGATCTACACTTGTAGCGAAATAAAATCCGAGATAATTACCGCCCATCAGGCGCGGAATGTCACTAAAATGTGGAAAACGAATTACGTCCCGGCGTTAATCGAACTCGATATACCTACAGAACCAGTTTAAATGCTTCAATATCTATACATATACAATATTTCTTTAATAGTTTAATCAACATCAAGAGAAAAAGCGCATCAGAGTGATCGCCGCTGCGCCATCCTGCGGGTAAAAAATGCGAAAATCGCTTCGGACCATTAAAAATAAACCTTTTTCAGGATCCGTACCTCTCGAAAGTAATTCCCTAATTACTTTTTACATCGTCGGTCAAGCTCGAGAAAGCGATCTCTTCACTCTGCGGTCCTATAAAAAGGACATAAATCTACTCGGGAAGCGCTGCTTTCTAAAAAAAGTGCATTATCGAGCCGCCCGTAAAACGGAAGCAGATGAATTCTTTCGGATATATATTTTGTCCTTTTATAGATAACAAATTTGTTTCCGAGCTGTCTTATTCATCAATAAATTGTTCTACAAGCCATTGAATCGATTGCATCCTTGTTGCAAAATTTATGAAAAATGTGTCAACTATAAAAAATGTAGAAGAGATTTGAAACAGTTCTGGACGATCGTAGAACCATTTAGAACAGTCCAAAATCATTTAGAAGAAATTTATGACCTTTTGAAACAGTTCTGGACGATATCAGAATCAGTTAGAAGAGTTCAAAATCATTTAGATAATTTTTAGGAGCGTTTGGGACCATTTAAAACTGTCATGGACGATATTAGAACTGTCCAAAATCATTTAGAAAAAATCTAGGACCATTTGAAATTCTTGATGATCAAAGAACTATTTAGAACTGTCCAAAATCATTTAGACGAAATTTATGACCATTTGAAGCAGTTCTGGAGAATATTAGGACTGCTTAGAACTGTACAATTCAATCATTTGGAAGAATCCTTTAGAAGGATCATTTGAAATTCCTGGATAATCCTTGAACCATTCAGAACTGTGCAAAATCATTTAGAAGAGATTTAGGATTATTTGAAACAGTTCTGGAAGATTTTAGAACCGTTTAGAACTATCCAAAATCATTTAGAAGAAATTTATGACCATTTGAAACAGTTCTGGACGATATCAGAATCAGTTAGAAGAGTTCATAATCATTTAGATAATTTTTAGGAGCGTTTGAAATAGTTGTGGACGATTTAAGTATCGTTTAGGACCATTTAAAACTGTTCTGGACGATATTAGAACTGTCCAAAATCATTTAGACGAAATTTATGACCATTTGAAGCAGTTCTGGAGGATATTTAGGACTGTTTAGAACTGTACAATTTAATCATTTAGAAGACTCCTTTAGAAGGATCATTTAAAATTCTGGATGATCGTTGAACCATTGAGAATTGTCCAAAATCATTTAGAAGATATTTAGGATTATTTGAAACAGTTCTGGAAGATTTTAGAACCGTTTAGAACTGTCCAAAATCATATATGAGAGATTTATGACCATTTTACCCAAGTTACAAATTTATCCTTTTGCAATTGTGTACATTTTTGTTAAAAAACATAGGCTCATGAATCTTGCTGGAAACGAACCCGATATTAATTTTAATCTTTTATAACCCAAAGCCCGGCGAGCTATAACATTCTATCTCCAATTCGCATCGTGTGTGATGCGTAAATAAAAAACGAGCATCTCGAAAACGAGATTTCTATCGCGCATCTAGCGCAAAAAGACGATGGAAAAACGGGCAAAAATCCACCAGTATTTCTAGTTCTGTCCCATGGCCGATGCCCCGCCGTATTCCGGTTAATAAATTATTTTTCGCCGGACGCGTGTTTATGAATATGTAACGAAATATAAATGGGAATATCGAATATGCAATTTTCCCGTAAAATAATGTCATTCCGCGATAATTGGAATAGATTTCGCGTCGCATGGCACAAACTCGCCAAGTGAAAGTTTAATTATTATATTAATTACTTTTGTATCATTTTACGTCGAGTGTAGCGATGAAATTTTCCTATTAAAACATTGAAAATTTACCTCGCTAATCGCTAAATAAAACACACACTTCAACTCGAAAGGGTAGTTAGTTTTATTTGCTCTTGCACAAATAGATTATCTATCAATAAATACAAGCATTACCTCTGTACATTACCTACAAGTTTCGCAGTGCTGCCATACCTGCAGGGCACCAATTTAATAACAACCTCAACAGGAACACAGCAGAAATCGAACAGGCCAAGGCCCCACACACCGGCAACCGACTTTTTCTCAGGAGATGTGATCATCACACCTGCTGCAAGGGAATGCGGACCCGCTCTCATTGTTGCTCTATACGAGGTAGCTTCGAAAAATACTCCTAACTTATTAGTTGGTTAGAGAAAATATTTCCCATTGTGCTGGATTAAAATTAATCCGGGTAACGCCGGCTCGTAAAATAGAATGTTTGTTATTCGAAGTTTAAGAGAGATTCCTGCCGGGGAGACGCGATAAAAATGAGCGTGAAATTTCTTCGAATGACAGCGATGTAAAGAGGAAAAAAAGCAATTGCGAGTTAACTCCCGCTTATATAAGGTTGAACTTTTAATTGCCTTTTACTTTTTATGGCTACTAACCTGGTCAACGATAAAAAAAACAACGCAATGAAATTAGAAGCAGTTAGCGAAACGAGAGTGGAAATTACAAAAAATCTTAATATTTTCCCCGCGATCGGGTTATTGATTTCGCATTCAATTACTTTTGTGGGAGTTCATAAAACGCGCACTAATCCTTCCCGGATAAAATACTTTATGATAAAAAAAATAACGAAAACGCCGAGGAATTTAATTAAAGAAGTTCCCCATTCTCCAGCGCAGAGAAAGAGATCTCCTTTTTGCTTTCCAAACTTCGCGAGATGTAACGTTTCCCGAAGTTATTTAAACATCCGCGGCCGATTGTTTTCCTTAGATTACTCACTTACCTAAAACTCGTCAAAGCAGGCGGTACTTTATTCGATCTAATTATAATCGAAGGGATCAAATCAACCGAGAAATTTAATTTTCAAACCTCCAGCAATCGAATTCTCCGGCTACCCGCTCATCTAGCATCACTGTTTTCGGTTTTTCCATGTTGATTTTGCCCCCGGAGAATTTCCAAGGTAAGTAATAACATTAGGAGGAATCTTTTCCACACCGGAATCGAAAATTTATTACCTACTACAACTAAAAAGAATATTAAATCAACAGCACACTTGACTCGATCCTCCAACATCTTCAGCTATCCCTGCTGGTCTGTATCTAAACAAATTTGGACAAACAAAACGGGCAACAATGGCAAAGCGGCACAACAAGAATCTGCGACTGGTGGCATTTGGGCTTCACGCACATTACATTGCTGCAATCGTCGATTCCCAAGCACCTGGTGCTCACGCACTTCTTGCAGCATTTCCCGGGTATCGTCTTGGGGACCTTGTGCGGCCTGCAGACGGGCTCCGTGCAGTTGTGGCGCTGGCACTCCTCCTGCGAGTACAGCCTCTGTTTAATGCAAATGGGGCAGCATCTGCACTTGACTTGTATGGCGGCTTCGTTGGGCTTGCAGCTGAGAGGACCGCAGGCGACCTTCGAGCAGTCCATGGTTTTGGTTTGGCAGGTTTGGGGTTCGCAAACGGGGCAGCACTCGCATTTGGGGACCACTGGTGTTTGCCAGAACTTGCAGCGGTTGGGGAAGCACAGGGTGGATTTGCACTCGGCTGGGGTTTTGCAGTCTTTAGGGAGGCATTGTTGGCAGCACTTGCACGGTACTTCTTTGAGGACTTCGCCGGGTGGGCAGGTTTTCTCGGGGCATGTGATGTTTGCGCAGTCTTCTGGGAATTGGCAGTCTTTTGGGATGCATTGGGGACAGGTTTCGTTCTCGAATCGTTTTATCACTTCGTTGGCGTTGCACGAGAGACTTAGGCAGGAACTGAATTCGTTTAGATTTGTGCCTATGGAGTATATTTGAAGGAAAACTAACGCTCGGATGTAGAACATTTTTCTGCGAAATTGTGTTTGTTGTAGCAAGCACGCAAATAATTGTAAAATCGCAAAAAACGTTGTATTTATATGAATAAGTTTCGATAATCCTGTGTTTTTGTTTTTCGAAATTTCCCATTAAAATGTCGCTCTCGTGATTATTTATCGCATGAACTTTCTATTTTATTATTTGCTTTATCTCGCATTATCTATTTAATTATTGCACCGTACAGTCCTGGGATTCCTATAGAGAATAGTTTATAAAAATATTTTCGTATCCATGTATAACAGCAGGATTAAAGTAAATATATTTGCACACCAATTACAATTTTGCAGTAGTTAAATGTAATAACTTGCACCGGAAAATCCGGGACCGTAAAATTCGAAGACATCATTCCGGTTTTTCGCCGCGATAAACTCGAGTGTTTAATGATATTCAATGAATTTTAAACCATTGCATATTGGTTTCGACCGAAACGTGCATTGCACTATTTATGAGTTTTTGCTAAATTTTTATTGCAGCAATAAACACTTTTATGCTTCCATAAACCATTTTATTTTTCCTAAATGAAATTTAGAAACTCGCAGCTGAGTCCAGCAAATAATACAGGAATAATTTAAACTGTTATTTTCTTGCAAAATCGTAGGTATATTAAATAATTAAAATCGCGAAAAATGTAGTCTTTACAGCAGGAGTTGAGCAGGTAATGAGACGGGTGCTACAAGACCGCATTCTCAAATATTACACGTAGTATCGTCGCAGCAGTAACGGAAGCCGTTTAGGAAATATAAACGGAAGTCGCGAGATGATTCCAGGTTGGCTGGAAGTTGCCACCGGAAGTTAAAAGCGAAAACGACAACGCGAACTCCTGTTCCGATTGCAGGAACACCGAATTACCAAGTCGTTGTAACTCATTTAACCTGCTTTTTCAAAGTTTTCTAAAGATCTTCCGCTGAGACAAATAGTTGCTTTTTTGACTACATTTTTTTGTGAAATTCAATGGAGAAGACCACGACTTTTTTTTAATTTTTTTTTTCAAAACCGTGTGTTCTAAGAAGGCGCGTAATGAAATTTTTATTTTTTTCTGTGGCCAAATAAGGCCGCAATTAATTTTTAAAGTTTGAAAAACGTCACACAATCGTCATACACTCTGCTCCAATCAAAGCGAGAGTTGCAAAGAGAAGTCACATTTAGCAAGTTTGCCACGTTTCCTATTACTCTTCTTTACTCCGCAAAATGTGCGTTTTTTTGTATATTTATTGCAATAAATATTTTCTGATTTATCCATTTCTTCCATTACCTAATGGATAATTCGATATATTAATATAGAAATAACATCTTCATCTGTATAAATTGTAACCGATTTTCGTGTTAAAAACACAAATAATGGTCCTGAAAAATTTATTTGGCAACAGTCTTGTCAACTTCAATATTATCAGTAAAGTGTTTTGTGCCGAACTGCAATTCGTGTAATTTGTTTTGTGCATTTTTCAGAAAAATCTGACAAATGACAGTTTGATTTTTGTTCGTTTGTGTATTCTTTGTTACTGCGTTCGAAAATTCATACTATTTACTATACAACAAAACGTGAGTGGTTTATGATTGGTTGATAAGGTATGAGTCAAAACCCGAAATTTTTAAATTTCAAAGGGCTTTATCTTTTTAATTATAACACATTTTGAGCAACTGAAAACGGTTTTGAGCTCTAATAAATCATTTCTAATCGTATCTTTTGCCGAAATCCGCGTATCTCACATCGTGGTCTTCTCCATTTGTTGCTTTGTGAAGCAGCATTTTAATGAATAAGTAGGTGCACTGGTTAATCAGCGTATTGCACCTGCTTAAAACCACTTAAAATCTCGTCAGCGCCTTCTTTCGTAAATCCATTTCTAGTACTACAAAAAGCTCAATTTATTAAATGGAAGCGTTCTTCGCGGTACGAACAAAAACAATGCTCAAAGATACGACATGCATTAACATCCACACAGCCATTTAATTACGCGCTATAAAACAAGTTTTTAATTACAATAACGTCCGTATTGACCAATCTAAACCGAGTAATATAAACTTTAATAGTTCAACTGCGGCTTACACATTACCATTATATAGAGTGGCCGGAAATTTCGCCAAAACTTAGAAATCATTTACCCAACTGCGTTGTTTATTCGCAAATATGCAGCTTCCTTGGGCTACTGTTTGACTTTGAATGATTACTCTTGTTGCACACACCGCGCTTTGTAAGCAGATAAAACGCTCCCTTTGCTTCCATTACAAAGGGATTTAACCGATTTCGTTCGCGCATCCACTCCGCCAAAGATGAATTGCACAGAGCAGAAATTTTGCAATATTTCCCTTTATACTGCAATACGTTTTATATTAGACTCGCCTAGTTGTGTAATGGAATTTCGCAGCGTATAAAATATTTGCAATTATGTGGTACATTTCCATGAAATAATCGAGCGATCGAATATCAAGTGTACAGCGAAGAACGTCCTCGAGAATCCTCGTGTTACCTTTGATTAAGAAATGGGCGCGAGTTAAGGATAAAATTTGAGTATCGTGCGGACCGGAAAGGAGAGAAAATTGAATTTCTACTCTATTTGGTCGAACGAACTGCGGTAAAATCCCTTCGAGGGGTCACACGCGTGGCGAGCGACCATAAAGACTGACTTTGCATGCCTGCTGACCTTTTGACACTTTAATCACGGTCATTCGAGAAGTTATCGCCTTCATGTTGTGAACAATATGTCACCGTAATTTTCGGTATAATACTTAAAAATTGAACGGCTTTTAAATAAATACGTGACCCCACTTATACAGGGTTATTCTAGTTCGATATATCTTTGAAGCGTGTGAGAAATATTACAACTTGGCAACACCGCGAATCGTCATCTCTGGATTAGGGTAAATCAAAAATTGTTTAACTTCGAAACGAAATTTATATAAATATAAAATTCGTTTTTTTTGTGTTATGGCCAGCTGTGCATCGAGAGCGGCTGCCGTTTTTGGATTTTAATATTATAAGCTCGCAATTGTTTTCCAATTAAACGGGCGACTGAACTCCATAATTTCTCATTTAGTTTCAGATTGAATTTTATTTGGAATTATTGTCACGTATATGCAGCAGGACCGGGGCGATGTGCCTCGCGCACTCCGCATCGAGACAGTTCCCCGGACGTTTTAATGGGCAAAAAATTGATAATCTTTGCGGATTCCGGGTTTATTTTTGCGGCAAATGCGAGTTGTTTACGGTTGATTTCGCCCAGGAATCAAGTCGAATTTGATTCCGATTTGATTGCGTCAAATGAAATGTATTAAATTTCGGATGGAATAAATTTGCACATTTTGTTAGTTGAATTTATTCTTTCGTAAAAATTAATTAGTATATACAATGGAGAAGACCACGATGTGAGATATGCGGATTTCGACAAAATATACTATTAGAAATGATTTATTAGAGCTCAAAACCGTTTTCAGTTGCTCAAAAGGTGTTATAATTAAAAAGATATAGCCCTTCGAAATTTAAAAATTTCGGGTTCTGACTCATAAGTCTTCAACCAATCATAAACCACTCACGTCTTGTTGTATTCTAAATAATATGAATTTTCGAACGAAGTAACAAAGAATACACAAACGAACAAAAATCATACTGTCATTTGTCAGATTTTTCTGAAAAATGCACAAAACAACTTACACGAATTGCAGTTCGGCACAAAACACTTTTGATAATATTGACGTTGACAAGAATGTTGCCAAATGAATTTTTCAGGACCATTATTTGTGTTTTTAACAAGAAAATCGGTTACAATTTATACAGATGAAGATGTTACTTCTATATTAATATATCGAATTATCCATTAGGTAATGGAAGAAATGGATCAATCAGAAAATGTTTATTGCAATAAATATACAAAAAACGCACATTTTGCGGAGTATAGAAGAGTAATAGGAAACGTGGCAAACTTGCTAAATGTGACTTCTCTTTGCAACTCTCGCTTGGATTGGAGCCGAACGTATGACGATTGTGTGACGTTTTTCAAACTTTAAAAATTAATTGTGGCCTTATTTGGCAACAGAAAAAAATAAAAATTTCATTACGCGCCTTCTTAGAACACACGGTTTTGAAAAAAAATTAAAAAAAAAGTCGTGGTCTTCTCCATTTCATACATACGCAGCGAACATAATCGAAATTTGATTGGCATTAAAATTTAATCTACAGATCGACAGGAATAGCTGAAGTCAAGTGCGCACAGTATTCGATTATTGATAATAAAAAGCAGATTTATATTCTGCAGTAATCCTTGCAGGATTCGCGGCCGCGTTGATGTGTTAATGCCGCCTTTGTTTTGTTCAATTTTATTTGATATGGAGTTTCACTCCTTTTACTCATCATAAACAAGGAAACCGCGGTGGCGGTTTGTTTTCCGGCTTTCGACGCTCCGCTTCTCTGAATAGTCAAGTACGTAGGCGAAGAATGAATTTTCCATAAGAGGATTTTCAAAGGGTTTTTTTTTAATTAAAAGTAAAGAGTAACCGATCTTCCGCGAGACGGATTAATTTGCCAAGTATTCGGAACTTTGAGGATGGTTAATTTTTTTTGTTATTATACGAAACTAAACTTTTGTACCGCTTGAATGCTTTGATAAGTTTGAGCTAATTAACTATAAAATATTCCCTTTATCTTACTGCATGTAGGTACTCTTTTATTACTCCTGCATGTCCAAGTTTATGTACCCATCGAAATATTCCTAATGCATTAAAATCGTATCAGAAACCATCGTTTTATAGCCCAAACTCAAGCAGCAATAAATTTGAAAAATATTCCAGTAATCCACTCGGGTATATAGAAGACGTTTCGAATTAAACAGCATGCATCATTCGGAATTTATCGATAATTTTTTGTACCGCTTTTGCGAAATTTATGCGTCACTTCTCCACACAAAGGCCACCTCCAAATTGAAAATGGCAAAAACTTGCGCAAAACCCGCCCTTTGTTTAGCGTCAGGGCGCAAGAATTATTCTCCTTTACCCTTCGAATTAATATCTCCGCAATTAACTCGCTTCTAATTAGCAATTTCGACGGTTTTTAATTGAATTGTTGCGTCGCGACTAATGATACCATCCAGATGGCGGTGGAATCGATACCAATTTGTTGCGGTCGCGCGAAAATGCGTGTAACAATTTCACACGCCGTGCACACTTCACTGACAATTTATTTGTGCCACGGTAACGACCTCATCATTTCGCCCAACAAGAAAAAAACCCGCCGAATAAACGAATCAATAAGATGTAATGACATTTGTTTCAACCAATAGAGCGGTTACAGACCGACTCCAATAGCTGCAAACTTCAAGTGTACATGCGTGTAGTATAACAAGTTCTGTATATATAAAACGAAAAGCCTGGAGCAACGTCCGTCATGGAATTGATGAAATTTCCCAGATAAATCCACCGCATCTTTTAATTGGTAGTTAATCACTAGTTTCTGCTATTTAAATACGGAGGCTCGCGTTCATTTACATGGGAGGATGTCGTCCGAGGGATAAATTGACTCGTCTCGAACTGGATTATTATGTTTGTTAAATGGTTTCGAGGAATAAGATCGAGCTCTAAACTACAAATTAATTATTCAGTTAGCTACGCGAGATTTATTTATGGCGTTCTGCTGCCTCGAAAATTATACCTAAGAGTAAATGTGCATCGGATGCACCATTAAAATTAAGTCCGAAGATAACAATTATTTATGTATTGCTTGTTATAATTCTTAAGCGCATCTAACTCGCGCAACTCGCGTCTTCTGTCACTGCTGCTGATCTGTACATATTTTTTATTTTAGGTATACTTATGACACCATCTTCAAAGGCCTCTAGATCCTCCAAGGGCACAAGTTTATTAGAACTATTTTTACACACACTATCTATTAACACCCTGTATAATTTGAGATATGAAGAAAAGTCCTGGAGATGCGTAAGTGTAATTATTATTGAAGACCGCTATCTGCTCGATTATATAGTGTTTGTATTAAAAATCAGTTTCCGGTGCTTTGAAATTACACTTTTATTCTTCATTTAACTCAATATATCACTGTTATTAACCGCACTCTATGATTATTGTGCATTTGCAGGAATGTCCCGGCGCAGGAAATGTAAATTATAGAACCACTATGGGTTGTAATTTCGATACGAATTCTTCTATTGTATTGATGCTACAGCTTTTCAATTTTTCTAAAAAAAACACTGTTGTCACATGCTATAATTTGTCAAAGAAATTATTAAAGATAGAAATTTTTTCCCAATATAACACATTTTTTTTATCTGCATGTCACATGATTCCTTGATGATATAGTAGATATGTCAAGTAATAATTTAAGTAAATTACACATAATTATCTAATTACACATAAATTTATGAACATAACGCTTTTAATTAAATGAGATAATTAGTAAATTCCATTAGAAAAAGATTACATACTTATCTCTATATTGTAACATTAAAACAATCTGATATTATTTTATCTGAAATCTTCATTATATGATCGATATTGATTTCATTGAATTGTACTTTTTCCTTCAAGTACATTTCTATTAGTGCAAGTATTTCTACCAAAATGGTTATAGCCAAAGTTTATAAATACCAATATAAATTCAGGGGCTTTCCTAAATACACTGACTTGAAAATAACCGAAGAGGAGCTGCCAGAAATTCGAGATGGAGGTAGGTTAAAAAATATATTAAAATTTTATTTACCCAGCAGGAAATAGTGTTTGTTTCGCATATTCTGCAGAATTTTTGGCTGAAGCTGTTTACCTCAGCATTGATCCTTACATGAGGGCGTATGCAAACTCCTTGCCAGTTGGATCAACTATGATTGGTACACAAATAGCTAAGTAAGTAAAATAAAATCGCTACTTTACAACCAAAATAATGAACCTATTTTAGAATAACACAGAGCAAAAACCCCAAATTCCCTGTTGGTAAATACCTGCTAGCAGACTTCGGTTGGAGAACTCACACCATTTCCAACGGTGCCAACGAAAAGGAGATGATACCACAACAAATCTTACCACAACACGACAACATACCACTCTCATACCATCTAGGAATCCTAGGTCTTATAGGGTGAGCAAATAACAACAAATGTCGGTTATCTATAAACATAATCTACTGTGTAAAATAATTCCAGATACACGGCCTATTTCGGTTTGCTAAATATTTGCAAGCCCAACGAAGGAGAAACGGTCGTCGTATCTGGAGCAGCTGGAGGTGTCGGTTCATTAGTTGGACAAATAGCGAAAATTTTGGGCTGTACGGTCATCGGTATAGCGGGATCGGATGAAAAGGGTAAATGGCTGACGGGCGAGCTGGGATTCGATCATTTTATTAATTACAAAACTGACGACGTCAAAAAGGCGTTGAAGATCGCCGCTCCTAATGGAGTGGACTGCTATTTTGATAATGTAAGTGAATACTATAAATGATGAATATTATTAGTAAACTGTGTTGTTAATTGTAGGTTGGTGGTGATGTCAGTTCTAAGGTGATTTATCAGATGAACGAATTCGGGCGTATTGCTGTATGTGGGTGCATTTCCAATTACAACAACATAAATGAACCTGAAGGTAACATTTATAAATCTCTAATTCATCCATTTTTATCACAAACATTTATCAATTATTTCATAAAACAATCACTCATATATCTCAATTTTTTTTCATACAAGTATCTAATTATATTGCTTTAATTGTCCTCAAAAGTTGTTCTAGTTGTGACCCAAATAGATTTTTCCATTTATAGGAACAATTAAGTACACCTTAAGTAATTACCAATAAATATTTTAAACGAAAACAAATAAATTATTCAGCCATCTACACGCACAAAAACATTTTGTTTGGCCTTAAAGAAACATTTCTTCCCCTATTGAATTGTGTGCGCGTGTTTGTTTAAGAGGATTTTTTCACCACACACCAGAAATATTTAGGAAAATAATTTCGTTCGCAGACGTTCTTCTCCAATTCCCAATAACCTTCAAACAGTTACGAATGGAGGGATTCGTGGTGTCGAGATGGGCCGGCAGATTCGCCGAAGGTAGCCAGCAGTTGCTTGAATGGATCAAAGAAGGGAAATTGAAATACCGCGAAACCGCCACCGAAGGTTTCGAAAACACCTTTCAAGCGTTCAAAGAGATGTTGAAAGGGGGCAACGTCGGCAAGGCCGTTGTGAAAGTTTAGAATAAAATTAATGCTTTAATTGGATTTTTTTAACCTCCTCCAAAATGAATGAAAAACCTATATCAAAGTCAATAAGATTACAGCCGCAACCTATATCAGCGAAAGCCGGGCTACGCAGATATAGCTCGCTTTAATTTCGCTCTGTATTAATCAAGGCGAAGATTAACTATATTGTTTTGATAAAATATGCAAATTCCCGCTAATTTGGGAAAAGGGACGGCTCAATAAACCCGCATCGAAACCCGCCTTTAAAACTCCCCATTAAACATATGATTGTCAAAATTCTAGTCAAAATATCTCACAAGCAAATCCCACCATGTTTCTCATCGGTATCAAAATTCTCGTTGAATAAAATGCACAGTTCAATAACAATCCGCAATGGCTGGAAGGGAAATTATTCAAATACATATCGGACAAGCCGGCGTTCAGCTGGCCAACGCCTGTTGGGAGCTCTATTGTCTCGAGCATGCAGTCAAATTCGATGGTACATTGTACGATCCAAACCAGGCGGAGGACAGCTACAGCCCTTTTTTCGCCCTCACCGGAGCCGGCCAGGTCGTACCCAGAGTATTGATGATCGATTTGGAACCAACAGTTATCGATGAGATACGAACTGGATGCTACAGGTACTCTATTAACTTCATAAGACTCTTAAATTGTAATGCACAACTTCAGGAAATTGTTCCATCCGGAGAGGTTGCTCACCAGCAAAGAGGACGCTGCTAACAATTTCGCTAAAGGAATGTACGGAGTGGGCCAGGAAATGGTGGATTTGGCTATGGACAGGGTCAGGAAAATCGTTGAAGAATGTGGAAATATGCAGGTGGGTTTACTTATAATCGAATCAATTTAGTTTGTAATGGTTGCAAATTTTAGGGGTTTTTGATATTTAGAGCATACGGTGGTGGTACGGGCGGCGGTTTCGGCTCCACGTTCCTCCGGAACCTCGAAAACCACTTTTGCAAATCGTCCATCTTGGAGTTCGTGGTGTTTCCTTCCCCTAAATTATCAAACATTATAGTAGAACCGTACAACACTGTACTGTCTACCCACGCTTCAACCGAGTACCAAGACATAGCTTTTATACTAGACAACGAAGCCATTTACGATATCCTTAGCTCGAAACTCGGCAACCCCAGGCCAATGTACTCCAACGTAAACAGAATTATAGGTAAACAAACAATTTCAATCCTCTACATTATTTCATACACTCAATTCCAGGTCAAGTAGTATCCAACGTCACCGCTTCTCTAAGATTCGAGGGAGCTCTAAACGTAGACCTCTCGGAGTACCAAACCAATTTAGTACCATATCGAAGAATACACTATCCTATAGTAGCGTATGCTCCATTTGTACCAAGCAAAAGACTCTTCCACGAGCAATTCTCGGTAGCCTCGTTAACCAATTCTTGCTTCCAAGCCAGCCATCAGCTGATAAAATGCGACTCGAATCAAGGTACACTCAAGCTCGCGCAGCGAGCCTCATGTTACAAACTATTTTTTTAGGTAAATACGTGTCTTGTTGTCTGCTCTACCGTGGCGATGTGGCTCCTGTCGACGTGAACAACGCTGTGGTGAACATTAAACACACCAAGAACGTGCAGTTCGTGGATTGGTGTCCCACGGGTTTCAAAGTGGGCATAAATTACATGCCGCCGATCGCTGTGCCTGGGGGAGACCTGGCTAGGGTCACCAGGGCCGTGACGACGTTGTCCAACAGCACCGCCATTAAATTCTACTGGTTGAAGATATTGAAGAAATTTAACGTGATGCTGCGCAAACGAGCGTTTGTCCATCACTACGTGTCCGAAGGTATGGAGGAGGGGGAGTTCCTGGAGGCCAAGGAGAACCTGAAGGCTCTGATTTTGGATTACAAAGAAATGGAATCTTAAGCTGTAGTTTTATATTTATAATAAATTGTTTCGATAGCATTAATTAAGCGTTTGGATCTTCGGGTTATCTAAGAATTAAAATTCCCATTAACTTAAATACATTTCATTTAAAATGTACATATTTCGACAGTAATGAAATGGTCTCTTAAAATATTTCCATGTGATTGACATTTGGAGCTGGTCTAATTAAAGCCACCTCCGAGTCTCCTTTTAGGAATTCAACAAACCGCGGATAATTAAAATACAATATTAAGGTAGTAGCCGATGAAAAATTCAACCGAAACTGTCGAAGCCAACTCATTGAATAATTCATTTTCCAAATTCGAATGGCTACGCGAACTAAAAGAAAACCCGCCCCGCTTTCCGCCGGCGAAAATCCGAAGGTGCATTGTTCGGCAACCTATTAATAATGGTTAAGATGGAAGATATACATTTCGAAAATGCTTTCGCTGTAAACGCTATAACCTAACACAATGCGAATCATCTCCGCCAGCGTCTCTCCTAATCACAATACTTCCTCCCAATATTTCATTCCGCGGATTTAAAATATTAAAGACGGATTAGCCCCGCTCAGTGGCGTAGAAAATTGCGATTTACCCGGCAATTTATACGCAAGAATGAGGTAACAAGAAGCTTGTTCAATTAATATAATAATAATAAAATTATGTTTATGGGAATACCAAGAAGTTGGTGATTGGATTGGTGTTAGGTGGCATCAAAGCAAGTGAATAAATTAATAGAAGAAAGTATTAGTTCCGTCACTGTTCTCGACGAAGAATTAATTAACAATTTCCCAAAGGAACTGGTTCATATCAATCAAGCTTAGCGTAATAGCTATTGTGAATTCATCATCTAATTGTATAGTGGTTTCGGTACTGTTGTAAGTAAGTACAACACGAACATTAACTGGATGTGGAAGATTTACAGCGCATTTTATAATGCTAAACTTCGCTTTGAATATTTATCGTCCGGCCGCAGCCCGCCCGTTTGATCTTCCCAAGGCGCAAATTGAAATAATATCCGAAGAAATTAGCGCCCAAGAGAAATGTCGCTCACAAAGAAAATCCATTTAAATTCGTTACATTAAACATTAAATACATCGCAGTGAAATATATACCCCCACGATAATCCCGAGGTTCTTTTTTTCTGCAGAGACAACGCATTTTCGGCTCTGCTAATACAGACATCAATCAGAAACGTTTCCGCCTGTAAAAGATTAAATCAGCGATATCCTCCATTAATTTCCAAATATCCCTTGCCTTAAATCTGTTCTGCCATCTGTCAAGTGTCTATCGGGGGAATCTCAGCCACCCAATCGAGAATGTACTGCTTTAGTAGGCGAGTCACTGCATCAATAATATTTTATTTCCTAACCAGTATACAATCCAATTTATAATAACTAGTAGATACATGTATATAGTTATCTTAATGAAGTTTGTTGTGATTAATTGTAGTGTTTTTCGGGGGCATTATGTGGGGTATTAATCGGGCTTTGGGACTATTATACAGATATGAGAAACGGAGCAAAGCAAGTAGCTAATTTTATTTGGGGTGGACGCAATGAGGCGTCCTGGAGGGCTGCGCATTGATCTCGGAATTGACGCGGCTCAATGATCGGGAATCCCGGAGAATCAGGATAGCGGGGAATTGAATTGTCGGGCTGGAGATAAGACGGGAAATATGTGGCAGATAAACCGGCTGGAGCGGGACGGTTGAAAAAATATGTATAAGTCATTCGAGTGGAGTTTTTATTTCGGGGATTTGCGAGCGAGGGGGCGGGCGATACAGGGCGCGGCACGTTTTCGATCTTTGCGACCTTTTAACTGCCCGACTATTACCTTAAAAGCATAAATTTGATTTACGTTCTGCTCCATAATGCGCTACCAGCATCCCGCTGTCCGTTTTCTATTAAATTATCGGGTTATTCGGGCCGGAATCACGGCTACGTTACACCTCGAATTCGATAAATTTTCCCGAGGATTATCGACTCTAACTCAGCTATTATTGCTACCGACTTTTCGGACTGAAAGCAAATTATCGTGTAAAATATAGCGCCGATTTCTCTTGTTTTTACAAATTAACTTTATACAGAACTTTTCACGGTATAATTATGAAATTTTACTTGGATATTACTTCGTTATCTTAAATGGGACACCCTGTATATTATTATATTTTTAAATTCTACTCGATGCGCTGATTACAAAAAAGGTTCATACTTATAATAAAGGCTATACAGCCACTTAAAAATCACAAAATTTTTACTGTAACTGGATCTAAAAACCATTGTACCCATATAATTTGGGTAGAACTCTCCTGAATCATCTAGAACCATTTTGGAACCGACCAGGATCATTTGAATCAATCAAGAATAATCTTAGAACACTTTAGGATTGTCCAGAATCATTTAGAACAGTCCAGAACCATTTAGAACCGTTTTAGAGTTCACTACAACAATTTAAAACAGTTCGGCATGCTCTTAAAACCATTTAGAACAATTTCAGGACTATTTAGAGCGGTCCAGGATAAACTAGAACTGTCCAGAACAATTTTAGAATGACTACATTTACCATGAAAATATCTGTATATAGTTTGTGTAAAACAAAGTTTTGGCGAATATGACGAGCATATAACATTGTTTTGCAAAAACTATACATTTTTGGGATGAAAATTAAAATGGGGATTTATTAGAACGAATGTATTACGTGCTTCATATTCCTGCGCGATGAATCCGTTTAATGCTCGACAAACGGCGTTGAATTTTCAGTTTTCTCCGGGTGCCAATCTTTACAGTCAATAAAATTGTTTAGGAGCGATAAAAGGACAGATGTGAATTAAATTCCGTTCGATATAGCCGGGGAATAGATGTTTTTTTTGAGTTTATATTCCACTCTATTTTCTTGAAACTTTGTATGGGAGCCGCTGCGGGAGCGGGCGAGTTATTTCGATTTTTTATGTCGAGCGGGGCCCGGACCGGACGCGTTTTTATTAGCGGCGATAAGAAAGGAAAAATGTTGTTCATTCCATTTCGGGAATTTTAATTCTACGTTCGCATTGCCGGGAAAATCTGTCGGGCTCGATCTTAACACGGGAAAACGTTTCCGTTCGAGTGCTTTTGTTTTTCGTAGAGTCCAACAGTGAGGCAAGAAAGACCATACAGTCATCCGGAATGGACCCTTTTTTTCCCCGTAGCTCCTGCTTTTATTCCGTTCCATTAGTTTTCAATCCCGGGGTAAAGGAAAATTTGAAAATTTGAAACGTTGAAACGGATTTCCTCTTAAAAATGTTATGACGCAAGAAATACATATGCGGATGAATAAAAAGAGGTTTATAGCTCAGTGCAAGTTGCCAAAAAATCGGAAAATTGTAGAAAAAATCACACTAAATAGATACAAAAAACATTGTACCAATATAATTTGGGTAGCTCTATCTATTCCAGAACACATTAGAACTGTCCTGAATCATCTAGAACCATTTTAGGACTGACTATTCAGGATAATCTTAGAACATTTTAGGATTGTCCAGAATCATTTAGAACAGTCCTGAATCATCTAGAACCATTTTAGGACTGACTATTCAGGATAATCTTAGAACATTTTAGGATTGTCCAGAATCATTTAGAACAGTCCTGAATCATCTAGAACCATTTTAGGACTGACTATTCAGGAAAATCTTAGAACATTTTAGGATTGTCCAGAATCATTTAGAACAGTCCTGAATCATCTAGAACCATTTTAGGACTGACTATTCAGGATAATCTTAGAACATTTTAGGATTGTCCAGAATCATTTAGAACAGTCCTGAATCATCTAGAACCATTTTAGGACTGACTATTCAGGAAAATCTTAGAACATTTTAGGATTGTCCAGAATCATTTAGAACAGTCCTGAATCATCTAGAACCATTTTAGAACTGACTATTCAGGATGATCTTAGAACATTTTAGGATTGTCCAGAATCATTTAGAACAATCTTGAATCATCTAGAACCATTTTAGAACTGACTATTCAGGATAATCTTAGAACATTTTAGGATTGTCCAGAATCATTTAGAACAGTCCTGAATCATCTAGAACCATTTTAGAACTGACTATTCAGGATAATCTTAGAACATTTTAGGATTGTCCAGAATCATTTAGAACAGTCCTGAATCATCTAGAACCATTTTAGGACTGACTATTCAGGATAATCTTAGAACATTTTAGGATTGTCCAGAATCATTTAGAACAGTCCTGAATCATCTAGAACCATTTTAGGACTGACTATTCAGGATAATCTTAGAACATTTTAGGATTGTCCAGAATCATTTAGAACAGTCCTGAATCATCTAGAACCATTTTAGAACTGACTATTCAGGATAATCTTAGAACATTTTAGGATTGTCCAGAATCATTTAGAACAGTCCTGAATCATCTAGAACCATTTTAGGACTGACTATTCAGGATAATCTTAGAACATTTTAGGATTGTCCAGAATCATTTAGAACAGTCCTGAATCATCTAGAACCATTTTAGAACTGACTATTCAGGATAATCTTAGAACATTTTAGGATTGTCCAGAATCATTTAGAACAGTCCAGAACCATTTAGAACCGTTTTAGAGTTCACTATAGAACCATTTGAAACAGTTCAGGAAGCTATTAGAACCATGCTCTTAGTACATACAGGGTGGCACATTAGTATAAGTATCAAAAAAACTTTTGTACAAAAGTTACCCAAAATTCCAAATTTTTTGGCTAATTTGCCCGGGCTAATACCAATACCGATACAAGGCCAAAAGAAGATAATAAATTCAATGCGATCGAAAATTGAAACAAAGCAATGCTAGAGCATAAAAAAATGCCCTAAATTTTTCCGCATTAAACAAAAAAAAACCTGTTTCAAGCTTTTCATCGCCCTCGCTCGAAAAAATGTTTTGCATATAAATTGTCGCCGGAAATTCCGCGAATCAATCAACCCGTTCTAATGCAGTCAAGAACATAATTAATTTCTACTTATCCAACACACCTCGGCGGGGCTAATGCATCCGGAAAATCTCAACGCACCTAAATGATTCTATCACGTGACCGGGGCCATTTTTCCCGGGAAGAAAATTCGAATCATTCATTTCCACTTTTAAACCGTTGATTTGACGTATACGATTCGTTTAATAATTACTCCTGTAATGGGGGCATATTCGAGCCCATCCGAGACAGAACTATTTCTAAAAACCACCCGAAACCGCTCACCTAAAATCGTAAATATATTCACAAGTAGTTTCGCAATTAAGATAACGTCCGCTTTCGAGTAGATTATCAATCTTATTCAGCAATTTATCAGCGACACACGAATAGCGGTTGAACTCCGTTCGCAGGGGCATTTGCATTTTTCGCTTTCGGCTAGAAGGTCCTTCCCGGGAGCCCCCGACCTCCCCCCCGCTCCCCGCCCGCAACCGGATTATTTCCACGGGTTTCGGGAGGCTAATCCGCGCCCGGAACAACCCAAGAACAGCCCCAACTTCTGCTGGTGTAATACGAAACTACCTGCTACATTTTACCTGTAGATAAAATGCATTTAACAGGGGCAAACCACATTAGAGGGTTCAAAAAATACGATTTTTTATTGCTTAAATCGTTAGGTTAATTATTCAAGAATACCCTGTCGAAATTTCAAAGCGATTAGTTTAGAATTTATGAGTATAGAACTGAGCGTACAATGGAAATAAAAATTCTTCGGTTATTGTTATTACCTCAGGAATATTCTCCCCTTTAGAATTTTAATTCCTCCTCGGCGAGGAAGTTGTTTCCTTTAGAGGGCCGCATGGCCTTGTGCTAACAGGAAAACCGTTTACCTTTATTTACCGGAATTAAGCCGGCTAACAGAAAGAAAACAAGTAAATCTTGCGCCGCAAAAATAAAAAGTAAATATTGAACGATCCTCTCGCCGTGTATTCGCGATAATTTTTATTCCCCGCACAACACGTACCGGCTCAAAAGGAAAGAGAACGTGAAAATCTGGATTCTAATGAAGATTGATGTGGGGTTATTTTGGTTTTACAACGCCGAAGACCTTGTTCATTTTGCAATTCTAAATATGTTATTGCACGAAAGTAGATATATTAAAGACAATTTTCTATTATAGATTTGAATCGTACGAGTATAAGGATAATACAGGGTGTTGGGGGATGATGAAGTGGGAACGGGTCATTATGTGAATATTAATCAAAACTGTAAAGAAAAAAAATAACCTAAAAAAATTTATTAGGGCCGTAAAATTTTTTTAAAGAAATGCGGTCCTGCACAGCAATGTGCAATGCCATACTACAAAAATTACCTTTAATGACATACAAAAAAATTAAAGATTGTTTCTATTCGAATAGAAACCAATAGAATTAAATGAAGCTAATACATACACTCACTTATTGATAGGCTCTAACAGCATAATGTCCTTCAGGTTGCATTAATGCCCTAGTCAATAGTTTGAAGTTACTGATAGGTGTTTGCTTTGATATCAGACAATGCTGTTATCTTCCATTAGCGTATTTAGATGCCAACAACACGAAACCATTTATTGGCTAATATATTTGCAATCCGATTAACCCCAATGGCTTATAGAACATGTACGCTGCAAACTAGTGATATTAAAGAGGATTTTCTAGGTTCAAAAAATTCTATAGTAAAAAACCCGTATTTAATTAAGATACTCTCGAGGAATTAATGCCGACAAAGATTGATATTTCGTATCAAAGGCGATAGTTTTAGGTAATAAATCTCGCAGGTCAAAATGAGTTCCGACAAACCGGAAAAACGGCGGGAGACGCGTATCAACACCGACGCAAATGAGATCTTAATAAGCTCCTATAACAACTCAGACAGAAGATTATTACGAGCAAACGAATCTTTCGAGTGCGCTCCGGATTTTATTGCTTCTTATCCGTTCTATTAATCAACTCGATGCTCTCGTTTAACTCATTCTTTCTGCATGAAACATTTCTGGTTTTTGGTATTCCCCGCGGAAGTTTGCCGGATCGGACCCGGAATTGAAAAGACCAAGCGACTCTTAAACGAGCTGCGAGTTTTTTGTTCCAAATGTAATTAAGTGAATTTACAAATACTAGACCTAATTTATTCCGGGCTGCGCAAGGATGTTTTGAAAGCCGAAGCCCGGCGCTCTATTTACCGAAAAGGAACTTTTACCCCGGCCGGATCGTTAATTAAAAGTTAAACATTTTTTGCAGCACGGCCGATCAAAGTGCTCCTGCTTAGAACATTCGAAATGCACTCGGTTGTGCATACCAGGATCGTAATACCATTAAATTCCCTTAAATTACCACTTTATATTTATATAAAAAACTACCACTCATTTGTCCACCTTAATCTTAGTTTAAAAATTAGTACATTGCAATAAATTTCTCATTAAATGTTAGCTAAAAATAATGCCAAACCACCCCTGTTCTGTGCAAACTATTCGTACACAAATTGTGTTTCCTTTTAGAGATTTTCAGTGGCACGACTTCATTATGCGAGCCAGGCATTATTCCTTTAGTTGCACAGCTCTGATATTTTCATTAAACGCCATTCTTGTCGAATTGAATTACTTTGATGAAGTAATTATGCGGCGAAAAATTTATGAGACAATTACGTGCAGTATGTCGCGAAAAATTCGCGATTTCGGAAATCCCGAAACTCGTCAATTTTGGATTATTAACTGACATCCACCTTCATCCCTACGTTCGAGTGACATTCTAATCCTTAAATTTTAAAAAGGAAGTTCGAGAGGACCTTTCGTCCTGTATTCAATTATAAAATTTATTTAAAAAATTGGGATTAATATAGAGGAAAGGGGATTGAAATAATGCTGCTTAAAAATCGGAATGGAGATAAAATCTGCGAGTGCGCTTTTTCCTGCGGATTAAAAGTAAATTCGCAACATAACGTTAAATCGCATCACAAATACTGCGTTTTAATACTAATTGTCCAAATATTGTTAACATCACAACCCGCTCGGAAACTAAATTGTTAACAAATCACCACTTTAATCGACGTTTGTTTGAAAAAGCATATACAAAGCCAATGAATTTTTGCCATTGAACAATGAATTATTAAAGCAATTTTTTCCCAGTTTTAACAATACACGCAGCATATTTCATTTCAGCACGTTGCAGAAAAATTAATCGAAAACTACACTCAAAAAAATAATCGATTAATGAGCACCTATATACACACAGAAAAGAAATGAAGCAGACACAGAACCGAAAAGAATTCCATGATACCTACATAATCCTGGAAGCGATCCGCATTAGACTCGCGTTAACTATATAGATGAATGATGTTTTCGCATTATCGGCCGACAGACGTGTGCATGTTCATAAAATGGATGCCGTCACACTTGTCAAACGGGAACGTTTTGCGCTCGAGTCTAAAATGGAAACGCTGACGCGGCTCCGCTTCGAGCTTCCAGCAAAGAAACGAGACAACTTACAAATCATAATAATCATAAAGCACACACGTAGATTCTTAACAACGAGGAATTAACCGCCCATGAACGGCACACGGAAGGGGGAGAGAAACTTAACTTTTTTGAAAGGCTAATAAAAACGAAACTATTACAGATATCATTATAATGGAGAAGACCACGATGTGAGATATGCGGATTTCGACAAAATATACTATTAGAAATGATTTATTAGAGCTCAAAACCGTTTTCAGTTGCTCAAAAGTTGTTATAATTAAAAAGATATAGCCCTTCGAAATTTAAAAATTTCGGGTTCTGACTCATAAGTCATCAACCAATCATAAACCACTCACGTCTTGTTGTATACTAAATAATATGAATTTTCGAACGCAGTAACAAAGAATACACAAACGAACAAAAATCAAACTGTCATTTGTCAAAATTTTTCCGAAAAATGCACAAAACAAATTACACGAATTGCAGTTCGGCATAAAACACTTTAATGATAATATTGAAGTTGACAAGAATGTTGCCAAATAAATTTTTCTGGATCAATATTTGTGTTTTTAACACGAAAATCGGTTACAATTTATACAGATGAAGATGTTATTTCTATATTAATATATCGAATTATCCATTAGGTAATGGAAGAAATGGATCAATCAGAAAATGTTTATTGCAATAAATATACAAAAAACGCACATTTTGCGGAGTATAGAAGAGTAATAGGAAACGTGGCAAACTTGCTAAATGTGACTTCTCTTTGCAACTCTCGCTTGGATTGGAGCCGAACGTATGACGATTGTGTGACGTTTTTCAAACTTTAAAAATTAATTGCGGCCTTATTTGACAACAGAAAAAAATAAAAATTTCATTACGCGCCTTCTTAGAACACACGGTTTTGAAAAAAAAATTAAAAAAAAAGTCGTGGTCTTCTCCATTCTTTTATACCTTATAGATCAACTCATCAATTTTTGTTCAAGCTGTTATGGTAGTAATAATAGTATTTCTTTATATTTAAATGGGTAGGATATAATGGAATAGTATACATAAAATATACATTGCTGTCAAAAATGGTTCATCTAGATTAGAGATAATTTACACCGTTCGGGAAAAAGTGTCCCCTGTTAACTACAAAAACGAATAATGTACTTAGACAAAACTTTTGGTAACCATAAATTCTCCTTCCATTATTTACAGATAATTGGCATTGATAATAAACTCGTATTTTGGCTCTTAGGGATAAATGATTTAATGGAGTTGGGCGAGTAGTTTCCCTGTAGCTATACAGGGTTAGGGAAAGCGAGAGGGGTGGATTTTCAACTTTAAACTTTACTAAAAGCTCGATAATACGCGAGTGTTTGTCGGTGGAGGTGCTTAATTTATACAAAGTGAGCTAATAAGATATTACAAATTGAAGTATTTTTTATTTTTAGGGTAAAAATTATAACGTTATTCAACATGAAATGTTTGCCTTTAATTGCATTGAAACGATCTCACGTATTCGAAATTTACGTATAGCCCGAGTAAAATATCAATATTTACATACTCTCGGAATTAGTTTATTAGTTTGTATGTTACATGCTCATGCATAGTATATGTATAAATGACTAGAATATCGCGTTCAACAGGAAACCTCTTCTGGAAACGTTTATTCAAATATGCACCAGTATTTCGGTTTTACAGACTTTGACAACGTAATAGCTCTGATACAAAACTAGTACAGAATTTACATTAATGCCATATTACATACAGACCTCTGGCCCTCTCGGATGTACAGAGAGTTTGATAGAAATATTGATAATAGTATTGACATGTATTTTAATTGCAATTCGAATATTTTGTAGAAAAAAAGATTAATTGTTATAAATTTAGTGGGGCCCGGTCCTGCGTTTTGAATAGCCGTTATTAAGAGCTCGTCTATTAGTAATGAAGTTTTGCATGCTTAATATTCAAGTTGAATAGTGAGCGTTGGAATTTGCCTAATGTGAAAATGTGTTGATGGAAAATCCTAATGAAAGAGGAAGGGAAACAGATATTTACAGTACAAAGGAAGTTTCGTTATCGCGATACCTCTAAAGCGAGAATACTTCGAGATACTTTACAAGTTTAATAAGTATCAAAAATTGCCAGAATTTTAAAGAATCGCTTTCGCGAATATGCATAGAACTTGTTACAAATAAATAAGCAGATATTTGATAAAGTAGGATATAAGTTAGATCCCTCATTAATAAATTAGAAGGTGAATTTTATATGCTATAAATGTGCTCTAATAAACCTTGAGTACAGATGAAAATAGCACTCATTTATGATCATTTTTAATATTATAGTTTAAAGCCATTTAGATCATTGAAATTTTATTCAAACTTAGAATAGGTGCCGCCCTCAGGCGGCTACCTTCAGCAACACACAACTTCTTCAAATAGAATATCTACTGTAAAATGAATTTACCTGTATAATTTATAGGGCATCGAATTATTTATGGTAAATTAAATATAGTTGCTTCAATTATTAATTTTATTTGAATCTTTGATGCTTTACAGTTTATGTATCATTTTATTAATCTAAGTTATGGGTATTCTTAATGGAATTATAATTTCTCTTTTCGATTTATTATTGTCTTTATTATAATATAGTCCCGTGATATTTCGAATCAATGCAATTCACATTATCATTCACAATTTGCAGGATATTCATCCATAATTATGATACACATCAGCAATGTCTCTCATTAAAAGAAGTGAAAATAATGCGATAGTTTTTAATTACTTACATGACTGTATTCTTCATTTCTTTGGAAGAACATTAAGATATTTTATATCAGCTGTCCATACGGTATAATTATAAATGCGCTTTCTAGTTGCATTAATGAAGAGTATTAAATAATTGGCTTGTAACTATTGACAATTTATTCTTGATATTACCGAATTAGACGGGTGTAATTAATTTCTTTTATTTTCTTCAAACTTGAAAGTTTATTAAGAAATAAAATTATCCAGTAATTATTAATTAAACATTATATTAATTAATTGCACTTTATGGTGCTTTACTGACTGTCTTTGTTAATTCTGTAATTTTTAAGTATCTTGTAGTGAAGCTAAATTTATTTTTACAGTTTTGTAAATAGAAAATTAACGATCTCCACAATTTATTAATTGTGACCGCTTTGAATCCCATCGTAAACCGCTCTAGCAAATTTACAAGAAAGAAAGAAATGTTTATAATTGCTTTCACTATCTCATGCGTGGCAATTTCTAATTAATTTATAGATTTTATTGTTAATATCGATAAATTATTTGTGCGAAATGACAGGCAATTAGAGCGCATCTACAGAAAAGAGCAGGGCCGTAATTAAAATTTTGGATTACAAATCGTCAAAAAATGCTTAATTTTATTTTCCTTTAATTTGATTTAATTTAGAATTTTTATTTCTAATTTTATACTTGCTTTTTTTGTATTTCAAAATATTTTATTGAAAAGTAATTATTTTTCTGTCTAATTACTGTTTAAGTATCATATAAAATTTAATGTGATATTATTGATATCATTCAGAAAAAACCTAACTATAGGATACCTATTTTAATTAACGAAAATAGGTATTAATAGACACCTGTTAGGTGTCAATTTCTACACGAAAACACATCAACAATCGTAATCAACGCAATTTCTTCGCTATTTCCTGCAATTTATCGACTCAATTAATATCTAATAATTGCAATTTGTTCATCTCGCACTCGCTTCCCTAATCCACCTCTGCCCGCTCATTGTTAAACGCCAATGCGTGTCTTCTTCCACGGCGGTATAAAAAGTTTCTTCTCCGATTTCCAAGTGCAATAACTCCGAAACACGTAATGCCATCAACATGGCGCAATTGATCAAGTTTTTCGTACTGTTTTGGCTCGCCTGCGCGGCTGTTTGCGCCAGCCAGAAGACCCACAACAAGAGGGATATCCACAGGATTATACTCCAGGTGAATATTTTATTTTCTCATCAAAACTTGATGGTTCTAATAGAAGATATTCTTTGTAGGAGAGGTCTCCGAGGAGCCATAAGAAGCATGGGATTTACGGGCATACACAGAGCAAGAAGAAAGGGCATAAAAGTAAGATAAGGAACAACAGCGATGAATCGAACTCGAGCAGCTATGAGGACAGCGCTAGCGAGGAAACCAGCTTTGAAATCATCCCCCAAAGGCACAAGGTAGAACAATTTAGTACTTACAGAGCGACAGGAGTAGCTGTAGTATTTTAATTTAGGCGCAGAAGAAACCGAGCCAAAGGAAACCGAAGAAAATACACCAACAACGTCACCCCGCCAATCTAGACATTGAAGAAACTAGGCTGCATTCGTTTAGAGAAGAACTTCTCCCGTTTTCCAACAGCGATTGGGTGCCGCTTCAAATACCCCCAGAGCACCATCAACACCACCACAGGGAGAAAGACAGGAGGAGCAAAAGGAAGCCGAAGAAACACTCGCACAAGCACCCCAGCAAAAGCAAACCCTACAGATTGGAATCCACCACTTACCTACCCTTATTCGATAGCTCCACATTGTACCCTCCTATAGACGTTCTCTCCAGTTTCGCAAGTTTGAATAAAAATATGATGCAAACGAATCCTTCGATTCTATCCACGTTTGAACATACTACTGCGAAGGATAATGGTGGTAAAATGGGGAATCATAAGCTGGGCTATGATGTTACAGAGCACCAGCCCAGTGACCTGAGCGAATTGGTTTTGGTACCGGATAAAAGTGATTATGAAATGAATTTCGGATCTACCAGCAAGTACGAGTTTAAGGATAGCAAAAATCGAGGTCTTTTTTATAGAGGTAGGACCTCATATTAAGTTGTGAAGTATCGATAAGTAATTATTTATTATGTATAATCTGTATTTTGTTTGTTTAAATTGTTGGATTTTTGTATGTAGTTGTTTAATATAATTTATGTGTGATTTATAATGTGTTTTTATTGTGTGATAAGTTAAAAAAACTATATCACAACTTTATTTAATAATCCAATACTTCTCAACGCAAACATTAAATTCCATTAATCTTGCAACAAGTGGAAATTGATCAATATGATCAGTTATCGTTAACTATTTGGGTAATTTGTAATATCCATTGGAATAAATCAACTGATGTTCACGAACTTTTCTATCTAGAAATACCTTCAATTCCTGAATATTGCATTCTATGGTAGGACCTTGGAAAGCGAACATTTTTAACATTTGATGAATCCTTTCCAACGGTAAAGTATCTAAATTCATTAGCATACCAACAATGTATGACCAAAAAGTCTGCAAAATAAATCTTATACACTCTACATAATTACTCAATAGTGAACTGTTTACCTGTAATTCCTCTTCTCTTTGATCCTGAGCGCTAGCCATTGCCGATTCGGTTTCATAATCTTCCACAAAAATATCTTCTTGGACATTTGCGCTTTTATTTTGGAAGTCATCTTGAATACAAAACACGTCTTTACTGGTTTCCACTATAATCCCATGGCATTGCCAAAAACCTATCTTCCTACGAAGCACAGTCGAAGGACATTGCATAATTTTACTCAATTCTTCCAACTCCCAAGTACCTAAAAATCCACCCAATTATTCACTTTTACTACCTCAACAACAACTTATAAACCTACTTTTATCCTGAAAATGCATTATAATAGAAGCATGCACTGGCGATACAGACAAACTCAACGTTTTATCAGCCAATTCCACTTCCAAATCAACGAAACCCAAGTGATCCTTCCAGCACAAAGTCCTGCTGCCTTTCAACGTTTCAAACGCAGATATATACTTAGAAATTTGATCTCTAACTTTGGTATGTAACTCCAATTTTTCCTCTTTAAAAGCAGGCCAAAATTGCGCTGAAACTATCATGGCTGATATAGGAATTTCCTCTTCGATGTATTCTGGGTCTTGCTTGATATGCTGATTGATTCTCTTCGAATCTGCCACGTCTTTTAGCATGACCTAAAGTTGTAATAAAATGATTAAATGATTGAGTGTTTGATAAGTAGACAACACAATATGTTTTTCAGTTAGAAGTAGAGGAGAAGATCAATATGTACCTCGCAATAGTGCAATTGGGAATCCCCGAAACGGAGTTTCAACAATTCCAAGTAGCGAATTTCTTTCTCTGTATCACACAAACATTGAGTGAGCAATCTGTTGGCTAATAACGTTCTGTATTCGTTCACGAAGAGTTCCTTACTGCCATAAACGTTCACCAACATGGATATGATATCGAACGTGCGCCTTGATGATGATTTGCCTGGAAACAGAAACGTTTGTGTGATTAAATCATACGGATTGTTGCGAAATATATACTTGGGATAGCATCAATTGGATCCGGTACCCAAGATTTCCAATTCTCCACATCTTCATCTACAGTGGTGTTTTCATCGACTTGAACTGCCTCGCCTCTTACTAGTTCTTCAGCCAAATCGTTCGGGCCTTCCTCGGTTAAACTCGTAACTACACATCTAAAACAACCAGCCAATTAAAACTACTTTATTACTACTTGTTGAGTAATTTTAGCAACCTCACAGTGTCCTCTCTACTTCTTAAGTATTGATGGAAGGGTTGAGTAACGGTTTCTAATAGCAATCCAGTAGGATCTAGCACTCGTAATGATCTAATAGCAGCAACGTAGGCTGTTAGAACGTCTGGTGTACTGACTCCAGGATGTAGCAATCTGGTCTCCATGGCTTTTTGGAGTTTTTTGGTTAATACAGGTTTTAAATCGGTTCTTGGAAGGCATAATCTCAGATCTTCGAGTGCAGGTAATGACTCTGGATACTCTAAAAACAATATACTAAATTATATTTTGCTAGTCAATTACCAACACTCTTATTACCTATTATTATATTGAATAATTGGTCGATTCTAATTTTAGTGTAACTGTTATATAGGAAGTTGATTAGCTTCTTTTCCAGGGTGTTTAGAGATTCTCTTATTAGTGAATCGCAGTCGTGAAAGTATATATTTTTGAGCCAATGTAGCACTATATCTTGTAACCACTAAAATAATACTGTTAGTAAGTTAATAGTGCTATTTAATGATATACATACTTTTTCTAAAATGTTGATAAACGAAGAATCGAAACTGTCTTTACAAGTTTTTTGAATGTGGCTATGAATGTAACCGTATATTAAATTAGTTAAAGTTTGACCTACTAATGGTTCTAATAAAGCCATTTGCCCAAGTTTCCTAAAACAACAAATTTTATTACTACATTCTCAATATAATTTAATGCTTATATACCTATTTGTTTCCTGAAATAAGTGCATACAATTGCAATGTAGACTCTCCTGCGAACAAATAATGCACACGCCATCCTTAATAACATCTACGTCTTCCATTTTAAGAGCAGCTTCGTAGAAATTCGTAACTACTAATTGATAATCCAAATGTAATTGAGACAGTAATGTAGATTTTAGGATTAGTTTTAAAGCATCATCTAAACTGTCTTCATTGTACATTGTGGCCTCTATCTCTGTGGCCTGCTTGAGCATCTCCAGTTGTCGAATGGCGTTGTGGAGTTGTCGATAGGAATCGTATAAAGACTTAACGGCATTGTAGAATTGTTTGAAACCTTTGTTTTCGTGTTCGTTGTTCTTGAAATACGACCAGAATTCTGGGGCTACTTCGTCCCGTAATCTTTGCTCGATTTTTATGACGATTAAATTGAAAATGTGCTTGGCTATGTTTAGTTGTTTTATACAATCTACGGCTTTCACGAATTCGTATTTGTAGAATATTATGTCCTCCAATTGGCACAAGTTGTAGGTTTCGTCTAATATGGGGAACACCTTTTTTATTAGTAACCAACCTTCCTTATAATCCATTTAAATTAACGAAAATTATGTAAATAAATAGAACTGTTTACTGTTTGGATTTGAATTTTGAGGTTGTTATATGTCAATGTCACAGTAGACAGTCACAGAATAAAAACTACAGACTACATACTTATGTCAATATCACGGAAAATGTGAAATGTCATAAAACTCTTCTTTTTTGTTGACAAATGTAAGAAATTTTTGACTCAACAATAAAAGAAGTAGACACTTAAAAAATTCACAAAAGCACAATTTAATTTTGATAGTTTTATTGAAACAATTAACACAAGTTTTCAGGAGCCTTTTTAGCAGGCTTCTTTTTACCGCCCCCGCCGTTCTTCTTGCCAGTACCTTCGGTATCCTTGTTATCATATTGGGTGTCTCTGGTCTCTTTTCTGGGTATCGGCTTGAGTTCGGGCCCCTTCGGCGTACAGAGCTCCAACTCCAACGATTGCTTCTTATCAGCCTAAAAATTCACGAAATTAAATTTGATCTACGTAAAGCAGTAAGTTACACTAACCCCTTCAGATTTTTTGCCTATTCTCAAAACAAACAATTCTTTATTGGGGTCCGAGAATTCGGCTACTTGCGTGCCATCTGGGCTTATGCTAACTGGGGGGTTCACAACGACTTGGTTACCAGCTCCTTTGGTTCCAGTGGAGCCCATTTTGAAAGCGAATGGAAGATGTTCACCTTGTTGTTCTATCCCTGGGCTCATGTTCATGTTCATTTTATTACCTGGAAGTTAAGATTAAATGTTTGTTCTTCCAAAGTAGCAATTTTTTGAAAGATTTTCTGTTTATATAGCCAGATTTGTTAGTTAATAGTAAAAAATTTTTCAAAATGGTTTTATTTATTTTCCTTCCAACAAGTTACAAGAACATTTAAAAATCAAGTGTGACAAAAACCTGGCATTTTCTTTGAGATGCATCACTTTCAACTTATCCTTTACATTGTTTGCAAAAGTCGAATTTAGAAAAACTACTTTATAGTAAGAATGTTTTCATTGCAACCCTTCTCAAAAACTTTTTTGTCAAATTACGAAATACTTCAACGAATCAAATCACTATCAAATTTAGAACTAACTTAACAAAATCAAACCGAAAACACCAGATTTTTATCTCTTTTTCCCTGGTTGTCCCATTATGCATGTACAACTTCCTTTATCCCCCGTAGCCCCATCAACAGCCTCAATCTTGTTGCGCCTATGCACTCTTATAGTCAGCGAATTTCCCCCCATCGAAGCCCCAATTTCCTCGTAATTTCCATCAGGCGCCTTGCCAGGACAACAAGGAGAACAATCCGCGCACGGATTGCAAGGATTACAAGGATTACAAGGCGGCTTGCGGCAACAAGATGGAGGCGGGCAACAACCACCTGGAGGACAACCACCTGGAGGACAACAACCCGGAGGCGGGCAACAACCAGGAGGGGGACAAGGAGGCGGACAAGGTGGCGGGCAAGGTGGTGGACAAGGTGGTGGGCAACTAGGTGGACAGCAACTAGGAGGTGGGCAGCAACTAGGAGGTGGGCAGCAACTAGGAGGTGGACAGCAACTAGGTGGTGGACAGCAACTAGGTGGTGAGCAGCAGCTAGGTGGTGGACAAGGAGGCCCGGGGCAACAGTAAGATGGTTGTGGAGGGCACGGGGATTGGGGACATGGAGGGCATCCAGGTGGTGCACATGGTGGTGGTGCACTACATTTAGGACATGGTGGACACCTTGGACATTTAGCCTTTGGTGGTGGTGAGCACAATGGGTACATTAAACCTCCGCAATCTTGGCACGGCGTCGGACAACCTATAAATAGTTGAATTTGTTTTACTGGATATGTTTCATTTAAAATGTAGATAGACAATATAGTAGTTGCTAAATCCAGTTTACTGGAAATCGGATTTGTAGTTTACTGGATTTAGTTGTACTCTTATTGGCATCTACAATTTTGAACAGTTAGATTTCCAGTAAAACGAATTCAGCCTATTCAAGTTTATCCTTATACCAATTTTCACCCATTCACACCACATGCATTTTCACCCCAAAACAACCCTTATACAAAACCTAACAAACACTCTACTACTTTTTTATATAGAAAATCTTTCAAAAATTGTATCAGCTGTATTTGCAGAAATGGTACAATACCTGGTGGTGGACAAGGTGGAGCGTAGGGGCAGCATTTGGAGCAGCCGGGGGGCGGACAGGGCGAGGGGCAGGGCGGAGGGCACGGAGGCGGGCACGCCGGGGGGCAAGGAGAGCAACATTTCGGGCACGAAGGAGGCGGACACGGCGGCGGGGGACAACCACATTTAGGACAAGGTGGTGGACATGGTGGAGGGGCACAACACCTATTAAAAATAAATCAATAAATTATTCAGTGCGCCAGCATTGTAGATATTAAATTGCATTACCTGCTACACATTTTCAAATAATTTAAAAAAAATTAACTGAGATTTTGCCGTTCTGAGAGAGGGTTCAAATGAAAAGGAACAATATGTTGACTGTAGTTAATTTAAAAATAAATGTCACATAATAATAAATAGGTAACCAAGCATTTTATATACAGAGCGTTATCAAACCCACCATCACAAACTCTGACGTAATCCAACAAACCTGTTAATTAGATGAACAAATTCTGCATGATCCGATGAGGCAAACCTGAAATATCTTCTTCACGATAATACAATAGATGTTCCTGCGCTCGCCCAATCTCATCAACAGCAGCACCTGCACATCCAAAAAAAAAATTACCAAACCAATTCAAAATTCCACCACAATCGCTTACGATGGGCAAGATGGCGGCGGACAAGCTGGCGGGCAAGCCGGCGGGCAGCACGGCGGAGGTGGCGAACAGCACGGCTTAGGGCAACACCCGCTCTCCCCGCTGCAAGTAGGGCAAGGTCTGGGACACAGTGGAGGCGGTGGGCACCTAGGCGGGCAAGGAGGTGCGCACGAAGAGGGGCAGCAAGATGGCGGTGGGCAGCAAGGCGAGCAGCACGATGGTGGTGGGCAACAGGATGGTGGTGGACAACACGCAGGTGGCGAGCAGCAGGAAGGCGGCGGGCAAGCTGGTGGGCAACAGGAAGGCGGTGGACAACACGCAGGTGGCGAGCAGCAAGAAGGTGGTGGGCATGCTGGTGGGCAGCAAGGAGGTGGGCACGCCGGTGGGCAGCAAGAAGGAGGCGGGCAGCAACCGGGTGGCGGGCAACAAGACGGGCATTTCGGCGGACAGCAGGCTGTAATGTAAATAAACAGTATAAATAACCACTGTTGTGTTTCCGCTTCTACAATAACAGATTAATTAAATATTTATCTTAATGAAGTAGGATGATAAACGCAATCTTAATACTTGGCAATAATAATTCGTTTGATGTTAAGTACACGTTCAATCGACCGTATTGCATCGTTAAAATATTCTATTACTTACGCTTCGGCGCTTTTTTATATCTGTACAAAGACTTCCCCTCCTTATCTTTGAACAGCACGGATTTATCGCACAAATTCATTTGGAATTGCGTCACGATGAGCTTGCCAAAGCACGAAAGCCTTATGTACACTCCAATTTTACCAACGATGTCTCCCGATATCTTCTCAATGTTGTACTCATTCTTCATGGTCTTCGCCGCTGGTTGGGTACCTTAAAACCACCAACAACTCATTTGGTTCGGCAGGATTTAAAGAGCTTTACCTTCAGTGCGGGTGCTTGTCAAGCTGCAAATCAGCTCGCAGAAGAGCTTAACGATGGGGATCACAGTCATGCCGAGCTCGACTTTCTCGGGCAACCAGCCGGGCTGCATGTTCTTGTAAATGGTGATGTACAAATCGAATTTCTCCATGCAGTACTCCACTTGGCTGGCTGACATGCAGAAGAGGCAGGACTTGCCGCTTTTGATGCTGGTGTCTCTCGGGCACTTTGACCCGTAGTTGCTGGAAGATAGAGTTTATTTAGGAGTGAAGTATTGGTGTAGGGTTGATGTACCGTTGGGGGTTGAAGTCTGCTTCGCACACGTCCAACGGGGCGTTGTCCAGGAATTGGAATTGGACGCACTTTTCTCCACCGGGGGAGACGCAATCACAACAAGGATCGAGCGTCACGTGATCGACGAGGAACTCCATGAGGAAGAGGTTTTCAGAGGCTACGGATTTGGCCATTTTCTTACACGTTGAATTTTGCTAGTTACAAATTGAAATCATTTTCAGAGGAAAAACAGTTTACAGAGAATTTGACTTATTTTACGTTGACAGTGAGATAAGGGATATTTCAAGGTGGCTGATATAAAACTCACTATTGTACTAGCTTTGAAGTTACGGTTGGTATATTTGGAGGAAAAGAAGAAGCAATTTTTATTTGTAGAAAAAAATGTGCAAATCATTTTTATAAAAAAATTACGCAAGTAATAGTATCTCGCACTTTTCATAATATTTTACCTAACGAGCGTGTAAACAATATTTACATTAGGTGACTTGCAAAATGATCTCATCATGTTTACATTTACTTTAACAATCGATTAATCTCATTAACTATTCACTACAAAAACTACTATTAATAAATTTGTCTTATCTCATACAAGATTTATTACTTTATCTCGTTTATAATAGTCATCTACACCGGCTTATTCTACTACTTATATCGCATTTTATAGACTTCCTGTGTATTCTACGCCCTCCCGGCTTTAAGGACCTACAAAAAAATACAACACCCGGCAATTTTCTGCGAACTGGTCGTGCATTTTCAGCCGTCTCGACCAACTACGTGCCCCGTTGCATCAGCCGAAGTGCACGAATTTCATTTCCAAAGCTCCGACTTATACCTGAGCGCCGAATAACGGGCTGTAGAAATACAACGTACAGCGCAAGCGGATAATTCACCACGTTTAGTGGAGTGGTAGTGGCCAAAAAATCCTTTCCCGCTCTCCCACAGGACTAGAAAATCACGATAATGAAATTCTACTGCTCCGTCTAGCTTCTAAAGCTCTACAAGTTTCTTCAAACAGCACACTCTTAATGCAATAATATCCTTGAAGTATCCTTACTATTCTGATTCTTCCATCGCTTAATGAATGGTTATTGAATTTAATAACGAAAGTGTGAGCATAAAAGAAGTGTGGGAATATCAGGTTTAGGTTCTAAAAATAGCACATAATGTTAGATCGCCCTGTAGAGTGAGTTGGAAACCTTGAGCATGCCGGGTCGATAGTGAGAAAAAAGTTTCGGTTGCCTCCACTCGACTGAATTGTGTAGAATACACATGGTTTGGAACCTTTATAGCATAAGTTAAAGAGTTCCAGTTGTTCGGTTCAGTTTACGTTCGGATTGCGCGGTGATAACTGCCGGGAAAAATTGAACTGGTATTGGATAAAGTCGATTTTTTGAATGGGAAGATGTTTTGATCGATTAATTTTCGATTGTAAAGTGTATTTTGGTGAGTAAAGAAATGATTTATTCGGGGAATTTCGGGTTAAATTGGTGTTTTATGGGTACACGTGGTGTGCAAAAACTACTCTAAATTATTTAGAACTTTTAAAAATTAGTTAGATGACGCAATTTAATAAAAAATAAATAATATTTTATCGCCGGTAAAATTTAATGTAACCAAATTTGATTCATAAATTTTCCCTGAATTAATACAACTAATTTAAACCAACAAAAATCAACATAACAAATCTCACAAATATTTATCGACATTTTACAAAAAAAATCATTTCCGCAAAATAAATGCAATTAACCGGAGCGCAAAACAAGATGACCGCACGATAACGCAATTAAATTTCCACAGTTGTAAAAATTTTTATCCAATTAAATTGATTGCAATTCGATTATAGAAAAAACATTTAAAAAAAATCGTTGGAAATAAAAGCGCGTGTTGCATCAGCCCGCCTCGCGGAGGCTTCGCAAGAAATTCGATTCAGTGAGTCACCGCGACGCCGGTGCGTCGGCGTCGGCGTCTGAATTCTAGCCCGCTAGATTACAATTGTTTTACGCGAAATGATACAGTAGCAATAAAAATAAATGCACCGTATCATTTCAATTACTTCGTTAATCTCCTAATGGCTTCTTAAATATTTATTCAGAGCGTTTGTAAAATCAACAGGTTGCGTCTTTAAACTTTGATAATTTTTATTATTGTATACTTAAAGTTTAATAAACCTCGTTTTATTTATAAGGACATTTTAGGGTATTTTTCACAATTGATGCTAATTAACACCAATGTAATTCACATCAATTAGTTAACTTGCTAATTAAATTTTGTTTCATAGAGTACATATAATATTTACATTCTGAAGCAAAACTATTTGCAATCGTTCGCTGTCTATAAATAAACTTTTTTTTATTGTGTATAAACAATGATAGGAAATAATTAGGTCAAATTACCGATAAAGCTGGGAATTTATTAACCCAACTAAGGGTTAAAGGTCTCCCACACTTTTTTTTATTGATAATAATTGTTAGAGCACCGCACAAAAATGAATTGCGCAAATGATCCTTGGGCAATGTTTGGAAAACCTAATAGATACCGATAAGGTTTTTATGAATGTGTATTTCATCTTGGCACGGAAAGGCCCGCCTATTATTAGAGTTTACTAGCAGCTTTACGAAGAGAATTCTAAAAAAATCGCTCCCTGAACTAAATTTACTGGCTTCACTTACAACTCGTTTCATTAGTATAAGAATAGGTTGTGGAAAAATCGAATCTAAAGAAGGCAAAATCGATCATCTCGAGGTATAATGCTCTTATAAATCCTCCTATTGTCCACCTACTATAAAGAAAAATTCTATTACTGGGTAAAGTTTTTAACGCTTCTATAGATATCGATCACATTGCGACCTTGTTAGATGTTCGTTCCTAGAAGAGTGACTTGATTGTTTGCTTGAGTACATAGATTACGTGCAACTTCATGAATATTTTTAGGCGAGTAGCGATCGAATGAAGTCAGTTTTACATTCATAAAATACACAATGTTTGCTATAAGGCAAATACAGCGCTCCTCTATTGTATATGTAGTTTATATTTTGACCGTATTTTGCTATTATAAAAGAATGTAAGTAGGATACTTATAAAATGTTTAAATATTATTTTAAATAAAGCATTTCCTGTTTGTGTTTAACAGAAGAGTATTGTGCAAAGTTACGAAAAATCCAATTTCCCCTGCAGATAATTTAAACGATCGTTGTTACGAAAACACAAATTAATTGTAGAGCATAAATCTCGCGATTATCAGCGGGGTTATTGATAGTCCATTTTTCGCTTATTAATGAACAAAGTAGATAACCCTATTTCCCAGTAATTTTCCTCGTAAATCTACACTCAAACGAATCCGCAGATAAACCACAACGTGCATCGCACTGATTTTTTTTGACACACTAATCTGAAATGTTGATGGCCGGAAATTATTACAAAACAAATCGAATTATATCAGAGGTCGTAGACCGTACGAAATGCGGCGCTAAAAGTGCGCTAAATGTGCGCAATTGAAATTTCCACGTTCATGGCCGCTTGAACGAAAAAATGATTGTTTATTGATCGCAATGAGAAAGCAATGCAGACGAAAAAAATGCTAACGAACTCCAAACTGGTGGGCATCTCAATTATGCAGATGAAAATAAAGCGAAAAAAGTTCATTACAGAATAATGACCGGAATTTGCGACTTTCAGTGATAGAAATTCGACTGGGAATTAATAACGCAAAAAAGAACAATTGTTAAATTAAGTATTAGTGTGAATTAGTTCATATTTTTTTTTTGTTGTATTTTTAGTAAATGGAATTTGATCCTAAAATATAAAATTCGATATCTTGGATGTTTGTTGGGAGATTTATGTGCGATATAAAATTTTTTTGAAATCGATACTGCATGTAGCGTAATAAAATAAATAGGATGGTGTTATAAACTATCGCAAAATTCAAGGTTTTAAATTGTTTATGTGATAGTTTGAATTCAAAATTCAAGGCTCGGTCTACTAAACTTGTTATTTTAGAGAAATTATGTATTCAGTTTACAGGTGCAAATGATATTGTTGTACTAAATATTTTGATTAATTAGTCAACTTCAATTTTCAATATTTTATTAGATATTACTACGTGTACTCGCTAGAAACTGGTTATTGATTATTGTAAAAAATACAAACTAATTAACTAATAAGGTATATTTATAGTGCTTATTAGAAAAAACCGGTTCATTACTACATATCTATTATTACACTTAATTATTAAAAATAATAATTTAATAACAGTTAGATAAGTACAAATTTCTTTAACCGCACCAGTGGTCACCAAAATGTCTAATATTTAAATTTTAAATCCCTTTTATTTATAGCTTAATGTATTTACAAAAATCGCACCCAATTATCGTTAATTCCCGCTTTAGATCTGCTAATTAATTCGAATCCTGCAATAAATAGATTATGATTTCGTTTGTATATCGCACTTACATCCTGGTCTCAGTCTGGACAAGTTTAAAATAAGTTATTAGCTTGCCAAGAATGCCGGTTTAGTGTTTAAACATTTGATATTTAGGTTAATGTTACAGTTAAAAAAATATGTCCGCACCTTAGCGAATTAGTTCCCAAATAAATCCAGGACAATATTTATTTACTAGATAATTATTGCATCTTAAACACTGGTTATCTCTAAGGCATTGATGGTAAATAAAAAATAATATTGTGATTCACATAGAGATAGTGGAAATAATTATGTGCTCGATTAAAGCCATAAATAAATAATTATTAAAATTTTATGTTGGAATTATGAGGATATATTGAAGTTCAAAACAAGGTTAAAACGATTTTTATTTGGAACAATGGTGTGCGTTGTACCATATTTATTTACTTGCAATCTTTAACAATCAACTATTGAACTCTATTATAATCATATTTATGAATAAAATCGTCAATTGTATTGTGTTCTTTAACGTAATAAAGGTATGTGGCGTCAAGTTTATCTTCCTGCATAATCCTTTATCTATCGATTTTTATCTATACCTATGTGTGTGGGTAATTCACGTTTTTTTTTTGAATTGAAAGTACTTAAATGGTTGTTTTAGAGTGATGGGCGGTAATATTTTCTTATTTTAGTTGTAATAAGTGCACTAATTGATAATGGGAATGTAACACAATTATCACTAATAACAGGTAAATACTTGCGTAAGTTCTTATCAATACAGTGTTTAAAAAAAAATTACTTGCAAACGAAAAGAATTAATTTTATAAATAAATAATTTATAAATTGTCTGGTAATTACATATAAAGCTAGACGTAGAGATAAATTATTATCGAAAAATTCGGTATGTATTCTACTAAACTCACTATAATATTTTTGTCAATATTTTAACATAAATTAATTTTGATAAACAAGTTTTGCCACTTACCTCTTACCTTGTAGACAACGATAAGAGGTACTTAATACTCAAAAAAACATTCTACATACGCATTTCATAATAAAATCATTAAATTTATTAAATGTGATGGTGCTGAAAGCGAAGTGTTTAATAATTCAAGCAGCCCCTTAACAATACGCAGTTAGTATTGAAGTTCTCAAAAATAGAATTTATTGATTATATCGAATCGAAACATGGTGGTAAAAGTCAATGCTCTGTTTTCTGGATGATTTATGAAGACGTAAAAGTTCTTAACTGCGCTTTTATTTAATTAAGCAAATTCATTTGCTGCAAAAAAGTTTCTTATCGTGGAAATTTTCTATTTCCTTCCTCTCATTTTTCATTCATATTGGCCTTATCTTTCGGTAAACCCGATTTGGTTTAACCTTATTTTGGATAAAGTTTGTCGATTTCCCATGCGGTTTGATAAGAGAATTTGCACATTGCGCTTTACCTGCTAAATCTAGATAATATTTTACCTTTATTGGAGTATCAAATTGTATTTTTTTTGAAATGTAGGCATATTAAAACGATGAAAAATGCAAGTAATCTGGTATTCGATAATAATCGTGATTGCTTTTACAACTGCGTTGTCTTTTTAATTGCTTTTATACTATTATTAGAATCAGTTGTAGGAATGATGAAGGAAAGTTTATTCTGGTTTGTGGCGAAGTATTAAAAGTATCAATTTAGGAAGTGGTATCAGTCCAAATGGTAAAGTAGTAGAAACTTATCTTCTTGCGCGTGAAATTTTACTATTCTAAATTATTCGAGCAGTTCGCAGGAAGTGCGGCGATTAACGTCATGCTCTGATAAAAATTCAAAATCGTAAAAATAAATATATCAATTTTTTGTAGTATTTTTTTTGATAATTCCGCAGTATCACCTACAGCGTATTTATTGCTGGAACTAATTTGTTGATTTGTTGGTTACTTTCTTCGAGTAATGTGTTTTCGACGTGTCGCAGGAATAAGCGATAACGAGTGCCCTTGAAAAAGCATACCTGTACAAACACGTTGATATTGATATATTAGATAATCAATGCTTGCGTTGCAGTATCGATTGGTAAATATTTACACATGTACTATCGCCCAAAAAAAGCCTAATAAATATTGATCTCTTCGCCGAACTTTATGGGACTTGTCGCCTTGTATACATGCATATCTACACCACATATCTAATTTGTTTACTGTACCTAATAATAACTAGTAGCAGTTTTTTTCCTTTGATATTACCGGTTCAAGCAGTACCCAATTTTCGTGCTCAAGTAATTTTCCTTAATTTAAGGTCTCAAATCTGCCCTGAAGTGACCTTACCGGCCGTCTAATTCGCTGAATTAAGTTTGCTAACCGTTTTTAATTTACTCTTAGCCTTGACTACCAAACGGCCCGATCTTTTTTCCTCTCTAATTTATTTCTAGGTAGACCAATCGCGAATACAGCGAGATCACGATTAAAGGTCAACGGTTTTTTAAATTATGTAATTGCTCTTGCAGACACAATGCTGATTAATTAATAGACAAACTGGTTTGCGCGTACGCCTATTTTTGTATTGTTAACTATTGATGGGCACCAATTTTATGTTCGTAATTCTGCTCTGAACGGAGGTGCAAATAATTATGGAGTAATAAAATTGTTTAGAGGAGATGCTCCAATTAAATATTGTTCTGTATATAAAATTTATTTTACAACAAAATTGATACACTAATAAGTCGTTTCCATAATTTTTAATTTCAGTTCGCATGCCGTTGGAAAATAGGAAATCGTCAATTTCTTCGAATGAATTTTAATTGACAGCAATTCTGTAAAAACGAAAATTGCATCGAATAACCTTTACCGTTAACGTTAACGTACACGTTACGTACACGCGAATGTTTTGTTCAATTCTCGTTTGTTTTAGCGCTGGTTGAAAATACATTTTATTTAAATACTTAGCATTTATTGCCGTACTCCAATGGCATCGCTTTAATGTTTGACTTTGAAATCGTTAATATAATATTTATTTTAATCGGCAATTATATAAATATTCTTGTTGTTTTTCTCGTTTCAGATTTGACTCGCGTTCCATTGTAAAGATAGTCGAGCTGAATTTCCCAAATGGTAAGCTGTTTTTGATAGTACGAATTTTAATTATGTAGCCGCATAAAAAATAGTAAAAACGTTTATTAAATTGGGAATTTTCAATTACAGGATAGCAAACCGTCCAACAACGGCTCCACGGAGTTGGAGAGCTTCTTGCCACAAGACAATTCGAACACCAACGGAGTTACAAAGTAATTTTTCCACTAACAATTTGAATCATCCAAACTAATACCTACAATTTCTTTTAGGTATAAGATTTCCTCTAATGGAGACTTGGAAAAAGCGAGCTATAGTGCAGATTTCGATCCGTTTAAAGCCCGGCAACTCGCCCATCCAGTATCGTAAGTGCTACTAATTTTTTATTAATAAAAAAATTTTAATGGTATAATTTTTCAGTAACACTGATACTCTCACCCATTTGCTAAAAGCGTCTCTGGGAACTGGTATATTATCCATGCCTGCCGCCTTCTACGCCTCTGGATTAATCATGGGGATATTCATGACGATTGTTGTATCTGTTATATGCACTCACTGTTCCTATATATTGGTAAGTTTGTTGAAAAATTTAAATTCCGTGCGTTTAATTCGCTATTTCACAGGTCACCAGTGCTCATGAATTGTATAAAAAAAGCAAAAGAACTCAAATGGGCTTCGCCGACGTAGCCCAAGAGGCTTGCCAAAGGGGACCTCCTTTCGCCAGAAAACTGGCCCCGTTTGCTAAGTATGTAACACTTCTTCCTCTAAATACACCTCTAATACCAATATCTTTTCCAGGCAGCTAATCGAAATCGGAATCTTCATCACCTACTTCATGACCTGCAGCTGCTACACCGTCATCATGGCCAAGAACTTCAACTACGTCATCGACCACTACCTGGGCTACAACATCGAAATTCGCATAACAATAGCGGTGATGCTGCTGCCCCTCGTCCTCCTCGCCTACGTTCCCAACCTAAAATACCTAGCCCCCTTCTCCATGGTGGCCAACGTCTTCATGGCCGTCAGCTTGGGCATCACCTTCTACTACTTAGTGGAGCAAATGCCCTCAGTTAGCGATCTACCAGCTGTAGGACCAATCAGCACCTTGCCGGTGTTCTTCAGCATCACCATCTTCGCCATCGAAGCCATAGGAGTCGTAAGTAACATTATCATCTTCGTGTAGCAAGAATTTGCAGTGTTTAAGTTGCTTCCAGATCATGCCGCTGGAGAACAACATGGGAACCCCCCAGAAGTTCGTGGGTTTATGCGGCGTTCTGAACAAAGGAATGAGCGGCGTGACTTTGGTGTACATCCTCATTGGTTTCTTCGGTTACCTCAGATATGGCGACCAAGTCGAAGGTTCTGTAACGTTGAATCTTCCAATCGAGACCTAGTAAGTGCACAAAATTTCTATTAAACGCGTTAATACTGATGGATCCGTTTTGCAGTCCTGCTCAAGCCGTGAACATCCTGGTTGGTGGAGCTGTCTTCTGCACATTCGGGCTGCAATTCTACGTTTGCATCGACATCGCCTGGAACAAAATTAAAGATAAATACGCAAAGAACCAGAATACTGCTAATTATGTGATGAGGACCGTCATGACGTTGGTATGCGTGTTTCTAGCCATAGCAGTACCAACTATAGTGCCTTTTGTGTCGTTGATTGGTGCCTTTTGCTTCTCCATCCTGGGCCTGATGGCTCCCATTGGGATCGAAATCCTGACGTTCTGGGACAAGGGTTTTGGAGCCTACAACTGGAAGATGGTGAAGAATGTCGTGGTGGTGGTTATAGCTGTTTTAGCTTTGATATTCGGCTCTAAGGCGGCCATAGAGGATATAATAGCTATGTATTCCGATGCGCCTGTTAACGCTACTTTGGTGAATTCCACAGCCTTAATAAATTCCACAACTCCTGCTAATTTGCTTAAGAGTTTAGTCAACGAAACAACTATTGGGGATTTGTTGCAAACCACTCTGTCGCCTTTAAACGAGACTACATCCAGCTAGGTTAAGTTGTAGGTTATAGGTAGCTAAATTTTAATCTAGCTAAATAAATTTTTTTGTTGATTCAAAATTTAACGGTGTAATGAAAAAGTACACCTGTAATCGATTCCTAATATTATTATTAAATAATGGAAGAGATGCTAAGCAGGGTGTTCTCGAAAATATAGCATACTTTTACCTCCTGTAGTAATTACATGCAAAGATTTTTGTAGAAAAGTAATTATTATAGGTGATAGTAATATTCTCCATGCAAAGGTACGCTTATATTTCGAACACGCTGTATATCTCACTTAAATGGAATGCATTAAAATAATCCTGTATGCTTTTTATACTAATACTGCCACCTGATATTAGGGGGATTGACCAATTTTTGGAAAAACTAGTGTAGTATATAAAAATCCTTAACGTATACTGCAAATACTATACATTCCTTTTGTAATCGATTGACTGATTTAATTGATTTTTACTTGATTATTGTGGGTTTGTTTACGGTGAGATTATCGTATTAGTGTCTCTTCGAGATCGTTTGGTTATTAAATTGTAAAATCCCAGGTTAATAACAGGCTTTGCTCTTGGAACGCGATTAAAAAGCAGATTGGTTCGAGTTGTTAGTGCTCTTATCGTTTGTATCAAATACTAGTTGGATTTTATGGAGATTATGTTCTTCTCTATTTGTTGGTATTTAATTTATTTCATATGTAGTTTCGGTAGGGCATTTTGTAGTAATTTAAGCACTGAATTGAATTTGTAGGGTCTCCAGGTCACAGTAAGCTGTTTTTTTGACTATTGACTAGAGTTTTAATACAAGTAAATTGAGGTAAATAATTCTATTTGTTGATTCATTTTTATTTATTACTCACTGTAAGTCATTGGAATTTATTTGTTTTCCTGCTTGCTGTGGCCTAAAGTAATTTGTAATGAAATTGTACACGAGCTTTTTGTGCTGTAAAAAGCTGCAAGTAAAAGAAAAACGAAGAAATCGTGCTGGAATTTTTACTGTGATTTTCGTTTTTAAGACCAATTTGAGTATTCTATCATTAATTTCGTGCATTTTTTTCGATAGTATTTTTAGAAATTATGAATTATTATACATTTCGAACGTTACACTTTGGAAACTTTATTGCTATTTAATTTTGTTATTTGTACTTTACACTTATTCAAATTAATTCTTATACACGTTATTTGTACTTTCTATTATAGATGAAATGCCAGGATTTACTATTTATTTATTATAGATTTTTAAATTTAAAAATTGTAATATTTTTTGAGGTGCCAAAATAAATCGTATAAAATTTTATTGACTCTATTTTTAACAATAAATAGATGAGTAACGACTTATCAAAAAATGTGACAGTTGAAATTATTTGATTAGTTGACAATAGAATTTCCATATATTCTTCTTGTAAAAATTTTTGTGATGTTAAAAAATATTTTAAAAATACCTGAATTGCCCTTGAAATTCGCTTCATTGAAGAATTCCTCGTTTTGGAAATACCGCTTTTTGAGAAAAATCCAGAAAAGCAAATCAACAGAAAAAATGTCTCAATCTTTCTCGAAAATCCAACGAAAATTACCCCACATTATCCAGAAACGGAATATAAGTATGCATCAATCATCCCCACAAATTATCCAAAATTACTATTTCTCTATTCCAGGCGAAATGTTTCCAAACTCAACAAAACGCAAATCTCTCGATTTAGCCAACACAATTACAAAAAAACGCCGCAGAATATTCGATAGAACATTGGAAAAGTTTTACAACACTAAACCCCAATTTATCGAAGCCCAAAAACCAATTCAAACTGCAAAATCTTTACCAACAAGCTTCAATAAATTACTCGAAGCCAAATTATTAAAGAGCACACCGAGAATCAACAAATTATCATCTAATACACAAAAATCTCCATCAGAATTTGATAAAATAACGCAACAAAACTCGTTCATATCGCGAAATCTCTCAAACGAATCTCTAACCAGCTTCTACTACATCCCCAGAGCTTGCAGACTGAACGATCAAGATAGCTCCATCGATTTTCGATTTCTGCAATCCAAAACCAACAAACCCAGCTCTAATACATTCCAGAAACGGTTCTGCTCCACTCAAGCAGCCTCCATGTCCGAAAACTTGCACCAATTCAAGCAGGAATTCATGGAATACCTCCACCAGCAAGACAACGAAAACGATAGAGCTGCTGTGCTGGATAAGCTCAATCTACTGCTGGCTCAAACGGCGGAACTCAGCAGAAACATGCAAAATATTGATAATGATACCAGCAAATGCAAGCTGAATCCTGATGCTAATAAACCAGCTGCTAGAATAATGTTATTAGATGATAATTACAGGAACAATCCCAATGGGAATCTTAGTATGACTAGTATTTTGTACAGCCCGATTCGCTTTAATAACGAAGGTATTTTTAAATCATTTGCTTTACCTCTTGTCTTCTTCATCTAGATTAGTTGCAGGTACTAAAGAAATTTTCTTTGTGGACTCCAAAGGGGAGAAACGCAGCAGTAGTGAGAGAAATATTGAAGGTTTCATGTCGAAGATACATTCGCTTTTAAATTATTTGAAAGGCATCGCTGGGAGCAAACCGCTCAAATCTCAACAGAGCTTCGGATTAACCAGCAGCAGAATTTTGGGAAATAGCGAGATTGGTAAGATACCTGCTAGAAGATACCACGTGTTAACCAAACGCCAGGAGAAGAAGTTAACAGAAAAAGCAAATTACACCGATTTGAGGCAACTCAAAGGAGACACTTCGGAGAGGCAAAACATTCGGAGCATACAAGGAAAAATTAACAATTTCTACAAGTGGCACAAGCTGAACAACATGCACAACGTCCAATTAACTCTTAAACGATCAATGTCCACAATGAAATCGGACGAAGACAATGTTGTGACTAAAAAGCTAACGCTTAACGATGTATTAAATCTGGAGAATTGGCAAATATACCAATTGAAGAAAAAGTACTTCCCAAGCCAACTCGAGCAAACCGAATCACCAGAAATCTACGATCACGAGAAGTTCAAAAACGAGCTGTTTATACCAGAATCTAAATACGAATTTGAAGAATACTCAGATCAACCTCCAATAGATGAAGACGAAATTTCCATTGGTTCTGAAGGCGGTTCTGTTCACTCGACAGACACCGCCACCCAGGCAGAACCGTTGTTAATGAACAACGTAATTTGGAACAAAATCGTGAAGTACTTCAAAGCTCGACCGGTCCCATCGCCCGAGGAATTCAAACGGAGGTACTACAAGGAAAAGGCCAAGCATTACGCTAAACTAGCCGGTTTGGTGTTGTATGAAAGTCGCTTGGATCGTTCGGGAAATCTCGCTGAATTCAAGCCGCAAGAAAGATTTTATTCCTCTTCGGAGCCTGCGAGAAGGACATTAGGAAACTTGTTAAACAGCTTCAATTTGCACAAAAGATCTTACAGTACTCTAGGAAGAAAGCATTTATTCCAGCAGGATTTACAAGATAAAATCGCTACTATTACTAAAGATTTCATCAGGAATAAAGTAGAAGATACAATCAATTCTACCAAAACGCTGTTTGATCCAGAATCAACTTCTGTATGCAGCAAAGAATCAACAGATAGCTTCGATAAATTATCAGAAAAGGAACCTCAACAGGAAAATACACCGCCTACAAAACCACGCATCATCACCAAAACCATAGGAAGCAAGGAAAACCTCTTGATGTATCTAATGCAAAAAGCTGTAGCATGCTTAAAGAACCAAAATTACAGAACATTCGAGTCGAAGCTAATGCTGGAAAACAAGAAGCCAACTACCGAAGACATCCACAAGATTTTAGACGAGATCAATAAAATTTTAGAGGACAGGGACCAGCAGCAGATTTGCGATAAGTTCATTAAATCCATTTTCGATTCCTCAGTGGGCGATGAGAAATCCGAAGGGAAGGGTAACGTTAACAAAACTATTACCACCAAAACTACCCTACCTGAGATCATTTTCGATGAGCCCAAAGTGGACAACGAGAAGTACTTCAAGGCCGTTTGCTTGATGACTTTCCTGCATATATTCCGCAGGACTGAAGCCGCTGCAGACGACAATTACGAAGATTCAGGTAAGTTCAATATATTGCAGGATTATTAATGATGCAGATAATTTTTTTAGAAAAGTTGAAAACGAAGAATCTTATTAAAAAGCTGAACAAACTATTGGGCGAAGATAATAAAGATGATTAAATATATCTACTTTAACTATTCAATATGTAATTGTTTATGATGTGTTGTAACAAATTTATTCTCGCAATTCTCGCAACGATTAAAACCACAATTTGTATACTGAAAGCTTTATTATTTATAATCTGATACACGGATTAAATATTCAGGTATGTCACATTGATTGAAAATAAATAATAGTGGAAATTAGTTTCTCGTCTGCGGTGGCTCCTCGCATTATTTAAATGGGAACAGGAAAAACCACTAACCTGTTCGAAAATACGTTTTGGTAAGAGAAACCGCAGAAAAGACATTTATATAATTTAACCATAAAAGCTAAATAACATTATTTAATCTAAAAAAATCATCATCTTTGCTTTCTTCCATTTTATACAAACATGTAACCTTAACTTACAATAAAGCAATATACATATATATAAAAATAACAGCTATAACAAAAACAAATTATTCAGCTTATTAAAACTTTCGAAATTATTGTAAGTTAGTTATTAACTTACCATTTTTTTTAATTTTCTACCTATAAGTACTCATTATTTAGTCGCAATCCTTCAGAATTGCATCAAGAAAGCAACTTGAATTCGTTAAATCCTAGCAAGCAAAAATATCCCTATTTTTACCAATTCTGAAGGATTAAAATCAAACTTACAAATAGATCATAAATAATACGAATAAAATAATATACATTGCTTCTTTTAAAAATATAACATCGATTTCATATTAGTAATAGTCGAAATTAACGGTAGAGCGAAATTTCAAAAATGGCTGTATCTCTTAACACGAAGTGAAAATGGACCAAATTTCCGAAAATCTTTAGAATCTTTTTCCCGTACAATTTGTCAGCGAACTTAATTTTTTAGCAAGCTTCAAGCGAATAATCGTCAAAATTTCGTTAATACAACGCACGTGTCACATTTTGGAATAGTTACGAAGATTGGGGATATGTCGAGATTATTAAATTTATTTCCTTCGATTTCGCCATCTTATTGCTTGGTCTCCTTTTCGAGTTCTTTCAGTAACTCCTTCATCTCTTCCGAAAGTTGGTGCTGATCAGCTACTTTCCTGTAACAAAAATATCACCAATAAATTATTTATTCACTTAAAGTTGCGCATGACGTATCTTCAGCTATTCATCTCGGTCTGTACTTACCGATCGTATCCACTTTCGTCCTTCTCAGCTGGCTCTTCGCCTTCCGCTGCAAAGGAAAACGAAACTAATTAGTGAATTTCTCTCAATGTAAATGGACTACATGCTTAAGTTTAAAAAAAATACTAATAAAGTGCACTGCAAACGATCCAAATCTGAAATATAGAAATAACTAAATAAATGGGGTTAATAAAATCAGGGATGGTTGTAAAAAGGGTGAAAAAAATAAATATAACTGGAAACAACATTCACGAACTTGTGACTACTATGTTCAAAAGATTTGATGATTATATACAGTGTGAGTTGTAAATATTTACAATTGGAGATATGTACAGTGATGTTCATGTATATTTATTTTACTTATGGTATGTAGTTAATAATAATATAATATAATTTTTGCGTTAGAATAAATATACATAGACAAATTTTTGGATACGAAACAAAAACATTAAATAGAAAAACCGATTATTATAAATATTAAAAGTTAGGAGGTGGATAAAATTACCACTCAAGTTTGTTAAAAAATAAATTAATTTTTTTTCTGAATTCTATTTCAATTGGCATAAAATTTATTTTTTAACTGGTAATAAAATTATTAGTAGTGGTCAAAGTGTTTTGAATAAGTAAATTGATTGCCAATGAGGAGAATAATATAAAAAAGTAAATTAAACTTCTTTAACAATGATAATTACTTTTCAAAACACAACTATTTATGTACAAAATAGCAGATAATAAACTATTTTAATAAAAATTATATAAATGCTCAAAGTTTATTTCATATGTATATTTTTTGAAGATTCGAAGAATATTTTTATTATTAAAACAGTGAGTATTATCTGCCCTACAGTGAAACAGAAAAATACAAAATACTCATCAGAAACTCTGATAAACATTACACAACATCGGGATCACGATATATGGAAATTATGTGCTGAACATTTACGTGTATATAGCCAGGTAAAAGTTCAAAGGTACCAAATTAACTCTAATATCGGTTTCATCTCTAAAAACCTAATAGCAAAATGATAAAAACAGCATTCAATCTAATGACAAACAAAAAAATTTGGTAACTTCGTGGAGTAAACGTAACGAATATTATAATAGAACATTTTAGCCTATCTACCATGTTTGGGTAAATTAAACCGCCAATCGTGTTCCCTAGGATCCACCTCGGTTTGGTCTTCGACACTGATTTCATAACGAAGAGGTCTTCTACGGGTGCTTACTTGGGCTATACCAAACAGAACCATCAAAATATACACTAGGTCGCCAGACATTAATCATTTGATTTTGCATGTTATGGAATTACGTTGATGATTATTGGGTCTTATAAGGGAGGAAAAAATGGATGTTAATACAGGGAAAGATTGAGTTGTGGAGGAATATGGAGTCTAGTGCATTTTAAACATTTAATGCCTTCCTTTCAAGGCTTTATTGGAACCAAATAATAACAACAATTGTTTAATCGTATAGGCTATAAGTATTAATGAAAATATTAAATGAACTTACGTCTTGTTGATGCGGAAGGTGCGTCCCTCATCGAGCTGGAGCTAACCGGTTGATCAGCACCTACAGAACAAATTCGAATATAAAAAACTACCCTTGTGCTAAAATCTTTTGTGACAGAAAAACGTAAAAAATACTCACCAAAACCATGCACAGTTAAATTTAAATTGAACCCCATGCAAACTCAGAATAACTTACCAAAAAAACTAAAAATCAGGACTGACTATACTCAAACGAAAACCAAAATAAAAAGCTAAAAGAAACATAACGGAACCAAAATCGTTACAGCTATAATGCCGGATCGGAGGGATAGTGCACAAACCTGGTACAGTTCTTGTTAGTGTTGTTAGTTGGGTCGGAGGAATGTCAAACTGCTGGGTCATCGTCGTCTTGGCTCCCCGTCCGTCGGTGATGGTCTTAGTCACCACCCCGCGGCCCTCCGCCGTCCTCGAGACCACCCCCTGCCCGTGCTGGCTCATCTTCTTGAAGTACTCCTCGATCTCATCGCCGGACATCGGGTGCTCCGATCCGTCGTCTTTGACCACGAACCGCCGCTGCACCACTCTCTTCACGTGGACGTTGCCGGCCTCGTCGGTCTCCTCCGTCTCCACCACGTCCTCGCCCTCGGGGAAGCTCCGCATGTACTGGCGCAGCTGCTCCTCGCACTCGGCGCCGGTGAAGGTTATCCGCCGCACTTCCGGCGGCATCTCCACCTTCCTGTGCACCACGTGCGAGAAACCGTCTTCGTCGGTGGACTCGATGGTTTCTGTCACGTAGCTTTTCGAATCGTCGTAGTAGTCTGTGGTGTGTCTACCACTTAGGTCTTCATCGAACCAAACTTTCCTCACAGCAGCTGCCACGTCTACTGTAGAAGCTTGTCTGGTTTGGTCGATGGAGTTGGTGGAAGATACCATGGTGTTGGAGCCGCCGCTGGTGAAGCTACCACCAGAGTATACAGAATCAGTATCATATTGGTAGGTGGCGTGAGTGGCTGTAGTACTAGTTACTTCTATGCTGCTAGTACTTTCCAGCATTTCGTCTTTATCGTGGTCTAATTCTTCCTCTTTAGCTGACGAACTGAAATCTTTGCCTGTACTGGAGCTGCTGTGGTCTCCAACACCACCGATTCTAGATCCGTCTTCGTCGATGGAGTCGGTCATTATGTTCATTCCTGAGCTGGTTGCTGCGGCGAGTTCCAACGAATCGCTCAGCACCATTTCGCTTTTAATCTCGCCTTTTATCTCCAAACTATCGGTCATAATATCTCGAGAAGATTTCCTGGCTTTCTGCTCGATGGAATCGGTGCTGGCGCTCATTACGTCTGTACTAGCCAGTTTCTGATCCAAGCTGTCGGAGCTGTCGTAGCGGCTGGGTTTGTCTTGCTTTATGTCGAGAGAATCCACGGAAGTGGTCATTGCATCTTCGCTTTCTTTAAACTGGACTTTCGCTCCAGCTTTGTTCACCGGAGCGTCCAGATCCAGATCGGGCACTTTGGATACCTCTTCGATGGAGTCGCCTCTACCCAACGACTCTGTCTTCTCCGGCTCCTTCAACTCGATGAATCGTTCGACGTTGGTTTGGGCTTGTTTTATAATTTCGTCGATTTCGAACATCCTCTTTTCGTAGTCTTCTTCGTCGTCTGTATCCACTACTTTCTTCTCCGTGCCCATGGTCTCGCAGCTTTCGGATTCGGAAGTGACGCTCTCCTGGCACTCCTCGATGTGCGTCAGCATGGCTTCCTCTTCTTTCACTTTTTCTTCGATTTTATGCACCGCTATGCAAGCCTTCTCCAGCCCTTCGAATTCTTTTAGAGAGCTCACCGACACATCGTCGCCTTGTCCGCTTTTGCTCGATTGGTACCTCGATTTCAGGCTGCCATTGCTGGAGGAATCTTGCGATCCGTGGTGGAATTTGCGCATTTCTAGCGACATAGCTTTCTCCAAATTCTCGAATTCTGTTAAACTCGACATCGAGACATCATCGTGCTCGCCGGACCTTGTAAAGTATTTTTTCCCCGCCAGCACATCATACTCCGGAGTACTGGAGAAGGATTCCTTCATGCTACCTCCTGAGTCCCTTTGCGACCCATAACTAGACGCAGCCAGATCGTTGATGTCTTCTTCTTTGATATCTTCGAGAGGTCCTCTATCGAAATCCATTTCGTAACCATAACCAGCCGCTCTCATTGCAGCTTGGTCACCTTGGAATTGCTGCTCGATCCATTTCCTGTTGGCCTCCAGTTCTCTATCGTACTCGGAGCCGTACTCCGTGGTGCTGGCTTTTTGATCACCTTTTTGGTTGGCTTGTGGAGGGCTTTCCTCGAAATCGAACGCCAGTTCTTCGCTCGATGAAGTACCATCTGGATAGTACTTGATGTCTGTCATTCTAGTGAGTGGAGTAGGCGCTGAATGAGCTAGATATTGCTCCACTTCTGCGTCGTGTTTCTCTTTAGGCGGCTTGGTGCCGATTTTGAGGCTCTTGCCTTCTGAGTCGAATTCGTGGGCTTCTTTACCAACTTCTTCGATCACTACGAAATCGTCTATTATATCGGGCTTTTCCAGCAGCTCAAACGAATCGCTGTTGGGAGAATCCGTTCCCTTTTCTGATCCTTCCTTGATTGTTGCTTCAACTGTAGTTATTGCTTCACTTTTAGATTCCGTAATTCTTTCTGGTTCTTCTGATATTGATGATATCGTTTGATCTAGAATGTATTCCCTACCTTGGTCGGTTTCTTCAGAGCTTTTACTTGATACTGTAGAAGCGGGAGTTTGGGGAGTATCAGCCCCAACTTGAGCTTCTTGTAGCTTCTCCTTAGCTTCCAACTCCAAGTCTGGATACCTGAAAGTATCGTCAACCAATGGAGCGAGATGCTGGGTGATTTTAATATCTGGCACGAATCCTGGACTCAAGTCTTTCATTAATTTCTCCCGGCGCTCTTCCAGTTCCTTTTGAGCTTTCTCCCTAGTTTCTAACTCGTGCTTTTCAGCGTCCTCGTCTTCCAGAATCGGACAAATTTGTTTAATTTTGTGAGCTGGGGATATGTGAGCTACCATGCTGAAAGCAGCCTCAGCTTCGGCTTCTTCGAAGCTGGATTTTTCGCTAGAAGTAGTGCTGGATTTCCCGTGCGAATCCCTCTTTTCCAGAGTATCTTTCGGTGGGCAGATGTCTGAAATAGACTTTCTGGCGATCACGTGGGTTTGGCTGAAAACAGATGAGTACTCCTGTTCGAGATCTCCAACGCTAGCTTGAGCTTCTGAGCTGAATTCAGGTGTATCCCCTTTGTGCTCATCTCCAGGTTCTGGTGATAGAGGCCTTTCGATTGGGTCGGTGCTTTCTGTGATATCTGAGGATTTGATTAAATCAGCTAATTCTGAATCGGGTCTGTCGTCAGAAAATCCAGTGGAAGCTGGTCGTTCCGAGTCGGATTTGCTCAGCTGGCTTTGAGGTCTGGACGATTCGTGTTGCACTTCAGCTTCCGTTTCCAGATAGCGACCTTCTCGCAAATCCCTGTGAAAGCCTTGGTCTGCTTCTGTTTCGTAGCATTCTTCTTTCTCGCTTTCGTCGATGTCTTTCTTCTCGTCGCTGCTGGTCTCTTTCGAGCTCAATTTTACCGTGTATTTATCGCTTTCCGCTAAATCTGAGTGGATTTTTCGCTCGACCTCAGCTCGCGCTGAGCTGCTTATCATCGCACTGGTGAAGGTGCTTTCTGTTCGACGATGGCCTTTCTTCTTAGGCTCCTCGATTTTGGCCAGCTGGTCTTCCACTGGGGATTGCGTTTCTGAAGTTACTTGCGTACTGACGCTTTGAATGCCATTTTCTTCTACACTAGTGGTGGTTAGAGTAACGGATTCAACGGGAAGATCTGGTTGAATATGGCCTACAGATGTCGCCATATCAGCACTCTGAGATACTGGAGTAATTAAGCTTTCCCTGCTTCCTTTGAGCATGTTTTCTACTTCGTCTAGGCTTAAATGATCAGAGGTTCCGGATACTGTTAGGCTTCCTTCTAATTTCTCGGAATCTGCTCTGGATAGTTCGATAACGGTTCTTTGGGTACCGAAACTTGATGTGCTAGAATAGCTTACACTTAATATGCTGCCTTCGTCCAAACTAGTACCAAGTTTTTCCTCATTTTCACCTTGTGGCGAATCCGGCACGAGTACTCTAGGTTCAGGCTGGAAGGTCATTTCCTGCGAACGCTTCATTTTAGACATAGTATCCGGCACTTGGTCTTCTTCAGACATATCCACAGATTCGCTGACCTCAGTACTTTGCCTCAAAGTGGTATGAGTCCAGCCGAGTTGCTCGCCTTCCTCCAAAAGATTCTGATCCAAAGTATCGATGAGATCGTCCAAATCGCTGGTGGATGGCACCAAGGTCTCGGAATGCTCCGACGCCTCGACGCTGGCGAGGTTTCCAGAGCTCTCGCTGTCCAAGCTCTTCATGCTCTCCTTGGAGCTCATGCTGCTCACCGCCGTTTGGTACTCCGACGAGGTGACGTGGGATCTGTGGGAGAAGTCTTGCGAGGTTAAGGCACTTTCGTATTCGGAGGAGCCGGGGATGAGGCCCTCCACGTCGGAGGAGCACGGCCTGCTGCGGCCGCTGTCTATCTCGAAGCTGTGGTAGTGGCTCTCGCCCGAGCTGGAGTAGGTTTCGAAATCTACTCCAGACTTTCGGTCTGGCTTCAAGTTGGAGCTGCTGCTGCTGGTGTCGGTTTCCGATTTGCCTTTGCGTAGAGTTACTGGTGATTTGTAGCTGTCGAAGTCGTCTTTTTTGTATGTGGAGAATTCTTCTGGGGATTTGTAGTCGGCGCTGGATTTGGAGTCGCTGCTCGATGTCCTCTTCATTCGATCGGTTTGGGAATTGTCTTCAGTGCTGGTTATGGACGTTTCTTGTTGCTTGTGGTCTCTCTCGGTGAACACGCTGGTGAGGCGAGTGTGGGATTTTTCTGATGTGGTCTGGGTTTCGATCTTGCCGGTAACATCTTCATGGATTTTTGTGGATTTCGTTGTAGTTGATTCTTCTTCTTTCTTAGATAATTCCTCTATTTCTTGTTTGGTTTTTAGAGATTTTTCCTTGATCGAATCGTCGCTAACTTCTCTCGTTATCAAGTCTTTTTCGTATTTAGCAGAGGTGGCATCTTTAGATGATGATTCTGATGTAGAGGTTTCTTGGACGTTTTGATCTGTGGCAATTATATGTTTACTAGTCGATGATTTAGCGTCGTGTGCTAGTTTAGCTTCGATAATTTCGGATTTTCTTTCAGATTTTTCGCTATCTCCTGACTTGATGTAAGTCTCTTCTTTGACATCGCGATGAACTTCAGCAATGACTATTTCTTTCTCTTTACTCAGCTCATCAGATACTATTTTATGTGGAGAAATTAATACATCAGATTTGTTCGTAACCTCTTTCTCGCCTTTAACAACATCTGATGATTTCACAGCTACATCTTGTTTTACTTGTTTAACTTTAGATCCATCGTAGCTTTCGTAATCTTTCGAAGATGTTCTATCTTCGCTGCGTTGCTCGTCGATTTTCTCGGCGAACCCGCGCTTATCTTGGAACCGTTTGTTCTGTTCCTCAAAGCTATCGTAGTCCAATTGAACATCTCTAACTTTCTCAGCTTCTAATTGGTCCATTTGTTGCTCCAAGATATGAGAATAATCCAATTCAGTGCCGCTGTATCGCAGATCCTCATCGGTTATCTCCATGCTGGAGGCTTGGGTGTCTCCTCTGGTTAATTTAGCGATTCCTCTTTGCCGTCTGGCAAGTACAGATTCGACTAACTCCACTTCGCGATCATCCAAGCCTTTGGTCTCTGCTAGATGCTTCAAAAAGTCTTTTACTGGTCCGGTTTCGCCGGATTGAGCTGCTTTGGGAGCAGCCTCAGGTGAAGCTGATTCGCGTTTCTGCATTTCAGCTTCGATTTCTTCGATCAGCGCGCTGGCTATCTTCTTGGCCTCGTCTGGATGGACTTTCTGCTGGTATAAGCTGTCTAGTATGATTTTTTCTATGTCGCATTGGGCTTCTGATTTGATTTTTTCCGATTCGTACGAATCCGAGTGGTCTTGGTGTATTTCTGAGCCCAATTCCGATTCGTCTTTAACGCTGCTGCTGAAATCGTCTTTTTCGATCGAGAATTTGGAGCTCTCAGTGGGAGTTTCTAGGTGTTGTTGCTGGTGTATTTTGGCTTCCAGTAAATCGGATATTTCTTGTTGTTGGTCCATTATTTGTTTGAATTCATGCTTTCTTTCCATTTCGATTTCTCTCATGACTTCTTCCTCGTCGTGGGCGATTTTCTTCGCCATCTTCATTTCTTCCTGGATGAACTTTTGGGTGATATCTGCTGTTAAATCGTCTTTTTGTTGCGCGATTTCTACTGCTTTTGTGGTTTTGATTTCTTTAACGCTTTCGTTAAATTCCACGTCGCCTTGCGTTTGGATTGGAACCTCCCAAACGGTGTCTTCCAAACTTTCTTGTGGTACTTTTACTGGAGATTCGGCTTCGGATTTTTCTCCAATAGGACTAGGTGCTTCAACAGTACTTTCCTTTGGCGCGTACTCGTCGCTTTCTTCGCTAATTCTCCTCTGTTTTCCAGATAAAGTTACCGTTATTTCTGGTATTGTTTCATCGTCTGTTGTAATTTTTGGAGAGTATTGGTCGAGGGATTCTAAAGATTTGAGTTCTTGGTCTAATTCGGCGATTTTCTCAGTGTCTTCTATTTCGCTTTTATCTACTAGTACTTCCATGGAATCTGGCTTGGTGGATTGACTCACGTCTATTAATTCCCCGCTTTTATCAGATGAGGTACTTTGCTGAGATTCGTAAGATGGATGGTGTTGTTTCTGCAGACTCATTTCCTTTGCTAGAGTTGGTTCTGCTGGATCTTTCAACTTTATGTGATCCACTTTTTGTCCAGCTATTACATTACCTAATTGCTTCTCGTAGCCTTTAGCTAGGTCTTTTACAGACTTCTTCACCAGCGAATCATCTTCTTCTGGTTCGTCTTCAACTGAAGGTGCTGCTGCTTTGGTTTTCGCCGGTGCACTTTCTTCAGTTGAAGAGACAGATTCGAACATTTGAGCCAGCTTACTAACACTTTTCCTAGGCTCTTCAGCTAGTTCTTCTACTTCTTCTCCTATACTTCTAGCATCAGCATCTGTATGCTCCTCGTCTAAAGAACTCAGAAGGTTCTTCTTCTCAGGTGAAGGCTCTTCTTCGATTTCGCTGGTCAACTGTTCTTCAATCATTTCTTTCCTAATCTGCTCCTCGTAGTAATCCTTTCGAGCTTTAATAGCCCTAGCTGACACCTCGTAGAGGTCCTCAGTGGGTAGTGAGGCTGATCTTTCGTACAACGACTTCCTTCCGGAGGTAGCCGAGGGGACGAACACGCTCATCAAGCGATCCCTGATCTGAGGCACTCTATCTTCGATTTCTGAGTCAGAGATGTAGTGCTCCACGTCCTCGCTATCCGAGATGTAGCCGGTGTTGTCGATGAGACTGCTGCCCTTCTGGGCTTTATCAGAGTCGGTGCTGTCTGTCTTTTGCATTTCGTATTTCGATAAATCGGATTTGGGGCTGATTTTCCTTTCTGTGGGCGCTTGGAAGGAGGCTTGGTACTCTGACATGATTTTATCTTCGTTAATAGAAGCGTCGCTTTCGGATATTTTGGTTAATTCAGTGTGAACGTGTCCGCTGCTGTCGCTGGTAGAAGATTCGAATGAAACAGCTCGGTCTTTCACAGATACTTTCTTGAACAATTCCTCTTCCTGGGAGGCTTGTAGAGGCTCAGTTTCTGGCTCGATGAGGCTTTTGGATGTTTGTAGAGCTGTGCGGGGTTTTGGTACAGGCGGGGCACTAAATTCGTGGATTGACACGCGTTTTTTGGGCTTCTCCGCGTCGGGTTTGTCTTGTGATACAGTCTCCCAGAACTTCTTTTTGTCTGTGTAGGATCCCGGGGCGTCGTCGGAGTCGAGCAAGTCGTCGCGCACGGGCGACTTGGGCTTGTCCTTGTCCGGTTTCTCGTCCGGCGAAACCGGCAAAGGAGCGCCGCGCGGTTTAGGTTGAGGTTGAGGTATGTTAGTCGCCGGTGTTAGTGGGATAGCCGCGTCGGTTAGTAGATCGCAGCCGGTTTCTAAAAATGCGGTTAATATGTTAGGGGATATGCTAGCAGTACATTAACAACGTTTTAGTTAAATATCCTTTAAAGCCAATTACATACAGGCACCGTTTCGGTGTTGGTATAGGTGTTATTGATTCTCGTGTGATCACACTTACCGTTCGGGAGGAAATAAAATTACGGAAAAAAAGCTACACAACTGAAAACATTAAACATGAAGGTATAGGGAGAAAACTAAAGAAAAAAACGAAAACCATAATAAAAAGCCAAAGTTTGCTTGTGCTCACGTCGTTTCATTTGGATGAGAAGTTTATAATTTATGTGGTACATGCATGTAGTAAACAACTAACAACCAAACATATCGGGCCCCGTCGAAATTCGGGTCTAATTCTACGATTTACCTAAATATTTCTCTTCCGATATTACACTAGTATCGCGAGATCTCGAATCTTCCTCGTCGCAAATCGATATACTCATATCCATCTCGTCTGGTATACTCGTCAAGCTGCGTTTATCGATATTATCAGAGGAGGTAAAAGGGCTCGATTTGTGCAGCCAATTTACCACGGCCCCCATAACAGCCCCCTTCGGTAGGGAATGGGCGCTGCCCAAAGACCTAGCCCTTTCCCCGCTAATCAACGATTCAGTACTCAGGAATCGATCCAGATTCGTTTGCACTATGTTCAATAGGGAACCTTTCTCTGAGGTGGATTGGAGATTGGGTAAGCTTCCCATTTCTTCTATATTGAGTTTGTCTCTATTGTAATACCCCATGGCGGATTTAGAGCGTTTGGGGCTTTTCTTTCTCGGTCTGGGCGAGGGACAGGGGCTTCGCATTATGGGTATAACGTCGACTTCTACGCCGGCTTTATTTATGGTATGATCTTTATTTAAATTGACAGGGCCCATATAAACTATTTCACCTACGAGAAGTAATTGTTATGAATTTTGTTGCGCTTGGATTTTAGGATTACGCCAAACTAATTAAAAGATAAACCAAAAGACAGTTAGAGGATTAATAGAAATAAGGGGCTTGACTTAATCCTAAAATATATGTATGTATATAAAATGTTCCCGATATGTTTGCACTAAATTTGTATGTTACAAGGGAGGGTAGTAAATTAGACATGCTTTATAATTTCGCAAGTAATCGTACGTCGGAGTATAGTAGTTTAATAAAAGGGGTAATAATATATAAAAAATTAGTGTTAACATTACTACTTAGGCGTGAGAAAATGGTTATACGTTATTGGTGAGAAGAAAGTTTCTGTAAAGCAACATCTATGAATCTACCTTTTGGAAGTTCTTGCGCGTCGGCCTGACTGTCCGGGGTTTTAGACTCCCGGTCACTGCTTTTCGAGAACGTGTGTTCGTCCCACATGTGGCTGAATTCCGATTGGAACTCGCTAATGTCCTCAGTGCTAAGCTGCGACACCAGCGTTTGGTACTCGGTCTCGCGCTTCGTTTCGATCTCCGGACTGGTCATTTCGACGCTTTTCCCCCGCTCCGAATCGCTCTCGATCACGTCGGAGGCCAGTCTCTCGAATTTTCGCTCTACTCTTCGTAGCTTTTTCTCGTATCTGTCCGTTTTCTCTTCGATTATCGTCTCGACGACGTCTACGCGTTCTAACGTGTCTAAAGCTCTGTCTAAGTCACGCAGTTTGCGCTCTATCAGGTCCACTTCCGCGTCGGTTTCTTTCTTATGCTCTTGCAACGTTCTCTCCTCCTTCTTCAGGATTTTTTCTATGGGTTTGGTGGATTCGCTCAAGTCTTTCGTTAAATCGCTGAGCAGGCTTTCTATTCTGCTTTCGGTCAGCGTTTCTAGTACATTAGAATTGGTGCTTTCGCTTCTGGCGAAACTACTCGCTCTAGAATCATCGGCTTCTTCTGATTCTATGTGGAAGAGAGGTTTCTTCATCGGTACTCTCGGATCGTCCGGCTCGGTGACTATGTATTTGTCGCTGGCTGCTTGCCCGTCTACGGTGGAGTCGTATGATATTTCTATCACTTCTGGTTTACCGCCTTTGGTTATTTTGGCGGAGAATGTTCGCCTGGAGAATGTGGGAGAGGTTACATAAGGGGTGGATTTTTTGTCTGTTTGGATATCTTCTTTGGGTAGGTTGGATAAATCTATGTTAGCTTCTGATATTTTCCTAACGCCTTCACCTAGAGTTTCTTTTAATTGGCTGCCGTAATCTGATACTGCTCTGCTCATTTTCCCGTCATCGGTTCTCCTGCTCTCAGATTCTAAAAATTCCATGGTGGTTCGTTGAATGTCCGATTCGGTTTTGGACGATGAAGCTAACGCGTCTACGTCTAGCGCTGATTTTTCAGCGGCTTTAGTAGCTTCATCCATTTCCTGCTTCAGCTTCTCTTCAGGTTTGATCGTTTGCTCTGAAACTTTAGCTTTTAATTCATCGCCTTTACCGCTCAGCTTCTTCCCCAGTTTGCTGAACACTCCTTTACTTTTGGTAGCTACTTCTTCGGTTGTCTCTTTAACATCGTCTTTCTTACCAGTTATTTTCTTGCCGAGTTTGTCGAAGAATCCTTTGCCTTTTTTGCTCGCCTTTTCCGCGGATTCTTTGACATCTTCTAAAGTTTCTTCTGCTTTATCTTTAGCTTGTTTCCCTTGAGTGGCAAGCTGATATTTAGCCTCTGCAAGTTGTTCTTTTGCTTCTGCAAGCTGATGTTTCCCTTCAGTGGCGAGCTGATCTTTAGCTTCTGTAATTTGATCTTTAGCTTCTACAAGGTGATCTTTAGTTTCTTTGCTGGATGAAGCTATGGCTTCTTTGGTGTGTGCGATGGAAGTTTCTATAGTTTTAACTTTAGTTTGTGCGTTTTGTTCGACTTGTTTAACTGTAGCGTCCAAAGCGGTTTTTAAATTGTTCAATTCGCTGGTAATGTCAGCTTCGATTTTTTCGATTTCTTTGGACAGTTCGTGATCGGGTTTGGAAAAATCGGCGGCATCTTCCACGTTTTGAACAGTAGAAGCTATGCCTATTTCGACTTTCTCAACGGTTTTTTCGGTTTGTTTTTTGAAGTCTCGATTGATCGATTCTAGTTTGCTCTTTTCGATTTTGATGGCTTTCTGTGCATAGATGATGTCTTCATCTAGCTTCTCTTGAGCTTCTTGTTTCCTCTGCTTGATTTCTTTTTCTAGCCTGTTGACGTCATCTTCGATTTGGCGTTTTGCCTCTTCCAGTTGATCCATTGCTGCTGAGGCTTTTTTAACATCGTCTTTGGATAGTTTGGATAGTTCTTCGGATAGCTTCATGGTTTCGCTGAATTTGTCATCGATGGTTTTCTCGAATGATTCGGTGTGCTCTTTTAATTGCATTTCGGTGGTTCGTTTTATTTCAGTGATGGTTTCTGTATGCTTTTGCGAGATTTCTGTGATGCCTTTCTTAATGCTTGCAGTTCTTTCTTCTAGTTCTTTATCGGTGTCTTTGAGAATGCCTTTAACTTTCTCTTCTTGTTTGGTGGTTATGTCGGATACGCCTTTTTTGATTTTTTCGGTTCTCTTTTCGAATTCCTCCATCGTTTCTTCCGATGATTTGACGAGATTGTCTTTTTCGTCTTTTACGTGACCTAACTTGTCGTCGAAGCTCTGGATGAGGTCGCTGGCGAAGCTGACAGATTCTGTTTTTGCGTCATCTGCTTTGGTTTTAATCGCTTCGACGTTTCCAGATATTTCGGTTTTGATGTCTTTTTCTAGAGGTTCGATTATGGAAGTTACTTCTGGTGTTTCGAAGGAAACTTCTTTGCTACTTTTGCTACCGCCTAATTTGGATAAGAATCCAGATTTTTTGGATTTTTTGTCTTTTTTATCGTCGCTTTTACCTTTACCTAATTTAGTGAAAAATCCAGTAGATTTTTTACCTGCTTTATCAACTGTATCTTCCACATCATCTTCAGTTTGTTTGATTTGATCTTTTATGTCAGTTTTAATTTCACCTTCAATTGTATCGATTTTAGTTGCGATTTCTTCGCTTTTTGTTATCACTGCACCAGCAGCATCACTCGAGGCAGCTTTGGAAGCTTCCTCAACGTCGTATTTACCACCAGCCAATTTCCTGCCAATCTTCTCTATAAAACCAACTTTTTCTTGCTCATCAGATTTAGTTTCCTTGGACTTCTTGAATTTCTTTTTGGTGACATTCGGACTGACCGACTTTTCCTTCTTACTGAATATCCCAAACAGCCCCGAAGACTTCACAGCCTCATCCTCATCTAAATCGGTAACTATTTCTGGTTTACCATCGTCGTAATTTTCGAGCTCAGTGGTCAAGAAGCTATGACTTTGCTGCATTTGCCTCAATACTTCAGCGTTCAGTTTGCGCTCCTTAGGAGATTTTGGAGCCGCTTCATCAGGTAACTCAGAAATTTTACCCGGAACTGGTACATCTGGTAGCTCCGAATGCGGTTGTTTGCCAAACAAGTCACTGGTGTCAGCATTTACAGTATACTGCGTGACCTCAGAAGAGCATTCTGAGTTGAGGTGAACAGAGGTGTCGTCTTGGTCGCCAGTTTGCCGGCGAATTTCGTCGAGTTTTGCGTTGATTTCCCGCTCGAGTGTCTCTATGTCATTCAATGCATCTGGTCCCAGTTGGATCGTGCCTGCGATGAACTCGTCTTTGACTCTAGTGAGTCTTTCGCCGCCTGGAAGGGATTCTTTGGTGACTGTGGTTGAGACAGTGCGCTTGGGGCTTTCGTCTTTGAGGGTTTCGTACAATTTTTCGAAAGAAGGGTCTTCTTGGGTAGGGGGTTTCTGCTGGGGTTCTGTTGCTGATGAAGGAGTTGGGATATTTATTGGCGATAAAGTAACTGGTTCGAATGTTTCTAGTTGTGGTTTAGCGTCGTGGTAAACGTCGATTTCTTTGTTCAGAAATTCCGAGCTGTGTTTCATGCTATCGACGACGTCCTGAGACAGCTGTTGAGTAACGATTTTTTCTGCACCCTTTTCTTTTTCTTGTGGTTTGGTTTTCTTTGAAAACAGACCAAAGAAACTACCACTTTCTTCTTTAGATTTTTTGCCATCCTGATAGCGGTCGGTTTCTCCTTTAGAGAAATCTTTGCTCTCAGGTTCAGCTGTCTCTTGCTTCTCTAGCGTGGAAGGTTTTTTGTCCTTTGGTCCTTCGGCGTCCTTATCGTGGGATTTCTTTTTCGAAAACAAGCCGAAGATCTTCTTGCTCTTCTCTTTCTCTTTATCGGCTTCTTCTTTTTTGGTTAAAGGCTTCACGTCGTGATAGTTGGAGATTTCTTCTCTGATGAAGTCGCTCGTTTTGATCATGTGGTTCAACGTTTCATTGGACAATTTCGGTTGAACTTCTTGCACAGAAATCGCATCTTCGTACGTGTCGAGTTCGTTGTTCAGGAAATTGGACGTTTCGTGTAAATGTTTGCCTGGATCTTTGGCTTCGACTAGACTGTTATCGATTTGTGTTTTGGCTTCAGTAGCTTCCTTAACGAATACTTCGCTTAAGTAGCCGCCTTCTTTGACGAAATGCTTCTCGGTGATTACGATGCTTTGTTCGGTGTCATGTTTGGTTATTTTCGAAGGGCTTGCTCTGGTTTCTTTTTCAGAAACAAATTCAGAGGTGGCAGGTTTTGCAGTGGTAGCTTTATCTGCTTCATGAGTTGATTTAGATGGGCGAACATCGTGGTATTTGTCCACCTCGGATTTCAAAAAGTTATCTGAATCTTTCATTGATTTTATAACGTCTTCTGTTAGAACGGTTTTTGGTTCTTTGGTTTTCTTTTCGGGTTCTTGGCTGGATTCTTTTCTCTTGAACAGCCCGAAGAATCCTGCTTTATCTTTACGTTTGTCTTTGGGTTTCTTGTCGTCGTCTTTAACAGATTCTTCGACTGTTACCACTTCCTTCTGAATTATTTCAACCGGTGCTTCAATTGTAGGTCTCACGTCGTGGAATTTGTCTATTTCAGTTCGTAAAAAGTTGTTGGAGTCCAGCATATTTTTGAGGGTTTCTTCAGAGGGTCCGGACTTTCGCTTGGTTTCCCTTTCCTCAGATCGACGTTTGAATTTATCCAGAAATCCTACTTTCTTCTGCTCCCGGTCTTTAGAGCGTTCTCTCATCTTCAGGGGTTCTTTTTCCTTCGGTTGTTGTTCTTTTTCCTTCTGTAATGGTTCTTTTTCCTTCTGTTGCTGCTCTTTTACCACGGTTTCTGTAATTACCGGTCGTACATCGTGGTATACTTCAACTTCGTTCGTTAAAAATGCGTAACTGTCGTCCATTGCTTTAATAGTTTCACCAGAGAGTTTGGGCTTTTCGAAGGTTACTATAGTTGGCGCTTGTTTTAGGTCTTTCTTGTGCTTCTTGGTAACTTTTTCATCGGGTGGTTGAGTTTCTTTTTCTTCGGAACCTTTCTTTTTAAATATACCGAAAAAGCCTGCTTTAGGCTCTTTGGATTTAGTTTTAGGTTCTTCTACAGGTTTGGTTTGTTCGGCTGTAGTAACTTGTTTAACATCATGGAATTTTTCGATTTCTTGTCTTAAAAATGCATCGCTGTCTTTTATGGCTTCTTGTACGCTTTCTATGAAAGTAAGATCTTCTTTTACCGGGGAAGTAACTGTTACTGTGCTTGTTAATACAGGCTGGGGTTGGTCTTCTGTGAGTAAAGGTTCTTCTACAGTTATGAATTTCGAGTTTTCGATGTTTTTCATAACTACATCGTCGATGTGTTTTTCCAGCGGGAAGGTTGTTGTGATTTTTTCCACAGTTTCTGTTACTTTAATGTTGTCATCCTTAGGAATTTCGATAATTACTGGTTTAACATCGTGATATTTATCAACTTCTGTGACCAAAAATGATTGGGAATTGTCCATGTTTTGTTTGGTTTCTTCGGAAATTTGTGGTTCGATTTTTTCAGACTCCTCTTTCTTCTTGAATATGCCGAACAGACCGGATTTTTTATCTTTCTGTTTCTTCGGCGAGGCAGTTTCTTCTTTAACTTTCTCCGATTGCCCATCTTTAATACCAGAATCGGTGATTACTAATTTTTCCTTTTGTATGGTTATCGTTTCAGTTACTACTGGTTTAATGTCTTTAATTTCTTCTTCCAATTTCTGTATTTTTTCTTTAACTTCCTCCTTTACTTGTTCGATTTTCTGAGTTGTTTTAGATTTAATTTCATGAATATCTTCTGTTGTTTGTTGTATTTGATCCTCAGTTGCATCGGTTTTGTCTTTCAGTTCTTTTTCAATTGATTCTAGTAACGATTCTGGTTCCAAGACCTCTTGTGGTCTTATGAACTTAACATCATGATATTTATCTACCTCATCCTTGAGGAAATTATCTGAGCGTTGCATATCTTGTACTGTTTGTTCTGATAAGATTTTCTTCTCTGTTGTTTCATCTGTGGGTTTTTTCTTGAATATTCCGAAGAGTCCTTTTTTGTCCTTTTTAGGAGTTTCGTGCTCCACTTTAGGTTCATCTGATGTGATTACCGGTGCTTCTTTCACAATTGGTCGTACGTCGTGGTATTTGTCGATTTCTGTTACTAAGAAATTATCGCTGTCTTTCATTTCCTTGATGGTAGTGTCAGATAAAGTTGGTACTTGTGCTTCTTCTGTGATGGGCTTGGCGTCTCTTTCAAGAGAACCTCCTTTCTTTTTGAAAATACCAAATATACCCCCTTTTTCTGCTTCTGGAGCTTTATCCTTCTTTTTCTTCGGTGATTTTTCTTTGGTTGTTTCTACTTCTGTTTTTACCACCAGCTCTTCTGGTTTATCCACAGTAGGTCTTACATCGTGGAATTTATCAACTTCGGTCTCCAAGAAAGCAGTGCTGTCTTGCATTTCTTTGACAACTGTTTCGTCTAGCGCCTGAGTTTCGGTTTTATCTTCAGGTTTCTTTGCTTTGGGTTTCTTCTTATCTTCCACGTCTCTTTCAACGGAGCCTGCTTTCTTTTTGAACATACCGAAAAGGCCTTTGCCTTCTTTGTCTTTGGCGTCTTTAACGGTATCTGTTTTGGAAGTATCCGCCACTGGGATTTCCTCGAGGACAAAGTCTTGGGGAATGGATCGAACGTCGTGGTAATTTCCAATTTCAGTTTGCAAGAAATTATTGCTGTCCATCATTTCTTTAACGGTGGTCTCAGATAGTACGTGTTTGTCATCCATTTTCGGTGGTTTTACGTCCCTTTCCAAAGAACCTCCTTTCTTTTTGAAGATACCGAACAAACCAACTTTATCTCCTTCGCTGTCTTTCTTCTTCTTCGGCGATTTTTCTTCGGGTTTAGATTCTTGTACTTGCACTACTAATTTCTCTTCTTCTACAATTGTTGAAGATTCGGTGGTTGTTGCTGTTGGTTTAACATCGTTTTCGATTTTAGTGTCTAGAACAACAGTCTCTTTAATTTCCGAAGAAACTTCTTTAACTTCCCTTTCGACTGATCCTCCTTTTCGTTTGAATATTCCAAAAAGTCCACCTTTATCTTCAGTGTCTTTTTCCTTCTTCTTCTTTGTTGTGGGTTCTGTGGTTGACATTTGAATGGAAGATTCTTCCAGTTTTACATCAGTTTCGACAGGTTTGCTTATTTTCACCGTTTCTTCGGCAACTACTTCTGTTTTAAGCGGTTGTTCATTTATGATTGGTTTAACATCGTGATACTTATCAATTTCTGTGTTCAAAAATGTTGTACTATCAGCCATATTTTTAATAACTTCTTCGGGTAAAACTGGTTTGATTTCGGATTCTTTAGGTTTGCCAAAAAGAGTTTCTTTGATCGTTTTCTTCTCCTTTGGCGGCTCAGGGGATTTTTCTTTAACTTCCCTTTCTAAAGAACCTGTTTTCTTTTTGAATATAACAAATAGACCTTTGCTTTCCGGTTCTTTAGGAAGCTTTTCGATTGGAGTTTCTTCAGTTTTGCTTACTGTAGGTCTAACATCATGGTACTTGTCTATCTCTGTTCGAATAAAACTGGTACTGTCAATCATATCTTTAATAGTTGTATCGGATAAAAGAGTTTCAGGTAAAGTTTCTGAAAGTTTGGCATCTCTTTCCAACGAATCGCCTTTCTTCTTGAATATCCCGAAAATACCGCTTTTTTCCCCATCGGTCTCTTTCTTCTTCTTCTTATCTTTACTGATTTCTGTAACTTTTTCTTCGCGTTTCACTTCGACTTTAACAGCTGGTGTTTCTGTTGGGACTTCCACTTTACTTGCAACAGTTACACTTGGGATAATTGGTTTTACATCGTGATATTTGGTGACTTCTGTTTGCAAGAATGCATCACTATCTTCTTTGTGTTTTAGAGTTTCCTCAACAAGTTCTTTTTCTGGTTTAGTTTCTCCTTTCTTCTTGAATATTCCTAGTATACCACCTTTTTCGGTCTTGTCTTTAGCTTGGTCTTTTTGTGATTCTGTGATGATGGTTTCAGTGATGACAATTTCCGATTTTACAATTGGTTCATCAGGATGTACTTCACCATTTACGATTTCGCCAGGGATGATTGGACGAACGTCGTGATATTTGTCAATTTCGTTGTTCAAAAAGTCTGTACTCTGGTTCATATTTTGTTGAGTAACTTCAGATAAAGTTGGTTTCTCCAAAGACTCAACATCAGTTGTTGTTGGGGGTTTGACGTCGCGTTCAAGAGATCCTCCTTTCTTTTTGAATATGCCGAAGAAACCGGTTTTTTCGCCTTCTTTTTCCTTTTCTTTTTTCTTCTTCTTGTCTTTGGTGAGGTCTTCACGAATGGCTTCTGCTGTAGTAATTGCTTCTTTGACTACCGGTTCGTCAATTTTAACTGTAACTTCTTTAACTGTGTCTTTAATTGGGCGTACATCGTGGTATTTCTCGACTTCTGTGTTAAGGAATTCATCGCTTACGTTCATGTCTTTAATGGTAGTTTCAGATAAAACTGGTTTCTCTGTAAGGGTTTGCTTAACACCTCTTTCTAATGAATCTCCTTTCTTTTTGAAGACATTGAAGATGCCACCTGCTTTGTCTCCTTTGTCTTTTTTCTTCTTTTTCTCCGGGCTTTCGATTGTAGTTTTTTCAACGGTAACGTCTTTTTTGATGATTATAGTTTTCTCAAAAGGCTCTTCGATTATTGCTGTGGGTTCAGCAATTTTTTCTGTTGTACTTATAATTGGTCGAACGTCGTGGTATTTATCGATTTCTTCAGTTAAGAAATCTGTACTTTGATGCATTTCTTTTACAGTTGTTTCAGATAAAGCAGGTTTTACAACTTTTTCTATGGTTTCTACTTCAGCTGCAGCAGGCAGTTTAACACCTCTTTCTAATGAACTTTCCTTTTTCTTGAACACACCGAACAAACCACCCTTTTCTCCTTTATCCTTCTTTTTCTTCTTATCTTCTTCTTTCTTCTGATCTTGTTTGGGTTCTTCTATTTTCTTCACTTTTACTTCTTTTACCATAGTCTCTGTTATTTCTACTGGTTCAGCTTTAATGATTGGTCGAACGTCGTGGTACTTTTCGATTTCTTTAGTTAAGAAATCTGTACTTTGATGCATTTCTTTAACAGTTGTTTCAGACAAAGCAGGTTTTGTAACTTTTTCTAAGGTCTCCAATTCAGCTGCAGTTGGAAGTTTAGCACCCTTTTCCAACGAACTTTCTTTCTTCTTGAAGACACCGAACAAACCACCCTTTTCACCTTTATCTTTCTTCTTCTTTTTATCTTTAGGCTCTTCTATTTTAGTCACTTTTTCTTCTTTTACCATAGTTTCTGTTATTTCTACTGGTTCAGCTTTAACGATTGGTCGAACGTCATGGTACTTTTCAATTTCTTTGTTTAAGAAATCGGTACTTTCATTCATGTCTTTAACAGTTGTTTCAGATAAAGCAGGAATTACAACTTTTTCTAAGGTTTCTATTTCAGATGCAGCAGGCAGTTTAACACCTCTTTCTAAAGAACTTTCCTTCTTCTTGAACACACCGAACAAACCACCTTTTTCACCTTTATCCTTCTTTTTCTTCTTATCTTGTTTAGGCTCTTCTATTTTCGTTGTTACTATTTCCTCTGTTACGATAGTTTCTGTTGTTTCAATTGGTTCAGCCTTAACGATTGGTCGAACATCGTGGTATATGTCGACTTCTTTAGTTAAGAAGTCTGTGCTTTGGTTCATATTTTGAACAACTTCTGCTGATAAAACTGGCTTGTCTTGCTTCTGCAAAGATTCTACTTCTACTGCTGATGGCAGTTTAGCATCTCTTTCCAACGAGCCACCTTTCTTTTTGAACACACCGAATAAACCACCGCCTTTTTCTTTCTTCTTTTTATCGTGGCTTGGTTCTTCAGCCACTGTTTCTGTTGCTTCTTTTATGATGATTTCTGTTTTTTCTACTACTTCTTCTACCCCTTTAATTGGTTCATCGGCAGAGATAATTGGTCGAACATCATGATATTTTTCAATTTCTTTGCTTAAGAAATCTGTGCTTTCATTCATGTCTTTGACGGTTGTTTCGGATAATATTGGTGCATCTTGTTTTTCTAATATTTCAATTTCTGCTGGTGTTGGCACTTTAGCATCTCTTTCTAAAGAACTACCCTTTTTCCTGAAGACACCGAACAAACCACCTTTTTCTCCTTTGTCTTTCTTCTTTTTCTTATCTGGTTTCGGTTCTGTTACCGTTTCTTTCTCTTCTTTTATGATGATTTCTGTTGTTTCGATTGGCTCTGTGACAATTATTGGTCGAACGTCGTGGTATTTTTCAATTTCTTTGTCCAAGAAATCTGTACTTTCATTCATATCTTTAACTGTAGCCTCAGATAAAATAGGTTTTTCCAATATTTGTACCTCAGCTGCTGTGGGTAGTTTAACATCCCTTTCCAATGATCCACCTTTCTTCTTGAACACTCCAAACAAACCACCAGTTTCAGTTTTGTCCTTCTTCTTCTTTTTCTCCTTTGGAGACTCTTCAACTGATTTCTGTTTTGGTTCATCTACAGGTTGTTTTAACGTTTCAACTATTGTAGTAACTTCTGTTGTTTCAGTTATAACAGGACGAACATCGTGGTATTTTTCTATTTCTTTGTCCAAGAAATCTGTACTTTCATTCATATCTTTAATTGTAGCCTCAGATAGAATTGGTTTTTCCAACACTTGTACTTCAGCTGCTGTTGGTGGCTTAACATCCCTTTCCAATGACCCACCTTTCTTCTTAAAAACTCCAAACAAACCACCAGTTTCAGTTTTCTCCTTCTTCTTCTTTTTATCCTTTGGAGATTCCTCGGCTGCTTTCTGTTTTGGTTCAACCACCGGCTGCTCTAGTGTTTCAACTTTTGTTGTAATTTCTACTGTTTCGGTTACAACAGGGCGGACATCATGGTATTTTTCTATTTCCTTATTCAAGAACTCATCACTTTTCTTCATATCCTGGGCAGTAGTTTCTGATATTGTAACCGCTTTTGGCAAAGCTTCAATTTCTCCAGCGGCTGGAGCTTTCACATCGCGTTCTAAGGAGGCAGTTTTCTTCTTGAATACTCCAAATATGCTACCTTTTTCTCCTTTGTCTTTCTTCTTTTTAGCATCTGCTGGTTCTTCAGAAACTATTGGCGTATCTACTTTAACAGTTGATTCTTGTACTGTGTGGATAATAACAGGTTTCACATCATGGTATTTTTCTACCTCGGTAATTAAGAAAGCATCACTGTCTTTCATATCTTTGACAACGCTGTCGGATAAGATAGGTTTTGCTTCGATTTGATCTGTTGTTGGTATTTTAGCATCTTTTTCTAGTGTTCCAGTTTTCTTCTTGAACACTCCGAATAGTCCAGTTTTTTCTCCTTTGTCCTTCTTCTTCTTCTTATCTTGGCTCGGTTCCATCACAACTTCCTGACTTTCCGTTTTAACAATAACTGGTTCATCTTTGGATACTGGTTCATCTTTCACAGTTTCGATGATTGGTTTTACATCGTGGTATTTTTCGATTTCAGTGTTCAGGAAATCGGTGCTTCCTTCCATGTTCTTAATCGTCTCTTCCGATAAGATTATTTTTTCTTGCTGCGCCAGAGCTTCCACATCAGCAGCTGTTGGCGGTTTGGGGCCCTTTTCCAAAGAGCTTCCCTTTTTCTTGAATATACCGAACAATCCGGCTTTCTCTTTCTTCGCTTTCGATTCCTTCGATTCTTCAGGTATAGCTTTCTGCAGAGGTTCTTCTGTTGTGAGTACAACAGCTTTAAGCGGTCTAACGTCGTGGTAGTTGTGTACTTCTTTAACAAGAAAATCGTCGCTGAATTTCATGTTGTTGATGGTTTCTTCAGATAATACTGGTTTTACATCTTCAATTTCGCTTGGTGATTTTGCGTCTCTTTCGAGCGAACCGTCTTTCTTCTTGAAAACTTTAAAGATGCCAGTTTTTTCTCCTTTGTCTTTTTTCTTCTTCTCTTGTTCTTGGACTGGTGCTTCAGTGACAGTAGTTTCTGTAGTTTCTACTGTAGTTACAGTAACTGCTGTATCGGGTATTTCTATTGAATCTGCGGCGTGGATGGCAATGGTAGGAATTTCCTTCGTTGCCCGGTAGTGAACATCGTGGAACTTTTCGATTTCTTTGTTCAAAAAATCATCACTATCTTTCATATCACGTAAAGTTGTTTCTGTCAATACTGGTTTATCTTGCTTTACCAGTATTTCTGCTTCTTCTGCTGTGGGAACTTTAGCGCCCCTTTCTAATGAACCTCCTTTCTTCTTAAAGACGCTAAATATACCACTTTTCTCCTCTTTTTCTTTCTTCTTCTTCGGTGATGCCTTCTTCGGTTCCTCTTCGGTTTTGGTAACAATTTCTTCTTTAACCACAGGGCGAACGTCGTGGTACTTTTCGACTTCCTTATCTAAGAAATCAACGCTGTCTTTCATGTTTTGGATTGTAGCTTCGGATAGAGCAAGCTTTTCTTGAGCAGCTACTTCTTCTTGTGTTGGCGGCTTGGCAGTTCTTTCCAGCGAACCGCCTTTCTTTTTGAAAATTCCAAATATACCGCTCTTTTCTTCCTTATCTTTTTTCTTCTTTTTGCTCGGCTCCTGAGCAGCTGGCTCTTTTGCGCTGGTGACAGGTGCTTCTTCAGTTTTGATTGTAATGCTTATGGGACTGATTTCTTGTACTTTGGGCTCAGGTCTAGCGTCATGGTACTTTTCGATTTCAGTGTTCAGGAAATCTGTACTATCTTTCATGTCTTTAATGGTAGCTTCAGGTAAAACAATGGCTGTTGGTAATTTAACGTCTCTTTCCAACGAACCTCCTTTCTTCTTGAAGATTCCGAACAAACCTTCCGAATCTTTCTTCTTCTTAGCTTGCTTGTCTTCTTGTGTTGTACTTTGTTCAGTTATGATTGTTCTGAATAAAGGTGCTTCTGTGGTAGAGCTTTCTTCGACGATTTCGGTTTTGTACAGAGTTTGCTCAATTCGGGGTTCTTCCTTTTCCAGAAGATCAGAAGCAATAGGTTTGACGTCGTCGTACTTACGTATCTCAGTTTGCAGGAAGCTGGTACTGTCGCTGATGTTTGTTAAGGTTTCTGCGGATAGCGGCGGTTTCTTTGGTTTTTCTCTTTCGAGTGAGGTGGTTTTCTTCTTGAATAGTCCAAAGAAGCCAGGCTTTTCTTCTTCTTTAACATCTTTAATTCTATCTTTAATATCTTTAGCAGGTTTTTCCGTTGATACGGTGACTATAACTGGAGTTTCTGGGACTTGTATGTTTGTTACAAGTGGCTTGACGTCGTGGTATTTGTCGACTTCGGTTTGCAGGAAGTTATCGCTGTCTTTCATGTTGGTAACAGTGGTTTCAGAAAGGATTATTTCTGATTTTGGAGGCTTGACGTCTCGTTCTAATGAACCAGCTTTCTTTTTAAACACACCAAGTATTCCAGTTTGCTTTGGTTCTTCTTCGAATTCGCCTGACTTGACTTTGCTTTCTCTGTCGGAGGAACCTTCCCTCTTTTTAAACACGCCGAAAATTCCTGTTTCTTTCTTCTTCCCTTTTTTGGGTGAAGCTTTCTCCTCTATAACCTCAGTTTCTTTAATTTGTTCAGTTACGATAGGACGAACATCGTGGTATTTTTCAATTTCATCTTGCAAGAATTCGTTGCTGTCTTGCATATGCTGCAGTACAGTTTCTGATAGGGGCTGCTGGGATTTTTTGTCCCCTTGAGGTTTCTTTTTGAACATACCCAAAAATCCAACGTCTTTTTTAGATTTTTTCAAAGCTTCCTCGATTTGTTCTTCAGTCTCAACTATTTGCTTAGCTGCTTCTTGCGGTATAACTTGCCCGACTTCTGTTACTTTTGTAACAACTTTTTGCACTTCTTCTTTAACTGGTGGTTCGTCCACATTGAATGTGACTAATTTTTCTTGTTTCACTACATCCTTGATGTTTCTCTCTACAGTTTCTTCTCTGCTTTGAACCTCCTTTATTTCCTTTTTAATTTCTTCTTTGGTTATTTTAATACCATCGTCTACTTTCTTCGTGGTCTCTTCCACGGTGATAGAGATGGATTCTTGTATGATTGGTCGAGGTCCAGGTATTACAATTTTGTCTTTAGTGAGATTTTCAGTTGGTATGTCTGTAATTTCTTTGGGTCTGGCGTCGTGATATTTATCGATTTCGTCTTTTAAGAATGTATCTGTTGTTTCCATTTGTTGAACAACATCTTCTGATGGTGCTTTCTTAACATCTTCTTTGTCAGAGCTCGATTTGGTTTTAAATACTCCAAGAATGCCACCTTTGTCTTTTCGCTTTTTCTTGGGTGATTCTACAGAAGAAGTTTGTAGGTCCGATAAATCTGCTGGTTTAATTTCATGTGGTTCTTCTTGCACGGTGGTTGATGTAGTTGAAATTATAGGTTTCACATCGTGATATCTGTCTATTTCATCTTTTAAGAAAGTATCAGAATCTTGCATTGCTTTGATAGTGGTGTCTGATATTGCAGGTTTTTCAGTTGGTTTAATATCCTTGTCTTCCGAGCCTTTCTTTTTGAATATACCAAATAGGGTGGATTTATCACTGTCAGGTTTCTTGGTTTTTTTAGGTGAAACTTTCTTGTCCTCTTCATCTTGTTTAACTACTGTAGGTTCTGTGATTACAGCACGTACATCGTGGTATTTATCAATTTCATCTCTCAAGAAGTTATCACTTTGTGTCATATGTTCTATGGTAGTTTGAGAAAGGGATGGTTTACCTTCTACTGTAGATATGGTTTCCTTCTTTTTGAATATACCAAAAAGACCACCACTTTCCTTCTCTCCTTTAGGTTTGGATTTTTTAGGTGACACTTCTTTACTTTCACTGATTTTAGGTGTTGAAATTTCGATTTTTTCTTCAGCACTTACAGTTGCTGGAACTGCATGTACATCATGGTATTTATCGACTTCGGTTTGTAGAAAATCGTCGCTTTGTTGCATATGCAATGCAGTTTGAGATGGGATTGGAGTTTCTACACTTTCAGTTACAGTTACTGTTTCTTTAATGGTAACTTGTTCTTGCAAAGGTTTTGCAATTGCGGGAATTTCGGTAACTTTTTCTTCTGTTTGCTTTGGTTTATCAACGTGATCTTTCTTTTTGAATATGCCGAAGATGCCATCTTTGTCTCCTTTGGTTTTGGATTTTTTAGGTGAATCTTTCGGTTGTTCCGGTTTAGGAATTTCCTTTACTTCCAAATGCGCAATGTTTTCTTCAGGTTTTATTGGACGCACATCGTGGTATTTATCTACCTCGTCTTTCAAGAACGTATCACTCTCAGCCATTTGTTTCAATGTGATTTCGGAAAGAACAGGTTTAGTTGTTGCTTTAACTTCCCTTTCTTCAGAAGGTTTCTTCTTAAATACGCCAAATAGACTACCGGATTCTTTGGTATCTTTCGGTTTAGTCTTCTTAGGTGATACTTCCTTCTGTTTCTCAACTTTCGGTGATTTTATTTCTTCACTTACAGGCTCAAAAACTAACGGACGAACATCGTGATATCTATCAATTTCGTCTTTCAAGAAGCTACTGCTTTGAGCCATTTGTTCCAAAGTAGCTTCTGTTAAAGCAGGAGGTTTGTCTGGTTGTTCCTTCTTTTTGAACAAACCGAAGAGACTGCTGTCTTTTTCGGTTTTCGTTTTGGGTTTCTTAGGCGATGAATCAGGAGTTACTTTTACTTCTGAACGTTCCACAATTTCTGTCGTTTGCAGCTGTTCTGGTACTGCTACAGGTCGTACATCGTGATATTTGTCTACTTCGTCTTTCAAGAAAGTATCACTCTGTGTCATATCTTGCAAAGTTGCTTCAGAAAGTGCTGGTTTAGTTTCAACTGTAGAAGTGGCAACTTTAATTTCGCGTTCTTCTGATGGTTTCTTTTTGAATATGTTGAAGATACCGCTAGTTTCACCTTTGGTTTTGGATTTTCTGGGCGAAACTTCTGGTTTCTGTTCCACAGGTTCTTGAATAGTGCGAACATCGTGGTATCTATCAACTTCTCCTTTTAAGAAATTGTCGCTATCTAGCATATGTTTCACGGTTGTTTCAGATAGAGTAATAGTAGTAGTAGCAGGTTTCTTTTCCGGGCTTTTTACATCTCGTTCCAATGAAGCACTCTTCCTCTTGAATATGCCGAACAAACCATCTTTATCGCTTTTCTTCTTATCTTTTTTGGGCGATACACTCTCCTTCGGCGGCGATATGTCTTTCTCCTTGACCAGCTCACCTTCCTTTGGAACGTATATAACTTTTTCGGGGATTTTAACACCTTTACTGGTATCTACAATTTGTTGATCTTGCAATAACTCTTCTGCTGGGAGTTTTTCTGTTGTAGGTTTGGTTTTCTTGGTTCTTGCTGGTACTGCTGGTGGTGTTGTTTCTAATTTTTCTGTAACGATCGGTCTCACGTCGTGATATCTGTGGATTTCGTCCTTCAAGAATATCTCGCAATCGTTCATGTCTCTGATAACTTCACCAGAAAGAGCGATTGGTTCTTTAGGTTTAGTAGCTTCATCAGTAACTTCTTTGCTGTACATTTTAGTTACGGTGCTTGTTGTTGTTACTGTGCTTGATGTGGTGATTTGTTTGGATATTTTTTCGGTTTTGGTCAATTGTGTTGGAGAAGATACTGGTGGTGTTGTTTCTATAGGAGTTTCTTCTGCTATGGGTTTTGCTATTAGAGGTTTAACGTCGTGGTATTTGTCGACTTCTTCCTTCAAGAAAGCTGTGGAATCGATCATGTTTTTGATGGAAGTGTCGGAGAAGGCTGGTTTGGCGTCCGGTTTGATTTTGAATATGTTCAAAAACTTCTTATCGTCTTTAGCTTTACCTTTCTTGGATTTAGGCGATTTGGATACGTCTTCGCTTTTGGTTTCTTTAGAAGTTTCTTTATCGTGCTTCTCAACAACTTCTTTTTTACTGCTGTCATCATCGGATTCTGTCGCGTCTTTGGAAGACGAGCTGAACAGGCCGAACAGCTTGCTCTGTTTGCGTTTGAGTTTCTGACTATCGGTTATTTTACCTTCAGTTTCTGGCACTGGTTTGTGAACGTTGTATTTATCATCAGCCCAGCCGCGGAAGGCGATTTCGTTTCGAATCAAATCCGCCGTGGTTTTCTTAATATCGGACAAATAAGGTGGTTGGTCGGGGTACAATTGAACCTGAGGTTCCAAGATATCCTCGTACACGTGGCTGCGAACCGGCCGGAAGGGCTCGTGAATGCGAACCACTGGTTTAACCAAACTCTCTTCCGGGATTATGGGAGATTTTTCTAATAATTCTTTTTCCTTTTGTTGGATGGTTTCGTCGATGTTCAGTGTGAAAGTTTCTCTTGTCTTCTTCGGGGAGCCTTTCTTCGTGGGGTCAATGGTTATGGTGAATTCTTCTTCTTCTATGGTAATTGGTGCTAGGGCTTTGGTGACTTTTTCTTCGATGACGACTACTTTTTGTTTCTTCGGCGATTTAGATCTGGATCTAGCGCGCTGTTCTCCATCGGATAGAACAGCTGTAACTATTTCTCTAGCTTTGTGCGTTATGTTCGGAGGCACCTCAGTGTCTGGAACATCTGGAAGAGGCCGAGGTGTGGTAAGTTCTACCAGATGAACAGGAGTATCTGTAGGGGATGTTTCGAAATAGGGGATATCATCGTATTTACGATCAGGCGGTGGTGTAGGCAGTTTAGGTTTCTTAATGGCGCCGGTGGGAAGTTCAGCTGGGACTTCCTTCGTTTTCTTCTTCTTCTCCTTCTTTTTCTTCTCCTTCTTGGGCGATAGTTTCTCCGAGTCGGAGTCGGACTCGAGCGACTTGCCTACGATGTTTTTGAGAGTACCGAATATGCCTCGTTTCTTCTTCTTTTCGTCTTTGATAGGAGCCGATGACTCGTCGTCGGTAGTGTAATCGTGTTTTTCGAGTTTGTAGTGCCTATCGGTATGGTGATGATAGGGTTCGGCGCGTGACTCAGACTGAATTAGAGCGTTTGTCAAATCGTATAGGGTTTTTTTACTAACGAACGGTCGGTCGATTGAGTTTGCGTAACCAATTAACGTTTTTTCTTCGGTACGAGTTATTGTCGTTTTTCCTGTAAGAACATGCAATTTCCAACAAGCTTTTCTAAACTACCAAAACTTAACCCTAATTATCGTTTTATCACATTTTTTTTTTATTTATATAATTAACAAGTAAATCTTACCTTGGCTAATGCACGATATAGGCGGAGTTTCGATAAAGTATTAGTCAAAAACAAATCTAACTAAAATCCAAACCCATGCGTATGAGTAGCACGAGTTCTAAACAAATTCATCAAAAATTCACCAACTATTGAACATTTTTTGATGAATTTTTAGACCCAGCAAAACAAACGAACTTTACCTATGGCATCGTCCTCATTTTGCTGTAACCATTCACAGTACGCTTCGGGTATTTGACGGGAATCGGTAAAGGGATTCGAAATATATTCGACGGGTTGGTGATAGGAGCTGGTGAAAGTTCCTTCATCAACATTTCGAGTATTTTGGTGGTCGAATTCCAGGGGAAAACGCTGCTTTGGAGCAGCCAGCAGCTCGGTTTTAGTTTTTGATAGATCTTTCGCGGTGTTGCCGTTGTTATCTAAGTTTCTTACGAACAAATTTTGTAGAGTAAACGATGGCCTACGGTCTTTCTCGCTAGTTTCTTTATCAGAACTTTCACTATCCATTAATGGAGAGTATGAAGTGGATTTCTTTTTATCCATCAACCCGGCGAATTTTTGCGTCAAGCTGTTGAATTTCTCGCTCAGTTTGCTCGGTAAAGTTTGGCTCTTTTCCTTTTTGATTTTAACATTTTTATCATCGCTACTACCAGGATTGTCCATAAATTCCCGCACCGAGCGGATTTCTATGGCTTCCTTACCGCCCTCCGAAGTTTTCACCAACAACTTAACCTCAGCTTTAACTATCTTTTGATTAACCTCGTACGTGCCCTCATCGGAGCTGGTGGAGTCCCTCGATGAGCTATCATCAGACTCATACTCATCGTATTCAAAGGATGTTTCCTTAGGGTAACTCCCGATACTTGGAGCAGGTGGTGCTTCGATTAATTGGGTGTATTGCTGGTTAGAGTATTTATTCGAATGGCAGCTGCTCAATAGGCTTTGATTCTCTTCATCTTCTTCAGGAACAACGCTTAGGTTGCGGTAGGTGCCTTCCCACCAAATTTCATTACTTGCCCTGCTATCGCGTGTTCGAGTTGGTTCATCAGCGAATTCGTAATCTTCTTCAATAGAAGATTCTCTTTGCTCGTTGAGTTCGCTCAAACTGTCTGTTAGAGACTCACTTGAAGCGGTGTTGGCTCTTTCGAAAGCGATTTTGTATGTGTAGTTTTTCTCCAAATACTCATCTTCCGGTTGCTTTGTTATCAATTTGCTTTCATCTTCTTGTACTGTACTAATCAAATCATCGATATTCCTGGAGATGTCCTCCAGAGTGGAGTTTTGGGGTTGGTGGACTTCAGCGAAGGATATCATATCTTGCGTTGATTCATCTTGGTTGATCAATATTTCTTGAGTGGTTTCGTATTTCTTGGGTTTTCGGATGACTCTTTTAATAGGTACTTCTATGAGGGCGTCAGTGCTTGGCACCAGCTCCAAGGAGGTGCTGTATTGCCCTTCGGGCTCCACTACATCCAAATCTAAACCGAACAATTTCCCCTGTTCGCTAACTTCGAAGAGCATATGCTCGAGCATTGCGTCTATGTGTGAATAGGAATCAGGGGGGTGGCTTGGGGAGGGTTCTAGGGGTACCTGGAGCATACTGTTACTAGGCAAGAGCACGCTTTCGCATGTAACGAACTGGGCGCTGGGTTCTGGCGCATCTGGTGAAAAAATCTCGGCTATATCTCTGCATTAACCAAAGTGCGAATGAACAAGTACGTTTTTTCTCGTCAGTAACTTTGATAAATTTGGTAAATCGAGTGCGAAAGAGTCCCGTTAGAATTCGATTGCTCGCTGCATAAATTATGTTGCACATAATTTACGATTTAGTGAATTTTCTCGTGCAATCGAAGACCCTTAGGCACAAGACTGAAGACAGTATTTCTATGTTAGAATTTGCCAATGAGATGTGAAATGATTCGTGATATAAAACGTGAATTTGTATCGCCGATACTGCTCAAGCTGTGCCGGAATTGCGTAATTTTATCTCGTTATATCCAGTTTAAAAATTCTTTCCTTGCATGCGCATGCTGTATTTTGTGCAGTATCCGAGTTGCCGTTATCGATATTATTATTTTGCGTTATTTATTAATCATTGTGAAGCTGTAAGCTTTCAGAGGAGATTAACTTGCCTGAAATGAGCTGAAGAGAAGCTTAAAATTCGTCAATTAATCTTAATGAATCGGGTTAAAATATGAAAAAGAAATCGAACCAAATGAAAGCTGTAGAGTGTATTAGTTGTAATGTTATTATGCACAAAAAGCATCCTCTGGCTTTAAAAAAAAATAACGAAACGAAATAAAAATTAATAAGTTAAATAAAAGAATAGAATGATGAATTATAGTGAAAATGATTGTTAGCGATTGATGGTGGTGCGCCTAAGTGTGACATGACGGAATTAAAAAATACCTGCATGTTAATTTGAATTTTCGAAATACACTGTTTTAAAACCTCTTCTCACAAAAATTAATCCAAATTCATCAAAAAAATTATTTGAATATTCGTGTAGAGAAAAGGTTTTGTATTACCTGGGTACTTAAAAGAAATTGTTCAGTAAAATCGACCCAAAAATATTTACCCAAAAAATCTAACGTATAAATAAAGAAACTTCTTACCTCTCTGTGCTGCTTTCTTATCTAATGCTGGAGCTGAGGGCTCCAATTTGAGCGGGTGCTGTCTCGAGGCTTCCCATTCTATGAACAAATTCACTGATATTAGCCTTTATATTCACAAAATCGTCTGCTCTTATTCACTAATTACCACGTACGACTTACCACAAATTAAAATTCATAAATTTGCTCAATTCGTGCCAATTGTTAGACGAAATTTGGTACTTACTGTTCAGATTCTATTGCCAATTTTGGTGCAAAAATTAGTATGTTTCTTAAAACAACAACAAAATTTGGTTCTAATCATTATAATGCAAGATGATAGATAATTTTCTCAACCAATAACATTAACAAAAATGCCATTTAAAATGAACAAATTTCAATACCTCTCAAGCCATCTTCGAAGACAACCGGCGCCTCCACCGCATTCACCAAAACATTATTAATTTCTTCATCAGAAAAGCATTCGATATCGGTCAAGCACTCGATGCAACCGCCTCCCTTGAGATACATGCACCCCTCGGGGTTCATTTTCCTCTTGCTCTCCGACAATCTTAGTATTCGGATCCAAATCCAAGCTGAACTGATTCGGAGTGGCTGTGGCAGCCCTGGAGTAACTCTGATCTTCATCAGCAGAAGCTGCCATATCCTCGGTGTCTGTATGAGCAGGAGTTACAGCGAAATTGGGTAACAATCTAGCTGGTTTGCTCACATTCAAGCGATCTTGCTCGGTGAAGTCGCCAGAGCTCTCTTTGTTGATGACCAGATTCCCGCTCATTTCGCGCATATGCTGCGGAGTGCAAGACGATTCCCTGCAGGAATTGTACGGCTTCTCTTCATCTGAAGCTCCCCCGAGCACTTCCGTGTCTGTTAAAGGTTGAGCCTCCTGCGGGAGGTTCAGGAGCGGCGATAAACTGTGGAAATCTTCATTATCGTCGCTCAACAGCACATCTTCTGTATCAGTTAGACCTTTTGAGACTTCTTTTTTAACGCTGAGCTTGTTTCTTTCAGCGATGAATCTCTCGTGCATGTGCTTGAATTTAGGAGGTTTGCGTCGACGGGTGTTCAGAACAATTTCTTCTGTATCTGTTAGATTTTCGTCGTCTCTAACAGGAGTTTTGAGGGTTCTGGTTTTGTTGTGGACGCTTTCGCTTTCGTTGATTATACCGCAATCTGGAAGATTGATGAACGAAAATGATGATGGTATGGTGTGTTCTAGAGCCTCTTCGGCTTCAGATACGCTTTCTTCATCAGTGTCGACAGTTCCAGACTCTTGTCGCGATGGTATTGGCGATTCTTCTGTTAGCGGTAGAATCTGAATGGTGGGAAACGGTTCGTTATCTTTGAGTATCACCAGGTTTCTAACCGGCGGAGGTAAATCGATTTCTTGGTAAGTGTTGACATCTTCATAATCGTCTTGGAATTCTTCTTCGTCTGTCAAACTCGCCAGTCGTTTGGCCAGAGCCAGCGGGATCGTTTTGGAGTATTCCTCATCGGAGGTATCCACGTTCTCGCAATCGGTTACTGGATCTTGGTTTTGAATCACCTGAAGCGTTGATTTGGGTTTCGGTGGTTTTGCTGTAGAAGCAACTACATCGAATTTGATGTCGTAACTTATCGCCTCGACTTCTTCGCATTCTTTAACGCTGTTTTCCGTTTGACAAACATCACTATCAGTGTCGATATCGTTGAGAGTATCATCGCTTTTGATGGATTGCGTTTTGTACACGTTCTTGGTCTTTATGGAGCTGTGGGCTTCGTTGGTGTCGCCGTAACAAGCCGCCATGTCGTTCAGTTTCTCTTCGAAAGCGTCGTCTCCTTCTTGGGAGTCTTTAGCGGTGGGTACGCTTTCGGAAATATCGTCGAAATCCTCAACGTCTGTGGGAAAATTCGTATCGAATTCGGGTATGTTCAAAATGTTCTGCTTCTTCTGGGCAATTTTTTTGCAGATTGGGAAAGGTATGTGGGTGTTGTCTTCGTTGTCTGTATCATAAGGTAGTGAATGGCTATTTATGAAAGGTTTGGTTTTTGGTTTTGGTTGCTTGGTTTTGAAGTAAGGCGCGAATTTGGGAATGTCTTCGTCAGATACATCCAGATCCTCCATGTCGGTTAAAGATGGCTTCCTGCCGCCTCTGTATCTCCTTCTGCGCGGTTTGCCTTTCTTGAACGATTTCTCGTTATCGGAATCTGATTGTAAAACTTCCACGTCTGTTAGTTCTGGTATGTTTGGTGATGCGCTTAAAAATATAGAATCGGTCTTTTCCTTGTCGGGTACAGGCGAAAGTAGACCTGATTTATTGGTTTTATCAGCTACATTCATGTTTTCCATGTTATAAGCCTCCAAATCGATATCAGCTTCGAGTACAGCATCTGTGGTAATTTCGTTATCAGTATCGAATATTTCTTCGTCTGTAAAATTTTCAAAAATCGTGTATTCGATTTCCTTAGGGTTGATATTAGAGCAGGAGAACTGAGTTTTCAGCTTCCTCTTCCCTTTGGGCATCTTAACGTGAGTTTTGTAAGATTCCTCGAACGTCCCACCTTCCAGATCCAGATCATCCAGATTAATCGGCGTGGAATGATGCACGAAAGCTTTCTCGTTTCGATCATCTCCATCATCAGAATCTTCAAAATCCTCCAAATCAGTTAAACCCTCATCTCGGTTCAGCTTGATTCTGAGCTTGGATCTCAGCTCGTTTCTAACGCTAGGTTTCTCGTCATCGTCGAGATCTTCAACGTCAGTTAGAGCTTCTGTTAGAGTCATGTAATTGGTTTCATCATCGTCGACGCTTTCTTCGTCGTGAGTAACGGCGATTTTCGGAATTGCGGACATATTTTCTCTTGAAAAAATATATTGCGTGTCAGTAGGTGGCTATGCGATTTACTATGTATCCCCTATGGTGGATCGAGTTAAGTGTAATAAATACTGGTACTTACCTTAGTGAGGAGAGGAAATGGAGTTAGTTAACTAAGACTATCATGCAAATCTACTTAGTTTGGGCTTTACCTCTAAGAATTACTAATTTAGATTGTTTTACTACTCTTCACGATTATTTGGATTAAATGCTTGTTAAGAGTAAGAGTAAGTAGCTGGTATCCAAATAAATCGCGAACAGTTAATAACGAAACTACTCGATTTGTACTCGAAGTTATACCTCTTTACTTGTGTCTATTCGAGAAGCCATGCTCTGGGTTGACACCGCAATAGTTTCGGGTAGCGCTGAGGAAGTGTTACCTGTTGCAGTACTTCCTTCTAAATACTCATACTGAAACTTCCTCCGCGCCGGCGACACCACGTGCACGTCCAGGATAGGCGACAGCCTCTCCTCGGTCCTCTGCGAGCCGGCCTCCGCGTACTGGGAGAGCACCAGCTTGCGCGGCAGCTCGGTCTCCTGGATCATGGCGTCCTCGCAGATCACCAGGTCGGACATGCGGTGGCCGGACTCGTGCACGGATTCGCGGGAGCGCCGGATTTTCGGCGACGTGGGCGACAGGAGCTTGCACTTGCCGTTGGCGTCGGAGCTGACGTCGTGGTCGGACGGCGAGCTGGGCAGCGCCACGGACTCCGACAGGCTGGAGTCCGTGGTGTCTATCAGCGACATCTCCGTTTCGTTCCTCAGAGCCGACGCCACCCTGCGAATGTTCTCGTAGGGCTGCCGGTAGATGACCTCTATGGAGCCGGTGTGGTACTGGGTGCGAGTGAAGACTTCCGAAGTGAGCTGCTTGGTGCCGCCGTTGGCGGACCGGACGCGGATGGGGCTGCCCGGCAGGGACGTGGGGCTGGCGCTCTTGCGGCCCTCTTCGATGAGCTCGTGGTAGGTGGTGGGGATGACGCTCTGGCTGCGGGCGCGGTCGGCGAACTGGACGGTTTTCTCGCAGGACGGTTTTTGGATCGATTGGGAGAATTTCTTGATATGCTCGCTGATGATGGTTCGGCGCAGTTTCGTCGGGGATGGACTGGGTTTCGGGCTTTCGATGCGGAAGATTTTCGCGGCGTCTTCGTTGAATTTCTCCGATTGCTGCGATAATTTGTTGGAATCTAATTTGCTTCTTTTCTTCAGCTTCGGCGATTCTTCTTTAAGCTCCTTCTTCTTTTTTGGTGTACCAGGAGCCTCTTTCATCGCACTTTTCTTTACGTCTTTCAATTTAGTTGGTGTACCATCTCTAGCAGCTATTTTAACTGGTGTACCTTCTCTAGTAGCTGTTTTAACTGGTGTACCAACTCTAGTACTTTCTTTAGTCGGTGTACCATCTCTAGCGATTTGTTTAGTTGGTGTACCATCTCTAGATTTCTGTTTAATGGGTATGCTCGATTTGGGTTTGTGTTCGTCCAATTTCAGTTTGCTTTTAAGCTGCTCATTTACATTGTCAACTTCTCGTTTATCTTTGACTTTAATACTCTTCATGTCTCTTGATACTGTAGACATCATGTAACCGTGCACTCTGCCATCGTATTTTTTCACAACGTGAGTTATTTCTGGCGGGCAGTAGGTCGCCGGTTTTCTCTTCAAGTAATCTGTTTGCTTCGGTTTGGATTCTTTAAGGGAAATCGATTGAGAAGTTTTGGTTACTGAGGATCTTGTGGCTCGCGAGCTGCTGGATTCGCTTCTGGTGCTGGAGGAGTCGGTTCGTTGTTTGGTGGTGATTTCGGTTCTTCTGGTGCTCTTCTTGGTGAATTTAGATTTTGTGGATTGTTTCACAGTAACTGATTTTTCATCATCAGAACTTACATCGGCGTCGCGTTGGGATTTAGTCAGTTTAGTAGACTTAGCAGATTTCACTTTGGTGACTTGCCTAACAGAAGATTTTTTCTTGCCAGGCTCGCTCTCGGGCTTTTCGCGATGGCCAGGGATTTGCTTCTTCTTCTGGCGCGGATCTGCGTTTGGGTCAATGAGCGTGATTTCCAATAAATCATCGGTCATTTTAATATCGGTGTTTGAGATTTCAAATTGCTGCTTGGTTGCTTTGTGAGAGGTTTCGATTATGGAGATGTGGGACTCGCTTTCTGAGAGAGTCTGCTGGTCGATTCTTTGGAAAGAATCGGTTTCAGAAGATAGAGGCTCAATATCGGTTTCTGAGTATTGGCGCAAATGGGACACATCAGAATGAGTGCAAGAATTGCTGAATTCTTCGACGATTTTTGTCTTAGCATCGTCGGTTTTATCTGTGAGGTCTTTAACAAATTCTTTTGAAGCATCAGCGAGAGATTTTTTATCACTTTCTTCATCGTCAATGCCAAGTTTGTGAGATTTACGTTTAATCAACAGTTTTTCATCGTCGCTATAAAGTTGCGTGTGAGATTTGTTAGATGGTTTTGTGAGAGAATGAATGTCTTCATCGATTTTTATATCTTTCCCGACAATTTTTTCTGTTGTGGAGAAATTAGAAGAAATCGATAATGACTCGGATTTGTTAATAACGTGCTGATCAATGCGAATATTTTCAGATTTGATTGAGGATGATAGGGAATCTTTGGGAGATTTAGGTAATTGGTCTGGAATATTGGATTGATATTCTGGTTGAATTATTTCTTTTTCATTAACATCATTCAGGCTACGCTTTATACGGTTTACGATTTTATCATGATCCGAACAAATTTCATGTAATACATTAGAAGATTTTATTATATCATCTAATTCTGTTTCAACGACTTGCGTTTGAATAGGAGATTTTGGAATTTCTTTATGTGAAGGGATTTTTTCATGAACTTTAGCTGGAGTTTTAGGAGTTTCCTTAGATGATGGAATTTCGACAGGAATTTTAGCTGTAGATTTAGGTAATTCTTTAGGCGAGGGAATGTCTCTATAAATTTTAGTTGGAGATTTTTCTAGTTCCTTAAGAGAGAGAATATCTTCATGAATTTTAACTGGAGATTTAGGTGTTTCTTTAGGTGAGGGAATATCTTCATGAATTTTAGGAGGAGATTTTTCTAGATCTTTAGGTGATGGAATTTCATCGTGAATTTTAGGTGGAGATTTAGGTAAATCTTTGCTTGATTTAATTTCTTCAATTATTTCAATTTCCTTCACTTTTATCTCCTCTGAGACACCAATTTTCGTAAAATGTTTTGATGGCGATTTTGGTGTCACGTCTTTTATAGGAGATTTTAATCCTGGTTTGTCTGGAATATCTTTAGAAATATCAATGTCTTTCGGTTTAACAGGGGATTTTGGTAATTCTTTAGGTGAAGGAATGTCTTCATGAATTTTAACTGGAGATTTAGGTGTTTCTTTAGGTGAGGGAATATCTTCATGAATTTTAGTTGGAGATTTTTCTAGTTCCTTAGGAGAGGGAATATCTTTATGAATTTTAGTTGGAGATTTAGGTGAGGGAATATCTTCATGAATTTTAGTTGGAGATTTTTCTAGTTCCTTAGGAGAGGGAATATCTTCATGAATTTTAACTGGAGATTTAGGTGTTTCTTTAGGTGAGGGAATATCTTCATGAATTTTAGTTGGAGATTTAGGTAATTCTTCGCTTGATTTAATTTCTTCAATTATTTCAATTTCCTTCACTTTTATCTCCTCTGAGATACCAATTTTCGTAACATGTTTTGATGGCGATTTTGGTGTCACGTCTTTTATAGGAGATTTTAATCCTGGTTTGTCTGGAATATCTTTAGAAATATCAATTTCTTTCGGTTTAACAGGGGATTTTGGTAATTCTTTAGGTGAAGGAATATCTTCATGAATTTCAGTTGGAGATTTAGGTGAGGGAATATCTTCATGAATTTTAGTTGGAGATTTAGGTGTTTCTTTAGGTGAGGGAATATCTTTATGAATTTTAGTTGGAGATTTAGGTGAGGGAATATCTTCATGAATTTTAGTTGGAGATTTAGGTGTTTCTTTAGGTGAGGGAATATCTTTATGAATTTTAACTGGAGATTTAGGTGTTTCTTTAGGTGAGGGAATATCTTCATGAATTTTAGTTGGAGATTTAGGTAATTCTTCGCTTGATTTAATTTCTTCAATTATTTCAATTTCCTTCACTTTTATCTCCTCTGAGATACCAATTTTCGTAACATGTTTTGATGGCGATTTTGGTGTAACGTCTTTTATAGGAGATTTTAATCCTGGTTTGTCTGGAATATCTTTAGAAATATCAATGTCTTTCGGTTTAACAGGGGATTTTGGTAATTCTTTAGGTGAAGGAATGTCTTCATGAATTTTAACTGGAGATTTAGGTATTTCTTTAGGTGAGGGAATATCTTCATGAATTTTAGTTGGAGATTTAGGTGTTTCTTTAGGTGAGGGAATATCTTCATGAATTTTAGTTGGAGATTTAGGTATTTCTTTAGGTGAGGGAATATCTTCATGAATTTTAGTTGGAGATTTAGGTGAGGGAATATCTTCATGAATTTTAGGAGGAGATTTTTCTAGATCTTTAGTTGATGGAATTTCATCGTGAATTTTAGGTGGAGATTTAGGTAAATCTTTGCTTGATTTAATTTCTTCAATTATTTCAATTTCCTTCACTTTTATCTCCTCTGAGACACCAATTTTCGTAACATGTTTTGATGGCGATTTTGGTGTAACGTCTTTTATAGGAGATTTTAATCCTGGTTTGTCTGGAATATCTTTAGAAATATCAATGTCTTTCGGTTTAACAGGGGATTTTGGTAATTCTTTAGGTGAAGGAATGTCTTCATGAATTTTAACTGGAGATTTAGGTATTTCTTTAGGTGAGGGAATATCTTCATGAATTTTAGTTGGAGATTTAGGTGTTTCTTTAGGTGAGGGAATATCTTCATGAATTTTAGTTGGAGATTTAGGTAATTCTTCGCTTGATTTAATTTCTTCAATTATTTCAATTTCCTTCACTTTTATCTCCTCTGAGACACCAATTTTCGTAACATGTTTTGATGGCGATTTTGGTGTAACGTCTTTTATAGGAGATTTTAATCCTGGTTTGTCTGGAATATCTTTAGAAATATCAATGTCTTTCGGTTTAACAGGGGATTTTGGTAATTCTTTAGGTGAAGGAATGTCTTCATGAATTTTAACTGGAGATTTAGGTATTTCTTTAGGTGAGGGAATATCTTCATGAATTTTAGTTGGAGATTTAGGTGTTTCTTTAGGTGAGGGAATATCTTTATGAATTTTAGTTGGAGATTTAGGTATTTCTTTAGGTGAGGGAATATCTTCATGAATTTTAGTTGGAGATTTAGGTGTTTCTTTAGGTGAGGGAATATCTTTATGAATTTTAGTTGGAGATTTAGGTGAGGGAATATCTTCATGAATTTTAACTGGAGATTTGGGTAATTCTTTAGGTGAAGGAATGTCTTCATGAATTTTAACTGGAGATTTAGGTATTTCTTTAGGTGAGGGAATATCTTCATGAATTTTAGTTGGAGATTTTTCTAGATCTTTAGGTGATGGAATTTCATCGTGAATTTTAGGTGGAGATTTAGGTGAGGGAATATCTTCATGAATTTTAGTTGGAGATTTAGGTGAGGGAATATCTTCATGAATTTTAACTGGAGATTTGGGTAATTCTTTAGGTGAAGGAATGTCTTCATGAATTTTAACTGGAGATTTAGGTATTTCTTTAGGTGAGGGAATATCTTCATGAATTTTAGTTGGAGATTTAGGTGTTTCTTTAGGTGAGGGAATATCTTTATGAATTTTAGTTGGAGATTTAGGTATTTCTTTAGGTGAGGGAATATCTTCATGAATTTTAGTTGGAGATTTAGGTGTTTCTTTAGGTGAGGGAATATCTTTATGAATTTTAGTTGGAGATTTAGGTATTTCTTTAGGTGAGGGAATATCTTCATGAATTTTAGTTGGAGATTTAGGTGAGGGAATATCTTCATGAATTTTAACTGGAGATTTGGGTAATTCTTTAGGTGAAGGAATGTCTTCATGAATTTTAACTGGAGATTTAGGTATTTCTTTAGGTGAGGGAATATCTTCATGAATTTTAGTTGGAGATTTAGGTGTTTCTTTAGGTGAGGGAATATCTTTATGAATTTTAGTTGGAGATTTAGGTATTTCTTTAGGTGAGGGAATATCTTCATGAATTTTAGTTGGAGATTTAGGTGTTTCTTTAGATGAGGGAATATCTTTATGAATTTTAGTTGGAGATTTAGGTGAGGGAATATCTTCATGAATTTTAACTGGAGATTTGGGTAATTCTTTAGGTGAAGGAATGTCTTCATGAATTTTAACTGGAGATTTAGGTATTTCTTTAGGTGAGGGAATATCTTCATGAATTTTAGTTGGAGATTTTTCTAGATCTTTAGGTGATGGAATTTCATCGTGAATTTTAGGTGGAGATTTAGGTGAGGGAATATCTTCATGAATTTTAGTTGGAGATTTAGGTGAGGGAATATCTTCATGAATTTTAGTTGGAGATTTAGGTGAGGGAATATCTTCATGAATTTTAGTTGGAGATTTAGGTGAGGGAATATCTTCATGAATTTTAGTTGGAGATTTAGGTGAGGGAATATCTTCATGAATTTTAGTTGGAGATTTAGGTGAGGGAATATCTTCATGAATTTTAGTTGGAGATTTAGGTGAGGGAATATCTTCATGAATTTTAGTTGGAGATTTTTCTAGTTCCTTAGGAGAGGGAATATCTTCATGAATTTTAGTTAGTGTTTTAGGTATTTCTTTAGGTGAGGGAATATCTTCATGAATTTTAGTTGGAGATTTTTCTAGTTCCTTAGGAGAGGGAATATCTTCATGAATTTTAACTGGAGATTTAGGTGTTTCTTTAGGTGAGGGAATATCTTCATGAATTTTAGTTGGAGATTTTTCTAGTTCCTTAGGAGAGGGAATATCTTTATGAATTTTAACTGGAGATTTAGGTGTTTCTTTAGGTGAGGGAATATCTTCATGAATTTTAGTTGGAGATTTTTCTAGTTCCTTAGGAGAGGGAATATCTTCATGAATTTTAACTGGAGATTTAGGTGTTTCTTTAGGTGAGGGAATATCTTCATGAATTTTAGTTGGAGATTTTTCTAGTTCCTTAGGAGAGGGAATATCTTCATGAATTTTAACTGGAGATTTAGGTGTTTCTTTAGGTGAGGGAATATCTTCATGAATTTTAGTTGGAGATTTTTCTAGTTCCTTAGGAGAGGGAATATCTTCATGAATTTTAACTGGAGATTTAGGTGTTTCTTTAGGTGAGGGAATATCATCATGAATTTTAGTTGGAGATTTTTCTAGTTCCTTAGGAGAGGGAATATCTTTATGAATTTTAACTGGAGATTTAGGTGTTTCTTTAGGTGAGGGAATATCTTCATGAATTTTAGTTGGAGATTTTTCTAGTTCCTTAGGAGAGGGAATATCTTCATGAATTTTAACTGGAGATTTAGGTGTTTCTTTAGGTGAGGGAATATCTTCATGAATTTTAGTTGGAGATTTAGGTAATTCTTCGCTTGATTTAATTTCTTCAATTATTTCAATTTCCTTCACTTTTATCTCCTCTGAGACACCAATTTTCGTAACATGTTTTGATGGCGATTTTGGTGTAACGTCTTTTATAGGAGATTTTAATCCTGGTTTGTCTGGAATATCTTTAGAAATATCAATTTCTTTCGGTTTAACAGGGGATTTTGGTAATTCTTTAGGTGAAGGAATATCTTCATGAATTTCAGTTGGAGATTTAGGTGAGGGAATATCTTCATGAATTTTAGTTGGAGATTTTTCTAGTTCCTTAGGAGAGGGAATATCTTTATGAATTTTAGTTGGAGATTTAGGTGAGGGAATATCTTCATGAATTTTAGTTGGAGATTTAGGTGTTTCTTTAGGTGAGGGAATATCTTCATGAATTTTAGTTGGTGTTTTAGGTATTTCTTTAGGTGAGGGAATATCTTTATGAATTTTAGTTGGAGATTTAGGTGAGGGAATATCTTCATGAATTTTAGTTGGAGATTTAGGTGAGGGAATATCTTCATGAATTTTAGTTGGAGATTTAGGTGAGGGAATATCTTCATGAATTTTAGTTGGAGATTTAGGTGAGGGAATATCTTCATGAATTTTAGTTGGTGTTTTAGGTATTTCTTTAGGTGAGGGAATATCTTTATGAATTTTAGTTGGAGATTTAGGTGTTTCTTTAGGTGAGGGAATATCTTCATGAATTTTAGATGGTGTTTTAGGTATTTCTTTAGGTGAGGGAATATCTTCATGAATTTCAGTTGGAGATTTAGGTGAGGGAATATCTTCATGAATTTTAGTTGGAGATTTTTCTAGTTCCTTAGGAGAGGGAATATCTTTATGAATTTTAGTTGGAGATTTAGGTGAGGGAATATCTTCATGAATTTTAACTGGAGATTTAGGTGTTTCTTTAGGTGAGGGAATATCTTCATGAATTTTAGTTGGTGTTTTAGGTATTTCTTTAGGTGAGGGAATATCTTTATGAATTTTAGTTGGAGATTTAGGTGAGGGAATATCTTCATGAATTTTAGTTGGAGATTTAGGTGAGGGAATATCTTCATGAATTTTAGTTGGAGATTTAGGTGAGGGAATATCTTCATGAATTTTAGTTGGAGATTTAGGTGAGGGAATATCTTCATGAATTTTAGTTGGAGATTTTTCTAGTTCCTTAGGAGAGGGAATATCTTCATGAATTTTAGTTGGTGTTTTAGGTATTTCTTTAGGTGAGGGAATATCTTCATGAATTTTAATTGGAGATTTTTCTAGTTCCTTAGGAGAGGGAATATCTTCATGAATTTTAGTTGGTGTTTTAGGTATTTCTTTAGGTGAGGGAATATCTTCATGAATTTTAGTTGGAGATTTTTCTAGTTCCTTAGGAGAGGGAATATCTTCATGAATTTTAGTTGGTATTTTAGGTATTTCTTTAGGTGAGGGAATATCTTTATGAATTTTAACTGGCGATTTAGGTATTTCTTTAGGTGAAGGAATATCTTCATGAATTTTAACTGGAGATTTAGGTATTTCTTCGCTTGATTTAATTTCTTCAATTATTTCAATTTCCTTCACTTTTATCTCCTCTGAGACACCAATTTTCGTAACATGTTTTGATGGCGATTTTGGTGTAACGTCTTTTATAGGAGATTTTAATCCTGGTTTGTCTGGAATATCTTTAGAAATATCAATGTCTTTCGGTTTAACAGGGGATTTTGGTAATTCTTTAGGTGAAGGAATATCTTCATGAATTTTTGTTGATGTTTTAGGTATTTCTTTAGGTGAGGGAATATCTTCATGAATTTTAGTTGGAGATTTAGGTGAGGGAATATCTTCATGAATTTTAACTGGAGATTTAGGTATTTCTTTAGGTGAGGGAATATCTTCATGAATTTTAGTTGGAGATTTAGGTGTTTCTTTAGGTGAGGAAATATCTTTATGAATTTTAGTTGGAGATTTAGGTATTTCTTTAGGTGAGGGAATATCTTCATGAATTTTAGTTGGAGATTTAGGTGTTTCTTTAGGTGAGGGAATATCTTTATGAATTTTAGTTGGAAATTTAGGTGAGGGAATATCTTCATGAATTTTAACTGGAGATTTGGGTAATTCTTTAGGTGAAGGAATGTCTTCATGAATTTTAACTGGAGATTTAGGTGTTTCTTTAGGTGAGGGAATATCTTCATGAATTTTAGTTGGTGTTTTAGGTATTTCTTTAGGTGAGGGAATATCTTCATGAATTTTAACTGGAGATTTAGGTGTTTCTTTAGGTGAGGGAATATCTTCATGAATTTTAGTTGGTGTTTTAGGTATTTCTTTAGGTGAGGGAATATCTTCATGAATTTTAGTTGGAGATTTAGGTGAGGGAATATCTTCATGAATTTTAACTGGAGATTTGGGTAATTCTTTAGGTGAAGGAATGTCTTCATGAATTTTAACTGGAGATTTAGGTGTTTCTTTAGGTGAGGGAATATCTTCATGAATTTTAGTTGGTGTTTTAGGTATTTCTTTAGGTGAGGGAATATCTTCATGAATTTTAACTGGAGATTTGGGTAATTCTTTAGGTGAAGGAATGTCTTCATGAATTTTAACTGGAGATTTAGGTGTTTCTTTAGGTGAGGGAATATCTTTATGAATTTTAGTTGGAGATTTAGGTGAGGGAATATCTTCATGAATTTTAACTGGAGATTTGGGTAATTCTTTAGGTGAAGGAATGTCTTCATGAATTTTAACTGGAGATTTAGGTGTTTCTTTAGGTGAGGGAATATCTTCATGAATTTTAGTTGGTGTTTTAGGTATTTCTTTAGGTGAGGGAATATCTTCATGAATTTTAACTGGAGATTTGGGTAATTCTTTAGGTGAAGGAATGTCTCCATGAATTTTAACTGGAGATTTAGGTGTTTCTTTAGGTGAGGGAATATCTTCATGAATTTTAGTTGGTGTTTTAGGTATTTCTTTAGGTGAGGGAATATCTTCATGAATTTTAACTGGAGATTTGGGTAATTCTTTAGGTGAAGGAATGTCTCCATGAATTTTAACTGGAGATTTAGGTGTTTCTTTAGGTGAGGGAATATCTTCATGAATTTTAGTTGGTGTTTTAGGTATTTCTTTAGGTGAGGGAATATCTTCATGAATTTTAACTGGAGATTTGGGTAATTCTTTAGGTGAAGGAATGTCTTCATGAATTTTAACTGGAGATTTAGGTGTTTCTTTAGGTGAGGGAATATCTTCATGAATTTTAGTTGGTGTTTTAGGTATTTCTTTAGGTGAGGGAATATCTTTATGAATTTTAGTTGGAGATTTAGTTGAGGGAATAACTTCATGAATTTTAACTGGAGATTTGGGTAATTCTTTAGGTGAAGGAATGTTTTCATGAATTTTAACTGGAGATTTAGGTGTTTCTTTAGGTGAGGGAATATCTTCATGAATTTTAGTTGGTGTTTTAGGTATTTCTTTAGGTGAGGGAATATCTTCATGAATTTTAGTTGGAGATTTAGGTGAGGGAATATCTTCATGAATTTTAACTGGAGATTTGGGTAATTCTTTAGGTGAAGGAATGTCTTCATGAATTTTAACTGGAGATTTAGGTGTTTCTTTAGGTGAGGGAATATCTTCATGAATTTTAGTTGGTGTTTTAGGTATTTCTTTAGGTGAGGGAATATCTTCATGAATTTTAGTTGGAGATTTAGGTGAGGGAATATCTTCATGAATTTTAACTGGAGATTTGGGTAATTCTTTAGGTGAAGGAATGTCTTCATGAATTTTAACTGGAGATTTAGGTGTTTCTTTAGGTGAGGGAATATCTTCATGAATTTTAGTTGGTGTTTTAGGTATTTCTTTAGGTGAGGGAATATCTTCATGAATTTTAGTTGGAGATTTAGGTGAGGGAATATCTTCATGAATTTTAACTGGAGATTTGGGTAATTCTTTAGGTGAAGGAATGTCTTCATGAATTTTAACTGGAGATTTAGGTGTTTCTTTAGGTGAGGGAATATCTTTATGAATTTTAGTTGGAAATTTAGGTGAGGGAATATCTTCATGAATTTTAACTGGAGATTTGGGTAATTCTTTAGGTGAAGGAATGTCTTCATGAATTTTAACTGGAGATTTAGGTGTTTCTTTAGGTGAGGGAATATCTTCATGAATTTTAGTTGGTGTTTTAGGTATTTCTTTAGGTGAGGGAATATCTTCATGAATTTTAGTTGGAGATTTAGGTGAGGGAATATCTTCATGAATTTTAACTGGAGATTTAGGTGAGGGAATATCTTCATGAATTTTAGTTGGAAATTTAGGTGAGGGAATATCTTCATGAATTTTAACTGGAGATTTGGGTAATTCTTTAGGTGAAGGAATGTCTCCATGAATTTTAACTGGAGATTTAGGTGTTTCTTTAGGTGAGGGAATATCTTCATGAATTTTAGTTGGTGTTTTAGGTATTTCTTTAGGTGAGGGAATATCTTCATGAATTTTAACTGGAGATTTGGGTAATTCTTTAGGTGAAGGAATGTCTTCATGAATTTTAACTGGAGATTTAGGTGTTTCTTTAGGTGAGGGAATATCTTCATGAATTTTAGTTGGTGTTTTAGGTATTTCTTTAGGTGAGGGAATATCTTTATGAATTTTAACTGGAGATTTAGGTGAGGGAATATCTTCATGAATTTTAGTTGGAAATTTAGGTGAGGGAATATCTTCATGAATTTTAGTTGGAGATTTAGGTGAGGGAATATCTTCATGAATTTTAACTGGAGATTTAGGTGAGGGAATATCTTCATGAATTTTAGTTGGAAATTTAGGTGAGGGAATATCTTCATGAATTTTAACTGGAGATTTGGGTAATTCTTTAGGTGAAGGAATGTCTTCATGAATTTTAACTGGAGATTTAGGTGTTTCTTTAGGTGAGGGAATATCTTCATGAATTTTAGTTGGTGTTTTAGGTATTTCTTTAGGTGAGGGAATATCTTTATGAATTTTAACTGGAGATTTAGGTGAGGGAATATCTTCATGAATTTTAGTTGGAAATTTAGGTGAGGGAATATCTTCATGAATTTTAGTTGGAGATTTAGGTGAGGGAATATCTTCATGAATTTTAACTGGAGATTTAGGTGAGGGAATATCTTCATGAATTTTAGTTGGAAATTTAGGTGAGGGAATATCTTCATGAATTTTAACTGGAGATTTGGGTAATTCTTTAGGTGAAGGAATGTCTCCATGAATTTTAACTGGAGATTTAGGTGTTTCTTTAGGTGAGGGAATATCTTCATGAATTTTAGTTGGTGTTTTAGGTATTTCTTTAGGTGAGGGAATATCTTCATGAATTTTAACTGGAGATTTGGGTAATTCTTTAGGTGAAGGAATGTCTTCATGAATTTTAACTGGAGATTTAGGTGTTTCTTTAGGTGAGGGAATATCTTCATGAATTTTAGTTGGTGTTTTAGGTATTTCTTTAGGTGAGGGAATATCTTTATGAATTTTAGTTGGAGATTTAGTTGAGGGAATAACTTCATGAATTTTAACTGGAGATTTGGGTAATTCTTTAGGTGAAGGAATGTTTTCATGAATTTTAACTGGAGATTTAGGTGTTTCTTTAGGTGAGGGAATATCTTCATGAATTTTAGTTGGTGTTTTAGGTATTTCTTTAGGTGAGGGAATATCTTTATGAATTTTAACTGGAGATTTAGGTGAGGGAATATCTTCATGAATTTTAGTTGGAAATTTAGGTGAGGGAATATCTTCATGAATTTTAGTTGGTGTTTTAGGTATTTCTTTAGGTGAGGGAATATCTTCATGAATTTTAACTGGAGATTTGGGTAATTCTTTAGGTGAAGGAATGTCTTCATGAATTTTAACTGGAGATTTAGGTGTTTCTTTAGGTGAGGGAATATCTTCATGAATTTTAGTTGGTGTTTTAGGTATTTCTTTAGGTGAGGGAATATCTTCATGAATTTTAACTGGAGATTTGGGTAATTCTTTAGGTGAAGGAATGTCTTCATGAATTTTAACTGGAGATTTAGGTGTTTCTTTAGGTGAGGGAATATCTTCATGAATTTTAGTTGGTGTTTTAGGTATTTCTTTAGGTGAGGGAATATCTTTATGAATTTTAACTGGAGATTTAGGTGAGGGAATATCTTCATGAATTTTAGTTGGAAATTTAGGTGAGGGAATATCTTCATGAATTTTAGTTGGAGATTTAGGTGAGGGAATATCTTCATGAATTTTAACTGGAGATTTAGGTGAGGGAATATCTTCATGAATTTTAGTTGGAAATTTAGGTGAGGGAATATCTTCATGAATTTTAACTGGAGATTTAGGTGAGGGAATATCTTCATGAATTTTAGTTGGAAATTTAGGTGAGGGAATATCTTCATGAATTTTAACTGGAGATTTGGGTAATTCTTTAGGTGAAGGAATGTCTCCATGAATTTTAACTGGAGATTTAGGTGTTTCTTTAGGTGAGGGAATATCTTCATGAATTTTAGTTGGTGTTTTAGGTATTTCTTTAGGTGAGGGAATATCTTCATGAATTTTAACTGGAGATTTGGGTAATTCTTTAGGTGAAGGAATGTCTTCATGAATTTTAACTGGAGATTTAGGTGTTTCTTTAGGTGAGGGAATATCTTTATGAATTTTAGTTGGAAATTTAGGTGAGGGAATATCTTCATGAATTTTAACTGGAGATTTGGGTAATTCTTTAGGTGAAGGAATGTCTTCATGAATTTTAACTGGAGATTTAGGTGTTTCTTTAGGTGAGGGAATATCTTCATGAATTTTAGTTGGAGATTTAGGTGAGGGAATATCTTCATGAATTTTAGTTGGTGTTTTAGGTATTTCTTTAGGTGAGGGAATATCTTTATGAATTTTAGTTGGAGATTTAGTTGAGGGAATAACTTCATGAATTTTAACTGGAGATTTAGGTGTTTCTTTAGGTGAGGGAATATCTTCATGAATTTTAGTTGGTGTTTTAGGTATTTCTTTAGGTGAGGGAATATCTTCATGAATTTTAGTTGGAGATTTAGGTGAGGGAATATCTTCATGAATTTTAACTGGAGATTTGGGTAATTCTTTAGGTGAAGGAATGTCTTCATGAATTTTAACTGGAGATTTAGGTGTTTCTTTAGGTGAGGGAATATCTTCATGAATTTTAGTTGGTGTTTTAGGTATTTCTTTAGGTGAGGGAATATCTTCATGAATTTTAGTTGGAGATTTAGGTGAGGGAATATCTTCATGAATTTTAACTGGAGATTTGGGTAATTCTTTAGGTGAAGGAATGTCTTCATGAATTTTAACTGGAGATTTAGGTGTTTCTTTAGGTGAGGGAATATCTTCATGAATTTTAGTTGGTGTTTTAGGTATTTCTTTAGGTGAGGGAATATCTTCATGAATTTTAGTTGGAGATTTAGGTGAGGGAATATCTTCATGAATTTTAACTGGAGATTTGGGTAATTCTTTAGGTGAAGGAATGTCTTCATGAATTTTAACTGGAGATTTAGGTGTTTCTTTAGGTGAGGGAATATCTTTATGAATTTTAGTTGGAAATTTAGGTGAGGGAATATCTTCATGAATTTTAACTGGAGATTTGGGTAATTCTTTAGGTGAAGGAATGTCTTCATGAATTTTAACTGGAGATTTAGGTGTTTCTTTAGGTGAGGGAATATCTTCATGAATTTTAGTTGGTGTTTTAGGTATTTCTTTAGGTGAGGGAATATCTTCATGAATTTTAGTTGGAGATTTAGGTGAGGGAATATCTTCATGAATTTTAACTGGAGATTTAGGTGAGGGAATATCTTCATGAATTTTAGTTGGAAATTTAGGTGAGGGAATATCTTCATGAATTTTAACTGGAGATTTGGGTAATTCTTTAGGTGAAGGAATGTCTTCATGAATTTTAACTGGAGATTTAGGTGTTTCTTTAGGTGAGGGAATATCTTCATGAATTTTAGTTGGTGTTTTAGGTATTTCTTTAGGTGAGGGAATATCTTCATGAATTTTAACTGGAGATTTGGGTAATTCTTTAGGTGAAGGAATGTCTTCATGAATTTTAACTGGAGATTTAGGTGTTTCTTTAGGTGAGGGAATATCTTTATGAATTTTAGTTGGAGATTTAGGTGAGGGAATATCTTCATGAATTTTAACTGGAGATTTAGGTGTTTCTTTAGGTGAGGGAATATCTTCATGAATTTTAGTTGGTGTTTTAGGTATTTCTTTAGGTGAGGGAATATCTTCATGAATTTTAACTGGAGATTTGGGTAATTCTTTAGGTGAAGGAATGTCTTCATGAATTTTAACTGGAGATTTAGGTGTTTCTTTAGGTGAGGGAATATCTTTATGAATTTTAGTTGGAGATTTAGGTGAGGGAATAACTTCATGAATTTTAACTGGAGATTTGGGTAATTCTTTAGGTGAAGGAATGTCTTCATGAATTTTAACTGGAGATTTAGGTGTTTCTTTAGGTGAGGGAATATCTTCATGAATTTTAGTTGGTGTTTTAGGTATTTCTTTAGGTGAGGGAATATCTTCATGAATTTTAACTGGAGATTTGGGTAATTCTTTAGGTGAAGGAATGTCTTCATGAATTTTAACTGGAGATTTAGGTGTTTCTTTAGGTGAGGGAATATCTTTATGAATTTTAGTTGGAGATTTAGGTGAGGGAATAACTTCATGAATTTTAACTGGAGATTTGGGTAATTCTTTAGGTGAAGGAATGTCTTCATGAATTTTAACTGGAGATTTAGGTGTTTCTTTAGGTGAGGGAATATCTTCATGAATTTTAGTTGGTGTTTTAGGTATTTCTTTAGGTGAGGGAATATCTTCATGAATTTTAACTGGAGATTTGGGTAATTCTTTAGGTGAAGGAATGTCTTCATGAATTTTAACTGGAGATTTAGGTGTTTCTTTAGGTGAGGGAATATCTTCATGAATTTTAGTTGGAGATTTTTCTAGTTCCTTAGGAGAGGGAATATCTTCATGAATTTTAACTGGAGATTTGGGTAATTCTTTAGGTGAAGGAATGTCTTCATGAATTTTAACTGGAGATTTAGGTGTTTCTTTAGGTGAGGGAATATCTTCATGAATTTTAGTTGGAGATTTTTCTAGTTCCTTAGGAGAGGGAATATCTTCATGAATTTTAACTGGAGATTTGGGTAATTCTTTAGGTGAGGGAATATCTTCATGAATTTTAGTTGGAGATTTAGGTAATTCTTCGCTTGATTTAATTTCTTCAATTATTTCAATTTCCTTCACTTTTATCTCCTCTGAGACACCAATTTTCGTAACATGTTTTGATGGCGATTTTGGTGTCACGTCTTTTATAGGAGATTTTAATCCTGGTTTGTCTGGAATATCTTTAGAAATATCAATGTCTTTCGGTTTAACAGGGGATTTTGGTAATTCTTTAGGTGAAGGAATATCTTCATGAATTTTAACTGGAGATTTAGGTGTTTCTTTAGGTGAGGGAATATCTTCATGAATTTTAGTTGGAGATTTAGGTAATTCTTCGCTTGATTTAATTTCTTCAATTATTTCAATTTCCTTCACTTTTATCTCCTCTGAGACACCAATTTTCGTAACATGTTTTGATGGCGATTTTGGTGTCACGTCTTTTATAGGAGATTTTAATCCTGGTTTGTCTGGAATATCTTTAGAAATATCAATGTCTTTCGGTTTAACAGGGGATTTTGGTAATTCTTTAGGTGAAGGAATATCTTCATGAATTTTAACTGGAGATTTAGGTAATTCTTCGCTTGATTTAATTTCTTCAATTATTTCAATTTCCTTCACTTTTATCTCCTCTGAGACACCAATTTTCGTAACATGTTTTGAAGGCGATTTTGGTGTCAGGACTTTTATAGGAGATTTTAATCCTGGTTTGTCTGGAATATCTTTAGAAATATCAATGTCTTTCGGTTTAACAGGGGATTTTGGTAATTCTTTGGGTGAAGGAATGTCTTCATGAATTTTAACTGGAGATTTTTCTAGTTCCTTAGGAGAGGGAATATCTTTATGAATTTTAGTTGGAGATTTAGGTGAGGGAATATCTTCATGAATTTTAGTTGGAGATTTTTCTAGTTCCTTAGGAGAGGGAATATCTTTATGAATTTTAGTTGGAGATTTAGGTGAGGGAATATCTTCATGAATTTTAGTTGGAGATTTTTCTAGTTCCTTAGGAGAGGGAATATCTTCATGAATTTTTGTTGGTGTTTTAGGTATTTCTTTAGGTGAGGGAATATCTTCATGAATTTTAGTTGGAGATTTAGGTAATTCTTCGCTTGATTTAATTTCTTCAATTATTTCAATTTCCTTCACTTTTATCTCCTCTGAGACACCAATTTTCGTAACATGTTTTGATGGCGATTTTGGTGTCACGTCTTTTATAGGAGATTTTAATCCTGGTTTGTCTGGAATATCTTTAGAAATATCAATGTCTTTCGGTTTAACAGGGGATTTTGGTAATTCTTTAGGTGAAGGAATATCTTCATGAATTTTAACTGGAGATTTAGGTGTTTCTTTAGGTGAGGGAATATCTTCATGAATTTTAGTTGGAGATTTAGGTAATTCTTCGCTTGATTTAATTTCTTCAATTATTTCAATTTCCTTCACTTTTATCTCCTCTGAGACACCAATTTTCGTAACATGTTTTGATGGCGATTTTGGTGTCACGTCTTTTATAGGAGATTTTAATCCTGGTTTGTCTGGAATATCTTTAGAAATATCAATGTCTTTCGGTTTAACAGGGGATTTTGGTAATTCTTTAGGTGAAGGAATATCTTCATGAATTTTAACTGGAGATTTAGGTAATTCTTCGCTTGATTTAATTTCTTCAATTATTTCAATTTCCTTCACTTTTATCTCCTCTGAGACACCAATTTTCGTAACATGTTTTGAAGGCGATTTTGGTGTCAGGACTTTTATAGGAGATTTTAATCCTGGTTTGTCTGGAATATCTTTAGAAATATCAATGTCTTTCGGTTTAACAGGGGATTTTGGTAATTCTTTGGGTGAAGGAATGTCTTCATGAATTTTAACTGGAGATTTTTCTAGTTCCTTAGGAGAGGGAATATCTTTATGAATTTTAGTTGGAGATTTAGGTGAGGGAATATCTTCATGAATTTTAGTTGGAGATTTTTCTAGTTCCTTAGGAGAGGGAATATCTTTATGAATTTTAGTTGGAGATTTAGGTGAGGGAATATCTTCATGAATTTTAGTTGGAGATTTTTCTAGTTCCTTAGGAGAGGGAATATCTTCATGAATTTTTGTTGGTGTTTTAGGTATTTCTTTAGGTGAGGGAATATCTTCATGAATTTTAGTTGGAGATTTTTCTAGTTCCTTAGGAGAGGGAATATCTTCATGAATTTTAGTTGGTGTTTTAGGTATTTCTTTAGGTGAGGGAATATCTTCATGAATTTTAGTTGGAGATTTTTCTAGTTCCTTAGGAGAGGGAATATCTTCATGAATTTTTGTTGGTGTTTTAGGTATTTCTTTAGGTGAGGGAATATCTTCATGAATTTTAGTTGGAGATTTTTCTAGTTCCTTAGGAGAGGGAATATCTTCATGAATTTTAGTTGGTGTTTTAGGTATTTCTTTAGGTGAGGGAATATCTTCATGAATTTTAGTTGGAGATTTTTCTAGTTCCTTAGGAGAGGGAATATCTTCATGAATTTTTGTTGGTGTTTTAGGTATTTCTTTAGGTGAGGGAATATCTTCATGAATTTTAGTTGGAGATTTTTCTAGTTCCTTAGGAGAGGGAATATCTTCATGAATTTTTGTTGGTGTTTTAGGTATTTCTTTAGGTGAGGGCATATCTTCATGAATTTTAGTTGGAGATTTTTCTAGTTCCTTAGGAGAGGGAATATCTTCATGAATTTTAGTTGGAGATTTAGGTATTTCTTTAGGTGAGGGAATATCTTCATGAATTTTTGTTGGTGTTTTAGGTATTTCTTTAGGTGAGGGCATATCTTCATGAATTTTAGTTGGAGATTTTTCTAGTTCCTTAGGAGAGGGAATATCTTCATGAATTTTAGTTGGTGTTTTAGGTATTTCTTTAGGTGAGGGAATATCTTCATGAATTTTAGTTGGAGATTTTTCTAGTTCCTTAGGAGAGGGAATATCTTCATGAATTTTTGTTGGTGTTTTAGGTATTTCTTTAGGTGAGGGCATATCTTCATGAATTTTAGTTGGAGATTTTTCTAGTTCCTTAGGAGAGGGAATATCTTCATGAATTTTTGTTGGTGTTTTAGGTATTTCTTTAGGTGAGGGCATATCTTCATGAATTTTAGTTGGAGATTTTTCTAGTTCCTTAGGAGAGGGAATATCTTCATGAATTTTAGTTGGAGATTTAGGTATTTCTTTAGGTGAGGGAATATCTTCATGAATTTTAGTTGGTGTTTTAGGTATTTCTTTAGGTGAGGGAATATCTTCATGAATTTTAGTTGGAGATTTAGGTATTTCTTTAGGTGAGGGAATATCTTCATGAATTTTAGTTGGAGATTTAGGTATTTCTTTAGGTGAGGGAATATCTTCATGAATTTTAGTTGGAGATTTAGGTATTTCTTTAGGTGAGGGAATATCTTCATGAATTTTAGTTGGTGTTTTAGGTATTTCTTTAGGTGAGGGAATATCTTCATGAATTTTAGTTGGAGATTTTTCTAGTTCCTTAGGAGAGGGAATATCTTCATGAATTTTAGTTGGAGATTTAGGTATTTCTTTAGGTGAGGGAATATCTTCATGAATTTTAGTTGGTGTTTTAGGTATTTCTTTAGGTGAGGGAATATCTTCATGAATTTTAGTTGGAGATTTTTCTAGTTCCTTAGGAGAGGGAATATCTTCATGAATTTTAGTTGGAGATTTAGGTATTTCTTTAGGTGAGGGAATATCTTCATGAATTTTAGTTGGTGTTTTAGGTATTTCTTTAGGTGAGGGAATATCTTCATGAATTTTAGTTGGAGATTTTTCTAGTTCCTTAGGAGAGGGAATATCTTCATGAATTTTAGTTGGAGATTTTTCTAGTTCCTTAGGAGAGGGAATATCTTCATGAATTTTAGTTGGTGTTTTAGGTATTTCTTTAGGTGAGGGAATATCTTCATGAATTTTAGTTGGAGATTTAGGTATTTCTTTAGGTGAGGGAATATCTTCATGAATTTTAGTTGGAGATTTTTCTAGTTCCTTAGGAGAGGGAATATCTTCATGAATTTTAGTTGGTGTTTTAGGTATTTCTTTAGGTGAGGGAATATCTTCATGAATTTTAGTTGGAGATTTTTCTAGTTCCTTAGGAGAGGGAATATCTTCATGAATTTTAGTTGGAGATTTTTCTAGTTCCTTAGGAGAGGGAATATCTTCATGAATTTTAGTTGGAGATTTAGGTATTTCTTTAGGTGAGGGAATATCTTCATGAATTTTAGTTGGTGTTTTAGGTATTTCTTTAGGTGAGGGAATATCTTCATGAATTTTAGTTGGAGATTTTTCTAGTTCCTTAGGAGAGGGAATATCTTCATGAATTTTAGTTGGTGTTTTAGGTATCTCTTTAGGTGAGGGAATATCTTCATGAATTTTAGTTGAAGATTTTTCTAGTTCCTTAGGAGAGGGAATATCTTCATGAATTTTAGTTGGTGTTTTAGGTATTTCTTTAGGTGAGGGAATATCTTCATGAATTTTAGTTGAAGATTTTTCTAGTTCCTTAGGAGAGGGAATATCTTTATGAATTTGAGTTGGAGATTTAGGTGAGGGAATATCTTCATGAATTTTAGTTGGAGATTTAGGTATTTCTTTAGGTGAAGGAATATCTTCATGAATTTTAGTTGGAGATTTAGGTATTTCTTTAGGTGAAGGAATATCTTCATGAATTTTAACTGGAGATTTGGCTGTTTCTTTAGGTGAAGGAATATCTTCATGAATTTTAACTGGAGATTTGGGTATTTCTTTAGGTGAGGGAATATCTTCATGAATTTTAGTTGGAGATTTAGGTATTTCTTTAGGTGAAGGAATATCTTCATGAATTTTAACTGGAGATTTGGCTGTTTCTTTAGGTGAAGGAATATCTTCATGAATTTTAACTGGAGATTTGGGTATTTCTTTAGGTGAGGGAATATCTTCATGAATTTTAGTTGGAGATTTAGGTATTTCTTTAGGTGAAGGAATATCTTCATGAATTTTAACTGGAGATTTGGCTGTTTCTTTAGGTGAAGGAATATCTTCATGAATTTTAACTGGAGATTTGGGTATTTCTTTAGGTGAAGGAATATCTTCATGAATTTTAGTTGGAGATTTAGGTATTTCTTTAGGTGAAGGAATATCTTCATGAATTTTAACTGGAGATTTGGCTGTTTCTTTAGGTGAAGGAATATCTTCATGAATTTTAACTGTAGATTTGGGTATTTCTTTAGGTGAGGGAATATCTTCATGAATTTTAGTTGGAGATTTAGGTATTTCTTTAGGTGAAGGAATATCTTCATGAATTTTAACTGGAGATTTGGCTGTTTCTTTAGGTGAAGGAATATCTTCATGAATTTTAACTGGAGATTTGGGTATTTCTTTAGGTGAGGGAATATCTTCATGAATTTTAGTTGGAGATTTAGGTATTTCTTTAGGTGAAGGAATATCTTCATGAATTTTAGTTGGAGATTTAGGTATTTCTTTAGGTGAAGGAATATCTTCATGAATTTTAACTGGAGATTTGGGTATTTCTTTAGGTGAAGGAATATCTTCATGAATTTTAACTGGAGATTTGGGTATTTCTTTAGGTGAAGGAATATCTTCATGAATTTTAACTGGAGATTTGGGTATTTCTTTAGGTGAAGGAATATCTTCATGAATTTTAGTTGGAGATTTTGCTGTTTCTATAGGTGAAGGAATATCTTCATGAATTTTAGTTGGAGATTTAGGTGTTTCTTTAGGTGAAGGAATATCTTCATGAATTTTAGTTGGAGATTTAGGTGTTTCTTTAGGTGAAGGAATATCTTCATGAATTTTAGTTGGATATTTAGGTGTTTCTTTAGGTGAAGGAATATCTTCATGAATTTTAACTGGAGATTTGGGTATTTCTTTAGGTGAAGGAATATCTTCATGAATTTTAGTTGGAGATTTTGCCGTTTCTATAGGTGAAGGAATATCTTCATGAATTTTAACTGGAGATTTTGCTGTTTCTTTAGGTGAAGGAATATCTTCATGAATTTTAGTTGGAGATTTAGGTGTTTCTTTAGGTGAAGGAATATCTTCATGAATTTTAACTGGAGATTTGGGTATTTCTTTAGGTGAAGGAATATCTTCATGAATTTTAGTTGGAGATTTTGCTGTTTCTATAGGTGAAGGAATATCTTCATGAATTTTAACTGGAGATTTTGCTGTTTCTTTAGGTGAAGGAATATCTTCATGAATTTTAGTTGGAGATTTAGGTGTTTCTTTAGGTGAAGGAATATCTTCATTAATTTTAACTGGAGATTTGGGTATTTCTTTAGGTGAAGGAATATCTTCATGAATTTTAGTTGGAGATTTTGCTGTTTCTATAGGTGAAGGAATATCTTCATGAATTTTAGTTGGAGATTTAGGTGTTTCTTTAGGTGAAGGAATATCTTCATGAATTTTAGTTGGAGATTTAGGTGTTTCTTTAGGTGAAGGAATATCTTCATGAATTTTAGTTGGAGATTTAGGTGTTTCTTTAGGTGAAGGAATATCTTCATGAATTTTAACTGGAGATTTGGGTATTTCTTTAGGTGAAGGAATATCTTCATGAATTTTAGTTGGAGATTTTGCTGTTTCTATAGGTGAAGGAATATCTTCATGAATTTTAACTGGAGATTTTGCTGTTTCTTTAGGTGAAGGAATATCTTCATGAATTTTAGTTGGAGATTTAGGTGTTTCTTTAGGTGAAGGAATATCTTCATGAATTTTAACTGGAGATTTGGGTATTTCTTTAGGTGAAGGAATATCTTCATGAATTTTAACTGGAGATTTGGGTATTTCTTTAGGTGAAGGAATATCTTCATGAATTTTAACTGGAGATTTGGGTATTTCTTTAGGTGAAGGAATATCTTCATGAATTTTAACTGGAGATTTGGGTATTTCTTTAGGTGAAGGAATATCTTCATGAATTTTAACTGGAGATTTGGGTATTTCTTTAGGTGAAGGAATATCTTCATGAATTTTAGTTGGAGATTTAGGTATTTCTTTAGGTGAAGGAATATCTTCATGAATTTTAACTGGAGATTTGGGTATTTCTTTAGGTGAAGGAATATCTTCATGAATTTTAGTTGGAGATTTAGGTATTTCTTTAGGTGAAGGAATATCTTCATGAATTTTAACTGGAGATTTGGGTATTTCTTTAGGTGAAGGAATATCTTCATGAATTTTAACTGGAGATTTGGGTATTTCTTTAGGTGAAGGAATATCTTCATGAATTTTAGTTGGAGATTTAGGTATTTCTTTAGGTGAAGGAATATCTTCATGAATTTTAACTGGAGATTTGGGTATTTCTTTAGGTGAAGGAATATCTTCATGAATTTTAACTGGAGATTTTGCTGTTTCTTTAGGTGAAGGAATATCTTCATGAATTTTAGTTGGAGATTTAGGTGTTTCTTTAGGTGAAGGAATATCTTCATGAATTTTAACTGGAGATTTGGGTATTTCTTTAGGTGAAGGAATATCTTCATGAATTTTAACTGGAGATTTGGGTATTTCTTTAGGTGAAGGAATATCTTCATGAATTTTAACTGGAGATTTGGGTATTTCTTTAGGTGAAGGAATATCTTCATGAATTTTAGTTGGAGATTTAGGTATTTCTTTAGGTGAAGGAATATCTTCATGAATTTTAACTGGAGATTTGGGTATTTCTTTAGGTGAAGGAATATCTTCATGAATTTTAGTTGGAGATTTAGGTGTTTCTTTAGGTGAAGGAATATCTTCATGAATTTTAACTGGAGATTTGGGTATTTCTTTAGGTGAAGGAATATCTTCATGAATTTTAACTGGAGATTTGGGTATTTCTTTAGGTGAAGGAATATCTTCATGAATTTTAGTTGGAGATTTTGCTGTTTCTATAGGTGAAGGAATATCTTCATGAATTTTAGTTGGAGATTTAGGTGTTTCTTTAGGTGAAGGAATATCTTCATGAATTTTAACTGGAGATTTGGGTATTTCTTTAGGTGAAGGAATATCTTCATGAATTTTAGTTGGAGATTTAGGTGTTTCTTTAGGTGAAGGAATATCTTCATGAATTTTAACTGGAGATTTGGGTATTTCTTTAGGTGAAGGAATATCTTCATGAATTTTAACTGGAGATTTGGGTATTTCTTTAGGTGAAGGAATATCTTCATGAATTTTAGTTGGAGATTTTGCTGTTTCTATAGGTGAAGGAATATCTTCATGAATTTTAGTTGGAGATTTAGGTGTTTCTTTAGGTGAAGGAATATCTTCATGAATTTTAGTTGGAGATTTAGGTGTTTCTTTAGGTGAAGGAATATCTTCATGAATTTTAGTTGGAGATTTAGGTGTTTCTTTAGGTGAAGGAATATCTTCATGAATTTTAACTGGAGATTTGGGTATTTCTTTAGGTGAAGGAATATCTTCATGAATTTTAGTTGGAGATTTAGGTGTTTCTTTAGGTGAAGGAATATCTTCATGAATTTTAACTGGAGATTTGGGTATTTCTTTAGGTGAAGGAATATCTTCATGAATTTTAACTGGAGATTTGGGTATTTCTTTAGGTGAAGGAATATCTTCATGAATTTTAGTTGGAGATTTTGCTGTTTCTATAGGTGAAGGAATATCTTCATGAATTTTAGTTGGAGATTTAGGTGTTTCTTTAGGTGAAGGAATATCTTCATGAATTTTAGTTGGAGATTTAGGTGTTTCTTTAGGTGAAGGAATATCTTCATGAATTTTAGTTGGAGATTTAGGTGTTTCTTTAGGTGAAGGAATATCTTCATGAATTTTAACTGGAGATTTGGGTATTTCTTTAGGTGAAGGAATATCTTCATGAATTTTAGTTGGAGATTTTGCTGTTTCTATAGGTGAAGGAATATCTTCATGAATTTTAACTGGAGATTTTGCTGTTTCTTTAGGTGAAGGAATATCTTCATGAATTTTAGTTGGAGATTTAGGTGTTTCTTTAGGTGAAGGAATATCTTCATGAATTTTAACTGGAGATTTGGGTATTTCTTTAGGTGAAGGAATATCTTCATGAATTTTAGTTGGAGATTTTGCTGTTTCTATAGGTGAAGGAATATCTTCATGAATTTTAACTGGAGATTTTGCTGTTTCTTTAGGTGAAGGAATATCTTCATGAATTTTAGTTGGAGATTTAGGTGTTTCTTTAGGTGAAGGAATATCTTCATTAATTTTAACTGGAGATTTGGGTATTTCTTTAGGTGAAGGAATATCTTCATGAATTTTAGTTGGAGATTTTGCTGTTTCTATAGGTGAAGGAATATCTTCATGAATTTTAGTTGGAGATTTAGGTGTTTCTTTAGGTGAAGGAATATCTTCATGAATTTTAGTTGGAGATTTAGGTGTTTCTTTAGGTGAAGGAATATCTTCATGAATTTTAACTGGAGATTTGGGTATTTCTTTAGGTGAAGGAATATCTTCATGAATTTTAGTTGGAGATTTTGCTGTTTCTATAGGTGAAGGAATATCTTCATGAATTTTAACTGGAGATTTTGCTGTTTCTTTAGGTGAAGGAATATCTTCATGAATTTTAGTTGGAGATTTAGGTGTTTCTTTAGGTGAAGGAATATCTTCATGAATTTTAACTGGAGATTTGGGTATTTCTTTAGGTGAAGGAATATCTTCATGAATTTTAGTTGGAGATTTTGCTGTTTCTATAGGTGAAGGAATATCTTCATGAATTTTAACTGGAGATTTTGCTGTTTCTTTAGGTGAAGGAATATCTTCATTAATTTTAACTGGAGATTTGGCTGTTTCTTTAGGTGAAGGGATATCTTCATGAATTTTAGTTGGTGTTTTAGGTATTTCTTTAGGTGAGGGAATATCTTCATGAATTTTAGTTGGAGATTTTTCTAGTTCCTTAGGAGAGGGAATATCTTTATGAATTTTAGTTGGAGATTTAGGTGAGGGAATATCTTCATGAATTTTAACTGGAGATTTGGCTGTTTCTTTAGGTGAAGGGATATCTTCATGAATTTTAGTTGGAGATTTAGGTGTTTCTTTAGGTGAAGGAATATCTTCATGAATTTTAGTTGGAGATTTAGGTGTTTCTTTAGGTGAAGGAATATCTTCATTAATTTTAGTTGGAGATTTAGGTGTTTCTTTAGGTGAAGGAATATCTTCATTAATTTTAGTTGGAGATTTAGGTGTTTCTTTAGGTGAAGGAATATCTTCATTAATTTTAACTGGAGATTTGGGTATTTCTTTAGGTGAAGGAATATCTTCATGAATTTTAACTGGAGATTTGGCTGTTTCTTTAGGTGAAGGAATATCTTCATGAATTTTAACTGGAGATTTGGGTATTTCTTTAGGTGAAGGAATATCTTCATGAATTTTAACTGGAGATTTTGCTGTTTCTTTAGGTGAAGGAATATCTTCATGAATTTTAACTGGAGATTTGGGTGTTTCTTTAGGTGAAGGAATATCTTCATGAATTTTAGTTGGAGATTTAGGTGTTTCTTTAGGTGAAGGAATATCTTCATTAATTTTAACTGGAGATTTGGGTATTTCTTTAGGTGAAGGAATATCTTCATGAATTTTAACTGGAGATTTGGCTGTTTCTTTAGGTGAAGGAATATCTTCATGAATTTTAACTGGAGATTTGGCTGTTTCTTTAGGTGAAGGGATATCTTCATTAATTTTAACTGGAGATTTGGGTATTTCTTTAGGTGAAGGAATATCTTCATGAATTTTAACTGGAGATTTGGCTGTTTCTTTAGGTGAAGGAATATCTTCATGAATTTTAACTGGAGATTTGGGTGTTTCTTTAGGTGAAGGAATATCTTCATGAATTTTAGTTGGAGATTTAGGTGTTTCTTTAGGTGAAGGAATATCTTCATGAATTTTAACTGGAGATTTAGGTGTTTCTTTAGGTGAAGGAATATCTTCATGAATTTTAGTTGGAGATTTAGGTGTTTCTTTAGGTGAAGGAATATCTTCATTAATTTTAACTGGAGATTTGGGTATTTCTTTAGGTGAAGGAATATCTTCATGAATTTTAACTGGAGATTTGGCTGTTTCTTTAGGTGAAGGAATATCTTCATGAATTTTAACTGGAGATTTGGGTATTTCTTTAGGTGAAGGAATATCTTCATGAATTTTAACTGGAGATTTTGCTGTTTCTTTAGGTGAAGGAATATCTTCATGAATTTTAACTGGAGATTTGGCTGTTTCTTTAGGTGAAGGGATATCTTCATGAATTTTAGTTGGTGTTTTAGGTATTTCTTTAGGTGAGGGAATATCTTCATGAATTTTAGTTGGAGATTTAGGTGTTTCTATAGGTGAAGGAATATCTTCATGAATTTTAACTGGAGATTTTGCTGTTTCTTTAGGTGAAGGAATATCTTCATGAATTTTAACTGGAGATTTGGCTGTTTCTTTAGGTGAAGGGATATCTTCATGAATTTTAGTTGGTGTTTTAGGTATTTCTTTAGGTGAGGGAATATCTTCATGAATTTTAGTTGGAGATTTTTCTAGTTCCTTAGGAGAGGGAATATCTTTATGAATTTTAGTTGGAGATTTAGGTGAGGGAATATCTTCATGAATTTTAACTGGAGATTTGGCTGTTTCTTTAGGTGAAGGGATATCTTCATGAATTTTAGTTGGAGATTTTTCTAGTTCCTTAGGAGAGGGAATATCTTTATGAATTTTAGTTGGAGATTTAGGTGTTTCTTTAGGTGAAGGAATATCTTCATGAATTTTAGTTGGAGATTTAGGTGTTTCTTTAGGTGAAGGAATATCTTCATGAATTTTAACTGGAGATTTGGGTATTTCTTTAGGTGAAGGAATATCTTCATGAATTTTAACTGGAGATTTGGCTGTTTCTTTAGGTGAAGGAATATCTTCATGAATTTTAGTTGGAGATTTAGGTGTTTCTTTAGGTGAAGGGATATCTTCATGAATTTTAGTTGGAGATTTAGGTGTTTCTTTAGGTGAAGGAATATCTTCATGAATTTTAACTGGAGATTTGGGTATTTCTTTAGGTGAAGGAATATCTTCATGTATTTTAACTGGAGATTTGGCTGTTTCTTTAGGTGAAGGGATATCTTCATGAATTTTAGTTGGAGATTTTTCTAGTTCCTTAGGAGAGGGAATATCTTCATGAATTTTAGTTGGAGATTTTTCTAGTTCCTTAGGAGAGGGAATATCTTCATGAATTTTAGTTGGAGATTTAGGTGTTTCTTTAGGTGAAGGAATATCTTCAAATTTAGGAGGAGATTTTTCTAGTTCCTTAGGGGAGGGAATATCTTCATGAATTTTAGTTGGAGATTTTTCTAGTTCCTTAGGAGAGGGAATATCTTCATGAGTTTTAGAAGGAGATTTTTCTAGTTCCTTAGGAGAGGGAATATCTTCATGAATTTTAGAAGGAGATTTTTCTAGTTCCTTAGGAGAGGGAATATCTTCATGAGTTTTAGAAGGAGATTTTTCTAGTTCCTTAGGAGAGGGAATATCTTCATGAATTTTAACTGGAGATTTAGGTATTTCTTTAGGTGAGGGGATGTCTCTGTGAATTTTAGGAGGAGATTTTTCTTGATCTTTAGGTGAGGGAATATCTTCATGAATTTTAGCTGGAGATTTAGGTATTTCTTTAGGTGAGGGAATATGTTCATGAATTTTAGTTGGAGATTTAGGTATTTCTTTAGGTGAGGGAATATCTTCATGAATTTTAGTTGGTGTTTTAGGTGTTTCTTTAGGTGAGGGAATATCTTCATGAATTTTAGGAGGAGATTTTTCTAGATCTTTAGGTGATGGAATTTCATCGTGAATTTTAGGTGGAGATTTAGGTAAATCTTTGCTTGATTTAATTTCTTCAATTATTTCAATTTCCTTCACTTTTATCTCCTCTGAGACACCAATTTTCGTAACATGTTTTGATGGCGATTTTGGTGTAACGTCTTTTATAGGAGATTTTAATCCTGGTTTGTCTGGAATAATTTTAGAAATATCAATGTCTTTCGGTTTAACAGGGGATTTTGGTAATTCTTTAGGTGAAGGAATTTCATCGTGAATTTTAACTGGAGATTTGGGTGTTTCCTTAGGTGAGGGAATATCATCGGTAATTTGAGATAATGATTTTGGTAAATCTTTCGCTAAATTAGTATTATCGTGTACTTCAGTTGGAGATGTTATTAATTTTTTACTTAATGGGATTTTCTCATGAATTGTGTTAGATGTTTCAGTGATTTCATTAAGCGATTGAAGTGTTTTATAACTACTACTACTACTATCTGTATCGCGTTTTATACGAGATTTACTCTCGTCCGTTGATACTTTCTCATCACAAACGTCACTAACATATTCGGGGAGTAATTTGTATTGGGACAAAGGTAATATATTTATTTCTTTAGAACTTGGCGATTGAGATTCTAAAAGTTTATCAGGATGTTCGGCAAGTTTTTCAAGCACTATATCCTTTTTAGGAGATTGTATTGCTGATTTTAATGAAGATTTGATAATATCATCCTGCACATTAATGTCATCTGGTTGAGTTGTGTCTGTAACCAATTTAGTTTCTTCACTTTCTGTATAGGTGTCTTCAATTTTCGTAAATTCTTTTTTGTAAGTTTCTTCCCTTTGCATCTTCTCCACTTTCACCGTTTTTTCAGTCAGAATTTCCGTCGATTTTATCTGACTTACACTTCTCACTTGTTTAATCTGCGTTTTACTCTCGATAATGATTTCAGCACCGTCTTCTTTACTATCAACTTGCGACTTATGATGCTTATCAACAGTCATCTTGTCTATGCATTTAACATTTTCCTGCTCTTTCTCTTCCTTCGTTAAGCCCACCATGTCACCATCCGGCGACATCGTTATCAATTGACCTTCAGGAGTCGGCGTCAGATCAGGCTTCAGCTCCTTCACATCCTGCCGGATCTGCTTCGAAGCCTCCAGCACCTCCGACATTATTTTGCGAATTTCCTGCTGAGTCGTCGGCACGTAGACACCACTTTTATCGATATCCTTAAGGTCCAGTTGTTTAGGAGAAGTTTTATCTGCTATAACGATGTTAGTGCAAGGAGATAGCTCCTTAATATCATCCAAATCTTCATCATTAGATAATTTGGTGATCTGTTTCTTTAAGCAAGGTTCTTCGCATATTTCCAGCGGTACTTCGCTCATTTGCTCGATGATTTTAGTGCTGTCTGCGAATATCTTTGATAGCTCTGTAGGTACTTTGTGGTCGGTTGATACTGGTTGTAAAGAAGGCATGTCTTCTTTAATTTCTATTTGTTCGTAGGGCGAGACGGATCTTGGTGAACGTGGTTTAACTTGCACTTTAATGCAAACTGGTTCCACGCAAGTACCGTCTAGAACTTTGTTCCGTTCCTCGATGGAGTGGATCAAAGCTTGAATGTGCCTCTTTTGTTCGGTTAGAACTTCTTCTTCGATTGCTTTCAAGCAGTCGCTGAGTTCATGATCTGTGTAGTCTTTGGGGATTGTTGAGGGACTACCAGGTGGTTTTTCTTTGGGTAGTGGTGGTTGCATTTCTTTTTCCTTTGTAATTTTTTCAATATGTTCCTCTACGGGAAGTTTAGTTTTGTCTGCAGGTTCTTTACACACTTTTTTGGGTGTGGATTCCTGGGATTTTGATATGAGTTCCTCGAACATGCTCTTTTTGTCTTTTACGGATTTGACGCTAATCTCGTCTATTTCCTCTTCAGGTTCGGTTTTATCAGCAGTTTCTGGTGCTGGTAGATCAACTTCCATTACTTGCTTTGTTAATACTTTTTCTTTCTCTTTAGGTTTTTGCTTGATGGGCGACTTGTACGAATCCTCGTCAGCTTCGTTTTCCGAAGAAAATATTTTTTGCAATTCTGCAATTTTCTTCCCAACGTGATGTTTAGTATGCACAGGTGTAGAGGTTTTAGATTTGCTCTCTTTAACAGTAATGGCTTGTTCTTCCACTTTTTCTCTCACCATCTGCTCGGCTATGGTTTCTAATTTATATTCCTCATCGTCTAGAATAGCTAAAGTTTCAGTAGAGCCTTTGTATAATTCTTCTTCCTTCATACTAGACATTTCATCTTCCGAATCCACTTGCTCGCGTTGCTTCTTCTCGAAAGCAGACTTCTTCTGAGGCGATTTCCCAGCTTGCTCTTCCAGCATTTTAATTTTCGCTCTCACATCTCCAGATCCTCGTCTTCTAGCGAGTATTTCGTCATCTCTAATTTTATCTGCAGCTGAAATAGGAAACGTCTCGTCCGGAATAATCGGGCTACAAGTAGAATCTTTAGTATCGATTTGATCAGTGATAGTAGCAGCTTCAGAAGTATCCACTTGAGATATAGCAACTGAAGCTGATTCAGGGAACTCGATAGGACTAGTGCCTGTATCAGTGTATTGGTTGAGCTCATCTTCGAGCTCATGTGGTGGTAATTCATCGGCTTGTATAGGACTTAATCCAGCATCAGTGCACTCGAATTCCTCCGTTTCATGAGCAGTATCAGAAATGAACCCTGTGGTTTGGATTAAAGTGCCCGGTGGGCGATCCACAGGGCTCGACAGAGTACCAGTGTATCCTCTGGTGATTGATATACCAGTATCTGTTACATGATGCGATACGCTATCGCTAGCCGGTGAATGAGCCGCGGAGGAGCGATCTGGCTCATGGTAAGTGTAAATCTGCTTCCTGCCGCTGAAATTCACCGTTTCCTCCCTCTTTTTGGGCGGCACATCGCCCGATTCGGGCGGTATTATGAACGCCTCGGGCGACGGCTTCTCCGTGCCGGCGGTGGTGAACATCCCCACGTCGAATTTCTCCGACGTTTCGGCCCCGGAATTGTCTTTTTTGGTGGTGGTGACCGAGATGTGGGATTGGGATTTGATGGAGATTTCCACGTCGTTGGTGCCGTACAAAGTCAGCCGGCTCTCGGCTGTAGCTAGAGCTTCTTTAGTGCGAACTTCTTTGCGACCTATGATGAGTTCCAGTGTGGGTTTGGAGAGGTCGGTGACGGTGGGTGGAGAGCCTTCAGGCGATGGGGAGATTTCTTTGTTGGTTAAAGGAGAAGTGCTCCTGTTAACGTGATGTATTTTCTCTTCTGATGGAGAAACAACGGTTTGTTTCTCTTGGGGATAAGTCAATTCCGAAGTGGTTTTTTGCACTACATTTACCACAGCTTCATCGGATTTACCTATGGAGAGGCTCTTAACAGTGCTGCTATCGTGCGAGTAAGTTAAGGTTACTTTCTTCTCGGGCGCTACTTTAATCTTCACTTTATCTTGAGTAGGCGTTGGGTTATCTTTCCCAGCGCCGCCTTGCAGTCTTTCAACAGTCTTTCGTTCCTTTCGTTCCCAATCTTCCGGCTTCTTCGAATCCTTGATGCCTTTCTCCTCCGGTGAAGCGTACACTCGCTTCTCATCGCCGGACGTAGTCTTATCTAAATCTATATCGAATTGCTCGCTATTGGAAGGCAGTATATTGGAGGTAGATTCTATCACATCGGCGTCCAGATCCTCGCTGGAAGCGAGACGCTTGCGCTGGCCCCCGAAGAGCTTCGCTTGGTGTTGGTAGTACTGGTAGATGTTATCGTAGGCGGTGACCTCTTGGGTGTCTATGTCTTTAGCGTAGGAGGAGTAACGTTGGGAGGAGGAGCATTCCTCGCCGGGTGTTGGGGTCTCCAACAGGCAATCGTCCTCCCTGAAGCCGTCGGTGTCCAAGGAATCGTCGTCGTCTTGGGGCGAGGCACTTGATGCTGTCGCAGGGAGAAACATTTGAGGGTGGATAACAGGACTAACTATAGTGTGTTCGTTGTGATCGAGGTAAATGAGGTAGTCTGTGCAACTATATTTTTATAATTCAGAAAATAAATCATTATATTTGGAGCTGTCGGGGGGCTCCTTTCAATCGACCATTCGTAATGAGATGGCATGAGAGATGTTTTACAAGTGTGTAATGTAGGTAGTGGGAAGAGGACGTGAAGGAATACGACAGCTATGTATAAAATATTTATATAAGAAGCCTTTCTAAAGGCATTCCGCATCTCCATAAGCTTCTACTAAATCATTGCATAATATCCGAAAGCTAAACGCCAAGAATTTTTTTTTGAATCACGATGCCCAAACTAGTAGCACTTCGTTAGAAAATTTTAGGAAAAATAAATTTCGGTTTTCGAGAATCCCAATTTATTTTCCCCGCTATAAAGCGAACTAATAATTTCACTGACCTTTGGTAGCCTTAGCCACGTGAAGCCCGAGGCCTTGATTTCGCCTTCATACTATATCAATCAATTCATCCACAATTATCAATTCATCTGACTAATTAATATGAAAAAATAATAATAATAGTGGATGAATCGAAGTTCCATGCACACACTGAAATAATTCTGTACCTTTTCTTTTACAGTATGGAGTTTGCAATAACGGTTCCACAAGCGACATTGGAAAGCAACATGATCAAAGAAGGTCGGGTAAAAGTGGATCGTTTCGATTTTTCCGATTGTTTCGTATTAAAATGCATGACACACAAAAATGGAAGTGTTAATGAAATAGTTGGAGTGTCTCGGTTCGAATTCGCCCGACGTTTCGGGCGAATTCGTTTCGTAAAAATCGGTGATGGGTATGCTAAAATGGTTGTAATGAACAGGCAAACAGTTATATTTGTCTAGCATTGCTGCATAACTGTTCGCTAAACAATGAGTAAACATTTATCACACACGCATTCACAACATTTATTTGCATATACAAAGGGGGGTTACTGCACGAGCCCATTAGAAAATTAATAAAGTTCATGCAAAAGTTTTCATAACACAGTATCTCATGATTTTCTTCTATTACAAATTTTCGGTTAATTTAATCATGAGACACAAATTATAGGTAAAACTGAGAAATAAAAGGTTGAATATAAAAGCAAGGGGATGTACAAATAACTCAATATATCAGCTCGTAGATGAGTATTATGTGCCAAATAGCCAAATAGTTGTGAATTAAATGTTTTTTTCTATGATAAATGTGCGTTATGTTTTTCGATAAAACTACTTTCTAACTAATAATAAAAAAGTAGGTAATATTTATTTCAATTGACTTCAATAATTACCTACGAATATTTGGCTATTTACAAGAAGCCGTGAAGTGAGCTAGAAAGCGGAATATATTAGATAAAAAAGCGATACTTGTAGCGATTAAACTATAGTTGTTAGCTCACAATGATTTATTTTCTGTTAGAATTCTAATGTAATCTCGTTTCGTTAGTAATGGGATCGAAGGATGTAACATTGTTAGTATTTTTTTACACGACTGCTGAAGCCAAATTTATCGCACTGAAGCGTGTTGCACATTAAAAACAGTGTTAGTTTGTTAGTGTCGAGTTAATACGAGTAATTCTCGAAAATGACGCGAATCGGACGTCATTTTGGAGAAGTGTGAACACCAAAAAATTATCAGGTGGGGGGATTGTTCGGGGGAATTTAGAACAACATTTCATTATCACAATTCTTAATTAACTACTTAGCGTTGATCGTTTATTTTTTCGATTAAAATTCAAATAAAACGCTCAAAACTAAAAAAAATCTAAATCGTTTTTAAAACCGACTTGCAAACTCCATTTAAATGTGGCATATCAATAGGGGATACATAGTTTGTTTATTGGCAACTCAACGCAGGATATCTACTTAAATAATTTGATTTCTGCGTTTCTGTACTAATAAATTAAATTAAAAATACTCACCAGTTCCCAAAAGGTTAATTACCCTAACCGATATCGATGCTTGAATTTTTTTATTGTAAACCGAACGCGAAAAAAGTCCAACGTGAACTAAATATCGAAATGCGAACGTAACTCTTGAAACTTAATCCAATTTCATTGCAGCGAGGCCTTACAATATTTCATGTACTGTAAAGGCGCAAATCGATAAGTTCGTGTCTTATAATTCAATTTTAAAGTTCCTTAGAGCTTTTAAAAGTGTGTCTAGATAATATTTTTGTAAGGGAGCTTTCATTATTTATTCAGCAATTAGTAATTTTTGCAACATTTGGGGTATTACAGAATTTTGATTGCATAAACACACCTGGACAAATCTAAAAAAAGGAACACTTGCAGGCTTTCCTTGCGAATCCTTAAATCCAAGCAGTCCTTAATATAGCTACTTAATCGAATTATTAACACGTTTCCTCTAAACAACCACTCATTAAAAAATTTTATAACAGGTATAAATAGGAAGGTTTCGTCATTGATATGCCACATTTGATGCGAGGAATACTCATTGCGTTTCGCGATCTGCAAATTCGTGTTTTAACACGTCCACTGAAACAACGAGTATCCGACGCACCGTCACTACTGAAAAAGCGCTAGTTTAAAAATCCAAGCTAGCTGGAAATTGGGCGACTCACCTTGCACGGAGGCCGCCTGATCTCTGGTCAAAAAGTCTGCCGGGCTGGGCGGCGGAGTTTTCGAAAATTTCGGCGATTTCGGATCTGAAAATAAAAAATCGATCCAATCAAAACGGGTGGGCGGTCGAGTATACACTACACGCGGTTGATTAGCCATATCCAATTGCTGTCAAAATTGACGTATTGGTGTAAAGGTGGGAACTAATTATCGAGTGTAGAGGTGGTGTAACTTGTGTTACATTTTAACCGTTATCTGTGGATTTGGAAGGAAAATAATTGGACAAACCTTCGTCTGCGATCAACTGGGGCGCGATCTGCTTCTTCTTTTCGAAACTCTGCGTGACTTTCTCCAGCAGTTCGGCGTCCTCGGGCGTTTTGTGCGCTTCTTCAGATTGAATTGTGCGTGTTTCGGTGATGAGGGTCGTGGTTTTGACGTGCGATTTCGTCGGCAAAACGGTGTCCGAAACCTGCAACAAACATTACGGAATAAAATCGATTCCAGCACTTTCGAATTGAATTACTTACGTTCGAATCAGATGGTAAAGTGGTTTTTATTTCGACCGTTTTGGTGACCGTTTTGGTCTCGTGCGGTTTGGTGACGGTTGTGGTTTTTGATGTCGTTTCCTCTCTGACTCGCTCCTCGACCTCGGCCAGCTTGTCTTCGACTAGATTTTGCTCTTTGATGGTGGTGATCTCTTGGACGATTTCTTTACGTTGCGATGATGCAGGGATCTTGCTCTCGGCGAAGCGCTTCTCAATGTGCTCCCTTCGCTCGGCCACGGGCTTCTCGAATTGCTCTTCTTCCTCCTCCTCCTCCTCGTCGGATTTTATCACTATCTTCTCCTCCGCTTTGTACTTGTCTTTGATCCTCAAGCGTTTAGCTACAAAATTAATAACATAAAATTATTGATACAAAAAGTGTGTGATTAACTATACCTTCTTGGTTATCAGGGACAACGCCTTCTCTCACAGCACCTGTATCTATACTATCTATATCTTTTTTCAGTCTATATTTTCCTATCTCCTCTTGTTTTATCCTACTGATTGTTTGACTTTGGTCAACGTTTAGGCACTGAGGTATAATGTCCTCTCTTCCTATTCTTCTCAATGCGTTCTCGAGAGTGTTCGTTTGTGCCTTGTTGCCAGTTTGCGACAACCACATTCTGCAAAAACCACACCAATTAAACGTAATTCTAAATCAACGAACCGCCGGGCAATTACCTCAGCATGCTCTGCGCTTGTTTGGCCACGCTATCCGGATACTCCGACTTGATGACGTTGATTTCCGAGGTGGTGAGGCCCAATTGATTGGCCAGCGGTACCCAGTCGTCGCCCAGGAGATTGCTCATATCGGCCAGCCTAGGATCGGGTCTGTAGTAATCGAAGTTCTCCGACAGGAACCTGTACTGCTTCAAGGAATCGCTGTCGGTGAGCGATATGGTATCGGTGACGATGTCCTCTGGTAGGACGATGTTCAGGATGCAGATGGGCTGCTGGGGAGGCTCGCCTTTGGGCACCTTCGGCTCCTTCATGAACAAGCACCGGCTCACGGCCTCGGCGTGCTGGTCTTTTACTCTGACGGAGAACGGCAAACGGTTCTCTTTGAAGGCTCTGAAGGAGAAGGAAAGCTGCTCGCCGCTTTTGGTGATGGGCACCAGGTTGCCGGCGAATTCCACGAACTGTTGCTTGCCCTCCAGCACCTCCACGTCGCGACTCTTGGCCACTTCAGTGAAGTGCTCCTGGTGCTCCAGTGTCTTGTCTTCCTTATCGTCGGTCATGCAGAAGACCCTCAGTCGCGCCTCCAGGGGATCCACTCGCTTCGCGAACACCACGAATTTCGCCATGAACGGAACGTGGATGGCTTCCCTAAAGAATTTCGTATATTACATAACACTATCTTCATCATGCAGCCCCAAATTATCTACTTATCAAGAGCTCAAGTAGGAGCTTGATTGGATAATGAGGGGTGTGTGGGATTGGTGTGTGGCTTACTTATAAAGTTCGGTAGCCATTTTTGTGGCGTCGGCGATATTCCTGCAGTCCATGAGCCAGAATCTGGCTGATACTGTGGTGGTGAATGAGACGCAATCGTTGACGAATGTGAGGGGTGTGGATCCGGTGACGTCTTCCCATTGGGCTCTGGTGGTTCCGCCTGAAGAAGAAACCGTGCAATAAAAATTCGCTTGGGCTGCGGATTGAGCCATGAAACGTTGAAATATGGTACAATGTTTCATGGGTTGTATTGTACATGCGTTTTTGTAAAGATAAAAATATTATTTAACTATATACGTACGGGAGCACATGTATTTGATGAAAGTTGAAAATAATGCTTATGATTACTACAAAGGAGCAATGCTAAAACCTAAATCTAGCAGTTAATAGTAAAATAGTACCCGAAATTGATGCTTGTATCGAAAGAAAAGAGGGTTGATAAAGATGCTGTAAATGATTTGTAAACACAATGTAATTTGTACAGATCCAAGCATAATGTATTAGAAGGATTCCTCACTTCAATTTATAACAATAGAAATAGAAATCTTTTTAATACACTATCCTTGGTACAGATCAGCCTAATATCCTGAAATTACTCTTTCTAATTAATCCAAATGAAAAGTTTGATCAGAAAGGGTGTACGAAATTAATATTTTTTGTCAATTAAATTCGATCGAATGACGATATTATTCCTCGTCAACCTAACAATCTAAGAAGCTGGAAGCGATCGTCTCAACATTCACTAAAAAGGCAATTCGCAGTCCTTCATCGACTAAGTGAAGCGATGCAGTGGTTCAAAAAAGCAGCGGAAGCAAAGCGTTCAGTCCTTCAAAATAAAATTATTTCAGAAAAGACCAGTCGACTGGCAACTAACTTAGGATATAAAAAATGCTCACTCCTCTATCGGAAGTCACTGTTAAATTCACTGTTTATTTTTTTTTTTCGGTCGGTTGTGCGATTCTCAACGACTGATCTGACTCTTATTATGTAGGGTCGAAAATAACGAAAATAATAAAATGATTATAGTAAACGTACAATATGCAGCAAAATCTATAAGGTGAATAATAATTGCAGTTTGTGTTTTCGTGATTATTTTTTATATTTGTTTGTAATAAACATAAAATTAACGACTAAAGGCAAAAGAAAACGTAGAGGACGATGTGAATTGGAATGCGCCCGATCAAATGGGAAAAGTCTTTTATAAAATAGCATATTTTACAAACGTTCCCCCATTTTATCGTTATAATTCGCGAGGTTATTAAAATTTACACCATCCTCTTTTTAACTCATATAGATTCAAATCGAAGTGAAGATACACAGTTTTCGGGATTATTTACAATTTTCGGATTGACTACTTCCAAATGTTGCATTCTCAATTCATAATAATACTAGCAGTTTGCACCCTTTTATTTGATCAATAAACGATATCGGTTGTATAACTTCTCTATTAAAAATAGCCAAAAATCATTAACAACGTCATAAATCAATGTGTATAAAATTAAACTTTCTGAAAGGATTATTTGCTTGATGGTACGAGGGGCGGCGGGATGCCCCCGGGGAGCGCCGAATTGGGCCCTAGCAGTAGTTGCTTTTGCTGGCTCTTCTGGAACTCCTCCACTTCGGCGCGTTCCACTTCGAATATGATGGGCGCGAATAGTATGATCGACGTACTGAACATGATCCAGACGATGGTCCTCGTGCACTGGTAGAGGCACTTGATGCCGTTGATGGTGCACTCGGTGGCCGAGCCGATGCTGTTCACTACCGATTCCGGTATCATCTCCAGTAGGCCCTCTAATCGTTCCAGGAAAGTTTCGTCGCCATCGTCCTCGGCGGCGTCGGCCGATGATTTTTGCTTCGTCTTGGGCGAAGGCGGAGGCATGCTGGTTGCTCTCTTGAATTTATCAAAATTAATTTGTCAACTTATAAACCCCCCAATGGAAAGTCGATTTGACGCGAGGACCGCAGGTGGCTACTTGATGCATCGGTTTTCTTCTCCTTTCCTAATGGCCTAATGCAACTCTGGACGACGTTACTGTCAAGTTTAAATTTCAAACACGACTCGCTTTAAAGGGAGTCACAATACAAAAATAACGCTTATTTTGTAACAACCGTTCCGACACCTCTATACCAAAAAATCAATTCCCAACTCTATTAAACTTACGTCAAATAAACTGTCATTTACGTCAATTTTGACGTTTTGACATAAGGTATCATCGTACGCAACTTAAAGTCCTCGAAAATGACATACTGGGTGGTTTGCGAAACTGCGAAATCTTCAATTCGAATGGAATAAATTGAGAATGGCAACATTTTCTTTCGTTTGAAGTAGTCAATCTGACGTTTTTTGATGAACATGCTAAAATGAAACATTCTTCTAAAACGGATATGTCGTTTCATTCAAAAATCCAGGCCAGTCGGCAGCTCTTTCGAATCAAATTGGTTGCTAATCGAAATAACTGAGGGTAGATGTTTTCACTCATTTTTTGCGTATTTCAGAAAAAATAGCTCAACGTTTATTTGTTATACATGCATAATAAAGAGTATACGATTTTACAGTAGACTATACAACTATTAAAACGATTCTTAATTACCCAGGAAAGTACTTAAATTGGTTTTTTACAGTTATATTATTCAATCGACGAGAAAAGAATCACTCAATTTGATTGGTATATCTCTATATTTAGTTAGGTAATAAATTCTTATTAAGTATTGAGAAAATAGTTCTCTAACCAGACGTACTCTTTTAGTATTCTGCCCTCAGTCATTAGCGAAAAATCAATATGCCAACTAGCCTCTAGTTATATAAATATTTCAAGCAAATATATTATAAATTAGATGCAGTAAAAGAGAGTAACATCTCCATATCCATAAAAAATCTAATTTTACGATGTTTAATAACACCAATTACTGGCAATAAATCACGAAATTAATTATACCTATTAATTGAATTCTAACTTTGCTCTGCCTGGTTAGGTTTTTGATAATAACTCAGTCAAACATCAATGAAAAATTAGCTCTTTTAGGCGTTACAATTCTTTCGACTGTACATCACTTTAACGACAACTGCGTACATTCATTTCTCAAAAAATACCTAACAAATAAAATGATCAAGATAAGACATTCTAAAAGGGGGCAGCCCACAATACTTTTGAGTTAGTTACCTTTGAGCGATCTTTTCCGAAATACCCCTGGGGAACGCAAGTGAAAATTTTCAACAATTGCGTATTAGTTTTACCAGTAAATTGTATACATGACGTCATTATGATTTTTTTTTAAATATTCCATACATGATTTTCCAGCAAATCGTACGTAGGAATTCGAAATCGATTATTTTTTTTTTTTAGATAATTCTCTACGTTAGAATTGCTGCGCTATTATTATTAATCATAATAAAATCAGTTCGAAATATTATTAATAGAACCTTCTTCGCGGGACCTTGATCACACCGAAATTTAATAATGTATGGAATGTATATTTTTGTGTGGATAATTAATTTTGTAGCAGGTATAATCCCACAGATTGAAATCTGAATTATTGCAAATTCGATCGGTATATTGCCTGAAGTCATCGATTGAACAGTGACGCCACAATGACGTCATTGATATTTTTGAAAACACAAAGCACGAGGCTGGCAAACTCTGTCATTTATTTTCCCATTTAATGTATGTTAATTCGATTTTGAAGTACCTTCGGATGTAACTAATTCTGTACATGAACTATATTTCTACTTATAAAGGTAAATTTACATCGAATTCGGTTCAATGAAAGTTGAATTGTACATTTTTTAAGCATATTTACATGCTTGTAGTTACTAATTGTAGTTAAACTATGTGCCGGTGTGATGAATAATATGAATTATATTCAATAAATATATGACTTTTTTCAATAGTTTCATTTCTGAAAATCAATCTAAGAATAAACATTAAAATTTATTAAACATACGTAAATTATTATCAATAAAAACTACACTATTGTACCAATCACTAGTAACTAAATTATCTCAAAAAAATTGTTACTTTCGAATACTAAAAATTTAAATTAACAAATTTTTACCATTATTTTGTACCCTGTATTCTACCGGCACAAGTTCTAAACTCTAGAATAAAATATTCTATTCTAAGATAATACTGATTAAAACTACTTCTAGCCTACATTTTAAGTACTACCGCTCGTCAACACAAGCTTGCCAACCCCTTAACAACAAAAAATAAAACAATTTACAAAAATTACAGGGCACAACACAACATCAAGACAGTAATCATGTCGATATGGTCGATGAAGAAATTAAAAAAAAAATCGAAAATAACTCGTTAATTTGTTATAAATATGTTGTGTAAGATGAATTATAAATCGTCATGAAGTAATTCCTGTATATGAGCAACGTTAAGTTTAATAAAAAAATCAAGTACGCAAGCACTTGTACTCATTGTCTCATATACGAAAGTGTCTATACAAGTGAAAGTATCGTTCGGAATGACGAAATAAAATTTCTTAGAACAAGAGCAGCTCAAGAAGAGGATCTAACAAATTCCGTTCGTCACACGCATGGTATGTACACAAAAAATAAGTCCAATTCCCTTCCCTTCATCGGATACTTACCGGTTATCGAGCACAGCAGCCTTAAGGTCGGCGCCGAGCCGGAGTATTGGTTGATCATCCCTTGGGAATGAGCCCTCGGGGCCGGCATGCTCAAAGTGATGGCCTTGTGGAATTTCCTTCGCCTAGGTTCTACAGTAACCACTGGAGAAACAGCTACTCCGTGGCCCAGCAACTTGGCTGTTAGCACTGGATCGATGGGCTGTGCCTGAAGATAAAATTAACAGAATCAGCGATAGAACGCTGGGAATTGGAAACCAGGTATCTGATGATGTGGTGATAAAAGGTATTAGAATCAGAAGCAAAATATATGAAAAAAGCGGGCACTTACCTCGAGAATTAGCCGTGAAAGGATAAGGATGTAAGGAAGACACAAAGCAAGGTTCGACAGCGAACACAAAAATAAACAGTAAAGTATTTAGCTAGCGTGCATACAATGAGAATGAGGATGATGTGATTGCAGAACGAGGTGTTGAGCTGAGAGCCCAATAAAATACCTAGAGTTTTCCCTATGTATAATTAAATTAGTTCTGTTGAACCGTGCTTTGCTTTCTGTCGAGTTTTGGCTACAACACACATTCGGCAATTTTTATCACTAGCTATAATACAGAAAAAATCACTTGATAAAAAATTAGTGCCCTTCGTTGTGTTGTAGCCAAAAAAATTCGCTTTCTTTTAAATGAAACGTTAGTTATTAGTACAACTCAAATTTTATTGGGCACTCATACTTTATACATAGAAGATTAAAGTGTTAAGGAAACCAGTGATAATTACATGTTCGAAATTATTATACGAAAATTACATTAGATTTAAAATATTACATAACGATTACGTGGAGGAATTATAGTACTTTTGATGCACTTAATTATAATTAATTAACGCAATTATTTTGCAATAAATTTCGAAACTGAAAGTGCTGGATTATTTTTTAAATACAATGATTTTGTTATAATTTAATGAGAGAACTTAGCATGTTTATGTTAATAAAAGTGTTATTGTCGAATGCACTTATGAAGAGAATTTAGTTAGAATTTTTCGTGCTGGTAAAATAATGAAATAATTTAAAGTGACTTATCTTAAGTTTGAACTTGAAAAATTATTTGTACTATAAATTTACAAAATCGAATGAACCAATAAAGCACGGTTTTGCAATTACTTATAATAAGTATTCGCAAATAACGAAAACTACGATAAAATTAGAGTAAAAATTGTATATTTTCGTTGTTTTTCTCATTTGGCGATTTTTATCGCCGTTTATTTCATAAGAAAACACAAACGAATTGGATCAAATAACTTTATTATGCTAAATTTGTACCGATTTAATTACTTGTAAACATAAAAAAAAGCATGATAAAGTTACTTGCATTTTACGGATCATTAATATTATAATAAATATGTTCTTAATTAGGTAATTTCTGTAATTTAAATCGTTTAAAAACTGAGAAATAATCTACTAAAAATGACTAGAAACAGGACTAGATTATGTTTTTTTCCTAAAAAAATACGTTATCTTAGTTTTAAAATAATCTTTTTTTTTGAAAAATACCTTTTACGAAACTATATGTACATTTTTGGCATTAAATAATCGAAAATGGGAGTTGGTTTGATAACTAACAATGGTCGCAAAATCTGTATTTCGTATACTTATAATTTTTTACAACCACTACAAAGCTCCCAAAGCTCACTTTACCAAACCAACGACCACCGCTTCTTTTTCGGTATGTGATTCACAGTAATTTTCCTCAATTTCTCGAACGGTACGCCCTTGCGGGGCTTAAACAAATTTACCTGCAGGCCGACTTTGATCTTTTTGGTGAGCGCTCCCTCGGGGAACACCGCCTGCACCTGGGGCACCACCGTGCTGGACACCATACCACCCTCAGGGCCGATGGCGTGCACCTCTTGTCTTATCCTCGACACCACCGCGAAATACTGCGGGAAGTCCTGCGTCACGATCCTGGTGATCCTGCCCGAGGAGACGTCCTCCATTTGACTCAGATCTAGATGAACAATAATAGCAAATTAGTGTTGTAAGAGGAGGATTGGTGCTGGTGAGGGTACCTTCGGCTTCGAAGCTGTCGTGGAGGACTTGGTTGAGTATTTCTTCGCTGGCATCTACAGAGTGTTCTTTCCAGGACTCTCCGTTATCGGATCTTAGGATGACTATTTCGCGTTCTTTGCCGCGCAGGGCCGCGAAATGGGGCACTTCTATGATGACTGGCCTGTAAAAAAAATTGTAATTAATATTGCAGTATTGCAAGCGTACAGGTAGCCTAAATTTCTGGTACTTAATTATTTGTTTACATTACAATTGCGCAGTAAAAAAATCGTTAAAAAAATTATTCATATTCCACATTTATTTACTTAACCTAATACCCGCTAATCGTCGTTGTAAACAAATATTAACAACCAATTAAGCCTCTCTGCGACATTCCTGGCGTTCTTTGAATTATTTAACATTAATTCCAACGCACATGACCGAGAGATTTGTAAACAAAACGAATCTCATTTTCGATATTTCTCTCGCTTATCACCCGTAGTATTCAAAGGCACGCCGTAATTACCCATTCATGAAACGTACTTGAATGAATTATTACTACAAGACCATTGTGCAAGATTTAATGCGTATATAATAACTTGCACATGCAATTAGAAATTCACACCGCGTTCGGATGCATCTACCACAGTCTGTTCATAAACGAGGCCTCGTTTATGAATAGACTATAATTACAGTGCTTACCCCAGGAACTTGGCGCCGACGGGGCCGAGCTCCAGCACCCGGCTGGCCAGCGCCTCGCCCTCCATGAGAGGGGGCGGATGGGGGGTCCTCTGCGGCCTGACATATCTGCAGGTGATCCTCGTGGGGCTGGGGGCGCACCTCGGGGGCACTATCACTCGCACCCCTGAATGTCGACAGCCGCGCATCGCTCCACCGCGGGCGTCCACTAGGAAGGACACTAAGAAACTGTAATAAAAAGAGTGGTTAATTTGTGGTATTATTCTTTGTGTGGTTTGGGGATGAATGTGGTTTAATTGCGGGGTTGATTGTAATTGAATTATAAAGGGGAATCCTTATTAGAGAGGGGTGTAAATCGATTAGGAGTGTGCGATTTTGTGGGGTTTTATTGCAGGTAAAATAATCATTTTGGCGACGAAACTATTTAAAGATATTAACTCAGAATCACGATTGCATTAATTTACCTTGAACAAAATTAACGAGGATTTTTTACTATCGCTGCCTACTATTTCAACGAAAAATTACTACATATACGAACTTACTTATAATAATTTTGATTGCTTCTTGTAGCAAGATGTAATTAATTAACAATCACACACGAAATCACCGGGTAAAGAGATAAAATTTGTAGGAAATAGCCACTGAACCGACCGCACTTGTAACTCTTCCTAGGCTTTAGCGCTTATGAAAATTTATAAATTCGAATTATTGTTTAGCGTTGTAATATAGTCAGTTTAGCAATGATGTGATTGTTGATTCATCGGTCGGTAGATGGTAGAAGTTATTAGCATAGTAATGAGAAGTTGTCGCTTTTAGAATGTAAACTTATTTGCATATTTTCATTTATGTTTTCGGCCGAGTTTAGCATAAGATTTTCGGATTTTTATGCACATTTAAGGAAACTATTGATTATGGTAGAAATAGGTATATTTTAATTGTTTTGGTTGAAATGAAAGTTTGGTTTAAATCATTATTATGCGGGCATGGTGAAGGTAGTATTTTAATTTTTTATACGAATTAATTAATGTTAATTTTTAGTGTTTGTTGTTGTTCCTTGTATAAAACATAAAATAATCAGTTTAGATAAATAAAAACCGCAGAGATTTTTCGTGAATCAACTAATCTAACTACTAATCGTGCAAGCTATTGGTAAATTTTTCTTAAAACTCCCATTAACCACAAATTTCGAAAATATTACTAACAAGTGGAGTTTTAAAAAAATTACTCACAAGCGTATAGTAATAAAATATTTCGCTTTAAAGTTTCACAAGGAATTTCGAATTTCCGTTAATTTTCCCAGCTTTCCTCGTACAAGGTGACTCATAATAAACGGGCGATTACGAGCAAACGGCTCGATTATACACGGGCAATTCGAATAATTGCGGATTTTATTACCAACGCTTACTAAACTGTGACATTATTCCATGGAACTTACTTTTTCCAGTGAAGCTTCCTGAAGCGTTACGAAATGGCAAAAACAAAAAAAAAACAAACACCGTTAGTTTCACACTCGTTAGTTATAAAAATTATGATGAAACTTCTTTCATTGCGAATCTCTTTTGTGACCCATATCTGCATAAAAGTAAACCCAATTCACAACAAACGAAGTTTCAAAATAGTCCCAAATCACCACCCCAATTTAATTTCCAACCCCACTCACCCTATATTAATCGGATGCCTGGAAATGTCTATATTATCCGGGGCATATTTCTTCATATACTCCATGTAGTTCTGAGTAATATGCTCGGGGCTGACCGTATCTTCGATAATCATGGGAGGCATTCCATCCACTGTAGTGACCATCCTGTTGGAGTCTATTCGCTCATCCCTGGTAACGTCTATGGGCAGGGAATCATCCCCTAGGGACTTCATTTCGTCGGCTGTGAGATACCTGTAGGTGTGATCTCCCAGCACGGTGTCTTCGCCTGGAAACAACGAGGTAATTGGTGAAGGGGCAATTAGCTAGATGTTGGTTGAAATGCGTACAAAGCGACTTTAATTGAGTAAATAATTGAGCATTTACCAACATCGAGAAGCAATTAAGCCGGCAAATTATAACAAAAAAAATATCTCATCGTTTTGAGCCATTTGCTGAAATTGTGGCCTAGTATAATGTGTTTATTTGGTTCGTTGGTGTTCATACAATAGCTTACATGTGGATAAACAAAAAATTGCAAAACAGAAACAGTTAACATCTCTTTTAATGAATTATTAAAGTATATTTTCCCCCCGCATTTCGCAACGTGTTTGGAGAAAAAAACCTTGAAATTATCGCGTAAAACGCTCCGTGCAAAATTGTTTAGTTTTCAACAGCAATTTCGAAAATTTATTATACGTTTCCTCCTCAAGCGCAGGATTAACGTAAATAGTGTAACTATTGTATCAACTAAATAGGTGTAGTCGGATCGTTCTGGAGTTGGTTTATTCGATATATTCTGTAGTTGGTTCTTATTTAGACTTACGATTCAACATTGAGGTACCGCAGAAATATGGCAGATAGACGTGTCGTTCGTGCGGAGCAGTACCGATTCCCTCCAATATATCCTCCCCTGTTATTGATGATTAGTAATTTAGTCATTTAAAACAACTCATGTTCTGTTTCAAGAGCAGACGTAACTTAAGTTGTTAGCAATCAAATTCTGCTTTTGAATCGATTATTTCGCAAAGCGTATTGAAACGCAATCCAACGATTTCAATACACCTTGTACAGCAATTACTTCCATCGAATAATCGATATGTAGTCACATTAAGCACAGTAAGCGATTGGTCAAGCGATTGGTTAATATCGATTTAGGTTTCGATTTATAAACTACGTCATAACTGTGAGTTAAATTAGTAAATTGGTGAAAAATTCCTCATGAAGATAAAGTTCGTGTTATAAACTATATGAAGTTTAATTTTTCAACATGATGATGGACGCTCGAAACGAAACTTTCGGGTATAATACACAATTAGAAGACGAATTTATTTGAGACATTACAATTCGGGTTGTGGTGGAAATTTGGGTACTTTGCAACCGATTTGCTTGATGAAGCTAACGGCCGTATAGCACCCCAATCTACAGCACTGTATGATGGTCTTGTTCTGGCACAAACCAGCCACGAAACCGGCGGCGAACGCGTCCCCAGCCCCTATGGTATCCTTGAACTCCTCCTCGCTGATTTTCATCACCTCGAACTCCAAAACTTTGCTGTCCCCGTAGAAGCATTTACCATTTTCCCCGCCCTGCGTGATGATCACTATTGTCCCATATTCACACACTTTATTCTTCGTTTTCTTCACCAAATAATCCGCCAGGTTGTCCACTGAATCTATATTCATCACCTTACTAAGTGCCTCGTATTCGTAGAAATTCCCAATCACTACATCAGCTCTGGTTATGAGATCCACTAGAGCATCTGGACAGAGCGTGCTGAGATACACCCCGCATATGTTCCCTATGACGATTTTCTCGTGTTGTTCACATAAATTTAACACGTGGTTGGTGGCGGCTTTGCGATTGGGCAGGAAGAAACCTTCTATATAAACGTAGTTAGCATCGCTGATGCACCTCTCCAAATCCTGTATAGCGAGCAGATCCTCCAATCGCAGGATACCTGCAGCTCCCACGTAGGCCACCATGGAGCGATTGGCGCCGCTGATGATGGCCACAGTGCGGCCGGAGAGCTGCGATTGCTGCACCACGTACTTGCATTGGACTCCATCCTGCTGGATCAGGGTGCGGATCTGGTGGCCCACGTCGTCGTCGCCGACGGACCCCACGATGGTGGTCTCGCAGTTGTGGTTCATGATCCACTGGAAGGCGCGCAGGAAGTTCTGCGAGCAGCCGCCCAGCGTGACGGTCTTCTTGAGGGGAGCGATGTCGGCGAAGAGCTGCTGCATGTCCTCGTAGGTGAGCTCCTTCTGGCTGTTGAGGGGGACGTCGTATTTGTCCATGAGGAAGTTGTCGGTGGAGTGGATGATGGTGTCGAGCAGGGGGTTGCCGAAGGCGAGGATTTTTTTTAGTTGTCGCGGCGAGCATTGGGATTGGTTTTGGCCTGGGATTTTAGAACTAGTTCATGAATACCTCGCCATAGGTGTAGTTTGGTGTGTAACGAAATTTCTCTTTGCAATAAAAACAGTTACTTATAGAAGGGTGTTTTTTGGAAATTTTTATGAAGTTAGGAGGTTTTAATGAATTTAAAACTTCCCTGATTCTTGGACCATCCAAATGAGCAAAGTTTTGTTAATATGAAACAAAGCCAATCTAAATTAGATACTACAAAATATTCTTACATTCATCATCACCAGTGAATCTTACAATTACCTGATAAGCATTGGTAATTAATTTTCAATTAGAATCCTTACTGTCACTATAAATGAGGTTATTTCAAATTTACCCATATTTTTGAGATGGTTTTTCAAGTTCCAAACAACCCTTGTCTGCGAGAAACTTCGTTACCTAAGGTACTTATGAACTAGTTCCGAAAATCTTACATTTGATACGAGTACAAGGTGAGTTTTTGTGCATTGCTTCATGGTTAAAAAAAATTCAGCTGATTCTTGACTTATCTAATTAATGAAAGCTGTCCGAAATTCGACTATTCTATTAATCAATTGTCCTGCCACTAATTAGCGCGGGAACTTTTAAAACAATTAATTACCTCTCGATTGCCGCCCATTCCGATCTAACAATTTCTTTTTTGTACAACTAGCAAACCTCACGATATTCGATGTGTAATTTATCTAGCGTTTAACTTAACTGCAGAAGCTAAGAAAATTATTTTTAGCTTTCGAGGCGCAATCGAACGCCGTATTTATTTTACTAGATCGCTGAAAACCAGTGGCATGCCAAATCCATACCGATTTATTAAATATTTATCACTACATATCACTATAGTACCTAGTGCAAAGTACTACAGCTTCACTTTAAACTAATAGAGCAAATAATGCAAATTAGGCAACCCTTCTTGCGTGAGTGGTGTGAGTGAAAATTTAGGGGGTTTTTTGAAGGTTTTTGTGTAAATGCGACGCCGCTGGAATAGCACAGGTTATTTTCAACTGCGTCAATTTATGCTATTCGAAAATGAGTATAGTTTTCAGGGATATTCGCGTTTAAAAGCGAAATTTCTTCGGTATGATGTCATGTTATTTATTACAAAGTTTTAATGATCGTGTGTGTACGTTTGAGATAACTAGGTACTTGTTCTGTGTACAAGTATTTACATTATTTTTCAGCATTTACTGAAACTGCTAATGTGTGTAAAGAATCGCCGGGTGGAATTGATTTTCATTAATTTTACATCTGGTAATTGCGAAATCAAGGTTTTATCGAGCAGTATTGGCGGTTTATTTGAATAATTAGACAATTAAAATTATCATTATTGCAAGAAGCTTTGTTTGGTTTGGTATATGATTAAATTGGCAATTAGGTGAATTGTAAATAAGGCAGTTTTTGGATATACGTTTGGTGAATTCTTAATAATTATTTAATTAAGGACAATATTTTAAATTTAGGAAATTTGTTGTGGTTTTTGATGATTGATAGGCTGTAAATATGTATGTTAAATAATTCAAATTTATTCTATTTTTTTAATAACGATAATCAACTCAATGTAAAGTGATTTACATTTTAATTGAAAAAGTTGTTAATTGAAAGAGATTTCTACGATATTATAGAGATTATTTTTATGGTTTATTTTCTTCCTCTACCATAAAGAATCATATATTTTTAACTACTAATAAACTTCTTGTACACACATATTTCTACAGGAAATATGCAAATTTCTTGAGCAACTTTAAGTGAACAAAACCACTTACTTAACACCCGCCTAATATGCATCTGCTTTACAACTTTCTTCACCATTTTTCATCAAATAAATCCACCGCACAAATAAAATAAAACCACCACACAAGGGCAAAATTAACTCCCTGTACCCCTCGGAAGGGGTTAATTCGAAAAACCGCGCGACGCACAATTCAATCCAAACCGCCTCAAATCTCGCTAATCACAACACTGAGATTATATTCAAACAATTTGTTGATAATTTTTCATTCAGCGTTAATCGTTTTACGTTTAATTACGTCGATGAGTCACGCCGCGGAGCGGGCCCGCGTTCCGTCTACAATCGCAAAAAAATGTTCGTCTCTAAAGAGAAAAAAAGCGAAATCTGCATAAGCATTGCCTTTGTATTTTCTATGCCTACATACACATCTAATGGCCCGTCATGCATGCCGCAAGGAGTAGTGGATTTTGTTAGGTTTGGCGGCCACATGCTGCTCTCGTTTACAACCGCAACCACGAGCGATGCTTAGGGAGATTATATTATCTACAGAGCGATAGGTATAACTGCAGACGTTTAGAATTTGCGCACAGCACGTCTTCAGCTATTTCCTCCGCATTGTAAGTATGTACTATTATAGCCAACTACAAAGCAAATCGCCTTGCTGGAGCATCACTTTTGACTGCGACTGTAAAGCGAGACAATCATGAGAGAATTTCCTAAGCAATAATTATATAAACATTTCATTTGTTGAATACAAAAAAATGGTAAACCCGCGTATTAAAATCTAAAATGATTTAGTGGTCTCTGGGCTCGGCTTAACTCCTTCACAAACGCGGTGTTGTACATTTTTTGGAAGGATTTTGCAATTACATGCTTTTAACGTTCATATGATATCATGATTTTTTTAGTAGAGCTAATTACTTCACCTTTAGAATAATTACTTGTACTAGTTCTGATTTTTTTATAAATAACAACTATAATTACTGCACCAATATAAATAGATATAATCTAAATAAAGTCTAGCGAGTAAATATTATTTTCTCGAATTAAACTGGTAGGTAAATATTTCTTACAATTAGTGCAAATAATAAAATCCTTTACTTCCTTTACTCGTGATACAGAATGAGATCATGTACTCACCGAATTCCAGGATATATCTTAATGATTAACATAAAATTCTAACTACCGGTATTAGTAACTTACTAGAAAATAAATCCATTGTTATTTTTAACTTCGCGCGAGTTTTTCTAGCACTTTCAACGATTCATTGAAAGCATTTGTGCCATACCTACCAAACTGAATGTAGGTCGGTTTAAAACCATACCATAGCAGAGTTAATTTTCGAAGATCGGAAGGTCAAACGGCACAAATTTAATAATATTTAATTACGTCGGTATTTTTACAGGTGGGATCATTTTCGAGCGATAAAACATCATCAAAAGCTAGCTTTAATTCCCAGTAAATGTTGTATTTATTTGACTTAATTTATAAGGTAGATGCTCTTTCTAATCTTCATTGATTTATACAGGTAATAAAAGATGAATCTGGGGTTTTTATCGGTTTTCTATTGGGAAATTGACGAGTGGCCAACGTTAATTAACTTACTCGAGCATAAAAATTGTCGTACAAAAGGACGAAAATAGCTTTTATAGCCGTCCAGGACGTGCCGATCATCCATAATCAGCGCGGAATTATTCCGGACAGGAAACTGCAGGCCGAATAATTCAACAAAATAAATATCTACTAAAGTAAATACGTGCGGAATTTCATCCGAAATTTTCAAATATTTGGCCTTGTCGAAACATCCGAATTATATCCGAGTCACATCTCCGGCGGTGTTTACCCAACAAATGCATTGAGTAATTTTCTGTACTGAAAATGTAGGCGAATCCGCGACCTTCACAACTACATTTACACACAAATGCTTAAGTTACGCGCTAAACGGATTCCTCTGCGGCATATAATTACCAATTTCATATTTTTACTGCCAGATTTTCGATTAGAAATTAATTACCTGCCAAACTATACAATCGCGAAAAATCGATTTTATAATTGCTTTTGCATACTCATTACTTCATTAAAAGTACACATCAAAACTTCGGAAATTCTCTCATTAAATTCGTTTAAAAAAAGCAACGTTTCGGCCGTTTCTTACCACCTTCTTCTTCCGAATCAGACATGAAGGTCTCGTGCATGAGCTCAGGCGCTTGGACTTTGTATTTCTCTTCTACATTAGTGGTGGTGGTGGTGGTGATTTTGGTGACGGTGGTCACCACTTTCAGCGTTTCGATCACAGTTATGTAGCCCAATTTCTGGGCTATGTTGTAGGGCGTCTGGCCGTTCTGCAAAAATACAACATTTTTGTATATTCGTCCCGGAATCGCATGTACCAATTAACGTGGTAATTGTTATAGACCTTGACAACAATCTGCTCGTTCACGCAAATTGGCTACAAACAAATACAATTTACATGATACATTTTATACAATTGAACGAAAATAGACATTACTAAACGTGCGTATGAGTAGGCAAGATCTTTATGAAGAGATTATGCTCCTCTAACCAGAGGAAACTAATAAAATTTTGATAGAAACAACGATGTAACTACAGACATCTGTTGTGTAACTAATAAATATTGAAGCAGGAAACTATTCCTTACCGTTGTTACTGCATTAGGATCAGCATTGTGCTCCAATAAAATGTTCACTATAGTAGCATGGCCCTGCTGCGCCGCCTGATGAAGGGGCGTATAGTTCAGAGACGTCGTCGATTCGATGTTAGCCCCATTCTGCAGCAAGAACCTCACCATATTCACCTGCCCGTAGTGGCTGGCTATGTGCAGGGGCGTGTAGCCCCCTTTGGTTGCGCAATTGATGTCCGCCCCGTTCTTCACCAGAACCTCGGCCACCGGCACCCTGTCCTCCTGGGCGCAAAGATGCAACGGAGTCAATCCATTCTAGAAGAAATACAACCCTTTAAAGTCTGTTGTTTGATGGGTATCTAGCACCAGGATTGTTCCGGGTGCAAGATAATAAAGAGCTGCCTCTACAGGTGTCCAGTGGATGGACTAATGAAGAGTAGGTCCAAAGAGAGTAGGTCCAAAGACTAACAGGAGAGTTTTTTTAAGTACCTTGGCCTCGTGATTGGCGTCGCCTTTGTGCTCCAGCAGCAAGGCGGCCATTTCGGCGTGGCCTTCCTGGGCGCCGAGATGCAGCGGCGTGAACCCGGCTTTGCTTTCGGCGTTGGGTTTGGCGCCGTACTCCAGCAGCGTGTTGGCGATGTCCATTTGGTTCTTTCTGGCGGCGATGTGGAGAGGAGTGTGGCCGTTTTTGGCTGTAGCATGCGGCGAGGCTCCCTGAGGAAATTTACCAATTAGCTTATTTGTGGTAAGATTCTTGTGGAATTTGGTACCTTGTCCAGGAGGAGTAGAGCGACGTTCTGGTGATCGTAATGCGAAGCTACGTGTAGAGGAGTGACTCCATTTTTACCTTGAGCATCAACTGGAGCTTCCTTTTGCAGCAGGAGTTTGGCTACTTTCAGATGGCCGTATTTGGCCGCCAAATGTAGAGGTGTGAAGCCTTTTTTCGTGGTGGAATCCAGCGAAGCACCGTTCTCCAATAACACACCAGCAACCTGTAAAATTTAATTTATAATTGCCATTCAATGTGGAAGCTGAGCTAGCTTTAATTTACCTCATCTTGTCCTTCCTTGGCAGCGATATGAAGGGACGTGTACATATCTTTGGTAGTGTTATCAACTTTAGCACCATGTTGTAGCAGCAGCATTACAATATCGACGTTTCCTAAGCGAGAAGCTATGTGAAGCGGAGTCTGTTGTTCCCTAGCCCTGGCGTCCACTTGGGCCCCGTTTCTCAACAATATCCTGATTATATCAGTCTGAAAAATCGGATATATCACACCAATACCTCAACCATTTTGATCCAATCTTACCTGGTTAGCTCTAGCAGCTAAATGTAAGGGAGTTTCACCACGTACAGTCGGCACATCCGGATTAGCATCGTGTTGAAGCAGATATATAACAATATTCATGCAGCCCATAAAGCTAGCTACATGCAACGGCGTCAACCCGCTCTCAGTTGTAGCACCAATACCTTAAATCATCACCAAATCAATACATCACAAACTCTAACTTATTTACTCAGTCTTACTTGCTCCGTGCTTGAGCAGCAGCTCGACCACTTTTATTCGATTCTTCTTGCAAGCTATATGCAACGGGGTGAAACCGTTCAAAGCCCGAGCATTGGCGTCCGCCTGGCGGTCCAGCAGCATCTTGGCCACCCTCACGTGGCCGCAGTGGGCGGCCACGTGCAGGGCGGTCAGGTAGTCGACGGTCACCTCGTCGACGGGCGCCCGGTGGAAGAGGAGGATTCTCGCCGCGTCCACGTGGTCGCCCTGGGCGGCCATGTGAAGGGGCGCTAGACCGTTCTGCAATTAGAAATCGATTAAGAAGAGTGCCAGTTGACGGGGAATGCAAGTACTTTGGTTTTTGAGCTGATGGGGGCGCCTCGATCGAGCAGCATGTCGACGACTTGCTCGTGCCCGCTCCTGGCCGCGCAATGTAAAGGAGTTAGCCCGTCTCTGGTTTTGGCTTCGATGGTGGCGCCGTGCTCTAGCAGTAGAGTCACCATGTTGCTCTTGCCCCATTTGGCTGCCACGTGCAATGGGGTGATGTTGTGCTTGGCGGAGTAGTTTACATCGGCGCCTTTTTGGATTAGAAGGTTGCCTATTTGCTGGTTGCCGTAATGCGAAGCTATATGCAGAGGAGTAAACCCGGATTTAGAGGTTACGTCCGGATTGTGTTCGTTCTGAAATGTATAAGAGTTAGTTTGATTGGAGGGTGTGGTTGTGGTTGGGTACCTCTAGTAGAAGTTTCGCTGCTTTGACATCGTCTTTTTTAGCCGCTATATGCAAAGCTGGAAGTCGTATTTTGCCTCTAGTGTCGTTTTCTAGTAAAACTGTGACTACTTTATCGTGGCCTTGTTGCATAGCCACCGCCAACGGCGTGAAACCATCCTATAATACAAGTAAAAAAGAAGATGAAAAAATCGAATTACACTCCATTATATACAACTCGCTCACCTCCGTCGATAAACTTTGATTGGCCCCGTTGGCCAGCAGGTACTTGACGACGTTGTCGTGGTTCTCCTGGGCGGCCATGTACAGCGGCGTGAAGCCGTTCTGGCTCTGCACGTTGACGGAGGCGCCATGCTGCACCAGGAGCTTCACCACCTCCTCTTGCCCGGCTAAGGAGGCTATGTGCAAGGCGGTGTTGCCTTTCTTCGTCGCCGCATCGACAACAGCGCCGCGCTTCAGCAGCTCCTCGACGATTTGCACGTGGCCGTCTTTGGAGGCGAGGTGCAGAGCGTTTAAGCCGTTCTGAAAGGCAAACGGGTATGTAGGCTCGAGCTCGCGCGGCGAGCGAGACTCGAGCCTAAACTTGCGCCGTTCGATTGGAAATTTTGATAGGACGGTTGCGAGGAGATTTGGGTAGATATAAATAGATTTAATACTTACTGCATTGCTAGTGTTGATGTCGATATTAGATTTCAAATGCTCTAAAACCTTATCGAGTTGGCCATTACGGGCAGCACGCAAGAAGGCTGTATTTCCGTCAGACTGTAACAGAAATAAAACGCGCGTCAGACTTTCGAGTGTTCGGTCAGTGTTACATCTTATTGATTTATCGCGGAGATGTTTGGTTGATTTTTCAAGTTCAATTGCAGGCTGGTTTTGATCGAAAAAAATTATGGTATATGAGTAATCCTGTACGCGTGTAATTTTAATGAATCGTAGATATATCTGGGAGATCCCCTACGGCTTTCATCGGAGTCACCCCACCGTGAAATTTTCCACCCCGCTGGCACGGCAAGGTGCCTATACTACCCCAAAATCGTGCACCCCAAACACTTCGACACGGAACAAGTGTTTTCCAGCATTATTTAGACTTGATTTTTGTGCTAGAAAAATGCAATAAGGTGACCTTCTTATTTTATTTCATTGGCATCTGTGCATTTTCAGCTATAACTTTTTGCAAAACGTAAACTTCCTGAACTGAATCTCCGTTGCGTTGAACTTTTTGATATCATCAGAGATATATTTAGTACTTCTACATACAAATGCAAGTAAACAAACGTAGAAAATAGAGTCATTGAAATAAACGAAACCAGCGGCGTATCATAAATTTATCTATCATATCCCAATCAATTAATCAGTACTAATCTTGTAATGCAAGAATATTTCTTATTGGTGTAGAGGACGCTACTGAGAGAAATTTATTAACGTTTGCCAAAAAGTCATTACGAAATAGGTGTTTATAAATAAACAATGGCTTGTCTGGGAATTACCGAAGGCACGCAACGTGGTTCATTACCATCGGATTTAATTAAGGATCGGATAGGAAATTGAAACGGTTTAATACCTTCGCGGGAACTTTGCACTTTCGCCGCTTGCATAGGAGAAATTTAGGATTTTTAACGGGACAAAAATGGTTTAGTTTAAATATCAAAATTCAGACGTGAAGCCAATCGATACAAGATATAGCGGTTAAACATATACAAGGAACAATAGTTCCTGGCACTGATGGTTTAATGGCAGTTTATCGAACGAAATCTGGCGATTATATCGCAAGAAAAGCTTTTTTAATATCTGCACCTAACACGTAAACTCTTGATTATTTTATTGATATCGAAATTTATAGTCTATTCATAAATGATGAAGAGTAATAAATCAATCAATGGAGAAGACCACGATGTGAGATAGGCGGATTTCGGCAAAAGATACGATTAGAAATGATTTATTAGAGCTCAAAACCGTTTTCAGTTGCTCAAAATGTGTTATAATTAAAAAGATATAACCCTTTGAAATTTAAAAATTTCGGGTTTTGACTCATACCTTATCAACCAATCATAAACCACTTACGTCTTGTTGTACAGTAAATAATATGAATTTTCGAACGCAGTAACAAAGAATACACAAACGAACAAAAATCAAACTGTCATTTGTCAGATTTTTCTGAAAAATGCACAAAACAAATTACACGAATTGCAATTCGGCACAAAACACTTTACTGATAATATTGAAGTTGACAAGAATGTTGCCAAATACATTTTTCAGGACCATTATTTGTATTTTTAACACGAAAATCGGTTACAATTTATACAGATGAAGATGTTATTTCTATATTAATATATCGAATTATCCATTAGGTAATGGAAGAAATGGATAAATCAGAAAATGTTTATTGCAATAAATATACAAAAAACGCACATTTTGCGGAGTAAAGAAGAGTAATAGGAAACGTGGCAAACTTGCTAAATGTGACTTCTCTTTGAAACTCTCGCTTTGATTGGAGCAGAGTGTATGACGATTGTGTGACGTTTTTCAAACTTTAAAAATTAATTGCGGCCTTATTTGGCCACAGAAATAAATAAAAATTTCATTACACACCTTCTTAGAACACACGGTTTTGAAAAAAAAAAATTAAAAAAAAGTCGTGGTCTTCTCCATTGTCCAAATTCCAGCCTATATTAAAGCACCAAGAAAATTACTACTACAAATTGATACATAAATTAATATCTACCAAACACAAAACTATTTCTATGCAAATACCAAATATATATCCATCTTTAGAAAGCTTTTTCATGTCCTACATAACGATCAAACACACCATCTCCCTCCGGCTCGTACCATAAACTCTAGCACGTACTATAATTAATTAGGCCGGCTCTAATTGGAACCTGTCCCTAGTTTGCGTGTGAAATATTATCCCGAGTCAATAGATAAACATTAAACATCGGGCATAATCTGTTACTTTACGTCCGCGACGGCTGCGTCCACCCCTTTTTCCCGTTTTATTTTTAGGGGCTCGCCGGGCTTATGAATGTTCCTTCAACACACACACACAACCCGGTAATTTTTTAAGAGGACAAATAATGGAGTTTCGTGTCAGGTGTATTTAAACAAAAAATTGTTGTATGAAACTCACCATCCGTAGAAATCTCAAGCACAACGACATTATACAAAACCGCACATTATCGCAAGCATCCCTATCCCTTAGCGAGGTAACACTCCATTTTGCACCGAGAGATATACATCTCTAATATGTCGAAAGTCAACAGGTAAACTCTACAGCTACAGCTAAATAGCCGGGGTAGATCTCAAAAATAAGTCCTCCAGCCGCGCCGGCAAAATGACCGAGCTGGCGGTATCACAGCCGAATGGTTACAGTTTATGGAATAATGGTCGTGATGTGGATGCAATCCGGTTGCAAAAGAAGTCCATGCGTTAGGGACGCCGACGCCTTCTTACGTCACCGGTCAATACTCGCGTCGCGGCGGCGCGTCTCTCCCGTCGATTTGCTACACAACACCCCCGAAAATTTCACCGATACGCCACCCTCTTTGATTAGCTTCGTTGCCAGCCAGATTGGCCTTCTGACATACATACATACTATTAAAATTTCTCATAAAATAAAGTAAGTATAATAAATAAAATGAATAATTTTGGTATTGACTTGTTTGCGTTTCCAAAAATAAAAGGAATGTTGAATTAATAATTTGGTCGGTTCTTTCATGTCTATCGGAGTTTTGTAATGTTCGTTTAATGAATATTTCGGTTTATTTGATTGTGTGGTGTTTATTATTCATGAAAATTCTATGTGGGAATAAAATAAATAGGATTAGCGAGTGCTTTTGAGACAAATACATATTGAATGCTCAGTTTTCAAATCCTTATTTATTGGAAATAAATCCTTCCACAGATGTTTCCAATAAAACAATATTTTACTGTACACCAGACATTCATTTGTAGAAAATAATGAATGGAGGATTTATGAGAATTGGAGGAATTGTCAGATAGAAAAATTGAAGGAATAATATATAGATATTAATTAATTTCTGTTGAGAAAAATAATAGAAAGTAAGCATTTTATTTAGGGCAAATATAACTGAATATTTATAGTATAATTCTACTATTTTTCCAATCTAATTGCACTTATTTATAATCATTTTATAATAAAATTCTTGCAATATATTTCATTCACTTTTCTCAAAACATACGCATTTCTTTCATCACCCAAAATACAAAATACTTTACTTTTTCTCAGTTGCGTCAAATTTATCATCAATTTTACTCGCTTTTCCATCATCTTACCTAAATGTAATATAAATGTAACGTTGACGGGCCGTCTAAATAGAAACGAATGAATCTGTTAGATTATGAATTAATAGCATAATCAATAATTTCTTTCCCTTTTTCACCCTACTTATAATTAGTTATGAATTGGGGTGCGAAAAAAAGGGTCACGGCAACGAAACTCTATATGCTCGTTTGTATTAACAACAGCTCAATAAATTCGCTTATTTTATAGACAACCTATTTAATTTGTTATTAACTAAGCTGTAATAAATAATAAATACGGCGTCTTATTAGGTTTAGCTGGGAATTAAAATTAGTTTTGCTACCCGGAAACTTTTAGTGCACAAGTTTATGCCTTCGCGGTTCGCGAGCATGAACTTTTAACGGCTTTAAAGCGACGCGAGGAGCTTTATTATTAAAAATAAATGCGGCAGTAAAGCGAATTTTTCGCCATATAAAATAAATATCCGATTCGAAAATGTATCTGCTCGCACCGGAGAAACCTGGCGAGACGCGTGTAGTATTTTTTTTAACCACCGGTTCGCACATCGCGCTTTATTCCATTCCGCCCAGGCTAATTTTAGATCCGTGGAATTCCTGAGCGCTACATTCGAAAGCGAGAGTAATTTTCACGGGAGCCGAATATCTGGAATTCTTCGATACACTAAAAAAGAAGATTGTAAACTCAAGAGCTTTATGAGTCATTATTCACCGGCTTATTACGCATCTAAAATTTAAAATTAGGAGCTTTATAGTAGGTTCGGGATGCGCCGAGATCCAGAAAATCTCGATGAGGTGGTCTGTTGAATGTAGGACAAGCAAATTGGAAATTCTACTAAACCAATTTAATCCACAGGAATGAATTGCTCAATTTGTGAAGTATGTAAAGTTAATCTGGTTGAAGGCACTAAACTTTTTATGATCCTAAAGGGGAAAATAATATTCCATCAAGTTCTGCGGGTGGTAATTTGGTGAAAATGGCCCTCGACTTGGTACCGCAAATAAAACCGAAATAGCTCGAAACTGACAAACATTTACGGCCGGAGCACGTCGGGTTTAGACTTTTCCAGAGCGGAAAGCTCGCACGTAATGGAGAATTTATGTAAATCCACGGGTTTTTCTTGTTGCTAAGATCGAGCATACGTATCCCACACGTGCTGTTCTGGTTTTAAAAATTCAGAAACTTCTTCAAGTGGCGGCGTTGAGTTCACATCAATTCCAATTAACATCGGCCACTGAGCGTTTCTGGAATTATGTTTATTTTTTCTGGCTGGTAGACCGGTGTAATTGATCGATATCAGTTTTATTAGTGACTAGAAACACACGACATCCGAGGATTTTGTCGATATTTGCTTTATGCACCCTTCCCCTGTTTTGATGCATTATTTTGTAACATGCAAGTCTAAATACATAGTCATTTCCATATCACCCCCAAACATTGAATCGATATTATTACAGTACAAAATAAAGACAAAGTTTCTACTATTTATTGCAATATTGGATATTTAAAAACCTTAATGCAATAACACTTAACAAAAGTGGAAACGTCGAATTAGTTTGGAGATTTTTGGCAACGATTATGTTCAAAGTAGAAATGCGTTTGCTTACTCACGTGATGTTTTTATTTTTGTTGCCATTAATAAATAGAAATAATTTGGGTTAACTGAAAGGTGCGTCTGGAAAATTATTCATTTTTCCTTTGTAGACTCAAAGTAAACTCCGCTAAATATATTATCTAAACCGCATTTGGATTGAATTTCAATTGTACAATAAAGCTCGTATTTTATCGACTGAAACTACTAAAAATAAAATAACGAACCGTCGCCTGATATAATTGAATTCTATTTCAATACGCTGGGAATGTTTATTAATTTCGTCGTTAGAAAAAAAATCGGATTTAGCGATTTTCAAAGAAATAATCAACAACTGGACGGCGATTCCTTTAGACATTTCCAGGCGAATTCAATATTCCAAATATTTACTCTTGTCGACAAAATTAACACTGTTTTCAATTCACTAAAAATAAATCCGAATTAATATTACAAAACTATTTAACGGCGTGAAATATTTGGCAATATCTCAATAATTCGGAAACGTGCCCGATCGAAATCGTATCGGAAAACCCTCGATCGCTATCGATTATTTCGAGTTAAATATACGCTACATTTTCCGCTACACCAACTCGGAAAACTCTCCATGTGAGCTGGAAGCAACAGCCGCGACATCTGCAGGACAATTTTATCCTGCGGATCCACTGCGGTATAAACAGCAACTCCTGCCGTATTTTTTACATAACTAATACACATTTTAGTTGAATGAAACAAAGATTTCAAACATTAATAGTTACATTAACCCAGTTTGGAATAGTTTTACTTTCTGGGTTTATTTTTGGAACAATTAATAAAGAATATCAATGTAACTAGTAGAGTTATTGATAACTTTTTTCACTTAAATTTGGCTTAAGAAGCTTGATTTCAATCAAAGAATCTCGCGCCAATATGCAAATAAATTTTGTAACAGACTTTAATAAATTTCAAAAGCGAAGGTCAAGTTCACTTCTAACTCTCACCTGGCCGTTTTCGGTCACCATTTTGGTCCCTGTGAGTCGACCCGATCCTACCTAGGCTACACCGGCTCTACTCGAAGCGAAAATATAACCTCTGTTGAGCAAAACTCAGGAAATATCACTGCGAAATACCGGCATAATTCGCCTGCGGTGACCAACTTTGCCCACCAACTTTCAGCTACTGATAGAGGAAGAAAGGGCCGTCGACCAATGGCACTGAGCTACCCCGGTATCGACCGGAAAGTAGTATCGATATCACGCAAGGGCGCTTTTCCTACCCGGAATACGCAGACTGGCTCCAGGAATGGACCTGCTCCGGAATTGTCTGTTCCAGATCTACCGGTAACACTGTTATATCATGCTCAGGAATGACGTAAAAAATTGATTTAAATAGAAGAATTTAAGGAGTTGATGGTGTTTTTTTTTGTATTGAAGTATTAATTAAGTGCCCGGAAAAATTGGGAATATTCCGGGACTGATAGGCTGGCTTTTATAGGGCCTGGAATGCGACCTTCGGCTTTCATGGATGTTTGTGGGAGACGGTGGGAGTTTATCCACAAGAAATTAGGCCTTGTTTCTGTCAAAACCTATTTTATCGCTTGTCGTCGAGATTTTTTATTAGATTTCTCCCGAATCCCCAGGCTTTTCCATCCAATAAAATCAATTTTTTTCTTCCATCGCTGTTACTTCAGGTCCGAACTCTATCGGTTTATAAATTCATCGGAGTAACAACTGGTCTTTCTCACGTAGCAGGTGCTTTGTTATTCCCCGAGAGTCGCGGGGAAAACGGGCCTTATGCAACGCTCGCTTTCAGCCCGGTCTATTTCTGTGAAATTGTCTTCGCAGGGGTCACAAAACAGTATCTAATTTTAATTTCGGCAGGCATTCGGGATTTATTGCCCGTCGGATAAACCTAAGAACACAGTGCAACGAAATAAAAAAAATGTATAATGTATTGCACGCACACAACGTTGCCAATTTGGAAGAAATTACGCTGTTCTGGGGAAATTTTCAACAAATTCTAAAACGATTTATAGTTCATAATTGTTGTTAATTGCATACTAGTTAACGAAGCAGATGCGATTTAATTCGACGTGTACTTGTAATTAATTATCAACAAATCGAAAGCAGATGTAAATAAACACAATTTAGGTACATCTATCGACGCATTTCTAAGTAATTTCGCTTGTAAAGAGAGCATTAAAGTCGACTAAATGAACAGCGAAAGACGTATTATTAACCCAATATACCACAAAAATTATTAATCAAAAAAATACTTTGAAAATTACAAAAATTCCTCTCCTGCGAGAAAGAATACCGAGCCAGAAACAAGTCTAAAACAACACAAATTACTTCTCTAATAACCCCGAATCGATTTTGTTCGTGGGGTAGACGAAGTGTTGGAGACATCCAACCCCTTTGATGTCGGGACAGCCCCGAAGGATATACAACGAGTGGTTGAAAGTGTGCACAATGGAGTGGAAGGATTGATTTACACGTAAAGAATACCTAGTGTAAAACTCTATCTATGGAGTATTTTGTAAATAATAAAAAAAACTCTCTTTTTCCATTACAAATTTGCAATTAAACTCGGTTCAACATCACAGAACTACAGTTAAACTATGAGTCTACAACCGGGCCTTAATAAATGTTTCTCAAGTGTCATTTAACAGTATTACCAACTGATGTATTGCAATGTTACCAATGAAAAAAAATGTGGTCACCCGGTATAATTTTGGTTGTGTTGTGCAGGATAATAAACAACAAAAACTGCCAACAGATGCGATCACATTGACAAAAAGTGCTGGCGTTTTTCCAGTTTTACTGGAAACCAAAACACTCTGTCATTGCTATAAAAATTCGATAGGCTTTTGCTGAAGAATTAACGCTAAGTTGCCGTGCTATTTGAGAATCACGCGGATCGTTTGGATTTCCTCGGATGTATAAGAATTGTTACGAAACCGGGCTTGATATGTTATTTAAAAAAATGTTTATTTTGAGAGGTTCGTAGGAGGAGTAGCAAATCTATCAGGAAAACCAGGAAGTGCACTCGCTATAAATTCTGGGAGAATGTAAAATAAGCGAAGCTTACCTCTAAATCTATGCTGGTGAGAGAGGGGAATCTTCGTTTCATCAGTTGCGACATGTTTATTCGTTAATTAAAAATTAGAATAGGACACAAGCGTAAATAAAACGCGTTTCGAAAAAATCTGCGTGGAAAACAGCGAAAATTCCGTTAAAATTTTTCTCATTTTTTTTATACAAAAAAAGAGTTCATTTAAATTCCGTTCGAATCGCGAACAAATGCAATTGAAACGGACTACTGTCCATTTAAAACTACAATAAACGAGGTGAACCGATGACATTATGTCACTCATTAAAATAATTAGTTACGTAATTTTATTAAGAGCATGTGCTACTGGAATGGATTTTATTTCTAATTTATTTTTATAGAAAAAAAAAAACCGTGCCAATGTAAATTTTGCATTTGTACGTTTTCCGATATTTCAATCAATTTTTTATAAAATGGAATCAGATTGTGTAAATACAACAAATCAGATTCAAATTTAATAAAAATTGTTGAATGAAATTGAATAATTTTTTTTATCAAAAATTTCATACCTAATGTAATTAACTTATAATGAATTGATTGTTAAAAGCCATCGAGTATCCTTCATATAGGTACTCTAATTAATTAATAAATTAATTACTCTAATATTTTAATTATTAATTATCCATCCATATACATACTAACTAGGATCCTTTATATAACTAGATATAATAAAATAAAAACAAGCGAGTATAAAATCGAATAAAAAAATTTTTAACGGAACAGGTATCGATTTTTCCGGCAGGTTCACACTATCTCGATCGGACTCGTTGTAATTTTCGCGAACTTTCCCGGCAACAAAAAGAAAAACAGTTTTTTTTTTTCTAGTGGGGCCGACCGCGATAGTGTTAGGCCGCAGCAAGGAGGAAAACTGGCGAAAACTCTCTCAGTATTTTCGTATTTTTAGCGGTGCTTCACTCGAATCTATTTCTATAACGCGGACCGCGAACGCCGGCTTTTCGATCATTAACAGCTCCATTTCGAACTGGCTACTGGACCTACCCAGCGAAGAGCGAACGAGAGCGAAAGAGCAGCCGATTGTGGGTGAGGTAAATTGACGGTCGTTTCGCCCATTTGCGATTAAACTAGACGAAATTAACAACCGCACGTACCGTTCGTCAATAAAAAATTTATAATATACGGCTAACGGGACTATGGTGATTTATCTACAAACAAGCAAACGAAGAGTGTTATTAAATGTAGGAAGTACTAAATTGTATGAAGCAAATGAAGGGAGTAAAAGTAGAGAGAAAATGTAGGAAGAACTTACCTGTGCAGAGTAAATGTAGGTAGTAGATTAGAGAGTAAATGAAAGGAGTAAAAGTAAAGGTAGGGAGTAAAACTAGAGAGTAAATTAAAGAAGAAAAAGTAGTGAGTATAAATACTTATCCCCGTGTGGAGATGAAATGTAGAGAGAAAATTCAAGTAGTATAAAGTAGGGAGTAAATGTAGAAAGTAAATGAAAGGAGTAACAGTAGAGAGAAAATAAAAACAGTAAAAGTAGACAGTAAATGTATGAAGCAAATGAAGGAAGTAAAAGTAGAGAGAAAATGTAGGAAGAACTTACATGTGGGGAGTAAATATAGGTAATACATTAGAGAGTAAATGAAAGGAATAAAAGTAAAGGTAGGGAGTAATTGAAGAGAGTAAATGTAGGAGGCAAATGAATGGAGTAAAACTGGACAGTAAATTAAAGAAGCAAAAGTAGTGAGTAAATACTTTATCCCCATGTGGAGATGAAATGTACAGAGAAAATTCAGGTAGAATAAAGTAGGGAGTAAATGTAGAAAGTAAATGAAAGGAGTAACAGTAGAGAGAAAATAAAAACAGTAGAAGTAGAGAGTAAATGTATGAAGCAAATAAAGGGAGTAAAAGTAGAGAGAAAATGTAGGAAGAACTTACATGTGGGGAGTAAATATAGGTAGTAGATTAGAGAGTAAATGAAAGGAGTAAAAGTAAAAGTAGGGAGTAATTGAAGAGAATAAATGTAGGAGGCAAATGAATGGAGTAAAACTGGAGAGTAAATTAAAGAAGCAAAAGTAGTGAGTAAATACTTTATCCCCGTGTGGAGATGAAATGTAGAGAGAAAATTCAGGTAGTATAAAGTAGTAAATAAGGGTAGTAAATGAAGGGATAAATGAAGATAGTAAATGAGGAGAGTAAATGAAGAAAGTAAAAGTAGGGAGCAAATGTAAGGAGCAAATATGGGGAATAAATGTAGGTCAGGAGTAGAGAGTAACTGAAAGAAGTAAAAGTAAAAGTAGGGAGTAAATGTAGGATGCAAATGAATGGAGTAAAACTAGAGAGTAAATTAAATAAGCAAAAGTAGAGAATAAATATGGAGATTAAATGTAGAGAGAAAATACAGTTAGTACAAGTAGGGAGTAAATGAAGGCATCTATTAAATGTAGGAAGTAAATTAAGTTAGTAAATGTAGAGAGAAAATTCCTAAGATGTGATGACTTTATGTATCCACCCTGTAAGTACTTAAAGAAGTTGAAACACGCCGAAGAGATAAATTTATCCCGAACATACGGCAAATCAAAGCGTGCAAAACGAAACGAGTGTTTTAACGATACCGATTTTTTCTGCGGCACATCCCTAATTTCTTCCTGATGACTCTATTTTCGCGAGCGCGTGACATCATTTCCAGCGGAGTGTTGATCTCATCGGCCAATTTCGCGCAATTCGCGTTCGAAATAAAGAAGGTTTAGTGGACAATGAGGACAGAATGGGACGCGTAGGCCAACCGTAAATTAATTCTTTCTATGCCGCGTGCTGCATAACTCAATTGCTTTGTTAATTCGACCAAGAAAATAAACTTATATGATAAATACAACTTACAGCTCCAACAACTTTGTGAGTATCGTTCGCAGTCGTCATCTCGCTAACATTTCTTCACTATTAGGAAGTGCCGCAAGTTTGAGCACAACTCACAAACTGCTCAAACTTCCCGCACGGTTCTCCTAACCTAGTAAAAACCAGCCGGCATTATGGGTGCAATGCGTCTGCATAAGGACTTCGCCGGCAGGACTACTCGGCTACTGTAGTCCTTTTTATTGGTCGTCCTGTGCCAGGAAACTCCGCCTCCGGCTAATCTCAAGGAGAAAAAGGATAATCGATGCCTCCCAGAAGGCTCAACAGTTTTCTTTCGCCAAGGATTTGCGTCAGCAGCAGCGAGGCCGGACGTGCGGGAAATTGGAAAATGTGCCAACTATTACTAGCAGGACACCCACAGGATTTTGCCTGAATGGGAAATAATGCGTGAGGGTGTATTTTCTGGATAAAACGTCCTTTAAATTAGCTGCCATTGTGCTGTTTTTAATGATTATTTTGTTGCTTGAGGTTTTATATGACTAAATAAATTAAACATTTGGTTTGAAATCGATAAAGCTTTGCAGTTGCAATAAAATGCGGAAAGCAGGAAAATTTAATACCTTTTCCGCGTGCACGACACAAGTAAATTTCGCAACCCATAAAAGTGGGGAGAATTTTTTTGGAACTTCGCCTATTTGGAACGAAAACTGGGGGCGAAACGCTGAATATAGGGGATGGATTTTTTTTCGTTACATCACAAATAAGTTTGGCTAGCTGCCTATTTTTCAATATGAATTGTATAGATTGGGACTCGCAGAAAGGTTGGAAAGGGCGCTGACGCGCCCTTTCTTTGGACTCTGACCCGTTGTCAAGTCGTCAATTGTTGCAATTAAATCTTTTGGTGGTTAAATCCAAAATGCCAAAATATTAATGCACACCCCTCTCTCGACCGCTTCAAGTTAACGTTTCAAAGTAAAATGCAATGCCCTCGCACGGTTCAAGTTAAAAATATGCGATAAAATATTTATATGCAGGGTTTTGTCTCTATTATCCAAAAAATCAAATAATAAATTAACTATGCCACTGGAAATCTCATTGTTTACCCTTTTCCCTCTCTAAACTAAACTATTCTCTTTCCCTCACTACTTCTTCTACAGTGCGACAGAAATAACTGCAAACATCTACAGCTATTCCTGCTGCTCTGTACATGCGTTTTTAATTGCATATTTTAATCCCATCTAACAGCAACTAATTGCTAGATTTTTCGCCGTGATTTCGTGCTAAAAATAGCAGTGTCTACGCTCATTAAACGAACCACCTGAGGCGACATTTTACCCGTTTATTAATTTTAATAAATCACCATTAACTCATGACCTATTTTAGCGCCGAGCAGCTCCGCTCATCCGCCCATGCCATCACGCCCGACGTGCACACAAGCCGTTAAATAGCAGGAATTCCTTCAAATGGAAGGTATGCCGCAGGCCAACGGGGTTAATTGAGCTTTTTTCATGCGATGCTCTAACGCTACGCACTAGATTAGGCAGCTCGATAAGAATTTTTTGTGATGTTGCGAATTGGAAAATATGTAGATTGATGGAATAGTGGAATATTATTCGAGTTCAGTCGCCGGTGTGTCTGTTTCGGGTGATAAAAAACGCAATTGAGGCAATTCATCGATTTGTTTCCATGTTGGGCTTTAGGTGACATCTGCTGTGGAGAAACTGAAGCTCCAGTGGAAATCTTGGAGAGAAATTTTTGTGGAGACTTTTGTTGGGTAAAATAGAGATAAGTATCTAAGAAGATTTTCTTTTTATGTTAACGAATGTGTTGCAATAAAGCATAATGAACCTGTAATAGGATTATTTAGATCTAATCTATTGAGCTATAAATAATTCAATTAAAAGATTCCCTATAGAATTAACGACACGTTTGCAATAAAAGAACTCTGGCAAGAGTACGATATCCGTGGCGCCGCATTTTGACGACTTTTTTAGCTTAATGAAGCAAAAATAAAGCGAAAATTAAGAATATTTTTTTTTGATATCTCGCTTCGTTTTCGAGATATCGATACTTGAAGTTGAAAAAGTTTTTTTTTTGCTTTATATGTTAAATATTTAATAAATTATGTAAATAATGATAAATTATAATAAATTATAGTAAAATATAAATTCAATTTACAATCTCTATATTGACAGATTTATTAATTATCTTTTAATTTGTATATTCCAATTCCAATTGTTCCTCCATATTGTTTACTTTCGTCGAGATTCTTCTAGCTGTCAATCATTTAGCTGTCTATTAATTGGCATAGTCTCAGTAGGCCTTTTTACTTCGTCGAGTATCTTTTATATAGCTGTCAATAAAATAGCTTTTATATAGCTAGCGAACCCTACCCTACCTTACCCTGCCCTACCCTACCCTAACCAACGAAACCGAATATCTCGAAAACGAAACGAGATATCAAAAAATGTTATTCTTCATTTTCACTTTATTTTTGCTTAATTAAGCTAAAAAAGTTGTCAAATCGCGACGCCACGGAAATCGTACTCTCCCCAGGACTCTTTTAAATACCCTCAAAAAAATATTTACGACTCAATTTCATGTAAATATCATCCCCCACAACACCAAAAATCACCCTTCTTCCACGATTTTTTTCGTAATACAAATATCAAAAACACATTAAAATTCCTAATGGAGTTCCCCCAAAAACTCCTTCGCCAGTAAACAAACAACTCCTCGATGAATCACCCCCTTAATGGCATCTCAAAGGTCGTTTATCCTTCCCGGCCGCCCGACTGGCACCGCTTCCGCCCCGTCCTCACGCGTCCTTGGTATCCACCCAGAAGTTACGTAACTCCGACCTTTCTCCCCGTCCTTCCCGCCCCCCAATGCTCCAGACTCGACGCTCCAGGATTAAACCGATCCAGATCAGAACGGGCTGATAAGACACGATTGTATAGCGAGAAATAAAAATCGTTTTATTACCTACTCCTACCCTTAAAATTACCCTACTTTTTATAAGGGAGTAAGTATACTTACATGGAGTTTGTTTTCGGAATGCACCCCATGGAGGTCTATAAACTGCGGAGGCGTAGGCCGAGCAGCTTCGTCTTTGTAGGGCGATTTGCGGTGCACCGGGTGCTCGTCCTCGATGCCGTGCCCGTGGTAGTCCCTGTGGATGCCCTGGGAGTCGATGAAGTGCAGCTCGAAGGAGTGCGAGATGCCGTGGGAGTCGAAGTACTGGCCGGAGTCCCGCTTGCTGCTGCTCTTGCTGCCGTCGTCGTGGTGGTGATGGTGGTGGTGGTGGTCGTCGTGGTGGTGGTCGCCGGGGACCTGCGGGAGCACCGGGAAGTGGCCCGGGAAGTTGCTGTGGGTGTCCGGCTTGTGGGGGCTCTTGCCGGCGCCGTGGTGGTCTTTGTCTTTGTGATGGTCTTTGCCATGGTGGTCTTTGGAGTGGTGGTCTTTGGAGTGGTGGTGGTCTTTGTGTTGGTGGGTGTGGGGGACGTGGTGGTGGGACGATTCCACCAAAGTGGGTTGGATGTGAGTCACGAATTGCGCCATTTTTAATTAGTTGTATATATTATTCAAGCTGGAATGATAGAGGATATCTTATCTTAGGTGAAGAGTTGCAGCTGTGATTGATCAGGAATTTGATAAGTAGATTTGTAAGGTGATTTAAATTATGAATGATCTCGATTCGAAAAACGTGGGGAACTGTAATTTTTTTAATCGCGTTTAAGTAAGTCGTTAAGATTGTTATTGACTTTTACAAATTTTATAATAGCTCCTATACCGGAGTTTTTTGTTGTCAACACACGGAATTACTTGTTACACTTATTAAAATTCTGCTGTTTTCGTGACTCGATAATAATTTTTCAGATGATTAAAATTCAGTTTTTTTGTTATAGAAATTTGCTGGTTTATTTAATTTTAATTATAGTGTAATTTTGAAAATGGATTGTGTACCCACCACATATACTAAATATCCTCTATCACAAAAGCCAAAATACCACTAAAGTAAGCCGAAAAAAAAATCCGCACGACTGTCTAAAAAATCGCACAAAATCGTCCTTATTGCACTACATAGGAACTTCCATATTATCGCTATCTACATATGCTTCACTCGGATTTTCGATGTCCGTTAACCCCGAAGAAGCTGGCCTGACAACAGACCGAGAACAGATGAGATTCGGCATCAGAGACACTCGCAGTTTTCCTTCGTCGGAGCTTTCCCGGAACCAAATATTCAGATTTTCCCGCCTAACCCTACAATCAATACCCAACCCTACCATCAGCGTTGCCAACGGGGCTGCCAGAATTCCAAACCTATCCAACAGACCAGATTTTTATTCATCAAAAATGGTAAAATTAATCCTGTGTTGTCGCTGTTTAATTGAATTTTTAAGTGGGTTTAAAATATATATGTGCATTTATCCAATTTTTTCTGCATATAAGAAGAATTAACTATAGAAATTAAAATAGATCCACCCCATGTTACTAATTAATAACGTTAATATTGCAGCCATTTAGTGGAAATTTCTAATTCATAGAAGGAACAACCCCTTCTAAAGATGCAAATGAAACGCCACTGGTAAAACACAACTAACCAGAACGTAGTTTTGTCTAGCCAGGCCTACGCTTTCGCACGATATCGCCCTCTTATAGATCTATATTTATTTCCGCGCCCCCGTCGCGACGCCTCGATGGGGGCCGTAACTTGCGCAGAACGGCGCCAGATGACGGGTCCCGATCCCGTAGGTCAATTATTTATTTACCCTGCTAATTTCCACTGGTATCATCTCCGCCTTTTTCATCGGCAAGATAAAATTTTATGGGGCAATTTAGCGCTAATGACCGGCCGGCGCCTGGAGCAGCGTCTAGACTGGTCTGGATTTGTCCCGGAAAGAGGAAACGACGTCTCCAGATTTAAAGTTTATAACACTTTCGTGTGTATTTAATTTGCATTTTAGAGCAGGGAATCGACCAAACTGCAATTACACAATCAAAGTTCAGCAATCAACGATGCAGATACATTATTATTGAGTTATCTCTGGTGAAAACTGGGCGGAATGCGATTAACCCCTGGAAAACATGTAACTGGGGCGTAAATTTTCCGGAGCTATTCGCGCTTGTATTGCAGCTATTTCGAGTATCAGGAGATTGACCTAGATGTGTTTGGGATAAAAAAATCTTCTGGGATATTCGCTCGCGTTGCCCACGGACTATAAATCGAGCCAGAAGAAAGTGTCGTAAAAAATTCAATATTGATACCCAGCGACTTAAATTGTTTTAGAAAAACTTTGAAATATTAAATACCGAAAATGAATCAATAAAGCAACAGTATCAACAGGCCCCGGACGTGAGTGAAACTGGCGGTTAGTAGAAAATCATCTATTACTCTAAACGGTCGATTAATCTGGGAAATATTTTTACGCGCTCACGTTTTAATTCCAGCTAGAGAACTGTTGGTAGTTTAATTCGATTTGTTGAAGGTGGTGTAGTACAAATTCGAATGTTTCGTGATAAAACAAGGTAAAATTATTTTTTCTAATTTTCCGAAAACTCGCCTTGCAGCGCAACGAACATACACACGTGTTTTATCAGCGCAATTTACCTAAACTTATTTTTAATTTCTCTTATCTTATCAACGAACGAACGCCATCAGACACACGAGATACGATTTAATTAGTTGCAAAGAGAGTATGAAGTACCTTTGAACAGGTGAAGCAAAGTACTTGTATTTTACAAAAATAAAAATGTTATCGTGAAAATTTTAGATGAAATTTGTAAGGAATAACAATGTCGAAAGTGTTGTCAACGAAACGTAAGTTTTTTATTTAATTACCTACTGATTTTTTCATCATTTTTGGTGCATTATAATTTACCTAATACTTATTTATTTATTAGCACAGATGTGCAGAAATCTAAATCTATAACTGATAGAAAATATTATTGCTAAAACGCTGTTTGTTCGTGTATTATTTAGTCACGAAGGTGGGATTTTTTTTCGAATTTATTTATTTTATAATAATGGAATTCCACATAATTCGCCGGTATTTCGATTAGATATTGCCCACTCGCGACTCGCATTAATCCACCTAGACGATTTGGTGAAGCTTCATTGAATCACGCATTACTTATCTTATATATTTTTATCACTGTACTCTGCACAATGAGTAATTTTTTAGTAAACTTTAACCCCCTTTTGTTACATTCTTAAACCTCATACTCATCACAATTCTGTGTACAACTTTTAAAACAATTCTTGGAAAATTTCAAGACACCCTTCGGCGAGGGAAGGGTAACGAAGTGTAATTATTGTAGTTATTCAATCAAAATGAATAAATAATTATTTAGCTTGTAAAAAGTAGGGTAACACTAATGGCGAGTGAACTGGACAAATCGATTTTCGATTAGCAGGATTACAAAATAGGTTTTCGAAAAATTATTACAGTAGTTATTGACAATGTAGGTAATCTGTGAACTCCATCGAGCTACGAGTACCCAAATCTATTTTTAAATCACGGCGATAATATCGAGCCATTAGGCACTTAAAGTACTAGTTAAAATATTATTTTGTTATCTACATCAAACTAGATATATATAGTATAAAAAGTGATTTTTTACTTGCGATAAAGGTTTATTTATGAGTGTAATAAATATTATATTAGAATTGAGCGCGGCAAGATCGCAATGTCAACAAGGAAAACTCCTATTTTCCTGCTATTTTTTTCCATCGAAGCAAAGTGAATCGTTCAAATTTCCTCGGTAAGTCAATAAAATCAATTTATCAATTTTACAGCATAATCTATCACAAATAAAACAGACTTTAAAGACTAGTAAAAAACCGATCAATTATTCAAAGAATTAACTCCCCATTACCTGAATTATTAACCCCTTTTTACAGCGAAGAAACAAAAAAAACTAATCGTAAACAACGAAGGTTATACACAGAAAACTTTTCCCATAATCGAGTCGATATTTTCCCTCAATTTCCTTTTCCTTGTTTTAGCCCCGACTTAACACCAGCAGAGAAAACAACTCGCCACCCCAATGCCTCAACAGGGTGAAAAATTAAACGGCGCCCCAGCAGCCGCAAGCGACATGTTGAGGCGACAACGGCACAGTTTGCAGCCGAAACTCAGCGAATTACCCACCAACAGCTTCAGGCACACGCAGTCCTACAGGTACCTACAGACCGACAAGTGTAGCCAGAGACGCAATAGCGCTCCAGCTATCCCTATCGATCTGTAAGCGAATTTACGAAATGGTTTGTTTTTGGTGTTAGGTACGATTCGGAGGGTAATAACAAGCGAACGAAGAGAGCCGTGGTGCTGCCCCCGAGGCAATCGGCTATCAACGAGACGTCCGAAGTGGAAAACGAAGACAATAAGGTGGAGAATGTGGAGAAGAGAACGGAGCCCCACGTGTTTACGATCGAAAGCGAGAAGCGCTCCAGCAAGTCGTCGAAGAAGAGCGACAAATCGAATTACGCTTACGACAACGCCGCCTACGACGCCAATTTGGATAAGAGGAGCATCTCCAGTCGGGCTGGATCATCCAGGCAGCCGAGCGTGCAAAGTTTAGAGTATGTACATGTTCCTAATTAAATTGGAATCTTGATAGTAAGGCCGCTGGTGTTAGAAACTTGCAAAGTTACTTCCAAACTACTCTTATTTAGTTATTCTCTCGCTCGCTTCGCAAGCTCGTCGCTAACTCCTCTGGAATTAGTGGCCTCAACTAGCAGCAAATTTCTTAATAATAATTTCTATAATGGTTGTTTTTTACAGGGTGGTTCGCGAGCAGTATTGCTGTTGCGCCAAAAGGACTAAATGTGAAAAGAAACTCCTGCTAACAGTGACAGTGCTTAGTGTAGTAGTAGTAGTTTTGATAATAGTATTGGCTGTTGTAGCATCGAACAGGAATATTAAAGACGGTTTAACAACGTTCGCAGGTCAATTTTAGCGCAGTATTAGCATGGTAATGAATTGTTTTACTGTTTTTATTGAATTTGAACGAACTGATTTTTTGATTTTTAAGCGATTTTTATAGTAATGTAAGCCAAAGATTTTGTTATATTTTTTAATTACATTCGTAGTGTATCGGTAATTGGCTGTAATTTTGTCACTTTTTAAATTTTAAATCAAAACTTTTACGAGTTTAAAGTTAGCTTTGTTAAGTATTAAATTATTCAGATATACATAAAATAACTCGATTTTATTTTTCTATGAAGAACTTGGAACGCGCAGAAACTTGTTCCCAAAAACCCCAAATAAAACAAACATTTAAACTAAATAAAGTTTTTTATTCACGTATTTTTGATTACAACGAATATGTTTGATCCAAAATATAAATAAGAGATTTTTTAAGCAGCCCATCGCCAATGTTTTCGATTTTCGCCTTGGTATCACCATAGATTTCCAGCTTTAATTTTTCATAATCTGCGCTCAATTGCGAATTTCTGTATAAATTATTAATCTTCTCGATCGATTCCGCTTCCATTTTACCGTAATGCTCCTTCATTACGGCTTTCCCTTCTGCATCGACCTTTCCCAGAGATTTTATCGCCAGCCAGGAACAATACCCGTACTTGATATTAAAGTGTTCGGGTAGCAAAGCAAACGAATCCAAATAATCAATCTAAAAAACGTAAAATATGTGTATAATATATTCACGGTAATTCGTTGGTGACGTCAGCGACGTTGCCACGTTGTAGTAATTTTCTACCAACCTCAGGATTTTACTTTAAGAGATTAAAGTGAATGTTTACCTTAATTTTTTTTAAGAAAGCGATATCTTTGAGCACATCTGCTACTTCTTCGGTATAAATTGTGTGGATATTATCCGATAAATACAAAGCAGATTTCAATGGTAGTTCGAATGACATAGGTGCTATTTTTAGTTCTGCGATTTTTTTCAGCAACTTGTAATCGAACTTATCCACGTTTTTGCTGATTAATTCCAGGTTACGACCGGTTAACGAATCGCTGAAAGCTTCGTGGAAAGTTTCCAGAATTTTAACGTAGTTCTTGTGAGAGCTGAAGTATTTTTTGAGTTCGAGGAAAACGTAGCTTTCCAGTAAAACTGTGTCGTTGGATATTTGGTTGTTGTAAGTGCGATCGATGTGCCAGGTTTTAGTGTTGTTCCTGGTTTGTATGCCGTGGAAAGAGTCTGATTTTATAATAAGAACGCTGTTTAACTGAAATTATGAGCGTAATTATACGGCAAGAACACAAAACATTTTGTATTCATATCTCACCATTTCCACTAACCATCCCAACAGGTAAACTGAATCTAATTTCTGTTCGTTTGGATTTTCAGTGCTATTCAAAATTTTAAAAACATTTAAAGTGGTCTTAGGAGACTCCATGTCACCTACTAATCTAGGATACTCCATTAAATTTTTCGTTCTCTCTTTGAGAATCTCATATATTCCAATATCTTCAATCTCATCCACGTCTGCTATAATTTTTTGGGACATGGCAATGAACTGTTGGGCGTCCTCCCTCGCAAGATTAGAACATTTACATGCTTGAAAAAATATTGGAAGCTTCCTGTAAGTAAATCTGGAATATTATACAGGGTGAAATAGGATGAAATTTACAGTGTGAAATAATGTGACCAATGCAGGCCCCTATAAATTATATTTTTGCAAGCATTTGTATAATACTAAATTATATAAAAACTTACTTTACAAACAGAAGCCTGGAATGCATCAAACTGCCCATTTTTACCTGTTACTTTTAAGCGAGTGCTTGCGATTTGAAATTAAAAATGTTGTAATTAACAAGTCGTTTCAAATAGTATTGACATAAAAAATGTAATCACTTTAATTGAAAGCTCATTATAATCCGTTCGCAGCAATTAAATTAGTAGAAAAAAGGTCGATGAGTTATAAAAACAATTCGATGCGATTATAATTTAATTGCATAGGGCAATAGTATGTGAAAGTTGGGTAAAAACAAATAGCTGGATATTTTTAGAAGATGTTATATATTCAAATTGCACAAACTTCCTCTTTGTCAATTTCTTGGCTAGCGTACTTTTTCGCCAATTCCCTTCTAGTTTTAACTAATATTCTGTGGCCCTTACAATCTAAATTCTGTATGTAACATCTGTCTTTGCAGCACTTTTTGCACAGTTTGTAAGAACATTTCGAACCCTAAAAAATAAAAAATATAAATCCAAAAATTAAATACCAAGCGGGCAAAACCTACTAATGGATTGACGCATTTCGAACACTTTTCTAAAGTCCTCTCAGGAATGTTATCCGGCTTCTCCGGCCTTCTACCAATTCTTCTCAACTTCTTCATTTGCTTTCTGCTTATTGTTCGACCATCCGCATCCTCATAGTGCCTTTTACTATTCAATTTCTACAAACAAATATCAAAAATAACAGCTCAATAAAACTACAACAAGAATTACTTCTCTTTCTTCGGCCTCTTTTCTATTAATTTCCACCTTTTTTATGTGGTTTTCCGGAGTATCACGCTCATAAGGTTGGCATAACCAAGGAGGAAGTACAATATTTTCTGATCCTTCCTCTGTAGTTTGCTCCCACAATTTCAATCCTTCGTGATACGATTCGTATGTTTCTTTAATCTCGTTTATTATTACTCTAAATTGTTCCATAGTGTTAGCAGCTCCCAGACGAATTCGTAAATTATTATTCGAAGGAATTGATAAGCTGTTAAAACATATTATTAGTAGGAATTCGATGTGTGAAGTACTCCAAAACTTACACATGGTGGAATAATTTGAACAAATGTCCTCTTACGTAAGATAAAGGACAAGGATATTTATCAGCTAAATCTAAATATTCTATAGCAGGTATCCATGCCGGAGGATTTTGTCCCATAAATATAGCAGGATTATATAAATTTCCTTCTGCAGTCATCACACCTACAGCTCCAGTTTCTGCCAGGCATCTTTCTACGTCTTGGATACATTGAATGTTTCCGTTCGATACAACTGGAATATTAACAGCATCTCTATAAAAAAATTACATTACAATCAAATTTGGATAGTTAATGAACTAGTAACGAACCTCACAGCTCTAACATAACTCCAATCAGCTAAGCCTGTTAATGGTCCTTTCTGTTCTCGTAATCTGCCGTGTACCGTTAACATTTTACAACCGGCTGATTCGAGCATTTTCGCATAAGCTACGGTTTTTTCTTTGGTTTCGAACCGTCTGATTTTGCATGTAATAGGAACCTTCAAGTTTTTGCTCATAGTACTCACTAAAAGGACATTAATGAAATCTTGAATTGTTTGTTCTCTTAGTAATATACCTACCTACCGATATTGTTTAGAAGAGGCCATTCGTCCTGCAGAAAGGCACCGTAATGTCCACGTTTAGCTATAGCCTGTGGACATCCTAAATTAATGTCTATAGCCACACAGTAATCTTGGGCTAGCAAACCTGCTTCGAGCATAATTTCTGGATCGTTACCGCAAAACTGCAAACATTAATAATAGAAGGCGTATTAATTATTCATAATTATACTAACCTGGACTATTAAAGGTTTGTCTTCTTCGCAAGAAGCTAAAGCTTCCCTTCTGTATTTAGGATCTTTAACAAATATACCACTGTGTAACATTGGTGTGTAACAAAGTTCAGCACCATATTTTCTACTTAATAGCCTCCATGGTAGTTCGCTGGCGTCTACCATTGGAGCAACTATTTTTACAGGTGAACCAAGAATATTATTCCAAAATTCCATAGTTAACTTTAGTTTTAAATCATTTATTTTAATAAAATAGCACCACTCAATTCGCAATAAAATTAGGTTAAGTATTGTCAATGTCACTGTCAAATGTCAGGTAATAGTTCAAGAAGTAGCCACGGAAATGTAAATTTTGCAGAGATTTGTAGTTCTGTGCAACTTTCTAATTTCTGAACATACCCCTGTCAGTTGAAAGTTTGACGTTTGCAGGTTATGTTTGTTTGTTGACAAAATAAATTCAATTTAAAACATGATAATGAAATCAAATGTTTTTTCACCCGTATTTTATTGCAAGGTAAAAAGTAAACGTTGCGATTTTCGGGGATTCGATTAACAGTTTTAAATACACGTTCGTGCACGTCTTTAATTTTAAATAATTATGTGTGATCCTGCTACATTTGTGTCTTCTATTAAAGTTAAGGGAATTCATCTGCTACCTCCTGTGGTAGGTATTTTATTTTTAAATTATTGTCGACATTAATAAGTAACGTCCAGTGTACATTAATTACAAAATTTGTAGATAACTCCGAAGAGAAGAACTGAACTGGAAAAAGATAGACAGCAAGCAATAAAATTAGAAAAACGATTAGAGAACACCAGAAAACTCAAAACCGAACTCGAAGAGCTTCTAACTCTAAACAGCTTATCAGATCAACAACTGACGAAAAGGCCACTAAGCAACAGCCACTCGAAAAAGGGCAATCTTAGCAAAGAAATCCTCGAAATATCCGAATATCGTAACGACATAAAAGTCTTTGCCTCTGACTTTAGCACAGTCAGCGGTTCTTCCAAAAGCCATGTCAACAGCAGTAGTCAACAAGACGTTGATGATTCATCAATCAAAACAAATGCTTCTTCCATTATATCCTGCGATGTTAACGATATTAACTCAGCTTCGTCCTCCACAAGTAAACTAGATATGTGCCCAGCACTAAACTTAAGTAAATTGAGTAGCACTAGCGGGGTAAGTTTTAGATAGCTATAATAATAAATTGTTTTAATGGTGTGTTAATTCTAGTCGAAGACTCCTTCTCCTCGTAAATCACCCAAGCCTCGAATGATTCGCAGCAATTCTTATACGCTCGATGCACCGAGTCCTATACTTCTAGCTCACCTAGAAAATTGCAGTAAAATAGCTTTAGATGATACTACAGAAGATGAAGATTCCAAATTATTGCACAGAATGTGGGGTTCTGTGGATAATAATTACGTACCTTTCGAACAAAGCCAATTCAGCAGTTTGAATACTGTTTATAATTTCAACGAAAACAATTCCGAAGGTTTTTTTATAATTGTATAGAAGTACCATTCTCTTTTTATTTATTAATGGTAATTTTAGAGTCTAACGTAGCAGCAAGTACCATTAAAAATGAGGTAGTGAAAGAACAATCTCCAACAATCGAAGTAGTCCAAACTGACATATCAGTACAACAAATAACAGTAAATGCTAATACCGAAGAAATACAACCGATTAAAACTACATTAGAGCTAACGGACCCCGATTGTCAGCTGATGCAAGTCCTGCAGAAGATCCCCGAAGAATATTCCAAACAAATCATCGAGTTAATAGAGAAACAAAAGTCAGATCACTCGTTTAAAGTCGATAAATTCAGCAAACAGTTCTCGAAGAGCCATTGCTCGACTCCCAAATCGATAGACGATAGATTCAGCACGAGGCCTACTACTGCTTCGCCTAGCCAGTCGCTTTACTACAGTTTTAGTTCGAATGACACCATTGTGCCTACTTCGCCGTTCTCCAAAGCGGCCTACTTGGATTATTGCGATGAAAGTGTTAGTTATAAAGGGGATGAAAAATACCAAAATGTTGTTAAGAAGATTAAAAACCAATCGGAATCCAGGGGTAAAATGTTTTATACCAGCAAGAATGTGGATAGTATTAAAGAGGTGAGCAACTAGTTAGGTTTTAATGTTTGGTAATTAAAAAGTTTTTTTAGGAATGGGCTGCTTCTGTGGTTTGCGCCCATGTAAAAGGCTACCTAACTCGCCGATTGCTTAAAACTGAAACTGTACAATCTGTGATCGATACCATCAAGCATGCCCTGCAATGTGCCTTAGAATTGCATAATATCGAGAATATCGATGAATCGGATATCGAGCTGCACAGGAGGCTGATTAATCAAGTAAAAACGAGTTTGTTGGGATAAGAATGTTGTAGATTAATTTGTGTTTTTGTAGGTTTCAGCAGCTTGTTATGAATTCCACGATATTTTTTTCTCGCTTTCGACCAAAGAGCAAATGAATATAATTGCTGCTGATAGGAAGAGGATAAACGAGAAGAATCGCAGAGTTAAATCTGGTTCAAATATCAAACGATCCATGTCGAATTCGAGCCGATCGTCGATTAGGAGTATGTCTTCTTTAAAGTCGACGAAATCTAACTAAAGTGCTAGTTTTTTATACGAAATTATTTTTATTAAAAACGTTTAAAGTGCTCGAGTAATTAAAAAATGTTTAGATTTTATTTATGATCATTTTAATGTGTTGTTTATTGTTCTTTAGCGTTATAGAGGGTGTCCTAAAAGTGGTTAAATATCAGTTAAATTAACTTATTTAACTTATTTTTTATTGCAGATTTGCAGAGATTTCCATACGTTTGGGACACCCTGTACATATATTTTTGATAAGCTATTTTATATAATTATTCGCCAGCACGTTGTAGAAAATATATCACATGTTCCTGCACTTTTATTTTTCTAATTTACTTATTTATGTGCTTTAAATCAGATGAAGCTATTTTTTTAAAGAAACATCAAAGTTCCAAGCAGAAATAAAATGTTTAAAAATACGCCAGTTTGTTTTATTTGGCAACTTTTCGCTCCATTGTGGAGGTTTCTATGCACTCTCCTTACGTGGTCGCTTACGAGAACTACTCGTTATAGGTTGTATGTTTTGCCTTAAACGTGATATTATTATTATTAGAGAGAAAAAATCTATTCGAGTTTTAATTAGTTCTCGAAGACGTTATACAATTATTGTAGACATTCATACGGCGCAACCCGATAAGATCAAAAACAAGCAGAAATAGAACAATTTTCTTGTACTCGGAATGTACACAGTGAAAATTTATCAACCTTTTTTCTCACACCACAACCAAAATTTAAATATTTTTTATTATTTTACTACCAATTCTTTTGTACTACCCAATTGATAACTTTTAAAAATTTACCTATTTTTGCATCTATTTACTTAATTCATACACTTTAATCTACCTACTTTCCTTCTTATAACAAACCAAGTGCAACAATTAATTGCATTATTACCCTTATAAGTGAAAATATAAATTTTCCCCAATTTCCTGCTTCAATTTTAGCAGTGTAGGAAAATCTCCAAACACCTCGATATTTGTTTCTTTGCTAAATTAACGGGAGGGAGGCTGTATATAAGGGTAGAATCGTATCAAACGTGGTTTAGTCATAAGCAAAATATATCCTCATCAAGAATGTCCCAGTGCATATTAATAAATTAATTAAATATAACTGCAAAACTATCTGACATGCTACAAGTGCTCATCATCTCATTGCTGGTGCTCGAGTCCATGGGACATTTGGACATGAGGGACAAGTTCCCCCAGATGGGTGGGCTCTTTGCTCTGCAACCCTTCGAAAAGCTCATAATTGATACCATTTATTCTACTGTAAGTTTTATCAACAGTCCTTGATTAAATAGGTACGCCTTGTAAGTTATTTTTTAATATATTGTTTAGGCAAAAAGTATTAACAAATAGCCAGCCTAAAGTTGCTGTATTGTAAATTTGCTCTGATGTGTACTACAAATTTGTGAACAACTTTTTCCTTCTTATAGAATCAGAATGATGAACAACAGGAACTGGATATAATCTCCAACAATTTCCACAGCAAGAAATTCTTCGATAAAAACGAGCAAACTGTGCTCGTGGTGAAGACGGTACGACATAGAAACAAACGGTACTCCTCGTGTAAGTGCATTGAATTTAATCATAAAATCGTAGAAAAAGTGGTGTATTTTAGTCGCATTCAACGCCCTTGTTATGTGTTTCTTGGCAAGTAAATTTGGAACAAGTTTTGTAGGACTTCTCCGAAGAAACATATCAAATTAGAGTCAGAACTCCCGTTGGGTAACGACATTTGCATAACTAAAACTTGCCGAGTACACTCGAAATTAATAAGGGAGTCGCTTGGTGAAGTCTGCTAAGGGTTCATCCTCAAAGGGCGGCGAAACCAATTATGTAAAGAGCAGGATGTAACGCTTTTAGACTTCTAACAACGGAAAATTCTTCGAATTTTTCGAAAACGAAGTCTTATGATCTGGCTTTGTCGTCCGTCCGTCCGTCCGTCTGTCGCGAGTTTCAGCGGCTAAACGGTTATAGATAGAGACAAACGGACAACGGCATTCGATTCAGCATAGTCTCAAACCTCTCCCGTTTCAAAAAAAAAAAAAAAAAAAAAAAAAAAAAAAAAAAAAAAAAAAAAAAAAAAAAAAAAAAAAAAACTTTACGTTACATTAGTTAGAAGTCTCTCTACGGCGCACTGGGCCGTTCGTCCCACTTGTTTTCGCGATATAAACACACAGGAACATCCTGGTGTTATAAATAGAAAGCCAATTCGTCACTTTTGCGATTTCTCGTCAATTTTTAATCAATGTTGAATCGTTTTTTGTTGCAGATTTTTCATACTGTCCATTCAAGATATGCAAATTCGGTCGACAAAGGCGAACCAAAAGTTTGTTTTGAGCAATGCGTTTTCGCACAAATCACACCCGCGTGTTTCAATTTATCGCGTCCATTTGGATACAATTTTTGTACTTTAATGAAATTCACAACATTTTTAAACTGTAACTAATTAGCAACTATTATAGTACAAGTCATCAGCTTGGCATGCATTCTTAAATTAGTTTGGTGGAGAAATGATCAATATAGAAATTGCGACAAATTATTAATTGCTAGTTTATCATTATAGGCTGCTGATTAACACCTTTATATTTATGTAGTGCGTAGAAATGTAACAAAAATCTAATTGTAATGCGTTTATAACATTCATGAATATGTTGTAATTTATTGTATAGGACCTACTTACATGATGCCTCAATAAGATGTGTAGTTGTCTTAGTTTTTATCTATTTTATCAAATAAATGTGTCTAGACAAATAATGTGGTGTATTTTTCTTTTAAGAATATCGAAAATTGGGATTGAAAAATTCGAAATGTTCATGAAAAAACGAACAAAAAAGGGGGAAATTCGCATTCGCGACAAGTCTAAAAATAACGACACCTACCTATTTAGCATTTAAAATAGCTCAATTAGACTTATTCGGTGGAAGTTTTGCTTATGAAATATTCATGAGAAAAGACCAATTTTGCGCTAAAATTAGCCCCTTTTAATTATTACTTAGATAGATACTCTACAAGTGATACACTCCTCACCTCAATGCATTATAGTGAAACCAAACTTAGAAACCTATTTTGGCCCATTTCAAGAAAAGAAGATGTCATTTAATAAACATTGACAGAAATCTAACAAAGTGTAAGCAAACGAAATGGGATTCCCCGAAAGAGAATCAACCCCTCGAAAGAGAAGAACCTCCGGAAGGAAGCGGCACGTAGAGGAAGCCGCCAGGTAATCCTCCAGGAGGCGAATCGCGCCGCGAACCGACACCTGCGCCGGAGCGGCTCGCCCCCGATCGATACCCCGCCGGCCACCGGGTGGCTTCCACCGCCGCCTCCGTCCAGTACGCACGTGACCGAAGAGCCGTCGATATCGAGCACGCGGCGCCATCGCCATGGACTCGGCCCCCTGCGATGCTAAACACGGAAAACGGTAAAGGGAATTTGGGCGACGGCGTCCAGACCGCCAGGCTGCGCCGTCAGCACGGCTTCCAGCTGCCGTTGCATCCCTTGCAGGTGAGCCGCACGCGGGGCACACCCGCCGACGATGGTGGCCGATTTCACCCCCGCAGCACTCTTGTGTATTTTTTTTTTGGGGGGTTAATCGATGGTTGGTTTTGGGGATTTGTTTGGGTGGCTTTTTGATTATTGATTGGGATTTTGATTGTGTTTGCGTAGGTTTCATTATTTATGACGAAAGCTTAGCAATTATTGTACCTATTTTTAAAATCTTTAAAATCTTCTCTATTTTCTGATTTAATACTTTGTATACTTCAATCTTAATTTCCTTTGTCTGCTCTTTCTTCGTTCATTAATTTCTGCAATTCAAGAGAAATGTTCCTTTCAAATTTCCTATATTTTTCTTATAATGAACGAATTCGAATACTGATTAGGTTCAAAGATCCAATTACTAAATGCAAACAAAAATGTGCCTATGACTACACAACATCAATCCCTTGTATTTTATCGATATTTAATGCGAACGCTATTTTCATTCATTCATCAGTAAATTGGGGATTCCGTGTTCATGGGGTATTATCATCGAATGCAACAAAAGTCTATAAATCTATAAATTCTTCTTCCTTTTTCCCTTTATCTACTCATTATTATAAAAGACATGAATCCTGATAAATTCATTTATTCACCATAACAACGACCTGCCTGCATGTGGTTGTTTTGTTAATAGTTTGCGAACATAAATGAATAAAATTATGATATAAAATATATTCGTATTGATTAGTAAAAGTCTTATAATATTGTAATTAAAGGCTCATTTACAGTTATAGTTCAAAAGTAGTTCTATATAAATTCTATAAATGATGAGAGTTGGATAATTTCATGACCTTTTGCTGTAAAAATTGGATAATAATGTGCAAGGTGTGCCAGAAAGGCGTTTACCTCTGGAGAGGAGGTTGTTTTAATTCAGGATGCCTCAGGGACAATATTTTTCTATTAATCAAAGTAATTAAATTTCGCATATTTAGTACGGGGAAAAATTGATTAGTATAAAAAATTACATCTACTATAAAGCATTATGTATTCATAACTTCGATTCTTCAATAATTCATTACAGACAATTTTTACGTTTTCCATAATTAATAACTCGATTAAATATTATTTCAAGGCCGTCATTTATTTTTCAAACCCTCGCCGACGACACTACTCTTACCCTACATTTTTTATCGCACGGAAACATCCCTAATTCATCTTTTTATTATCGATATTCAACTCATTCCAGCTCTCCGGTTGGTTAACTTTGGCAGTACTCTCCGGTGGCTCGTTTTCGGTACTGATTCCCTCCTTACCCGTCACCGCCCAACCGCCAGTACTGGCCGTACTGTCCCTATTCCTCCTGGTGCACCTGATTTCCCACCTGGGAGCCGCTCTGGTGGACCCCGCCGAAGCCGCCCTCAGAGAACGGGCCCCAGTACCCGTGGCCCAATTCGATCGGTGAGTACGATCGGCAAAGATCCTCCAAACGAATCATTCGCTGGCTTTCCAGGACGAAGTACGCCCACGTGATCGAGAGCGGCCACTGTCACCTGTGCCTCATCCCCATCAGCGGGCAGCGCACCAAGCACTGCAGCTCCTGCAACAAGTGCGTGGCGCGCTTCGACCACCACTGCAAGTGGCTGAACCACTGCGTCGGCGCCAGGAACTACGGCCTGTTCCTGATGTGCGTCTCCACGGCGGTGGCGGCGGCCGCCGTCGTGACGGCGCTGGCCGTCGCCCAGCTGGTGCTGCACCACTCCAACTGGTACTCCAGCGACAAGCGGGAGGATGGCGACGCCGCCGCCGATAGAAAAGTGATACTTTTATTGTTATAAGGGTTGGTTGTTAGGGTTGGTTTTTTGCAGGATTCGCTGTTGCCGGATTTGAACTCGACTACACCCCTGCCTCCGTCCTCGCTGCCGTCCAGCGACGCCGCGTTTCTAGCCGTAGTGGCGGCTTTGGGTCTGCTGGCAGCCATTACAGCGGGCCTGCTGCTGCATTTGTGCTTCTTTCATATTTACATTTCGTTCCTGGGACTCACCACCTACGAGTATATCAGGAACCAAAGGCAGAACCAGGTTCCTGCTACCGTTACCGAACAAGAAAGGGAACAGGTAATGTAGCGCGCGGCAGGGAAACTTACTTTTTTGAAATTGTGATAAAAGAGAGACTGCATGGTGCAGATATCGGTGTGATTCTTGTTTCATTTTATAGATAAAATTGTCAATTTTTTATCAAGTAGTTTTTGAAAATTGCCTCTATCGAATGACGGTCGCTATTAGCTTTGGAAAGACTATACATTGATATAGAGATATACAGAGGGTGCGGCAGAGAAACTTACTTTTTTGAAAGGGTGATAAAAACGAAACTATTGGAGATATCGGTTTAATTCTTTTCTCCTCTTATATACTCATCAAGTTTTTTTCAAGCAGTTTTGAAAATTGCATCTATCAAATGGAGAAGACCACGATGTCAGATACGCGGATTTCGGCAAAAGATACGATTAGAAATGTTTTATTAGAGCTCAAAACCGTTTTCAGTTGCTCAAAATGTGTTATAATTAAAAAGATATAGCCCTTTGAAATTTAAAAATTTCGGGTTTTAACTCATACCTTATCAACCAATCATATACCACTCACGTCTTGTTGTATAGTAAATAGTACGAATTTTCGAACGCAGTAACAAAGAATACACAAACGAACAAAAATCAAACTGTCATTTGTCAGATTTTTCTGAAAATTGCACAAAACAAATTACACGAATTGCAGTTCGGCACAAAACACTTTACTGATAATATTGACGTTGACAAGAATGTTGCCAAATAAATTTTTCAGGACCATTATTTGTGTTTTTAACACGAAAATCGGTTACAATTCATAAAGATGAAGATGTTATTTCTATATTAATATATCGAATTATCCATTAGGTAATGGAAGAAATGGATAAATCAGAAAATGTTTATTGCAATAAATATACAAAAAACGCACATTTTGCAGGAGTAAAGAAGAGTAATAGGAAACGTGGCAAACTTGCTAAATGTGACTTCTCTTTGAAACTCTCGCTTTGATTGGAGCAGAGTGTATGACGATTGTGTGACGTTTTTCAAACTTTAAAAATTAATTGCTGCCTTATTTGGCCACAGAAAAAAATAAAAATTTCATTACGCGCCTTCTATGAACACACGGTTTCGAAAAAAAATTAAAAAAAAAGTCGTGGTCTTCTCCATTGTCTGTGCACTGTGGCCGAAACTTCACAAATCGACTCAATCAGAGCATGGACAAAATGGTGGCCGTCATTTGAAAGAAGAAACTTTGAAAACTGCTTGAAAAAAACATGATGAGTTGATCTATAAGGCAAAAAAAGAATACCGATATCTACAATAGTTTCATTTTTATCACCATTTCAAAAAAGTAAGTTTCTCTGCCGCACCCTGCTGTAGCTTCAATCGAGTATATTTATCTTCCTTGGTTCATAGGAAATCAATCATCCGAACCTCAGGCACCGTCCTCTAGACCTCTGCTGCGGCGAGCAGCGCACCAAGACCACCCTGTTCACCTGCACGGTGCTGGAGGAGACGTTCTCGAACTGCAACGTGGAGCCGACGCCGACGCCGCCGAGCACCCCGCAGGACTGCCAGATCTGCATCATGACCAACAACGCGGTGGCGCCGGAGACGAAGCCCGTCCAACGAAAAGTGAGAAAAAAGTGGAACTGCTGCGTGTCGGTGCCGGACAGCCCGGACGACCCCCACAGTCCATCGGAACCCAAGTGTCTTATATCGCTGTGCAAGTATAAAATTAAGGGCAAGAGCCTGCCGCAGCTGGAGGGCCGGCCGCACCGCACCCACGGCCACTGGTCCAGCGCCAAGCTGCGCATGATATTCCGGGTGCTGGGCAACCTGGGGCAAGCCAAGCGCGCCGGCGCCGCTCAACCAGGGAAGCCCGACCAGCCGCAGATCCAGACCGTCAACAACCTGGTGCCGATCAGCTACCCGGAGGCGTCGAGGAGAGCGGGCGCGCTGCCGGCGCTGCAGACGCCGCCGCGACGGCGCTTCATCAGCGAGACGGAGCTGGCGAACGCGCTGGCGGTGCTGCAGCAGCAGCAGCAGCGCTGCGGGCCCCGCAGGCCGCTGTACAGGCGGCGCAGGAGGAGCGTGGTGCACAGGCCCAAGACGCCGGCGTTGTCGCCCATTAGGGAGAGCGGGTTGTCCAATCCCGCGTCGCCTTCCAGGCAGACTTGTACTACTGTCGAACGTCCCTAAGTGGGCCATCACCTCTGCTGTATTTGTCCATTTTTGATTATACGAGTAGGAAGTTTAGATGCAAGAGTTTCGGTCGTATTGATCAGCAAGAAATGGAGAAGACCACGACTTTTTTTTTTAATTTTTTTTCAAAACCGTGTGTTCTAAGAAGGCGCGTAATGAAATTTTTATTTTTTTCTGTGGCCAAATAAGGTCGCAATTAATTTTTAAAGTTTGAAAAACGTCACACAATCGTCATACACTCTGCTCCAATCAAAGCGAGAGTTGCAAAAAGAAGTCACATTTAGCAAGTTTGCCACGTTTCCTATTACTCTTCTTTACTCTGCAAAATGTGCGTTTTTTGTATATTTATTGCAATAAACATTTTCTGATTTATCCATTTCTTCCATTACCTAATGGATAATTCGATATATTAATATAGAAATAACATCTTCATCTGTATAAATTGTAACCGATTTTCGTGTTAAAAACACAAATAATGGTCCTGAAAAATTTATTTGGCAACATTCTTGTCAACGTCAATATTATCAGTAAAGTGTTTTGTGCCGAATTGCAATTCGTGTAATTTGTTTTGTGCATTTTTCAGAAAAATCTGACAAATGACAGTTTGATTTTTGTTCGTTTGTCTATTCTTTGTTACTGCGTCCGAAAATTCATACTATTTACTATACAACAAGACGTGAGTGGTTCATGATTGGTTGATAAGGTATGAGTCAAAACCCGGAATTTTTAAATTTCAAAGGGCTATAACTTTTTAATTATAACACATTTTGAGCAACTGAAAACTGTTTTGAGCTCTAATAAATCATTTCTAATCGTATCTTTTGCCGAAATCCGCGTATCTCACATCGTGGTCTTCTCCATTATGTAGATACATCTCTACTCTACTTCTACTATACCCAGGAAAGTTTCTATAGTACTACATAACGCCTAATTACTTCTATACAAATGCGCGGGTACTAACATTGTGAGTCTAATTTTTTAATAAATTTTAAATTCATCAATCAGAATATTATCTGCTATTGCAATTCCATAATTAAATTTTCCATAATACGAGTAGTATTCTATCGAAGCAAAAGTGATTTTATCGAATTTTACCAGTAAATAAAAACATTGGTAGTGGGTTAGCAGTAGAAGTAATTTCCGGTTTTTAACATTAAAGCAACAAAATCTTTGCAGCGTATTTATATCATCCGAATTTTGTTTGGTACAAAATCATTGCTGACGAATTATTGACCAATTATTCAATAAAGAATAACGTTTTAAAGAAAGTTTACTGTAAATATACAAAATAAGATCCTCATGCACTCAAAGGCGATGTTATTTTATTATTTATTGTACTGGGTGTTCGCGAAAATACTCTTCCTTTAAGGAATGAATTTAAAGGATTTTAGTGTTTTCGGGGGCATTTTGTATTTAATTCGCTTGTCAATGTAAGAGTATTTATTATACCTTCGTTGGCTCCAATTCTTTTATATGAAATCTGAATCAACAGTTGAAATTCCGCGATATTTTTTCGTATAAAGCGAAAATGTTTTTTATAAAATATATTTTAGCGATTTGTTAATTCATCAAATTATATCAATGTTTTTTGTGTGCATTGACATTGTTAATAAAACTATATTTCTGATATTTAGCTGGTATTATTCCACTAGAAAGTTGAAAAATAAAACAACTATTTTCTCAACATTTTTTATTGTTAAGCACCAATAAAAAGCACATTTACAAACACTTATAAAAGATGAAGAAAAACATACAAGTTTATAAAAAAGGTTCAAAAGTATTGTAGAATGCCCTACACCCTCTCAAATATATACTTAAATAATCGAGACAAAAAAAAAGACAAATTAAAACTCCTCACATCGAACAACAATTTTTATAATCTTACAATAAAGCTCTGTGATTCATGTAACAATTAAGGCCACCTAAACTAAAATAATTAAATATTAAAAAACGAATACTTTAAACTAAAAATTTTATATTATCTTTACATGAACATGTCGAAAACCTGAGTGATTGGACTTTTTTAACCGTAACACACAAGCTGTATCAAAACGTACTTTATTTCGCTTGGAACGTCATCCTGCAAATGTATAAAAATATGTAAAGTTCACATGCCAACGAAACGGCACCGAAACGAATTAGAATCAAATATAAATCAACCCCAATTCATCGCAGCACCCTCGTTAAACCAGCACACAAACTAAAAACATGTCTGTCGAATAGCAAATATAACATTGACGATGAAAGAATCGATTTCAAATGTAAATTCTAATGGCAGTATGACGAAAGCTAGTTTTTTTTAGTGTAAAGGCGTACATTTGTATCTAGGATTAAAGTTACAGTGCTTCTTGACTTTGTTTATATGGAAATTAGTCGATAATGGCCAAAAGGACTTTCTTGTAATCGCCGGAAGTATCGCCCTGCAAAGGACAGGAATGTCAGTAAACATGCAACAGCACAATAATAATAGCTAAAGAATATAATTAATAAATATTTGAGTACAGAACGAGAAGAATAGCTGCAGACGTGAGATGTTTGCAGCTATTCCCATCGAACTGTACCTACTTATTTTTAGAGCTTTTCGTATAGTTTCTATGTACAAATAAGAAGCGTTAACCTCTCACCAATTTTCAACAAACTATTCGAAAAATTTCTCTCTTAAGCAACCTCAACAATTATAATTTTGAGTACAGTGCGAGAAGAATAGCTGCAGACGTGAGATGTTTGCAGCTATTCCCATCGAGCTGTACCAACTTATTTTTAGAGCTTTTCGTTTAGTTTCTATGTACAAATAAGAAGCGTTAACCTCTCACCAATTTTCAACAAACTATTCGAAAAATTTCTCTCTTAAGCAACCTCAACAATTATAATTTTGAGTACAGTGCGAGAAGAATAGCTGTAGACGTGTGACGTTCGCAGCTATTTCCATCGAGCTGTAACTACTTATTTTTAGAGCTTTCCTTTTAGTTTCTATGTACAAATAAGAAGCGTTAACCTCTCACCAATTTTCAACAAACTATTCGAAAAATTTCTCTCTTAAGCAACCTCAACAATTATAATTTTGAGTACAGTGCGAGAAGAATAGCTATAGACATGAGATGTTTGCAGCTATTTCCATCGAGCTGTACCTACTTATTTTTAGAGCTTTCCTTTTAGTTTCTATGTACAAATAAGAAGCGTTAACCTCTCACCAATTTTCAACGAACTATTCGAAAAATTTCTCTCTTAAGCAACCTCAACAATTATAATTTTGAGTACAGTGCGAGAAGAATAGCTGTAGACGTGTGACGTTCGCAGCTATTTCCATCGAGCTGTACCTACTTATTTTTAGAGCTTTTCGTTTAGTTTCTATGTACAAATAAGAAGCGTTAACCTCTCACCAATTTTCAACAAACTATTCGAAAAATTTCTCTCTTAAGCAACCTCAACAATTATAATTTTGAGTACAGTGCGAGAAGAATAGCTGTAGACGTGTGACGTTCGCAGCTATTTCCATCGAGCTGTAACTACTTATTTTTAGAGCTTTCCTTTTAGTTTCTATGTACAAATAAGAAGCGTTAACCTCTCACCAATTTTCAACAAACTATTCGAAAAATTTCTCTCTTAAGCAACCTCAACAATTATAATTTTGAGTACAGTGCGAGAAGAATAGCTATAGACATGAGATGTTTGCAGCTATTTCCATCGAGCTGTACCTACTTATTTTTAGAGCTTTCCTTTTAGTTTCTATGTACAAATAAGAAGCGTTAACCTCTCACCAATTTTCAACGAACTATTCGAAAAATTTCTCTCTTAAGCAACCTCAACAATTATAATTTTGAGTACAGTGCGAGAAGAATAGCTGTAGACGTGTGACGTTCGCAGCTATTTCCATCGAGCTGTACCTACTTATTTTTAGAGCTTTTCGTTTAGTTTCTATGTACAAATAAGAAGCGTTAACCTCTCACCAATTTTCAACGAACTACTCGAAAAATTTCTCTCTTAAGCAACCTCAACGAGAACCATCCTTGAATATCTAACATAAGGTCGTCAAACCCACTCGAGAACGTACACAATACGAACCCATTAGCAATTAAAAGCTCTTATTACAACACAGCTGAATAATTAATTAAACCGTCACCGAAAAGTATGAATAATTATATCTAATATTTACCTGGATCCAGCTCTCCAAAGTTTTGTTATACTTATCCAAGAAAGCCTGCTTGATGTCGGCCAAATCGATCTCAGATCTAGACACCACGATGCGTATTAAAGTCTTGTCGTTGGTTCCCAAGCCAGACATCGAATCGTGGAGGCGCTCCGCCAGATAGCCCACTTTGCTCTTTACGCATTTAACTGCAAACCAATCGAAACAATCACCAATCGCCCTCCCAAAGGATTGATCAATAATGCGACGTCACACCAAGCAACCATTGATCAATCCTTTGTTAGTTTTAATGGCGCAATACTCACTGATTCCTAACAGTCCCTTTTCGATGTCGCCGGAGAATTCCTTCTTCACGGCCTGCTCGATGTCCTTGCCGCTCAATCGCTCGTACTCGCTGAAGGTGGCCCTCAGCTGCTGGTAGCTCCTGGTGATGAGGATCTGGTTGAAAATGGACTCCTCGGTGCCCCATTTCGTTTCGCCGGCTTCGATGAGCGCCTCGGCGTCGGCGAGGGCCTGTTGCTCGTTCACGCCTTGGTTCTCATCCCTGTTGGCCTGGAAATAGGTGCATTATGTAGGGAAAAATAGACTCGAAATAGGCGCATTGTGTAGGGAAAAATAGCCGCTAGATCGAGCATGAGTGCATCGATATGAGGCGCTCAATTTTAGATGCATTGTTGTAGAAATAAATTTATTTATAACTCGAATATTACTTACTTGAACTAAGGAAACGCAGAGTCTCTTGAAGTGGCCAGAAGTGTCTCCTTTTAAGTCTTTTTCTAAATTTTTACCATACACTGTAAAAAACAATTAATTAACAAATAATTTATGTTGTAAATTTGTTTAAAAATATTAATAGCAGGTTACATGCCTGTTGATTGGGTTTAATCTAATTACTATAATCAAATTAATTTAATTTGAATTGCTATTTATACTTGACATATGCTTGACCTAATGGTGTTCTACTAATTCCCCATGAGGATGAATTTCATTTGAACGATTTGTCATCCTATTTTATTTCGATAGAATTGTAAAATAAACAAAAACTTCCCATTGCAGATAAACAGTAATTTATGATATTTACATTATTCAAATACCGTTTATTGCGAAGTTTACTCCAATCCGCTAAATTTAAATCATTATCTAAACAAATTCCGCAACAAAACCGTAATAATTTAATAATTAATTCATCTGCATAAATAATTATAATTCGCCTCCGAAAAAATACTATCAATTACAGTTAATTTAACAATTCTTTCGTACCATTATGTAATTCAAATTTCGAGATTATTAGCGATTACACTAAATTTAACGAGGCACCAGACAATACAGCCGAATTTTAAACCAAGGTTGCTGGTTTTCAGCTCAAATTAAATTCCATTCATACAGTTAAAACCAAGAAATTCTTCCCAGAATTAATGGCATTGTGAACAACCACCTGGTGAAAATCCACTTACTTTGTTCATAAAATTGGGCGATGGTGCGGATGCCATAGTTGGAGAGCGTGCAGAGGATCTCGATGATGCCCTCCTCGTCGGTGCCCAGGCCGGCGACGGCGTCGTGGAGCTCCTTGGCGTAGAACTGGGGCAGGGGCGTCATGAGGGCGACGATGACGTCCTCGAACTTGCCGCCCAGCTCGCTCTTCAGCTCGGAGACGAGGTCCTTGCCGTAGGAGGTTTTGAAGGTCTCGGCGATCTCCAGGCGCTGGACGATGCCGCGCCTAGCCAGGACGTCGATGATGGATTTCTCGTCGGTGCCGAAGCCTTTCATGGCTTTCTTGAGGGTGGCGGCGTCGGCGACGGGGTCGAAGGGATCCGCCGGGTAGACCGTTGGGGTACACTGGAGTAAGAATTGTAGTGGTGTAATCGATTATTTTGATGGCGTATTAAAGAGGACTTGAGAGGAGAATTCGTACAAGAATGCAAGGATAGCTTTTTTAAGGATTGGAAAATTTGGGACTCTTCTGAATGAATTGTTCAATTGGAGACACTTTATCTAATCTATGCTCATTATTTCTTCTGCAAATTTTTCTTCAATCAAGTACACTAGAGTAAGAATTGTAGTGGAGTAATCGATTATTTTGATGGCGTATTAAAGAGGACTTGAGAGGAGAATTCGTACAAGAATGCAAGGATAGCTTTTTTAAGGATTGGAAAATTTGGGACTCTTCTGAATGAATTGTTCAATTGGAGACACTTTATCTAATCAATGCTCCTTATTTCTTCTGCAAATTTTTCTTCAATCAAGTACACTAGAGTAAGAATTGTAGTGGTGTAATCGATTATTTTGATGGCGTATTAAAGAGGACTTGAGAGGAGAATTCGTACAAGAATGCAAGGATAGCTTTTTTAAGGATTGGAAAATTTGGGACTCTTCTGAATGAATTGTTCAATTGGAGACACTTTATCTGATCTAAGCTCATTATTTCTTCTGCAAATTTTTCTTCAATCAAGTACACTAGAGTAAGAATTGTAGTGGAGTAATCGATTATTTTGATGGCATATAGAAGGCTTGAGGAAAATTCGTACAAGAATGCAAGGATAGCTTTTTTTAAGGATTGGAAAATTTGGGACTCTTCTGAATGAATTGTTCAATTGGAGACACTTTATCTAATCTATGCTCATTATTTCTTCTGCAAATTTTTCTTCAATCAAGTACACTAGAGTAAGAATTGTAGTGGAGTAATCGATTATTTTGATGGCATATAGAAGGCTTGAGGAAAATTCGTACAAGAATGCAAGGATAGCTTTTTTTAAGGATTGGAAAATTTGGGACTCTTCTGAATGAATTGTTCAATTGGAGACACTTTATCTAATCTATGCTTATTATTTCTTCTGCAATTTTTTCTTCAATCAAAGACATCCTTTTTTAAGGATTAGAAAATTTGGGAATCTCTCCAGAATAAATTCGAGACACTTTATCTAATTTATGCATTGAAATAATTTTTTCTTCTACCATTTTTTCTTCAATCAAGGACACCATTTTTATAAAATTTTAGTCTATCCAGAATAAATTAAGCTATTTAAGACACTTTATCTAAACTGTATATTATTGAAAAAAAATATTTTTTCCTCTACAATTTTTTCTTCAATCTTGTCTCCTTCAACTCCAAATTCATCAATACCAACTATTTCTCGTAAAAATTCAGTGACCCCGTTATTCCTCTCGAATCGTGTCGCAAACTCGAAATTGAGAATCTAAATTTAGGATGACTATTAAACAAGACGAGGCGCGGTCGAGTATTGAAAGAAATTAGTTTATTTACCGGCCACTACAATCGTAAGTCTTCGGGAAACGTGTTAAAGCCACGCGATGAGCAGAAATTCCTCGTCGATTGTGTAACGAACGCAATTAAATTATAGCGTTGTATACTGTCGATTTCAACCGTAGTATTACTAAATAGTGAGTCATTTATGCAAAGTGTATTAGATACACTCATTCATTAGTTTTATAAATTTATTGCAAGAGTTAGTATAAATGTCGTTTGATTTTCATTACACCTCTGCGTTAAATTTCGTCTGGATTGTAGACAAATATTTTTGTGGTAAGGTAGGTGAGCATTATGTGAAAGGTTACATCGATCAACTCGAATGAACGTGTGGGTTGTGGTTTGGATTTTAATGTCAAAGGTGTACATCCTCCCAATTTATAGATTAAATGAAAATTCGAGCAGAGTCGATAGGCATTCGAAAATGTATACATGTACATACAACAGTTTGCCGGGAAGTTGTTTTGATAACGGTAGAGTTGATAATGAAAAAGTAAGAAACCCAACAGGAAAACGGTAATTTTAACGAACGGAATTTTTGGTATCGAATGAAATATTAGCAGGAGCGGAGTAGAGTAAATAATTTCCATCAAAATAACTAGCAGGATGCTAATTTTACGACCAGGCACTTTAGCTATATTGCAAATTATAGCTAAATAAACAACTTATCAGCGAAAATATTTATTCCAATGCTAACGCTAATTTATGTGAAACGATTTTCTATTTACACTCGTTAACGCATCTGTGACTCACTGTATGTGACAAAAAAACTTTAAACCAAACAAATATTATTGCACATAAAAGTTCCTGCTGTAAATTCGGTACATTTTGTACCAAATTCACCACGCCTAGGACCCGGCCCTGTGTCACCAGAGCCTTTGACCCGGATTATCGATCTGGGTTACACAATTGCGGATTGTGGGGTTCCGAAAAACGCAGGAATTACTTGGTCTACTGTGGCACAGCGCCAGCCCGGCTAGCAGGAAAACGCACTACAGGTTTTAACGACGCCACGGGGGGATGGATGATGTTCGGCTGGAATAAGGAAACAGGAGGAAAGAGAAATCGCCCGGTGGATTCGAGGGGGAAAATTCCATTTCGACGACCTTGGTGCGATTCAAGTTCACCAGGATTAGGATCGAAATCGCATCTAATACGACAGGAAAGTCGTTGAAACAGCTTTCACAACTCTTTTAATTAGAAGTTCTCCCACATAAATTTCGTTACGAGGATTACGTGTGGCATAATTCGCTGTAAATGCAGATCACGCCCGCCATAAAGTTAAGTCAGAGGTGGTATACCTCTTACGAGAGACGAAGTGAGGAACGTACATAATTCTAAAAATAATCGCATTGCTCCAAGTAAAATAGCTGAAATATTCGAAGGCCAATTCGGAAGGTTAATTCAAGACTAGATGAGTCACTGTGGGTAATGGAAAATTCTTGCTAGATGAAGATACAATCAAGTTATTGGGATAGTGTTACTCAAGAATGGGACAAACCACTTGTAGAAAATTGCTATAAGGACATGAAAAAGGATACTTCCTGGTACAAATTTAGGGAGTATTTCCCAGAACATACACTATACTCTATAGCAAAAAGTATTTTGCTATCCAAACCAATTTGCATTTATAACTTAGGAAATTGTACTGAACCTTCATTAATGGAATCATTAACTTGGTTATTCACTTAATTGTTGTAGTTATCATTTACATATGTACATGGTATTTGATCGTTCAATAACCGGCTACCAAGTGCATCTGTTGCGTAATTTATGGTGTATAAATAGAACTTGATTGTGATTAGGTAGCCTATTTTCTTCTTAATTAAATGCTCGAGTTCGATGCACACGCACCGGTAATTAGTGAGATTCATTTACATTGGATTTTAATGGAGGAGGTTATTGAAAAGTGCTCGAAATTGTGCAGTAAATAAATTATTGCAATAAATGTGATCGTAAAAATAATATATACGCTCGTTGGCTTGTGAACTGATAACATTAAATACACCTTGTATTTAAATTATTTGCACGTAACAACGAGTTATCTAAATTGTAGAAACACAGGATTTAAATTTCAGTGAAAAATAATATTTGAGCATTTCACAAAAACATCAAAATTCGCGTTTTAATTGATAATTTTTTTCACGTGATGGTATTTTTAGAAGGCGTGTAAACTCATTAACATCATAATTTTTAGAGTAGGTATTATTGTATATTGCTCTACTAAACACCCTGTCATCATTTAAATTTAGAAACTCCAACAATTCATTCACCATGCAGGAATTCGCTAAGGATTATTTAAAATTCGCGGATTAAAACAGCGCATTTCATTCATTTAAAATAAAATCGATGGCAATAAATATTCGAATATTTCCTTGACCTACACAAGGTGTTATCAATACCTGTTCTATTTTGCTAGCTACGGTAAAAAATTTAATAAACACAAAAGTAGTACTTACTTTGAAAGGATAATACTGCTGGCTCATGTTTGCTTTTGTTACAATTGACTAGAAAAGAAATTTAAATGAGTATCAAATTTATAAATGAAACCAACAAGTTTAACTTATTGTTAGTGGTCGACTACTGAATTCACGTAGCCGTGAAGAACACAGATATAGCTATTGAATGACTACTATTTGCCCAATGACATCATGGTTTTAAATAATTATTATGTTGCTGTTCTACCTATATACACATGATTAATATTACATAGAATAAAATGTGAATCGTTGGTTTAGAGAATGTTACTCACAATCGTAAAACGACTACGGAAAGATTTATTAAAAAATATATCGAAATATTCAACACTTAAACCGGCTTTTCTATTTATACCTAATCTAAATTTAAACTTATAACAACCAGATATTTAACGCGGCTTAATCGATACGCATTTCCAGCGTAATCCAACAAAATACTACTTTGAATTGTTAATAAAAAAATCAATAGGAAACGAGTAGGTAGAATTTTTAAGCAGGTGTTTCCTACCCTCGGGAGCCACCCAGTTTTTTCGCCGAAGGGGAGTACAAAGCCGGCGAAATTCGAGCAATAACTGTTCACAAAAATCGATAAGGAAAGTGATAAGAAGATCGAAAGTTCCACTTACATTCTACAGACGATTTACTCGAGTCACACCCACCGCACGTTCTATATCTAGACCGCGAATGCTCGACACTCTCGGGCAGCCCGTTCGAAGTTCGAAGGAAACTCTTCCATCCATCCATTCACTTCGCTCGCTCGGGTTATCAACGCGCACGACTCGTTGAGTTTTAAGGCCGTGGGCCATAAACAGGACGAATTAAGGTTGATATTCCAGCGGTATAGCACCGCTCGAGCACTTATCTTCTAAGGTTTTGAGCTCCGAAGCCTGCGGTTTTTAATCAACTCTAAAAATACCTAAAATAATATGAAAGTGTCGAGGTCATGTCGCAGGTACTTACAATGTTTATTACTGATGTTATCACTTATCATCAGCAGTTGACCAGTTCAAATTTGTGGGAGTTTGAATGATTTGAAACAAATAGAGTTGAATCAATAATAAGTTTGGTCTCTACTTTCTTTACACATATTTTAGTAGTATCATCTAGGACCTTAGGAAGAGCGTACTTAAGGGAAGAAACCACGGAAGGTTAAAAAAATACGATATTTTTATTTGAATATAGGTAAAGTTTAATATAAAATTTACATCTTAACAACTATTCCTATTCTAATAAAACTCAATTTCATTAGCAACTTAAATTAATCATTAATCAAACATACACGTGTTGTCACCACAGATAAAGCAACAGCACAATACTTACACTCTTACAACGAAACTATTATCGTACAATTGCATTGTTATAGTTCTTAAGATAATAATTCCTCAAAATACACAAATCTTTGGCCATGTTGATCCTCCCGGACGAGCTGCAAACGTCGTGAACGTGCAAAAGCAGAGGATAACTGAACAATTCCGGCATCGTTTTTAACAAATCTGATATTAAAGAAGCTGGTACAGCGGACAAAACCGAACTGGCCGCCGGTACTTTAACTTCTACAAGCGATTTAATGAGGTAAAAAGCGAAATAAGTCTGTTGAGTGATCGATCCTTCCTGAATCACTCCTTCAAACATATGCAATAAATGACGCAGAGAAGTTAGTAGTTGATCCAGTGGTTTAGTTTCTTCATCTTTATCCAGTCTACTCATTTTTGCCAGTGGAGGCTCTGCATCCGTGTTCTACAACAAAATATATTATTACAAGCACAAATAAAATTATTTTAATTATAATTCAAACCTCTGATAAAGCATCCCAAGCTGTATACACACAATAACTCGTCAAGTAAGCCAGAGCAGGCAACTGGGGCTCCATCAACATATTCGCTTGAATATCATTATACAACAACTGGGGGAGCACGTGGGACAACAATTCTTGTGTACAGCCCACAATATCAACATGAAACATAGCTAGAGCTAAATCGATTCCCTTTTGCAGCTGATCCCTGTATCTCAACTTGACCAGTTCTTTGATTACCGCAGCCACCAACCACCGGCTACCAGCCGTATCGAGTAGACAATGGAGAATCCTGGCTGAATCGTGATCTAACCATCCTCGTAATATGCCTGAAATAATAACATGAATTGAGGCAAGTACTCATTGAGTTTCTCTAACTTACCCCATTTCCAAGCTTGAGCCAATTGCTCATTAGCTGGCTGCCTGGACACCAAGTGGTGGCCACTTTTAGTCGGTAGAGGCAACTGCACGTCCCTTTGCATCTTCCTGATAATTTCAAACGTCAATTGCCATCTATCAGTCACGTTCTCCTCTTCGGAAGCAGGAGTATTAAGTAATTGCTGCACCTTTAATCACAATACTATTAATAATCACTTCATAATTAATTATACAACAAATTTACCATGTTTATAGGCTTCAATAAAGTTTCCTGTGGAGCTGTTCTCATGTAGGCGCACAGCCAAGCGGCTGCTGCTATAGCTAGACAGCACATTCGGCCTCTGACTGCATCGAGTATACGTTTGACATCTTGCGGTACTAGGGCTCCCTGTTCCCATGCTACTAGCACCTCGTGCATTACGCCGGGAATGTTAAATAGCACGTCTTGCCATTTAATTCCGGGTTTAAAATCGGATTCACCCGAATTGAATTGCTCTAGTAGAGTTTGAACGATCGCTGGATCACCTACAAATCATACAATTATTATACGAATTTATTCATTAATGGAATTATGTACCTAATCTTAAGATTTGATCGGATGCTTTGGGTTTCTGCCTTTCGATCATGCATAATTTAACCCATTGTTCGAATAAGGAATCGCCATCGCAGTCTTGGAGCACGCTGGTGCCGTAATTTTGGACAATTGTTACCAACATAACGAAAGTAATATCGAACAGTTGAGATTTAGCCTCTCCGGCGGATTTTGAACATTCGTTGAATTTAATCAAGCGGTTTACGAGGGTGCTAAGCTTGTCTTGGACGGTAGCTACAGCTAGGATCAACTCGAAGCTTTTCCCTGCCAGGACTTGGTGGAGCATTTTCAATAAAGCGTCCTGAATTTTTTGATAATCGGAAGAAAGTGTTTTTAGAATTCCTGTTAAAGTAGATTCTGCGCAAATGTGCCAGTACGTAGGCATGTTATTTCCAGGTCCAGAATCCAGTTTTAAATTAGGAGGCGTCTTTCTCTTCTCCAGAAACATCTTCACTTGTGGTTCAACGAGTAGCTTATTTTTAGACAGCTCGTTTAGAAGACATTCGAAGCTCGAGCACGAACTGTTAGCATCCATAGCATCCAATAAAGGACTATGTTGTAGCATAAGTTCTAAAGCTGTAACTATACTGGAACTTTCAGTATTCCCAGCCAATTCTATGAGTATATGGGGAACTTTTATAAAAGCGAACGCACCCCACTGGCTCTCGTGAGTAGTTTGATTAACGTTATACAGAGACATTAAACTGCCTCTCATTAATTCAGCGTACAATCTAGCATTACTGAACCCCTTCAGTTTCTTAAACACTTGCAATTGCTGTGCCAGAATCGCCGTGGATGTGCCAGGATCACCCGTAAGCTTCACCTCGAGCCAGCACTGGATGAGCGAACCCGGCCAATTATCACATTTAACGGGCAACTGCAAGACACTGACATCTATGTTTGCGAGTTTTCTTATTTGCTTCACATTCTCATCGTGGTCTTTTATAATCGGTTCTAATTCTACGCATTTGCGACTCGTTTCGTTGAAGAGTTCTGGAAAGAGATTTAATGTTATTGAAGTATACATACGATATAGATGAAATAAACGAACCTGGATCGATATGCCTTGCGAGGCACATCATAGAAACGTAAAAATCTTCGGTAAGCAGAACTTTCAACAACTCGGATACTTTCGATACGATTTTTCCGTTAGTGTGGCAATGCTGTAAAATATTCAACAACCACAGGGCTACAGATAGAACAGCTGTAGCCAGAACGGACTCTTCCGGCTTTCCACAGCTAACCGTAATTCCGGGCAACATACCTTCCAGGAACTCCAGCAAGCTGTACACACAGTGGACTTTGCTCATTTGGCTGTATTTACTCAACCTCTGCAGAACAGCCGCGTGAGACACTAATTGGGCACTAAGCGAATGCCTTAGGTAACTTAACACTAATTGATTGGCTCCGGCTCCTACCACAGCCTGCTGGAGTATGCAGTCGGCTAAATTGTACACGTCTCCGCTTACGCCGCGGGGTAGGACTGTTTTTATGTTGATGCCCCATTGCAAATCCGACCACCTTTCTCGCCACGCACGTAGTAAGAGAGCTTTCAAGCAACTGGTTTTGCTTGTTGTTTTCGATTCCATTACCATGTCTGAGATCGGGTTTTATTCATATGTAACGCATTCTATAATGTTGTATTCGATTTATTCTGCAAGTTATTGATGCAATTTTAACCACAAAATAGCTCACAAGTTTGAAGTTGACAACAAAAACAAAAATCGTAGGTGTCATTGAAGTGTCAGATGTCACTTATTGGTCTCGTCATTTTAAGTATACAGCTACTTTACCCCACATACTGGTTAACTAGGCTGAATAGCTTTGGTAACTAAGGCCAATTATTTGAGAAAAGAAGAAGAAACTAGTTCCTTAACCTCAGTTTTTAACATTTTTAAATGAAATTGTGTGAACTATGTGATTCCATTTATATTCAAATAGAAAAATTTAATCATCATTAAGTTTAAAATATAGACTATAAATTAGTGATATAGATTACCCTATAATTTTAGTTTAAAACCTGCTATAAAATGCCTAAAGAACAGTACAGAGAAACCGATGTAGCCAGAAAAATGTAAGTAATATTGCATATTATTAGAGAATAAACTTTCTTACGACTTAATTTTTAGTTCCCACGTTAGTTTTGGCGTGGAAAGCGCAGAGAGTATGCAACAGCAGTCCCACATCCATGTTGTAGCGAAAAATTTATACAATCAAGATGTCCAACGAACGCCAATTCCCTATGGAGTACTAGACCAAAGGCTTGTATGTTAAATGCTAACTTCATTGCTAACAATAAACTTGATTTATTATTATTTGTTTTACAGGGCTCGAATTCGAAAGAAGCTCCATGCCAAACGTGTGGGAAAAATATCAACCAATGCGTAGGACATTTCGGCTACATCGACTTGGAATTACCGGTCTTTCATGTTGGTTACTTTAGAAGTATTATTAGCATTTTGCAATCTATATGCAAGAAGTGTGCTCATGTTCTTCTCGAAGAGGCCGATAAGCACCAATATCGAGTGAGACTAGCGAATCCACATCTCAGTTACATGACTAAAAAAGCCATTAGGAAGAAACTAGTCGATAGATGCAAGAAGAATTACAAATGCCCGCATTGCAAAGAAGTAAACGGTTTCGTTAAAAAAATGACAGCTAAAGGTAGCACTGGAAATTCAGTGTTAAAAATAGTACACGAGAGGAATCGAGATAAAGATAAGAAGAATTTGTTCGAAGATCAATTAAAGGAGTATTCGGTGGCCATTGAGAGCAATCCGGAGATCAAAACTGCCTTATCCGGAGCTCCAATTTCCGAAATATTAACTCCTCTTGATGTGTTAAAACTCTTCGAAAGAATACCCGAAAATGACATTATTCTTCTAGCTATGGATCCTAAAAGATCTCAACCGAAGGATTTAATTTTTACAAGAATGCTGGTACCACCTGTAACAATAAGACCATCTGTTGTGTCCGATTTAAAAGCCGGAACGTAAGTTTTAGTTCACACATTACAGTAAATAATTCTAAAGTAAATGTTTCTAGTAACGAAGATGATTTAACAATGAAACAATCCGAAATAATCTTCATTAACGATGTAATTAAGAAGCACAAGCAATCAGGCGCTTCTGTGAACATGTACCAAGAAGGCTGGGACTTTTTGCAACTTCAATCTGCTTTGTACATAAACAGCGAATTATCTGGAATTCCTTTAGCAATGATGGTGATTAATTAAGGTTTTTTTTTTCATACTATGTTTAAACGATTGAATTTCCCAGCCGAAGAAACCCGGTCGAGGACTAGTGCAGCGATTAAAGGGTAAACAAGGTCGCTTCAGAGGCAACCTTTCCGGTAAAAGAGTGGACTTCTCTTCGAGAACAGTCATTTCTCCCGATCCTAATCTGGAAATCGATCAAGTGGGGGTTCCCAAGCACATAGCCAAAATTCTAACCTTTCCGGAAAGAGTTATACACGCGAACATCGATGTGATGAGAAAGCTGATCATCAACGGCCCCGAAAATTGGCCGGGGGCGAATTACGTGCAGCAGAAGGGCTCACAATTCAAGAAATTTTTGAAATATGGCAACAGGGAGAAGCTAGCTCAAGAGTTAAAGGTTTGTAATTATCCCGATAAGCTCTCGCTTGTACTAAAATTTGGAATTTCTAGTTGGGTGATATAGTAGAACGTCATTTACATGACAATGATGTAGTCCTGTTTAATCGCCAACCGAGTCTTCATAAGCTATCTATAATGGCTCACAGAGCAAAAATCCACAATCACAGAACATTTAGATTCAACGAATGTGTTTGTAATCCTTATAACGCAGATTTCGATGGGGATGAGATGAACTTGCATTTACCTCAAACCGAAGAAGCTAAAGCAGAAGCTCTAATTCTTATGGGAGTTAGTACTCAATTTTTATTAGCTAAGTAAATACTAATTGTTGGTGTTTTAGAATAAAAGCAACTTAGTTACACCGAGAAACGGTGAACTCCTCATCGCTGCTACTCAAGATTTTTTGACCGGTGCTTATTTATTAACCAGGAAAGATACGTTCTTGGATAAGACACACGCTACGTATTTAGCAGCTACTCTTTTAGCTGGGAATGACACTCACATGCATATTGATTTGCCTACACCATGCATTATTAAAGTAACGAATTAAATTAAGTTCCCTAAACTTTTTCTCATTTATGTACTTTTTAGCCTGTTCCTCTTTGGTCTGGCAAGCAAATTTGTAGCTTGATATTCAGACCGAACAAAAAGTCTGTAGTTAAAGCCAATCTCGAAGCTAAAGGTAAAGCTTACACGAAGAACAGGGAAATGTGCGTGAAAGATTCATATGTAATAATCAGGAATTCTGAATTGCTAGCTGGCACTTTAGACAAAGGCCATCTAGGTAATGGTGGTAAAGGTGGCAATATTTTTTATGTTATTTTGCGAGATTTTGGCAAGGAGTTTGCTATCAGATCCATGTGGAGATTAGGTAATGTAAAGTTAACTCTAAATACGATTAATTATCATGTATAATTTCAGCGAGAATGACATCTTCGTATTTAATGAATTCTGGATTTTCCATCGGAATAGGCGATGTTACTCCTGGTGAAAATTTAGTACGAAGGAAAAATAAACTTCTTAGCGAAGGGTATATATAAAAAAATGAATACGTTCTTTATTTTCTTTCTATATGAATAATTTCCAGATATACCAAATGCCAGGAATTCATTCAACAGATGAACGAAGGTAAACTACAAACTCAACCAGGTTGTTCCATAGAAGAATCTCTGGAAGCTGTAATTTTAAAAGAACTTTCTGTTATACGAGAACACGCAGGTCAAGCTTGTGTGGCTGAATTACACGCTACTAACAGTCCTCTTATTATGGCTTTATCTGGCTCAAAAGGTTATATTTTTATAACTAATTTAACTGTATAACCAACCATATACTTTTAGGTTCCTTCATTAACATTTCTCAAATGATAGCTTGTGTTGGGCAACAAGCTCTAAATGGTAAAAGAGTCCCTAACGGTTTTGACGATAGATCTTTGCCGCATTTCGAGCACTTTTGTAAGTTAAAATGTGTTAATTGAGAGTAGAAATGATTCCGGATATTTCAGCAAAAACTCCAGAGGCCAAGGGTTTCGTAGAAAATAGTTTCTACACTGGATTAACACCTACAGAATTTTTCTTTCACACTATGGGAGGTCGAGAAGGTCTGGTAGATACTGCTGTAAAAACTGCTGAAACCGGTTACATGCAAAGGAGATTAGTTAAGGTAGTTGAGAACTGAATAATGTATTTTTTGGATATAAATAATTTTATTTGTAGGCTCTAGAAGATTTAGTTGTACATTACGATGGTTCTGTAAGGAATGCAGAAGGTGACATTGTACAAATAACTTACGGTTGTGATGGTTTAGATCCCACTTATATGGAAGGTATTTTTCTAAGCAAATTTATTACATTTTTATATGTATTTATTTGTAGGTAAAGATTGTCCAGTGGACTTTCAAAGAGTTTTAGATCATGTGAAAGCCAAGTGCCCCTACAGACAAGAAGTATCTCTTAGTGGAGATCAAATCAGACGAGCCACTCAAGCTTTCATCGCAACGAAAGCACTGGACGAATGCAATGAACATTTCACAAACGAACTAATGTAATTATAATTTCAATCACAAAATACTCTTACTGTATTGTTGTAATTTTTAGAAAATTCATGAACACCATTGCCGATAGAGTGGAAGCGGTTACGAGTAAATTCGGCAGCGGCCTTTTGGCTAAAGAAATAGAGAGGTTGACTTGCAGCCAGTTGGTTACATTCCTGGATACTTGCGGTCAGAAGTACACTAGATCTATAATAGAGCCTGGAACGGCTGTAGGGGCTCTGGCAGCTCAAAGTATCGGGGAACCCGGCACGCAAATGACGCTGAAGACTTTCCATTTCGCCGGTGTTGCCAGCATGAATATTACCCAAGGGGTTCCCAGGTAACTCTACATTCGAAATAAGCTTTTACTTTATCCAGGATTTTATTTGTTTGTTTGTTTTTTCAGGATAAAGGAAATTATAAACGCTAGTAAAAGCATCAGTACTCCTATTATAAGGGCTTGTTTGGTGAATAATGTCGACCCGTGGTTCGCTAGGGAAGTTAAAGGAAGGGTAGAAAGGACTACTTTAGGAGAGGTTAGTTTGATTGGTTTTTTTAAATAATACAGTCCTACAAGAATAGCTAGAGACTGTAAGTGTTAATTAATTTTAGATTTCTACGTTTATTGATGATATTTATACGAAAACTGATGCGTTTTTATTAATCCAATTAAATTACGAAAGAATTAAATTACTTAAACTGGAGGTTGATGCAGAGTCTATTCGATACAGGTACGAGTTAACAAAATCGTTTAAATCTACTTAATTATAACATTTCTTTTATAGTCTATGTACATCAAAGCTGAAATTGAAACCAGCAGATGTAATTGTAGAAAGTGATACAATAATAACTGTTCATCCGAACAGAAGTAAGAATTCCAGGCGATTGAATTTTGCTCTTAGTGAACTAAAAGAACAAATTCCCAATGTTGTTGTTAAGGTAAACTTGTAATATTGTAAGTATTTGCATCTATAATAGCCGATATTTTAGGGCTTATCGACAGTAAACCGAGCAGTTATAGCACGAGAAGACAAAGGTGGTAAAACTACTTATAGTCTATGCGTAGAAGGTGATAATTTACGAGAAGTTATGGCAACTTACGGTGTAGATGGAACAAAGACTGTTTCTAATAATATCATGGAAGTTTACCATACCTTGGGAATAGAAGCTGCAAGGTAATAAACAATAAACGAGCAAAATATGAAATTATTGTGTATATTTTAAGAGAAACTATTATGACAGAAATTAAAATGGTTATGGAAAACCATGGTATGAGTGTAGACTACAGACATATCATGTTATTAGCTGCACAAATGACTCATACTGGTGAAGTGTTGGGTATTACTAGGCAAGGGCTATCGAAAATGAAGCAATCTGTGTTGAATTTAGCTTCAGTAAGTCATTTAGGTAATTTATTGTACTATTTGCTGTTATATTTTACTTGTAGTTCGAAAAAACTGCTGATCATCTGTTCGATGCTGCATATTATGGACAAACTGATAAGATTAATGGTGTTTCTGAGAATATTATCATGGGAATGCCTGCTCCAATTGGAACGGGTATATTTAAGCTTCTCCATAAGCCTTTGAGTGTAGATCAGGCACCAGTGTCGGAGCCATTACTGTTCGAAACTGCATTGAAAGAAATAAGTTAGGTTTTAATTTTTTAATTGAGTTTTATATGTTGAATACGAATTGTGATAAAATAAATAAAGTTGAATATTCAAGATTCTTTCTTGGTTTGGATGAGTTCCCTCAAACTATTCGTGGCCTCTTTCAGGGAGTTTTCTAAGTAAACTTTGTTGTTTTCGATTACTTTGATTTTCTCTTCGGCGGTGTTTTGCTTCATTTTTAGGTTTTCTTTGACCTTGCTCATCGGTGTCAGGATGAACATCCTACCGACTGATTCGTAAGTTTTAACACTTTCATCTAAAGTATTCACTTCCCTAGAACCGAAAAAAAGACTTTAATATTACATGAAAATTTGTTTTTTGTATGGCATTTTATATGTTAAAAATTAGAATGCAAAAGAGAGTGTACAGTTTTTTCCATGAATTTTGTACGGTGAACATTTTAATGACAATGATCTCGAAATGTCTAAATAAAATTTGGTTGGAAAATTCTATACAGTAGTATATGAAAAGTTATACCATTAAAAGAAGGAAAGTAATGTACAAAAATAAATTAAAATTACCTTTCTGTTATGGATGCATGCTGCTTAGTCCTCTTCAAATTCTCTATTTGAATGTCGGCTATCCTCAACTTCTGTGTCGTTTCAGATTGTTTTTCTTGCAATTCGGTAAAAGCCTGTAAAAATTATATTAGAATCAGCTACAAGACACTTAAAATAATCAACCTTTTTTAATTCCATGTCGACTTTAGCCATTTCCACAAAATTATTCTAATAAACTAACCACCAAAATTCCAAAATAGGTGTTTTTAAAACCAAAACGATTGACACCTGACACGAGTTGTCATTAATTAAAAAAAGAAGAATAACAAGACAAGTAAAACGTCAAAATGACAAGTGACTCACTTCACGTTCTTCCTTTCCTTCCTCATGGCAACTGGTTGATTGGTGACGTTTATTTTCTTCAACATTAACTTGGAGAATTAATAGAAGGCAGGTGAGATATTTATCATTATATTCCGTTGTTTCGTTAACTTACAATCGAAATTTATGTAACACGATCAAATTGCTAGTTTCATGTAAACATTTTGAGGTTAGGATAACCTGGACACTTAACATATTGTTTCCATTTTCCAGACAAAATGTCCCGGAGAAGAGGAATCGAGGAGTCAGAAAAACTCACCCGTATCGCCATCGTTAATGCGGATAAGTGCAAACCGAAGAGATGTAGACAGGAATGCAAAAAATCCTGTCCTGTAGTCAGATTAGGAAAACTTTGCATTGAAGTTTCCCCCAACAGTAAAATCGCTACCATTTCCGAAGAGCTTTGCATAGGTTGCGGTATATGTGTTAAGGTAAGTTATTTGTTTACACATTTTCGTATCGTACGAATAATTATTTATTTTAGAAATGCCCGTTCGAAGCTATTGCTATTATTAATTTACCCAGCAATTTGCAAAAAGAAACCACTCATCGATATGGAAAGAATTCGTTCAAGTTGCACCGATTGCCTATACCCAGACCCGGCGAAGTCCTAGGTTTAGTAGGCACAAACGGAATAGGAAAATCCACTGCCCTTAAAATCCTCGCAGGCAAGCAAAAGCCCAATTTGGGAAGATATATGGTACATACAAGTATATTAATAAACTATGTAAGTGTTAAAAATGCTATTAATTTTAGGATCCTCCTGATTGGACTGAAATTTTGAGCCACTTTCGAGGAAACGAGTTGCAAAATTACTTCACAAAAATCCTAGAAGACGATCTAAAAGCTTTGATCAAGCCCCAATATGTCGATCAAATTCCCAAAGCAGTAAAAGGCACCGTCAATGCCTTGCTGGACAGAAAAAGCGAATTAGATAATTTGAACGACATCTGTAGAATGCTGGGTGGGTAAACAATTAAATCCCCGTTTATTTTATACTAATTAATTCGTATTTATAGATTTAATGAACATAAAAGAACGTGAAATATCAGCCCTTTCTGGAGGGGAATTACAGAGATTCGCTTGCGCTATGGTGTGCATCCAAGACGGGGATATTTTCATGTTCGACGAGCCCTCATCGTATTTAGACGTAAAGCAAAGATTAAATGCTGCTAGGACTATTCGTTCTTTACTGCATCCTAGCAAGTAAGGTCTCCACACAATTACTAGAGTATCCACTATATAATATTATTTTTAGGTTTATTATTGTGGTAGAACACGACTTGAGTGTTCTTGATTACCTCTCCGATTTTATCTGTTGCCTTTATGGTGTCCCCGGAGCTTACGGGGTAGTTACTATGCCGTTCTCTGTGCGTGAAGGTAATGTATTGATATTGTATAATAAGAAATTTGGTAATATATAATCTTGTTGTAGGTATTAATATATTTTTGGATGGGTTCGTGCCAACGGAGAATCTGCGTTTCCGTGATGAATCGTTAGTGTTCAAGGTGGCTGAATCTGCGAACGAAGAGGAAATAAAGCGTATGAATCATTACGAGTACCCCACCATGACGAAGACTATGGGTTCTTTCGAATTGAAGGTGGTCCAAGGGCAGTTTTCGGATTCTGAAATATTGGTGTTGCTTGGTGAAAATGGTACTGGTAAAACTACGTTTATCAGAATGCTGGCTGGTAATTTGGAGCCTGATTCCGGATCAGGTAAAGCGATTTATGATTCATGTGATTGCTTTTATTAACATTTTTATTGACTCTAGGTGATTTACCGCAGTTACATATAAGTTATAAACCGCAAAAAATTAGTCCTAAATCACAAGGTTTAGTCAGACAGTTGCTACATGAGAAAATCCGTGACGCCTACGTCCATCCTCAGGTATAAATTTATATAACATCTTCAAACTACTTATTTCTAATAAATCCTTAACAGTTTATAGCCGATGTTATGAAACCGTTAAAAATCGAGGATATAATCGATCAAGAAGTCCAAAACCTTTCCGGTGGAGAGTTGCAAAGGGTAGCCCTAACCCTCTGCTTAGGCAAACCGGCCGATGTCTATCTAATCGACGAACCTAGCGCTTATTTAGATTCAGAACAACGTCTGGTTGCTGCTAAGGTCATAAAGAGGTAACTAATAAACATATTAATCAAATTAACATGATTTAATATGTACGAGTTTGTAGGTTTATTATCCACGCGAAGAAAACTGGATTCGTGGTCGAGCACGATTTCATTATGGCTACTTACTTAGCTGATCGAGTCATAGTTTTCGAAGGTTCACCATCGGTGAAGACCACGGCTCATACTCCGCAAACGCTATTGGCTGGAATGAATCGCTTTTTGGAACTGCTGGGCATCACTTTCAGGCGAGATCCAAACAATTTCAGGCCGAGGATAAATAAATTGGAGTCTGTGAAAGACGTCGATCAGAAGAGATCCGGGCAGTATTTCTTCTTAGAAGAGTAATTTGTGTTGCTTGGTATTCGCAACATAATTGGACCGTAAATATCTAATCAGTTGAATTGTTTAATTTATGGATTGTATTCACTTTAATTACAAATAAATGAACATTACAGTTTTTCAATTTTTAGTAGTATGCTGTTAGATTTCTAATAGGGTGTACAAATTAAGAACAAAACTATTCAAACCAATTTAATATTACTTATATTTATAAAATATAAACCTAATTATTTCTTAGAATGATTACAAAGAACAGTAAGCTGTCAAACAACACAAAATGAATCGTACAAAAATGAACTATAGATAAACGAAACATCCATTATTATATCTTACAAAAGTGTCGGGAATTTACATTTATAACAGTTTGTACATTTACAAAGTTCATATTCAAGAAACGATTTACAAATATGATACTGTTTGTCTTAATTGTTAAAAATCTAATTGGGACATTTGATCGCTATGTGCCCTTTTTGTCTGCATTTAAAACAAATCGTTGAAGCTCTACTGTCATCGTAATCCTTCCTCTTCTTCGACTCTCGATTGCCATGATTCCTGTCCTTCATTCCCAGTTCCCTGTCCCTATTCCCGTGAGATCGTTCCCTCATTATCTGGTCCCTTTCTTTAATGACCGGCTCTCGAGCTATACCCGACATTAACGGCTCTATTATTTGAGTGCTAATTCCGAAATTGGGAAGATTTCGTAGGAAATCCGAGTAGAAACTCTCGGGTGTCAGATAGTTTTGCTCTCTAGCCTCTTTTTGGATTTGCGAATCGTTTAACCCATCGATTAAACAAGAAACGGCGTTACATCCGGATATTTTACAAGCCTCGATTAGATACATTTTGCTGAAGTAGTACTGAGTAATGGTCTCTTCGGGTATTTTTAACCTGTCCACTAACAATCGTAACGTGCAAGCAAAGTCTGTGGTATCGGGGAAGGTTTGAATGATCAGCATTTTCAACTCCGGCCAAGTGTATTGGTACGCATCGAGCGTTTTGAACCAAGCCTTCATCAAACCGGACATTTTACTTTGGATGAAATTTATGCAGGTTATCTCATCGTACCTCCTCTCTAAGCACTCTTCACTAATCTTGTTTAACCAAGCAGACGTGGTTATGTGGGTAGTTTTCGTAAATAAGTCTGTAGAATTGGTCATTACTTCTTGCCCGTTATTAACGTGTAACATTTTCGGTTTGTTTATGCTGCTCTCCACCAATTTCTCCATCATTTTTTCCAAACGGTCTAATCTATCGTTCGGGTTATTGCTCTTCGGCGGTACGAAAGAATTGTGGGACATAATTTGAGGTTCGAAATTACACACCGAGGGGTCTGTTATATGCTCTTCGTTGTACCTGGTGCTATTATCGAATGCATTGGACATGTGTTTGTAGTTGTCTTGCTTAGTCTTGGATGTTTTCTTATCTCTTTTCTCGCTTCTCTCGTCGAAATGCCTGAGGAATCTCTTATTTCGGTCTTCGGATTTCTTCCTACCGGACATGCTACCGTGGGCTTTACCATCGTAGTCACTAAGAGGGCTGATACTGAAGCTTCTCTCTTCTCTCTCGATTTTGGTGTTCCTGAACCTCGGGCTTCGACTTCGGTGATCCATTCTACAGACTTTTAAGGTATCTTCCTAATACTATTAGCTTCTATTATTTTTGCAGCGATTGAAGTGAATTGCACGAGTCCGATCTCTCCTTGTTGAAAATGAAACTTAACTGGATTTGTTAGACCATTTGGTCTCAAATATACTGAGGTATTGTGATATTTTAAATCACAATACTAAAATAAATATATCGGTAACAAATACCGAAACCCAACCAAAAACGAAAAATGACATTTGCGGCCATATAATCTTGTCATTGTCATTCTTGTCAATGTCAAATCCTATAAAATCGATTGTTTTGAACTAAATTCGATTCCGAACCGATCATTTGTTTCGATTTTTTGACTTTGACAGTTGACAAATAAAATTTGACATTAATTATTTCTTGTTTTGGAAGTTGATGGTGTTAGATTACTTTTAATTTGTTTATGTTATTAGTTATATCAGCAATTTTTACCTCGATACATTCTATTAATAAATGTCAACATTTTCAAGAAGTTAAACAAAGCGTTATATCAAAATGTCTTTACTGTTTTTAGAAGATGATCCATGGTAAGTAATCCCTTATCAATTAGATCAAATAAATGTAAAATAATAATTCGGTAGGCTCCTGGAACATGATTCTTGCGAGAAATTGCATAGAGATATCATGGAACAGCTTACGATAAGGCAAAAACACCCCCGCAATACTGACAAGTACTCCCAACTATCAGCAAGTATTCGATTAAGATTAAAACAATATAACAACGAAGTAAGCCAGTTGAATCAAAAATTAGACGCTACGAGCAAATCAAACAATATGTATCCTTAACAAACGGGAACTATTTGAATCATCAGTCATGTACACAAGCTTTGTTTAAATATTATTTTATCACCAACATTTTTTCACCTAATTTTTTATGATTTCGCATAGTTTTTCTTAACAAACGCACACAGAACACCCGCAGAAGTTGAAAGAAGAACCAGACAGATAGAAATTTTACATTCGAAGGGAATACAGATGCAGAAAATGTTTGACGAACAGATCGCCATCAAATCTTTAGAAGAGAGAAGAGAATTGGTTGGTATAGGCACGGCTAATTTAGAAATATCACCAAGTACCAGCTATTCCATCGGCGACTTAAAAGACACACAAAAAAGAATGTTAGGGGGTAATTTATTAATTCACGAATTGTTTCGCATTTATTTTTTTATTTATTACACATTTTAGAACAAGATGAAGGCCTCAACAATTTGTCAAAAATCATTTCGAGGCAGAAGGATATAGCTCATACCATATCTAATGAAGTGGATTATCATAATGGTAAATATTAATTTTAAAAGTGATTACTATTTTATTGTTCTGCCATTATTTTCCAGAAATCTTGGATGATTTGGATACACAAATCATTCGAACAGATGCAAACGTTAGAGATGAAACGAGGCATGTAAGTGTAGTTGATAGAAAAGATAAAACGTGTGTATATTGGATTACAATAATTTTACTATTCATTAGCATTATAATTGTCGTTAGTGTATAAACCAAGTTGAATATCGAAGCATTTACTTTAATATTTTATTTACATAAACATATCTTTGTAACATAATAAATTTAATTTGTTTTAAGTTGTGTTAATGGAACCGATATTTCTTTAATATAATTATTTTTCGTCAATTTATGGGCCTATTTAATAAAGGGAAAATTAATGAAACTTAGGTAATACTTTATTTTAACATTGTTATTAACAGAATGCTTCCACATAATGACATTCAAACTCGCTTATTACAATAAATAAAAATAGAATGTACAAAAAATTACTTTAGTTCATCTAAAAATGGTACTCCGGCTAAGTTTCCAACAGACGCTAATGACAATTTCTTGCCTGCTTTCTTAAGAGCCTGTAAAAGATTAAATATGTAAATATTTCTTATTAATAATATGTTAACTTACATTTGCAACATCACTGGTAGAAACAGAATCTACATCAGCTACAAGTGCATCAACACTGGTAGCTTTTTGTGTCAAAACAGCTTCCTGTCCAATTCTTCTTACAATATCAGCTCCGCTTTCAGCCCCAAAGAGAATCGATGTTTTCAATTGATTTTTACCTGCACAAAATTTTAAAATAACATAAATTCCCAATTGCCTATTTACACATACCTCTGCGGACATCTTCATCAGAAACCGTTCCACTCTTAAGCACTTTAACAGCGGTTTCTAGAGCACCTCCTGCAGACTTCGTTGGCACAGCCAGTAGAAGCCCAAAGAGACCGGTGTCTGAGTAACTGGCGTTTATGGCTACTGAACTGACATTGGGGTTGCTTCCAAGAGCCTTCCTGAAGACACCATTGTCGGAAACTCCGTGTGCAACCTGTGGGCCTCCTCCTAAGGCTCCTTGTAGCACAGCGAAAGCCAGAGCTTCCTTGGTGTTCGTGATAGCAGCACCCTCTCCTGCTACAGCAACGAATGCAAGTTGACCACCTTTGTTTGATCTATAATTAGATGTTAGTAATGATTTGGTAGAACAAACGTATGTTTTGAACAAACCTTAGTTCACCTCCTACGTAAGGTGAAGGAGCGTTGTTGCCTTCGCCATTTTCAATTTTCAAGGAGTTTGCGAAAGATGTCAGTTCCTTTTGACTGATACCTGAGCCTACTACAGCCATACGGCCGCTCACGAAGTTCGAGGCAACGTAGTGTTGTAGGGTTTCGGACGAAATTTTACCGATTTGAGTTTTCGGAATAAACAGAGAATTACCCAAGCCGCGTCCTCTAAAGGCAGCGTTGTGCAGCAAATCGATGGCTCTCAACTAAAACAAATATTCCAATTGATACGCGCTTAATTAATCGGATATTTCGCAATACCTGCAACGGTCTTGTAGCAATATCCAACTGCAATCTACCAGACAATTCGGAAATCTCCCAAGGTCTGAATTCCTGTTGGGTGGCTACTTCGGTCAAGAAAGGTATAGCACATTCCACGGCTTCTGGGGTACCTTCTAAAGTGTAGCAGATAGTTTCTCTATCGGAAGTGGCCGTTAAATTGGCCCCCAGTTGCTGAATGTTGCGAATAATAGCGAATTGCGAACAGTTCTTCGTACTCAGACCAGCAGCGGTTCTCAACACGTGAGCTACACCTAAATTGTCGGGATCTTCGTTACGACTTCCAGCCCTAACGTAACATAAATTGTTAATGATACGATTGTGAATTATTCGTTGTAGTATACCTGAATACGATTGAAACTCTGGTGAGGGAGGCGTTGTTGTCAACAGCAGCTACAACCGTTTTGTTGGGGAGTATGGTGCTTTTTACTTCTGCGTTTGGAACCCCGGAAAGTGGATGGGGACAGGCTGCGTAGCCCCTAGCCTAAAACAGATTTATAAGAACTGCGTTTGTTAGAAATTAAAGAAACTTACGTTAATGATTCGCAGGAGCGATGTTCGGGATAGATTTGTAGCCATATTTCTGAAATAATAAAGTTCATATTACATAATTTCTACACTTAACCTTTACGGCAATTTAATGATTATAGGTAATTACAACTACAGCTAGGTCATCAGGTGATAGTAGAGAATATTATTCTTGCTATTTTTTTGTAAAATACACTTACAATTTAGGGATAAATCAATAAATTCCAAATCCAAATTCCAGCCAGCCAAAATTTATTGACAACTGTCAAATGTCATGTCTTTAAAATTCTTCTTTTTTACTTTTTATGGGGATTTTTGTTCCGAAATGTTTCCAAAAATTACCCAACAACTGTCATTCTAATTGTCAAATTTCAGCTAACGTCAACACACGTATTTGTCAACATTTATCAACTGAATAAGTTTAACATATTAAATTAAATATCATGATTTGATTAGATGAATATCGCACGAAGTAATAGCCTACCAGAGCATGGTTGTTTATTCAAATTCCCCAGCGCTATCAAATAATGTGAATCAAGATGAGCTGGTTTGATGCTGCTGGCCTTGCCAACATTGCCAAATCCGCTTTGAAAGAAGCCCAAAGGACGATAGATAAAGCGTTAGACATCAAAGAAGATGATCCAACAGCGGTTCCTGTTAATACCCCAGTCGATCCCAACTCGGAAGATTTCTTCGGTACTTGGGGGGTAATGCAACACAGTTCGAAACAAGATATCAAGAAGCCTATGTTAGCTAAAGTTTCCAAGGATGGCAAGACATCTGGCAGCATTTGGGGGTCTTTTACTGGGTCGTTCTTCGAAAACGCCAACGAACACGAAGCAAGCAAATCCGATTCGATCACCAGCTTAGACGACACTCTAGATAGCGTGGAACCTTTTAGTCAAAGTAAACTAGTCGTACAAAACGTTGAAGACGTAGATAACCAATTAATCGACCTCGCTCAAAGCGAGGAAACTGTAAACAATGTTAAAAACACAACACTCGCTAAGCCTAACGATGAAATCACTGTTAATTTATGTAAGTACGAGTAACTGATTTGTAAATGCGTTTTATTGTTTTGAATTTTTTAGTCGAAAATCATCCGAGTGGCGAAAATTCGACTGCAGGTGACAGAGTAACGCAATCCACTTCACAAAATAGGCTGTCAGTGTTGAGCGCAGAAAGTACTAAAAACAGTTCAGAAAGTGCTGATATTATTACATGTAGTACTGATTACTTGACCAGTCCTGAATCCGAAATGCTGTCCACTGCTATATCTTCTTCTAGTTCAGCTCTAGGTATATTATACATAGCATTAATCGACTTATAATTGCTTATTAAATTTTTTAATAGGATTCCAGCCTGCGTCCGATTCTGTAGAAATATTGGGAGATAGTTTAACAAGTCCGAGTTCTGTTGAAATAATCGGTACTAACAGTACAAACAGCAGGCGACAGTCTGATTACACAGACGATGTAGAAGTGGCTTCACCTACATCACCTTGGCCTGAAGAAGATAAATACCAGTAGGTAGCAATTTCCTCTTACTTTCTGTAATACAAATTCAATTAACTTTTAGCTCTGTTGATAAATTGTCTCCGGAAAGCGTAGAAATAATCCAAGAAGACCCAGACGAAAACAGCATAGCCGAAGACACAATGTCGTATACTTCGGTTTCCGAAAGCACTTCAGCCACAGTACTCGACACGGCTCTCAACGCCCACCTTAGACCGCAAAAAATGCTTAAAGACACCTTCGGTATGCAAGAAACAGTCAACGAACATGATGTTAACCCGAATTATAATTACCTAGATGCCATTACGAGAGCTCCGAGTAGAAGCACAATGCAATTGCCTTTAACGCAAGTTTTGATCGATACTCAGCCGCAGAGCGTCAAGCAAGAATTGCCGGATATTTTACAGAAAACTAACGTAATAGATATACCTTTAGAAGCTAGTACTAGTGAAAACCAAATGGATATTTCGACAGACGAGAGTTCGCAGTCGGATAAAACGATTACTGGTAGCGATAATATAATGGAGAGCAGCAGCGATACTTCTACTACAACCGAAACTAGCAGTAAATCTGCTTATTTGAAAAGCCTACTAGCTGATGCTATGACTGAAAAAAGCGGATCTGATCAGCAGAGTTCTCCTAAAACAACCGATTCTAGTCAAAAATATCTATTAGAAAGCATCTCGCTTTCATCTACAGAAGTCATTCCCAGAGAGAGTTCTTCGATAAGCTCCGAAAGTCGATCGGACTTGGTGAAAATCGGATCAGATCATACTTCTGGACATACATCTGGAGACGAATTAGAAACTACCACTTCCTCGGATATAGAAATCATTTCCAGTCCTAACGGAGACTCGAGCAGCACGCAAAGCAGGCAAAGCCCTGCTAAACAAACTTCCATGCAATGCAAAACCTCTTACAGTGCTGGCGATTCGCTACTCAGTAAAGTAACCACTAAGAAAGTAAAAGGCCATACTAGGGAATTATCCGAAGCGTCCAGTATCAGCGACGATTTGCACCCTCCGGAAGTCGACAGACTACTGAGAAAAATAGCGGAAATTACCGAGATTTTGGAATCGAGAGAATCGAAACTAATCGATTTAAATAGGAGAAACGCCGAGCTACAAGAACAAAACGGCGCTTTACATTTGCAGCTGAATACCATTATGAATCAGCAATTAGAATCTGCGGATTTGTCGCAGGTGACCGAAGAATACACCCAGCGAATGTCTGCTTTGGAAAAGAAGTTCCAGCAGGCCATTAGAGAGAAGGACGGTTTGAGGAAGCAATTGGATCAGATGAAATTGGAGACGGCTAGCCGGATGAGCAAAGGGGAAACCGAGAGCTTGATAGCCGAAAAGGACGAGATTATCAAAGAGCTGAGGGAGGAGGGTGAGAAATTGTCCAAACAGCAATTGCAACATTCTAATATTATCAAGAAGTTGCGGGCTAAGGAGAAGGAGCAAGAGAATTCCATTAAGCATCTTAGGTTTGTACAATTTGATATCCAGCTGCATTCGAACTTTATGCGAATAGCGTTGAAGAAATAACTGTTATTTTGTAACGTAAGTCTCTATACTCGATAATTTGTTCCCACCTTTATTCTAAACGTCAAAATTTAACTTCGCATTGACGTTTTTGACAGTATTTGGATATGGCTAATCAACCTTAATTAGGTCGTGTATACTCAACCAGGCATACTGTAAAAAATTTTCTTTTGGAAATTAATTGAAAAACTTACCAAAATCCATTTAATATTCTTCTATTCTCCAAAAAACTGTTAAATTATTCTTCAGTACCTCCTCTTCATAGCTATATTTTGCACAATGCACAATTATTTACCACGTTTGATTATTTCTTACAATCAAAAAAATTGCACATTCATATCTTGATGTTATTCTGTTTATTACCCATACCAAGTTTATGATTAACGATTTCAAATGTACCATTTCGTATTAATTACAAGCAAAAAATACATTACTCACGATTATATTTCTTTTAAATTAGGGAGAGCATCGAAAGTTTGTCCACTGAATCCGAGAGATTGAAGAAGTCTCTTGCGGCCAAAGACGAAGTCGAAAGAACACAAATTGAAGCCGTACACCAATTGACTTCTAAAAATAAAAAACAAGAAACCGAAATTAACAAACTTAAAGGACAATTGGACGATTTAACACAGAAGTACGATACCAGTAAGAAGTCATTAGATGCTGCTAAAAAGGAGCTGCAGGAAAAAACGAAGGCCAGTTCGGAACTTCAGATACGTGAGCAGTTGTTAGATTCGTTGGAGACTCAAAAGAAATTAACAGAGACTCAAAATTCAGAGGTACGTATTAAATATCCTTAATGTATTTCTGTATGAATAATGGAGTGTTTCTTATAGCTTCTGGGCCAATTGGATGATTTGAGGCAGCGATTGCGACAGTGCGAAGACGAAAACGTGAAAAACGAAGAAAAATTTAGGGAAGAAAAGCACAAATTGCTGAAGAAATTGGAGCAAGCCGAGGCCAGAAACGAAGAATTAAGCCAATCTGTTCTAGAAGTCAGCAAACCCCTAATTCGACAATTGGACTCGCTTCAAGCGACCCACTGCATGAAATTGGCCAGTTTCGAAAAGATCGAAGAGGAATTAACCCTGAAAATAAGTAATTTCTACACTCCTTTAACGACCGTAAATTACAGCAAATTGTTTTGCAGCTGAGTTACAAACGAAACTACAAAACTCCTCCAGCTCGGAACGATCGATCAGAGACGAATGCGTCCAATTGCGCTCCAAATTTTCTGAGTTAGAGAGCCAGCTGGGCAGCAGTCGCCACAAAATCGAACTTTTAGAAATGGAATTGCAACAGAAACAAACCGAGCACATTATGAAAGAACAAGAACTTATCAACAAAGTCGAAACCCTAAACGCTTCGATTAAAACCTGCAAAGAAACCATCAGCGAAAAGGAGAAGGAAATCTTCGATTTGCAGCATTTATTAAACCTCGAAAAGGCTACTTCCGAGCCTGAGAAGAAATCAAACTTTGCTGTACAGGTAAACACATTTCCACTCAACTATTATATACTAAACTCAAGTAATTTCAGGAACAAGCTAGTTCCGATAACCAAGAACGTAAAACATCTCGCACAAGCAGCAGCTCCCCTACATTAAGCCTAGGCAAAGGCTCTGTTGCCGGCTCTATGACAGGTTCATTCTGGTCCCAAGTAAGCCCATTTTATCCTCTAAAATCAGCAATTAAAACGCCTAATTCCAGGACGAGCCGTTCGAAATCGGCGCTACTCCACGTTACACGAACATGTTCGAGATGCAGATGCTCCAGACGAATCTGAAGCAGCGCGACGGCGAGCTGCAGCAGCTGCAGTGGGAGCTGCACCGGCGGGAGCAGGAGCGTTCGTTATTGAATAACGAAATATCGGCCTTGTTGACGCGAGTGGAGGATCTGGAGAGTAAGGTGGTGGATCACGATGGTTTGAAGGTGAAGTTTACGGAGCTGGAGCAGCAGTATGAAACCTTGTGCCAGCTGTATGGGGAGAAAGTGGAGCAAAACGAGGAGCTGAAGTTGGATTTGGAGGACGTGAAGGATATGTATAAGAGCCAGATTGATGAGTTGTTGCGGCAGCAAAGGCGCAACGCTGCTGCTGCTGCTAGTAGTACATAAAGTATGAATTTATTTCTCTATGTGCAATGATTTAACTATATACAGGTGGGATTTTTAAACGTTTTCAAGTATTAGCTAGCACATTGAGTATTCTATAATTGTATTCTGTATATAAATGTCTATTTAACACTTTTGAAGTTCACGAATTAGAATATGACTGTGCTATCTACCAATTTATTGAATTTACTGAAGTAATGAGAAAATCAAAATCCGGCTTAGGAAAGCTTAGATAATAAAGATGTTGTTGTAATAGATCATTTTGTAGCTACGCCAATGTTTTACATCAAACTACTAGTTTTCTGTTATCATCCCTCTAATGGCTTATTCAGTAATAATATTCAAATAGGTATAAGGTTTATTAAGCTGTGATATATAAAATTTTGATATACCTGTAATTTGATGGTTATTACATTTATTTGTAAACTAAATTTTTAATCTAAATTATGTTGATAAATGAATGATTATAAGTGAAGTTTTACTTTGATTTTTTTATAAAATTTGATCTGTGTAGATGTAGTATCAAAAGAGTATCATATTAATCCTTTTCATTGTTATTTAATTATTCATTTTTAGAATTACATTTATTTTTTATCTGGTAGAATTTCATTTTTGAAAATTATTTGTGTTGCTGATTGCTAACAAAGGAAGAGCACGCGAATAAAAAAGAAGAGTTTTTGTTTAAATATTGGTATTGATATTTTTGACAGATGTCACGAATCTTTCACTTTTGACAACTCACTGACGTGAAAGTTGTGGTGATGGTGATATTTTTGTAATATGTCAAAGTTTTATATTTTCAATCAAAAATGTTCAGGAACAATATGTTTATAGTGTTGTTGTTTCAAATAATCGTTAGTGTACACAATGGGCATTGCACCCATTTGAAAGGAACATTCAAAACGAGTGACTTTTTTAAATTCCTGATAAAATTCGGTTTCCAGAAGACGGACCAACACCAGTCGGATTTCACTCATGGATATATTTTTGGAAATGTCACTTCCAAGCAGAATTTCTCAGTTCCTATTACATTCGCAGTATTGGACAGGCCTTACTTCCTAGATTATTACAAAAATAGAATAATGTTAGACAAAAATGAGGCTTGCAAGAACATGTTTGCAACCTTAAACACTAGAGCATATGATAGCAAATGCAGCAACAACGGCAAGGACTATCTCAGGAGGATACCCTGCACAAAAAACAAGCTTTGCATCGATGAAGATAACCCGTGGAATGTTGTTAAAAACCACCAATTTACATACGTTATACAGGATTTCAAACAACCTAGGTACAATATGTCTTTAAACAATACGTATAGTCACAATAATAATTTATTTTTAGTTTCTGGTACTTATCAATGGTGGCTTGTTATCACGATAAAACGTCATGTGAGTGGCACCACTACGACCCAAAAATTCCACTAGAAATCGAGTACGATATTTGGTTGGTAAACGGTAATCCCAATAGCTCCTCGACAAGCATTTTGTCATACCAATTCTCCTTCGATAGACAGAACACGTTAGAATTGTATTTGCTCTTTTGGCTGTGTTATATCGTTTTGGTACCACTGCAATGTCACGCTGTTAAAACCCAAAAACACCCTGTAACGAGGTAATTTTATTCACTTAGATTTTACCTAATTATCACTAATATTTCGTTGTATTTTTTTAGATTGTTTACTGCTAGTTTAGTTTTGGATTTCATTGCACTGTGTTTGATTCTCGTACATACATTAAAGTATGCTTTGGACGGTGAAGGTTACCCTAAGTTAGCCATGACTGGTGACATATTCGATATACTCTCACGGGTAATAAGAAAATGCTTTTATATCAAATGAATTTGTAATATTATTGCGCTTTTTTAGACTTCATTTATGCTGTTGTTGCTCCTTTTGGCCAAAGGATGGGCGGTCACTCGCCTCGAGTTATCGTGGAAGCCCCTCGTGTTCGCCATATGGCTATGCTATGGCATCGTACATGTGTTACTCTATGTTTGGAATTTGGTACGAATTAATATTCCATCTAATAATCTAATAGCTGTATAATCTTTTTGTTATTAGACCGAAGTGGACATTATAGAAGACATCGACGAGTACCAAACGTGGCCGGGCTGGTTGATAATCGTCTTCAGATCGTTAATAATGATATGGTTTTTGTACGAATTGAGAACAACCATGTTGTACGAACACAATACGCAAAAATTGAATTTCCTGCTGCATTTCGGTGCATCTAGTTTAGTGTGGTTCATTTACTTGCCTATACTAGCGCTGATAGCGCTCCACGTCAGCGCTTTGTGGAGATTCAAGCTTCTCTTGGGTAAGAAATAATTCATATCGAACTCTTCTCTTCGTTACGAAATGAATTTTTTAGGTATAACATACTCTGCGGATTGTTTTGCGTACTGCGTAATGGCTCACCTGCTGTGGCCCACTCGCTCTGAGCAGTACTTCCTGCTGAAGGGGCCGTCTTCAGCGGAATTGGACGAGCTGGATGAGTTCAACGAGGCTCCGCACATCGTTAACAATTCATATACATCGATGTCGAGCATCAATTCGTATGAGATTTGCAAGTACGATGATCCGCACAAGACTAAGTTGATCAATATCAGTACGTGAGCATTGGTAACTGCGAGATTGGCTTGATTTTTATTATGAATTTTTGTTGTTGTTTTAAGTCAATTTGCTCAGGAAAAGGAATTTCGCGTACCGGGGATGTTTTGTTTTGTACCGAATGCACTAAAATTTGTTTTGTTAGTTCCTGTGATATTTTTTCGAGTGGTGTTTCGTGAAAGGAAGTAATGTGATGTTACTTTCGTGTATATTTTTTATTTGTTTGATGTAACTGGTGAAATATAATAACAGTTAATTTTTGATTAGAATGTCTACGCCATGTATATTCTGTGATTTGACATTCCGAGCTGATGTTGAAGCTGTAATGTCGATGCGTTTGTATAACTGTTGTTGTTTCCTTAAATATTAAAGTAACGTAATTTTTATATAATGTACGTAAATAAGGAAATCGCGATATGTGCCAAGTTGTGAGTATTGATTGTTTTTTACTTTTCGACTAACAAAAAAGTTTGTACTATTTCAATGGCCAAAAAAAGTGATATCGATTTTTCTTTTCGAACTGATTTAATTAGGTGCATTAACTCTTCGTTTTTTTTAAATAAATTTGGCACATTTATGTAATTTGAAAGTAGATATACAGTAATCGAATCATGCGTAAATCGTTTTTATTCATTGTATTTTTAGAGGTAAAGTGAATTTGCACAGTTTTTTATAAATATTCTTTGCTCAATTGAAAAAGACAAGAAAGTTCACGTCCATTTTGAAACTGCACGTTCAGATTTTATGTATCAATGTTATAAATTTTTCACGTAAATTCGAAGCGTACTTGGTTAAATAATTAATTGGCTAATTTAATTCCCTTCGTTTTGGAATAAGTCCTTAAAATTATAAAATTTGTATTAAAATCTATTAATCAATTACGCTTCAATTGTTGGTTTTTAGAGTGTGTCTTAGATGGTCAATTTTAAAATGCCACATCGAGCAACTTAGTGTAAAAAAATTTAATGTACAGATATATTCTTATAAAAACACATTATAATTAAAAAGTGACGAATTTTTGTTATTAATCCTTCAAATATTAAATAATTCTTGGTGGTAGGTGAAAGAATTAAGTCCCTCTAGTGTTTTGAATATATTTTTTTAATACACTTTTATAATTTACAACGAAAGTTTAAAAAACCAAACTGAAAATCATATACATAAAAACAAAAAAATTATTGAGACAAATTGTGCTAATTTTGAATTGAGATCACATACAAAAATAAATCAACTAACATATTTATAAATATACGAAATATATGGTGCATTACATTAAAATTTACAATAAAAAATGCACGAAAATAAATGCAATTGTTAATACAATATCACAAAGTTATAATTATATTAATTATAAATTACAATTTTTTTTACCAAATTGGTTATATTTTCATTTTTATACAAATCGCTCGCATTTCTGTCCTCGTTTCACAGAGTAAACGTAACAAATTGGAAAATAATATGAACCTAATTTTTTAAACGGTTTCCCCAGATACCCGAGGTAGCCGGATACATTTTTTCCACCAGTAAATACCAAATGATGCACTCTTTTGCATAACTTTGCATCAGTAATTCTACTCGAATACCCGAAAAACTCGTCTAACTGGAAAATTAGGTTCGTCAATAATGACATTCGATGTATTACAATGATTAAATGCTATGTTGTCTATCGAAAGCTTCTAGTTGAAATCTATTCATTTTCTTTTTGTTAATTAGACGCTCGAATGAGCATCAAGTTAGAGCAATTTTAATAATACAGTTAAAAAAAATCAACGGCAAGATACCCAGATTGTTACAGTTTCCCTTTTACATCTCCATAGGGGAAAGACTTAACAAACTGGCTATCATACCTGGCTCGTTTACGATCAACACTCTGTATTGATTAGAGAATCAATCACTCGAATGATTCGCAAATTGCGTGGAGTATTGGTCGTACGCGAGCGTATAAATTTCAAGATAAAATTTGCATCAATGGAAGTCCTTAGGCTAAGAATATATATACAGGGCGTTACGCAGTACAAGATATGGGACGATAACTAGCGTACAATACAAATTATTAGGCGGCGTAAAGAAGGCTAATCGTTTTGAACCGACAGAACAACTGTCGATTTTACAAATAATATACAAATTAAATAACGAACAAGTTTGTTTTATGCTGTATGGTACTTCATAAACCACTGGGAGGAGTGTGTTTGATTCGTTTTGTCGATTTAACATAGAGAGGTAGAGTGAATTAGAATAGAACGACATTATTTAGAGGCAGTTAAAAGTACCTACAATAGTCGTAGGGTTTTCAAGTATTCTAAAAAGTACCCTTTCCCATTTTCTTTTTAGTTTTCGTATAAAATTTGTATAAATATCATTTCAGTCTTTATTATATGTCTTGTCCATTGATTGAGAGAATGCACTTAGATAATACACGTTTTTAAGTAGATCAGATACTTTTTTCCTCGTTTTAATACTGAATAAATAAAATTGACTGTGCCATATGAAGGATATCAATTTTGTGGGCTAAAATAAACGTATTTTTACGACAAAAAATCCAAGCAATGTTGATAATAACCCAAAAATAATCCCTCACTTCGACTGCGCAACATAGGAATCACTAAAAAAATATTTCAAATATATAAATTATGTATATATTTATAAAAGAAAAATAAATACCGCATGTCATTTAAAAAAAAACTTATCGAATAAAAAGTAGTAAAGTTTTGTCTCTTATCTCACGCCATCTATCATCTATATAGTACTTTTCAAATCTCTCTTGTTAAAAAAAGTCGAAGAAACTCGTCAATAGATTTGGTATTTATTTAAATTTTATGTTATAATAAAATGTCTTTTTTCTTCAAAGTACAAAAGAAACCTTCTGACGCATTGAGCAAGTAAACACCAAATATATTAATCGAAAACTCCAAAAATTACCAATGTTTTTTCACCATCATATTCATTTAATAATAAATTACCTAGCTAATCTGTACAGAACAGCGCGGTGTTAACGAGAGAGTTCATCATCTTCTTGGTTTACGAAAAAATCGACATATTTTTTTTTTGTTTTGTTACTTATTAAAAAAAGCGCTTACAAATCTTCGTCTTACGTACATTTTACGTCTGCTCCACGGTCGGTGTAAAAACGATATACAAAATGTTCCGATAAATTTAATTTAAATATTTAATTATAGACGCGCGAAAAGTCCATTCACTTCGCTCGGTTTCGTGCACGTCGAATTACCTTCGATTCAGTTCCGATTTGATTGCTGCAATACACACAATAATTTACGAAACATTACATTGATTTTGTTAGGAAAATAATAAAAGTTAGAAATTAGAAAATGTGTACATACCGTCTAAAATGTCCTGCTTCATTTTGGCGATTTCCTTCCTCATCTCTTTGACTATGTCGTTTTTGAGACTCTCCATTTCGCTGGGACCGATCGACAGTCCAGCTACTTCGGATAGGCCGTTCACTTTCAATATCGTCTCCTCTGAAGCCGAACCGAAACGTTTTCTCACCCCTTTCGGCGATTCCGAATTGAATTTCGACGCGTTGCCCGGCAATGTGTTCGTCTTCTCCCAAATCGCCGCTTTTTTATCATCGTCCTCTTTGTCCGGCACCTTTTTCTCCACCTGCAAACGAGCCAATAATCCAATTAATACGATAACTTGTAAAAAAGCCTTGTAATAAATCTCTGAAGAGAGTTATTAGGTGGACTTGAAGTAGATGAGCCATTGGCAATTCTACTACAGCACTTACCGCTGCTCTTCTTCTCGCCAACGTTTTGGCCATTTCGTCCATCATCGAAGCCATACTACCACCGCCTCCCCTTCCTAAAGTACCGTAATTACTGCTACCCCCGCTACTAGTAGAAGAACCGCTGTTTTCAGTGGGTGGTGGAGTATTCTAAAACCAACAAAAATCCAATTTTAGTTGATATTACAAGTAAATCCCAACCCCAATCCCACATCCCAATTTACCTTACTATTCCTCTTAAGCCTAGCGTTCTGCAATTGCGCAGCCAGCGAATTGATCTCGCCACCATCGCTGCTCTGCGACCTCGACATGCTCATAGGAGGCGGCGGCGGCGGTGGCGGAGCCGCTCCGCCAGCCGCCGGTGGACCGGGAGGCGGCGGAGGGGCCGGAGGAGCGCTCACCGTCCGCTGGTGCCCCCCGCCCGTCGGAATATTCTGCGGCGGGGACACGGGGCTGGGCATGGCCGGTGGGGCCGGCACCATCGCGTTCTGGTGCACCGCCGCGGCCGGGAGCGGTTGTTGCTGTTGCTGCGGCGACATCAGGTTGGCCGATATCCGCCTCTCCTGCAATATGGCGACGTCCTCGCGCGTCATCGTGCGATAGCCCATGTCCTCGTCGTAGTGCTGCGGTGGCGGCATCTGTTGCAGTTGCATTTGCATTTGGGGCGGTTGCTGTTGTTGCATTTGTTGCGGGGACGCGGCGTATTGGGGCGGCGGCGCCGGTTGCCTAACTATATTACTAAGTACCTGTACAATAAATCGATACAAATTAATTTATACAGTTTGCGATTAGCGTGGTAAAGTAGTTATTACTTCTAATGAATGAAACATTGCTCTGGCGAAACAATCGGCATCCTCCTTAGAGCTAAAGTTTAAACCGTAAACTTGCTTATTGTCTCTCCATTGGTGAAACGTGGATGTAGCTTGATTGTATTTCAGTCCTTTTAAAATGGCACAATTTATTACGACCTGCAAATAGAAAAAAAATCCACTTTACTACACTACTCCTAAATACATTGGCCCCTATTCAGCGCCCCATTTTAACGTTAAACACACGTTTAGAGCGTCTCTTTAACTTTTAACAAACTTTTAAAAAAGAGCGCTGTGGACTCCAATAAACTCCGATGAAAGTGCATACTTACTTCGTGGTCCTGGAGCTTCCTGCCGACGACCCGAAACGTCTGGTGCACGGTGTGCTGGTAGATGTGAACTTTGGAAAGACCCGAAGAAGTCCCCGATGGTATCCATTTTTTATTCACGTCATCGTAGACCATTACGCTAGCTCGGGCGCTGGCGATGGACTGTTCGCTGTAACAACAACAATGAGATAAGATACTGAGAAATACTTAAAGTTTGTACCTACGGGAAGAGAACAGTGCGGTATATTTGTTTGTGATTTCATGCAATACAAGGTAAATGTTGCTCCGAATAAATTGTTTTAAACTTACAAACAATAAAATCCAATTGCAAATTCGTTCGGAAAACACCACTCTTGTGTATAATAAAATGTATTTTTAGATTAACTCATCAATTAACTAAATATAGCGAGCGTATTGCTTCGTTTTTATTTTGTGCTTTGCAAACGATAGTTGTCGCATTTATAACACCTAAACAGTATAAAAAATTAGTGTATTTTCAAATAAAACATACGCTTACTTCATAACATACAAATTTTCACTCATGTTTGAATTTTAAGCGAGATTTACGGATACTTTAGTATCTACTTTTCGATTTTACAGAGATAATGGACCCTTCAAAAAATCAAATTTAGCCAATAAATTTATTGAATTTTATCGATAAACAAACAGCAAAAGAATTAAGCAACTCGTTTTATCTTAAAGTAAATAGGAGGGCGCGGCATTAATCACGAAATGATTTTTTACTTAGCAATATTTGCGCAAATTCTCATAGATATCTCAAGCCCCTATTAATCCAATCCAATATCCCCAATACAACATACGTTTATTAAAGAGTGTTTTGTAGGTGAAAAATGCTTATAAAAAAGTCTGCTTCACAATAAACTTCTACTAACTTGATCCAATAATAACGCGGATCTAACAGGCTCCTTCTGTGGCCCAAATTAGAGCGCCTCAAAGTGGCTCCGCTTCGGTACAAATGCAAAAACTCGGAGATGCTGTGTCGCCTGTAGGCGACGTTTTTCTCGCTGTAAAGCAGCTTGCGAAAACCGCTTTCCGTTTCGGGGAAATTCATTTTCAGCTCGCGACGGGCACGCTCTAACATTCATTGGAGTACTGAAGGTACGATTCATTGGCGTGGCGGCTCCGTCGGTATGATAATGCGCGAGGAAGTCGATAAATGATTCAAACGAAAATTCTGTAACAATGCTTTTTTTTATCGAATACTAAAAAAGTGATAAACTTGTCTGTTATTTAATTAGTGATAAATTTAAAAAAACGAACTATGCTTTGTATCGTGTTTGTAACAAAATTCCGTTGTTATTTATGTTGGAAAAAATTCCATTAGTGCTCGTATACTAACCATGCCCAATAATCCTCCCACCCTCTATTACCCGAACAATTTTCTACATTGCTACTCCTTCTAATGGGTAATGAGTTCTTCCTCAAAACCACACCAGTTAATTCCTCTACCAAATAATCCACCTCCTCGTACAGATCCTCTGTATCCCAGTTTTCCATAATTTTATCTTCTACACGAGACAATGCAACGCACAAACAACACTCGACTGTCTATTAAAAAAACAGAAAAAATAAAATTGAAACGAGGAAGTAGCGATGATAACGCTCATATGTAAGTACATACACCAGGAAGCGATACGTCGAGACCACTAGATTATCCGTGAAACGCATAGGCGTGCAAGATTTTTTTTTTATTCCATACAAATTCGTGTAAAAATTAAGGGTAGATTGTATGTAGCATATTCAACTAAACACTAATAATTACTTTAAAAATAATTGAAGCAGGCATTATAACATTTTATAAAAAATGTAGGTATTCAATACAGGAAAATGCATGCAAAATGAAGCATAACAATTATGCTTAATTAATGTAACACCTTTAAAATTAAACACAAAGCGTGTCATTAATAAACAAAATGTATATCATACGTAAACGTTTATTCACAGTTGAATAAAAAAAATGTAATAAAGTCTAGTAACATGATATGCCTATAGAGGTATTGTTGTTTTTGCTAATTTCAACAAAAACGGGTAATATTATTAATGAGTCACACCTTGTGAATTACAGGTATTCGAAATAATAATAATAATTACGTAAATTAAAATAACAATCATTCAAGAGTGTCGAGCAATGGAAATAGTACCTTCGTCTAACTTCTTGGGAAGCACTCATTTCGGCAAGACTGAAAAACAATTTGCATTTTTACTTAAAAACCGGATAAATTTTCTATACATACAATATAGTAGGGAGAAATGCTATAATAATAATAATAATAAGATAAATATTTCAAATTTACCGAAAAAATTTTTTGACATCTTTATGTCAAAATTGACACATTTTTTTTGACAGATGTCAATGACAGATTATTGACAGTAACAAATTATCAAGTTATTACAAAATAAATAATCTTTTTAATTCGCAAATAATAGAAAAAAATGCTACCTATTAATTTTTTCTACAACTTAGTTATTTTTATACAAATTTCAGCAGATATTTCCTTAATCTTATCAAAACAAAGTGTCCTATTACCCAACCAGGTATGCAGTTGCATTCGTTAAAAAACCGGCGATTCGCAGTAAAATAGAAAGTTATATTATTCATTGGCGTGATTCATACCTCACGCATGTCTGCGACATGGAATCGAAAAGAGCTAAAACAGAAAACCATCTGGTCCTTTTAAAAACGGATCGAGAAAAAAAAACTAACAGAAATTACCTACCAGATTTGTGGCGCTTTTAAAAAGCACGCGACAGCAGGAAAATAATGTTTTAAAAACCCCCATCGGCCTGTGGGCGAACTGGGGAAATTTCGACTCTATACCGAAGGCACATAAGGGTGGAAACTTCTGTCATTTACTGATATATAGGTATATATAGGGTTCAACACACCCAAAATGCATCCGAATCGATAAAAACATTTTCAAAATAACCACCAAAAAACCAAAGAATAACAAAAACAATCGACAAACGTTGCTATAAACAATCACCAAGCAATTATTACTGTCACTTTCCATTGTTAATAAATAGCAGCAATTAACAGAAAATATTAATTTACCGCACGCAAACTAATTACCAGCTCGCTAAATTCGGCAATCGAACGGGATTTTAACACATCGAATTCCCCAATTAATCGAAGGTAACGAGATAGCCACAAAAAAAGCCGATGAACTTACCTCATTTTCCTCTGTTTTCTGTTTTTTTTATTTTGTTTCAACGAAAATGCATTTATACAGTCTTTGGGTTAAGGACGCGAACTATTCGTGGCGAACACTTTGCACTTCCGCTGCCGTTCGGTGGATCAAATTTTAATGACTTCATTTAATTGTTTAATAAAATACGTCCGAAACGTTTGGTGAGTGTTGGTTCAGCGACGTACGCCATATTTCGTGTGCGACTGCGAACTGCAGCGGCACGAATCGATGCGAAAAAACCCGAAGATTTGACAGGTGACAACATCATGACAGGACTGCCAACTCTACATTTTGTGCCTCAACTACTTCTGTTATCCGATTTATTTTGGCATAAAAAGAAGAAAACCGCGTGTTTTTAAGGTTATATTTTGATTTTGGAAAATTTTGAATTTACAATGGGTAAAAACAAAAAGGATAAAAAGAAAGGCAAAGGCGCCGAGAAAACGGCTAATAAAACTGAAAAGAAGTTATCGAATAAAATGAAGAAGGAATTACAAGCGATTGGTGAAGTATGAGAATTGTTTACTCATCATACATATTTTCTAATAAATTCTATTACTAGGACGACATAGAAACTATTTTATCTCAAATAGAACAAGAGGAGAAAAAGAGATTGCAAGTAACAGAGGTGGTTATCGACCCACCGAGTAGAAGGCTAAATTTCAGTTTTATAGCTCATCCCGATAAAGAGCAATTGATATTATACGGTGGAGAATTTTATAATGGACAAAAGGTTGTAGCGTAAATACCAAAAATCCCCTTTAACCTATTATTATACATTTCAGACGTTTGTATATGGCGACTTATTTTTCTACAACATCGTAAACAACACTTGGACAGTAATCAAAGCTCCAAACGGCCCACCACCTCGTTGCGGACACCAAATGGCTGCCAGCTCCGCAAACAAAGGCCAACTGTGGGTGTTCGGAGGCGAATTCGCCTCCCCCACACAATCTCAATTCTACCACTACAAAGACCTTTGGGTGTACCATTTAAGCAACAAACAATGGGAAAAAATCGTATCACCCAACGGCCCTAGCGCTAGAAGTGGACATAGAATGATTCTAATTAAGAAGCAATTATTCGTATTTGGTGGATTCCACGATAATTTACGAGATTACAAATATTTCAATGATATCTATAGGTTCGATATAGAAACGTATAAATGGGTGAAATTAGAACCAACAGGGACTCCTCCTGCTCCGAGATCTGGGTGTTGTATGGCTGCAACAAACGATGGGAAAATATTAATTTATGGTGGTTATAGTAAAGAGAAAATCAAGAAAGATTTAGATAAAGGACACGTGTTTACTGATGCATTCTTATTAGCTCCCGATAGTAAGTAATTACGTAGTATTTTAGCTTTATAAATAACACAATTTTTTTATAGAAAACGACACGACTGGTTTAAAGTACAAATGGGTGCAACAAAAACTAGGAGGAGCATCTTTCTCTTCCAGATGCAGCATGCCTATCGTGCCAGCTATTAATAATTTAACTGCATACACTTACGGTGGAGTCTTCGATATCGAAGACGACGAAGAAAACCTCTCCGGGCACTTCTACAACGACTTCTTACAGCTAGATCTAGAGAAATTCAGTTGGAATAAAATCGCTTTAACTGGTAAAAAAGATAAAACCAAAACGAAAAGGAAAAAGGAAGAACTCGACGAAGGCAACAATCAAATGCTAGTGGAAGAACTAGAAGAAAAAGTAGAACAATCCACAATCTCTGATGATGGTGTATTTAAAGTAACCATAGGCCCAGCGCCTACTAGCTCTCAAACTAACATGTCTTCGGAAAGCTCCGGTGTTCCCGCATTATTCCAGCCTTCTCCTCGAATGAATTGCGGCTTGGCCATTAAACATGGCGTTTTGTACTTGTACGGCGGCATGTTCGAGGACGGGGACAAGCAAATCACGTTCAGCGACTTCTATTCGCTGGATTTGAAGAAACTGGACGAATGGAAAACCATTATCGCAGACGATACATCGAAATTAGAATGGCTGGGATCAGAGTCTGAAAGCGAAGATGATGAAGATGACGAAGACAGTGAAGAGGATGAAGAGTCTGATGATTCCAGTATGGAAATGAATTGATTTTTAATTTACAAGTAGTCCGGAATATTGAAATATATAACTGTATATTGTTCATATATTCTGGGACACTATATAAAAATATTAAAATAAAAAAAGTTTATTACAGCCCATAAATTACCTACACATATATTAAAACTAAGTATAGTCAAAATAATTTAAAAACACACCTAAAATTGAGCAAAATTAACCGGAGCAATTCAAACCGGACAACACCGATTTCTTTTTATTCTTCATTGTTTCGAGGAATTCAACGTTCACGTCGACTTCGAAAATATCCTGTTCTGCTATAACCAAAATCTTGTAATCCTTTTTCTTGCTAATCGTAGTAGACAGGTACTTAACGTGAATGATCACGGTGCCGTTGGATTTAATCCTACCTTCCCTGGGCTTCAATTCGATCTCCGGATGTTCGCAGCACACTTTGAAATTAAGCGGCGCCGAGCACTGCGAATGCAAGTACAGGGAGTCATCGTGCTTGTACGGAAGTATAAAAAATATCGTAGTGGGCGAAACGCGGCAATTTTGTGCACTAGTCTGGTTAAATATTACAGTATTGTCTTGGTAAAGCGATTGGTACATAACCGTTTCGTCCGATAGTTGCTGAATAATCGTTTGCTCCAAGTCCCTTTCGAGCGTCAACATGACTTGATAGTGCCTCAGGTATTTGATGAGATCGTGTATATGCTCCGGTGGTTCTTTATATTTAAATATATCTACTGGAATGCATTCACCTTCGATTTTTTCTTTAAGCACTTTCGCTATAGAGGGTATCTCGCTGCCGTTTTGTATGCAAGTTTCGCAAATTTTCCTGATCCTTCCTCGATCGGCTTCCGATCCAAATATAACGTTCAAACTGCCCAAATCGATGATGGAACTTTGCACTGATTGATTGAGCGATTTAAAATCGTCGTTGGAAGGCTTGTAGTTAATTGTAATGGTCTTCTTCTCTTCGGGCAACAGCACAAAGTAGCTAGGTGTTACGCTTAAATTCGGTTTCAACGAGTTAATCGATATGTATATAAATACCGGTAAGTTGCCGCTGTTTTTCGCGTAAAAATTCGATCTAACAACGCTTTTATTGTCCAGTTTTCCGATGGAATGCACGAATTTACAAGCATTATATAGAGTCAAATTTTGAAAGTCCACTTTCACCGATCCACCGTACCCGAATAATTTAACGCACTGCTTCTTGGTTTGCATAAATTGGGGATGCAACGAAATGAAATACAATTCGCCTAAAGCCGCTCCAATTTCAGTAGGAATGAACGATACTACAACCGATTTAGATTCGTGTGCATGTAGGGACATTTTCATGTTATACAACGGCTCGCTATCGTTACTGCAATCTTTCCTCAATCTGAATTGCCGATTTTGCATGCTCAGCTGCAAGTGGAGCTTCTTGGACGATTTGTTTCTGATCACGAATTCTTTTGTAACGGTTTTGCCCAGCTTGATGCAACCCCAAACTATGTTGCATTTCGAAGTTTCCAATGGTAATTTATCGTTCGTTAAGGAAGTTAATGCGCTGGAAGCTCTCGATGAAGGCCTCGAGGAAATGTCCAATGTATTTTTCGAATTGGTATCTCTCGTTGGAACATCAGAAGCTGTTAGCGAAGTATCAGAAGGCATCCTTAATTCCACAGATCGTTTACTTTGTAGGGTACTGGAAGAATCGCTGGAAGAGGTCGATGTTGCATCGATATTTTCTTTATTTTCGATAGATTTCTTATCGGTCGATTCCACCATTTTGTGCAGCTTATTGAGGATAGTTTGCACCGAATCATCCGAAGCCACTAATTTCGCAATAGTCGTTGTACTCAGACTTTTCTTACTCTCATTATTTTCCATCACAGGCAGCTCCTTTAAAGATTCCCTAGCGACATTCGCACCAGCACTACTAGGATTAAAAAACGAATTTAAATTATTACAATTATTTCTAAAGTAACCACCGATCGACAACTCTTCGCCGACGCTCATTTGAGTAAAATCCCTCTCTTTGTAATCATCATTACAGGGTATTTCGTACTTCTCCAGCCAAGACAACTCATCGGCCAATAGAGCACTGGCCGCTTCTTCTCCGGGTGTGAATCCCTCGTTAAACGAGAAGGAACTCGTGTTGCTTCTCAAAGCCTTCTGAACATCGCTAACAACATCATCAATATTCACGCTCATGTCGCTCAGTTTGCGGGAAATCTGGGCGAACGAGCTGTGCAAGAGGGAGTTCGAGGAACGAGGCGTAGACGAGTAATTCGGTGATAGTAAGTCACTTTCGCTGATCGTGCTTTCGTTTGGAACTGAGATCTGGCTGTCTGTGTCACTTATGTTCGGTTTGAGGTATTTTAATAAACAGTCATCTTGCGAGCTTGTGTGTTGTTTGGGGCCGTTGTCGTTGCGTTTCAACGTGGAGTAGATTTTGGGCTCGAAATTGTCCACGTTCATTGTTACCTGCGAATAAATATTTTATTAGAATGTGTATAGCCTCAGAGGTTGAAAAATGTGTATTTTATGCGTATTATGAATATTAGGCATTATTAATTAATAGTACAGTATACAAATTTATAACAAAAAACTTACACAAAAACTGACAGGTCCATTGCAAAAGATAAAAAAATAGCCAAAATTAATGGCGTTTCAACAAAACATAATATTAAATCGAATAAAATAATACTCACGTTTTAAATGAGATCAAATAAGCAGGCACATTTGTACAATATTTAATAGAAAATAGAAAATGAATGACCGTATTTCACTTTTCACTTTTCGAATCAACGGTCAAACAAAAACGAAAATACATCAATGTCAACAAACGTCAAAACAAGTACTGCCAACATTAAATGTTTGACTGCAAACTTTTTTGGTAGCTGTAGAACAGCAATAGTGAAGACCATCTTGATAAATATGAATAATAAAAAGAAGATAATTATTTGTTTATTTTTAATTATCGGCATTACATATTTTCAAAAACAGGTTTTAAAAATGTTTTAATGAATCCCAATGCAATCTGCATAAACGAAGTGGTATTACAGAATTTTACCTTTCTTATACCTTATGAATTCAAAATGGATTCCCACCGATTTTTAATGGAAAAAGCGAGCCAACGGGAGAGGATCAAGGGGCAAAGGGGACCGTCGATGACCTATTGTAAATAAATACATACAATTACGATATGAATCTAAAATTGAAGTAGTTATCGCTTGAAATCCACCCGTTGCCTTCCCCACTCTGCCCGAATTAACCTACGTCGTATATAAAACGAATTCGCCTCATTTTCTGTGTATTTTTGTTGCGCTATCAAGTACACAAGTTCGTGCGGCGATTGTTTATAAAACTCTCTAAAATGGCTTCAAGAGACCGAGCAACCAACCAATTGAATGAATTCAAAAAGAAAAACCAACAAGTGAGTGTGTTGCTATTATTTTGTTTTATAAGTTGATGTTAAATATGGAAATATGCGCTTATTTTTATAGATAATTAGATAGAGGCGTGTTTGTTTTGAGTTTTTAATAAGCCGGGAGTTTGTTGTTTGTTTAGCCAACTCATATAAATAATAAGCACTGTTAATATGCAAGGCATGACTTGATAAATACAAGTTATAGGTACAATGTGTGACAATGTAAGGAAAAGTAGAAAATTATGTTAATTAATTCTCATTCAATTATGATTTCAAAGTTCAATTTGATAATATGAACAACTTAAAAAAACCTACATGGAAACATTTATAAATCTATTTATATCACTCGTATAATTCATAAGAATATGTTTATATTTTTTTGTTAATTTCACCCAAATGCATTGTGTATTAAAGTGCATTATTAAAATTAAAGTGGGTCATGGGTTCGATCCAGATTCAAATTTACTTTCATCAAGTTAACCGGTTGTTTAAAATTTTTGGTTCATTATGCTGTACTCTTTAGAGTAATCGAGTTAATCGATTATTTATTTTATACAGTGTTATTAACTAAATGACCATTATTAAGTAATAAAAAAAAATAGCTCCGGTTTATCGAAAAGCTATTATAAATATCTTTTATTTACTTTGTTAAATGCAATAATTCGATTATAGCAATTTACTTGTAATGTAATAAATAAACGATAAATGCTGTGTAAATATGTTATTAAATTTGCTATTTTTACTTTATTATTATATTATGGAATGTGCCTAAACAATAAAGATAAGGAGAAGAAGTTATTTGTAAAAAGTTTAATGCAACAGTAAAGAACGTACTTTAATTGCTGAAAAAATTGTTAAAAACTATTTTCTCATCAAATTCGTCGTAATAAATTAACTTTTCAATTAGCATATAGATTTGTTTTAGTCACTTTAATTTTTTTTGTTTCTACAAGTCATTTTCATTTGCATTTTCAATCACTTTTTCCATCAAAACTTTTACAACTTAAACAATTTGAATAAAATTAATCATGTGCTTAATTAAATTAGCATACATAGGGATGACCTTCCGATACTCTAAAAGAGCATTTTAGCATTATTAGTTATTTACTCACGCAATTGCGAAAGATTATAATAAAATGCTTGGATTTTGAGGTTTTTTCGAAATGATATGCAAACGCAACCTTGAACTTGCCATTATTTAGCAATAATTTAAAGCAACCGGCAATACACAATCAGCAACATTTAATCAAAGACTAGATAAGTGTTTTTAATTTACACTATTAAAAACAGCACTGAAAAATAAACAATTAATACCAACAAAAAACCCCTTTTTAAGTCCTTATTTCCCCTCTAGGCCGAATCAGCAACCACAAGTTTCGGCAACCCAATCGGAGAAGGCTCAGCCTCCCTCACAGTAGGCGTCAACGGCCCCATTTTGCTGCAAGATCAAACATTCATAGACGAATTGGCCCACTTCGATAGAGAAAGAATACCCGAGCGAGTCGTACACGCCAAAGGAGCCGGAGCTTTCGGCTACTTCGAAGTCACCAATGACATCACCAAGTGAGTACCACCACTCGTTAAAATACCCTTATAATAAACTACTTATTTTGCAGGTACACCGCTGCGAAAGTGTTCTCGCAAATCGGCAAGAAAACCCCCATAGGGGTGCGATTTTCAACGGTAGGAGGCGAGTCCGGTTCAGCCGATACGGTCAGAGATCCCAGAGGTTTCGCTGTGAAATTCTACACCGAAGACGGCATTTGGGATTTAGTGGGAAACAACACACCTATATTCTTCATCAGGGACCCCATTTTCTTCCCCAGCTTCATTCACACGCAGAAGAGGAACCCGCAAACCCATCTCAAAGACCCCGACATGTTCTGGGACTTCATGTCCTTGAGGCCCGAGACCATGCACCAACTTCTGTTCTTATTCGCCGATAGGGGAATCCCCGATGGATACAGAGGCATGAATGGATATGGCTCCCACACGTTCAAACTGGTCAACAAAGACGGACAGGTCCACTTCTGCAAGTTCCACTACAAGACTGACCAAGGTATCAAGAACTTGGACGTCTCGAAGGCCGACGCACTATCTGGCAGCGACCCGGATTACAGCATTAGAGACCTATACAACGCCATCGCCGATGGTAAATACCCCACCTGGACCTTCTACGTGCAAGTCATGACTCCGCAACAGGCGCAGAGCTCGCCGTTCGATCCCTTCGATTTGACCAAAGTGTGGCCCCACAGCCAATACCCGCTCATCAAAGTGGGCAAGATGGTTTTGAACAGGAACCCCGAAAACTACTTCCATGAGGTAGAACAAATCGCCTTCAGTCCGGCTCACCTGGTGCCTGGAATCGAGGCTTCGCAAGACAGGATGTTGCAGGGGCGTTTGTTCGCCTATTCGGACACCCACCGACACCGTTTGGGCCCCAATTACCTGCAACTGCCCGTCAATTGCCCCTTCAAGGTGCGCAACTACCAAAGGGACGGTCCGATGAACTACAAAAACCAAGGGGCCGCTCCCAACTACTTCCCCAACAGCTTCGGTGGACCCGACAGCGACAAGGTGGCTAAATCTTTGGAGCCGCCTTTCATGGTATCCGGAGATGCCTACAGGTAATCTCTTTCATTCGAGAAATTTATTGTAAACTAATTGGTTTATGTTAAAGGTACGATACCACTGATTCGGACAACTTCTCTCAAGCTAAAGTGTTCGTTACGAAGACTTTGAGCAAGGATGCTGTGGATAGATTGGTTTCGAACATCGTTGGACATCTGTCCGGAGCATCTGATTTCATTCAGGAAAGACAGGTCAAGCATTTCAGGGCTGTGGACAATGCTTTCGGTGATAGGATTGCTCAAGGATTGAACACTCTGAAGCGCTCAAAGGCTAATTTGTAATTGTACGCTTAGCGGATTGTACTTCACAAGGTGTTTGTTTTCTTCTCTTTATACTGAATTATATTTTGTTATCTTAGTATTGGTTTTTATACTACCTTGTCGGCGATATAATAAGAATTAAAAAACGAACTATGTTTTAATTATTCGTAACAAAAAACCAACCTTAAGTTACTCTTTTTGGGGCTGTTGGTACAGTTTGAAATCCATGGGTTTGTCCAAACCCATAATTCTAGCGTAATGATGGGGATCATCGAAAAACTGCGGATCCATGAACAATGGCCTTCCTTTCGCAAGACATGTCGTAAACATTCCTGGTATATCAGGTACAACAACTTCGTTAACTGCAAATTCAGTCTGAAACACAATTTTGCTTTACTCTAAGTAATTTAATAAATTTACACACTATACCTGTTTCCTCATGCAGAGAAAATTTATGGTACTTGCAATATAAGTGTCTTTAGTTTCATTGTGTTCTAAATGAGTTACGTATTTCCTCGTAATGAAATGTAGGAGAAAAGGTGTTACGACTGTGAAGAATCCTACGAATGCATAAGTTGCGGCTATCACCGAAGCGCTACCGCTTTGAACTATTCCATTGTACAAAAAGGGCTGGGCTATAATGCCCACTATGCTCGAAGATAATGAAAATATCTAAAAAATAAATAAATTTAGCATGATTTTATTTCAATAATTAGGTTAGTAATACCTTTACGGCTTTAATTTGGGGCGTCAAGACGCCGTAATAGACGTGCTTTAACTGGTTTTTGGTATCTGTTGAGTACAATCTAACGTCTAACTTACTACTATTACATAAATAAAAGGACCTGCTGCGTGAGTTGCGAAATAACGAAGTATGGACGAAGCAGTTGTGTTGTGAATTAACTAAGTTTTTTAACAACGGCGTTATTCTTCTGCACACGTTCAAAGACATTATTTCTTTTAAATATAAATAACGAAATTTAAAAATTATAAATACGACTTAACCTCGCTTTAATGACATTGGTGACATTGACACTATTGACAGTCGTTAAATACAGGATGATTTTTGCGATGTTGCCAAGTTGACATATTAAGTTGGACTTGTATAGTGTTGAAAGCCAGTCACCGTTTAAATACCTACGAAAAAAGAAGAAGACTCGTTAAAAATTCCCACTAATAATTTGAATTTCAACTGATTCTAGAATTAATTAATCATGAAGGTATTTTCTTATGGTTTTTAATAACAATCTGAATATTTCCTTAGAAAAAAAACACTATAATAAACACCAATACAGCTAGTAAATATACGTTTCGCATTCGTGCGTTATAATTAAACGGAAAAATCGCAGATGCGTGAACGTCGATACATCATCTCCAGAGAGGTCTGGGTGGCTGTTCGCGATCCTCCGGTGGAAACGTGGAAGGAAAGAAGCGGCTAGTAAAGCTACAATTTCGAACCAACGGCTCAGTTTATCCGTTAGCGCATTTAGAATAGCATGCGCTCGTGAGCGCTCCCAACGCGTTTTCGCGCAAAAATGACTCTAATTTTTACCTGGTTGGTTTTCCTCGGGTTGAGCCAATTGTGTAAGTATAATTTGCATTTTTAATTTAAACAAAAATGGGACTTTTTTTGACTTTTTCATAAGTACCAACTATTATTTTTTATTATTAATATGCATTAATATTGCTTTAATATTGCATTAATATGCGTATGTTTTTGTAGTAATATGAAAAACAAGCTTAATTTATTTAGTTTCAATTATTTGAAACACTTTGTGAGAGTAAATGAATTGCTAGACGAGATTTTAATAATAGGTTCTGCATAACAGTAATCCTTTCAGGTTTGTCTTTAGTTCACCGGAGTCACGATTTTGTGCGTGGTCCGGAAAAATATATGCAAACTCTACTATAACCGTTAAAATATAGAGTAATAATTACGAATATTTTGATAATAAAAAATTAAATAAGGACTAGAGATTTTCCAGAAGATTAACTAATTATTTTCCAACTTTTAGTGCAGGCTTAAAATTGCATTTTTACGCGTTCTAATGCAATTCGTTAACACAAGTGCTAATATAAAATCGTACATTAAACCAAATTACGCAGCAAGAGCAATAAAATCCTACCATTACAGCATTCATGTCATTACCTACTAATATAAATTTATTATCATCTATACTCAAATCTTTCCAGAATTCCCCAAAGATTTCAGGCACATTAAATCAGCTATTTTTTGTTTAATGATCATCCCTGACCGGCGAATTAAATTAGTAACCAGTTGACGAGAAAACCGCATTAAAGCGATAAAAATTAGAATACATTCGCGATGTCGGTCGACCATATGCTTGCGGAAAACTCATTTGGTATTAAGATTATTTATTCGTAAATCCCATGCCTACGTGTTTTAAAAATACACCGGGCTCGTAAATAACTACAAGCGAAGAAACGTTGATGTACCAACGACAATAAATAAATGTATCTAATAAATATCACCGAGAGTTTTTGTCCAGCTGAAATTATTATTTCGTCGTGGTTTTTGGTAAATAAATTCCACCTACCTTTATATTGTTTATAGTTTGGATTAAATTCTTACACAAAACTTCATCTAAATCAAAAGCACTATACATATACACTTTCTTGTATTGAAACAAATTTATTTATGTGGATTTTCGTTTAGATAAAGGTGGAATTTTTTTCTCCTAAAAATAATAACACCGTGGGCCGTTCTTCCACATCGTTTTGGTATATATATCATCCAGAATTAACTTTATTTTTAGCGAGGAAAAAATGGAGGAAATTATCTAATTTTAAGTGGCCATTCTGTTGTCGTGACCGTAAAAACGAAGAAACTCGTCCGGGTTTTACGGTTTCCAACGGCTCGTAAACCACCCGAAGCGCACCTGTCGCCAATTTTACTATAAAAAGAATCCCCTAAAATACACGCCCGCCAGATCAGTTTGTTATTCGTCATGGGATGGATGGTTTTCCTATTGATTGCCCATTGAATTCAGATCGTTTTCGGTCGATTTGTGGTTGAAATAAATACTGTTTACTGTCGATACTTTCTTGCCGGTTACAAGTGAGTATTATGCACCCGGAGCTCGATAATTACTTATTGTAACTCGATTACTCATCCGATACACTCCGGTTAATTATGTACATTTTCCATGCGTTCCGAGAGAATAAGAAACCTTTCCAAACCAAACTCTACTTCAATCACAAATTTACAAACAATAACTGGTAATTATTCACTCAAGAACACTTTCCTACAATTGATATTTTCTTACATTTGAAATGACTATTAATCTAATATTAATTTCGGTATTGTCCTATAATTTTTTAACGAAATTATGAAATGTAATACGCAGATTAGAAGATTTTTTGATTAAATAATGCCCGGCCCACGCGTTGATGTTTACGATACAAACTTATATGGGCATTACGAAAAGAATGGGAAATTAAAAATAATTTCTTTTGAAATTTCGGAGCGTGGGCAATCGAAAAACTACAATAGAAAAGAAATAAATCGTCATTCGAATGATTTCGGTATTTATTACCGAAAATTCATCGTTTCTTAGCTGGGCGTCTGTAAATCTATACCTCATACTCTCCTTATTTAGCGCCTTGGGATTTTTTTCGACAAAGAGTTGGGTAACATGATGAAATTATTTCTTGTTATTTATTATTCTCAGGTAATTCCGTTGAACATAAAGGCTTGCAGGGGGTTTTGGATTCATCCTGCACAGGAGCTTCTCTACCTAGGATAAAAAATGGGAATTTTGTGCAAATAAAAACCCAAAAACTCAAAAACCTCAGCAATGCATACAAGGTGGCTGAATACAAATGCAGTGATGGCTCGAGGAGGCACCTATTCTGCAGTGGAAGGAAATGGATAGGTGGAAAATCGCTGTGTAAAAGTATATCAAATAAATCATACTCCAAATTAATCCCATTAATTATTCATTCAAATCTTTTAGACGAAACAACAATGTTACAATTTCCTGTGTATTTAGGCAAGTGTTCTGAGGATCAGAAAAAAAAATGCAAACATTTTTGCATGTTAATAAACGGAGAACCCATCTGTAGTTGTCCACCTGGTTTTAAAAGAGTAGATAATCAATGTAAAGGTACATTTTCAACATTATTTTAGTAGAAATATAAAGAGTTTATTTCCAGATATCATATCCCAAGACCGCATGCAAGCTGATGCACCAGATGACTACGATGATGATGATGAATACGATGAAGAATACTACGATGATTATGTTGAAGACAATGGGGAATCTAAAAAACCTGTCAAGAAAATTATGAAGAACACTAAAGAAACTTACAGTGATTACGATGAAGACTACGAAGAGGACTATGATTATGTGGAGAAGAAACTGCATGCAAACAAAACAAATCGACGAAATAAAGAAGATGGTTCAGAAGATAATAAACCTCACATTTCGATGGAAACGATACAACAAATCATCGACGAAATACGCAGAAACAGCAATTCGAGCAATAATTCGATTGTAATCGATTACGATGAATACGACTACGATGAAACTACAACAGAAATTCCTACGTTCACAAGCACCAAAAAAATTGACGAAATCAACAAAGACATCAACGAAGTAATAGAGAAAACTGCGTACCACAACAACCAACCAAACGACGATGATAACATTGATAACACAACAGAAAACGAAAAATTAACAACCACACTAACATATTCCTCTACTACAACACCCATTCCTTTCGCAAACAACGACGATTTACCCAACAATCTATCACCAATTAATAACTTCGATACCAACCGAAACCCTGTTGACAAAATAGACCCAAACGATCCCTTTATAATCGATCTAATGACCACCATTAGAAACCAAGACCAGCCCATAACTACAACAGATGAATTCCAAACGAGCACCAGAAAACTCGACGATAGAATTACCACTGATGATAACACACTAACCACAACCGAAACTTACAACGAATACGACACAGACACCGACGATTACGACACAGACGCCGAGAACATAGACAGGCAAGAGAACAAATGCGAAACCGGCTACACCTTGAACAAAAGAGGAGAATGCGTAGGTAATTCACCCATATTATCATCTACAAAATGGAGAGAAGTTTGATTCAAACCCCTTTCCAGACATCGACGAGTGCTTGCCAGAAACCAACCCTTGTTCTGACATCTGCGAGAACACAGCGGGCAGCTACACCTGCGCCTGTCCAGCAGGCTTCCTCCTGAACAGCGCCGATCCCCACACCTGCCAGGACGTGGACGAATGCGAGAACCACCCCTGCTCGCACCTCTGCATCAACACCGCAGGATCCTTCCGCTGCGACTGCCCCGAGGGGCTGACCCTGCGCGACAGGCAGTGCCTCAACCAGACCTGCTCCCAGGGCAGGACCAGGGTCAACGGAGTGGTGCAGTGCACCTGCGCTCGAGGATTCGTCCTAGGTAAATACTGTGAAGGATATTTTTGGTAGTCTAATTTTGCGTGTTGCAGGAGCTGATGGACGTTCCTGCGAGGATATAGACGAGTGCGTTTTGGAGCAAAATTGCGACCATACTTGCAGGAATGTTATTGGATCGTACGTGTGCGGTTGCAGGGATGGGTACAGGCTGGAGAGGGAGCGATATTGCGTTGATATTGACGAATGCGCAGGTAGTTGCAACAATTCGCTACAACCAGAACCAACTGGTAGTTTATTTTCATGGATACTTCCAGGTCTGAGCCACGGTTGCGACCAGTTGTGCGAGAACACCGCAGGAAGTTACAAATGCAAGTGCGACGAGGGGTACGAGTTTGCCAACGGCACAAACATTTGCGTGGACATAGACGAATGTGATCCTGCGAGGGACATGGACGAATGCAACCAGCTTTGCATCAACTACCACGGTGAGCAACCAGACCAAACAAAATGCATTTTTATCGACTAGAATTCCTGCAGGTGGCTACGAATGCGCCTGCCACAACGGCTACAAACTCTCCCCAGACGATGCCACTTGCGAAGACATCGATGAATGTATAACGAACAACGCTAATTGCTCCCACATCTGCGAAAATCTACGGGGTTCCTACATCTGCAAGTGTGAAGAAAACTACGTACTAGAAGCTGACAATCACACCTGCAGCATCCTGGATCCCTGCTTGGAGGAAAACGGTGGTTGTTCCCATGATTGCACTAATAAACACGGAGTGGCTGTTTGCAGCTGCCCCAAAGGCTACCTCCTGGAGGACAAGGATTGCTATCTGCACGACGCTTGCTTGACGAACAACGGGGGTTGTTCCCACGTGTGCGTCAACGCGAACAATGAAGCTCGCTGCGAATGCCCCGATAACTACGAGCTGGTCAATAGAACAACTTGTACTAGAATGAATTTATGCAATGAGAACAACGGGAATTGTTCCCACTTCTGCGAGTTCCTGGGCGAAGAAGTCAACTGCTCCTGTCCCGAATTATTCGTGCTGCGAAACCAGACGCATTGCGTAGAAGAGGATCCCTGCAGGAACAACAACGGAGGTTGTTCGCACGATTGCAGCGCAGATGAAGACTACAACGTGGTATGTTCGTGCCCGCAGGAGTTCTATCTGGCGAATTCCACAACGTGCGAGCCGCTGGATCCGTGCTCGAGGAACAACGGGAATTGTTCGCACATTTGCGACGCCCGCAACGAGAGAATTTGTTCCTGCCCGGCCGGCTTGCGGCTGAAAAACCAAACGCACTGCGAGCATTTCAATCCCTGTTCGGTGAACAACGGCGGTTGTTCGGATATTTGCGAGAACGTTTTCGGTAAAGCGAAATGTTCCTGTCCCGTTAACTACCGGTTAGATAGCACCAATAACTGTGTTGTTGTTGATCCGTGCTACGAGAACAACGGGGGATGTTCGCACTTCTGCGAGTACTTGGACGAAGAGGTATTTAACTACACAAACTATTTCGTGATTCTAGCTAATTTGTATTTACAGATAATTTGTTCGTGCCCGGATAAACACGATCTGATAAACGAAACGACCTGCGTGAGAATCAACGCTTGCTTGACGAACAACGGGGGTTGTTCGCACGGTTGTTCCATCGACAACAAAAACAACGCGCAATGTTCGTGCCCCAAAGGCTACGAATTATCGGAGAGAACATGCGTGCCTATTAACGTTTGTAACCAGAACAACGGCGGTTGTTCGCACATTTGCAGCAGCGTGGAAGGTCGCGTAGTGTGCAAATGTCCCCCAGGTGAAGCCCATTTTAATCTCTAATTTACCAGCAATATTCTACAAGCTACTTCTTATTGCAGGTTACGAATTGCTCCAAAAAACTTGCTTTAAAACCAACCCTTGCTCTATTAACAACGGGGGTTGTTCGCACGTTTGCTCCAACCGCGAAGGTGAAGCAGTTTGTTCCTGCCCAAGCGGTCACAAATTACTCGGGAAAACCTGCATGAATGAAGACCCTTGCTCCACCAACAACGGAGGTACTCATTCACAATTAATCTACCCTTAATTACACCCTTTATTAATAGGTTGTTCTCACTATTGTCGCAACAACGGAGGTAAACGAGAATGTTCTTGCCCGGCTGGTTATGTGCTAAGACCAAACAAGAGGATATGCAAAGAAGTGAACGAATGCAGAGTGAACAGAGGCGGTTGTTCGCACGGTTGCAAAAATGTTCCAGGCTCGTTCCAATGCACTTGTCCAATAGGCTTGCAATTGGACAACAGTAAGAACAAAACCTGCATGGACGTGGACGAGTGCTTGGAGAACAACGGCGGGTGCGAGATGATTTGCAGGAACTTCAAAGGGGGATTCAAGTGCGATTGTCCCGAGGGGTATTTACTGCAGGTAACCACTCATTTTAATTACGCTTGTGTAGTAGTTGGGTTGTTTTTAGAGGGATAAACGTTCGTGCAGGATGTCCAAAACAGCCCTTTGTCGCATACCTGTAGCTCCTCTTAACGGTGTTATAAGATGCTGGGATGATGTAGAAGAATCTTCCTTTGTACCAACTGGCACTAAATGCAACATTTGGTGCAACGAGGGGTACAAACTCAAAGGGGATTCTAAAGTAACCTGCAACGAATCTGGTAGCTGGGAGGGACAGGAAGCTCTTTGCTTAGGTAAGTACTCCAGAGTACACCAGATACATAGGATATTAGTTTGATTTTTTAGTGGCTACTTGCCCCAAACTGCCTTCGATTCAAAACGGCTGGTACTTGCCAGGAGTGTGCAACTCGGGCAGGACTTACATAGGGGAATCCTGCAGCGTTTATTGCAGGAAAGGCTTCACCATTCGCGAGGACGTGGAGAAATTTACATGCGATTCTAATATGAATTGGACACCTCTAGTTAGACCTGAAATGTTGTACAATGCTTGCACTAGAGGTAAATAAATGAGTTTGCTATAACACTTAGTGAATCTCGATTTTTAGTGCCAGATAATGTTGATATAAAGTGCCCAGAAAAAGGCCAAATAGACTTCGTTTTGCCTAAAGGACAGAGGTACATGTTCACCAAAATTCCCAGACCAGAAACCAACGTAGATTGGAGGTTAATATTCCTAAATTACTCCTCCAATATCAGCAAATTTAATGTATTTATTCCAGTTTTGTGACATCCCAACCCTCTTGGGGCATAAGATTAGAGACTACTCTACCAGCAGGTAGAACAGAAGTGCGTTTTACAGCAGCATCTCCAACGGATTTCAACAGTACTTCTTCTTGCCGAGTTATCATCAATGTTTTGGACAAGGAGGCTCCGTATTCTATGGGGTGTCCACAGAACATCGAAAGGCGATTGAATCAAGGGGAAACCACGCAACACGTTTATTGGAAAGAGCCTACTTTCTACGATAACGTGGGGGTTGTGAACGTGTACAAGACAAGGGTAATGTGGGGGAATTTGTGGGGATTTTAATATTTAATTGGTGGTTTTTAGGAACCGGGTAGTGAATTCGGTTCGGGGTTGCATCACATCACTTATGTGGCTAGCGACGAGGCTGGGAATAGGGCGTTTTGTCATTTTAGCATCGATGTTAGAGGTATTAAATTAATTATATTCCAGTAATTTTAAGATAATTTTGGTTGTTGTAGATGATTTGGACAATACTGTACAAACGAATTCCATTGAACAATACTCATCTGCTACCTACACGAGTCATAGAACAGCAGGGAAATATCGAGCTGTTCTAATTTGCCCTAATAATGCTGAAAATTCTAATAAGTATCATGTAAGTATAGGTTTAAATATTGATAAAATCGCTGGTAAATTGAGTTTTTAGTACACGAGTGGAAGTGAAGGGGGTTGTTATTGGAGGCACATGAAAGTAACCAACCCCAATGGGTCCCAAATTCCGAAAATATACTCAGAAAGTCGCCTTCCGGCTAGCGTGCGGCACAACAGAAGGATCCTCTTCAAGTGGAGCCGATAGAATTAAAGTTTCTAATACTTCAACTAAAAAATTATGCCATAATTTTTAGATACCTACATGTAGACATTTTATAAATGTTACCATTTGTTTATGGATTTTATTTTGTATCGAGTTTGAATTAAAAAAATCTTTATAAAAGCGGTTTTTTGGGGTAAAAGATAATGCGCGATGCAGACAAAAAAATTTAATAGCAAGCAAAATTTACTATAATAAAATTCGACTAATCTTAAAACAAAATTTCGTTTGAAAGACAGTCGGCATAAAATTTATCTAAAAATACAATTTTATTAGCGATCTCAAAAGAGAAAATAAACACAAACCAAAATTTAGTCAACACACAATTAGCGGAAGGCACTGGATTAACTTTGCGACCCCTAAATTTTGGTTTATAATAATTAGTCTAGTATTCTAAAATAATTAAATTGTCTTTTTAAACGAAAGGAACAGCCTTAACAAGGATGGATACGAAGATATATAATCACTGGGATTATGGGCAGTTTTTCGTAGATTCAACTGATATAAACTCTTGTGCTACACTTACGAATTCCCTTCGTAAACACTCCAAATTCCATAACGTAATATTATCCTAATTAAACATGAATACATGGTTGATGAAAATGTATATAAATGCAATATAGATATTTTTTTAAATGAGACTTATACATTCAGTACTTAATAGCCAAGAGGCAAGAAATACACACCTAAAATAAATTGACTAAACACTAATTTACGTAAGGAAAACGAAGTTTTTCCAGATTTCGATGATAGAATGTGAGATACTTTTGAGCAAAATTACGATTACTTAATAGTAAGTACAAAAAGACAAAATTCGTTGGTAACTAAAATTGAGCCAAAGAATCTGAAAAAACCAACGCCAAATTAACAAAAACTTAATACAAATATTTGTAGATATAAAATACGGCACTCGCACAACACAGAGAGCAAGTTTAAAAACCACAAAATCGTGATATATTAAAAAATAAAAAAAAACCATTCATTTTGTACAAAAAAAACAACCTCTCCTAGAACCACAAACAAAAAATAAACTCATTGCTTCACATTAAACTGGATTAATCTGGTCAACATGCTCATTATGCACGGTATTTGCTTCTGGCGGTGCATGGTGGGGTCAGTTGGCACGTTACTTTCAAAATGAATCGCCACACGCTGAGACACAAACGTCAACAGGGTCACCAGGTCCATTTTGAAAGCATTTTCCTCCAATTCTTTGACTAGCGACTGCACGAACCACGAGCCGTGGGTCGTATTTCTCCAGGAATAATACCCTAAAAATTATATTCGATATATTTCTGAACTTTCATTGTAATCTTCCAAAAATGTACTCCCATTATGCGAGTATAAAAGCATTGCGTATCGTTATAAAATCCACTAAAATAAGAGGAAATGGGAATGATAAGGATATTTTTCTAACGCGAAGGCAATGCGAACATGTGTGAATGTTGATAAGACTCGTGAACGTGCCGAAAACCGTAAATTATTGATTCTAATAACAAAGACAAAATTGTTAATTTCTTATCTCCATATATCACAATGTACAATATAATAATTTGGGGGAAAAACAGCAATATTTCGCTTGCGAAACCTTTTATCGATTAATAGATAACCGATTTATTAATAGAACATTGTCTCATACACTTTTAATTATTTATACATATTTTTCATTTTGTATGTATACATCCAATCAACTTTAATAAAGACTTTTTTAATTAGTTGTCATTTGCTTCGAAAACAAAATGTTATCAACATGTAAATAACCGGAATATTAATAATCGAATATTCCTGCAATTTTTCTTATGTGCAAACTTTCTTCCCTAAATTACTCTTACCTCTACAAGTGGAGTACACGACGAGGAAATCGGCCTGCGCAGGAATTTTGTAATTACTGTGGATCTCTCCGTCGGTCTCTGTACGACTCAAGGTTACCCCCTTATCTAGTTTATCTCCCTGGCAAGCTTGCAGGAAAAATATTTTCGGTTTGCCTAGAAACAAGGATATTTAATAATACACTATTTATACTTTACGACATGTACAAACCTGCAAGAGTGGGACAAAGATCCGCTCTGAACAAAGACCACAAAGTTTCAGGTACATACGACCTGTCTTTTGCGTATATTATTCCGCATTCTCCGTGCGATAAGACTGTTATTAGGAGACAATCTCTATCGGAATGGTCCTCTTGGGCAGCTGTAAATATAAAATAAACATTCAGAATGTATTACTTGCTTGATTAAAAATTAATTACTTACTTCTTCTTACGCGGTCTTCGACATCGTAGGCAGTTAGGTCTTTGTAAACGTGCACATCGAACTGCAAATTGGCCAGGCAGCCTTTGAGCTGTTTGCAATCAGCCTCAGTGCCTGCTCTGGGTTTTAGATTGCCACATTCGAAGTTTTCGTGGTTGAAGATTATGGCTAGGCCTCTTTTCCTGTGGTTCATGTTGTAGTGGGTGGCGTTTCTTTCCACTGGCATGCGAGCCACAATCTCGCCATCGGGAATACTAAAAAAAATTTATTCGTTAATAATTGATGCAAAAATTTGTCATTTGACAATTGGAACTGTCATTTGACAGAACTGACCTACTGGGATTATGAAAAGTCTAGCCTGTCTAGCAACAAGTTGTTAAAATATCATGCAAATTAAATGAGATTTATCCTTGACAATGACTAATTTTTGTGGGTTCAATAAACTTTGGTGTTTTTTAATTAAAATAGTGATTTTTGATGTTAAAATTATTGCAGCTGTCACTTCCAAAACCTACTATTTCAAAACCGAAAAAACCTATCCCAATGCCTACTTGTAGTATTCAAAATCTATCAACAAGTTGTTAAACTATTTAGCATACAAATCGAGATTTATCCTTGGCCATGGCTAATTTTGGAGAGTTCATTAGCTCGCTACCCACGTAATATCGCGTAACGTGGTTTGTAGTTTTTAAAAATCTTACCCTGGCCTTCCGCGTGCATCTCGTTCGTCTGGTTTTTCCTTCCTTCCGAAACACTGGCCGTCTTCGGCGTCCACGAAATTCTCCTCGACCTCCTCCACGCCGTTGAAACCGTTCCCAGCTTCGTCCAAACCGTTCGCTCTATCCATGTTCTAAACACTCATTTAATTCGCAACACAAAACCGCAACAAAGGGACTCGAAAAAACACTGTTGTTGATACGCTATGTCAAAACACACACCTTACTTTCGAAGGTGCTCGTCGGTGGCATTTGTTTTTGTTATTCGTTTTGACCAATGGAAACAAAGAAACGCGCACTCAGGATTTCAACCAATCGCGTATCCGCTGGCTATCTGCCACCGATGGGGAATTTTATATTCTGAAGTTGGTCGCTTGAGTCACTACTGTCAACTGACATTGACGTTACTGATTTTGAGGTTATTTTCCTCATGTGTTGATAGATTTGTTATTAATACGCACATTTTGTAAATTTCGACTTACTAAAGCGAATTTACCATGGCAAAAAGTTTGAGGAGTAAATGGAGAAGAAAGATGCGGGCCGTCAAGCGGGAGAGGTACAGTAAAAAAGAATTGGTGCGTTTGAAGAAAACCCTAGGGATTGAGGATGCCCCGGAAGCTTCATCTTCCAGTAAACCAGACGCAGATATGTCGGAGATAATCAATTTCACTACCGTTGAGGAAATCAAGCAGAAACGAAAGGAGAAAGAAGAGGAAGACATAATGGATGAGAGTACGATAGAAGATATCAAAAAATTCAATCCGAAGACTTTGAGAAACGAAAACGGGGCTTATCCGGTTTGGGTGCACCCCAGAAAGATCAGGAAATGCAAGAAGGAAAAGAGCAAGAAGAAGTCGAAGGGCAAAGTTAATAAGATTACGAAATAAATAATGATACAATTTGTTGTTATAAACTTAGAATTAAGTACGTTTTGTTACTTATGTTGTAATATATTTAATTTAAGAATGGGAAATGTTTTATTAACAATTACGAATCTAATATTACAGTTTGGCAGTGTTTAAACCTACAAAATTCGACTTATTGTCTTAAAATGGGAGTATATTTGTGGAAAAATGTTTACTCGTAAAAGTACAACTTACTTAACAATATCACTTGACACAGTACATTAGCTAAAAAGATTTACAATATACACATTATTTAATCTAATTTATCAGTCGCGTTGTGTTCACATACAAATTTTATTGTAAAAGGCACATTTTTTCATTCTATCGTACTTCACCACCAAATCGTCCACTTTCTCAGCTTTCTTCTCTATTGTGTTGAGCTTCGTTTCAAACATATGCATATCGTTCTTGTAATTCTCCTAAAAAAAACCCAAAACAATTAGACAAATTAATTGTTTTTTAAGCAAACTTAATTACCACATCAATGATTTTATTTTTTAAATCACGCATATCTTCTGAAATGATGTCTATATCTTTGTACACGTTCTTGAGGTCATCTTGAGACACGTCGTTCTTGTGACTCTCGTCCATCATCTAAAACAAAGCAGGAAATTATTTAATAATCTACTAGTGTATTTGGAAATAATCACCGTTTCCAGTTTTAGTAGCCTCTTATCCAGCATTTCGAACTCCAAATCTTTCGCTTCGATTCCCCCATCACTCCCATCATCTACAAAACAACTCTATACACCAATTCAAGCATTCTACAGCCAACAGTTCACCTTCTTTCCTGCACGTTTGCCCGTCCTTCTGCAGCACAAAGTCCTCCTTGCACTGGCAGGAGTAACTTCCTGGAGTGTTGTAGCAAATTTGATCGCAGGGCTTCTGCTCCCTGCATTCGTCGATGTCCCTTTCGCAGAAACGGCCGTCGAAGCCTGCAGGACACTTGCAGGTTTCCTGCTGCACGCACTGGCCTCCGTTCTCGCAGGCTCTCGAGCAACGAGCTAAACCAAAATTGGTCAATTTATGATTAGTTGAGCAGGGATTTACTTACGGATTTTTAGGTCGTTTTCGCATTGGGACCCGCCAAAGTCTTTGGGGCAGCTGCAGGTGTCTTTTTTGATGCATTTGCCGTTGTTTAGGCAAGGTTTTTGGCACGTGGCTGCAATATAAATTTGCTGTTTAAACTTAAACTACAAATAAATGTGGATACTTACGAATAGGAACAGCCAATTCGCATTGTTGGCCAGCGAAGCCTCTGAGACAGGCGCACATTTCCGGTTTGACGCACTTCCCTCCGTTCAAGCACGGCTTGCTGCAACTGGCTGTCGAATAAGAAATTTATTGCGCTTTAATTTACCACAAAAGACTCTTAGAAACGCCACTGTAACGCATCAAGATACCAGCGTATCTACGCACGAGTTGATCTGCTCGCCATGGGGAGAAAAAATTCTCGTGTAAGAAAATTATATTCGATCATCCGTTGTGTCGCCCAAGGCCCGCTTTTATTTTTGTTCTTTTCCCGGTTTATTACGCCCCGTTTTTTACCCAGACAGTCGGGAATGATGGACGAGCCCAGCGCAAAAACGAATCGCAATTATACCATCTGTAATTTAGGGAAGAGCTCGATGGGGGATGATTAATTACCTTTGTTGCATCCGTGGCTCCTGTTGGAGATTTGCGTCCAACCCGGGCAGCACGCGAAGACTCTTTCATTGGAGATTTTAGCCGGGATGTCTTTGTAGTGAGTTTCATACACCAATCTAATATAAATAAATTAATTGTATCAACAGAGGTGGTTTTGAATTAAACATATTTATTAATACCTGACTCCTTTACAGATCTGGTTGCCCTGGCAGCGGATCACGTAGTTCTTGTAGATGGGCTTGCAGTAGGTTTGCCTCGTTTTGGCGGGCTTCTCGGCGGTTTTGGAGCAAACGTGTCGCCTGCAAACCGACCGGATTCATTACCCATCGATCGAATTCGTGTCTGCGATAGGCGCGCAAAGTAATCGGCTATGCACGAGTTTACTGCCACTCGAAAGGCCGTCGTAAAGCAGTCGATGGCTCAATAACGATCCATCATCGATGCGGCACAATACTGGCGGTATCTCGTTTCGAAATCTTAATTGCTTCAGTCGAGTTGTAATTTTCTAATAACTCTATCTGAGCGTGCTTTCGCCGGAGTGGAGTTCGGTAGAGAATATAAATCCGCGGTAATGGTGAGTACTGGAGCGGTAAAGATAAGCCCGAATGGTACTCACCAAAGGTGGAATTTCAACGCGAATGGAATTGGAGGCTAGATTAAATTGCGAGTTGCGGTGAATTGAATTGAAGAATTGCATTAGTTATACAGATGTGGTTAAATCTATGAGAATTCATAAAAAATGTCAATTATCTCAAAAAGTAATTGAGATAGAGAAACTGTGATACCATCATTTTATTGAAAAAACAATTGGCTATAAGTTTGGAAGAATAAAAAATGTCGAAAAAACGATAAATTTCCGAGAAATTTTGACTTTTTTGTTATAATGTACATGAAAAAAAAAAACACAAATTTCTAGGGCTATTGTTTGAAAAATCTTAATTATCTCGGAAAATAATTTAGATAAAAAATCCAAATTTTCACCATTTTATTGAAAAAACAATTGTCTACAAGTTTGGAAGAATAAAAAATTTCGAAAAGACCACAAATTTCCAAGATAATATGACTTTTTTGCCATAATAAAATAAAAAAAAATTCTAGTGCTACTCTTTGAAAAACCTCAATTATCTCCAGAACTAATGGAGACAAAAAAATGAAATATACACCATTTTACTAAAAAAATAATTATCTACAAGTTTTGAAGAATAAAAAATTTCGAAAAGACCACAAATTTCCAAGATATTGTGACTTTTTTGTCATAATAAAATAAAAAAAATTCTAGTGCTACTCTTTGAAAAACCTCAATTATCTCCAGAAGTAATTGAGATAAAAAATTAAATATACACCATTTTACTAAAAAAACAATTATCTACAATTTTGGAAGAATAAAAAATTTCGAAAATATCACAAATTTCATAGATATTAAGACTTTTTTGTCATAATAAAAAAAAATTTCTAGCACTACTCTTTGGAAAACCTCAATTATCTCCAGAACTAATTGAGATAAAAAAATGAAATATACACCATTTTACGAAAAAAACCATTATCTACAAGTTTGGAAGAATAAAAAATTTCGAAAAGACCATAAATTTCCAAGATATTATGACTTTTTTGTCATAATAAAAAAAAACAAATTTCTAGTACTACTCTTTGAAAAACCTCAATTATCTGCAGAACTAATTGAGACAAAAAAATGAAATATACACCATTTTACTAAGAAAATTATCTACAAGTTTTGAAGGACAAAAAATTTCGAAAACTACCCTAATTTCCGAAATTTAAGGGAAACCCACAGACCCTATTGAGTACAAAATTGCACTTTTCTATATACATCTACTACTATTTTAACTAATTTATTCTAATAGACCTAAAAATAGTCCCAACAGGAAGATCCCTAATGCTCGATTTCTCTTAGGAAATATCACGTCTACTACCTAAAATTCCTAAACGAATGGCCGGATCAAAGGGAATAATGTACATAAATATTGTAGTTCGTTTGCTTGTTTCTAAAATAATCGAATCGTGAGTTGCCCGTTCTTTCGAGCCAAACTGGTTTCCATTAGATTTCATTCCGTTTAGAATTTAAACTCTCTCCGAAAACGGAATTGAACCGTCGAAATTGTACAGAAACAAAAAAAAAAACGTTAATTTGTCGGGCGCAGACCGGTCACGTTCGAGACAGCTGTCAGAGAGGCCTTTCGTTATCCAAATTAAACCCAAAAAAACAACCCCACACACACCCAACTCAAACCACCCTTTCATACACACTTTACCTACGCACCAACCAGGTTGAATTCGCTACTTAGCTCCAATGTAACGGGCATAAATCAATCGACGGGCTAATAAGCGCATAACTCGCGGTAATTTCTGGGGCTCCCCATCTCGCAGAGGCGATTAATCCCGCGATAATAAAAACGTTGTCGTTTCGGAACGGTCCGGCAAACATTATTGATATGCGTCACGTTAAATTGGTAATCTCCAATTAAGCTAACGGCCCGCTTTAGAGACTTTAAACAACTTTTTTACGATCGCTCCCTCCCCGCCAAGATTGCATCTCGATCGTCGCATGCAGAGGCAATAAACTTAATTAGTACATAAATTAATTTTCGGGCGAATATTTTTAATGCCCCGGATTGTTTGCGTATTTTTTTTCAAGTTCGATGGGCGGATGAGCAGTCGACTGGAGTGATTTATGCATATATGCACAAGGGTTTATTTGTGCATAATAATTAAGATGTTGTTGCTGTTGGTATTATTATAATCGTTGTATTTAGGTGGATGTTGGATTAAATGGCGAATTAATTTGGGAAAAACATCTCTACTGCAGTAGAGATGAACCATGGTTCATTGCAGTGTTAATAGTTTGATCAATTTTGATCGGATAAATCATTAGTATTTTGCCTATTAGCATTAGCTAATATTTTATAGAAATGGGACGCCACTGGAATGGATATTTATTTAAAACGAAAGAATTGTATCGAAAATTTGTGATTCACGGAGGAACTAGTTTTTAGGTTTATGAGGTGGAATTGGATGATTTATTACTTTACTTTTTTATTTTGTTCTTGGGTGTTAGTAAAGAAAGACTTATATTTATTTTTCGGGGTGCGTTTATACACCTTATTTGATTTAGAAGCGGACAAATTTGAATTTGGGCACTATTATCAAAGTTTTATTAACAATAACGGCTAATAAACTTTTGAGCTTACAATTAGTGATTTGTGATAATGAAACAGTAGTGGTGTATAGTAGGGTCCCAAGAAAGGGCGCGTTAGCGCCCTTTCCAACCTTTCAGCGAGTCAATTTTGATATAAAATAACATCAGTAAGCCCAGAAATGTGTGTAAAAAAAAGGTTTGATACATTGCGCCCTTAATAGTACACCAATTATCAATAATATCCAATTATTGCTGATATATTTTTGTTTGTGTACATACATTTTTTTATTAACAATGCACCTCACGTCCCTGGAATTTTTTACAGACGTGCAAATGGCTCTTTGTCAGCGCGAACTACACACGAGCACTTAAACAATCCCCGGCCGGATTGATAACTTTACGGAGACAAAAATAGCGTAATTGTAAACTTTGTTCGTTTTCCCGGAATGTCACGTGCATGTAAGGGTGATGCATTTCGAGAACCGACGACAGCGCGTTATATACAGGGCGGCCCAACATAATAATAGCCCATAAGTTCGATTGTATTTTCTAGTTGCGACATCGGCATGAACTTTACATTTAGATAGTATCCAATATGCGAGTATTTATGGCATTTTCCTTGCCAACTCGAATCATACGGGGCGCCATTGCACGATTGCCCCATTGTTCAAACACGGAGCAATGTTGTGTTAAGTTTAGTCACTGCGAATAATTCGAACGCAATATTTATCTACCACTCCTTGTATGTATACACTTTGAATTATTATTACTGAACAAATACTATAAGAAAAACTCCCTTAAAGAAATAGTAGATATAGGTACAGACTGATGGGAATAGCTGTAGACTTCACTTATTCCAATCGCTCTGTACCTATGCAAAAATCATCAATGGAGAAGACCACGATGTGAGATACGCGGATTTCGGCAAAAGATACGATTAGAAATGATTTATTTAAGCTCAAAACCGTTTTCAGTTGCTCAAAATGTGTTATAATTAAAAAGTTATAGCCCTTCGAAATTTAAAAATTTCGGTTTTGACTCATACCTTATCAACCAATCATAAACCACTCACGTCTTGTTGTATAGTAAATAGTATGAATTTTCGAACGCAGTAATAAAGAATACACAAACGAACAAAAATCAAACTGTCATTTGTCAAATTTTTCTGAAAATTGCACAAAACAAATTACACGAATTGCAGTTCGGCACAAAACACTTTACTCATAATATTGAAGTTGACAAGAATGTTGCCAAATAAATTTTTCAGGACCATTATTTGTGTTTTTAACACGAAAATCGGTTACAATTTATACAGATGAAGATGTTATTTCTATATTAACATATCGAATTATCCATTAGGTAATGGAAGAAATGGATAAATCAGAAAATGTTTATTGCAATAAATATACAAAAAACGCACATTTTGCGGAGTAAAGAAGAGTAATAGGAAACGTGGCAAACTTGCTAAATGTGACTTCTCTTTGCAACTCTCGCTTAGATTGGAGCAGAGTGTATGACAATTGTTTGACGTTTTTCAAACTTTAAAAATTAATTGCGGCCTTATTTGGCCACAGAAAAAAATAAAAATTTCATTACGCGCATTCTTAGAACACACGGTTTTGAAAATAAATAATTAAAAAAAAAGTCGTGGTCTTCTCCATTATAATGTATATACATTAAATCTACCCTGTGTATTTTTAGTTGATAATTGCTACCAGATTCCCGTGCATTATAATCACAGTGGGTAAATAATAACAACACAGCCTTGTTTGGTATAACAATAACAATACCAACAGGCCACTCTTGAATATTGATGAGCCGTCGGAGCGGCGCAAAAAAGAAGAAGCCAAACGAAACAATCATCTTTCGATGGCGCATGATGGGAAAATCGCAACCGCAATCGATTAATCAAAAATTCTAAAAAAATCTACCATCAGTGTGCATACACCGATTTACCCGGGAAATGGGAGAGAGCAAAACCGACTTATTAATCCAATTAAATGAGATTCGCGTGCGGCTTTTCGGCCGGTATCTGAGGCATTTAATCGGCACTGATAACGACCGAAGACGCGTTAATCAATATGTATCGTACGATCGTTGCATTTCGTTGCATAGTGCAGCAAATAAATTGCAAAGAACACGCTCGGTCTTGACAATGCGCGATATTCCTCAACGCCCACGTATCACAACGTACTGACATAATACAACTATTCTATAAATAAATTACAAGTAGATATACTGGAAAACAATCTACTATTCCCTGTTCTATATACAGCATGTCGCAGAAAGGTTGATGGGACATGGTTTAACTACAGACACTTTTATATCTTATGGGACACTCTGTATATTTTTGTATTTATATAATGTCTGCGTGTGTATTTTCGTGCGCATTTTACCGCGAAGACGGGGAGCATAGCAGCGCTTTGAAATATCGAATGTGGCTGTTAAATAATTTAATGCTCGAAAACATGTCGATTTCGAGATAAAGTTTCGCTTGTAAACTCCGCTGGACGTCGATTTGTCCGCATAATTCATACCGAAACTCCCACTGGGTCGCACGGTGAAACAATATTTTCACAACTTTATTTCGTATGAAAAACTGTCCCTAGACGAGCATCGATTGGCATACATTCCGTTAGAAAATGAAAAAGTCGTGATTCTAATTCCGCAAATCGCGATATCGTGAGATCGAGAGATAAATCGCGGTGTCTCACGATATGTCGTGAGACCTGGCAACCGTGCGTGTTTTCTTCTTTATTATACCTCGAAGTACGAATTTGCAAATCGGACGAACTCCAGCAAATTCGTTCGAAGTGCGCAGAGATGCGGCAATTACCGTTTTAATTAGCAGTTTGGTCGCAATTGCATAATAAAAACGATAGTTTCACTCGCTTAAAGTCGAGTTTAACTGTATGAAGAGATGGGAAATGCTTTTTTGAATTGAAACGTTCCAGTAACGATTCCTTTGCATTTTATACTAGTCAAATGGAGAAGACCACGACTTTTTTTTTAATTTTTTTTTCAAATCCGTGTGTTCTAAGAAGGCGCGTAATGAAATTTTTATTTTTTTCTGTGGCCAAATAAGGCCGCAATTAATTTTTAAAGTTTGAAAAACGTCAAACAATTGTCATACACTCTGCTCCAATCAAAGCGAGAGTTGCAAAGAGAAGTCACATTTAGCAAGTTTGCCACGTTTCCTATTACTCTTCTTTACTCCGCAAAATGTGCGTTTTTTGTATATTTATTGCAATAAACATTTTCTGATTTATCCATTTCTTCCATTACCTAATGGATAATTCGATGTATTAATATAGAAATATCATCTTCATCTGTATAAATTGTAACCGGTTTTCGTGTTAAAAACACAAATAATGGTACTGAAAAAATTATTTGGCAACATTCTTGTCAACGTCAATATTATCAGTAAAGTGTTTTGTGCCGAACTGCAATTCGTGTAATTTGTTTTGTGCATTTTTCAGAAAAATCTGACAAATGACAGTTTGATTTTTGTTCGTTTGTGTATTCTTTGTTACTGCGTTCGAAAATTCATACTATTTACTATACAACAAGACGTGAGTGGTTTATGATTGGTTGATAAGGTATGAGTCAAAACCCGAAATTTTTAAATTTCAAAGGACTATATCTTTTTAATTATAACACATTTTGAGCAACTGAAAACGGTTTTTAGCTCTAATAAATCATTTCTAAACGTATCTTTTGCCGAAATCCGCATATCTCACATCGTGGTCTTCTCCATTGATTGGTAATATTTTACTGTACAAAAACAAATTCATTAGGATAAACACGATTCATTCACCAGTAATTAAACTAATAAAAAAACGTTTATTGGTTTATTACACAGCGCTGTATAGTAAAAGAATTGTTAATGAGAAGAACATTCGTGTGTTCATAACACGATTTTTATCGTTTTCTTTCATGAAACACCTGTCGAGCCATTGCATCATTTCATATACACAGGTCGAGTGTGGTACCGTTTCTGAGTGGTACTTACTGGTTTATATTCGGGTTCCTCTCGGCTTTTATACACAGAAATTTAATCAAAACCGAGCAATTTCTAACGCAAACTTCCACCCCTAAGCTCTAACTTTACGCTCTAACATTACCGGCGGCTCTAATGCGATTACTAACGCTCTGGAATATGTATGATCTTGCTCGAATAATTCCACTGTGCATCTTGACACGAAAGAGGCCAGTTGTGGAGGAAAAAAAGAAGAAGTAAATTAGGGGAAGTACAGCGAGTTTCTTAGCGAAATAAACATTGAAATATTTGTATTTGCGAGCGACTGTGAAAGGAAAGAAGGTAGTAAACTGGTTCATGGGATCCGTTGTTGTCTTTATGAGCGCTACCGTTAAACAAATATTGTTCCAACGGGCCCAGGAAGGTCGCGTTTGCCGCATAAAGAACGCTGCGCGGTTTTTATGTACCGATTAAAATCCAACGTACCGATTTTATTAGCCGGGAAAAATAGTCGATAAATTTTATATCGCCGCGGCGAGGGTGTTTTGAAATCGGTATAATACACCGAGGGCGTTGTTATTTCGCTGTATACAAAGCGCAGGACCGGCTCCAGCCCGGCCTTATCTCGAGGGAAGCATTAGCATCCGCCCGGAGCTTCAAAGGACGTGCTAATTTTTATTACGAAACGCGCCATTGGAGCACCTATACTGTAATTTTATCGCGCCTTTTAGTGCGCAATATGCGAAATCGGTTTTAATAAAATAGCCGGCTATCAGCACTTTGCGGTATCGCGACGCGCTGCTCTTAATTCGAACGTAATCTCGTAAAATGTAATTTTAGATTTGCTTAAAAGAGACAATGGGATCGTAAACGATGCGCTCCGAATTAATTACCTAGTCACGAACGCACGGGGAATAAAACTGACATATAGTTTGCGCAAAACAAAGTTGGACGTACGTCACTAATGTCGTCATACTTGACGAGCATTGTGCCCAACTTTTAGACACACTGTAAGTATATTTTTGCATTTTTGGATTCTATTCGATGAGCTGATTACAAAAAGGGGTCATACTTGGATATCTTGGCCTCATAATAAAGGCTACACAGCTCTCTGAAAGCTAAACAGAAATAGATATATCCTAAAATAGAAAATTCGTGGATATTGCAAACTTTATAAAAATCCGACAACACTGTTTGTGACTTAGTAAATTTATAGTGACGTGCATCTAACATTGTTTTGCACGAACCATATCTAAAAACGACTAAAGATTAATTACCAGAAACCAATAAATATATTCGATAAATAAAATGCCTTCGAGGTTCGAATGAGAAACAGTTTCTTCCATTATTCGAAAATGACAAACAGCCGTTTAAATTAAACGCACAAAAGGCCATCTGTCAACTCCGATATTCACCTATTTGAATAACGGCGCGTGGAAAAATCGACGCTGAATCATCCCGTACAACATTTATCTATTTAAAAGGTCAACATTTCAATAAAACTTTATGTGCATCGCCTATCCGGCTCGGAGGTTTCGAATAAATCAATATAAGGTACATGATATATCAATTTTAATCGCGGTACAATAGAGTCCATTCCATTTACATGCACCAATACGTCATACGTCAAATATACGCCACCTTCGATTTCTACAGAGTGAATATTTTTGAGCAATATTTGACATTTATTTGACATTTATTAATAATCATCATGTTTTGGTTCTTATCGCCGGTTCAATGCACTTTATAGAAATAAATAAAGTATTAATTGGTCATTAATCATAATTAATTATTTAGGTAGGTTTAATATATTATATGGCTGGAAATGCTGGTATACATGTATGTGGGAGATGATAAAGATTGATGTTTTGATCGAATTTTGAAGCAGTTTATGAATCTCTAACGACAAAAAACATTATAATAAAAATCCGGTAGAGGTAATTAAATTTCTCGCATTCGTTTTATTGCTATATCCCCATTGCACATTAACCCAAATAACGTTAGCGCAAATGAGCACTATTTATATATCCGAAATTATAAAGCTACAGATACATCTACCACTTATAATGCGCATTGGTGAGCCGTCGATTCTATTTTGAAAACTTCCTGTACATAATCTTTTTTCGTGGAAAATATCTGCTCGATTTTATCGACGAAGTTAGATGGAAAAACTTTCGGGGTTTCGAGGCAACTTTAAATTAATTACCTCTCCTAATTAGAGCTCGAATAATGAAATTTCGCTGGAATTCCAGCTCGAAAAAATAAAAAACCAGCCGCATAATAAATTCGTCTAGCGCCCATTAACTCGAAATCAACGTTATTCTACGCTCAAAGGAAGCCCACAAACTTTTTCTTCCACTCGGGCACAAAGGGCCCGCTCATGGCTCGCTCCGCGCGCGGAATCGGATCACGTTAGAGCGGACTTACCGCTCAAAGTCTAGCGCGAAACAACACCTGCAATCTCCAATAGTTCCGCGGCTCATTTCGCCTCAAACTCTCGATTCTCGCGGCGAGATAAACGACCCGCCGGTTGCGAATGTTACCGTGCATATAGCACCGGGAGAAAAATCCTCCACAATGCGCCAAAGTAGCTTAAGGCGCTACCTTTGTGCGTCTCTCACGTAGATTTATTAATGCGATTTTTTACTCGAGTGTAATCCTTTTTTAATACCCGAAGAATGCACCTTGCGTTGCATTCTATTCGACTAGTGTGGCATACTCAAGCAGTAGAATATACTAAAAGAGTTTACTCAAGTATATAGGAGTCATTTATCTAGTCAAGAGAGTCAATTATACTCCCAAAAGTTAGCTAAGAGAGTCTAATAACAAACTATTAGAAAGCCACTTTCAGAAACCTTGTCAGGGTCAAAAGGAGTCATTAATATATCTGAAAGAGTCATTTACATACCCAAGAGAGTCTATTAACAAACTAAGAAGGCCACAAAATCTATACTCAAAAATTCACTATTTTAGAAACTTATTGTGTCAATAGAAGACATTAAAATATCTAAAAGAGTCAATTACTCATGTATAAAGGAGTCATTTATCTGCCCAAGAGAGTCAATTATCCTCCCAAAAGTTTATTAGATACTCAAGAGAATCTATTAACAAACTAAGAAGGCCACAAAATCTATACTCAAAAATTCACTATTTTAGAAACTTATTGTGTCAATAGGAGACATTAAAATATCTAAAAGAGTCATTTACACATGTATAAAGGAGTCATTTATCTGCCCAAGAGAGTCAATTATCCTCCCAAAAGTTTATTACATACTCAAGAGAATCTATTAACAAACTAAGAAGGCCACAAAATCTATACTCAAAAATTCACTATTTTAGAAACTTATTGTGTCAATAGAAGACATTAAAATATCTAAAAGAGTCAATTACTCATGTATAAAGGAGTCATTTATCTGCCCAAGAGAGTCAATTATCCTCCCAAAAGTTTATTACATACCCAAGAGAATCTATTAACAAACTGAGAAGGCCACAAAATCTATACTCAAAAATTCACTATTTTAGAAACTTATTGTTTCAATAGGAGACATTAAAATATTTAAGTCATTTACTCATTTATAAAGGAGTCATTTATCTGCCCAAGAGAGTCAATTATCCTCCCAAAAGTTTATTACATACCCAAGAGAATCTATTAACAAACTGAGAAGGCCACAAAATCTATACTCAAAAATTCACTATTTTAGAAACTTATTGTGTCAATAGAAGACATTAAAATATCTAAAAGAGTCAATTACTCATGTATAAAGGAGTCATTTATCTGCCCAAGAGAGTCAATTATCCTCCCAAAAGTTTATTACATACCCAAGAGAATCTATTAACAAACTGAGAAGGCCACAAAATCTATACTCAAAAATTCACTATTTTAGAAACTTATTGTTTCAATAGGAGACATTAAAATATTTAAGTCATTTACTCATTTATAAAGGAGTCATTTATCTGCCCAAGAGAGTCAATTATCCTCCCAAAAGTTTATTACATACCCAAGAGAATCTATTAACAAACTGAGAAGGCCACAAAATCTATACTCAAAAATTCACTATTTTAGAAACTTATTGTTTCAATAGGAGACATTAAAATATTTAAGTCATTTACTCATTTATAAAGGAGTCAATTATCTGCCCAAGAGAGTCAATACTAAGAAAGTTACTTTTTCAGAAACATATTGCCAACCTTTGTTAAAAAAATCCCTATATTCAGTGACCTGGTTGAATTAAGTAGGGAAAAATGGGCTTTCTCGACGAGCAAGCCATATATTGTAATCAATGGAGAAGACCACGACTTTTTTTTTAATTTTTTTTTCAAAACCGTGTGTTCTAAGAAGGCGCATAATGAAATTTTTATTTTTTTCTGTTGCCAAATAAGGCCGCAATTAATTTTTAAAGTTTGAAAAACGTCACACAATCGTCATACGTTCGGCTCCAATCCAAGCGAGAGTTGCAAAGAGAAGTCACATTTAGCAAGTTTGCCACGTTTCCTATTACTCTTCTATACTCCGCAAAATGTGCGTTTTTTGTATATTTATTGCAATAAACATTTTCTGATTTATTCATTTCTTCCATTACCTAATGGATAATTCGATATATTAATATAGAAGTAACATCTTCATCTGTATAAATTGTAACCGATTTTCTTGTTAAAAACACAAATAATGGTCCTGAAAAATTCATTTGGCAACAATCTTGTCAACTTCAATATTATCAGTAAAGTGTTTTGTGCCGAACTGCAATTCGTGTAATTTGTTTTGTGCATTTTTCAGAAAAATCTGACAAATGACAGTATGATTTTTGTTCGTTTGTGTATTCTTTGTTACTGCGTTCGAAAATTCATATTATTTAGTATACAACAAGACGTGAGTGGTTTATGATTGGTTGATGACTTATGAGTCAGAACCCGAAATTTTTAAATTTCGAAGGGCTATATCTTTTTAATTATAACACCTTTTGAGCAACTGAAAACGGTTTTGAGCTCTAATAAATCATTTCTAATAGTATATTTTGTCGAAATCCGCATATCTCACATCGTGGTCTTCTCCATTGCGAGGAGGAAACAGATCAAACATGGCCGTTGTACATGTTGTTCTCATTCAAATCAAAGCTGTAATTCATCTTGCGAAACGGGGTGTTGTAGGTGTGTTTCCACTATATTCGTGTGATATATTGCAAATTGAATTCCAAACGGCTAATTCTCCGATTTCTCTCGCGTCTCCTACGCGTGATTTATCTACCACAACATTATTTTTATCCAGAGATAGACACCTAATTCAATTCAACGTGATTTTTATTCGAAACTTCTTCCCCCATGAATCGAAACATTTACCTTTAAAAACTCCATTTGTTTAGACACTTGCTGTCTAATTCGACTGTATACAGGATGTCCATAAAATCCAGGAAACAACGTTCGTGATTTAAACAACTTTTTCCTTTTACCCGGCGAGATGGAGTTAAAACAGATAACATTAAACTGTCGAGGATTTAATTAAACACGAATTAAAAATGGAGAAACGCTCTCGCGAGTTAATTTCTTCACAAAATGTCGAATTAATTTTAATAAATCGCCGGCGTGAAATCTCCGTGACTGACTTACCCATGTTTGAAGTGTTGCTTGACTAAATTAAACATTTAATTGGTAAATAGGAATGCCGATAAGCCCGAAAACGGCATAAACAACAATTAAAATGCCGTAGAATAAACATAAGAAGGCATCACAAATTTTCACCTATAATACGAATTAAATTAATTCCAAAACCCATCCAAAAAATTTTTATAAACGCTCATAAAAAATTTATACAACTCACCCTTGTGTATGCTTGTTATAAGGATTGTACTGGGTGCCAGTACTAGCATGTACCACCATTAATTTTTCTGCAGTACTCCCATTAACAGCCCTGCTACCGTGCCTGTGGGGCCCCAAATGCCTATGCGAAACGTTGTGGTAAACCGAAGAATTCGAATGGGGGTTGAGCCTCTTTCGGGGAAGCTTGGCGGGGGAATCCCGGAGGTCCGGTCGATCGGGGTAATGTCTGGCGGCCGCGCCGGCCGCCGCGAGCACCGCGATCGCGTACAGTGGGAACCGCATCGCTCGGCGGGCACGTGAGCACTTTCGCCTTCTGTCTTTGGTGATTCGTGACTCGGCCGCTTCTTCTGCTGTTCTTCCCACTCGGCGAGGCTGCGGGCCGGCGGGTAGGGGATGGCCGGCGGGTAGGGGATGGCCGGCGGGTAGGGGGTGACCGGCTCGAGGGGAAGGCTCGAAAACTGGATGGTATGAGGGCTTGAAGAATGGGACATTGTAGAGGGATGTGTTCAGTTTGGTAGTATTATTTTTGTTTTGTTAATAAATTTATTGGAAAAATGAAAACTGTAAGAGATTTTTGATTTATATGTAAATCTGTTTTGGTGTGACTTTATTTAAGTGTTAAATAATATCTACTCACAAGCTCCATTTTAACGCCAATTTTATTACAAAAATAATATTTAAAAAGTGTATAAACTATGAAAAATTCATTAAAAACGCTATTAAATTAACTAAAAATCATGGAAACACAATACGAAAATAAACAAACAAACAATATGGTCATAAGAAATTAAGAAAAATCTCGTTAAAATCGCGAAATATTCTATAAAAAAATAATAAAAACGCATCAAAAATTCGCATAAATTGTCATAAAAAAATCTAAAACCTCCAACAAAATCACTAAAAATCTCCTATTCAACCAAAAAAATTGTTATACCATCAACAAGTTAACTTCCAGTTAAATTGGGAGATCCTTTCCAGTACGCAGTAAATTATAAATCGACAGGATAAATATTTGGCGAAGAATCGTCGCCGAATTAACTCAGCTCTGATGCAATTTGGCGTGTAAATATTTGGAAAACGAAACGTTCTCCGAACTACCAATAGGTGTTTAAGTATACAGTCGAAGATAAAATAAATACCAAATTAACTACTACATATAGCGCGCTACTACTTACTGTTTATTTCAATTCAATTCAAACCGAAAATCCCGGTGAATTCGAATGGAAGGTACACGATATTTATTTGCTCGACCGAACTCACGTTATCGTATTTTTTTTATTATCCATTATCCTGTTTTACGACGAGAGTTAAATCCTTTCGCAGAAACGTTTACGTGGAAATCCAATACTTACAGGCCGTATCGACTAGAAATCGATTTTTTGCAGACTGTTGATTCCGATGCAGCTGTGCACATTGTCGTCGGGAAACATTCAATTGCTTGCTGGACGATATGGTGCACATTTGCATTGGCGTAACTCCATGAAAATTGGTTTAGAAGCGTCTGAAATCTCATTGAAATCGATGCGAAAGAAATTAATTCCACTATTCTATGAAAAAACGCCAATTATAACGAAAAGTAATTGAGATAGAAAAACTAAAATATTACTATTGTATTGAAAAAACAATTGTCTACATGTTTTGAAGAATAAAAAATTTCGAAAAAACCACTAATTTCCGAGAAATTTTGACTCTTTTGTGATAATGTACATGAAAAAAAATTCTAGTGGTCTTCTTAAAAAACCTGTATTACCTCCCACAAATTGGTACTAATACAGTCGAATTTTCCATATTTTACAAAAAACAATAAACCAACAAATTTAGAAAATAACTCTTTATTTCCAAAATTTATTACAGCCATCATTGAGAAGCTGATAAAGGAATTTTCACTTTCAAATTGTTTTCACCCAATGCGAATTCGTATTGGTTCATTGTAGGAGTATCTTCGGTCATTTTTACTTTGTGAACTTCCTTCTTGGGCTTCCTAAACAACTTCAAACTCTTTCTACTATCATCATGATCTCTTCTACCAGCATGCTTCTTCTTCTTGTGCTTCTTCTTGCTAATATATTCTTCCAATTGATCACCAGGTGCCTCTGCATCTTCCACAATTTCTTCATCAGCAGCATGCTTTTCCTCCTCTATAGGCTCATACGTTTGTTGATCAATTTCCCCATATCCATCTTCTTCAATTCCACCATCTTCATGTTTACCAATTTCTTCATCTTCATCTCTATCACCATCATCCTCATTTACTTCTTCTATCGGCATATTGCGCGTCAACGCTTCCTCTTCAAACCTCCCCTGGGCATCCTCCTGTGGCAGAAACACTACCGGCACATCCTCCGGTTGCATAGTCACTACTTCCGGTACAAGCAGATCCGGTTGTATAGTCCCTACTCCCGGTACTTCGAGCGTTTTAATCGCGTGTGCCGTGTACATCTCGTCGAGCAGCCGCTTGGTGGTCAAGTAGGCGTCCCGGTAGCGGTTGTCGGTCATGTAGGCCGGGTTGGGGAGGATGTCTTTGAACTTGCCGAACTTCCGGATGGAGCTCAAGGGGTAGATGAACTTCTTGACGGTGAGCCGGGGGGGCTGCTCTTTGAGGAAGTAGACGGAGCCGAGCGCGTCTTGCGCCAAGCAGGCGAAAAGCACCAGCGGAATCAACGCGGACATGGTCTGATTGAGAGTGAATGGCGAGAGCGATGGTAATTTATGGTAGGATAATAAATTTTTTTAATTAAAAATTTCGATTATGCGCTAACGCAATACGGAGGTGTAAAATGCTGATTGGGCGGCAAGGTGACGGGTTTTCTATGATTTATGGGTGTTTGGTTGTTGATAAAGTTTATAGAAAATTGCGCGAATAGTACTATATCCGGTGTTGTTTTTATTGAAACATTGTTATAATTTTAATTAGAATTTCTAACGATTTTTTTGGTGTGGGTAGATTTATTTGGTTGAGGTTATCTTAACGATAAACGTTCTGATTTCCATTGGCAAAAGTGTTACTTTTCCATCCATTATCTCAGCACTTCTTTCCATATCGCTATCGATTACCTCATCTCCTTTTGTACTCCATTTGAACTTATTATCCCTATTTTTATAATCTTCCAACCAAACGTTTGCCCCAAGAGTAGTCTCTTTGATATTCTCCAATTTATAATCACCAAAAATGCTCTACAACAACAACAATCCATCAATAACTTCACTATATTTTATGGTACACTTACATTCAAATCTACTGTAACTGCTTTAGATAAATCATCATCTTCATTCTTCTCCAATAAATGCTCCAATCTCAACAAGAAAGTATGCTCTTCATCTCGCCATCTTTCCAATGTTAATATGTTAATGTTATCTGGTAAAGCTTTGCTTATAAACTGCGCCTGTAAGGGGGAGTTTATTTGGTACAAATTTACAATTTACAATTCTACTAACTTTGAAATTCAACAGCGATTTCAACTTGTTGTATTCCAAATCATCTGCTGTAGCATCCGCCACTAGAGTGTACGGAGATAGATGCATTCTAGATTGGAAGTCTCGTTGGACAGCAGTAAACGAATTCTCTGCAATTAAAAGTTAACCAAACTCCCCCATAAATTGCTACATTTACTTACTCTTCTCTTTAGTCGAGCCGAACATGAGGTAATGCTTCCCTCTAACAACTACAGGCTGCCTGAACTCATACTCGTCCAAAGGTTCCGAAACACCTCTATTATCATCCATCAACAGTCTCCTATGCACCTGCAACACAACGAAATACAAACCTCTTTGCAACTCTAATCCACCACTCACCATAAGCTCCAGCTCACCATCGTGGAGGCTGGATCCTCCTTGGGAGCGATCGTTGAAGACGGCCACCTCCACCTGCTTCTCCTCATCTCTCATGGCTATTCTAGCCGTCACTGGATAGTAATTGCTGCTGATAGGCTCCACCGTGTGATCATACGTGTAGTCTGGTCTCTCGTTTCTGGTCCTCTTCATCGTCTCCCGGCCGTTGGAGTCCGTGTAGAAGACCCCAGTGTTGTTGAATCCGTTCACCGTGAAGCGGTTGATTATCTCTTTGCCCGATAGAGTGTCATCCGGTCTGCAACAGGAGTAGTACGTGCCAAGAAGATGATGATACAGAAGAAGTTACTTACATATCTATAGGTCCAACTAACCAGTCGAATTCGATGTAATTATCGCCCAAACCTTTGTAAACTCTGATGACCTGCTTGACCCAATCGTTGATTCTAATGTGGGCTTCTTCTACGAATTCTCCTTTGTACTGGCTCTCCAGGATTGGGTTGGAATTGGTGAGGTTTTTGGGGTTTTTGGTATCAGTTTCGGGTCTGAATAAATAAGCTCCGGAGGCTACGAAATTCAAGAGACCAGTAGCAGCTGGGTAGTATAAGAACTCCTGGGTGATGTCCAAGGTGAGGCCGTTCATCGTGGCCGATTTGAGCCGGTTGGTGGCCGCGTCCAGCACGAAATTGAGTTCCTGGAGATAACAGAAAATCCGCTAATTGGGCTCGTTAATTATTTAAGTTTCGCAGTGTTGGGCTCGCCTTCGGCTTGGTTAATTTATGAGTTCTGTTGTACATCTAAACGCTGATTCATCGCCACGCTATCTTTTAAATATTCATGCGCTGTTCGGGGGAAATGGAAAATGCGTTTCCCTGACACGTATACAGGACGTCCCAGGCGAATTCTACTACTATATGAATTACCTTTGTACCAAAAACGAGATCCTTTCCACCTTTAACGTCTTCATCAACGTCATTAATAACTTCATCAGGTGTTTGAGTTGGAGCTTTGTCCCCCTTTTTGGTAACATAATACAGCTTCACCCCCATAGGCGGCACCTCCTCGGCGGCGAAAACCAACTCCTTGGGGCTCACTTCGCTGTTGTTCAAGTCCACGTAAGTGAAATCCGAAATCGCCTCGAGCACATCGGCTTTGGCAATCTCCCGGCCTGCGAATTAAATGGAATTTTATCGGGCCGTCGCGGCGCTAGCATCTCCTCACCGTCGTCTCCGATCACGCTGTAGGCGGCGTCTGGAACGGGAAGAGCCACCGGATGGGACGCGGCCTTCGATAAGGGGTTGTAAACCGCCACCACGAACCTATCTTTCGACGAGCTCTCGCAAATGGATATGTTCGATAGCAAACACGACGCGAACTCCAGTTGCTCGAATTTATCTCGAGTTTTACTCAGCAATGTTCTGGTGAAAGATGGTATTGATTCTCGCTCTATTATTAATTATTTTGCAGTGATTTATTACCCTATAATGAGCCCAATGCTATCCTCAGCTGATCGTATACCAGCGTTGATCATATCTACATAGTTGTAGGTAACATACTGGGATTCAGTGCCGGTAATAGCATCGTGATGCTGCATCACAGCTATACTATCTCGCAAGGTATCCAAATGGGGATCTGTATCGGCTGTTGCGTTAGAGGCCAGTAGTTTAAACACGGACCTGAGCTGCTTATTGGCCTGAAAATACAACTATTTGCTAGCGACAAGTTGTGGGCAACTATTTGCTAGCGATAAGTTGTTGGCAACTAATTGCTAACGACAAGTTGTTGGCAACTAGTTGCTAGCGACAAGTTGCAACCCTAATGGTGGTTTTACCTGAAGGATTTTATTAGCGGTACGTTCGAATCGCTTGATGGTAGGGCGGGAGGTGAAGTACCCTGACCAGTAGGCGTGCTCGTTGTCTGCATAGGGCAAGATGTCATCGGTTTTGACTGAAAGTTTAGGTGAGGCATTGTTCACAGCCTTCACGTAACAAGATGGTGTTGAGTAGAAAACGTTGTATTTATCGTCGTTTTCGAATAATCTGGAAATTTGGGTTAGTTAATTGGAAACTGGATGTTGAATTGTTGGCTTCTGGTGGGAACTGATTGGAGTTCTGATGGGAGTTCTGATGGGAGTTCTGATGGGAGTTCTGGGATGTACTCACTGAAATGATACAATTGCACTTACTTGATGAGCCTGTCAATATTAAGATACTGTTCCATTGCAGATTCGTAATTAAAATCGCCCCCCATGGGAATTAGAATGTTGTTGGTGGTAGAATGAGGGAGGAAGTCCTCGAGGATTTTTTCGAATCGGCTTTTCTGAAATAAATTACCAATGAAATTAAACATTATATACCTAATTTGTGAAAAAATACTTACTATTCTATCAGCATTATAATCAAAACTGTCTGTATCATCATTAACAGGCTCATCTCTGCAGGTGATGTCGAAACAGAACCCAGCAGGCGAGCCGTAGTGGTTTTTAAGGATGCCGTAGAAAACCTCGGAATTATCTACGAAAATTTATGCACTTTCTACTGCAAATAAAATAAATAAAACCTACCAAAGTTCGGCGACGATCTCCACAAGAAATCCAACCGCTTCTCCTCTATCCTCTTCAGCCTGTCGTTGAAGTCCAATCGGGCGAAGAAGGCGCCGTCGAAGCCGAGCTGCCTGTAGATCATGGCCTGCTCCCTGCTGTGGCCGAAGGGGTCGATCTGCCAGCCCACCCTCGGGGCCCCGCAAGGCCCTAAAGTGTCATTCAAAATTCTGAACGGGGGTGTGGTGGAATCCAAAAATCACTCACTCACCTCAAGCCTCTGGTGAATTGGTCGATGGTGGATTGGTAATGTACGCAGGCTTCGTCGTTCATGGTGAAGCCACCGTTGGCTATCTCGATTTGCCCGGTTTCTACCAAGGTTTTGTAGGCTTTTCTGGATTGTTTGGATTGTTTGCGCCACCATTGCCAGAAGAAAGCCGTCTCGACTTGGGTGAATCTGGAGCAAATATTGGAGATTTATTGTGTTGATGTAATTAATAATAACTCACTTCCTTTTGGGGTTGCTTTTCAACGCTTGGGTCACGCTGGTGATGATGTTTTCTACGCTTATGGTAGCACCAACTGGTTGCAAAAATTATGAATTAAACAAGCAAATAGTAGGCTATTTTAATTTTTATTTATTTACCTCCTACAAAGTACTCATTTTCGGTTAAGACCCAGCCAACGTCGTTGTGGGAATGAGGAATAATGTGCACATTGGTCTTATCAGGTTTCGTCTGAGGGCAGCTCTGTAATTAATAATAATTTATTTGGGGGAATTTTGAGTAAATTGGGTACTTACTGCATATCCGCATGTGTTTGTTTCATGCACGGGGGTTCCCCAAATTAAGGGGATTGTGAATAAAAACGATACAAATCCTTCGAGTTTCATTTTTATTTTGATGATTTTTCAACAATAAAATTGTATCACGATGAAATCTGATTAGATATTTCGTATTGTTTATCGGTGTGATTTTGCATAAGTGCCTTGTTTTATCTGAGAATTGAGTTACTGTTAATTTCAGCTCAAACTCATTAAATAATCTATTGTTTTCTGTTGAAAAAAATGTCTGTTTTCGAGTTTATTTAGCACGATTTTATCGAAATTTCCCAACAACTACTCATTATATTTTTTTCACAATTAGGCGAGATTCCGCCAGTCAATTCGAATTCGCGATTAGAGCCGCTTTTTTCGCGGAAAATCATGAAAAAAACAAAATTTTCGACGCCCGATATAATTCGAAATAATCTCCGCTTTAATCGGTTTTCTTTATTTTTCTTAGTTACGCAACCGTAGGGGAAACTTACGCTCATTTTTATCTCGGATTAACTCATTAATTAAAAATCCCCTTCCAGCGATCTCGCCTTATCAGTACAAGGGCTTTTCACGAACTCAACTGCAAGGTAAACACTTCAAAAAATTTTAAACCCAAGCAAATTTCCATTAAATACTACAGTAATTACAACGAGAGCTTAACGTGATTTTAATTTAAATAAACTGTAAGTAAAAAAAATCATTCCAATCAGATGCACCAATCTCCCCTAAAATTCTAATAATCAAAAATTCAGCATCAACTAGTGGGAAAATACTAGTCATATATTAAACCTGACTATTTACCAGCTATTTTGCATTTTACAACGAACATTCAGAATGTACAATGCATTTTTTAAAATCATTTTCAAACTGTCAGTAATTGCGATAGTAGCTGAATGCCGCAAAGCCAACGGCCACAATGTAGGGTGCGTAAAATGCCACCCTTTGGACGAATATAAAATAAACGTGCATTTGATACCCCATTCGCACGACGACGTAGGCTGGCTAAAAACCGTCGATGAATATTATTACGGAGGTAAAAACCACCCCTATAATTACTACAATAATTACACTAATTAATTTTGTAGTTAACACCGGCCAAATTAGCGTTAGATTGATTATATCTTCGGTGGTGGACGCTTTGAAAAGAAACCCAGACAGAAGGTAAGACTTTGTTGCATCCCACCCTGTATAATATAGTGTGTACAAAATTATTTGTTAACTAGATATATCCAAGTGGAGACGGCGTATTTCCACAAATGGTGGGAAGAGAACGAGGAGATAAGGGAGGAATTCAAGCGGCTGGTCGATAGGGGTCAAATCGAGATGGTGAACGGCGCTTGGTCGATGAACGACGAAGCCTGCGTCAACTACCAATCGATCATCGATCAATTCACCTTGGGATTACAGTCAGTATAGCGTTGCAAAAGCCTTTACATTTGTTGTTTGGGGGTTGGTTTTTAGGAAAATCGAGGAAAGCGTGGGGAAATGCGGAAGGCCGCGCGTCGGCTGGCAGATCGATCCGTTCGGGCACAGCAGAGAGCAAGTTTCCATCCTATCGCAAATGGGATTCGATGGGGTCCTCTTCGCCAGGATGGATCACGATGACAAAACAGCTCGCCAGAACAGCGGGGAGCTTAATTTCCTATGGAGAGGCAGCGCCAATATAGGTACAAAATATCTCATCTAATTTACACTTTACCACGTTCTTGCAATTCTAGAAGACAGCACCATATTCGCTGGTTGTTTCCCCACTTCCCTCTACAACGAACCAGACTCTTTCTGCTGGGACATCAACTGCGGGGACGATCAAATCGTAGATAACCCTGACAGTCCCATTTACAACATCAAGAAAAAGGTAATTTGAGTTACTGCATCTTCCCCAATTAACATGTTACAAACCAGGTGGACCACTTCTCCAGAATACTGAAGAACTTCACCAGTTACTACCCACCAGGCACCAAAAACATCATCGTACCGATGGGAGGAGACTTCCACTTCCAAGCAGCTGGCTACAATTTCCTCAACATGGACAAACTGATTAAGTATATTAAACAATTTCTGCTATTACTGCAACGAAAAATCACCACCACGCATTTGTAGGGGATTTTTAGAGTACAATTCCGAGTTCAACGTCATCTACTCGACTCCATCCTGCTACATCAAGGCAGTAAACGACGCTGCTCCATCACTAAAAATCAAAACCGACGATTTCTTTCCCTACAGCGACCAAAACTTCGCCTTCTGGGCGGGTTACTTCACCTCCAGGCCCACCGTAAAGCGATCAGAACGCCTCGGGCTCAGCATACTGCAGGTAAATCTCCACACCAGCCTCCACAAACCCACTACATTTCCGCCCCCAGGCCGCCAAACGCATCCACGCTTTAAGCCCTCACCAGTTCAACGATGGTGAATTGGAAGACCTGAAGACCTCCATGGGGGCCTTACAGCACCACGACGCCATCACCGGCACCCAGCAACAACACGTCGCCGACGACTACATCAGAATGCTAGCAGCTGGGATCAGAAGAGCTGAAGCATCACTAGAACACGTCATTAGGTCAGTGCTACAAATCTTCTTTAGCAAGCTTCGTAAATTGTAAATTACAGCGATATTTTGAACTCCAATGTAACATTGGAGCTGACCTCGTGCCTGTTAGCGAACATGAGCATCTGCCACGTGTCTCAGAACAGCGAGAACTTCGTGGTGGCGGTGTACAATTCCCTGGGATGGCCAGTTACTCACTACGTTCGATTGCCCGTGAAGGAGGGAATTTATGAAGTTAACGGGCCGGATGGGGTGGAGATTTACGACCTGATGGAGACGCTGTTCTCGTTCGATTACGTTAGGATAAAGGGGGCGAAGCCGAGCTCGCACGAGCTGCTGTTCGCCGCCAGGGACGTGCCTGCGATGGGGTTTAAGGTGTACCACGTGGCGAGGAAATCCACCGGGACGAAGACTTCGGAGCAGCTGTTGAGGAGTTCCAATGTGTTCGAGATGGATAAGGAGAGCAAGCTGTTGAAATCTGTTACTATAAATGATGTGACGTTGAACGTTACGCAGAATTTCCATTTCTATCAAAGCCACGATGGGTTTTCTGAGGTATCAGATGTAGCTTCTGGTGCTTATATCTTCAGGTAAAAATTTTCTTTTAACTGATTGTTCTCGATTGATATTTTTGTTCGTATTAGACCATTCAAAAACACACCTACTGTATTCGAAAACGCCACAATCCTGCGAAAATTCTCTGGAAATTTAGTAGAAGAAATACACCAGAAATGGGAAAACATATACGCAGACATCTACCAAAGCATCAGATGGTACAAAAACGAAAACTACGTAGAATTCGATTGGATCGTTGGTAACATCGACTTGTAAGTAACCACTACACACTCAATAAACCCAATTAACACAACTCCTAACTAGAGACCACATGACCTTCGGCAAGGAAATAATCAGCAGGTTCAGCATCAAAGACTTCGACAACCAAGGAGTCTTCTACACCGACTCCAACGCTCGAGAAATGCTGAAGAGAGTTAAAAACCAACGACCTACATACAAATACAACATCACCCAAGAACCAGTAGCTAGTAATTACTATCCAGTAACATCCAGGATAGCGATAAAGGACGAGAAAAGGGGATTGCGAGCAGCAGTCCTGACCGATCGCTCCCAAGGAGGCACCAGCTTGAGCAAAGGGGAAATCGAACTCATGGTGCACAGGAGGTTGATTTTCGATGATGAAAGAGGCGTGGGTGAATCATTGGATGAATTCGAATTTGAAACGCCACTCTACGCAAGAGGAACCCACTACTTTGTGTTCGGGCCTGCTAAAAGACCCAACAAAGACGGTACAATTTCTTTAACAAAAACCTAGAGAGTTGGTAAATGTCGGGGAATTACAGGAATAACTACAGCAGCGCATGAAAGACTCCTGGCGCATAAGAAGCTACTCCAGCCTTGGGTGGGCTTGTCGAGGACTGATTTGAATTTCCAGAAACTCAAAGAGCAAATGCAACTTTCCTATGGAGCCTTGGAAAACCATCTTCCAGCCAGCGTCAACATCCTATCACTGGAACCCTGGACCAGCGGCTCGCTTCTCCTGAGGCTGGAGCACATCATGGAGAAGGACGACGACCCCATTTTATCTCTACCTACGAAAATCGAGAACGTCCAAGTATACTTACACATAACTTCTTTACTACCCTTCATCGCATTGGTTTTCAGGAGCTCTTTAAAGACATCGAGATAACAGACGTGACTGAGACAACATTGGCTGCCCACTTGACTCTGGAGGAGCTGCAAGAGCGAGGCGTGTACAGCTGGGAGTCTGAAGATGGAGTGAGGCATGCGAAACAAATCGATAATTTAGGTGGCGAAAGAGAGGTGGTTTTGTATCCCATGGAAATTCGCACGTTTGTTTTGAAGACCAGCAGAGAACGCATGTCGGAGATATCTGGATCGCCGGTGAATTATGTTCGGTTAACTTCATTATTAACGCCGTTAATTGTACTGATTTGTTGTTTTTAAATTTATTAAGTAGTTTATTGCGTTTCATTACAACATATTTACCAATAATGTAAGAAATAGTAACAGAGATGTAACTGGTTTCAACGTTAAACCGAAGCCTGTTGATGGTTGACTTGGGCCGAATTCCACTATGAAAGTTCGGATTTGCATAGGCGTAAGCGTTATTGCATCATCATCATCAACAACATCCACAGTCTTCGTTGTTTCTTCATAAATATCCACCCAATGGTATCTTCCCCTTTTGTTGAAATCCGATAACAATTCATTGGCTCCCAAAGTTGTTTCGGTCATTTTTTTAATATCGAAGTACTTGAACGCTTTCTAGAAATAATAATCTATGTAATGAACACATAGATACTTATTAATCGTGTACTTGCTTTTATGTTTATCTTGACAGGAGTAGGTGACTTCCTGTCTTCGAAATTCGCCATTATGTGCTCCAATCTCAAGAGGTACTGGTTTGATGACCAAGGCTCGAAAGTCAGGATGTTGACGTAGTCAGGAAGAGGAGATTTTAAACCTTCGTACTAAAATAAAATTGTTATTAATTATGAATTGATAGAATGGACTAACTCACCGTCAAATTCGAGCCTCTCCTAATTTCTTCGTAAGTCTTGTCGATCGGACTGACTCCCATCCAAGGTTGCACCAGCTTCTTTTGAGCTAGGATCCTTTCCACGGCCGCCGTTGATTTACCTGAATTATCGATTTTATCAATAACATCTTTCGCATTAATAGTATCAACTCACCTTTGAATTCCTGGCCTTTTGCTGACCCAACAACCAAATAGTGAGAGCCTCTTACATACACTGGTTTCTTGAATTCCAGTTCATTCAAACTTTCGGCCACACCTTTGTCGTCGTCGTTGAGCAGCCTGCGGTGCACCTAAGGGACAACAAACTGAGGTTTAATTGAAATAGTGAACAAATCGATTTACCATCAATTCCAAAGAGTTTAAATTTAAAGAGGAACCGCCTTGAGAGCGGTCATTCAAAACGGCGACTTCCATGTCTTTCAGCTCGTCTTTCATAACTATTTTGGACGTCACTGGGTAGTAGTTACCGGCTACTGGCTCGATGGAGGAGTTGTAGTTGTAATCCCATCTTTCGTTCAACTCCCTCTCGATCATTTCCCTTCCATTGGAATCGGTGAAGAAGTGATTTTTGTTGTCGAAATCGTCGGTTACTGTGAACTTGGTGATGAATTCTTTACCCCCAATCATAAACTTGTTAGAGGATTTTTGAGTACTGGAAAGAATATGTTGCTAATTCGAAGATTGAGGAAAACGAAATGAACTTATACAGATTTATGTTGCCGATTAGCCAATCGAATTCCAGGTAGTCTTCGTCGTGGTACCATCTGATGATTTGTGATATATCAGCGTTATCGTCCTTCCATTTTTGATGGACCTCGTCCACTACGTTTCCTTTGATACCATACGATATTTCCACATTTCCTAGATCTTCAGGTTCCTTTCCCGATGGTCTGAATAAGTAAGCTCCGGAAGTGATGTATGGATCTTCAGTTGGATCGGCTGAGTAGTACATTTGGAAGTTTTGCGAGATGTAGTAGTTATTTCCATTGAAAGTAACGCTATCCAGTAGATTGGTATTAGGATTCAATTTAAAAACACTCGAATCGAATGGTTTTTGACTGGGCAATGAACCAGAAGTTCTTTTGATGTGGTAGATTTGCAACCCCATCGGTGGTAAGTTCTTGGCAGCGAACACCAGGTCGTACCCCTTGGGCTTTCCTACCTCCGGAGGAATGTAGTCGAAGTCGTGAATTGCCTTGATCACATCGTTTGGTACTTCTAAAAATAAGTAGTCAGTACTTTATGGCGAGTAATAGACTATTGTTTGTTACCTCCTCCGTTAATTTCGTAAGTTCCTTTATCTACTGGCAACCTCACATGATGCGTAACTCTCCAAGCTAAAGGATTGTACAACGTAACAATAAATTGATCGTCGGTGTTGCAGATACTAATGTTGCTCAAATGGCACGATTTCAGGTCCAATTTCAAATCATCCCCCAATAATTCGCTGTAAAATTGCTCGTTATTAAAGTCCCGAAAGTCATCGCGACTTGGCTCACTTTACGATTCCCCCTAGGTCTTTCTCGGCGACTTCGATTCCCTTGGCGAGTCGCCTGACGTAATCGTCGGCGACATGTTGCTTCTCGGTGCCCGTGATGGCGTCGTGGTGCTGCATGACGCCCATCATCTCCCGCAGGTACCGCAAATTGTCGTCGTATGTCTTGTTGGTGAAGAGGGAATTTTGGGCGTAAAGTTGCTTAGTTGCCTACGACCCGTTTTGATTCTCTAGTGCATAATTTTATTGCGAAAGGATTCGGTTGTTACCTGGAGGACGTTGTGGCCGGTTCGTTCGAATCTCTTGGAGTTCGGCCTGGAGGAGAAGTAGCCGGTCCAAAAGGAGTGCTCGTCGTTGCTATAAGGGAAGAAATCGTAGAGTTTTTGTTCTAAAACTGTGCTGTTTCTGCTGACAGAGTCGTGAACGGACTTTACATAGCAAGATGGCGTGGAGTAGATGACGTTTAGATCGGATTTGTTCCCTCGGAAAGCGCTGCAAAGTGGAAAAAATATCATTTTTTGGCTTGCTGCTGGTTCGGCGATGGTACTTAATGAATTTATCCATGTTTAGGAAGTTCATTTCGGCTGCTTCGAATTGAAAATCGCCGCCCATCGGTATAATGATGTTGTTGGTAGGGAAATACTTGGCGTACTCGTTGGCCAGTTCAGTGAACTCCTCTACTCTTTTATCTACATTGTAATCGGGGCTGTTGGGGTCATCGTCGATGGCCTCATCAGCGCACTTGTAATCCCAGCAGAACCCGTTCGGGGCGTAATAGATGCTGGTGGCAAAAGTACTGCCGAATATCACGGTGCTATCATCCAAACTTTGGCTCCCCCGCCAAACGAAATCCATCGCTCGCGTCCTCTTTCTTCTCTTCTTCTCATCGTGGTCCAGCCTGGAGAAGATCATGGCGTCGTAGCCGAGCAGGCCCAGCATGGAGGCCTGCTCCCTGCTGTGCCCGAACGGGTCGATCTGCCAGCCGATTCTCGGTCTGCCGCAGTCTCCAACCGTATCGCTCAAAATCCTGAAATCAACACCTGCTGGAGTACACACCGAGATGCAGTGGCATTCTCACTTCAAGCCCCAGGTGAATTGGTCTATGGTGGATTGGTAGTTCACGCAAGCTTCGTCGTTCATCGACCAAGCTCCGTTGGCCATTTCGATTTGGCCGTTTTCCACCAAACTTCTGTACTGCTTCCTGGTTTCCTCGTCTTGGTTCTTCCACCATTGCCAGAAGAATGCTGTTTCCACTTGAGTAAATCTGGATAAAGGGTCATAAGCACTTTGAGGAGAACTTTGTTGCACTTACTAACCTCCTATCTTTATTTTCCAATAAAGCCTGGTAGACTGATGTGATGATGTATTGGACACCTGCTTGCTGAATGGAGTTTTTCACTGTAATAATATGTATTTTTTGGTTGTTTACTGGAGATTTTTAGTACTTACTGCCGTAATAATACTGGTCTACTGTCTTTAACCATCCTACATCGTCGTGAGAATGGGGTATAAGATGCACGTTGAGTTTATCCTTTTCTACAGGGTGGCACACCAAACACCCCAATTTCTTGTCGTCGTTTTTAAGGGGGTTGGAAAAGGCTATTGTTAAATTTATTAACAAAAGTACTACCAATTTTAGATCCATATTGAGTTTTGATTGAAACATAGTAGAAACCAGATATTTATTATTCTCTAATTTGTTATCAACAGAATCTGAATATAATGCTCAGATAAGATTATAGCAAGGTAATCACAAACAAATTTTTTCAATAAATTTAAATAGTCGTTGTTTAATATCAATTTAAAACGATTCATGATAAATATAGAGAAATATTTTTTTTGCGTCTTACAAATAAAATTTAATCAAGATAATTTGCTTATGGATTTTGAGTTATTACAAATCTTATGAAGGTATTCGCGGAATATGGATGCAAAGACAGTTCGATTTAGAGCGTCGTTTGATAATAATAACGGGGTTGTTTGAGATGAGAAATTCCACCCGAAAACCCCCGTCGTCTGGCCGTCGGGCCGGGCAAATGGGAGAACTCAGATTGGAGTTCATGCGCTCTGCGGCCAGACGTCGCAAGGCGTCGTGGCGCCAACGAAAACCTACTTTAACAAGATGAATACGTTAAAGTACATTTTTACCGCTAAAACGCCTCAAACGCCAGTTTAATCCAATGCGAAATTAGGTAAGCAATCGCTCCAATTACCTCATCTCGTCATGGACCCAACGACTCTAATCATCTGCATCATGCTCTCGCTGTCGCTCTTCTGCATACTGCTGGTGCTGTTCATCAAGTGCGTCCTCTCCTGCCTGGAGTCCAGCACGTTCTTCAGGTCGCACAACTGGAAGGCCTACGAGAACGAGACCTACGAAGTGGACGCCCTCAGCCTGCAATCGGTCAGCCTGCAGCACGTGGCCTCCTCCTCGCCGCTGGTCCACGCCGAGTCGGCGCTGGTGCAGACCCAGCCGCCCAGCAACTCCTGCAATCTCCTGCAGACGCTGGTCACCGGCCTGGCCGAGGACGCCGTCACCATGGCCGATAAAGTCAGCACCACCAGCCGGGGGAGCCCCAGCGGATGCGATTCCATCAGCGATGGCAGCGTCGTCGTGGAGTGCTTGGATTTAGAGTGAGGTTATTGTATCACTAAGTGGCTTAAATTAGCGAGTGATGATCTGGTGGTTAACGTGTTCAAAGTTTACTATTTTTTGTAAATTTGTATTATGTATTAGGTAGTATAGAAGGTGTAGTTTGTGCAAAATGAAGTTAGATGCACGTTGCTAAACTCTATTCCAACTAAAATGACAAATTTAAAACGAGATTACGATCCCAACGTTGCCGGTTTGCAATTGAAATCCTGTCTATTACTGATTTTCAGGTTATATGGTTATTTGAAGGTTATGTTTACTTTCAATGTTTACAAATGAAAAAAGTTGTTAATAGAGGAATTTAAACAATAAAAGAGGCCAAAATCGCCTTTTAAAAATCACAAAATTAGCAAATTGTAGGTTAACGAGTTAACTGCAACGAGCGAGATTTTGTGACCGAAATTTGCAAAGGCATATGGCAACAGCGTATCTTCAAAATCTAAGATTTCAACCGCGGGCCGTAAAATTTCCCTAGTCGAATGGGAGAATTAACATTGACACTAGGGAAATTTTGATCAGTGTGGAAAAGACAGGAATATCACCAAATTCTCATTTTAGTTGGAATAGAGTTTATTAATTTACTGCGTCACAAATAGGCAGTGTTGCCGGAGTTGTATAAAATTTGCAAAATCTAGGAAGTTTCTAAAATTGTTGGATTCTAGGAATTTGACGACATTAGTGACGTGCATCTAACTTTCTTTTGCACAAAATATATGAGCATATTCCATATTTTATATAAAACTGAATTTAGTGCTGAGTACAACCCTGTAATTTATTATACAAAATTAACAGAACCGGACTCGAGTAAATTAAATATAAATATAAATTATTACAAACCGTTTACTTTCTCTGATCGCTTGTATACTGTGCGCTTATCGAATTCCCCTCGTATAGTCGAATTGTGTTATTGGAGTATTGAGTATCGAATGGGAAACACGCAGCCGCGTACAATTTCAAGGCGCCAACGTGACCAGCGTGTAAATCTCTCGCCTCTTCGCGTTTTTTTTGTTGACAAACGCGAGCCAAGTCAGGCCCGATTATTCGCTGGGAAATCGCCGAAAATTTCCGTTCGATTCCAACGAATCGATTTAGTGCCTTTAGTGATCGCAAATAATTACAAATCGGCGAAGCGCCGACGAGGAATCGAGGAATTAAGGCGAGTATATACTAATATAAATTAGTCGATGTTTATTTATAGTTTTATCTAGCCTCGTAATCGGAATGAAACGCGAAGGTTTCGTGATTGCGCTCGAAAATTCAACAAGTTTAAACAATAATCCGGATTTGGGAGTGTTGCGTTGGTAAAGGTCGAATTAATTGCTCCACCCTGTACAATTTTTATGCATATAAAAGCACAACAAATATTTGTAATATCGATTATTATTATTATTAATCGCTCCTTATCAATATTAGCTATTTTATTGAACCATTATAAGCGATAAAAGATTGTGACAAAAATTTTTCGGTACACCCCCCATACAACCAAAAATTTAACACATTCCATTTTATTTGTAGGTGCGATCAGAGACACCCACAAGCCGCCATTATGGAAATAATGTGGGTATTTTTCGTATTTTTCGGCATCGTCCTGACGATAGCCCTGGCGATCTTCATCACCGTGCTGGTGAAGGTGTGCAGAGCCAAATGGGGGTACTCGCGCCCGATGCCGGTCACGCAATCGTGGAACGCGTCCTCGTACAACAGGGCCGGGCACACCACGTTCCAAAACCGAAACGATTTTATCGAGCCCCCGGCCTACGACACGGCCCGCATGGGGGGTGTACCGATGGGGCCGCCGGGGGGAACGATGGGGCAACCTGGGGGAGCGGCGCCGCCTACGATAGGCTTCACCACGCACGTGGTGGCCGACTCCTACAAGGACTCCTATCCGCCTAGTTATCCCCCGCCGGGGAATGATGGCTGGAAGGGAAATAATTACTGAAATTTCACGTTGTGCCATTGGAAGCTACTTATTTATCGTGCTCGAGAAACCGCTAGAGATAAATTTCAAATACGCGTACAGTAAGATAAGAAATTGTAACAATGGAGAAGACCACGACTTTTTTTTATTTTTTTTTTTTCAAATCCGTTTGTTCTAAGAAGGCACGTAATGAAATTTTAATTTTTTTCTGTGGCCAAATAAGGCCACAATTAATTTTTAAAGTTTGAATAACGTCACACAATCGTCATACACTCTGCTCCAATCAAAGCGAGAATTTCAAAGAGAAGTCACATTTAGCAAGTTTGCCACATTTCCTATTACTCTTCTTTGGTCCGCAAAATGTGCGTTTTTTTGTATATTTATTGCAATAAACATTTTCTGATTTATCCATTTCTTCCATTACCTAATGGATAATTCGATATATTAATATAGAAATAACATCTTCATCTGTATAAATTGTAACCGATTTTCGTGTTAAAAACACAAATAATGGTCCTGAAAAATTTATTTGGCAACAGTCTTGTCAACTTCAATATTATCAGTAAAGTGTTTTGTGCCGAACTGCAATTCGTGTAATTTGTTTTGTGCAATTTTCAGAAAAATCTGACAAATGACAGTTTGATTTTTGTTCGTTTGTCTATTCTTTGTTACTGCGTTCGAAAATTCATACTATTTACTATACAACAAGACGTGAGTGGTTTATGATTGGTTGATAATATATGAGTCAAAACCCGAAATTTTTAAATTTCAAAGGGCTATATCTTTTTAATTATAACACATTTTGAGCAACTGAAAACAGTTTTGAGCTTTAATAAATCATTTCTAATCGTATCTTTTGCCGAAATCCGCGTATCTCACATCGTGGTCTTCTCCATTTCAATCATGACAAGACACTTCCATTTTCCACTTGTATACAGTTTGTACGTACTATTTTTAGATATACTTTTTAGCACGCCACGCTACCGTTGCTACCTCATGTTTTATTCTGAGATCAACTTATTTTTTATACGCAAATAAAAGATTCTACTTCGTAAACAACACCATCTTTTACTCCCTCGAGCCCCTTTAATTACCCTTATATTTTATCGATTACAGGATGGCGCCTCTCTACGTATTCCTGATATGCCTATCGGGGATGGTGGTGGGTGGGGTGAGCTTCATGCTCTGCTGCTGCATTGGCAACTACAAATCGACAGAATCCCGCAAAAACCACCCCCAAAAACCCCACCACAAAGCGGACAACAGCAGAAACAACGACGAAGAGAAAGCCATCAGCACGCTCGATGAGCACGATGAACACGAACACGAAAAACACGATGAACATGATAACAACTCAGAGCATCGCAAAGAAGAAGATTCTGCTAGCGTTCACTCTAACATCGGTGTGGCGATGGCGGCTGCAGCTGTTAGTGGCGGCTTGGTGGGCTTCATGCCGCCCAGCGGGGGCGAGAGGAGGGCCTCCAAGGAGGACAAGGAGATCGATTTGTTATTTAGTATAAGCGAAAAGGATGAGAAACGGGAGGAAAGTAGGAGTGTTCATTTTGGTGAAGATGAGCCGAAGCACAAAGAGGAGGATCACAAACATTCCGGTGGGTACGGGGGATTCCTGGACGCGGGGGCCCGGAAGGAAGATGGTGATGGGGATAATGGGCTTCAGAATGTAACGAGTAATAATATGGACTGATTGAGGTGGAAAGGGGATTTTTTGATACATTTTTTTCAGTGCTGCTTTAGTAAAAATTTAATTTAAGAAAGGGGTGAGTTTATACAGGGTGGATCGTTTGTAAGTAGGTTCCAAATGTTTGGTTATTTTTGTTATTGCTTGATACTGTATTTTTTTGAAATCAATATGCGCAAAATTTCTAAGAAAATAAATAGTGAAAAACATCCAGGTCCGGCTTATAAAAGTTACCAGAAAGCAAAAAAATAAAAACCTGTATAGACCATGCAAAATAAAGTTAGATGTACGTCACTATAAATTTAGTACGTCACAAATAGGCAGTGTTGCCGGATTTTTATAAAGTTTACATAATCTAGGAATTTTCTAAAATTGTCAAGAAAGGTTTCTAGAGATGAAGTACATTTAAAAATAATACTTCTTTGAAGCTTCATTTAAAACTGCATTTGTTTAATAGCTCGAAATATTAAATTTTAAAAAATTGGACGACACAATGCTTATCAAATATGACGACATTAGTGACGTACATCTAACATTCTTTTGCACAAACTATATACATATCTTAACCACCCCCAGTATCCATGACATTTATATAATACTAGACAAATTTTTGATATTATTTTTACACTTTTGTAACATATTATTAAACATTTTTACACACAAACAGCGCCTCATTTCCAAAGGAAACCCCCCAAAAACCCAATTCCAGCGAAACCCATCAACTCGCTCGTTCATCCAGAGGCCGCCCCCGCTTCGTCTACGCTCGTTTGGTGCATCGGGCAACCTTCCGCCCGAAAGCGAGCCGAAAAGGGGTTAACCGGAGAGAATGCGGGCCGCTGCGGCCTTGGCCCACATTCGCCCGCCCTCGGGGAGGCCGCGGCGCGATCAGATCGCCGGGAAGCCAGCAGGTGGCGGTTCATCTGCCACGCAGGATGCCCATCGATTATATCACGATTCTACTTGCGTTTTTTTTACTACATAAATTGTTTTGGAATTTAGGATTTTTATCGCGAGTTGCCCCAAAGCGAGGTGGCCGTTTTATCTGTATTTATATTTACTCTATCGATATCTCGAGCTCGCAGCGGCGGGTTGTGGTGCGGTGACCACCTAAGTACACATCACCAATTCACCAATTTTTATCGGGCAATAACAATCAACCCGGCCCTGGCTCGGGCACCCAAAAGACAGCCCGGAGAGTTCAGATGTCAATCGCGAATAATAATATTTAACAGCGCCGCCCGGAACGATAAGGGGGCAGTTTCGAGCTACTCACTAATCACGAAGCAGTAATAATAACTCTTCGTTTTCAAAATTCGTAGTTACTCGTCCGCTTATCGACGAAAAAAGTGTAGATATTCTTCCTCCACAGATAGCGACAGATTTTTATTCCTCTCGTCATTTATCTGGTGTGTGTTGGGCTATTAAAAAGTCCCGCTCTCGATGATGAAGATGTCCAATGTAAGTACTTGCTGTATTGTTTTTACCTGCGATTTTAAAGGCTTTAAAGTAGGGTGAAAAAAGAGGAAGTGTAGCTGTGATATTCAATTTATAGTGCGCATTAATAATAGAAATTATATTAAATTCTCGCTAGTTTAATGCGAAATATTTCGTGTTGTAATTGTAGCTAAATTTGCTAACGAAAAAACAGCGTAATATGATTCGACAGAAATTGTTTGTAATGGATCACCCTGTAAATATTGTTTTTGGTAAGGGAATTTTTATTTGTGGCGAAGAAATGGAGGCAGTAGGGAAATGTTTGGATGAAAAATTAAGGTTGTGTATTATTTACGATCAACAATCGGATTTTCTGTACCAGTTACTGGGCGCTCCGAGCGACCTTTGACACGCCGTTCGAGTTTATCTCGAAACTCTACGGTCGTTTACTCAAACGACGCGTTCCCCGTATACCGAATTATTTACATTTTTGAAATTTTCCTTCCGAAAACGCTATCGCCCGATTTTTTCCCGAAAAGTCATCCGCAGCCGTTGACCCGCGCAAATTTCCAAAAAATAATCTTCCTAGCTCACAACAATATTTAATTCGGAATTTTTTGTTGATTGTAGTTAGTTTAATTTACAATCAACCGGTGTAACAAATCTTATGTATAGTTTGTGCAAAACAAAGTTACACGCACGTCACTAATGTCGTCATATTTGACAAGCATTGTGGCCAAATTTTAAAAATAAACACATAAAAGGGATTCAGTTTAATGGCTACAGAATTTAATTTAATATTGACAAGGGATGATAGGAAATTTTATAAAGCAGAATTAAATCATCCAAAAAAAAATATTTTTTCCTATAGTAGGTTGGTAGGCATGACTGTCAAGTGGCATAGTTGCCGTTGTCAACCAATCAGCACTTTTAATTTACTTTTTTTTTGTAATTTTACCTTATGGTTATTACTTTATTCATTCATATTTCGAGTTATTAAACTGAAACTTCACCAGAATTATTATTTTAAATGCACTTCATCTCCTCAACAATTTTAGAAAATTCCTAGATTTTGTAAACTTTATAAAATTCTGGCAACACTGTCTATTTGTGACGTAGTAAATTTATGTTGAACTTTGTTCAGCACAAACTATGCTTCGCAAATTACTCAATAAAGTGCATACATTGACTTCGAATTTACACAAAACAGTGCATAAAAGTGCTCACATAATATCGCAAACAAGCGGAAGAAACTGAACATAAAGAGGACATAACCCCCAGCGAGCCATCGACAGAAAACCAGGCCGAAGATAACCCTTCTAACCAGCTTCTCTGCTTTGTTTTCAGATGGGAAATGGAGCGGTGCTGCTGGTGCTGGCAACGCTGCACTTGGCCCTCGCCGCCTTCGTGTCCCCCTCGGACCTCATGAAGTGCTCCTACGGGGACAGGGGCTCGTTGACGGCCACCTGCGTCAACGCCAACCCCCAGTACTTCCGCACCACCTCCTACAGATTCGATCAGCTGGACGAGACGGTGCGGTGCTGGCACTGCACCCTCACCCTCATCGACGCCGGCACCTTCGACCTGTCGGGCAACCTGATCAAGAACCTGGTGCTGAACGACAGCCGCGTGGAGAGGATCAACCCCCGGGGGTTCGTCGGCCTGATTTTCCTCGAGAGGCTGGTGCTGAGCAACAACCGCATCAGCTCCATTTATCCCGGCACCTTCGTCGGCGTGAAGAAGATTAAAGTCATCGATCTGTCGCACAATCGCCTGGAGATACTCTCCGATGACGGCTTCCTGGAGCTCAAGAACCTGCAGGAGCTCAACATGGAATCTAACTCGATATCCACCATAGCTAAACGAGCTTTTAACGGTTTGGATTCTATAGAAACCATAAACTTATCTCGCAATAAAATCACCAGCTTGAACGACGTCTTCAGCAACATGACCTCTTTGACGGTACTCAACTTGCAATACAACGAAATATCCACGTTAAACGGCAACGAATTCGTCAACACCACCAGCCTGCTGGAGTTGAACTTAGCCAACAACAACCTCACCACCGTAGTCATCAACATAGATCCGAGGAACGACCTCCGCAACCTCTTCTTGCAACACAATTCCATCGCGACGCCCCAGCAGAAGTTCCTCGTGGGCCTCCACAGCCTGGAGAACTTGGACCTCAGCCACAACCTCATCGCCGACATCAACATCAAATTATGGGAGAAGCTCTTCCAGCTGCGCCACCTCAACATGTCCTTCAACAACCTCACCAGCATCCAGACGGGCTCCTTCTCCGGGCTGCCGCAGCTGGAGTTGCTCAACGTGTCGCACAACAGCATCGCCGAGGTGCGGATCACCGGGATATTCTCATTGCACAGCCTGCACGCTCTGGACCTCTCTTATAATGAGCTGGTGGATTTCGATTACGTGGGGCTGATATCGAGGCTGCCGAGGTTGTCGTACTTGAAATTGGAGGATAACCGGTTACCCTGCGACCTGGAGGATGAGATGGAGAGCTTCTTCGAGGAGGATAACTTCAAGTATGTGCTCTATGATAATGCGGTGGGGTCGTTTAAGTGCACGGACAGGCCGGAGAAGAATTCCCTGAAGGGGAATGCTGCGCAGTTGGAGAGTCCGGACACGGAGCCGGCTGGGATGACCGGAGCTGAAGTTACTATTGTAGTATTAATATCTATTGTGTTCGTGTGCATTGGGCTGTTGTTTTACATGCAATATCGCACTTATAGGGAGCTGTCTTATAGTTCTACGAATGCCCATAGGTCGGTTTCTTCTGCTAATTTAGTGAGCTCGGATGTTTTGGAGACCGGAGGGGACAGTTATTTGCAGGAGTAATAAAAATTTCGGGTTGCCACAAACTCTCGTTCTCTCTCCATCTTCCCATGCAAAGCGAGAGAAATGTTTTCTGTCGAGGCGTATTTCCTAGCCATTTATAGATTTGATTTTGTAAATTATTATTAACTATCTCTTCTGTTGTTTTGTTGAATAATTTCTGCACTTGGTACATTCAAGGTTAGATAAGTTCTACTTTTATGTGTAATATTTTATCATTGTTCTTCCTGTGTTACACCTACTGGTTTCAATAAATAGCACAAAATGATACAAAATTATTGTTCGCTCCTTTTTTGAATTACGAAGATTTTTTTAATTAATTTACTATTTTTAACTTTTTTTAGTAGTGTACGCAAATTTGTGATAAATATGTTGTAAAATTTCAAAGTTAGGTCTAATAATAATAAATATTTTATTAAATTCGTCGCTTAATTTCACAATAATTTCTTCCAAAAATCCACTCTACAGGATGTTCGAAAAATAGATGAAAATTTAGAGGGCGATTCCTCATTAAAACTTATGAAAAAAAGTTTCTACAAACATGGATCCGGAAATGTAGTTTTGTAAAAATGTTAAATTTTTCGAACACCCTGTATAATCCTGCTGGTATCCCAATTATCCAGCCTCATAGCCAACCCACCAAAACCACCTGCTAAGATCAACCTTGTTGCAGACACCAAGACTCGGCGTGCTCCTCCTGCTGGCGGCCTCCTGCGGCGCCTTCAACCATTGGTCGAAGCCCATGTCCTGCAGCTACGGCCCGCGGGGCTCGCTGACCGCCATCTGCGTGAACGCCACCCCCGACTACTTCAGGATGACCAACTACCGCTTCGACTACCTCGACGAGACTTTGGTGTGCCACAACTGCACGCTGACGTCCCTGGAGCAGGGCACCTTCGACATTCCCGGCAACGAGATCAAAACGCTGGACATCAGGAACAGCTCGGTGGCGGTCATCAAGCGCAAGGCCTTCCTCGGCATGATCTACATGCACACTCTGCTGCTGTCTAATAACAACATTACGCAGATTGATGCGGGGGCTTTCGAGGGGGCCAGGAAGGTGAAGAAGCTGGAGATGAACAACGCGTTGGCTGGCAGCATCTTCCCTCGGGCTTTCTACGATTTGCATCTGCTCGAGCAGCTGTATTTGAGGCATAACAACCTCGAGGTTATCGATCCCGTTACGTTCGAAGGCTTGCACAGCTTGGAGGTGCTGGATTTGAGCTACAATCGGCTCAAAAACGTCAGCAACGTCTTCGATCCGTTGGTGAAATTGGAGGTCTTGAATCTCGAGCATAATTTCTTAAGAAACCTGGATTCTGGAAATGAGTTCCACACGCTCAGGTCGCTGCTGGCGCTGAATTTGAATTACAACCAAATGTACAGCTTCTCCATTAACTTACCTGGAGGTAACGACTTGAGGAGCCTCCAGTTGGCCTACAACGCTTTGAGCACGAAAAGCTTCCAGAAGAAGCCCTTCGACGGGCTCAACAACCTCGAGTACCTCGATTTAAGCAACAACGAATTCATCGACAACATCCCGGTGAGATTCTTCCAAGGCTTGTACAAGCTGGTCACCATGGACTTGAGCAGCAACAAACTCATCACCATCAACACGGGCACCTTCACCGGCTTGCCCCACCTCAGGCGGCTCAACCTCTCCTCCAACGCCATCAAAGACCTCAAAGTGACGGGTCGATTTAGCTTGCCCAGCCTGGTGGAGCTGCACCTGGCCGGCAACCGCATCGTCGACTTCGACTACATGAGCCTCATCAGGAGGACGCCCAAGCTCAGGCTGATCGACTTGCAGGCCAACCGGCTGTCCTGCAGGCTGGCCGGCCAGCTGCGCGTGCTCTTCCGCAACGACGCCGTCCACTACCAGCTGGACGCCGCGGCGCCGGGCGACGCCTGTCCGGAGTTCGCGGCCGCCGACGCCGACGCGCTCATCGCCGAGAACGTGGAGGAGATGGGGTACCGGTCAGCTGGTGGTACTTTCTTGATATGGATGTTCATATTACTCACTGTCGCCATTTTGTTGATCGGCTTGCTGTTCTACGTGCAGTTTTTTAATGTGCTGAGGATGGGCCCCAGCAGAGGGATTTTCCACGGGGTGCTGTTGGGCAGCACCCGGGGGAACCTCCAAGGGTGATTTTATGTTTGTAGCATATCGTTTATGTTATATACTATATAATATGTATAAAGTAAGATTTGTATGTGGAAATTTATGGAACAAGTCGTGACGTCATGGATAAATTATCTTGGATGTACTATACGTATAAAAATTTAGGATTTTTATTAGCAGTGAATTTGTAACGAGCATACTCCAACTCTATATAGTTGAATAAAAAATAATAGGTTGTTTTGTGTTATTTTTACTTGGAAATCTGGCTTAAATTTCCGGAAGACTCGACGGCACGAAATACGTTATTGTCAGGAAGATTTGTTGGGAATTTTTGGCAAGGATCCGACGAATCCAGGAACGCATCCAGACTGGCTGTCTCGCCGAATTAGCGCGGCGTCTTCGGAAAATGGAAGATTTCCAAGACCACATTGATTTCCTGTTTGATAATTTTAACCAAAAAAATCCGTTCCAGAAATTTTTTTTCCAATACAACCATTACTAACCTACCCTACCCTATCCTACACAATCCTGTACTATCCTACACTATCCTACACAATCCTGTACTATCCTACACTATCCTACACTATTCTACACTATCCTACACAATCCTACACAATCCTGTACTATCCTACACTATCCTACACTATCCTACACTATCCTGCACTATTCTACACTACCCTACACTATCCTACATACACTAATTTGCTTTCCTATAATTTTCTTATGTCGATAATTTTAACCAAAAAAACCAAAAAACCAAAAAACCAAAAAAGCCGTTCCAGATTTTTTTTCCAATACAACCATTACTAACCTACCCTATCCTACACTATCCTGTACTATCGTACACTATCCTACACTATCCTACACTATCCTACACTACCCTACACTATCCTACATACACTACTTTGCTTTCCTATAATTTTCTTATGTCGATAATTTTAACCAAAAAAACCGTTCCAGAATTTTTTTTTCCAATACAACCATTACTAACCTACCCTATCCTACACTATCCTACACTATCCTACACCATCCTACACTATTCTACACTACCCTTTTCTTTCCTATAATTTTCTTATGTGGACTTTGTGGCAATGATAGTGGTTCCACCCTGTATGCTCAGGGTCACCGGGCGGCGGCAACCTTCCGCACGGCACCGGTGACGTCGCATCGGCGTGACGTCATCACCGGAGGCGGCCGTCGCGGCGCAGGCTCCGCTCCGCTACGGCGAGTCGGCACCGCCGCCGATCGACTGGGAAACGGGGAGCTGGGCACGGGAAGGGCCCGCCATCCAGCAGTCAGTCCGGTCGCCGTCCCCAGCAGAGTCGATTCGTGCGCCGACGGCAACCAGCGAGCGCTTCCTCTACCGCCATTGAGCGAAACTGCGTCGTGCGGAAGACGTACTCGTCGGTGGGAGTGTGCACCAGGTGCTGGTGCACGGGATCGCGAGAGAGCTGCGGGAGGATTCGGTGAGGGGTTCGCGCGGCGGGTGGTGTAGCTGCTAGAGGTTTTTGGGGATTTTTCGGTGGGTTGTGTTGGTATTGTAATAGGAAGCTGTATTCATATTTTGTATATTAGATGTATAAATGTTTTTTTTTGGTTCTTTGTTTGGTAATGATGTGATTGGTTGTTTTTCGTAAAGTTTACAAAATTGTTGCTAATTTGAGATATATTTAGATAATCTCTTTTTAGTAATTTGTCATTTGTTGATGATTTTTCAAGTTATTTTAGGAGATTTTAATTAGATGCTTGGAGTAATTTTTTAGTGATTTTATGTGATTTTTTCGTTATTTTAATTAATTTTAAAATTTTTTATCATGACCCAAATATTTTTACAATTTTATCTACTATTTAAAACTCAAACTTTATCTCATAATCGTTACCGTTAGGAACCTTTCTGAAATTTTTTCCATACAAAAACCATCTACAATTTCTAAATCATCACAAAAACTGTCCCTTTTGATACACCGTCATTAAAAATAGACCCTTAAAAGCACCCTTATTAAAATTTTACATCCCCCAGAACATTCTCCAGCATTCACAGAACAAATGTATAAAATTTTAATTACTTCAGTACAACTCGCAGAGTTTGCAAAGAACAAACAAAATCTCATTGTTTTCCTTGTTTATTCAATTTATCAAATCAGCTTCAGCTTGTTGTGTTTCCTCTTCAAACTTGAGCAATCTCAGCTACATACAAGCTTTCCCCGAGCTTCTTTAACATGCCATTAAATTGCATTATTATAAAAAATATTATATAACTCTTTTTCAAGGTAAATTCAATTTACCTACTGTTTAATTAAATTTGAAATGTATTTTTTGTCGAGTTTATGATGTGCAAATTACACCCAATTAGCGGTGAAATTTAATTCAATTAAACTAATTACCGAATTAGCATTGCAGCATTTTGTCGTTTCAGGTGCAATTTTCGGTGCGAAAGCCGCCGCTGAGGAAGGTTTTCCGTATAGGTGAGTAAAATTAGTACAGAAAAATAAATTTCCCCCATCGAGAAAAGCGCATTAAAGTCTTAAAAAACCTACTAAGCGAGTTTATTGGTTTGTTTCGGGAGAAAATATTGGAAATAGATTCGTTGTATTTCGCTCGAAAGGGGGAGAATTGCATTTCTCCCGACGTCTAGAAGGCCGCGGCGATAAGAGGAGAATTTAATACAGACGTCTGGAGCGAAATCGAAAAAACTCGCATCGATTTTAACTAAGCAATTCCGAGGATAATCCCTTTCCGTTTTTACCAAAGAGAAAAACCTTTCAAAAGATAATTGCGGATCTTCCAGTAATCTCCGAGATGTAAGTACATCAAAGCGAATATCTTCCACTTCCTGCGGATTATATTTTATTTGCATCGCTTGCCCTTAGAGAGGAAAATCCGGCCATTAATCTTCGTTAAATTTCGATATAATTGAAACCCTGCACACCCCCCAAATCGGTGCACTTCCTCCCACAAAAAGAAATTTTACTCGTCACCCGAGATAAGGGTGCTGCACGCAAAAGAAACGAGTCCTCCTAACCAGCCCTCTCGACCCGGAGTTTGGAGTTGATTGTGGGGAAAAAAATCCAAATTACACCGGCGCATCCTCTCGCGAACTTTTCGGGAACAGAGCCCATTGTTGGGCGCGAATTCATCCGGATCCGGAGCTCCTAATCTCGGGGAGTTTCCAAACTCTCGCGATGATGGATGTTTCGGCTCTATTGGGATTCGAAGGGGTAAACGGCGACCTCGGCCGGTCGTACGTGCCAAGGTGGAATTAGGATTAGTTCGCTCGAACGGAAGTAAAGTTTCTTGAACAGCTTTAATAGAAGTTTTAAAAAAAAATGGTGGAGGCGTTGTAGATCCTTCGCCAATTTTTATATTTTCAGAATGCTTTGTAAATACTGGAAATATTGAGTAAACAAGTATTAAAATGATATACAAATAAAATATTGAGTAAACAAGTATTAAAATGATATACAGTGTTGAATAGTAATATAAACTAATTAATTCTTATTATAGTTACTCAATATAATGAGTATAATTATTGATAATTTTAATTGAAAAAAATGGTGGAGGCATATTAGCTCCTTCACCATTTTTTTTAAGATTTGAAAATACTGGAATATTGAGTAAACAAGTATTGAAATAATTTACAGTATAAAATAGTAGATAATAGTACAAACTAATGAATTATTATTAGAATTACTCAATATAATGAGTATAATTATTAATAATTTTAATTCAAAAAAATGGTGGAGGCATATGAGCTCCTTCACCATTTTTCTAAGATTTGAAAATCCATTTGAAAATACCGGAATATTAAGTAAACAAGTATTGAAGAAATTTACAGAATTAAATAGTAGATAATAGTACAAACTAATCGATTCTTATTATATTTACTCAATATAATGAGTATAATTAATAATAATTTTAATTCAAAAAAATGGTGGAGGCATATGAGCTGCTTCGCCATTTTTCTAAGATTTGAAAATCCATTTGAAAATACCGGAATATTAAGTAAACAAGTATTGAAATTATTTACAGTATTAAATAGTAATACAAACTAATGGATTCTTATTATATTTAATCAATATAATGAGTATAATTAATAATAATTTTAATTAAAAAAAATGGTGGATGCATATGAGCTCCTTCACCATTTTTTCAATATTTTCAAATTCCTTACAAAATACTGAAATATTGAGCAAACAAGTAACGAAACAATTCGCATTATTTGATTAGTAATGCAATTTAATGAAACCTAATCATAATAACTCAATATAATGGGTAGAATTACTAATATTTTTATTTCTAAAAAAATAATGGTGGAGGCATTCGTGTTCCTTCGCCATTTCCTAAAGATTAAAGGTATATTATTGTGTGCCTGCTACTGTATAAATAATCGATTTTATCGCAATTATCGACTGAAATAATCTCTTCTTCGAAACAACCGAGCTTTACGAATTCTACGTGTAAAAGAGGAGAGAACCTTGACCGAGGTTTTGAGCGAATTCGCGTGATTTCTGTTTCCATCGGATCGCGTGCAAATTACCGTAATTATCGGGCAGCAGGAATTTTTTAGCTCGTCCGTCCGGTGTTCATTCGACGGGCCAATTTGATGTATTTATAAAGCGGGAAAAAAATTGTAGCCATACAGAATCTTGTTTGGTTGTCGTAATCAAACTTTAATTGGGCGCTTTTGATGCGGAAACCCGTCCATTTTTTCGATAGTCGAAATGAATATGTTATCAATTTTATTATCAACCCTATTGGAAATTTAAAACGCTCATAAAAATTCGCGTTTTTTTATACCCCGCGTAAAGATGATATGCTGGTTCACATCGGGATGATTTATTGCCATCTACACGAGGGCTCTTTATAAAAAAGGGTTTTTTATTATTTACGTGCCCTAAAAAATCCAGGACATTATTTTTATTAGCACTCTCCACCATCCCTAGCAAGCTTCAGGGAAGAAAAATTTAATAATTCGTACACTTACATATCGAATTCATGCATTTTATATGCGGGATTTTCCCGCAATTTTCCTCGAGCACGTCCCCATAAATTATTCACCTCGAACATGGGAAATTATCGATAGAAAGTATATGGACAATTACAATTCGCGAATTATTAATCCCACCGCACTAATCGATTATTTATTTACAAATTTAATGCGCCAATCGATTATTTATCCTGCCGACTGCGCCAATTTTTGCAGCTTTATTTAACGGCTAATAAAATTAGTTTTACGTTTTACGAGTCGCGAAAGGGTGTCGAATTCGATTTCCTTTGCGAGGGTAATCGAATATTATTTTTTGGATTGATCCTAAAAGGGGTGACGATTTTCCTGGCGGGCTTTGTCGTTCGTTCAAAGGGAAATTTTGAGTTTATTTAATGGGCTCCGATTGTATTGATCAAAAAAATTCTCACGTGAATAATGTAGGGAAAATAGAAGAAAAAAAAATGGCGTGTTTATTTGGTATTGTAGGAACGAGTTCGTGGTTAATAGTGCCATTTTTTTCTCCTCAAAAACGGGTCAATCGTGCGTTTATTTTCCATATATTTCCACTTTTTCGCGGATAAATACCACACCTGTAAACGTACACACGAAATAAATAATTCAACCGTTCTTTAGGTATAAAAAAAAATTGTTGGTGTACTAGCGTAAGTCCACGTCGTCGTTTGAAGGCTTCTCTTTTATAATTCAGATCAATTTATTAATAGAAAATCGATCCGGAAAAATGAGCGAACCGCCAACTCCAATTATTCTAAACAGCTCGAATATAATTTAATATTTCTCCCTCTTTAAATCGGCACACGTAAGGCGACCCCTGCGGCAATTAACGCACGTTTTTTATCAATGCGAAAACTTATCGATCTCGCGAGGCCGGGGAGTTTGCACAACCAGTCACTCGTAACGGTTTTAGTTGGTAGAACTGCACATAAAGCGAGCGGGTAATCCCGGATGGCGACGGGCCGCCCACGCCCGGATCGAGATCACATCTGATTTTCGGTCTCCAGCTTGTTTACCGTAAAGTTTGCTCACTTGATGCGCTTTTCCGGATGAAAAACTGCCGGAATTTAACTTCTGCTGTCTGGATTACCAGACTGGATGATTGTTGGCTCGCTTATCCACTGCCCCTCGTATTTTTTTGGCTCGCTTATCGACTTCCCCCTGTATTTTTTTTATCCAATTCACCTCCTATTTTTTTGCTTAACGACTAGCCCTCGTATTTTTTGAGATCGCTTTTCCTAAGGAAAAAATGTCAGAATTTAACATAGTGTCCAGGATAAAAGATTTTTGGCCTCCATCTTTGGAAGATTTCGACTCCTTATATCGACATCCCCTCGTATTTTTTTTTGCTTATCGACATCCCCTCGTATTTTTTCTTCATTATCGACTTTCCCTCGTATTTTTTGCCTACTTATCGAGCGCCACTCGTAAGTTTTCGCGGAGCAGTTTATTTTGAATTTCGATTCCGGGCTCTAATCGCATTTCCATCGATTTCCGGTTCGATTGTGAGTGCGCTCGGGGTGCAGTTAAAATATGAAATTTAATATCCTCTCGCGGAATTTCGCGCGCGATCGATCCCCGATTCCGCAGGACTAAATAATGCAACATTTCGACGGATTTAATTAAATTCCATTTTGCAGTAATTACATTTATACATACGCTCACGTTCGATTGATTTTATTATTCAATATATACCAATTTTTTTCGCAATTATACAGGGTGAGTTCTAATTGAAGAAAAAAAACTACCCCAATATATTTTCAATTTCAAACATTTTTGATCCCAACTGATTTCACAATACACAACTCATTTCATCACTGCGTAACTTTGTTATTTTTGGCTGAAATCAATCAAAAAAATTCACAAAAATTGTTTGAAATATAAACAAAACGATACCAAAATTTGATCGAATTCCAATGAATCCTTCCCGCCCAAAAAAAATCACGAAAAACCCTCCACTCCATCCGCAGGAATCGGTTTATTTTGGAGCCGCGTCTGGACTGGAGCTCCCCCGGGCTCTCCGGCGGCATTGACCCACTTTTCTGCGCCTCAACCGACTTCAATTATATGTAGGTATATCTATATATTTCGAACTTGACGCCCAATTTTTCCGGGTGCGTGCCGGAATCGATAAATACGACCCCTCCCGACACTTTAGGGTAGGACCCGGAACGCCGTTCTCCCTTTATTACTCGCCCTTTAACTGCTAATTGGACGCGATGAAAGAGCTTTCATCGCGCTTAAAAATGCGAGTACTTATAACAGATTTTATGCTTTCCTATAACAAAAATAGCAGGGATATAAACAAACTGCGGAAGGGTGAGAATTGTTAAAAATTTTATAGGAATTAATTCAATTAGGTTGCGTTGGGGAAACTTTCGGAACTCGTTAACAACCCCCAGGAAACCGCGTCGGGGTTGCGGAAGGTGCGGGAGCGAAGCTCCTCCATTCGGGCGAATCTTAATTCTCCCGACGAAATCGAAACGCGCGGAGTTTTCCCCTATTTCGCAATTTATTCCTGCCCATCCTCGTGACCTCGTTTCGCGTGTTCCCGACGAAAACGCGCCCCCGCTTTCGAGATTTAGGCAATTCGAATGTCGAGAGACAGGTCCGCATTCGGGGGAGAATCTTCTAGCCCGTCACAATCGAATCGAAATAATCGATTATTTGCACACGAGGAGTAGATAATAATAAAGCAGGAAGGGAGGTTAATAATGGAGAAGACCACGACTTTTTTTTTAAATTTTTTTTCAAAACCGTGTGTTCTAAGAAGGCTCGTAATGAATTTTTTATTTTTTTCTGTGGCCAAATAAGGCCGCAATTCATTTTTAAAGTTTGAAAAACGTCACACAATCGTCATACACTCTGCTCCAATCAAAGCGAGAGTTTCAAAGAGAAGTCGCATTTAGCAAGTTTGCCACGTTTCCTATTACTCTTCTTTACTCCGAAAAATCTGCGTTTTTTGTATATTTATTGCAATAAACATTTTCTGATTTATCCATTTCTTCCATTACCTAATGGATAATTCGATATATTAATATAGAAATAACATATTCATCTGTATAAATTGTAACCGATTTTCGTGTTAAAAACACAAATAATGGTCCTGAAAAATTTATTTGGCAACATTCTTCTCAACGTCAATATTATCAGTAAAGTGTTTTGTGCCAAACTGCAATTCGTGTAATTTGTTTTGTGCAATTTTCAGAAAAATGTGACAAATGACAATTTGATTTTTGTTCGTTTGTGTATTCTGTGTTACTGCGTTCGAAAATTCATACTATTTACTTATACAACAAAACGTGAGTGGTTCATGATTGGTTGATAAGGTATGAGTCAAAACCAGAAATTTTTAAATTTCGAAGGGCTATATCTTTTTAATTATAACACATTTTGAGCAACTGAAAACGGTTTTGAGCTCTAATAAATCATTTCTAATCATATCTTTCGCCGAAATCCGCCTATCTCACATCGTGGTCTTCTCCATTAACAAATCGTATGCCTGATTCGAAAAACAACGTTTCGAATTTCATCTTCAGGAACAAACTCACCAAAAACGCATTTACTATACCACTGTTTTTAGTGTCTTAGTATGTCAGCTTGTATTCCATGTTGTTTTTTTTTATTTCTATTATAAATGCAAATCGTCGGTCTCCATTAGGGTAATGGAGGGAAACGGTGCAAAGATCCCGCGCTGCATATTTCATATGCGCCGGGGAACTCCCGGAATTTGCATTATTGACGGCATCGAGTCGCTCCTCGTCCGCGGGCCCTCGACTCCACGACACTTCCGGCATGGAGAGGTGCTCGTGCCTTTTACTTTGCTCGTTTGTTGCTCCCCCATTCGCCGCCCTCCCGCGGGTTCGATGAATTTTCGATGGCGATTCGCTCATCTCGATTACATCCCTCTTTAAGCCTACTTAATAGTTCACATACACACACGTGGTGTTAATTGGTGGTTTAAAAAAAATTTGGGATACTTGTAGGGGTTGGGATATTTAGGTGATTATACATGTTGCGCCCTTGGCAACAATCGACCGTTTAGACACCCCTTTTGCGTGAAATATTGAAGGACTCATTACATCATCCACAGTGCAATTTCATGGTAATCTACCCTACCTTAATTCATTCAATAAACCGGCGCAAAATAGAGGATTAAGTACCCGCTCTGTTGTAATTGAATCCTTTATCATGAACGTTTTGCTGGCAAATTTAATATAGCATCCATCTACTATTCATCCATCTACTATTCATCCATCTACTATTCAATTATCTACTATTCATCCATCTACTATTCATCCATCTACTATTTAATTACCTACTATTCATCCATCTACTATTCAATTATCTACTATTCAATTATCTACTATTCATCCATCTACTATTCAATTATCTACTATTCATCCATCTACTATTGAATTATCTATTATTCAATTATCTACTATTCAATTATCTACTATTCATCCATCTACTATTCAATTATCTACTATTCATCCATCTACTATTGAATTATCTATTATTCAATTATCTACTATTCAATTATCTACTATTCATCCATCTACTATTCAATTATCTACTATTCATCCATCTATACTAGTCCTAATTCATCAACCAACCATCTGCTATTCAACTATTTTACTACCTGCTATTCTACTATCTACTATTCTACTATCTACTTTTGTACTATCTACTATTCTACTATCTACTATTCTACTATTTACTATCTACTATTCTACTTTCTGCTATCCACTATTCCACATTTTGCTATCTAGTATTCTAATATACAGAATGTCCCAAAATTAGTAGACGAAACTTCAACATTGTATTTATTGGTCAAGAACACCATCTTCAGGTGTTCCCATTTAGAATTATTTTAGAGTTACTTTTGGTCAATACATGCAGTGTTGAAGTTTCGTGCACTCTAATTTTGGGACGCCCTGTATGGTGCTCTTCGATTTTCCTGTGCAATTTCGAGATGTGATCTATCCCGTAATCCCATCTCCTTGGCGGAATAGCAAGCAATATCGCAGCGAAGTGTGTACGTTTTCCCGGGGTGAAATGAAACGAAACGGCGTCCTCTTCGGGGCTGTAACTGACGTCTGGTGACGTTCGGCGTCGATTCGCCCCGGCGAGGAATCCGAATTCGAATATATATCCGGAATTTATGCGCCGATTTGAATTTTTCACGGTTCGATCCCTTTGCCGCGTGACTGGAATACACCGCCAAAAAAAAAAAAACCAATTACCCCGCTTGAATTATTCAAACCGGAACTAATTGAAACGTCTGGATAACCAAAAAATTTCCAGACTCCCGCTGGTAGTTGATGGTAGAGGCCCCAGCATGTCCACGAAGGAGAACATGGCCGGCAAGTGGAAGCTCATATCGAGAATCGGACGGTATACAACAACCCCCATCAACCCCGTATTAAATACAACTAACAAGCGTTCTTCCAGCGTGATCCCCTGGCCCATAACAGCAGCTTCGACGAGAGGGTTCCGCGCGCCCTCCAACAATCTGACGGCCTCGTCGCGTTAGCACATAACCCGCATGTCCCACGGGATGTTACGCCGGGACACCTCTACTATGCTTATCTACAGCCTTTCCAATGACGACACGGAGATAGTGTTCACCCTGCGGTCCCTCGCACAGGCCGGCATCATCTTCGTCATGGCCTTGGCCATCATCATCACCAACGCACTCATCATAGCCACCTTAATCAACTTCAGAGGTATTTTTAATTACGCACCATCATTAAGAAGATTCTATGTTGTTGTAAATTATCTAGCAGGACCTACGGAAGTTATAAACTACTACCTGCTATCGCTAGCAGTAGCTGATCTGCTATGTGGCCTTCTAATAGTACCGTTGTCAGTGTATCCTGCGGCTGTGGGCGATTGGGTCTACGGGGACATCCTCTGCCGTTTAATCGGGTACTTGGAGGTGACCCTTTGGGCGGTTACAGTCTACACGTTCATGTGGATTAGCGTGGATCGATACCTGGCCGTGAGGAAGCCGCTGCGATACGAAACCCTTCAAACCAAAACCAGGCACGTGTTAGCACCATTTATTAAAGAGCCTGGAATAATTGTAGCAAGCTTGCAGATGCCAGTGCTGGATGGCCTTCACCTGGATATCGGCGGCGATGCTGTGCTGCCCGCCGCTGCTCAGCTTCACCGAGCCGCGCTACGAGAAGGACGCCTACATCTGCATGCTGGATTGGGGCAGCATGGCGGCTTATTCAGTGACCCTCTCCATCCTGATCCTCGGCCCCAGCCTCATCACCATATTCTACACCTACAGCTACATATTCAGGTAAGAGGAGTGGATGGGTGGACGGTTTGAGGACCTGGTGCTTTTTTGCAGCATGCTGCGGAAGATCCGGAGCGGGTTTCCCTTCCACGATAAAGAGTACGCGACGGCTTTGGCGGAGAACCTGTCGAATCCCAGCCACATGATGTCCTTCACGCTGGTGGTGGCCTTCTGGCTCTCCTGGACGCCCTACATAGGAGTCTCGCTCTACGAGTACTTCACCGAGCCCATGAAGAACCAACAAGTAAGTGAGCTAATCATCGAATTCATAGTCTGAACGATTCGTTGGCAGGTGCTGCATTTCGGGATAGTATGGCTGGGATTCCTGAACTCCTTCTGGAAGTCGGTGATCCTGATCAGCCTGAGTCCGCAGTTCAGGCTGGCGTTGCGGATCTTCTGCATGACTATTTGCTGCAGGTACAAAGGCCGCTTGCAGGCGGAGCTGATCGGGATGGACGACGACTGACTACTCCGTCGCCTGCCCGCCCTCGCTTCCAATTTTCCTATAACAGGCATCGCCGTGAGGGACTACGAATTTTTTATAGGTAGGTGGAGGAGTGATGGGTTTTGTTGTGTTTGAGACGGTTTGTTCGCAGGTAAAATGAGAAGATATTGGTGCCAATTTTCGCGACATGAACATTGCCAACGATGAATTGTCCCCGGAAATTCATAAATGTGATTAATTTTTAGGATGCTGAAAGGAAGCACTTTGGGGCGGCGTCCGTTGATGCCGCTCCGCGTAGGAATCATCGAGTGGATTTTATCAATGTAATCAATAATTAATCGTAAAAGTCAATTATCATAGGATAGGTTTAATCTGCATTCCTTCATGTTTTACGGCGATTCTAGGCATCAGCAAAGGCGGATTTGTTAATAATTGTTCGATAAATTTCCATGACGCGTGATTGGATTTCATGTACTGCTCACAATCGGATGTCCTAGAAGTGTTTTTAACTATTTTTACATAAATGTCAAGGCTTAACACCAAGTAGATTTTAAAATAAAATCAAAATACACGTATAAGCATATAAAACATTTCGTTCGAAATTTATAACAATCTATAGTTAATTTCTCCCTACCTTTGCATTGGGCTATTTTTATCGACCCCCCTTCACTTTCTCTTCTTACTGCGAAATATCTTCTGCTTTTTCGAAAATTAATAATCTCTATAAATTGACCTCCATGGAATATAAATTGCTGTATAATTAAACCTGCTTTCTTATTCAATTAACGACCCGAAAACTTTCTTTGCAGTCGAAAATTAACATTCTTTTAGGCATTGTTGCGTAGATAAAAGTAGAACAAGCGTGAAAAGCAATCAAACCGGCTGCGAATTTTAAACCAAACTGAGGAAAAATCGAAATAATCAAAAGGCATTTTTAATGTTAGAAATTATTCCTTTATCTATATATGATTAAACAGACTGTAAATTAAAAGTCGTAAAATGTTAAGATGAAATCATTGTTTAGTCCATTTTCGATGTTCAAATTCAGAAGCTTGTTTTTCGGAATTAAATTTTAATAATAATAGTACAGGGTGATTTTATTGCGAGGGTCTATTAGTCGTTTTTATAAATTTTCTCTAAGGTAGTTTTTTAGAAACGGCTAACAGGAACTCATCACACTGTATATAGGTACCTATTTAACATACAAAAAAATATATAGAGTGTACAAAATTTTATGCTAATAGCAAAAATTAGTAAGTGTTGTAAAATGTTGTAAAAAATATTTTCGATTCTTCTGTGCAACGCTTAGAGAGTAATTATATCGAAATGTTTAAGAGTTTTTACGAATTTTTCGCAATTAAAGCTTATATAACTGATTTACTAATTTAGTGATGTATATTTATAGCCGTGCATATGCATATTGCAATATACAGACGTGATTTTTTGAATATTTTCTGCATACTGATGACACCAAGGTGTCAGTGTAACATCAGGCTAGCCTTGACCGCTTGAGGCGCTCTCATTGGTCGAAGCCAAGCAGCGCCATCTACGAAAATATTTAAAAAAGCGAACTCGTCGACCATTATTAGTGATGTATCCAGTCGGGTATATTTTAACATTTACCTGTGCTGAATCCATGGTGCAGACGGCCACGGCGCATGTTTCCAAAAGGCCTACTCATCAAGTTGGCGTGCACTTGCTCGAGATATAATATATATAAAAAATTTAAGGCAAGTCGGCTTGCTTTTGTACAGGAGCTCTTTCTGTATTCTAAAGATGTATTAATTATTATATGTGTCTTATAATCGGTTCATGTAGACTTTGCAGCGCGTTTCATTCGCGAGAGCTGGCTGTATACAAACATCGAATATTAAAAGGAGTGGTTTGATGATTTGAATGAGACGCGCTGTATATATTAAAGGATTTTGGGATGAAAAATCTCCCGGAATTCTTGAAACTTTTTCGGAATTGTCCATTTATATTTACTTATCTAGTCACGGTTTTTTCTGTGTAAATAGGAGAGATGTACAAAAATTTCAATAAACACGAGGTAGATGAAATGGGGTGTTTAAGAGATTATGGGATAATCCTTGCGTTTCTTATACGCTTTAGGGGATCTACCGGATTCGTTTTGTTGGTATTAAAATGCGATGAGCATGTAATGGATTTCAAAAATTTATACAATACACTCGTCTAACCTCAATGAGAACATGTACATATTTTTCAGAGTAGTGTAATTAGCAATAAAAGGAAATTTAACGGCAACTGTTCACCTGTATCGTGTAAAAAAATTGAAAATTGTATACTTGAATTCTATGCGAAACGCGAACCAAACGAAGCAATAAAGTAAATTTAATGTGATCGATACCTCCCAGTATTTTAAATAAAAAAATCTATATCGAATTGAATTAAATGAGTCTCAATTATTTGTATAATTTTAAGAATTATGGGAGAAGTATATAAATTTATTTCACCATTAAATTAAGATTCTGTCCCTATATCAACTAACACCATGTAAATAAAAATTTTGCACATTATTAAATAGAGAATAGAAATTTAACATTGGGGTTAGAAGCAAATCGTGGGCTAAAATTTCGATTAATTTTAATTAGGTTAATTGATTTTATAATGCACCAATTTAATTTACCACCATTATTAAAAATATACTCTTTTGTACTATAAATGTGCTTCAATTTACCAGTTCAAATAAACCAAATTATAGCCTGTAGCAATCATTATTTAGCGTTAAGGGAAGTTAACGGTACATTACAGAGTGAGTTTTTAGATAACGAAAATTATAAGATATTTGTTACGCTCACGACAGTCTAATTTTCTACGTAGTCGGCTAGTTTTGTACAATAGCATAGTTTTGTAATGTATATGTGTAAGTCAGAAACTCTACGGTGTTCACAATGTTGTGTACTAGCTTAAAATTAAAATATTATTTTAAAATAAAAATTGTTTTGAAAATACAAACATGTCGAGTTTCATTTAACCAGCGGGGAGTAAAAAATCGTATAAATAACTTTTAATATTATTTATTGTGCCCTGTAGTTCACTCATAGCTAATAGGGTTAATTTAATATGTACTTTAATGTCTACAGCTAGTTTTCTATGATGCGCTATTTCTTTTTGCAATAATTTCAATCGAATGTCGGAGTATTTATCAGCTTCATCGCAGTCCATTTCGAGCATGTATCCCAGACCGATTTGAATGTAATTCCTTTCATAATCAGATATTTCACCTTGTACCAAAATTCCCTTGCCTATATCCACTTTCACAACCATATCACGGTCTTTTTCTTTGAATGTTCGCAGCAATTTCGTCATTTCCTTCACCTCTTCCCAATCTTTGTGCTTCTCCACTTTGATTTTCAGAATCGACTCGATCTCCTTCAAATCGCTTTTGAGCCTATCTTCTATGAACGTTTCGTATTGCTTTATTTTTTCTTGCACCTCCTCCGCATTCATTTTTGTTTGTAATACTTGCTTGTTTACGTTTTTTTGAAAATATAACCTAAAAGTTTTCTAAACGTCAATTTTGACATTGACGTACGGACACGTGTGTTTGTTCTTTTATTAGAACTTTGCATCAGGGAGAGAAAGAGATGGAAGTATATGTCAAAAAAACGATTCCATTGTGACAAATGACAGTGACAGTAGATTGACATTGACAATTAGTGACGTAAATGAAATGTTCGAGAAGTTAGATTTCACAACAAATGTGAATCATCGAGTCTAAAGTGCTTCATGATGTGATTATTATTGGTGAACAAATCAAGGTATTTCGTTGTTTTCGATTGTCAGATAAGTAATTAGATGTTTTCTCGCGTTATAAACGAGAAAAGGCGAAAAAACCGAACAAATTAGCGTTAGAATCGCCAAAAAGCATTGCCACATTGGCATATGAAAGTGTCATCACCTGATTTTGACAACCCAACTTGATGATGTTAGCATAATGGTGATTTCAAATTTTAGAATGCCCATCCAGGCACCTCAGTGGACGGAATTCCTTTCGTGTCCAGTATGCTGCAACTCGTATGACGAGAAACTGCGCAGCCCGATCAGCTTGGGCTGCGGCCACACGATATGCAGGGCCTGCCTGTCCAACCTCCACCGAAAGCAGTGCCCCTTCGACCAGACAATCATCAGCATTGAAATCGAGAGCCTGCCGGTCAACACGGCGCTCCTCCAGCTCGTCAGCCCCAACATTCGAAACGACAATGACGATATCGATTGCAAGATAGTACCCAGAGAATACTTGGAATGCTATTTAGAATGTAAGAGATACATAGAAGAATTGGCTTTGTATTTGAAGCCGTACCCTAGCGGTAGCGTAGGCAACAACGGCAGCATCCTGTCGAGGCCTATGCAAAGGAAACTAGTCACGCTTATTAACTGTCAGTTAGTCGAAGATGAGGGCAGGACTCGTGCTATGCGAGCAGCCAGATCTCTGGGCGAACGGACGGTCACCGAATTGATTTTGCAACACCAGAATCCCCAACAGCTGTCGGCCAACTTGTGGGCTGCCGTAAGAGCTAGAGGTTGCCAATTTTTGGGCCCCGGTAAGTGTTGCAAACCTTCGTAATTGGCTTTGAAAAACATGAAATAATTTTAAGTATCGAGTAAATATTGAGTTATCTTTTTAACGGTTTTATTGCTTATTTATTACGATTTTACGTATCGTATTAAATGCTGTTTTTGTATATGGAAACAAAGGAAACCAGAAGAGATAATGAAACATACTTTCGTTTGAGCGTTATCTATTTTATATTCAATTCGATTGAAGTATTTATTTTGTGATTAATATGCTTCGATAAACAAATAAAGTGCACTGTTCAATTTTTGGCCTACATAAGGAAATTCACTCTCTTTCGAATCGTATTAGATTCCTCTAATTAAAATTGTCACAAAAGCCCGCATACGACTCGACTGTTTATCCCATTAGAATAAATTAAAACTAATTGCAGGCAGCAGCATCACGTCTATAAATATGAATACTTTCAATAAAGAAAATATTCGAACGTTACCGCTTTAATTTTTAAATAGACTCTGAATAAAAATGCGTACAATATACGTGACGTCGCAACTATTTTTGGTGTACAAAAAAAACGAATTATAATTAGAAAATTACACTTTACAGCAATGCAAGAAGAAGTGCTCAAACTAGTTCTTCTTGCGCTCGAAGACGGCTCCGCTCTATCCAGGAAAGTACTGGTGATGTTCGTAGTACAACGGTTAGAGCCTCATTTTCCCCAAGCTTCGAAAACCAGCATAGGACACGTCGTACAGCTTCTATACAGAGCGTCCTGCTTCAAGGTAGTACACAGCCACAATTACAATACCTCATTTAATCGTGCATGTTAACAGGTGTCAAAAAGAGAAGGAGACTCATCTCTGATGCAATTGAAGGAAGAATTCAGAACATACGAAGCTCTACGAAGGGAGCACGATGCACAAATCGTACAAATAGCCACCGAAGCCGGTTTAAGAATAGCCCCGGATCAATGGTCTGCGTTGCTCTACGGCGATACGGCTCACAAATCCCACATGCAGAGCATTATAGATAAATTACAGACGCCTCAATCGTTTGCTCAATCCGTACAGGAATTGGTAATAGCCCTGCAAAGGACCGGCGATCCCGGCCAGTTGTCCGTACTGAGGAATCATTTGGATTTACTGGCCGCCATCGATCCTAGCCCAGGTATTACTCGTGTTATTTGCTGTGTATTATTGAGTAATATATATGTTTTGTATTAAAGAATCTGCTGCTCCCGAGTGGAAGACATGCGCAGATTGCTTGGAGGCGGTGCGTCGCGTAGTAGCCGGTTTAGTAGAATTTATCCATCAGCATGGTAGTAGAAAATTGCAGGACACGGCTCACTCGCAGCACACCAAATACAAAATCAGCATGTGCAGGGATTTGACCCTGCGAGGGAATTGCCCTCGGGGCACCAACTGCACGTTCGCCCATTCCAACGAGGAATTGGAGAAATACAGAGCAAAGGTGAGCTCTATAAATTTATGTATAATTGTACTTATTAAATTCGTTGTAGAATCGCAAGAGCGCCACCAGAAACAAAGAGCACCGCATCGACGACCAGTCGCCCACGGACAAACCCTTCGCCCAACCGGAGGACTACTACTCGATATCCAACGCCTCCACGGTCAGTCCAGTGCTTACCAACGTGGTACAGTTACCGAGAATGGGCTACGAGGTGCCCTTCCACCCGAATCCCACCTACCCGGCCGCCCAGCCGTTCACCCAGCCCGTCTATCCCGCCCAGCCGGCCAGCTACCCGCTGCACGAGATCTACCAGCCCACCCCCAACGTGGTGTTAGCCAATGGCGGGCAGTTCTACCAGCCGCCCCACGGCGAGTACCAGCCGGCGGGCAACCAAACCCAACAAGTTGCCGACGTGAAGAAGGGATTGGACGTGGTGGTGAGTTTAGTTTAGTGAATTAAAGGGGTTTGTAATGAGTTTTTGGATGGTTTTGTAGATGTCCCATTTAGCTAAAAACCAAAACTTCCAACTGCCAAAGACCAATCGAGGCCCGTCGAAGAGCCTCGCTGAGCTGCACCAGCGCAAGCAGGAGGTGATCTCGCTGTTGGAGAAGGTGGTGGGCAAGAATGCCGCAACGGAGATATCGAACCAAGCCACCACGCTGGCCAGACAGGAGTCCCAGCACGATATGGACAGCCCTACGTCACCTTACAGCTTTTGGACTGGGCATATCAACTCTGGTCCCACGTTCGTACGATCGGATTCCATACTGGCTGCTGATGATGATTATGTTCCCTACGATTCGCCGGCTATCAGCAAGTACGGGCCCATCTCCAGGATGCACAAAGACAGCGGGATGAACCAAACTGGGCAATTTAGAGACAACCAAACCATAGTACGGAGACCGGTGACGTCTGCTAGTCCAGTAGCTCCGTGGTACTTTAATAACAACAATAATAACAACGGGCACTACCACCAGGCGTCGCTGGCGGCGGCGCACGGGCACCTGATGGGGCACCATCATCCGGGGGGCGAAGGCTACGTGCCGTACGGGTCGCAGTTCGTGTTTCATCCCCGTTTGCCGGGCCCTCCGAAGGAGTTGCTGGCCGAATCGCTGGCCGAGTCGCAGCGCGTCAAACTGCAGATCAGGAATTTGGAGAAGCAGCTCAACGATTTGAACATCGCCGTGACGAATTTGAGCGAGAGCGATAGACTGACGCAGGAGTTGCAGTTGCTCGAGCAGGGTATACAGGAGAAGCAGAAGGAGGCGTGTTTGGTAAGCGGATTTTGATCCAAGTAACTTTAAGAATTGGTTGGTGGACCGAGTGTTTATTGTTTTTTGTGTGTTGGTTTTAGTCGAAAATCGTGCAATCGTTGGCTTTGGGGAATTTCAACAATGGTAATCCTTCGGGGACTTCGGATGATGCTATGTACGATGCTAACATAGCGAATGATATGCGGGAGTTGGAGTTGAGGCTGCAGGAGGAGTTGGAGGAATGGAGCGGTGAGGATTCGCCTAAGTAAATTTATCGAGTCTTTTTTTTTATTAAAAAAAGTCTGGTTAGAGGGAAATATCCTGTTTAATCATAGCTATTTTATTTTTGATAAAAATATCTACCATAGGTTGGGAAATTAATCTGTTTTTTTAAGCAATTACGTTTATGCTATACTCGAATGCTGAATCACTTGGCACTGACGTCACTGTTCAGAAAGAGCTGTTATTGGTGGGTAATATTGTTGAGAGAAAATAGAGCGTCGTGATTGGTGAGACTCGGTGACGTCAGTGCCAAGTGATTCGGCATTCGAGTATGTAGTTGAAGTTTATACACTCGATTTTTTTGTGTTGTTATTTTCTTAGTGGTGTTCGTTTTAGTTTTATTCACTGGTGATAGGCGGCGTTGTGTTGAAGCAAAAAAAACCTCACACGTTTAAAGATCGGCGTTATTTTGTGATATTTTTTTACAATTTTGTTAGTTCACTGTCTTTTTGAATGTCACTTTTCTCGACTTGCGAGTTTATACACAAAACGTTTCCACGATATTACAAAGGACTCCTGTAGGGATAACTCTTTGACCAAATCGCGTTTGTCTCGTTAGATATATTTTTGTTACCTCTGTATCGAAGTACAAATTCGATGAATTTTTCTGAATAACTCGGTAATATCGTGGAATTAGAGATAAAACTATCTGTGTCATAGTCTTTAAGGAAACACTAACGGCTGTAAATTATATATACTGAAAGATGTTAATATTTTGGCGAAATTTGCGATCTTACTTTACTATATAAAAACAGACTGCTTAAACTATGTAATGAATAAATGGGGTTTCTTTTTCGGAAGGCGATTCGAACGCAAGTTTACCAACATGACCGCTCTAGTCAATACAAGGGGTGTCTCACGACCAGTTAAAACTATCTACGATGCAAAAATATACCGAATGTCCCATTTAAAATATCAAAGTTGCTGCTACTTTTCGGTAGAAGTGGCAACGCCGCAGTGTTAAAGGCTATACAGCCAATTAAAAATCACTAGAATCCGCTATAACAGTAGGTAGAAAAATCGGGTGATACCAATAAACGGTTAGTTTTAACTCGCCGTGAGACAGCCTGTATACAAAATGAAATCGCCGTTTGCCCTAAAGGAAACCTTACAGCGTTTGTACGAAAAAAGAAAACTCTAGTGAGTGCATATGATGCATTGCGTGCAATAATTTCGATATGACGATGTAGGGTCATTCAAATGAAACAAATATATTTAAAAGTTGTCATTTCAAAAATGATTCAAAATAACTTTTTATGAAATGAGTCTTTGGACGTCTTATTCACATTAAATACAAAGCGAATGATGCATTTCAATTGTAAATCGATTCGGAGGCGGCAGTTATTCCAGTTTTAGTGGAAGAAAACGGGATTGCCGTGGGTTGCGTGGAAAGCGAAGAGTTTTGCGCGATCGGCGGGGATTCCGTTGAAAAATAAAAAAAAGGTTGGCGAAATGTCATCTAATTTTAATCATACTGTGTGTGGTTGGTATATCAATGTTATGAGTTGATATAAATATGTATTTTATTTATGTGTGCATTTGTTTGAGAATGCAACGAAAACTAAATGAAATTATAAGATGCTTGTGAAAGTGCATATTTTAGTCATTTATTTATTTAAGCTTATACGATTTAATATATTTAAACGTTTAGAAAATGATTGTATTTATAAATTAATGTAACGTTTGCGAGAATTCCAAAGGGCGTGTAATTGATATTCGGATTTTCGTCGAATTTTTCTTTAGTGGATATCGTGTCTAATTCAGCCATTTTAGGTGCAATTTCCAATTTTATTCTTGATCGATTGAAATCCTTGCATTTCTTTGTGATGATTTTAACAATTTATTTCGTTACTATCGCGAGTGTATTTACTTTAGTAACACTCGGTATAATTATTAAATTCTAATTGAAATTGATTCGACTAAAACTTTACTAAAAAATATAAATAATAGATAATCGATTTGCTTGCTGATTACAGGACCGTACTGCTTAAATATAACAATTTATTAGTCACAATTTCGTTAATTAGTGAATATTATTATATTATATATTTTATTGTGCAAATATGATTGTTCAATAAAGCGGTTGTTAAAAATAAAACAATTTGTTGGTTTTCATGATAACTTTATTACATTTTTAGCTTTATTCAATTTCTCGTTAGTACATTTATCTGTATTTTAATCGTTTGTTATTTATACCCGTTTAGTATTTACATTTGTTAAATTTCGAAAACCAACATAATAATAAAATTCGATAGTTTTTTTTTAACAATCGCAACGTTTGCAATAGTTTGGAAATAATTTTTAACGCAATACCGTATAGATTATAGGCTGTGTTTACGGAATTAGGTCTTCGGACGTAAATCGAATTACTCATACAGGGTGTTGTTTATACAAAAAATTGCTTTACTTTCGAATTTTTCCACGCTCTGTAATTTGTACACCCTGTAAATAGTAAGGATCTGATTGTTCAAAAAAAAACACTATACTCGAACGCAGAATCACTTAGAAGTGACGTCACTGTTCAGAGAGATCTGCTATTGGTGGGTAATACTCTTGAGAGAAAATAAAGAGCCGTGATTCGGTAGATTCAGTGGCGTCAGTGCCAAGTTATTCTGCATTCGAGTATAGCTAAATTGCGTATATAATTCGATTTGATATTCGAAGACTCGTCTGCGTGGTTGAATTTACTTATATTGTTGTAATTTTTACTTTGCCTGCGTATGTACAGCACAATTTATATATTTGCAAATTCGCCCGAATTTGCAAGTAAAAAAACCCTGCTGTTGTACGGAGTATTTTATTTATTAAGTCGATTTCTGGCAATTGATAAGTCATGTTGCACATGTAATTCATTAATACTATTTATACTGATTACATTAATCACATATGTAATTGCGCGATCGAAAAGGCTTCCAATCAGGGCGGGCCCTCGTTTTGAAAGCCTTTTGCCTCGCGCTCTATTATATCGGGTGGAAGTATATATTATATCTATAACGATAATAAAAATTTGCAAATTTAATCCATTATTTATATTATTAATTCCTTGGTATTCCCCAAATTATCAACGTTCTATGCCCCAATGGACCGAAATGTCAAAATGTAATGACGTTTATAGGTGTTCTGTGATATTAATCCAATGTAGTGTAATGGAAAGCGACCAATATTGATAAAAAACATTTAAAAACTACCTAATTTTATAAAAACTTACTAAATTAATTAGCATTTATAAAAAAGTAGTGTAGTTATATAGTTATCTGTCATTTGACATATGATAGTTCGAGGCTAACTTCAGAGAGGTCACCACAAAATTGACAACTGTTTTTTTGCTAAAAGAATTGTCAAAAATTCACTTCCTCCTTTCCTTGCTAGTCGCATTGCAGTAGTACAAAAATCTGTGATTATATTTAAGCATAATTTAAGTTATAAATGTCTGTGTAAAAGCCTATAAACAGCGGAAATTCCGTTCGAGTTAGCTCTGCCATGCCCGGCCGACTTCGCGAAGAAGGTCCTTGCGAAAAGCCCGACCTTAACCTTCACGAGCTGCCCCAGGAGGACGAGGAGCGTTTGGGGAAGCTGTTCACCACATTGGACAAGAACGGGAACGGTAGAATTGACATACACGATTTATCTCACGCGCTTAAAGAGCATGGGGTGCACCATGGATACGCTGAGGTAAAGTCATGTTTTCGGCTAATTTGGGTCAATTAAGGTAGTTGGCTTGCAAATTGCAAACGCGATTTCTAAATCAAGTAAGCGATCGAGCCAAAGTTTATGTCAAATTAGAATGACAGCAATAATACAGATTTTGTTAGTAAAGTATAAACAAACACAAGTTGAGTTTAGATAAACAAACCTGTTAATAATTTTTGTAAATCGGTGATAAATGAGTCAATAATGAGGAGGAAATATTGACAAGTGTATTTATCTGTGTTTAACAGGTTTAGTAATCGTGTTTGTCGAGTAATAGGTTTGTAGTAAGAGTTTCGATATGTAAATTATCATTTCGAAATTGTGGTAAAAGTTCTAAACAAATTGCGTGATTTGCAAAACTTAAAATTAGAATTCTTACTTCCTTCCATTGTATGTCATCGAGCCATGATTTTCCCACAATAAATTGTTACTTTACGTACACATATTCCTATGTTATTCGAAAAATATACTATCTGCTTTTCTTCGACTTATTGAGAGGTTTCTCATACAAATTCTTCTTTCGTAGGGAATCCTTACGTAGGGTTCAATTTAAAAAAAAATCCATATTTTAGTTACCTAACTAATAATGCATATTTTTACAGTTTACCTCTCTATCGTACAAGAAACATCAACATGCAATTTCCTTTAATTACTTATGTATGCAGTAGAAAATTCCCCGTCTAGTTTCATGAAAATTCTATCGAACAATCCTGCCATTTCCATTAAATAATAAGCGATATTTTTGGCATTTAAGTTTATTTTCCTAACGTTTCTTCAATAAATTTCTACTGCTCGATGTCCCTGACGAGCTCGTATTAAATTCTTGCACCGAATCATTCGGTTATTTTTAGATCCAGTCGGCTAAAATTTCTCGAAACATCTACATAATTCTCCCAATTATTTCACTTTTGCCGTTTCCTCAATGGCAAACGAACATACCACGGTGTTAGAAAGTAAAATAAAGATTTGCTTCGATGATGGGTACTGCGTATCACCCAAGGTAACCTTTGCCTCAACTGTCGAGGCCACTCGAAGAGGGTAAATTTAATTATTTTTCATCTTAATTATTGTAATTTGTTGCAGAAGTTTCTTAAAAGCAGCAAAAGCAAGAGCGGTGAACTCTCACTGGCAGATTTCATTTATTATGTCAGAGAGCACGAAAAAAATTTGAGATTGCACTTCTCCCACCTCGACAAAAATAAAGACGGTGAGTGTTATAATAATTAATATTTTGCTGGGGCTATTTTTAATTATTTCTGTGTCAATTTAATGAGGATGTTGCGTAACGCAGTTGGCCTCGTCGAATTCACCTGGCAACGAATTTGTATATATGCATATTTTAATTTTTATCAGCTTTAATTTTTATATGTATGTCATTAAAAAAAATGAGGTTTGTGACTACCCCAAGTACGATAATTTATTGGTAAACTTTTGTGTATTTACTGATTTGATGTTCTATATTATAATGAGTACAATAAACTGTACAATTTTCTATCAAAAAGTTGGACTTTACACTCTTGATGGCCTGCCAAAAAAACAGGCGATTTTCAAAATATTTTCATTTTTGTGAGACAATAAAATGTCCATTTAACATTGCAGATTTAATACTGAATTGCGAGTCTTATTTTAATAGAGCACGTGATTTTTACGAGTGCGTTTTGGCAACGTGACTCTCGAAGATTTGCCAATAATCCAATTCGAATGTATTTTCTCTATTAAAAGAATTTTCTCCTCGTACAACCGAAAAATAAATATACAGATTAGCCGGCGATATTTGGGACTTTGAAACGAAAATATTCGCAATTAAATTAAAAAGTCTAGTAATAATATTATGCAGGGATTAGGTTCGATTGTGTTTTATTTGTTTTTAATTTTTCCTAATCGCTTTAATTATGTTTGTTTCGATGAAGCTGTTTGTTTGAAGATTTGTGCGAATTTTTTTCTAGCGAAAAAAAATATTTTACAGGCAAAATTGACTTAGATGAACTCATCAAGGCGTTCAGTGATCTTGGAATACCTTTGGAAAGAGGCGAAGCCACCAATTTATTGCAAAGGTACGTCATTTATTAAAAATTTTAATTATATTGCGAATTTTTTTGCATGTTTAAATCGTTTGTAATCCCATTTAAATTACTTTTAAATTTTTTTTCTACGAAATTGTGAATGGAAATTAACAGAAAAAAAATTAGTAGTAGGTAAGAATTCGATGGATAAATGTAATCTTAGTGCATGCTGATAAATTTACCAGTTAATTTCACCCTTTAAGTTTGCATGTATAGCGCAAATACATACAGCCTTGCAGTAGTTTAACTTTAACTTATTTTATTTCTTTGCTGTTAAGTCCAATAGATGATACCTGGAACGTCCAATATGAGATCATACTTAGGTAATGCTTACAGTTTTATAACTGCTTCATAACGGCAAAAAAAATAATTTGTACTAAAAAAAATTAAGTAGATTTTTGAAATTTGTTATATTTGTTAGATTAGAGCGTTTGTAAATAGTTTTTTCCCACGACTATCTGAATCAAGGAAACAAAATGCCAAGGATTGATCAATTCAACTTTTTAAAACATACAATATGACGTCACATAGGTTTAGATTGATCACTCCTTGCTAGTTTGGTTAAATTACAGAGTGAATTCAAATGAGTCGTGGAGAAAATATAGTCTGTAATTAGGTTAAGAATGAATTTTCATTCTGATCTCATTGCAGATTTAGCTGTCTGTGTTAATATGGAATGTTTTTTATTTGATTTTTTTTCTTTTATAGAATGGATCAGGACGGTAGTTTGAATATCAGTTACGATGAATGGAGGGATTTCCTTCTTTTGGCTCCCAGCAGCAACATTCGAGAACTCATCGGCTATTGGAGACATTCAACTGTAAGTAATTTTTATTTTTTTGTTCACCAGTAATTTTCTTATTCGCTTTACTTATTGAAAAAATTAATTAGCGAACCGCCAATTTTATCGATTAGCATTGTTTATTCCGGTAACTTGTGTGGTTATCTTCCTTTTACCTACGATAAAAAGGATCAAAGTACATTCGATTCAAAATTTATGTAACTCAATTTAATTTATTATTAATTTATTGATTTATTACTCAATTTATATGAGTAGGTGTTTCAAGAAAATTCTCATTTTTCCCGGAATAATTACAATTAATTTCCTCACTGATCATGTACGCTTAAAACACACGATCATTTATCAATTTCGTGCGATAAAAGTGTATTTTACGTTTACAAAGTTTATTTACTTAACTTGTTTCGCCTTTGTGACGTTTTGTTATTTCATAACGTGATTTATTTTTCGCTTTACCGCATAATATATTACATTTTACGAGTGGTACGTACGATCGCTATTTAATTAACCGCAAGACCATAATTATAAGGTGTTAAAAAAGGGATTTATATTTTGAAAACAACCGTCACCACGAATAATCGATTCTTTTTTTAGTTCAATTTGCGACACATGTGTATCGATTGTAATTGACAAACGTAAAGCAATAAAATATTATTTAACGATTTGGTGTGGCAATATGCAGAATAGGCTGATAAAGTTATCTAATTAATACGAAATAAAAATTCGTGTGTTCTACCAGATTTTATTACGACTTGCGCTTATTGGAATGCGTTTGATTTTGAATCATTCGCGTTTTCACAACGCACGTTGTCCGTTGACCCGCGTACGCAATGATAAAGTACACTATTGATTTCAAATTTTTATTCCTTGTTAAATTTATTTACATCGTTATGCGGGTGGCTGTCGATTTCCTTTGCTTGGAATTATCAGAAAATTAATTCTTTTATAGAGTTTTACAACTTCTTCTGCTAATACTATATTAAAAAGTGGCCATATGGACTTCTTGTATGTACCTAGATAGCCATATATTTAATCTTTGTATGTTGGGTTTTCCAATATTTCCAATAGCAATTAATTATTCAACGAAGCCAGACAAAACAAACGTTATTTCTATGAATATTTAAAGGAATCATATACATATTAGCACTATCATAACAGATGCTTTCGAGCTAACGTTTGCGATAAAAAAGTTCAAACCCAATAACCTGCGAATCGGCAATTGAACACTAAAAAATTAACCTTCTGAACTTTCGATAGAGCATCGCAAAGTCTGAAGTAAATACCACCGAATCCTATCGCGCAATTTTTCCGAAAGTTCGCTCGCACAAAAAATAATAAATAAGATCTCGTGCGTTTTCGCGAAAATCTGACGTTCGTTTGTAGAAAATAAATTTCAAAACAATTCCACTTTTTAACTTCTACGAAATGGTAAACACTGCAATTGATTAATTATTTATTATATTATCATCAAGTCGATGAGTGATGGTAAATTTTTGTGCATTTCGTTATGCTGAAGATGATTTGTAATAGTAAAGCAATTTTTTATTATACTCTATTCATAAATTAGGTGAAGTAATCTGCCATCAAAATCCTTCAAAACCAAATGAATAGACTATAACTTCCATAAGTTTTATTTAGTTTGCGTAGCGCAAATGAACAGACTTTCCTCTACAATTATAGTTGAAATTTTTGAGATTTTTGCATTATTGCAATCGAAAAAAAACTATCAGTTTCAATCACAAACAGTCGCTGTGATCGGTTAATTGTTCCTCCTCCCCTCTAACGAAAAGCTTATTAGACGATAAGAAAGAGCTATAAAAGCGGGACGAGCATCGGCAACGTTGTCTGTGCGTATCGACTGCCTCCTAGTGGATTCCCTTCTCCCGCCGACGATGGAATTGGAGCCGCTCGCCGAGGATATTCTCGAACTCGAACTCGAAGCCATTTAGTCGGCGCTAACGGATCGGTAATCAGCTGTTTCGTCGCCGGTTAATTTTCTTTTCCTCATAAATTCTCTTGTGATACTCGACTGTGATTGTGCTAAAGACTGATTCGATTAATTCGCGGTTAATTGGTGGTAATTATGACGTCGTTCGAAGAAACCCCCGGCGCCCTGCCGGATTACCTCGAGGATTTCGTGTTCGTTTTCAAGCAATTCCTTAAGGTATGTTGATGGGACGTTCGAAATGTTTAATTTGTGGTTGATAAAAATTAATTATTGGTACTTTTTTGGTTGATAAGGATGTTGAAAATATTCCTTTTTATTGGGGTAATAATCTGCTGAGTAAACAGGTTGTTTGAAGGTACACAATTAAATTGCATTTTAACGAGTATTGGGAATATTTTGGATGCTCCTGTAGCAATTTAAGTAATCTCTTTTATGGTTTTTCTTAATAAATTCGTACGTCATGTAGTGAAAGTTTCGTTTTTTTCTAAATACAATTATTCACCACCTTTCACTTACTCTAATGCAATTTTATTTTCGTTCTCGTGATCAATTAAAGCGTGTAAATTGCACATCCTTTTTAGCCAGTTCAATATCGATTTCTTGGAATGAAAAAATTTTCATTCTAGAGATTACAAATTTAATCGAGCTATCAGTAGACGGGGAATTTTTCGATAAATATACCGCCAGATAATGAAACTTACTATATTGAATTGCCTAGTATTGTTCGATTTGAATCGAAATAACAATTCAATTAATTGACTAGCACAATACCAAGGAACGCAGACATAGAAAATTTTTCAGCGTGTGTGTCACGGTCACGCAATCGCCTCGGCTACAATTAAAATATAACGACTAATTTCGAAATTGGCGTCCGGATCGATAAGGCTCGATCGATTAGTTCTTTTTTTTTCAGCCCGATAATCGCGAGAGTATGAATGCATTTTAATGAATCCATTCCGCGAAATCGCACCGTAGAAATGTACATAATTAAATGTCAATTGACTTAATTGGATCGCAACGTTTGCGCCAAATAATTGCACGGCTAGTAGTTCAATTTGGACGTCCCCGGCGAGCAAAAGGGTCTCCGAATGAACCCGGCTCATCCAGCTATGGATAGCATAGGCGTGGAAATAACCGTGGACGTTGCGTTGAAGTTAAGTAAAAGGAATTCATTGTGTTTAGTCATAAAGGTGTCGCAGCACGTGTGCATATAAGCCGGTTGCGTCAGCGCAAGTCTGGATTACGGTTACGGAATTCCGCGTATGGGCCGCAATTAGATTGTCTCGTTTTTTTCTTATTGGCGAAACGTAATCGCTACGTCATCGAAACCTTGCGGATCCGCTCGAGTGACGTTTTCGTAGGCCGGGCCAGGTGCAGAAGGTTGCTCGAAATCGCCTCCTCGGTTGCCAAGCACTCCATTTTATCACTACTTTACCAGCCAAATCTACAGATATCTATAGTGTTATAAGATAACCGTTTTATGAGAGTAATCTCCTTAGGAAATGAGTGCTTCACAATTTTCTACTCATTCCTTGATCATTCCTACTTCTTTGGTTCTGTTCCTCATTCGCTTGTTAAGAGACTTAAAGAAATAGTAATGACCAAGGAGTGAGTTTATTCAATTAAAATGGTGCATAAATAGCGAAGAAAATGTATATAAATTACTAAATTTTTCCAGAAAGATTTATTTTTGAACTAGATACTAGATTATTTCTTACATTGTGAAACATTGAGTAACAAATATATCTAACATAAATAGCATTGTTTGAACTAGATTAATAAAATTCGTAATTAATCTATTCAAATATCGCTTTTTGTGTCAAATTCACTTACTAATTTATGATGCAATTACTCGAAGAAAAAAGTGTGCTTGTTTTGTCGAATGGCAATTACTTGTAATTTCAGCAGATTAGTTTTTATTAAATTACGTCAATGAATCATGCATGGAGCATGTGCTGGAAGTAATCCAGCAGCGACTGGAAAAAATTAAACTCTGGACCTCTAGAAAGGAAATACGCGATAATTTGCGAAATAATCTACGAATTGATGAGCTGAATGTGAACTATTGTAATTTTAAATTTGAATCGAATGAATTTTTAATGAATAATGCTTTGGAGTACGACTGTTTTATTTTTCGATTTACTAAATTAAAACAGGTGTAATAAAAGCGTGTCAATGAATGTTTTATTGTCTATTAAATATTTTAATAACTTATTGTGTACTTTCGAGCTAATTACCTTGCGGTGATTGACTTTATTATCATTGTCTCAAAGTTTGTGACATATTTCGATAACGAAAAAAAATAAAATTACCAACTTTTGATAAGTCATAATGACGTTTAAGTCAAAATATCGCAAAGAAAAATTTCTATACGTACATTGATTGTTGGATACACGAGGAAAATGTCCATTGATGGAGAAAATGTCCGACTCAAATTTAAGTATCTTCAATTAAGTAGCTTTATTGTTGCATATTTTGATGTTTGATTATTGTAATTTCTATTACAGTACTTGGACATCGGGGAGGACATGAACGTCCCCGATGACTTCACGCAGAGCGAAATGCAAACGGGGATGTGGTGGCGGCATTTGGCCGCGGGCGGCGTCGCCGGCGCCGTCTCCAGGACCTGCACGGCTCCTCTGGATCGATTGAAAGTATTCCTGCAAGTGAGTATTTATTTTACTTATGAAATCGATTCGATTTCTAATCGATTTTTTTTTCTCCACGTGAATTCGCAGTGGACGTTTCGGTACTATCGACTAATTATTTATAAAAATTTTGTCGTAAACAATGCCGAAATAGATTAGGAATGTGGAAAAATTTGTGAAATTCGTTCAGTTTTATCTTGTTGATTGCTCCGCAGGAGCGAAAAAAGATTCCGTTTCGCAAAAGAATTGTGCCCAATGCGAAGATGCAAATAAACAAAATAACAGCACTTATTAATAACTTAAGGGAAAATTTGCAAAATATTCCAATTTGTTGTTAAAAATAAATTATGCCCGATTTCACCAACCGATTCTTAAAGTTAGGCAACACTTAAACAGAATTTAGGAAGTTCTAAGTACAACTTGCATTTCACCACGCTCTAAGTAATACTTAAAGGTGAGAGGAAAATACCTAAAGTTAGGACAGCTCACTGGGCTTGGCTTGCCTGAAGCATTTAGGAAATGCTTAGTAGAGATTAGTAGATTGCTTAGGTAATAAGAAATACCTAAAGAGACAGGTTGAAGGTGAAATCGGGCGTTAGTTTCGGTGCAGACGTGCCTCTTCAGGCGTATAGAAGTTTACTTATCGGATTTTGTTTTTTTAGGTTCATCCGCAGAAGCAGAAAATCCACGATTGTCTGCAAAACATGCTGCGCGAAGGAGGGCTGAAGGGTTTGTGGCGCGGCAACGGCATCAACGTGCTGAAGATCGCCCCCGAATCGGCGATAAAATTCGCGGCGTACGAGCAGATAAAAAGACTGATCAAGGGCGATTCGAAGCAGGCCTTGAGCATTTACGAAAGGTATCAAACTTGGTTTGTTTCAAAGCTATTTAGATTCTAATATTTGTAATTTGCAGGTTTTGCGCCGGCGCGTTGGCGGGCGGCATTAGTCAGAGCGCTATTTATCCGTTAGAGGTACTCAAAACTCGGTTAGCTTTAAGGAAGACCGGCCAGTACAAGAGCATAGCCGATGCGGCTTACAAAATTTACGTTACCGAAGGTCTGATGAGTTTTTACAGAGGCTACATTCCAAATATATTAGGTAAGATTGTGCTTCATTTAATTTTTTTTATCAAAAATCAGGTTGTTTGCCTTTTGTCGTTGCCATACGAGATAAATTTATTGGCCCTTCTAATCAATATTTGTTACTAATTACTTTCGAACGTTGCAGGTATTATTCCATACGCGGGTATAGATCTAGCTGTGTACGAAACGTTGAAGAAGAAGTATTTCATGACGCATTCCAGCAACGAGCAGCCCAGTTTTTGGACGTTGCTGGCCTGCGGCAGCGCCAGCAGCACCTTGGGTCAAATGTGCTCCTACCCATTGGCTCTCATTCGAACGAGATTACAAGCCCAAGGTGAGTCTTACAAGTCCATACTCTTATCCTCATTACAAACGCACCACTCGCCCCTAAATACCATTTCAATCGGCTACCAATCGCAATAGATTAATCGATGGTTAATTTTTTAGTTGTGCACCACTCGAAGGACCCCTCATCGGCGACGATGACCGGGGTGTTCCGCACGATAATCGAGAGGGAGGGAGTGCTGGGGTTGTACAGGGGCATCACGCCGAATTTCATAAAGGTGATGCCGGCGGTGAGCATCAGCTACGTGGTGTACGAGTACTCGAGCCGATTGCTGGGGGTGAATATGACGTGATGGGGCGGCGGGAGGCTGCCGTGGGGGACGTACGAGGGCCGGCCGACGGGGCGGCGCGGTTGCGAGGGAACCGGATGGTTTTCGTTTCGAAAATGGGAGATCGTTTCGCCGGCACGTTTGAAGCTTCTTCCGGGTTCTCGTGTAATTGTTAAGGCGATTTTTGTTGTTGTAGTGAGTAAGATCAAACGTTGTTGGTTGGAGCGGTTCCGTTTGTTATGCTGTTATGTTTCTTATTGATTAATTTAAACGAATGTGGAAGCATTTTATCGAAGCAATTTTACACTTTACGGCGAAACTCCGCCGGATTCTAGTATAATTTATTTATTTTTCTAATGTAGGTAGGTAGGTAGGCTTTAAAACACTTGACTTGGTCACTTTTTTTACTCTTGTTGATAGTTTTGAGTAAACAGAAGTGTATTTTTTTATTAATGTTTTATTGAATAAAAATTTTTATTATAAAGATGATATTCATTTTAATAACAAAACCTAGCAATTTTAAAGGTTGGTATATCGGTTTTTAAGTATTAATAGGATATAAAATTAAAAGCAAATCTTTGTAACTCAGCCAAAATGTGTATCGTAAAAAAACCCACTTCTGTTATCGAATTTTAATGAACTTTATGAAACGATTTACAATGCGAGCAAAAATTGTACATCGTTATGTCAAGTCCTGTCGCTTTTCAAGCCCAATCTCAATGCAATTTTGACATTACCGCTTAAGTGATTCTCTATACATAGGAATTTAAACACCTTTCCTCCGATCGGTTTTTCGATGTTACTATTTTCGTGGTTTAAAAACGATTTCGATGTTGTATTTCACGAGAAAAGATATATTTATGAATATTTATTATATTCCAGAAAGAATGGGAAATGTGATGTTCTTACTTAATATTTTATTATAATAAAATTATAGTATTATACTGTAGAGTGTATTTCTTAAAAAATAAAAGCGTCGTTTCCGAACATTTCGTTTTGGATCGAATTACAAATCACACAGAAGTTTGAGTGTTTAGAAACTGCCCGGCGTCATTGTCGATTATCCAGTAAAGGTCTCCGGAAACCGGCCGGACCCTAGTAGCAGGCAGATCCTCTTTATCAACCAAAATTCGCTGCAAAACACAAACAATTATTTTGTACACAATCACTAAGTCCCATTACCTTAATCATATCCGCTTTTTCCTTCCCGGCAGCTGCAAATACGCAAACATCTGCATTATTAACCACAGGATAAGTCATCGTTACACGACTAGGTGGCGGTTTGGGGGAATCAGTTATAGGCGCAACCCACTTAGTTTTCTCTTCTAATAAACTATGCCCTGGGAAGAGAGAGCAAGTATGCCCATCGGGGCCCATACCGAGCAGTAACAGATCGAATCTAGGCATGTTCGCTTTGGGGAAATGCTCTCTAACTTTGTTTTCGTAAGCCTGAGCCGCCACGTCGGCTAAAACATATAATTATTACTTTAATATATCGAAATATTAAGTGTAGTTGTACCAGGAACGCCTTGTTCGATTTGTATGAACTGTTCATCCTTGAGAGGAACCACGCCGGAGTCTATTAAAGTCTTCTTGTAGAGACCGAAAGTTGAGTCTGGATTGTTAACAGGCACTACTCGTTCATCGCAGAAGAATATTGTCCATTTGGAGAAATCTGTTTGTATTTTTGGCAAGCCGGTGGCGAGGAAAGTTGCTAACGAACCACCTAGAATATTATTTAAATGAGTTATACTCATGAAATAAATGAATGCGTTATTTGCATAGATGACTGTGAAATTTAGGGGTCATTTGAAGGAACTACATAGATAAGACAGTGTTTATATCGAACTTACCAGAAAACCCCACTAAAAATTTTCCTCGTTTTTGTATGCTAATTCTGGCGGTTTCTTCCACAATTTCCGATAGTTTTGCGATTACTTTATCTTTGTTCTCTACTATTATCACAGACATTTTTGGCTAGTTAATTAGATTTAATGTTAAAATTTTAAACTACCTGTTGAATATGAAAATATTGAAAATATGATAACGGATAAGGCAGAAAACTGCTGTACCATGACAAGTGACAAGACAACTGACATTTGCTAATGTCAAGATTTAGAGGTGGTATTATTAGTAGATGTTATGGAGAGTTATTCTTTATTAAGAAGTTGTATTTATTAGATGTGATTGTTTGTGGAGTAATTCCGCTGAAAATTTATGCAAGAAACGGTAATAATTGTAAGTAAACTTGTAATAGTAGTAATTGCGATTTGACCACCTTCCATCTTTACTTTATAATAATGGCTTCCCAGTTATAGATGGCGCTAAGTGTCTAATTTTTTGAAAAAAGGCGCAAAATTCCGTTAAAAATTCAAATGTATGTTAACAGTTAGCATAAATTTAAATATTTAAACGTATGCTACCTTCTCCAATACCCCACCAATCCAAAACCCAGCCACAAACATAAAAAATACAGATACACCAGCCATCTTTCTCCAAGTAGAAGTTTAGTAGCGATTTACAGCTACAAATAAATCCCATCCGTTACCCCCGTAACCTGGCGATAATTAACGACCCCCGATCGAAGAATTTATCTCCGACCCCATCAATTAATTTCCCGCCGGTTTCCATAAATCCGGCCCCAATCGCAGCCGCGGCAATCTCGACTGTCCCGACGCCGAATTGCCGCGCTCCGGGGCCGCTCCGGAGACGTCGAGTGTCCGCCGAGATTGATATAGTAGTTGATCTCCTAATTGGACGACCCTCCAAGCAATTCCAGATTCTGGAACGAAATAAAATTCTATCCAGCAAACGAATTCAGAAATTTATAAATTCTGTTGTAGCAATTGATAACAATCGTCCACTTGGTGTCCAAACAAACCGCGGTGTAAACTCCGGTGTCAACAGGAAAGGCGAAAATCCCCCGAGCATTCGAAATATTCCAAATAGGTAATGCCCGGAATGATAAACATTGTTCAGTGTACGCTCGGACTCCGATGCATTTTTAAACAGCCCCAAAATATTTCATGACGTTTACTTTGGTCTCCAGCCCGAAGAGTATTGTATGGTCTTTTTTGTTTGCGCCCTTTTTGAATGTTTTATCGAGCCCCAACAGTCACCACTGCAATCGTTCTATTTTTATTTCTAGCTCCACGAATACGGTCAAATTTGGAGCCCTATAAATTCGCCCGTAGCCGAGCTAGAGACCTGAAATTTTCAACAAACCAAGCCTCATGTCTTGTCTTAACATCCACCAAATATCTTCCACCCCATTCAACTCCAAGGGCTCAAACAACCCTTTCGAATGACGAGGTTAGTAGTAGGTGAAAAACGCGAACTATATCTCATCCAGAATTTTTGGGTTGTATTCCAGAAGCGTCCAGAATCGAGAGTACATCAGGAATGTTTGCTGATAAACTAATTAGTAGCGCTGGTAATTCGCCAGCGAGCACGTTCTGGCAAAGCGAGTCACCTGGGAGGCTATATCGCTTGTAAAAGGGTTTTTTGAAGACGACCAGAAAGGACTCTAAAGGAGTCGCTTGTAGGCGGCTAAAGAGGAAGATGGCTCGGCGAGTCCTCGTTTGAAATAAAAGGAATTAGTAAACTCGCTGCGTTCGAGGACAAGACGTGCGCGAATCCAGCTAAGGGTGATAAATTCCCGCTTTAAGGGTGGATTACGGTGGGGTTTCTTTTCGTATTTTGGAACAATTTTTATGTGCTGTATATTCACAAAAAAATTTCCAATCAATTTTTATAGGTTGGGGTATATTGTGTGCGTGTTTTCTTCCCCGAAACACAACACAGTAAACATTCCTTCTACCCTTATTTCACTGTCCCTATCCATACACCCGCAAATTCAATCCCAAATCGTTTCGTCCCCTTTCGCTCGAAAATCTCCAAATTAATTTCCTGTGGAATAAAAAAATATTCTCCAACTCGTTAGGGAATTAATTAATTAATTCATTACCGACTGCCGCGCTTCTTCCACCTTCGCAATTAAAGAAAAAACACCCCCATTGACGAGACTTCTCGATGACCTACTCCCGACTCCTGGTGCTCTTTCGGCGTCGGCGTCGCGACGGCCGCATGGTGTGCCAGCGAACCGACGCCGTGGCCGATCCGACGTCGATTCCCGCCACGTTGCCAAACCTCTCCTAATTACCAAATTAATCCGACAAACTCCTACCCCTTCTGTACTCAATACACAACAAAAATATACAATTTATAGAAAAAGTAATTGAACTATTAACTAACTATTGCGCTTTTACAAGCGTGTTAAAGTGGGATAAAGCGAGCTCTATATGCAGTGTTTTATTTGGGTATATGGGGGTTGGAGTTCGAGGGGGTGGCGCAACGCCGCCAGGTCGGGACGGCGCGACTTCGAAACGTCGCCGCCGCCGGTACACAGACGACGGCGTCGCGGCGGCACTCTCACCGGCCGCTTTTCGATTCGCTTGGAGCGCGTCCGTTTTTGGATTTTTCCCCACGGCTCGCAGGCGTCGCGACGCGGACGCCGGAAGTCGCGGCGAGTGTTTCGCGGCGGTCGAATATTCGAATCGGGCCGACAACACGGCGAAAATATCCCTACCGGAGACGAAGGGTAAATGAATTTTATTTGAATTTTATATACATTTGTTTGGTATTATTGGTTGTTTGTTGTGTATTTGGCCGGGGATTGTGTTCAGTTTTGGTTGTGTTGGCTTAAAAAAAGGTTGTTCTAATTGGAATGTTTATGTTTTTGGTTAGAGAAATTTAATTGTACGAATTATTGATAGTAAGAGAAAGTTCGCTGGAAAGTTTCGTACATTTCAAAATTCAATTCATTATCTCCCTAGATGAATCTCAGCGTTCAAAATGGAGAAGACCACGACTTTTTTTTTTTTCAAAACCGTGTGTTCTAAGAAGGCGCGTAATGAAAATTTTATTTATTTCTGTGGCCAAATAAGGCCGCAATTAATTTTTAAAGTTTGAAAAACGTCACACAATCGTCATACACTCTGCTCCAATCAAAGCGAGAGTTGCAAAGAGAAGTCATATTTAGCAAGTTTGCCACGTTTCCTATTACTCTTCTTTACTCCTGCAAAATGTGCGTTTTTTGTATATTTATTGCAATAAACATTTTCTGATTTATCCATTTCTTCCATTACCTAATGGATAATTCGATATATTAATATAGAAATAACATCTTCATCTGTATAAATTGTAACCGATTTTCGTGTTAAAAACACAAATAATGGTCCTGAAAAATTTATTTGGCAACATTCTTGTCAACTTCAATATTATCAGTAAAGTGTTTTGTGCCGAACTGCAATTCGTGTAATTTGTTTTGTGCATTTTTCAGAAAAATCTGACAAATGACAGTTTGATTTTTGTTCGTTTGTGTATTCTTTTTTACTGCGCTCGAAAATTCATACTATTTACTATACAACATGACGTGAGTGGTTTATGATTGGTTGATAGGGTATGAGTCAAAACCCGAAATTTTTAAATTTCGAAGGGCTATAACTTTTTAATTATAACACATTTTGAGCAACTGAAAACGGTTCTGAGCTCTAATAAATCATTTCTAATCGTATCTTTTGCCGAAATCCGCATATCTCACATTGTGGTCTTCTCCATTAGAACAACCTGCATATTATACTCGTATAATGTAGGCTTCTTTTGCTACCTCTTGATAGCGAACGGACTATATTTATATCAAATTTCCTTTATACTTCCATATATCTCATCAATCGCTGTGCCCGATACGCGAAATAATGCACCATTGTCTACCGTTAACTCATCTTCTCTCGGTTTAATAATTAGGACGTTCCTAGATATATCTACACATAATATGTAGGAACATATTCATCTTCAGTTCGACGAGAAGTTGCAGCGCGCAAACTATTCAAAACACGCGACGCGGAAATTCGGAAATTACCTCTCGCCTCGAGCGCCTCTCGCTAATTCTCACAAGGGTACCATATTTTTCCGAAAGCGAAACGCCCCGATAAAGATACTAATTGCATTTATCGTCGTAATTAATTAGCTCGATCCCCGTAATTGCCGGGCCGCGTGTGCGACGCGCCGCGTTTGACTTCGTTAGCCCGCCATTCAGGGGGTGTTTAGGAAACGGCGACGGGCCGGGGCATCGGCGAACGGGGGTTGATACCCCCATCGTCTATGAGCTTCGTTAACAAACATGCTTCGGGCCGAATCAAACGCCCCCGGGATTAGCTGCCTTCGAACTCGCGGGCGTTCAAAAGGCGCTGTTAAATTCGTTTATTTTCCTGCAAACAGGATAACTCTGTACCCATCAAGGAAATTGAAATTGAATTAAAAAAAATTCGAGTTTTACAGGGTGTTCATAAATGGAGAAGACCACGATGTGAGATATGCGGATTTCGGCAAAAGATACGATTAGAAATGATTTATTAGAGCTCAAAACCGTTTTCAGTTGCTCAAAATGTGTTATAATTAAAAAGTTATAGCCCTTTGAAATTTAAAAATTTCGGGTTTTGACTCATACCTTATCAACCAATCATAAACCACTCACGTCTTGTTGTAAAGTAAATAGTACGAAATTTCGAACGCAGTAACACAGAATACACAAACGAACAAAAATCAAATTGTCATTTGTCACATTTTTCTGAAAATTGCACAAAACAAATTACACGAATTGCAGTTTGGCACAAAACACTTTACTGATAATATTGACGTTGAGAAGAATGTTGCCAAATAAATTTTTCAGGACCATTATTTGTGTTTTTAACACGAAAATCGGTTACAATTTATACAGATGAATATGTTATTTCTATATTAATATATCGAATTATCCATTAGGTAATGGAAGAAATGGATAAATCAGAAAATGTTTATTGCAATAAATATACAAAAAACGCAGATTTTTCGGAGTAAAGAAGAGTAATAGGAAACGTGGCAAACTTGCTAAATGCGACTTCTCTTTGAAACTCTCGCTTTGATTGGAGCAGAGTGTATGACGATTGTGTGACGCTTTTCAAACTTTAAAAATTAATTGCGGCCTTATTTGGCCACAGAAAAAAATAAAAATTTCATTACGCGCCTTCTTAGAACACACGGTTTTGAAAAAAAAAAAAATAAAAAAAAAAGTCGTGGTCTTCTCCATTAGTGGACTAAATTTCAACCCTGTGGAGCGACTTGAATATGATTTCTCCTAATTATTTCCGAAACGGTTTAATACCAAATTTGGTATCCTATGAAATAAGGTTTCCAAAATTTGACTACTTAATCAGATGCTTATCTGAGGGCGAGGCTAAAAAATTAACTCAAACATTTTATTATGTCCATGCACTGATTTTGGGTTACCCTGTATTTGATGTGAATATTAAATTAACCATCAGTATCCAGTAAGTAGACTATAGGTATATAGGCGAATTTATCGACTGGTTTCTAAAAATACGCGTCTCCTTCTGTTGTGCTAGTAAAAAAGCTCGTTTTTATGAATGAATAATTGGAAGACGAGGGTTGATTGAACGCCAGGTCATCGCCGACGTCGATATGACTTCGCATGACGCCAATTTAAAATTGAAACCGTTTTTCAATCGGATATCCATCAAACATTTAGCAGAACTGCTACATCTGTTTCGGTTGGTTATTCCATGAAATTATTAGATAGGTATTTTTATCAACCACCGGTGTTATTTCCACTCTACTCTACTCCTACTCTGCGCTTCACTCCTACTCTGCTCTACTCCTAATATGTGTTACTCCTGCTCTACACTACTCCTATTCTGTTCGTTACTCTGCTCTGCAATTGCTACTCTGTATTAACTCTTACTCTGCTCTTCCTAATATGTGTTAGTCCTACTCTAATCTACTCCTGCTCTACTCTACTCCTACTCTGTGATACTCCTACTAAACACTCAACATTTCACTCTACTACTCTCAAACAAATCGGGCAAATTGAATAAAAATAAAATAGTATATTTAATTCGGATTTTAAACGGTTCGATGCATATTAATCAATTATCAGTGGAGATTTAATTTTCATATAAATACCTACCATTCGTACTTAATTGAAATTCATATAACTAAACGCTCGCATATTTATTTCCCAAATCCCAAAACACGCTTTTGTTAAAATTTGCACAACAAAATTGAACGCAAATAAAAAAATCCTGATATCGAGTAGAGTGTTAAAACGTGGATTTGTCCATGCGGCAGGTGCGCCCTTCGGGGCATAGGCGTCGCGGTGGAGGCCCCGCGCGAGGAGAGCGGGAGCATGGCACTTCTGGCACGCGACAGGAACAAGGAGCAGGACATGGAGCCCATAACGCCCATACCGCTGCCGCCGCGGTACCGCTTCCGGGACCTCATCCTGGGCGATTGGGCGTTCAACGACGACGGCGAAAGGTGAGCAATTTTTCCCTAATTTATACACGTATACAGGTAATTTGAAGGAGCCCAAGTTCGGCTTATTGTTTGGGAAAGTTCGAGTGAGTAATGGAGCGAGTGAGCCTAATTCCAGGGAGTTGGGGGTTTCGCAGGAAAGGGAAGTTGGAAAGTTACCGAAAACGAAAGCGTAGGCATATTAATTTGCGGATCCTTGTGATCGTTAATTCATTCTTTTCGTTCCTTTTATTATGCTCAGTAAAAATACATATTTGCCTAGCCCGTTTCCCTCGAGATCGGGCAATTAACAGGAGAGCACTTAACAATTAATACGGTAAATAAATTGGAACACGGAAAAACCCTTTCGAAGAGGAAAAACCAATTAGTCTTTCAGAGCATACAATGAATAATACATAAGACATTCAAAAAATAAACCCACTGTAGGAAAATTGAGGTCGCGAGAATTAATTATCCCCCATATTAAAAATGCTAGAATAGAGAATCTTTTCGCGGTTGTGTATATATAAAAATCTCGCTAAACTTCTGTTTGAAAGAAGCAAAGGAATGATTTGAATGAATAATGGCCGGGAATTTTAGCACGCGAACGCCGAGAGATTATTATTTAGATAACAAACAAGACGTGAACGAAATTCCGCTGAATGATAACAAGACGAATTCGAGATATAAAAATCGCGAAAACCGCTAACGAGTCGGCGGAGGAAAAGCGAATTGTACAAAAAAAATAAAACTAACTTTCGCTCGTGTGTTAGTGCAACCGAAAAATTGATTATTCCCGAGCGCCTGCCTACGGAGTAATCAAGAATTAAACAGGAATCGGCGGCGGTAACGAGGTTAGTCAATTATTTAAACCGGCGAGCGTAAAAACGGCGTTTTTCATAGAAAATAACAGTAATTTCACATCGAAATGGAAACTATTACCACGGAATTTCCTGTTCGAGCTCATAAAACAAACCCCATTAGTTTCTCCTTAATATATACACCAACATTCCCCATGCAATTACCTACACTTCAACACACGTAAAAATTCGCCACAGAAATTATTAACCACCCCTTGTTAATATTCCAATCGCCCACACAAAACAAGACAATTACTTATCACGCGGACAGTTACACAACACGCACAATACATCGCTGATATGCTGGATGTATAACACGAACAGAAAAAACCGATTTCCCAGCGAGGCTCCTTAGAAATTTCATTTTCACGAAGGAAGCACAATGAACTGAAACGCGTTTCATTGTGTGTACATCGCTCGGAAAAAAAACTACCTTGTTACGAGGAGACATCAAGATGCGATGAGAAGATGTTCTTCAATACACCTTTTTGTTTCGGTTGCCATAAAAAAAATGGACACTTATTAGCGGGTGAATAGCCACTCTATATTGGGCGACATAATCAATACAAAATCGTAGAGTAGGTAGTTTTTTGGAAAGTTAATAAGGAAGTGCACTTGGAGGTTTCGTTTGGGACCTAGAGCACTGTGAAGGTGCTGTCATAGAGCCATTCTTGCTCGAATATCTCCAGAATTTAATCAGTTTTGAAACTGGACACAATTCTGGACACGTTTCATCGAGCCCTTTGAAGATGGTGTCAATAGGTCCCCAATGAAATCTCCAAGTGCACATGCTCATCCGAACTTTCCACACTATTTTTACAAATACTACACCCAGAAGTTCGTAAATATCATTAACACCCTGTATATTAATTGAAGTAGGAGAGACGAGCAATATTTGCCTATAATAAGCTCGTTACTGGATTTAGGTGGAGACTTTTAGGGAGTGAATTGAATTTTTATGAAGGAAGTATTATTCCAATCTAGTTTTATTCGGCGGATAAAGGGAGGTTTTATTATGGGACTTAGCGAGGGCATGGCGAAGGAGCTTAAAAACTCCGTTGTTCGTCAAATAGCGGGATAAAACGCCCCCGTTCGTGATAATAACGCGGGGAAATTGGAGTTATTTTGGCGAAAATAATTCGCGCTTGTATGGTGTGAATTAAAAATAAATTTCTAGCGGATGATTTCGAGTTATATTTTACATCTAAAAAGCCGTTACTTAAAATGCATAAACTTCGCTTTATTAACACTGTCCTGTTTTCATGAAAATCTATAAAAAAAAGCTCGTAAATTCGTCGTTGCGGAAGGCTTATCCCGCCGCAGTTGGTTTTTTTTTTTCGCGAACATTCACATCCAATGTTTGTGCATTTTTCATTTTTCGAGCCCATAGTTCGATCAGCGGAATTACCCGCCGGGAAAATTGGATTTTCCGCGGCAAGATTTTCATTACAACGGTTTTTGGATTCTTCTTTGGCGAGAGATTAATCCGCGAAATTAATTCCATTGTCTTTGTACGGTGTTTTCACGTTACATTTAAACTGAATACACTATTTGATCTGTAAAAGTACCCAATGCATTCACAAATCACGTTCATTATGGATTTTATTTTGTTGACATTCAACACTCGAATAATTTTCGGGATAATGGATTTTCATTTGAAAAAAAAACGCTATCCATTAAAATAAATCCCTTCCATATGGCATTATTATCTGGAGAGTTTTAACGAGAGAGATGCTAATTGAATTATAAAATGCATCAAAGCCAATAAAAATGCGATATTGATCTTTTGATTTTTAAAAACGTACTTAAATTACGAACATAATTAATTAATAAACTGATCAATACTCTGTGGAAATTTAATTCAATTTCCCCGGCAAGTTTAATACTCGACGTTAATAATCATAAAATTCCTATTCATTTAAGACCATTAGATTAATGACGTATGTAATACTAGTTTGCAGAGAAAAAACACTTATTATGTCGAGAAATAATTAATTTCGCAAAAAAAAACTCGAACAAAGCGTTCGTTTAATAAAACAGTAAACGCTCGAATCGCGTTATAGTGAAAGGTTTTTTTATGTACCCGAGGAAAATTCCTTTCTATTAAACCGAGCGAATTAAAATATCCATCTCACTAAAACGTAGGAGATTCTCGGGAAAATAAGCTCCGGTCGTAAACTTGGCGTCAGTCCAAGAACGAATCAAATTCGTAACTACTTTTTTACTCGAAATCGCTGCAGAAGAAATTTCCTATCCATTTCGCTATTGCAACAGCCCACTCTCAAACACCCCATAATTGACACATATTAATTAATAATCGTGCAACTAGAACATTTAAAATTGTTAATATTATCAGCATTAAGTATAAGGCACGTTTGTAGATGCATAGTTCAACTGTGGTTCTGCGTTGAACCGAGTTTAATTGCAAATTCGTGTTGTAAGTACTATTCCGCTCTTCATAAAGTCCCAGGGCAATAAAAGCTCCCTTGTTTAAGGAAAAAATCCTTCTAAGCAAGTATTCGTGTAGGATAAATCGATCACGATAAAACATCCTGATTAAATATCCACCACCGACGCCTACTAAAATTCACCTTACGCGGTCGCCGGGGAAGTACACGGTGCATACTAAACGCGTGGCGTTAGAAATTATTCGCAGGAGGCGGGCATTGTGGACATACTGCCGGTGGAAATTCATTTCGAAGGAGATATCCGGTTCTCCTGCGATGTGACGGTTATTCGAGGGGACCGAAAGCGACGCTCCATTAACATAAAAGGCGCTTTGAATATTTTTTTTTGTATGGCAAAAAGAGTCCCGGGATGTACCAAAAAGATGATCTTAGTGTCTTATCCTGTCGTCGTTTGTTCGGGAGGCGGTTTAAAGTAATGAAATTACTGGTGTGTACCGAGGGGATATGGCCAATTTTATACTCTTATTATTAAATTATTTCATCTACTTGTCCATATGTTTTTAATCGCTTCAAAAATTGTTCAGTAGGTACCTACTTTTTTAAATTATCTCTACTGTATTTATAATATATTAGTTCATGAAAATATATGAATACAGTCCTGGAATAATTCATGCACCCTTAATACCAAAATCCTGGAGATACTCCTCGACGAAATTATTCCAATTTGACTCGAATTCCTTACCCCCTAATCCTGGTATTAACTTGTTCGACATCGTAAATACATTATCGAGCTATTAACGGCGACAAATATTTGCCATTAGGTAATTTCGTAGAGCCGAAATAGCGATTTTTTTATTACCTTTTACTAAGATAAATCGCGCGTATGAAAGTGGCCTTTTGCTCGCGCGGTTGCCCGCCAATTTAGCCCCCATCGACAGCGAAATGGACTCTGAAAATAAATCTCTACCAACGTGACCGCGATAATAGCCGGCCGGGGATTCACACTAACGAAAAAATAAAGGCCAAATATCGCAGTTGATTTGTTGTAGAAGCATTTGGGATGCTTTGAAGTTGTAATATTACGAATTAGTTGCCTAATATGAAGTGAAATTAGGGCGTTATTTTTGCTTCACAATCGATACATAGGATACTTTTTAAAACCGGAACACTAACACCTCCCGGAGTGAATAACGCGGTCGTAAAATATCAAAGGCGCGTTTCGGGAAAACCTCGACCGTGAAGTTTATGATCGAGTTTGGAAATGCCATTTTCCTCTCCGTCTTGTTAACAAACTTTCGTACGAGATTGTTCGAACGGGGTGAAATTTCCCAGGGAAAAAATAAAAGAGCCACAAACGATCAACTATAATGCCTTTTTCGACATCTAAAAGGCGTTTCTTTTGTAGCATTTGCATGCCGGATCGAATTATTGTATTTATTCGCTAGTATTTTTGCTTTACTCGTGTTGTTGAAGTTTGGAAAATTGGGGTGAAATTTTCCTACCTGGAAGCGGGGAAATCCGATCCGTATGTTTGGTGCTGGTGAATATATTTTCCCTGATATCGACGTTTTTATGTATTAGCTTTCTATTTCGTTCAGGAAGTGGATATTTTCGTTTTTACGAGCCAAAGGAGGTGAAAATATACACTGAAAAAATTATTTACTATAAATTAACTCAGATCAAAATGTTATTTGCTATATTAATTTTCCAACCGGGATTTCACATAAAACACTTTTTCTGTAAGGCTATATTTTTTTCGATTCACTAAAAAAGGGAAATATAGTAGGTAATTTTTTACAAACATTTTTTTTCAGTGTATAGCTGAGTCCAATCAATAAAATATAATAACGCGGAAATGCATAAATAAACTCGAAAATTGATGGACTCATTTAGGTTTTATCGCCGTGTTTTACGACAAAGCTGCTCTATTATTTAAATATACCGACGGCGTTAAAATGAAAAAAAAATATATTTTCATTTTCCGACCTATGGAAAAGCCGTTTTCATGGATTATCTTTATCGATCCGATAAAGTACGAATATTTCCGGCGAAACTTTAAAATTTTAGTTCCCATCCGTGAGTTTTAATCCGAAACGACACGGAAAACACGCGGAAATGGCGGGTATAAAAACCCAGGAAAAACCTCTAGTGTCGTCGAAAGGCTCTATGCGGCTCTTTCCTAATGAGACCGCCTTTCCTATCATTCGCAGGGCTGTATTAACTAATTTTAAACAACCCCCTAAACTCACCCGCTCTGTTAATATCAGCACTTTTTATTCACCTTATACATGCAGTAATAATGTTAAAGAATAAATATTACTTGGTGACAGAATATTTTTTCGGCATTCTCTATTACTTACTTTCCATCTTCTTCGCAACGTCTCTGATTTATGATTCGTTTCCCGACGCCTCGCCGCAACTTCAACGCCCTCGACGCGGAGCATTGCTCTCGTTTGTATTCGAGTTTTTCGGTATCTCGGGACTCCCATCATAAAGCGTCTGTAAAAAGTTTTTTGTTCCGTCGCTCTTGACGGGATTTCGCCAACTTTACGCGAAATATTAACTAACCAATTCCGGGCTTCTAATTTCCATTCGACAAACAGATATTATATTAAATTCGCGGTTTGTATGGAGCGACAGTTCGTCCCCGGCGCTGCATATTGACCCAGTTTCAAAATTCCTGCTGCTTAATCGTAATATTTCCCGCTATATTGCAATGCAACAAACAAAGCTGCAGGATGTAGTTACATATTCGCTCTGGTGGTGTTACAAGTGATGCTTCAATGGAGGAATATTCAATTTGAAGTGGAAACCTTTTGAGATATAATTTATATTGGCAAATTTGCTCGTTTAGTAGAATTTTGAATATGCTTACAAGACATGTTTATTTGGAACATAAATATTCACTCGAGTAATTTATATACCCCAACAGATGCATTCGTACCCATAACATTAAAGAAAGTTTCTGTGTAAAGTGAATTATGTGGCTCCCACAAGGAAGGAGCAATTTCCGTTAAATTTCTCGTTCCTTTGCTACTTAAGTTTTCGCTATTAAAAGTATGCAAAATTTATGATTTACAACAACGAATTATACAGGGTGTTCCTAAATAACATGCTGATATTTGAGGGGGTGATTCTAGCATGCTTAAGGAACACCCTGTATATAAATTCTGCTCTAACTAACCAAATTTGAGTGCAACAAAGACAGCTTCCCTACCATCATATGAAGGAAGAAGAAAGAGTGCTATTGTGGGATTGCAACTTTCTCACTTTAACCCACTGTTATTTCAATACCATCTTTGTTCAACTAATTGAATTGACCATATTGTAAACAAATTCGCTCATGCCTGTATAGCAGGAAATCGATTTGTGCCGAAAGTTTAATAGGCTCTCTGAGTTTTAGGTCAATGACTAATTTCAATGAATAATAGGGCCTATAATTCGAGTAATCTGTACTTAAGCGGGCTAGTCCTCGCCGCCGAGGATCGAATTCGAATTAAATTTGCGTTAAATTGTCAGTAGCTTCCAATAATACATTCTGCAATATTATTCTCGCGCTGCTTCGAGAGGTAATTAACTGCTCGGGGAATAAGGAAATATGGATCATAATGTCGAGAAAATAATCTTCCACGTTCGAAAGGCGTGCTTCGTAATTTAGGAAGGATTTTTTCAAGCTGTGAGCGCCGCTACGTGACCGGAATCCGCCCGGAATTAGATTTATCGCTCGTTTTGTTCATAATAAACTCGCTGGAACATACTTTAAAGCCCGACGATTCCGTTATTAAATTAAAAATTGATGGCAATATGCGAGGAAAATCGTGTACCTAAATGCTTCAATTTATCCATATTCATGACTTAAACGAAACCGAAACTTATTAATAACATAATTAAATAGGTAAGTATTTTATATTAATGAACGTTAAATATGTATTAACATAGGAAATTACCTTTTGACCCGAATTGTCACCCTAATTTCAACTTTCGGCTGTCTATTCAAGAGACTTATCGATTTTCAATGTGCTTAAATTTTCATTTCGTGTCGATGGCGTTCCGTATTTATCTGTTATTGACCTTTTGCTTGTATTTTTCTAATTGTTCTCCGTTTTAGCTTCATTTAAATGTGGAATATGGCTATTTCGGTATAAAAAAATCCGATTTTGTTCGCTTTAACGAACCCGATATCTGTTTAGTAACGCGGCTTGGAGAACATCCCACGAGGATAAATCAAGAGCTTTTAGATTAATGCCCCTTATTTAATCAATAATTCAAACGGTAGCCGAAGATTCGGGAAATCATACGCCATCGATATCCGCGCGAACCGGCCTACATTTTAAACGAAAACCTTTAATAAAAACCCCATTATCGAGGCTCGACAAATGGCAAACAACAGGTGATAGTATTTTGACGTTTTATGTGGCTGTTTAGCTTAACCTACATTCGGTTATTGTTGGTAAAATGTGCTAATGTGGGCGAATAAATAACGGACGTTAAGGGAGAACCGTTCGATTTCTATTGGAAACCCATCGGGTGAATTATCAGCTTCTCCGCTGCATTCTACGAATCCTTTGGTAGGGAAATATGGTAATGGCGCAACGAGTATTTTCGTGTAAAAATGTTTGGAAAATCGATATCTCTTATATAAATTTTCTCCTACAGAATTCGATTCTAACACGTTTTTTTTAATTGAAGAAACTTCGTAGGGGAATGAAGCTTGCAAGGATAAAAAAATTCGCGCGATTGGGGTGCTTTTCTTGGGGGTGTTTTTCTCGTTTTGTGGCAAACACAGCTGCCTCACGAACGAGGGAAATTTCTGCCTTATTAGGGAGATCAGCACGTAAATATTTAATCTACCTACTGTTCTGTTTTTCTTCACCTGGTGAGGATTTCTGCAAATGATTTCATTTTTTGCGGATTCACCCTCTAATTATTACAAATGAGCCACAGACATATTTTAGCAGAAGAAGATAAATATTTCAATCTACAAGAAATTGTAATTGTAAGTATGTGATATTTCCTTAACAAATTCATCTACACTAATATTAAAAAAATATGACTATTAAGTGTCAATTTGACGTCAAATTTCAACCCAATAAGATCTATGAGTACAACAAAGACAACTTCCATTATCTGATATAAAGGAAAAAGAAAGAGTGATATTGTGGGCCTGCAACTCTCTCACTCTAACACACTCTTATTTTAACCATCTTTGTTTAACTCATACAGCAAACAAATTTGCACTTATCTACTGTATACTTTGTACTCATTAATTTAAATATATTGTCATAGTAATGACATTAATGACACTTTTACCTTCAAATAACTGACGCACGAATTTTATATTCGATTTTATGTATATCAAATATTTACTATGCATATCTAATTTAAAATAACGTAATCGAATGATGAATTGAACATAAATTATGCATTTTGTTCCATCCATTAAGCAGAAATTACGTTTGTTTACTCTTCGCTCGTCCACAAAGTGATGTCACTGTTAGCTTTATAGCAAAAATATCACAAGTAGTAAATATTGTTCGAAGCTGTCTTACCTATGTCATAAAATTATTTGGCTGTTTGCCCGTTGACAAATCCTCCTACGGCAGGATTCAGCTGCATAAAGAGGACGTCAATTGCGCTGTATTCCTGTTCAGTGTCCGGAATAACAAGATATAGAGAACTGGTCGGGATGTTTGCTCGACTTTGTGACAACGACAACCCAATTTCCCATATGAAACCATAGCGCTCATTGATTGATTGGCTATAGAAATAGAAAAAAGTTGATGGGGTAGATATAGAGCAGAAAAATTCGCTGATCACGAAAATGGCTTTCATTTCGTCGGGAAAAATCGGGGTTTTCCGTAAAGTTTTTGTTAAAAAAATATTTGATTGACGTTGACTGTTCGTTTGATTCAAACAGAACTACACCATTGGATTTTTATCCAATTTTTTATCCAATCCGTTATTTATATACAATTTCATCCCTTTGAATAGATAGGAATTAAAGAAAACTTCATGATTTATTCAATATATTGATTAACAGATAACAGAAAAAATATTAAAATAATATTTTAAGAAATCTACATGCAATAATGACAGCTGCGAAGAACAAACTTCAAAGTGTCAAAAATGTCATTTTCGTTTCTATGAAAACGTTGACATTAAATTTGATGTACAGGGCGTGTTTACCTTAAAAGGAAAATTAAAAAATTGATAAACGAAGTCTATTAAACAACTCATTATGAAACTTTATTTAATTTGTATACCCTCTGCAAAAAAGGTATAGCTTCAGCAGGAAAGCATAAAAATGTAATCAAGGCATCGCTGAAACCTGTACCTACAGAGTTTCGCGTAATTTGCTTAATTGTTGCGAAAAGCGTGTAGGGAAAATCGCGGAGATTAATCGCTTTTCCGACAAGGTCGAAATACTAAAGCGTGCCGAAATTGTTTACATATTGGGCACGACTCATCCTGTTGATGCAACTAATTGTTTTCCGCAAAAATTAATCAGCCCTTCGCATTATACAGGCTGTCCCAATAACCTTTTTGGGACACCCTGTATTCAATCTAGAGAAAACCTAACCGAAAAAACACATCAGTGGATTGTTATTGTTCACATATAATTACATCCATTCTAGCGAAGTTTTTCTTTTATCTCGTGCGGTTGCCATAGCCTATAGAGTGGAAATTTTCTCCGGCATTCAGCGTCTTAAATTAGAAATGGTGTTCCCGGAATCAATTCCATTCGGAAAGTTGCCTTTAAATCATCGCGGCGCGAACGGTGTGGCAGTAAAGGATGTTCGGGTAGATAAACGGGAGGCGTATTCCTGCGGGAAGGGAAACAATGCCGCCATCAAAAGGTATTTTCGTGCGGATTCTTTTGTCTACAACCGGCTGCGTCAGAGCGCTAACCGGACCCTTAAATAAATCGCTATCTAATGCACGCGCAGCGAAATTTTTGGTGGTTTGTTATAACGAATTTTAAGCGGGCGAAGGGGTAACCACCCGTCCCGTTTCGTCTTCATTAAATTCCAATTCGACGCTCCCTATCAATTAGGAGAGCTCGCCTCGGAAAATGGACTTTCTCGAGAAAGTCCTCCGTCGATGCGAGTAATTAGAATTTAATCAAAAACTCGATTCAAAAGGCGAGAAGTGTATATTCCTGGGGAAGTGTCAGGATACATCAATTTCAGTTGAATTCCTTACGAGTCGCGACTTACCTGCTGGCGCTTGTTTAGGATTTTTCGCGAAATCTTATTTATCAAAAAAAGGGGATGTTTTCGTTTTCGATAAAGATTTGGGGGAGGTTTGTGAATTTCGGCTTTCGGTATGGGGATTAAAGGATTTATAAAGTCACTCGATTTTTTTATTTATTTCCATCGAAAATCGATCAATAGTAATATATAATTTCTTTTTAGATTGTATGTACAATTACATGTGTGTAGATAAACAAAAGGTTATCTTTTATCGCTTACTGGAAAATAAAAACATTAAAACAACAATTTATTATTACATACAAGCCAATATTTCTATTATTAAATTACAAATTTTTAATACTACACTGCACATTAATTAACATTATATAATGCAAATATTAGATACAAATTCTTTCAATGCCAATTATCCATAACAGAAATATCATGTATACCTTCATAATTTATACAAAACAACAACAAGTTTCTTATCGCATCTATTTTAAATTAATATACAGCAAGTTTTACCAACTTCACAACCCTTACGACCTGAATTCAAAAATTTTGGGCAATCTGACTTCGGTACACAAGCATTATGAGACTGAAAACAATTCACTTGATTCGCTGGAACTGCAAATTAAAATATTATTATTTTTCTACAAATTATAGATAATAATACTTACAATCTTTACAACAAACAGCCCCTTGTTTCTTTTGCGAGGGACATAGAGTTTTGTAATGGTCATCTACAGGGTGAGAACATTCATTCTCCAGTACGCAATAGCCCCCTTTGCACGATTCCTCGTAGTAAAAGTTTGAAGCTAAACAAAACGATTTAATTTCTATATTATAATTGTTATAATAACTTACTCAATTCACAAGAAAAAGCGACTCCAACGAGGGAAAAAAATATATAGAACAATATCCGCATTTTTTAGCTTATTTGCCAGGCAAGTAGTCGAGAATGAATATGTATAAGTACTAAATATAAACACTGGAAATGCGAATAATATTACTGGGGAAAAACTGATTTAAGCACGAGCGTCGCTCGTATATTTAACTGGTTTATTCATTTTTGTAATCTCGGATTATAATAATAATAAATCGTAATACATTCGTTGATAAAATAATCGAGTTCATCACATGGGAAATTGTAGGTGAACCACATACTCGCATTTTAATCAAAAGTACATAAATAACACGTTTATTAGCGAAATTCTGTGAATATGTAGAGAGGCACGTTTCTTTCATTAATTTTTTTTTACGGCTCGGTTGTAAAATTTTATTGCATTTTCAATTATGTACGAAAATTTTACATATTTAATGCATTCGAATATGTGCCTTTATATTTCCATGCACTGATTGTATTCCAAAAAAAAATATTTATCTACCAACATGTTTTAAATTTAAATAAACATAATTGGTATGCTCGTATTTTTCGCATATAAAATGCTAAATTTCTTATACTTTAATTTTTAGATTACTTATGTGTTTGTTAATTCGAGTTTTGTAAAATGATGTCCAAAATTTAGGCCACTGTGATAAATTCATGTTTTTTTTTCATAACATATTTGTTTAATTGAGTGAAATATTAATACCAAATTTTCTAAACACCACACAGTACATATTCAGTCCGGAACGAATAGATGGCGCAGGATTTTCATTTTCATATCGATTCAAGGAGAAGTTATACGGGAACTGTAAAAGATGGCGATAACGTTACCGATTTCCACCAAATTTTCAAATTTATACAGCAGCCTTCATAATTCACTCATTTGCGGAAATAATTAATGTTTCATTTGAACTATCCCATTTGAACTATTCATTTGAACTAATTGAAGCGAAATCTGGAAATAATTCTGAAATATTCAATATTTTTAAACAGATGTAATACAAAATGAGCGACGTTTGTAAATTAATAAAGTAATTAAAAACTAATGCCGCGTCCTTTTCATTAGTCATTCTCTTTGTAATTCGATTCGGTGCAAGGTAAAATCGGTAATCTTACTGGTAATTTCCGTTCGATCTGGCGAACGAGCAATTTAACAAGTCCCGTTAGTAGGATTTACTTTAATTGTAATTTACGTTTTTGCCTCCCAGGTAAGCGCCAATTAATATTTTATCGGCAAATCGAACGTAATTAATTCCCGCAATTAAATAGAGTACAGGATTATAATAACCGGAGCGTTTACGTACTTTCATTAACGTGTGGATTTATTCGTGTCAATAGAAATTAATTAGATGGTATCAATTTAAACTAAATATTTAGTGGGAGTTATTATGAACCGACAGATAACTTCGGAATAACTGACAGTTAAATTAAATTTTAATTTGTTAGATGAAGTTTGTTCATCATGTTTTGTATACTGTTAATAGATATTATTAAATAGTTGCACAAGTATAGTGTTAATATCTAGTTATTCCTGTAAGTTTTATACAGTTTTTTATGCTAGTAATACCAACTTTATTAAGATTGTTAACAAATGTGTGGTTAATAAAATTCTTTAAACTTCCAACTACTACTTAACATTATCAAGAGTGCGGTTTACTTTGACAAAAGTCCTCGAAATCCATCTCAAAACTTCTGGGGAATCCTTGAATAGTCCTCGTGACTAAATTAAACCAAAATTAGACCTTCTCGAATCTCTGGCGAAATTTTAATGTAGCCGAGAAAGCCGACTCGAGTCGTTGCTATTTTAATAAGCCTGTAATTGCTGGACCAAATTTCCTCCACTCTTTCATAAATATTTATGATAGACAAAAGTGGGTCAAAAATGAGACAAGAGCCTTAAAATTGCACCCCCAATTACACCTAAACGGTACAATTTTTCAACCATTTTTTTTATTTATTTCGAATTGACCTAGTGCGTATACACCGCCGTCGCCGGCGTCGCAACGCCCGCTCCCACGGTCCTATCCCAAGTTCCACGTTCCGCTACCGCCGCTTTTTTCGGCCTTTTTGGGAGTGGGGGCGGCGAGTCCGCATGATGCCGCCGTCGAGCCGCATTCGGCGCCCAACCAGGCCCGACTCAGCCCCATTCCACCCTCGAAATTCCCAAACATTTGGCGGGAACTCAACCCCCCTTCATCGAGCCATCTAAATCTTTGAATTATCCCCTAGAAAAACCCCCCCAACACCAAGTTATTTAGTACCTAAATTATTATACTCCGTTCGCTATCAGGAGAACCTATAATTTTGTATGTAGAAGGCTCTTTTTTAGTATGTATATAGAGGGTGTGTAATAATAGTCAACCCATTTCTAGTCCATTATAAAGTGACCTAAAAACAGAGCACGTTCGTGCTTCTGGGGTATTAAATTGCTTGATAGCGAACGGAGTATATCGAGTAATTTTTTGCGAATATTTCGTTGCGCGATCTCTTTGAGCAACTTCGTTCCTGCCCTCTCCCCGATCGATGTGTACCCTGCTCTAGCTGTATCCCTTACTGCAATCGGGCACTACTGGTTAGTAGCCGTGTTTGAGCCTTGCTCCAAAGACCTAACCTATGCAATATCGTCGATTTGTTCGATTGCACGTTGTCGATTAGGGCAGATCTATTTGGGGTTTTCCATGGATTAATAATAAAACCTTTGACCTACTCTGTTTTTGTTAATCTTATCTTTTCTGGTTGACTATATACCGATTGTCGCGATTTTTTTTGCTTCCTGTTGATGTGAACGAAAATGTGACGAGTGTTTCGATAAAGCTTCTCTTAATTAATAAATCTGATAAAATTATGGAGGTAAATAAACGAAATCATCATGCATCATTCGCATATCAGGCTCTTCATTAATCACGATTTCAATGCTTGTTTCATGTTCGATTCGCTTGATTTAATAATGCAAATTCAAACTATTGATTTTTAGGTCAAATTAACATTTCACCTGATTGATTGGGGGCAGTTTTAAACGAATTTTTAGAGCAAATGTTCGCAATATTGGAGGGTTTTTAATGCTTTTAATACTAACATAGAGCGATGGTGTAGCGTGATGAAATGCCGTGTATCCAGGGCTCTATTTATCATTCAGAAATATACTACAAACATGTCTTTGTCGTGAAATGTGCTACGCTCGAATGCATAATTCAAAGCCGTTTCGGACAATGCAATTCAAGGAGGAAATTTCAAGAATAGAATCCACTGCAGCACGTCGACTATGTCAATAAAAATAAACGAAATTTCGTTTAATTTAACGGAACTTTTTGTGGAAAAATCGAGCCGAAAGTTGTACGCGCATAAAAAAGTTATCCCTTTGAATTAAATTCTTCCAGTAATAAAATTCCCGGGCTCCTGCATAATTTCGAGCACCTGTTATCGCATAATTAAAGTTCGGAGGGAAAATTCTGATTTTCCTCGGCGCATTTATTAAGATTAGAATAAAATAGCGGCGGAGCTTTGAGCTTCCCGTGGTGAAATTTCAACGGAACTATAATTGTATTTGCGATAAAGCTATTTATATTTTACCGCAATGGTAGATATTTTCGGGCATGGAATCATTCTATTTATTTTTCTAATTCGTGTGTGGATCTCATTTCGCGGTAATATGACAGGAAATCGATCAAATACCTACCTTTACTATTAATTAAGTAATTGCATTCGAGATAAAAATCAGGTTGGGTTAACCGTATAACAAGCTAAAATCGATCTAGCTGGAAGTGCAATTTCTGCTGAGTAGACCATAAACTTTTATAAGTTAAATTTGATTAAATTGAAAGGAAATTGTGAAATTTCTACGGGTTAGAAGGGCCCACAAAAACTGGATTTTCGCATAGGATAATTGATACGAGGGGCGGCGTAAAAACCATCCCTTCGGGATTAATAAATCCCACAAACGAACGCGCTTGCATGCTGTTGGGTTTTCAGCTTATTTACTTTGTACTTTGAAAAATTTTCACGTTACTCAGCACGAACGCTTCTCATTCTTTATTCAACGCATTAAAATTTAATACCAATACAAATTAGTGTCGTTAATTTCGCTAATTCGACGATTAAATCGAAAAAAACACCCACTAATTTCATTCAAATTACTTCAGCACAACAAACTTTGCCCTGTTATCCCGAATACTTGCAAAGTTTTTTCTTCGGGAAATTTTAATTTTCCGCGGGCCCTTGAATGTCGTAAATTTTCCAAGAGTTTATAGGGAGAACAAAAACAAACGATTAAAGTCGAAAATGAGTGAGTGGTTGTAGAAAACTTATTAAAATTTATACAGTGGGTAATTTATAACGAGGAGTGGTATCGATATTTTGTGTATTATTTAATAGAGTAATTGTGGTTCAAAAATTATGGGGAATAAACCACATTAAGAGGCTGTTTGAGTTTAATTTTGTTTGGGTGGGAAGAATTAACTGGAATTCAATCAAATTTTGGCATCATTTTATTTGTATTTCAAAGAATTTTTGTGAATTTTTTTGAATAATTTCAGCCAAAAATAACAGAGTTACGCTAGGTTGAAAGTTCTCCAATTACATTTAAAAAATAAATTCCTGTAGCCTGCAACTTATAGTTATAAAATCTAAACAAATGCGATTTTCGCATTGAAATTTCTACAGCGCATTCTCGAATAATTAAGCTAACGATTTGTGCAATAAAAAATACGATTTTTTGAACCTCCTAATGTGGTTAACACGGGGAATTACATACGATTTGATGGGGTTTGAAAAGCGCTCCGTGGAGAGAGATAAAATCCGCGTTACCTTTTATTACTGTTATTACCGGAGGGAAAATTTTATTACCTACTAACAGACATTCCGACGTACTTAGTAGAAATCTCGCAAATTATACGAGCGAAATTTACGTTTACTGCGAACATGGAGTTTCGCAAAGCCCCCTTCTATATGACACTAATTCAGTAAAGGGGGCATAAAAAGCGAACATCAAAGGAACGTTTTCCATTTCTAATCCACTCAAAGAGACGATATCTAAAAATAGCCCGAGGTGTCGTTAAATTATTAAAAATATTTTTTCTAATATCGGAAATTGGAGGAAAAAGTTCGCGAAAATTGGGAGTTCAACAACGTATAAGAACTCCCGTAAAAAAAAACGTAACAGTAAGAATATTTTCGAACGTGAGAAGAAAACGAGTTGCCGAAAAACTGGAACGAATCTTTTATCCATTTATATTCGTACCAGAAAAAAATTTATACAGCATATAACTGTGAATTTCCTACACGTTTCACCCTACACAAAAAGCAATTACCTAAAAATTCGTACACTCGCAACCCCCTATACACAAATTCAACTCCTAAGGGATGAATTCCGCTACGAATAAACAAACCCGCGCAACTGTAAACTAAACATAATCATTCGCAAAGGCTCCGAAATAGCCGCATCTCCAGCCATCAACCCCATTTGCATGCAAACCAACCCCACGACCGGTTATTCACTTCCATAATTCCCGCGACCAGCCAGTGAACAATCGCATCTAAACTGTCTCCGTTCACCATCCCCCGGCGCTACCCCCTGCGCAAGACCCCCCCGGTGGAGAGCGGCTCCTCGGGCTCGGACGACGACGGCACCGCGACGCCCCCGCGGGGCTCGGCGGGGTCGAGCAGGGGGAGCTCGCGCGCTGGGGGCCAGGCGGAGGAGTGGAGCTACCAGATGCTGCCCAACGCGGCCGAGCAGTCGCCCTTGGAGGGCGCCCGCAGGGCCAGGGTGAACTTCCCGCCGGAGATGATGGAGAGGAGGTCCAGCAGGTCGTTGTTCGTGCCCCGGAGGAGCCGGACTATGAGCATTTGGAGCGACATCAGTCGGTCTAGTTGGAGGTTAGATGAAAGGTATGTTTGTTGGTTAAGTTATATTAGCTTCTTGCTGAAGTTATATTGCAACATTTCTGGTGTTGAATGAATTATTTTACTATGAGGTACCTTCCAGCTGAATGAAAATGAAAGGCTTATATTAATAAAATAAATTTAATGGAGCAAATTGGTTTCGGAATAATTTTAAAAAATCATCAGACAACGTGTATCAATTTATACGAAATAAACATTAAAATATTTTATAAAATATATATGAAATCGTCGGTAAATTAGTTTGTTGTGATTATTGTGCATTTGAAATTTTAACCAAAAATAAATTGTAATAATTTTTACAGGAGCACAAGTTATACTCCATTCATAAAATACAATATTACTTCGCCTAATTTATGAATAGACTATAAGTATAAATTTATAGTACATTTTGTAAGTTCATTAACAAACTTGATTGAATCGAATTAATCATTAGAAAAACGGGTTTAAGTAAGTATTTGATCTTAGAATTAGAATTTAAAAAGCTTGTATTAATGCAAGAAATACTTACATTCGATAAAATTACAATATAAATTAAAACTATTCTCTTGAATAAAAATATTACAAAACTTCCACATACGTATTTCCTGCATTTAGACAATTACCCACATCTAATAACAGGTGGGTATCAAAACTAATATACGAATAAATACAAAATAAATAAAACATGTTACAAAAATAAAACAGAATAATTATAAAAATAAAACAAAGTTATTACCAACCGTAAATTTATGGTTGATAGTAGAAATGTTGGCAAAAATCTTGAGTCATTTGGATGAAGCTCACAGGCATTGGGTACAAATTGGAGTTCATGTGAATCATCCTGATCGGTTGCTCAACAAATTGATTCTAAAAAAATAAAAATAATAAAGTCAATTATCTACCTAAGAGAGTCAATTATCTTCCTAAGAAAGTCAATTATCTACCCAAGAAAGTCAATTATCTTCCTAAGAAAGTCAATTATCTACCCAAGAAAGTGAATTATCTTCCTAAGAAAGTCAATTATCTACCCAAGAAAGTCAATTATCTACCCAAGAAAGTCAATTATCTTCCTAAGAAAGTCAATTATCTACCCAAGAAAGTTAATTATCTTCCTAAGAAAGTCAATTATCTACCCAAGAAAGTCAATTATCTTCCTAAGAAAGTCAATTATCTGCACGAGAAAGTCAATTATCTACCCAAGAAAGTGAATTATCTTCCTAAGAAAGTCAATTATCTACCCAAGAAAGTCAATTATCTACCCAAGAAAGTCAATTATCTTCCTAAGAAAGTCAATTATCTACCCAAGAAAGTTAATTATCTTCCTAAGAAAGTCAATTATCTACCCAAGAAAGTCAATTATCTTCCTAAGAAAGTCAATTATCTGCACGAGAAAGTCAATTATCTACCAATGAGAATCAATTATCTCCCCAGGAATCAATTATTTCCCTAAGAAAGTCAATTATCTACCCAAGAAAGTCAATTATCTACACGAGAAAGTCAATTATCTACCAATGAGAATCATTTATCTATTATACTCAAGAAACTATTTTTTTAGATTACCTGACGATAATATTGATTCATCCATGGTTCATTTGAAGCAGAGTAGGGTACACCGCAAATTTGATACATCTCAGGCTACAAAAAATCCACATATTACACAACATCTCCATTCTCTATGATACTGATACAACAATCGATGCATCAAGCACTATCAATTGCACTACTTACAGCGTTAATTGAAGGAGCTGCATTCCTGCCAATGATCTGTCTGGGCATATCTTGATGCAGCGTAATTGCAGGAGTGCTCGATAAGTTTCTCATTACGGGTTGTTGCTGGAATAGGGATCGATTTAATTAAAATTAATGGAATAATTGCGTTTTGGGGGAAACTAAACTTACCCAGCTGATGGCGGGCGCCACTGGAATGGGGTTGGGGCTGTACGAATTGGCTGAGGTGGAGTCCGGATAGTCTTCAGAATTCTGGAGAAAAATTTGTTTAGTGGAGTTTGTGTGGGGAATTTGTGGATTGTTTACGCTTTCGTATCTTCTGTGGTTGGGTAATTCGTTGGGGGAGTCTTCGGTGTACTAAAAATTAGGTAGATATTAGAGAAATGTACGAGTATAAGTGAGTACTTGTCATACCTGATTGCAGGAGTAATCTGATGATTCGCTGATTGATGTGGAGTTATCGAAGTTCGGTAATCTGTATAAAAAATGTTATATAAATATTTTGGTGATATAATTAGTGTTAGTAACTTACTTTTCGTAAAATTTGGTGAAAGACAGCTTCATGCGAACCCCCGAAATGTCGTGTTTCTCCAACAATTTAAAAGAATTGTACGCCACTGTTTCGTTTTCGAACGTGATGTGCCCGATGCCTGATTGCAGGAATATGTTCAAAATATTCTTCGGCTTGATTATTTTTATTATTTCCTCGTACAAATCCTCTTTAGTCAAGTGGGGTAAAGGTAGATCGAAATACAGGCGTTTCGACTATAAAAAAAATCATTTTATACTCCCTTCGCTATCAAGAGATTATTTACTTTTCATCGGGAGCGGCCCTAAATTGTAGCAAAAATTTTCCCTAAATTCCCCTAAATTTCAACTAAAATTTCAGCAAAATTCCCCTAAACTTCAAACCTGAATTCCTATAAAATTCACCTAAATATTCCCCAAATTTCACCTAAAATTCATCCAAATTGACCAAATTATACTCCCTTCGCTATCAAGAGCCTACTTACTTTCAACTTTTAATCGGGAGCGGCCTAATCAATTCTACCAAAAATTCACCCCAAATTCCACCAAATTTCCATCAAAATTCCCCTAAATTTCAACTAAAATTCCAGTAAAATTCCCCTAAACTTCAAACCTGAATTCCTATAAAATTCACCCAAAAATTCCCCAAGTTTCAACTAAGTCCCCCAAATTGACCAAATTATACTCCCTTCGCTATCAAGAGCTTATTTACTTTCAACTTTTCATCGGGAGCGGCCCAATCAATTATACCAAAAATTCACCCCAAATTCCACCAAATTTCCATCAAAATTCCCCTAAATTTCAACTAAAATTCAAGCAAAATTCCCCTAAACTTCACCTAAAATTCCCCCAAATTGACCAAATTATACTCCCTTCGCTATCAAGAGCCTAATACTTACCTTCAACTTCTCATCAGGAACAGCCCAATCAATCCTGGCCGGTTTCCCGAACAAATCAAAACCATTGAACATCTTCTTCCTCGCCTCCAGCGCGTTCTTATGCGTATTGTACACCAATATACAATTCCTGCAATGCTTGTCCGTCCTGGAGCTCACGAAGAAGATCTCCACCAGCCCGCCTCCGATGACTTTCGCCAACTCCTGGAACGTCTCCTGCACCGTCCGATCCTTCGGCACGTCCGCAATCTCCAGCCGGTTATTATCAAACGACATCTTCACCACCACCGCGGAGCTCCTGAGCCTCCTGCCGCAGAGCACCATCATGGCCTTGCGCGCCGACTCCACCTCGAAGAAGTTCACGTAGCAGTACCCCCTGCAGTAGCCGCTGAACTCGAGCAGCAGGCGGATCTGGTAGACCTCGCCGAGGGGCAGGACGAACTCGAAGATCTCCTGCAGCAGGACGTCGGGGTCGAGGTTCTTGATGAACACTTCGGTGCCGCGTTTGCCGTGGCTCGCTCGCTTGAAGGTGGCTATGAGCTGGCCGTTGACGTGGGTGATGTCGTAGAGGGCCGAGAAGTCGCCCTTGCTGCATGCCATCTTGTGCAGAGTCAGGTCGAATAGGGCGCTGGGATCCCCCATGATGTCGTCAGCCACTGTTAAATATAAATTAATATATACTAGAGTAGAGTTCTTATGAGGTTATAAGTGAGAGCGGGTTCGAAAACTTTGAAATAAAAAGTGTAGTGTAGAATGTATTAGGTGGTGGGTAGAGCGAGCGAATCAAATTTGTAGAATCTTTTCAAGGACGAAATTTGGATTTTTGTTTTCCCCTTCTGTGATCTTTGCGGAGTAGGAATTCTGGGAAGTGTTCGGGTGGGGTACTGGCGAGTTTCGAGAAATGAGCAGGGTTGGCTCGAGAGATTTTTTTATAATTAGCTCTTCTGGAACAATCAAAAAACTTTTTTCGATTTTATCTACAGTAACAGATATATTGAGCTTTTTTCATACTAATATGTGCCACTCTGTATAAAAATAAGTTCGTCTTTAAACTTCTCGAATTTACTTCATTTTTCTGTATTATTTCGAATTTTATGAAGCTTCTCGAAAATATTACATCTGTATTTCAGATCTTTTATTATGATATGATGTGTCATTTGAACCGAAACTCATACTCTTACATGATTCATCGTTTTTCTTGCCAAGAAAGTAATTTCCTCCCTTTTCATCGGTAAATCGTAAAAAGACAATATTTTTTACTGCTGGATATCTAGTTAAAGGTTTATTCTTATATTTGTGATAACCATTTTGATTGGTTTTTGTGGTAAAAATTTAGTAAATTTAAAATGCATATTATTTTAACTTATTTATTAAAATATATTTTTTTTAAAAACCAACACACATAAAACACACATTTTTAAAACAAGATAATCTATAAAACATTAATCAGTCCGAGAATATTGATAAAAGTACATATAGGAATACATAAAAAACAAACCAGAAAAATAACAAAAAACACACTTAAAAATCTAAACTAAAAAAAATCATTCCTGCCGAAATTCATTCTATGCATATAATTCGACAGGCTCTGAAACAAATACAAATATATCAAAATTACAAACGAAATACAAACAAAAAGATAAAAATAAATCAAAAAATCTTACCTCAAAATCTACATTTGGGCTCCTGCTGCTAGCCATACTCTCGTATGCACTTTCCAATGCTCTTCGAAACTCCCTTAGGGGATCCCCCATACCGAAATTTTCGTTGAAACTTCCCAAACCAGCATTATCCTCCTCCCCTGCATGTCCCCTGCTGTTGGAATTATCAACCAATGACAGTCCTGCTAACAAGGGCCTTCCTCGCGACGTCGAAGGTCCTGCAGCTTGCACATTCTCTCGTGACATTGATGATCCTGCAGCTTGCACATTTTCTCGTGGCATTGATGATCCTGCAGCTTGCACGTTCTGTCGTGAGGTCCACGGTCCTGCTTCCTTTTGATAAGAAGGAAGAGGTTTGAGGAATTCCCTGGTGAGATTAGGAGCCTGGGGGATGTTTGAATTCTGTCTCTCAGGAGTGTGCTGGGGATGCTGTTACAAAAAATTAGTTAGTGGATTTATGTGGAGTAGTTAGGAAGTTTTAGTTACCATAAAAGTGAAGCAAGAGTGTTCTGGCGAAGGGGTGTACACTCGAGGACTTGGAGTTCTCCATAGATCGTCTGGTAGGGATATGGTGGATGAAGAGGAGTTGTTCCTGGTGCGGCTCTGCGACAGGCTTTTCCTAAAAAACAATATTTGAGTGTAAATTATGCGCTAAATTGCAAAAAAAATGCTTACACTTTGAGTTGCCTGTACTCGGGAGTTGTGTACGGCGATCGGGGCCTAGCCCATTCGATTTCGATGGGAGTTCCTTTGTAGTAATCTGTGGAAATAAAAAATGTTATGTATTGCATTCTCGTTTATTGGGGAAATGTTACCTTGTAAAATCTGCATTACAGTTTCAGCCAACTGCCTGGTCTTCAGGTGTATGAAAGCGTAATTTTTGAACTTGTATATCTTGTCGAGTTGATCCTCCGGAACGAACTCGACAATCGTACGTTTGAATTCCTCCGGAGTGATGGAAACGTCGAGGTTCTTCATGTAGATAATTTTGACCTAATTTAACACCAGATTATGTTTAGTTTTTTAGTTAACGAAAGAATGAAATATATTTACCTCGCTTAGGACGTTTTCATCCACCTCTGACATGGGAACAGACCAATCGATTATGACCGATCTGTTCCACAATTTCAGAGCGTTGGAGTATTTGGCTCGAAAGTGAGCCGCCTGTTCGTGAGTTTGAAATTCGACGAAAACAAACCCCCTGTTCTCCGCGCGTTCTGTGTAACTCCTGGAATGCCAAAAACATATTGTTTTTCTGCTCCAAACAATTCCGAATTGTTCTCTTACCTGTACATAATAACGTCTATGATATTCGAGACTCCGTGCTTGATCAGCTCCTGCCACACGGCGTCCTTTGTTTTGTTCGTGGGGATGCCACCCATGAAGATTCTGCAGTTGTTCAATGAGCTTTCTATTAAGAGATAACTGTTCCTTTCGAATTGAGTATGGTTCAATTCTCTCACCGCCCTCTTGGCCATGGAAGAGTCTATGTATGTAACGTAGCAGAAGCCCCTAGTGTACAGCAGATTGTTATCCATCATTATACGTATTTTATAGACATCTCCAACAGTCTGGAAGAAGTTTAACAGGTCCCCATCGCTAACCACAGTTGGTAGATTTTTCACGAACACCTCTGAAGAACCTGTAAATTGGAATAGTGTTAGATGGAATAATTTAGGAATATTTTTGTGAACTTACTTTCTGGTACAAACATGGAATTGCACAAGCGATGAGTAATAACTTTTTGAAATTTAACGTACTTGACGGTGTACTGGTCCATTGTTGTTGCTGGTGGAAGGTGCTGCGTAAAATGGCAAGAATGAATTCCGATGCGAAATGGATAGCAACCCTCTTTGATAATGGGGTGGTAGGGCGGCTGCTATTGGTGGGTGGTTAATGGTGGTTCGCTATTGGCGGGGGCCCACAAAGGGATGTCGTTTCGCCTTGGTACCTGCTTTGAAATGATGTTTGTAGTTGGGGTATTTTGGGTACAGTTTCGGTATGAAATTTGGAACATGTTATTTTTGGGTTCTAAAAGTTGCGTAATTTGTAATACACTCATTTCTAAATGAGAATATATTGTTAAATTTTCGTATAAAACCATATTAGTAAAATAATCTGGGTAATTTCGATATGAAATTTGAAACAGTTATTTTTGGAGTTCTTGTATTTACTAAAAATTGGATAATTTTTTGAAAATATTGTAATAGACTCGTTTCTAAATGAAAGTATTATTAAGTTTTCTTATAAAATCTTTGCTAAATTAGGAATATACCTACTTTTAATAGCAACAAAATATCTGTTACAGTCACATTTATATTATCTCACCTCTAACATGCAAAATATAAACTCACCGATTTTAATCCCTTCAATGGGATTTTCCAGCGAAATTACCTCCCATGCTGAAATACACTGATTAGGTATTTGTGTATTTTTTTTTTTGGGTACTTTACTAGGAACATTAATGACCGTATTAACAATTGTACACTATAAATTTCCACAAAATGGACAAAAAAAATAGTTACTTACCTGAATTTTAAGAAACTTGGCTCGAAACTTATTTTCTAAATTAGGCATGAGATTCGTTCTCGAATGATTTCGGTATTCTGATCTCAGTAAAGTTTGGGTGTAGTGCAATAAAAAATGAGCGGTTGTTTTAAAACATGAAAGCATGCGGGGAATTTTATGCATAAGCGGCTTAATGTTGAATAGATTTTTTTGAGAACACAAATTTTTTATTTTAAAATTTCTAATAGGTCATTTTATTGTTCATTTAATTTTGAAAATTAATCATTTGAACTACTCGTTTATTTTTTTTTATATAGTTTATACAGTTTTATATAGTTTTTATAAGTTTATACAGGTAGTAAAAAATAATTACATACATACAGAAAAATATTCGTATATTAATGATACACACACTTTTTTGTTTAAAATTTGTAATAAGCCATTTTTAATGGTTCATTTAATTTTGAAAATTAATCATTTGAACTACACGTTTATTTTTTTATGTATAGTTTGAACAGAGGTGATAAAATTATAACACGCAGAAAAATATTAGAAAGAACGTTTATTTTATAGATTACAATTTAGCATACATATTACAAAAATTAGCAAAAAATACGCAAAAATAAATACCTACTTACTACTTAATTTTTAGACAACAAAGACAGGAAAATTTCTTTTCGCGGCAAAAACACCCATCTATTAATTACAGATAAATTGAATTAAGAAATTTTACGAAAAATTATAGAATAAAAATAAATAAAACCTGTAAAAAATTAAAATAAAAAAAATGGTCCGAAAATTAAAATCGATTGAATTATTATAAAAAAACATTTCGTATCTTTGTCATCTAGATCCAGCTAAAAATAATGAGTTAGATAAAAATGGAGTTAGTTAAAATAATTCATATTCGCTTCGAAAAGAAGGCACTGGAAGCTGGAAACTCATCCTTTCCTCGATCCCCATCTGGAACAAAAACCAATCACATTATCCTAATACGCATTGAAATTCCTTAATTAAATTTACCGGATCGAACGCCCCGCTCCTGTAGGAATAATTCTCCGGCAGCTGAAGATTATCAGAAGAACCTTCGGAGTTCGAAGAAGCCATCTTGGAGTTGGAAGTATCGTGCGAAGAAGTCCCTGTAGATTTGTTCAAAGTAGATGAAGATTTCTTCATGTAGACCAATCTTCTCAAACTCGGAGGAACCGAACTGTACAAAAAAAAAAATGTAGTTTTGGTATTGAAAATTGCGTACAAGAAGTTGAACTTACGTGCAGAAATTCTCAGGCGGTTTAACCCATCTGGACTTCTTGCTGAAGCTCGGCGGACGAGACCATTCCACTTTGACTCTGAAGATGCTCTCGTAAGTCGTTATTAACAAACCTGCGAATAAGTTTTCTCATGTAAACAAAAGAGTTTGACGTTTGACACGTGACGTCTCTAGTTATCTTCATCGGTCTGTACCCACCTTGGAGTTTCGCTAAAGCGAATTCGGCCGAATTGCGGTTGTTGAAATGCACGAAAGCGTACGATGAATTTTTGTACACTTTTCTGATCATTTGCGGGCTGATTTTCTTGCAAATGCACGCTCGTATGTCGTCGGCGTCGAATTCGGGAGGTAAATTGCTCAAATACAACACCGTCACCTGAAATTTCATAAATTCTCTTAATAAAAAGTGGGACAATCTGTATAACAAACCAAAATTTAGTGGGACAATCTGTATAGCAAAGTTGATCGAAAATCTAGTTTGCTGTGATTCGATTTTTTTGGTAAATATTATGGAAGGTGCTTTCGGGTTACAATGATCGTTTTTAACCAGCATTTTCTGCTCATTTGGCAATAATTAATCGTCGGCAATAGAACAAACCAAAACGATTAAAAATCTATGAAAGTATACAGTGTGTTGGTAAAATAAATATTTGACAGTTGGCGCCTCTCCAGCGCCAGCTGGATGAAAGCGTTGATTGTGCACCTATTTAGGAATTGAATTTCATTTGGGCATAATAATTTTGAAAAAACAACAATTATTTTACCTTGGCCATGATATCGGGATTGACGTTAGGCAGCGGGTCGGCCCAATCGACGTACAAACTTTTGCCCCAAATTTGCAAATTGTTCGGGGAAAATTGCCGGCGAGCCATCGCGGCGTACCGGTGGCTCTCGAACTCCACGAACACGAACCCCCGGTTCAACCCAGGCTTCTGGATGTCGTAGAACATGATTATGTCCGAAACGCCCTGTATATAACAGATTAGTAAATTTTGATGTGCGATGTTGGTATCAAAAAAGGAATAAAAAACTGTTTCTTATGACAATTGACAGTACAGTGACACCAGGCTGGTCATTTTCGTTTGGAGTTTAATGCGTACGTTAATAGTAATAATTTAGTAAGTTTAATAATAAATTTTTTGCAATAATTCACTCCATTCTACCTTTATCTACTCTACAGTAGAGAAATAGGTGAAGTCAACTTATTATATTAACAGTTTGGCAACACTGCAAGTGTATTCAAAATAACATTTGCAAATGTCATTTTCCTCAATTAAAAAAAAAAATGGTGGTTTATTACATATTTTTGAATTTGAATCTACCAGAAAATTTCAATTTGTGCCTCGTTTTTATGACCCTGTTAATAAAAGGTAAATAACAGTAGATTTTAACCAAAATTATAAAATTAATTTACCTCACTCCTCCTAGGGGCGCATGTATAAAAATAAACAATATTACGAACCGTTATCAAGTACCCCCGTTTACATGAAAGCTTGAGAGCTCGGCTCGAGATTGACATTGACTTAAGGTATCTTTTTCTTCGTCAAGTTAACTCAATCCGGTATCTTTTCTCTTCGTCGAGCAGTCAACTCGATCCGTGTTTAGTGTTTACAGAGAGTCAATCTAAGATTCAAACCGACTTCAAGCCTGCATGTAAACGGGGTAAATATAATAGAGCATAAACATTAAAAATCATACCTGCACAAGCATAGATAATTTAGAAAGCACCTCCTCCCGGCCAACTTCGTACGGTATATTCCCCACGAACAATCTGCAATTATCCACCGACTTGTACACCCCGATGAACAAATTCGGCCTGATCTGGAAATTGTCGAGCTCCGCCACGGCCCGCTCGGCGTGCTCCACCCTGAAGTAGGTGGCGAACGCGTAGCCGCGGCTCCGCTCCGAGAAGTCCAGCATCATGCGGAACTTGTAGAGGGGCCCCACGCGCTCGAACAGCGGCACCAGCTCGTCCTCGAAGATGTACTTGGACAGCTTCCCCACGAAGATCTCGCAGCCCTTGGGGGGCGCCGGGACGCCGCTGCTGGGCGCCGGGGCGTACACCCGCTGCCCGTTCGTCTGGGTGATGTTGTAGCCGCTCTTCTCGCGCAGCGCGTTGAGCTTCTTGTACAGCTCGGACTTCTTCTTGGCCGAGAATTTGTCGATTTCCTCCAGGATTACCATAGTGGTTGTTGGAAGAAAATTGGGAAAAACCGGCGACTTTTAAATGTAATTGATTGTTGTTGGGAGGCTGAGATTTGAGACTGATTTTTTTGATGAGTTGAGTAGAGATAGAAGAGCGTCGGGTGTTGGGAGAGTTCAGGAGAGGGGTAAAATTCTGCTAAGTGTAGACGAGACGCGAATTCGAGTGTAAAAAATGCAGCGGGAAAGCGTTCGATTGGCCGTCGAGCGTTTCGGAATTTCAACAGAATCGGCTCTAGGTCTCAAAAATAATTTGTATAAATTCTACTTTTGAAAATTCGCATTTTCATATCACAATCGTAAAGTTACTGGAAGAACTGTGTCCAAAAAATTGGCAAGATTCAACTTGTGATGTATTCTTTAAAGCCATGCATTAATTTGGGAAAAGTGAAAAATTCACAAAAAAAAAGAAATATAACTGTATATTTTAGAACAATATTTATACTAGTTTCCTTGTAAAAGTTTTGTGATATCACAATCATGTTTTTCAATGTAAGTGTAACATAACTAGCATAATAATATAGAATTAACTAACTTTTTGAGGAAAGTTCGATGAATGAAGTTGTTTCTTTGAAATAAAACTAAAACTCTAATAAAGTTTATGGGAAACATGATTGCGGAGTTATGAGTGAATATGGTATTATGAAACGCTTTATTATTTCTTCTAATCAATGAAAAATCGACGCATTGGAAGTTTGGAAAGTAAATAATAAAGTAAATTAAAAAGTTGGGAAAGTGGAGTTTTCCCCATGAAAATAACACATGGCGTGAATGTGGAATTAATGAATAAAGCAAATTTTGTTACAGGAAAGTTGGATTAATTAACAAAAGTTTAAGATGAAATTTATTTGGATGAATTTTTTGACATTTTTAAAATTGTTTTTTTTTTTGTTTTAGCACAGGTTTTAGTGGTTTTCAAAACAGCTACCCCAAAAATACCCCTAAAAATACCCCAAAAAAGCTCCTTCCCTCGACGGCTCATCCAACAAACTACCATCCTGCTATCCTCAGTTTCCTGCCACATCCTGCGAGGACGAACCCACATCGGCGATCGCTCGCTAGATGGCGCAGCTCGCCCGCTATCGATTCTATAATTTATTTATACTGGCGCGCCGCAAGGGATTCATCTATTATTTAACCCGAATTTGAATGATATTTTAATTCAAAGTCAACCGAATCGATCCGCGAAAAATATCGTTGAGAAAAACCGGCCTGCAAACGAGTTTTTTTAATTGCTGGAAAACCCTCACGTGGAGCTGCAGGAACGTGGCGGGATTGACGTCACGCCCAGCTTCCTGCTTCGTAATGAAGACAAAGTCACGAAATGTTTTTCCACTAATTAAGACAGGCCATTACTTTCGAGAACTATTTCGCAATCTCTCCGAGTCGGTTTATTTTTCACAGAACGTATCTCCAAACAAACAAATCATGTGATGAAAAAAAAAATGTGAAGGGTAAGAGGACACTGTGAGGTATCGGATGTTGTAGAAGACCCGGGGATTTTTCTCGATAAAAAAAAACTATGGCGACTTTAATACTATTGAACTGTACGTTGAAGAGGAAAACTTTTTCCATTAAACATCGGACGGGCTCCGCTCGAGCCACTTACAGATAAGGCAAGAGAATGGAATTCCATTCGGGAAAATTCGACCCGAATTTCATACGAAAGATTTTCCTTTAATTTTTGATCACCCAGCCTCTTGTTTCCACCTTCGCGCAAAAACCCCTGAGATATTTAAAGCTTTTTCCTTTCGAATTTCGCAATGCCTAATTTGCGTAGAGTTCCTTTGACAATTATCAACAGTCGCAGAAGTGGATGAATTGGGGATAAGTAACGCGTGTTCGTTTGACGCGAAAGGCCGCAGGTAAATGTTCGATGAAATAACCAACAATTTAGCGAGCATTCACCCAATTTGTAAACACGTGGAAGGTAAGCAAGCGGAACGAATCGGTTTCCTTGTGGAAAACACGTTGTTGTTTACAACAAAATTAATTTGGAAGCACTAAGTGCATATACAGGAAAGTTCAAATTTCAATGCAATTTGATCCATGGGTGCGACAAAGATAACTTCCATTAGGGTCCTGTAAAGGAAAAAGAAAGAGTGATTTTGTGGTATTGCAAATTTGTGTTGTAAGTACCTCAGTCACTATTGATCTGTAGTTCAGAGAGGGTACATGAACTGTCTTTGAAGAACGTTCAAAGGTGGTTCAAGAAGGTTTTAACATTTGAAGTTGAGTTGTTAACCCCAAAAAGCGAGGTTGAATTTCTGATATACAATTCATTGTTCAAAATGAACGTATTATTAGAAGCTATATTAATACAATCTTTGTTGAACTCATAGAATTGACCATATACAGCAAACAAATTTGTAGTTACACCTGTATAGAAAAAAAAAAGTGATGGAATTTGAAATGCGTATACACACATCAAATCATGTAAATTGCGGTTTATGCCAACGACATTTGATATTTGCTGTTGTGTACGAGTTGAATTACCGTGTTTCATTTAAATAATATAAAATCCTCGTAATTTATTGATGACTCCATTTTGCAGTTAAGAGCCAGACGCCATTAGGGAAATTGGGAAACGGAATAATAATGTGTATCGAACAGTCGAATACATTACAATATTTACCTATTCAAATTCTAATATGTACCAGGTAAATGCAAATATGGTCAATTCTATATAGTAAGTCAAACAAAGATAAAGTAGCAAATTAGCACTCGCCTGTTGGTATAGATTGAAAACCATATTTTTAAATTCACATCAACATTCTGAATTAATGTTGGTATAGACTTTACCTCGTTTGGCAAAATTCCAGCATTTAAACGAACGACATACGAGCACAAAAGCCCCACCAACATAAAGTATCTCTAATTCATTCCCCGATCACCTGTAATTTTCCTTCGGTAGCCACCTCCGTACTAATAACCCATCGATTTTGTTTGTTTCTGCCCTAATAAACGTCGCAGCTTGACTAATTAGGCCTACGGACTCGTATATCGTCGGTTCGCCCAGCACGGTTTGCTCTATGACAATAGAGCTCGAATTTACCACCGAAACTGCCTCAAAAATTACCCTAATTGATGTATGATGCGGCTAATTGCGCGACGTAAGCGTTGGGTTACCTGCTACTCCTGATTTTGAATTCGTTAGTTGTACAGGGTGTTAATGAATACGTGTTACAAACTTCTTGTTTGTGTCACAATAGATTTGTCTATTTCTTCGGTCTATTTTTACATCTATAATACCCACCTATTCTAGGAGTTTGTATTACATTAAATGATACCCTGTATAGGCTTTTTGTGAAAAATTGACACAACTGGTGACAATAAGTTTTTTTTCGCTTCGATAATGGGAAAAAATCTCCGGGAAGCAGGTGTAGCGAATCCAACTCCCTTTCAACTCCACAAAGGCTGCGAAAACTAGTCGAAACGTAAATATTGGATATAAGGAGTTTCGCGTTTTTTATATCCGGCCGGTTTCCTCTCTCGTATACGCTTATCCCGAAAATCCCGGCGTACGAATAAATTCATTGCACCGAATTCAAACGTTATCCTTTCCGATTGAAACTTCCATTTTTACGCTGCCATTCTCGTCCATTAATTAAAAGTTTCGCAACTCTTCCGCGTCCGATGCGCTCGCTTTTAACTTTCGTTCGGTTGCTTCGTTAGTTGCCAGGAAAAATTGATTTCACCTGTGCAAATCGGACCGAGGAGTTTCCCGTGAATTCCCGTGAATTAAGCGGAAAATCCGATCTTATTTTTATTTATCGAGTCTTAAAAAACGGAGGGCGGATGTTCGGAAAGGGTGCAGTCGATGATGAAAGCTGATTTGATGTTTCTGATATTTCTCGAAAGGCCAATAACATGAAATGATTTTATTAGGCCGATTCGCTTTGAAAATTATTGCCTATGTAGAGGGTGTTAATGAATACGTATATTACAAACTCCTGGGGGTAGGTAGTATATGTATAAATACCTATGACCTAGAGCCCTTTGAAGATGGTGTCTTCCACTTATTATTTCTCGAATATCTCCATCAGAACTTCATCATTTTTGTACTTGAAACTTCACCCTGTATATCGGTTGGATGAGTGACTACCCCCTTTTTTTTGGATTTTTGATACGAGTTCGGTTCGAGAGCTTTTCCGTCGATTTTCACTTATTTAAGCATCTATTTTTGGACGAATTTCTCTTATGATCGCCCCACATTCGATGCGAACCAGCCGCTTTCCCGTTTGACGCGAGATTGGCTTCGTTCGCGAATTACCTGCACTTTTTTACCTGCTTTAGCATTAGATAAAATTCGAGCTCGTGAAGTGAGCGAGACTGAAGTTTTACGAGCTGGGAATTATCCAAATATTTACTCAACGGGATGAATAAATTTAGGTCAGGGTACATTATTAAATTTTGACGCGAAAAAAACTAGTATTCCAGTAATTTGATCAGCGGAACGTAAACTTTTAATGAGGTTTTCCGTTAGCCGGTCATTTAGAGCCGAAAAATAATTACCCGGAAAAATTCCACCCCTAACCAACGCCGGGAAATTTTTTATTATATTAATTACATATATCTACAGGCGAACGGTTTTGAAATCCATAAGATTGATGGTATTTTCACAATTAGGGGTGGTTTTCGCAAATTTTCGATTTGGTTTTACTTCCTAAACTGATTGCATTTTACTTGTTTCAGGTAAGAAATTAAAACTGCTAGAATTACAAGACATCGCCATCAGGTAAGTATTTTTAATTACTTGGGGGTGGGTTAAAGGAAGTCGTAAATTCCTCCACTGCACGTTTGTAAATCGCGAAATAATTCTCCCCGACAACGTCCTTGATTACACAAGTCACTTCGCATAATAAAAAAGTTATCTCCGGGATTAAACGAAATTAATGAAGACCTGCTAACTTTTATCAGTATAACGTATACCGGAGGACGTCCTTTTCCGATCTGATATAGCGAAGACGTCGCCGCTAATCCTATCAGGTTAACGAAATGGACGGCTTTCCTGGCTACATAAAAGGACTATTTTTAGACCGTCCCGATCCCAGGATCTAGCACAACGCTATCTCAACTAGATCTAATTAATATTTTCCCACGACTTGCAGTTTAAAGTGGTGCGATCCAATGCTGATCATGTAGATAGTTGTCCTTAAATTCCGGATTTAAATGTGGCAATGTCGCAATATAGAGGGTGTCCCAATATGATGTATAGGATTAAATTAAGGGGATTAGACGAGTTCTAAACATTCTGCTGCAACAACTACTGTTGAAAAGTTGTCTAAAATGGCAAAAAATTAACTTTTGCGGTTTAAAAAAAATGTCCCACTCTTTATAAAATATCTCAACGTGATTCTTGCTTAATCTATCATAAAAAAACAGTGATTTAAAACGGCGTCTTGCTCGAAACGAAGTGCACCAAAAGCGTCGCCGATCGGGCGTCGAAAAGCACGTGTAAAGTGCAAGCGGATAGAGCGACGCCGAGCGCCGCGACGCACACACGGTAACGCCGAACAGACGGGCCGGCGGCGTGGTTTTTCCGGCAGGAATTTTCATTTTCCGAACTCCCGAGCTCGACGTCTGACGCGCCGAACACGTGGCCGCTGCTACTCGAGCCGCGCCGAGTGCGCCCCGTTTTTCGTTTATTTTTTTCGTTTATTGCATTCGATTCGTTGCATACACAAATTCATTTTTATTCATTTTTAATGAGACGTGTGGATTTTTGGTGATGATAGCTAGTTAATTGGTATGGGATTTTTTTTAACCAGTGACCTGATTATTATTTTCCTGTACGATCAAGTAATGATTAGTCCCCTTTATTGTAATTCCCACATCAAATTAAAAATTACCTAAATCTCTAATCAAACAGAATTTTTTAAATAATTCCAATAGTAATTTTATTTTTTCTTATTCCAAAATACCACTTATAATTCGTTACATTAATCGAATTCCCCGTTCCACAAATCATTACTTGACTACAATCGCATTGAATTAATCGAAATGTAGATCTTGTTTTTTTTTCTCCGTATAAACAGGACGAAAATAACTGGAGACTGATCGATATTATATCGATTATCTTCGGAAACAACAAGTCGTTATTTACTCTTAATATAATCTGCGAGTTTTGTTAGTAGAAAAATAATCGAAAGGTGAGAAGGGTGAATAGTGATTAAAATGTGATGAGTCCGAAAGAGGGAAGTGCGATGGACTGATTGTAATTTCCTCACGTAGGTATGTAAATAATAAAAAATGTAGTTTGTAGTTTAGTTGCTTCATTTATAAATGGTGATAAAGTAGACTTTATACAAAGTTTAATTATTGAAATAAGGTGTAATTTTAGTAGATTCGAATGCGACTTTCTGAAATATTTAATACATAGTTGAAATAATACATTTGTAATCGTATAAGGAATTGGGTGAATTAATTCTTATTCTATTTTTTGGAAATTACAAATTATTATCTACTAACTACCCTTAGTAGATTTTTTACTAATTTATCAAAAACTTAACTATTCATTACTGCAATTAGATAAAACAAGTAGTAGGTACTTTTGAATCGTTTCTTACAAGTAAATTCTCTTCAATATAAAGAGGGTTACATCCAATTTGTGGGAAAATCGATTTGTGAGAAACATTTCTCTATAAATGGATACCAAGGTTAATTAATCGACAGAGCACAGAAAAATTACTATCATCATGTTAGAATGATATTTGTCTTCTGAGATTACATAAAAGAATTTTTTTGTAATTTTGCAATTACTTTCCGAGACGGGCTTTTGCCTTTCTGGAATGCAATAACAGCATATAATAGGAAAGCGCATTTTTAATTCGAATTTATTATTCATCTGCCTTTTCTGCAGTAAGAATAAAACTTGGAAACGAAATATTTATTATAGACATGATGGAATTAATTGTGGAAGTTATATGCATTGTCCAATAGGGGGTAATTCGATACCTACATTACCAGAAACGATTATTTTCTTCAATATTTCATGGGCTTCCCTTCCTTGAGATAATTTCAAGGTAAATTTTGCCATCGTGTTACATGAAAAATTCATTGTAATCGATAATTTAAATTCCTCTAATCGTTACAAGCAGGAAGAAGTTTCGAAAAATGCGGGTAAAATCAAACTTTCCCTTCGAAAACGGGTTGTTGTCTAACATGTAGGTGTTTGTATGAATTTTTCATTGAAATTATTCACAAATCGAAATTCACTGCTTCCAATAATAACCAGTTGGTTTTCGACAATCATTTCTCGATTTGTAGTTGTCCTGTCCTCGACCTATTTATGTTTACTCCACATGTAGAATAAATATTGACTGTTATTTCCTGACTTATAATAATAAAACATGTGCCCACTTCCTGAAAACAATCAAAAAAATAATTTCATTTCCTTACAGAAACACTGCACACTAAAATTCCAGATCATTTATACCTGTAACATTAATGTTTCAGTCGACAAAAAAATCGATATTTATCAAACTTGTAAAAGCCAAAGCTCCTTTAGCGTTTATGGCAAAATATTATATACTCTCTGACATCGATATCTGAACTTTTATCAAGGTTTATACGTAGTTTACGGCCATCGAAACGTACTAGAATTATATCGAAAACGATCTCCAAGACATTCGTCTTTCCGCGGTAGTTAAACGGAAGTTACGTCGAACCGTAAATTTTCGAAATTTAATACCCCTGACGAACTTCCTTAAAAGTTGATTCGTTCAAAATGTAATCCAGTGCGCTCTACTACATTTCCATTCGTTTCTACATTATAAAACATTTTAAAACTACATAAAAAACGCATTATATGCATTGTTTGCAACGTACTAAACAGTTTAATGTAGGTAAATGTATGTTTATTGCCACGAACTAAAATATCGCTGGAAACTTCCAGCGAAATGCTTTTTAATGAAATTTCTTTTACTGGAAATTAGCCGTAGGATTACTGCATCTAGTCGTGCTCCAGCAAACGCGATTAACGTTTTACGAGAAAATTACGTACAAAAATACTCCGGAGACCCGGAGGAGGCGAATCTGGCGGAAAGGCGAACGAATTATTCACTGTCCAAAGTCGAAAATTCCCCGCGGGCCGAGTTGTAGATACAACCATATTTACTCTTGCGATTCTTCGACCAATTAACTCGAAAAATACTGGATGAAACGGCCGAATGGAATATTTTTAAAGTGTTTGTTACTGCCGAAAGAAATGCAAGAAATTGCTTCGATTTTCTTTTTATTTATCGCCGACTTGTAGAGGTGTCTATAGAATTCTACAGTGTATACAGAATTTTATATTGGGTGCATTGGTGCGTTCAGTTTCTTAACAAACAGGGACTCGTTCATGCAACTCCAGCGAATCGAAAATATTGCACTTTATGCACCTACGCTGCAATATATTTTTATTCTCTATTGATAGATATTCCGAAATTATTAATGGTGGATATTTGTAAGTACCTGTAACAATATACTATAGAGTAGTAATTATCGATCGATTGTTGTACTTATTAGAGCTCGGAAATGATGTCTAATGTGTCAGGTCGTCGAACGGGGAGCTCATCGAAAGAGGCCTCCTTGTTGAATAAAAAATGACCCGAGCACGTGCCGTAGGCCTGCTTGAATTTTAATACGAGCCACAATATCCTGGTTAATTATCGAAATTCGATTAATCCGGCCGGTCGGAACCGGTCCGGTTATTGCGAATCGTTTCGCAGGGCGAATTTTCCTTCGCGAAAATTGGAGGGGCCATTAATAACGCGGCCGGGAAAGGTGAAAAAAGGCTGTTCGTTTGTGTTACAACGCGGCCCGTGAGCGTCGTTTTCGCTGTAATTTTTCAAGTTGTAACAAGACACTGTCCTTTTTGGCGTCTCCGGGGAACTGTATAAACGCAACCGACCCTTTATTTACCATAATATTGCCGGTTTTATGGCGACGTGCTGCTCGAAAAATGACCCTTAGGTTTGATTGTTTCTGACGTAGCACTTCAGAAATGGACATCAAATTTGCCTTACTTATTTTAAAAAGTTTAATTCACTAATGCTCGATTTCATCAACTTGTCTTTAGGCTAAAAAAAGCGATTTTTGCAAAATTAACACTGAAGATGGAATCGAAACGTCGATTTATTAATCTAGTGTGCTGATTTACATTGGATTTAGTACATTTTTCCATTCTCAATGATGAGTTTTCACCAATCAATCATTCAATTTATATCGCTTCCAACTTTATTATTATCATTCAAAGTCTCTATATAAGAAATACCTAGATAAAAATTTGATTTTGACCTGAAATAAGTAGAGAGAAAAAAGGAAAAGGGGTATAGGTAATTCAAAACTTTAACATGGTAAAACGCAAATTGTACTTAGGCCTTCCTAAATCCGGTTGCATCGGGCATTAAATTATTTAAATTCCTTTTATCAGATTTCTTCTGCAATTAAAATTATGCGATCGATTATTGGTTATGATTGGATGATTAATTTCATTATTGGAGTTATTTCTCGATTCTCGCTAACTTTTTTCTAATTTAATTGAATCTCACAGCCAGCTAGCGCCTTATATAGTAGCGCCGTAAAAGATAAAAATTCGAGTTGTTTTTACGGGGTCTCGTGATATGGTAGATGGAGAGTGTTTTAAAAGTTACGACTACTTTTATGTTAAAATCGCAATAAATTACAATATTGTAATATGCACGAAAAATTTTATATTTAGGTATTCACGGCACATATACTGATAGATTGGCTTTCGAAAACGAACGCTTCCAGCATAAAATATCTCTCCTATACTCGCTGAAATTGGACAAAAACCGTGAAATATTTCACTGTGAGAAAACTTTTCATAAATTTAAAAAAATAGGTAGGTAAATTTGTTTGTAGAAAATTATCAATACTGGACAATGAACTACATTTTTTATATAGAACGAATAAATTTATTTTGCTCTCTCTGTAGGTATTTTTACAGCATTCGCAAACATTTCACCAAATGCATCGAATGAAACTCAACAGTCACCTACACGCTGCTATATCAAAAAAAAGCTTCAAAAGCTCGAAAGCTCGAAAATTGACTCGGTTCGCAATGCCAGAACCGATAAAATTGATTTAAATTTCATTCGAACGCTTCTCGATTGGATTATATCCTTTCCGAACGAATCAGTCGTTAACCGGCGATAAAAAAAGTGGAAATAAAGAAAATTCCCGAAGAGAGGAACAATTAAATCGAAAGGAATTATCTTCAATCGCGGGATAATAACCGGAAAAACGGGAATATTTTCGGCTCCTCGGAGAGAGATTTATGCTAAATTAAATTACGCGAATCGGTGAGAACGGAATTAATATAAACTTAAATACGGCCTATGTAGAAAATATGCCTCGTAAACCGCTTTGAACTAGATGAATAGAATTTAGATTGAATTTACTAAAATTTAAGACGGGAAGCGTTCGTTTATAGCGTCTCTACTAATATGATTTTGATGCTAAAAGCGTCTCCGCAGTCTGTTCTTTTATCTTCTGTAAGTACGAGTTGCCATAAAGGAAGTAAGCCGGTCGAAAAGAAAATAAAATACCTTAAAACTCCGCTTTTTAAAAGATGCATGAATAATACAGAATGTTTCTAACCAGTTTAGATTTATTAGAAACACCCCCTAATGCACCTATATTTTATTTTATCTATTTTTATACTAAACCGAATTTTCCTAAAAAAACCATTTTCGAGAAAGGACAAGAATCGAATTACAATTACAATCGATTTTCATGCCTACAAAATAAAAGGCAATTTACCGGCCTGTTGCTCTACGGACCTCCAATTACCTTCTTACTATACTCACCTATTAACTAACAAAATTACACACGAATTAATTGAATCAACATTAAAATCAACTAGATTTTTCCTGGAAAATAAGCAGGTTAGCAGGAAAAACGCTGCATCAGCTCGTTAGGGTATTTAAAACGCTTGACTTAACGTCTTTGTTCTACAGGGCTTCTACCCCCAACACTTTTGCCTCGCGCTTTTGCGCCCCTTTAACAACTTCAGCTACAAAGTGTTGCGAATTCTTTGAGCTTCGCTAAAACGCCCGACTCGTTCGAAGTAAATTGGTCAAAATAAAGAATTAAAAAAAATCCAATTTTCGAAGTGACATGATGAATGCCCCGGAGTCGTGAATAATTCGCTTCCTGCCGGGAGGGCGAGTGAATTAAATAAAAAAAAATGATACTGCATTATACATGGAATTAAATCCGGAGCGGTGGAGAAGTGATTTGTTAATTCGAAATGAGAGAATAATTCGTCTTACTCCGAATAAAAGCGTTAAATTTTTATAATACAATCAGTGTCAAAAATGTTTGCGAATAAAGAAAAAGGTTCCCCCGTTTTCAACGTAAAATGTTTATAGGTGGGCTTTCGTGCTTGAAATGAAATGATATACAATATAAAAGCGGAGAATTGTAGAAATAGGTATAATATAATTCGGGATTAAATGCTTGGAGTATACTTATACGAATAAAAGCGACCACAATAGGGATAAAATTAAATCTACTCGAGAATATATGCGAAAAATTCGAAAAAGAATATCGTTTGATATCATTTTCCATGCTTAAAACAACAAGAATATTTTTCCGCTTTGATTGATTAGGCTTTTAACATGCATGATCGATGGCTGAATAAAATATACCCATCCATTGGATGCAAAATCATCAATACTTAACACGTTCACCGCGTTACAAATCCCGGTAAATACTTAAACACAAAATCGTCTGAAGTTGGCTGAAAACAGCCGAGGAAATTCATCCGGCTTTACTGCAATAGCGGAACGAGTGCTGTTGTAACTTATCTATTAGAAAATCGCGGGAATAAATTGCTGTATGCATGTAAGACGTCCCGGAGTGCATTTTCCCGGTTAGAAACGGCCGTAAAGTCGTCGCTCCGAAAACGAAACCGCAACGAACTCGCTGGAATTATGATTGCGACGTGCGACCGGCGACAAATTGAGTTCTTATGCAAATGGATTTTTTTCCACGAAAAACGTGTAATTGAAGATTTTCGCTTCATACGAAGTTTGTAAGTAAGCTTTCGCGTTATGTAAGTCCAATGATTTCGATAGGTGATGGCATAAATTGATAATAAATACGGTTTTTTCTTCTTCGTTTTAAACGCTCCAGCGGATAATGGGAATGAACATTTCGTTGACAATGGGAAACAAGGTCGTTGCGTGAATCAATAAATTAATCTATGGAAAACGAGCGAAGCGATTGTATACCTACAATTATTTTAAAAATGCGCATTATTTATTTACGCGTCTTGTAATGTAAATTTATACTCGAATATCCGCTTAACTAAACTCCTACACATTCGCCCGAGGTTCCATTTTCTTTCGCTAATTACTCGATAAGCGACTCTAAGATAACTTTAGGCTTCTAGTTGGCGAATTTAGGGTTCAGAGTGTAGCGTATTAACAAACTTATAACGATCGATATTCGATCGGCTATTCATTTACCTATCGCATAACCGAAACGCGATTCTCGCACTTCAATCTCTTCAATACATTTCCTACGTTTTTACATCCGACTATTTATTTAGGTCAAAATGTTATTCGGGAATCGACGCGGAGATAACCCATTTTATCACTCCGGTACATGCCAGGCGTCCATTGGCCGACGTCCCGATGCCAATTTAGCTTCAATAAACAACAACACGAAAGTGTATCGTGCTCGCTGCTAACCCGAAGATCAGGTTCACGACCTGTTCGCGTTAATTAAGTGTCCCATCTACAATGGATGTTTCTTTCGTGTTGTTTCAATTACCAACTTGACTTTGAAAGTTTAAACACTCGCTTAATTGTAAAACAAAACACTATTCCTATTCGATGAATGTTTCACTATAATGATCGTGTTATAGTCCGTTCGCTATCAGGAGATATAATGGAGAAGACCACGACTTTTTTTTTTATTTTTTTTTCAAAACCGTGTGTTCTAAGAAGGCGCGTAATGAAATTTTTATTTTTTTCTGTGGCCAAATAAGGCCGCAATTAATTTTTAAAGTTTGAAAAACGTCACACAATCGTCATACACTCTGCTCCAATCAAAGCGAGAGTTTCAAAGAGAAGTCACATTTAGCAAGTTTGCCACGTTTCCTATTACTCATCTTTACTCCGCAAAATGTGCGTTTTTTTGTATATTTATTGCAATAAACATTTTCTGATTTATCCATTTCTTCCATTATCTAATGGATAATTCGATATATTAATATAGAAATAACATCTTCATCTGTATAAATTGTAACCGATTTTCGTGTTAAAAACACAAATAATGGTCCAGAAAAATTTATTTGGCAACATTCTTGTCAACTTCAATATTATCAGTAAAGTGTTTTGTGCCAAACTGCAATTCGTGTAATTTGTTTTGTGCATTTTTCAGAAAAATCTGACAAATGACAGTTTGATTTTTGTTCGTTTGTGTATTCTTTGTTACTGCGTTCGAAAATTCATACTATTTAACTAAAAACGGTTTTGAGCTCTAATAAATCATTTCTAATCGTATCTTTTGCCGAAATCCGCGTATCTCACATCGTGGTCTTCTCCATTAGTCCATTGAACTGTTAGATTTGACTTTAGAGGATTGGTTTACTCCAAAAAATCCATATTTTTTGAGATAAAAGCTCCTTCATGTGCCGTGTTGTTGTTCGCATACAAAATTAGGTTTTATTTCAATCTCGTGATGATAGCGAACGGAGTATAGTTGGACGCGTTGACCGCAAATTCGATGTCATGCAGCTCTAAAGTAATCAGGGCGCCCTAGCGAGTAGCTCATTAAACAGACAGTAAACGTCCCCCGAACGAGCTATGAATTTTCATAAATGCCCGACACGCTGCGTCAACTTCGACGGGTTCAAAGGCCGAAGGCAATTTTCGATTCGAAATAAATAATCGGGTGTTTAGGCGAACTATCCGGCTGACTGCGCCAGTTTAAAATCGTCGTAACAAAGCGAATTTGTTACCGCGTATATCTAAGATGAATATCCGAGAAATCCCGCTCGAGGAACGAATATAAATGATTGCATCCATTGTTACTATAACTAGGTGAATTCGAATCCACAATGCGGGTTTCATATCGAAAAAGATCGCGGATGTTGAGCGGATTTACGAGCGAACAATCTCCAGTAATTTTCCTACCTTTGACGACGTTCGAGAGCGCATTTAATGCGATTTTCAACGGAAAACAAGTATTTAATATAATCGCATCTACCTGCGTTTGAAATTTTAATTTAATGTTTATTAATTTTGGTACGAAATGCGAACGAAAACAACAAGCACTGCAGTGTATCCAACTTGCGCTCCGTGTGCATACAGGTCGCAGGTAATTTAGCTGAGTGAATATGCAAGGATAATAGTACATACATTTTGAAAAGGAAACAAACGTGTTATGCGAAAATGTGACTTCGTGTTTACGACGGATTTAATTCGAAACAGTTCCCCTTTGATTCGAGAAAATATGTTTCGTAAGTTAATTAATATTTTAGGAATATTGGGATTCGGAGGGTCGAAATAAATTAAACATTGTGGCCTGAGTAAGGGTTAAAAGTCACCGGAGATGGCCGAAACAATATGTTGCCAATTAACTGAAAAACTTGGGTATAATGTGATTGAAAATGATGAAAAAGAGCTTTAAGGAACCAAGCAAATATACCCTTAAAAAAGTTCTTTACCAAACCAAGAGTAAATTACAAGTAACTCTAAATTATTAACGATAATTTGAGTAAGCAAGCACGACGACAAAACGGGGTCCGGATTCCTCGATTAACCGAATAAATCTGGCCGTAATTAAAACAAAGCGAGTCTTAAACAAACTCCGATTGAAGTTAAAGCCAATTCGTCCTTCTATATAAATTGAATTACGACTCTTGGCCGAGATGTAATTAACCGCCGCTTCCGCCCCTGTCCACGTACCTACGGCCCCCACCTGCCAAATTGAGTTCTGGAATTGATTCCCGCGGTAAATTTCGACGTTAGAGACTCCCTTACATCCCACCGCATCGATAACCGGATGATTGGTCGATGACCGAGGCCTGTCCGGCGTTCACTAGACTAATTCTCGATGGACAAAAACCCCTAATTCAATTTCTATTCTTTATTTTTTCGACCCTGTACATAATCTACTAGGAACCATCTATTGTCCAATAAAATACTCCTAATACTGAGAGTAGATGAATTAAATTGAATATACATTGGGTCCTGGATACGTGTGAACAGTATATGGATCTTTACTACATCCTGTTCATCTTTATCCAGGGATACATTGTATTCTCCAGTTTGATAAAAAAAGTATTGAGTGAAGATAGAACTTACTAGAGGATATACATTGTGTTCTGGATAAGTGTGAACAGCGTATGGATCTTTACTACATCCTGTTCATCCTTATCCAGGATACATTGTATTCTCCAGTTTCATAAAAAAAGTATGAGTGAAGTTAGAGCTTGTTTATAGAGAATATACAATGTGTTCTGGATAAGTGTGAACCAGCATGTGGATCTTTACTACAGCCTGTTCATCTTTATCCAGGGCAATGTAATATAATAACTATGAAAATGCATAATATAAAAATCTTTTTTGGCATGAAATAAACCAGCGATATTCGGCATAGTTATTTCATTTCCGAACTGGTTTACTAATTAATTTTCCAGCAGTGGAAAACGGTGCAGGTATCCAGGCAACTTTCCCGGTCGCGGAGTTTATCTCCGAGCATTTAGGTATAGGTTTTTTATTCGGAACTTGCGAATTCCGCGTTGAATAATAATAAAATCCCGGCGAGCGGGGCGCTCGGCGTTAAATTATTAAAATCAAAAAACCGACGCCGGCGACGGCGACGGCGAGCGCCGCGCTCGTCGCGGATCGGCGTCGATGCGACGGACGTATGATTTATGTAAAAGCGAAAGGTCGACGTTTCGAGCCGTCCGGAAAGTATTATGCATTTATGCGAAGCTCCGGCGCGAATAAAAGCGAAGTCTTGGAGTTGTTTTGCGCGAATAAAATACAATTTAACCGGGGTGTAAAATTGTTTACTATGTCGAAAATACGAAAGGTGGAACAAACTCGAAAGTCCATTTTAAATGGCGCTTTTGGGTCACTATAACCACTCAGACAACGCATCATAGAGCATATTACCTGTATATTCGTGACTGGCAAAAAGGTTGGAAAGGGCGCGTTAGCGTTAGCGCCCTTTCTTGGGACCCGTTGCCATCAGGTCGTCAATTATTGCAATCTTTTGGTGGTCTTACTTAGTCAGACAATCACTACCACTATATACACTACTATACAACCATATACTACTGTTTCACTATCACAAATCAATAAAGCTCAAAAGTTTATTAAATAAATATTAAACGCTTTGATAATAGCGTCCAAATTCAAATTTGTCCGCTTCAAATCAAATAAGGTTTATAAACGCACCCCGAAAAATAAATAATTGTAAGTCTTTCTTTATTAACACCCAAGAACAAAATAACAAAGTAAAGTAATACATCATCAATTCTTTTGTTTTAAATAAATATCCATTCCAGTGCCGTCCCCATTTCTAATATATTAGCTAATGCTAATGCGGTTTGTTTTTGTTAGTTGGAAAAAACTGCGCTTAACAAATTTGTATTCTTGTAAAATTTTCGTAAACCTTAGTTTTCGAGATTTGTGCGTGTAAATAATAATGAATTTAATTATAATTAAGCTATTTTTCGCTGTTATTAGATTTATAAGATACACGTTTTAACCTACTGGTAAGTACTTGATAACTAGTACATGATTAAATGAGTAGCTTGAAGATTCGAAGTAAAAGAAACTTTATAATTTCCAAGTTTATAGTTACTTTTACTGAATACTTTACGATCTGATTCCGTGATAATACGTAATTGGAAGTATTGCGTTTTTACCTTCATTCATAAATTAACCCTCCTCGACTGTTCCGATAGCAATAATTGTTTCGCGAACAACGGCGTTCGTAAATTGAAATACAATACAGCGAAACAGCCGCGAGTCATCCATTCATGCAAACTCTATACTTTAACTTTGCAAGTTTTATGTTCCCGCGTCTCGTTTTATTGCAGCTACCGCAGGAAAAGTGTACATAGACTTATACTATAACCGACCCGGAGGCGATGCATGTATAAAACAATACGTTTATTATCCAACTCCGGGGTTTTGAGAAATCGCACACGAACGAGTGGTTTTCGGTTTATCAACATGCTCGCATATTGTTAGCATTGATGAGGTGAAATGAAAATCGCGCGGGCGACGAGCGCGGCACAGACATCCGAATAATTAGAGCGGCTGAACGATTGAGCGGCCTTGCACAAAAGGCCTTTCTGCATTCGGCCATGGCGGCAGGATAACCAGCAGGATCATTGCGACTCAAACGTACGCTCTTCCCGGCGTATGGAATTTCCAATGATCCCCGGTGCACATATTGTCGTGTGCAATAGTATATTGTTTAGAGCACCTATCTCGAATCAAACGGAATAATGCAGAAATCGAAATAATTACGGCGAATGCGTTATTGTATCTAATATATTGTTGTTCGATAAGAGAATTGATTAATAGATATACGTGCTGGTTTGGGAGGTTTTAGTATAAATAAGTCGTTTTTTGTGGGGAAACAAGACTAACATTTACATTGGGAAAAGCTTTTAAGGAAGCTTCTTTTATTTAGTGAGCATTTTGCCTAAATAATATAGAAATTCGGGTGGCCTTAACCGCCCTTCGGAAAAACCGACCGAATAAATATACTTACTACTTGTGAATTTTAAAAAACCTCTCCAGTTGGACACTGAACGTGTGAAAATTCCGCCAAAAATTCGAGACCCGTCCGCCATTATTTCAAAAATTCTGGCGCAAATGTCCGCCGAAATGAATAAATCATTCAATTAACCGTTTTGCGAAATGCAATTTTAATGAACCTGCAACGGTTGGTGGATTCAAAATAAATTTATAATTGCTATTCAATTTGATTACGAAGTGTGTTTGATGGTTTGAGTGCATTTAAGGGAAATTAAGGGGTATTCAGTATGCTTTTTAAATAGGTATTTGAGGTTTTGTTTGTTTTATGCAACTCATTTGAATAAAATAGTTGTTATATAAAAATAAAAAATCGATTCGGTATGTTTCCAGAAGTGGAAGTTTTAAATATTTTAATAACAAATGCCATTATACAATGAATGATTGATATCAAATAAATAATGTGATGTATTATTTCAATAATTCAGAAGTGAAATGATGAACAAACTATGTCCTATTTTATCACCAAATTAGCAAAAAATAAAGAGTTTTGAGTATGTTCATTATAAATATAATATGGTTGTTTCCATTCTACTATATTGGAAAATAATAATTGCACGAAATAAATTAAATGCTTTGTCATATTAGCGTGATGATAAATGGCCGAGCGAGCAGAACGCGGAATAATTATTCACTAAAATACAACACCTCTGTAATTCGATACGCCTACAAATAAAAATGTTCATATTAATTAGCTTGCATGTTTGTATCAATTAAAAAACGTAAATTTAGCAGCAGTCAATTAAACAAACCCAGTTGAGATTAAATTACTCAATTTTTTTAATTTGTGCAATTATTATATATAGTTTGCGCACAAGAAAGTTACATAGACAATTTACTACGTCACAAATAGACAATGACGTGCATCTAACTTTCTTTTGCATGCACAAACTATATTATATACTCTTTAAAAAGTCAGTTTACAGTAAATTTTCTTCTATAAAAAAACTACGTTCAACTCATTTGCGGGTTACTGAAGGAAATTGTTAAGCGAGTTTAATTAATAATTAAGAAAAGTTTAAATTGACTTTCGAAAGACTATATGCAGGGTAAGTTTAAATAATTCACTGTACACTCGCATCGAGCGCTGCATGCAATTGTTACGGGGGGCTATTCGATTTGCGCAGAATGTCCATGTACTTCTTCCGGCTGCACAATCTGCGCAGGGCCGCCGAAGAGGACAAGAAGAAGAAGTTGCAGCAGCAGAAGCAGAAGCAGCGGCGGTCGACCAACAGCCGCCACCACCGGTACACCGCCAATTCGGCGCTCACCCTAGCGCCCAGCAGGTTGTTCGAGCGGCCGCCACTCACCCCCAGCGACTCCCTGGACGAGGTGGCCTTGCAGATTCCCAGGTGCTTCCTCTATGTAAATATTAGTTTGGTTAATGTTCCTTGTGTGACGTCCCTTTTTTCTCTCTCTCTCACTCTCCTTATTGAACTAATTCTTAAAGTTAAGCAATAAGGAATTACTTAGGTAAGAAATACCTAAAGACAGGTTGGTGAAATGGGGCGTTAGTAGATACATTACCAACTGAGTTTGTTTTATTTTGGGGGGTACATTTCGCGGTCGTGGTGAATTTGTACTAATATCAATTAAGCGGGAATATCGCTTCTTAAATAATTCCCTTTAGGGGTGTGCATTAATCAGCGCGTTTTGTTTTATGTAGTTTCCGAAATGGCGTACTCGAAAATCGGGTTAAGAACACTGTTAGCATCAGAAGCAGGAGTATAATTTGCATATTTACACGTCTCGTTGATTCGTCGCGAGTTCGCTCGTTATGAAAATGCCGGGAGGATTTTATTTTTGGTTTTATGCACTGTTGAATTCCAAATATTTTTTTTGTAAAAAAAGCTCATAAATTCATGTGGTATTTTCCTGTATTATAAAAACGCGAAGGTGAATCCTGCTGTGCCATCTGCAGGATAGAGGCTGAAGTTTATTAGAGCTTTAGCCTTATTGATCGCTTTTATACGTGTAAATACAAATTCCTCTAACCACTCACCTTCCATATATTAGCCTAAAAATACATTAATGTACCTATACATATGTTTACAATCGACTCTATATAAATCCTTAATTAATTTATTGATTTTTTAATTATTAACTTTTGATTTATCACTTAACTAATTGGCTATCATTGCAATCGACTTTCTCTGTATAGTATTTTGAACTTTGGAGAATCCGGTGTGGTATTAGACAATCGTTTTTTATCCTGTCCTCCAGGGAGAGGATCGCCTACTTGATATCTCATATTTTATTGGGGTTTCATTGAATGGGGAAAAATTGTTATCCTGTGAAAAATGGGGTGTATAAAGGGTAAAAGAATTGCGGTTAATTTTGGCGTAAAATCGCGAGCTTTTAAAATTCTTGGGGCGTTTCGGTGGTTCCTTAATTTTGTTTGTAAACTTTAGAGATAAAAGGATTTCGCGTTCTAAAGGAAAATCGTCTGTTTTCCTTTTGTATTTGCCGCAATCAGTCAATGTTGTTGATTGATTTGATTCTCTCGTCGAATTTTCAACTCCTATATACTGCGGCATTTTATTTTCCATTCTCTTTCTAATTCTCGCATTTTAACTCCAATCAAATGAAGTTATTTTGCACAACTATTTTTTTTTGTGCAAGGAACATACTCTAATTTAAAAACTTTTCGTCGGAGCGATGCCTTTACGTTCGTTTGCGGTAAACAACTTTGTTAAGTTTATTATTGAATTACTTTCTGTATTCAATATGATTCGGGAAAGTTTCTTTGACATTTTTATTAAATCATAGGAGTGGATGTTCTGGGGGAACTCGAGCGGGGACGAATCGCAACGGAGTGCACTATCGAAATTTATTTTATTCAAAAAACAATCTCTTACATAAAATCTCGTTAAAGTTAAAATTGATAGTAATTTCCCTTGTAAGCGTAATGGACTTGGGCGAAGTAACGCGACGTCCTCGTCCTTCTAACAAGTACGGAGGATTTGCGAGGAAACGTAATTAATTTTTTAAAAAGGTTTCGAATAAACCGCCGGTCGATATCCAAAACAAATAACTACATTTTCCCCTTAAAGCGCTACTTCCAGGAACGTTTTACTTTCGCATGTGGAAGCCGTATTCGAGATTAATTGCCTCTTTGGTATCGTTGAGTTCGAGTAAGCGTATATTGCACTGTCGATTGTATTTGACACATGACATCGGCGTAATTTCTGGATTCGCATTGCTTAAGCAAAGCAATTCTATTGGGCGCAGGTGATTTGTTTAGAAGGGAAAATCGCTTACGAAACGGCTTCTCCGGCGTGCAAGTTTCCCCGGTGCTCTCGATAATTTGGTCCTTTGTTGCAAGCGATGTTGTCAGCTGTTGCGGATTATTTACTAATCTAGCGATTTTTCAAGTAGCTCAGTGATGTTTCACGGTTGTTGAACCAAGAAATCTCCACTAAATACTTGAAAAAAATGGTTAATAATCATCAAAAACCCTTTAGAAATTGATTTAAACCCCCTACAACTATTTAAAATTTCAAAAACACCAGTGATTTCCAGAAACTTCAAAATCCTCTTCTTCTTTTATTTATTTGATTCCTTACAATACAATAACTACTTCTTTCTTTCATCAACTGCTTAAGTTATTCAGCCATTCACTACTTCTTCCCCCATTTTGATCCCATTATGAGACCTCATCTGCTGTATTTCAGCCATTCTACATCTTCATCTTCTCCCATTTTGGGCCATTTTGGGCCATTTTAATCCCATTTTGAGACCTCATCTGCTTAAGTTTTTCAGCCATTCTACATCTTCATCTTCTCCCATTTTGGACCATTTTAATCCATTCAGATCACATTTTGAGGCCATTTTGATCCCATTTTGATGCCTCATCTACTCAAGCTATCCAGCCATTCAATATCTACTTCTTCTCCTCCAATTTTGATCCCATTTTGATGCCTCATCAACCCAAGCTATCCAGCCAACAATATCTACTTCTTTTTCTCCAATTCTGACCCATTTTGATGCCTGATCAACCCAAGCTATCCAGCCAACAATATCTACTTCTTTTTCTCCAATTCTGACCCATTTTGATGCCTGATCAACCCAAGCTATCCAGCCAACAATATCTACTTCTTCTCCTCCAATTTTGATCCCATTTTGATGCCTCATCAACCCAAGCTATCCAGCCAACAATATCTACTTCTTTTTCTCCAATTCTGACCCATTTTGATGCCTGATCAACCCAAGCTATCCAGCCAACAATATCTACTTCTTCTCCTCCAATTTTGATCCGATTTTGATGCGTCATATACTCAAGCTATCCAGCGATCAATATCAACTTCTTCTCCTCCAATTTTGACCCATTTTGATGCCTCATCAACCCAAGCTATCCAGCCAACAATATCTACTTCTTCTCCTCCAATTTTGATCCCATTTTGATGCCTCATCAACCCAAGCTATCCAGCCAACAATATCTACTTCTTTTTCTCCAATTCTGACCCATTTTGATGCCTGATCAACCCAAGCTATCCAGCCAACAATATCTACTTCTTCTCCTCCAATTTTGATCCGATTTTGATGCGTCATATACTCAAGCTATCCAGCGATCAATATCAACTTCTTCTCCTCCAATTTTGACCCATTTTGATGCCTCATCAACCCAAGCTATCCAGCCAACAATATCTACTTCTTCTCCTCCAATTTTGATCCGATTTTGATGCGTCATATACTCAAGCTATCCAGCGATCAATATCAACTTCTTCTCCTCCAATTTTGACCCATTTTGATGCCTCATCAACCCAAGCTATCCAGCCAACAATATCTACTTCTTCTCCTCCAATTTTGATCCGATTTTGATGCGTCATATACTCAAGCTATCCAGCGATCAATATCAACTTCTTCTCCTCCAATTTTGACCCATTTTGATGCCTCATCAACCCAAGCTATCCAGCCATTCAATATCAACTTCCTCTCCTCCAATTTTGACCCATTTTGATGACTTATCTACTCAAGTTATCCAGCCATTCAATATCTACTTCTTCTCCTCCAATTTTGATGCCTCATCTACCCAAGCTATCCAGCCATTCAACATTCAATATCAACTTCTCCTCCAATTTAGATCCCATTTTGATGCCTCATCTACTCAAGCTATCCAGCCATTCAATATCAACTTCTCCTCCAATTTAGATCCTATTTTGATGCCTCATCTACTCAAACTATCCAGCCATTCAATATCAACTTCTCCTCCAATTTCGATCCCATTTTGAAGCCTCATCTACCTATCCATCCCATCAACATCATCCAAAACCACCATCAATTGACACCTCGAATTGGAGGCCCCCCGTACACATCCTGGCCCCCGGGGGGCGTCCGACCGCGGCGACCGCACCGGCCAGGCGGCGGCGCCGGCGGCACCGCTCGCGGAGCGCGGTCGGGCCGCGGGAGCGTCGCGACGGCCGGCTCAGTGGCGTTGCGACACGCCGTGCGATCCGAACGTGCGAGCGACTGGCGGACGCTTTACGCCGTAGATGGCGCTAAATGCGGGCGATGTGGTGAGTTCCGAACGCCGGCATGGGTTCGTCCAGTAGGTATTCCTCCTATAATTGCCTCACCAGTTGGGATAGTTACGATAAAATACCGAGGTAAATTTCGTTTGTTATTTATTTAATTATTCGTTCTTTAATATATATTTAATAAGCCCAGCGCTCTTAATCTAAGTGAGCCATTAAATGTTCAAACAATTAACTTGTTAAAAATTTAAAAGGATCTTTAAGTGAGAGCCTCTCTTCTTTACATAATTCTGAAAGTGAACTTTCGACACCCCTCGGAGACAGATTGCTTATTAACAAAGCGAAATTTATACAAGAATTAGCATAAACCATTTAAGCTTAGTTTGTTGTTTGTTTGCCAGCCATTACCCTCTCGCTATTGCTATTGATTACTCAAGCTATAAAAATACCTACTCCTTACAAGAAACCAACAAACTATAAGTATAGATACTTAATAAGAATATTTAATACAACATTAATCCATTATTCAAAAATTACTTTCGTGTATACTTAATCGAGAAACTGTGCCTATCATTAATTTAAATTTACCGTTTTATTATCGTCATCGTTAACGAAGTTATCACAACATCTTTAGCTAATAGAATCGTATCGATTTATCTCTAAATTCCCGCGATAACGCTATTAATTCCAAGTTATATTAGACGTCGAACATCAAACGTGGAACGGTGGATGAGCCGGTCCGCTGTAGCGTAACGCGGCTTTTGGAAACCGTTCGGGAATGGCCTGGTCTAGGAGGTGATTTTAATCGGGAAAATTGATAATGTCTAATATAGATGATGGGCGGGAAAATTCGTTTATTTATTTTTTGTAGTATATAAGAAAAGTTTTATTGCGTTGAAGAGGAGGAAGTAGATGATTACGGTGAACTTCGCGAAACGTCGTTTCCAATCCGATAACACGGTCTGTCGGGAGCTTTATTTTATTATCGTCCCGGGTAATTTTTATTGCACCTGAAACGGGGATAGCGAAAAAATTATCTTTCGATACCAATTTTCCCTCGAGGGTTTCTTTGTGTTTGTAGATACAAAAAAATTTTTGATAAAAATTTTTGGCCACCCTGTATACATACAATTTATATCATGTCATAGATAGTAGGTTTTTGAAAAGTTAGTTGTTTGACATTTTTAACTGTTTGGCTTTCAGAGCCACCTAATTTCAAAATTTTGTGATTTTTGAGTGGCTGTATAGCCTTTATTATGAGACCAAAATATCAAGTCGTGTGACCCCTTTTATTAATCAGCTCATCGAGTGGAAACTAAAAATCGTTTCCAATATACAGATAGTTTTAACTCATCCTGAGACACCCTGTATACAGAAATTCTATCGTTTTGATATTATTGGAATATTAATTTAAATACTCATAAAATTCATAAACACCCTTTATAAAATGTAAATTGTTCTGCGTACAGAAAAAAAATCTCTCGATTATTCAACGACAAGCGTTTTACAGGCCTCAAATTATCCGATTTTTTTTCCCAATGGCTCTTTTTCTTTTGAATCTAAAAATAAAAGCGTACACAGATAGGCGATGATTTATTGATTGGAAAACGTCTGGAAACGTTAAGGGTAGAACGATTAAAAAAACGTTATAATTGCACTCGCACGAAATATTTAGCGGATAAATTAAAAACCGAGCGATTATAATCATATTTCCAGCTCTAATTTCAATCGCTCGAAAATTTAATATCTTCAACACAAAAAAATAAATCGCCAGAAAATATACACGGTAAAAAATTCGCGAAAATTAATTTGCTTGAACAATACAATGGGTAGGTATTAACAAAATTTTGTTGTAAAAAAACAGCATTTAATAACAGATAAAAGTTCATCTTCTTCAACAAACCCAATTTAACGAATCGACGGCAATTAGCCAAATGCACTTTAAACTCGATACGCCTACCGGAAAAACCCGCACGAGAGCTAATTTTCTCCGGCTCGCTCGCCATCTTTCAATTGACCGTCTAGCGGGCGGCAATTAACGGACGAACTCATCACCGAGATAACGTCCAAATTGGATTCCGCTGTCGCGCTGATTACGCCCGCCTTCCGAAAGGAAATATCTTAGGGAAAACGGGCGTCGCGACGCTCTCTCCGACGCCGTCTCACCGCTACCGGCCGATTAGATAATCGAATTAAAATCGACAGGATTTCCGTCCGGCGTCCAACTCTCCGTGAATTCCCGTCCACACACATGCCATTTCATGTGCTTCGACGATTCGCTAAATTCACCAGCAGATGATGGAATTATTGAATTATCAGACACCATTCTACTATAGAAAATGAGATAACCCACTTAAATTTTGCGCTAATTGTGCTTGCTAATTATGCGCTAATTATGCCCTCTAGCTTGGAGATAAATTGTTGAAATTATTGAATCATAAAACACCATTCTACTACTATAAAATTAGATAACCCACTTAAATTATGCGCTAATTGTGCACAAATTATGCGCTAATTACGCTTTTTAGCAGTGTGATAAATTGATAAAATTATTGAATCATAAAACACCATTCTACTACTATAAAATTAGATAACCCACTTGAATTATGCGCTAATTGTGCGCTAATTATGCGCTAATTACGCTTTTTAGCAGTGTGATAAATTGATAAAATTATTGAATCATAAAACACCATTCTACTACTATAAAATTAGATAACCCACTTAAATTATGCGCTAATTGTGCACAAATTATGCGCTAATTACGCTTTTTAGCAGTGTGATAAATTGATAAAATTATTGAATCATAAAACACCATTCTACTACTAGAAAATGAGATAACCCACTTGAATTATGCGCTAATTGTGCGCTAATTATGCGCTAATTACGCTTTTTAGCAGTGTGATAAATTGATAAAATTATTGAATCATAAAACACCATTCTACTACTATAAAATTAGATAACCCACTTGAATTATGCGCTAATTGTGCGCTAATTATGCGCTAATTACGCTTTTTAGCAGTGTGATAAATTGATAAAATTATTGAATCATAAAACACCATTCTACTACTATAAAATTAGATAACCCACTTAAATTATGCGCTAATTGTGCACAAATTATGCGCTAATTACGCTTTTTAGCAGTGTGATAAATTGATAAAATTATTGAATCATAAAACACCATTCTACTACTAGAAAATGAGATAACCCACTTGAATTATGCGCTAATTGTACGCTAATTATGCGCTAATTACGCTTTTTAGCAGTGTGATAAATTGATAAAATTCTTGAATCATAAAACACCATTTCACTACTAGAAAATGAGATAACCCACTTAAATTATGCGCTAATTGTGCGCTAATTATGCGCTAATTACGCTCTTTAACCTTGTTATAAATTGATAAAATTCTTGAATCATAAAATACCATTCTATTACTAGAAAATGGAATAACCCACTTAAATTATGCGCTAATTGTGCACAAATTATGCGCTATTTATGCATTCTCTAGCTTTCTGACGACTAGGTCACAATATTTAATAACTGCGCATAATTAGGCATAATTTTCTCATCCAACTTATGCAGAGTTCATGCAAGCCATCGATTCGTGTATCCTATTTTGGGGAATTAATTAGCGCATCACGCAGTGTAAAAAAACATGGGAGAAAGTTGAGCGAAGTTCGAGCAAAGAACAGTCATTTGAATGTGTAGTGGAGTTTTAGGAGGAAAAAACGACCTTGTTAGGCGATGGATTTTTATTATGGACAATGGCTGGGCGCGGTCGCTCGGTTAATTGGCCGAGCATATATGAGCGAGTTTTCCAGAAACCCGTCGGGAAATGCCCCGGCGAAACGCACTTTTCGAAATTGCCCCGTAAAAATAGAACTGTGTGTAGGCAAAACGTATCCGGTTTAGTGCATAAATTCAGCGATATACGCTCCATGATTTAAAGGATATTATATTGATGGGGTCGGGATTTTAATTTATGCGCTTTTCGTAATTAAATCGTTGATTTACTCACGCCGAATTCGGTTTTTGTTGCAGGGTTCGAGTCGAATACTACGTCAATGAAAACACGTTCAAAGAGCGACTGCAATTATATTTTATCAAAAATCAAAGGTCTAGTAAGTATCCTTCAACCTGTTCGAGAATTAATTAAATCACCGCCCCCATCGATCACCTTCATGTGACTCGAGCAAACACTCCTGTTATTTTTTCCTGCTAAAGCGACATCGCTTTCCTGTAAGGCTTGGAAATAACGTTCTTCACAACATTAATGGATATAACTTGTCAATATATTTGGCATATATGATGAGAAAAAAATACAACACACTATATACACCCCCGCGGGGCTTTTACTTCCATCACAGCGAGTTTAATGCTCCTCTGCATTTGGCGTGTCGAACGTGTTTGCATTTTATTATCTCCAAACAAAACGATAATGGATTAAACACTGTTAATTGCTAGGAATTAATTGAGCTTTTATCCTTAATTACACCAATATCGTATAGAATAACGCGTCTCCAGCTACACCTCTCGCACTGTAAGTACCATATTTAAAAATGTATACGAGTGGTCTTTTATTTCGCAGGTCTTAGGATACGAATCGCGAATTTATTCTTAAAGCTACTTACATGCATACTGTACATAGTTCGTGTGATTATCGACGATCATCCGATGCACGCAAAATGGTAAATATTGTGCAAGGCTCTGGAAAATTATTGTAAACATGTTTTTCTCTGTGCACAGCTACGGTTGTGCGTTGGGGAACAAGACGGAGTTCATGATATCGGCGAATCTGACCGAGGAAAAGTTCCAGGAAAATCCCATAATAAACTGGGATGCGATTCTGTGGGTGAACCGCCCCCTCGAATTGTACATATTCCAAGTGATATTGGCGATCATTAGCCTGTCGGAGGCGCTGCTTTTGGCCTATCTCGGTTACAAGGTGAGTCGTTTCATTTGCTCCAGCTCTAAAAATTTTATCTATAAATTTATGGTACAAATAGGGCGATTTCTACGTGCAAATACGGTCGTTAAACGACGGCGTTAAAACGATGAAAATTTGAAACAATGTTTTAACTACATAATGAAAAGTAGAGTCGCTTCTTTTTTATTCATCGCCTGGTGAAACTCAATAACTCCTTTTCTAATTAGAAAAAGCAAACAACCATTACAAAATTGAAGAAAAAAATCACAACGTGGCAACACCGTGTGTTTGACGTCACCGCTATATTATCTCGAACATACTGTACCCACACTCGATTAAATTTGTTTTCTTCCCCGTCGAATTTCCATCGGAAAAACTTCCAAATCGTAACTTAAGCGAGTTCGATGGTGTTGTAAGTTGTCGTTCATGAATAAAAAATTCGAAGGGAATCATTTTTGTGATATAATCGTTGTACAATTTGCATAAATAATCTCGCATTGGGCTATTTAAAACTCGAATCCGTTGTTATAAATAAACGACACAGTTTCTGGATTGTCATCGCCCCTTTTCCATGTCAAACGAATAAGTACTTTGTTAAACAGGCAAAATTGTGTATAGTACAAACAGTTTTGTCAGTTTAATATATTTTTTTAATGAACAAAGTGAGTGTACGTAACATTTTACAATGGTAAATTTCTTGTATTTTCATGAGAAACAACGCCGCAAAATTATTTATTAAATGGCTTTGGGTACTTAATTATTAATTAAATTTGCTCAGTGAGACTGGTAAAATAGCATAATGCGCGTAATCCGGCCGACTTTTCTCCTGTTCCCGTAAAATAATAATCGATTCGCCCTCACAACAACCGCCAGTATTTCGTAATTCCGTAATTTTTGTGTTTGTTAAAACGCGCTCCGATACAACAAAAAACGCCCGTGAATTAATAACGAACAAAGTCGGTTATTTTTTGCGTTTCATGTGCATGGTTTTCCATTTCCCATGAATATTTTAATCGATACCTACACCTGTTGGAGAACAATTGTAGAACTTTCCTGAATATTTAACCGCCCGACAAGCGATTAATATTTACATCGCAAGTTAAATGCTGTTCATAATACCGGGAGATAAGAATATATCGTTTTACTAAGGGGTATTTCGGGCTGTTTTATTCTTATGAGAATTTACTATTATAAGAGAAAAATACAACACCTCCATGGCTCGTTAAGGGTCAAATGAAATTTCGTTGATATTGTACAACCGCTCAGCACGATCCCTTCTACCCCATTGTGGATAAGTAAGCAGATAAATGCAGCAATTTACGTTCACAAACTTCACGTTATCCAGAATTCGCTCTACCGTAAAACCGGCACGTTATCCAGGATTTACTTACAACATGCAAACATGTTTATTGTTTAAATATTGTTTCGAAATTGCGTCGGTCACGTTGTTTCTTTTCGAAGGTATAAAGTTGAAGTTCTAAGCGAGTTAGAATCTCTAGTTTAATATGGGCTATATGCATATAAATAAGCGGGAAAAAATATTCAAATTTCGCTCGCGAAGGCGTATTGTAGGCGAAATTGGGAGATAGGGAAAGCCTCAACAAATAACGCCTGACGTGCTCGAATTGAATGAGTTCGCAGGGAAAGCGGGAAGAAACGAATTTGTATCAAAAGGTGTCGCATATCTCATTATTTTAGTCGGTGGCGTTTTTATGGAATTTTTGTTTACTCGATTGTGCGAGATAATTAAATTACACGGAGGAGTTGAAAGGAAAATTTGAATTGTGCGAATTTTTAATAACTATAAGAGAGATGTTTAATTGAATTTTAAAAAGTGTGGAACAAGATATAATTTGCTAGATTATTTTTCCCTTTGTGAATAGTAAAGAAATGTGTTTTTTAGGGTAACATTTGGCAGCAATTACTATCGTTTCATTTCATATTGGAAATGGTGAATACGATACCTTTTATGTTCACGGTGAGTTTTTTTTTTAAACTTGCCCCGAACGCTTATTAGGGTTACTTTTTTTATCTTTTTCAGCTTTTCTACGCTCCGTTGAGAAACCTATTTATTCCCGTTTTCCTGAATTGTTGGCTGGCGAAGCACGCTCTGGAAAATATGTTCGTAAGTATTCCTACCTAATTTAATTAGCTCTTTAACAAATTCGTGTTCTTAGAGTTACCTTTAATTAAAACTACATATACTTTCCCTTGCGAATTTAGCGATAAAATCGATTAAATATGCGTGTGTGATGCACTAAAAAATGTCTAGTAGTTACAGTAAAAAGTAACATTTTTTATTGCGCCATAATAGAGCTCGATTTGCTCTTTCCTTAAGCATTATAGCGCGATGGCAGAGTTGAATTGCCAGACATCAGCGTTGGGTTTTTTCGCGTTTTTAGGGTAGAAATCGGTTTTTACCCTTCTCGTGGAACGGCGTTCGACAGTTAGAGTGTGGTGTGAATAACCTGACATCGCCAGAAATGCGGAAAAATTTGTAAATCCGTTGTAATTCCGATCGTTGTTTGCTTTAGATTTTCCCCCGGAGATGGTATAAAAAATGTACAAATAAAAAATTCCAAATTCCACTTCGACTCAGGAGCTGATAAGTTTTGTTTTTTTCCTATCTGGCGGATAATAAATTTTGGAAATACACCTGACGCGGAACAACGTGTGTAGCTTAGAACTGTTTTCCCGAACGATAAATAAAAGAGTAGGTGGAAAAGCGCTCGAATAAATACCGCTTTCTTCCTAATCCCAACGAAACAACATAAAATTCCACCGAGTGCTAACAGAATATTGATAATATTCACGTCTCATAATTATATCGTAGCAAATTATTCACTTAACACTTTATTATTAATCCCACATAATCCACTCGAATCTCTTTTCGTAATTTCATAGCTACAAGAATAGCCTCGTAAAGTTAATAAGCTTTTCCAGCTTTGCATATAACCTACGAAGAAACTCGCTTTTATCAGAGCTAAAATGCTACGAATTTCAACATCTAATAGCTCCTAATCTGAAGTTGCTTTGTTCTCAGAACGATCTCCACAGGGCGATGCAGAAGTCTCAATCGGCTCTATCTCAGCAGCTCACCATCCTCTCGGCGACGCTGATTTGTCTCGTATTTACAAGGTAAATAAATTTTTTACAGGTAAAAAAATAACGGTTATTTTTAGAAACGCCCAACTCTATTACAATACAATTGCGCCTATCTAATTGTTGTTATTAGCACGTGTTAGAGATGGACGTTTCGATAAGTAGCAGTTACTATTTTTTACAATACACAATAGATATCGATTAGCAATGCGACAATATCGGTTTTAACACCGCATAATCACACACAATAAAAAAACAATTTCTAAGCTCGCATTACAGACAGTTTTGTGTAATAATTAGATAGGAATAATCGATTGTTTGTGTGTGTGTGCACTCGTGGTCCTTTAGAATTGTAACAAAACATTGTTCTCTTGAGCTATTATGCCGTGCATTATTCAACTGAACGAGCGGAGGGTCCGTTAAATAACGAAATGTATAATTAATTTTTCGATTTAGCGCCATGCCATATACAAATTGTGCACAAATTCAACCGTCGGAAATATGGAACGGTGCATAATTGTGTTTTGCGCAATTAAAAAAGGTTTAATCTAAGGTCAGAAAGCTCAAAGCGGAGCTTACTGTTCGTTTATTGTTCCTTGATTGAGAGCGCAAATTGCATTCTACCTGCGGGGTTTTACGATCCGATTCGAATATCACCCGGTTGTATTTCAGTCCATTGAAATGCTGAATTGAATTTTTTTTTTATGTTAAGAGGGAATTGTAGTTTGGATGTTTTTTTCGTTATATCGGCTAAACTATTTTTCCTACTGAAAATTTGTGAAGAAACTTTTTGTTGCAAATCGAATACTCTACAACTTTAGTTATGTAACTTTTGGTCGTAGAATTGAAAATAAACAAGTTATTATCGAAAATAGATAAAAATTTGGGGACAAATTTGCTTTTTTTCGTTATAACTTTTTTTCTGGTCGTTTTACAAAAAAATCGCATCAGAGCATTGTGATAGAGGAGTTTTCAAGGAATAATTATCATTATCCATTTTTTCAAATTTATATATTCGTGAATATACAGGGTGTCCCAAAAAGGTTGGGACATACATGGCTTAACTGCAGACTTCTGATATTAACCTAACTTACCTATATACAAAAGTTACATTAACTTCACACTAACTCCCTCTTTGATCTAAAAAAATCATCCCCTAACAAACGCATGGCTACCTCGAAAAAACGTAACATTTCAATGGACTATTTCAGTATTACAAAATTCGTGCCGAATCGAAAAAAAAACCCTCGAATCGCATAATCCCCCAATTTTATTCCAATGTTTACTTTTAAAGTTAATTCATTAGAAATCCTTATATCTCTCGTATACGTAGGGGGACTGGCTCCATTTGTTTCCGTTTCGAATATCGCACTCGGTTTTGCGGACAAAGACGGCTTAATCTAATAATCCGGGACCCGGCCTCCGAAGAAAATTAATTTAATACATCACCGTCAAAGAGTTTTTTTCCCATCTTCGAGCTTTTTACGACCGAGTAGCCCATCCATCAAACTGTTGAAAAATTTTATTAGCGCCGCGAATTTAAGCGAATTAATAGCGCCTCTTGCGCTAATTCGATGCATTTCGGAACGGCTCCCTTCGATCTACATATTACAAACAAAATCGTATTACGATACCGTTACTAATTGCATTAGGAAGCGCAGTAGATCGCATTAAATTCACTGTCTGAGAGATTTATTAGCGACGATGTTGTATACGGGCATTAATTTACCTTCCGCTCAATTACGATGGGCCATCGATCAATTCATATACAGGGTGGACCATTCCGAACAGCCCACCGTAGATATTTTTTTGGAGAATCCTAGGGGTCCAGTGGCATGGTATTTCAATTCCCTTTTCAAACATGCTGATTTTCCAATAACATTCCCGTAGGAAAATACTTCAGGTGGGCTGGTTTAAATGGGCCACCCTGTATATATGGCGCAATTAATTTCGCGATTTTCTTCTGTGTAGCGTGTGTGGCATACAGCATTGCCAGAGGGCCGGCCACCGGCATTTGAACCTCTTCCAGGCCACTTACTACGTGGTGGTGACGTTCTCCACAGTGGGATATGGGGATTTTGTTCCAGACATCTGGCCATCTCAACTCTGGATGGTCATCATGATATGCGTCGCACTTATAGTACTACCTACGCAGGTATTTCCAATTCAAAATATGCCCAAAAGCATCCAATATTAGTTAAATTTTGGACCTATTTTGTACAATACTATTCTAGATTATTTATACTCCGTTCGCTATCAGGCGATAGTTGAGATATTTCCGGAATATCGCCGGAGCGTGACGAAAAATTCAATTAATTTTTTCTGATTCAAATATGCTTTTTTGAGATTACTATAAGCAGTTAAATTATACACAGGGTGTCCCAAAAGCATCCAATATCAGTTAAATTTTGGACCTGTTTTGTACAATACATATTCTAGATTATTTATACTCCGTTCGCTATCAGGCGATAGTTGAGATATTTCCAGAATATCGCCGGAGCGTGACGAAAAATTCAATTAATTTTTTCTGATTCAAATATGCATTTTTGAGATTACTATAAGCAGTTAAATTATACACAGGGTGTCCCAAAAGCATCCAATATCAGTTAAATGTTGGACCTATTTTGTACAATACATATTCTAGATTATTTATACTCCGTTCGCTATCAGGCGATAGTTGAGATATTTCCGGAATATCGCTGTAGCGTGAAGAAAAATTCAATTAATTTTTTCTGATTCAAATATGCATTTTTGAGATTACTATAAGCAGTTAAATTATACACAGGGTGTCCCAAAAGCATCCAATATCAGTTAAATTTTGGACCTATTTTGTACAATACATATTCTAGATTATTTATACTCCGTTCGCTATCAGGCGATAGTTGAGATATTTCCAGAATATCGCCGGAGCGTGACGAAAAATTCAATTAATTTTTTCTGATTCAAATATGCTTTTTTGAGATTACTATAAGCAGTTAAATTATACACAGGGTGTCCCAAAAGCATCCAATATCAGTTAAATTTTGGACCTGTTTTGTACAATACATATTCTAGATTATTTATACTCCGTTCGCTATCAGGCGATAGTTGAGATATTTCCAGAATATCGCCGGAGCGTGACGAAAAATTCAATTAATTTTTTCTGATTCAAATATGCATTTTTGAGATTACTATAAGCAGTTAAATTATACACAGGGTGTCCCAAAAGCATCCAATATCAGTTAAATGTTGGACCTATTTTGTACAATACATATTCTAGATTATTTATACTCCGTTCGCTATCAGGCGATAGTTGAGATATTTCCGGAATATCGCTGTAGCGTGAAGAAAAATTCAATTAATTTTTTCTGATTCAAATATGCATTTTTGAGATTACTATAAGCAGTTAAATTATACACAGGGTGTCCCAAAAGCATCCAATATCAGTTAAATTTTGGACCTATTTGGTGCAATACATATTATACATATTCTAGATTATTTATACTCCGTTCGCTATCAGGCGATGGTTTAGATATTTCCAGAATATCGCCGGAGCGTGACGAAAAATTCAATGCATTTTTTCTGATACTCGTGCATGCATTTAACGTTGATGATTTTTCCCAGTTCGAGCAATTAGCGTTCACGTGGATGGAACGCCAGAAATTAGGCGGTTCGTATTCATCGCATCGAGCCCAATCGGAAAAACACGTAGTCGTATGCAGCACGACCTTACACGCCGACACCATCATGGATTTCCTCAACGAATTCTACGCCCATCCCCTTCTGCAGGTTAATATTCTAATACACTCTACTCCTAAAATCACTCATAAATACAAGTAGAGGATTCATCGACCCCGCTATACCAATCGCACTTATTGTCCTTTACTTTCGCTCGAGCAATCGCCTTTCGTTCTATTTATTTAGGATTACTACGTCGTGCTGTTGTCCCCGATGGAATTGGACACGACGATGAGAATGATCCTGCAGGTGCCCATATGGGCGCAGAGGGTCATCTACATCCAGGGCTCCTGTCTGAAGGACGGCGATCTGGCCAGGGCCAGGATGAACGAGGCTGAGGCCTGTTTCATTTTAGCTGCGCGGAATTACGCGGACAAAACGGCCGCGGTGAGTACATAATTAGGCTGATTGTATGTTCGGTAATAGTGCATATATTTTGCGAATAATTGAATTCTATATGGCGTAATTGCGTTATAGCATTGTAAATACCAGATGTTTGTTAACGGGAATTAGGGCTCGAGTAACTGTGCTACGAATTAACTGCTAAATTAGTGCAAAAATTTAATTAACCTACCATACATATACTTTCTATAATAGAGACTACTTCAATGATGATAATAATAAAGCTGAAAGCGACATAAATTGACTGATTTATTGGTGAAAATTCATGCTAGAGCTAGACGTTTCGATTCCATCTTCAGCATCAAATTTGCAAAAACCATGGACCTTTTTTTAGCGAGTTAAAATCCTGACATACTTCCTGTATTGTTCAAGGACGAGCACACGATCCTGCGCTCGTGGGCGGTGAAGGACTTCGCCCCCAACGTGGCCCAATACGTGCAAATCTTCCGCCCTGAGAACAAACTCCACGTGAAATTCGCCGAGTTCGTGGTCTGCGAGGACGAGTTCAAGTACGCCCTGCTGGCGAACAACTGCACGTGTCCCGGCGCCTCCACGCTGGTCACCCTGCTGCTGCACACGTCCCGCGGCCAGTACGTGAACCATCCGCCAGGACATCCGCAGGACTGTTAATTGATTCTTTTCTGTTCCGCGTTTAGGGAGGGCCAGCAGTCGCAGGAGGAGTGGCATAGATTGTACGGCCGGTGTTCCGGCAACGAGATCTACCACATCAAGCTGGAGGACAGCCGGTTTTTCGGCGAATACGAGGGCAAGAGCTTCACCTACGCCAGCTTCCACTCGCACAGAAAGTATATATATTTCCCAATTCCCGCACAATTTCTTAATCAAAAGAGCTATGTGATATTTAACTAGGTATGGAGTGGCTTTAGTGGGGGTGCGTCCGGCTCAATTGCCGGAGTTCTACGAGGACACCATCCTGCTGAATCCGGGGCCGAGGCATATCATGAAGAAGGACGATACGTGCTACTACATGAGCATCACCAAGGAGGAGAACTCGTCGTTCAGTGTGGCGAATCAGCAGCCTAATAACAACAATACTACGGGGGACCCGGTGATCGTGACTGCCAAGGAGGAGGAGAAGTCTACGGCTATTCCGATTACATCAACGAAAGACGGTACCGCTCCTCCTCAACTCATTCTGCAAGTCCCCACGTGTGTCAGTGAGTGTTGTCGCTTGGGCATGAGGTTCTGTTTATTTATTTATTTTTCGATGAGATGAGCATTTATATAGGGGAATTGGTAGTTGTTTTATTCGAAATGTGCTAATTTTTTGTTTGTTTTACAATTTTAATACGCTTTGTGTACAACAGAAAACTGGTAAGATAAATCACACACGTTGTTGTGGTATGAAATGGTAAATATCGAAAATTGGAGTTCATTTCATGCAGAATTCATGCAGAATTCATGCAGAATAATCCATATATCCATACAAAAATTTGTTTTGTATAAGCGAATTCGAAAGCTTTTTGTGTTTCGGTACTTTTTGTGTACTTGGACCAGTACTAAATCGATTTCTGTTTGTTAAATTATAATTTACTACATACACTAACCGAAAACTATTATCAGCGCTTTATACGTTTGTGATCAACCTTTAAATGGCAAAGATATACTCGCAAATACAGGATGTCGCAAAAATAGGACGATTTAACCGAACTTATCTCTTTCCAAAAGTGTTTAATAAAGAAGTTACAGAATGTTAAAGGATGTTCTCGTGAAAATTTGTACAGATTATCTCTATTTGATGGCATATTTTTGTGTGAAAAACGATTTTTTACTCTTTGTAATTGTCCATAAAATCCATATTTTAGGAGATAAGTCCCCTTTTTTTGGCATTCACACGATTTTCTAAATCCACATTTTCATCACAGAAAAATTATAATACACAATGGTTATTCGGCAAACGGTACAAAAGAGCATAAAAGTAGAAAAGATCTTCATTTGTGATAAACCGACATTTTTACAGCGAATTTCGAAAAACCCTGTTTTATATGTTAAAATCGACCTGATTGTTATCACATCAGGGGGGTTTTTATAGTCGCTGATACGGAACAACGTAGAGTAAAATTCAAGAGGATTTTAAAGTGATACTGTCATTAAAAGGGAGTAATTTTATTAGCAGTAATTTTGAGTTTAATTCCACCGAGTCGAGTTTATTACAGTACACAAAGCTGATAATGTATTATTATATCTTTGTCATTTTGCACGTATGTACATAATATGTATTTTTGGTACATTACGCTTTAAAATGCACGAGCATTACTCAATTATATCGAATTTTAGTGAGGTAAAATTTCTTTTTGAACGGGGCTAATGGTACATTCTTCACCTCAATTTCAATATCTCGCCCCATTCAAAAAATAAATTAAACCATCTACTTACTATACACTGCATATCACCACTCAAATTCAACTATAGTCTATTCATAAACGAGGCAGAGTAATAAATCAATCAAATACACAGCCTCATTTACGAATAGACTATAATCCAATCAAACTAATTCGAGCGATTTTCATCCAGCAACTTTCCCCGACAATACAGGAACCAGCGATTCCCGACAGTGCCTCAAGGAGTCCTCGCCCGGCTCCATCACCTTCGACGTCTCCATAACCGGTACACACCCCACGACCCCACCATCATTTCCCTTACTCAACCCCCGCGTGTCGCTTGCAGGCAACCACCTGGACATCCCCCGCGGCGGCGACAACCCCAACCTGCTCAGCCCGGAGACCATCAACCAGCGCAGGAACTCCCGGCGGCCCAGCATCCTCCCCGTGCCCGACATGTTCACCAGCAGCTCCCTGAACATCGCCCAGGACGTCACCGACGAAGGCGACGAGAGCGAGGACGAGCTGGAGGACGACGTGCCTTGGCGGTCGCCCAGCGAGAAAATCGCGTGAGTCCCAGTCCAAAATGTACCCTGCCCAATCTAGCTTGATACTTCGAAATCGCATCAGGTGTCCAAACTGGGAACAAAAATTAACGATGTTAATGACATACAGAGTCTCTTACTACTTGAGATATATCGTATGGTAGTAATTTCCAATATAGAACTTACGATATGTGTACAATTGAGCTACACTATCATCTCTCTAAAGGTTGCTACTGCGCATGTGCCTACTAAATTATTCCAAGTGCCAAGCTACGTTGGGTGAGGTATTCGTGTATAGCTTATACGAAGAAGTTGATACAGATGTTGTGCTGTATACAGGATGATTGATTGTAATATTATGTGATTGCTGGAACATCGTGAGATTGCTGTGTTCATCCTGTATTCGGTAGGTTTTTGGGAACGTTAAATGATCGATTGAAATGTATCTTTTAACGTTTCGTGTGTAAAGTAAAGAAGCATGTGAAAAATTAGCTTTGATACACGATGTGGATACGAGCGCACTAAATCCTCTCCTTTCTTATTTATTTATTTTTTCAGTAGTGTAATTATGTAGGCTTTCTCCGTTTTCGTCACCTTGAACGCTGCTGTATTTTCCCTTTATCATCGTAGAACCAGCAGTGCTATTAATAATTAATTAATGTTTGATGGGATGATATTTTTTTACTGCTGATTCTACGCTATTCTGTGTGGCACTGTCTTGAGAAGCAACATTAGGTTTCTGTTTTCTTTGATCACTCTCGTCCTGAACCCCTTGCACTCCCCAGGTCCAGTCTTACTCTAGACGATTCTGAGGATTCGAGTCGACTAGCATGGCATGACGAATGTATTCGGTAAGTTTTTCTTTATTTTTTTTTCTTTCTTCCTTTCGGTTTTACAGTTTTTTCTCTATTAGGGGTGTCACGAATCGATTTATTAATAAAAAATCGTGTGATTTTGTAGTAATTCGTGGCATCAATATTTATAATTTAATTACTATTTTTCCTCTCTTATATTATAAACTATTCTTTAGAATGCGTTTTCATAATTAATGAAGTCTTTATAATATGAAATGTTTTTGTCCATTTTATAGCAAAATTTTCAGAAGCTGGCGTTTTTGGTATAATAAATTTCTTTATTGGAAAACCATTTGTATATAAAATGGAACTTCTAAATTAAATTAACTCTGCATGAGAATGATTACATTATGATAATGAAATTTCGTTGTATATATTCGCCATATCCCTTACTTAATGTAGATTAAAAATAGACGAAAATTTGATAAAATCGATTGCATTTGAAAATTATAATTTTATTGTAATTAGAGCAATATTTTTCTCACTTAAATATAGACCCGAAAATAAAATCCCCATCCCTTTTAGAGCATAAGACGTATCCGCGTTAAGAATTGATATATTTCACCTGAATTTAATGGAGCATCACGAATCCCCTATCCGGTAAATCGTTCTATTAAACGAAATTACCGGAATCAGCGAATTTACTGCTCCGGCTAAATCGCTAAGTAAATCGTCGATCAGATATTATTCGTCTCGAATTAATGACGTTTAAACGTTTTTACGAGCAGTTTATTACCGAAAACAAATTCCATTTTAGTGATAATTTTTAGTACAAAAAATATTGCTCTTAATAATACAGCGTTGCTAACAATTAATTTCTCCAAAAAGCAAGGTAATTCCATCGAGTTGGCAACGCTGGTACAAAAAGAACCGGAGGGTTGTACAAACGCACCCCCGACACCTAATTCTCTTTCTCCCCCAGCATCGTCAAGGGCTTCCCGCCGGTATCCCCGTACATCGGCGTTAGCCCCACGTTGTGCTATCTGCTCAAAGAAAAGAAGCCGCTGTGCTGCCTCCAGTTAGCTCAAGTATGCGAACATTGTAGCTATAGAAACGCCAGAGACTACCAATGGCAAAATAAAACCATCATTTTAGCGGCCGACTACGCCTCGAACGGCATCTACAATTTCATCATACCGTTGAGGGCGCACTTTCGCAGCAAGACCTCCTTGAATCCCATCATACTGCTGCTGGAGAGGCGGCCAGATATCGCATTTTTGGACGCCGTTTCCTATTTTCCTTTGGTTTATTGGATGTTGGGATCAATTGATTGGTGCGTATACACCACCCAACCAATACACCTCTTCTAATATTTTTTATTTGTACCAGTTTGGATGATCTGCTCAGAGCTGGTATAACTCTGGCTGAGAATGTTGTGGTGGTTAACAAGGAGTTGTCCAATTCTGCTGAAGAAGATTCCTTGTCGGATTGTAACACCATTGTGGCAGTACAAACAATGTTCAAGTAAGTTTTTTGGGGAAACGTGAAACTGATTCTAGCAAAAGGTTTGGTAGTTTGAGCTTCTTTTAGAAACGATTTACTGTCAGTAAAAGTTTTTGTAGATCATCTTCTAATGCACCTGGTGCAATGCAAACTGCCCGGCCTTCGGGAAGGTATCTAAACATCCGCGTAATAAATTTTTATCGCAATCATGCTTTAGCGAAACGTCTACCATTATTCGGTTTATAAATCCAAACGGGCAAACAAAACGAAACGGCGTATATAGTAATGTAATATGAACGTTCGAGAAATAAATTTTACTACGGCTCTTCCCGCGGAATCAAAGGCGTGCGGGAGTTATTACGAAATACAAACGAAGTATTAGGAAGGGGAGTTTTATTAAAAAAAAAATAAGGAGTTTTACGTTACGCCCGGTCTTGTATATTCCGCGAGTTTAATTCGATATCGCTATAAAGGATATTGAGTAAATAAACCCACGTCACTGTCGGCGTATCCTTGCTTCTCTCCTTTGGCTCGTCCCGAGGTATATAATATTTACTTCTTTTATGGTGTACATTAGATTCGCGGGAAACTGCTTTATTTCTTTCGACAAATATAAATGGCGGTTTGAAAACCGCAGGAGCTTTAGTGGATGCGCCACATCTACACTTTATATGGCGAGAATTTAGTCGAATTGTTTTTGCAGATTTTTTCCGAGCATCAAAAGCATCACTGAGCTATCGCAATCGTCGAATATGAGGTTCATGCAGTTCAGAGCCCACGACAAATATGCCTTGCATCTTTCGAAAATGGAGAAGGTAGGTGTATTTTCAAAATTAATTCAAACTACTTTTTTGTATTAAATCGAGTAAATTATTGATATAATAACGAACGAGCACGTTTTGTATTATACTGATAAAAACAATTAATTTAATTATACGCTTAGAGTAGTGAACAATTTCAATTACTAAATACAAATGAATGCAAATTTTTAGTAGTTAATATATAATTAATTAACATATTTATATATAAACAGTTTAAAAAAAACATCTAGTAGATAATAAATAGTCTAGAAACTAACTATTAAAAGCACGATTGATTTAAATAGCCGATGAAACGATGCAGCATGATTTATTCTACGAGGTAGTATCAAAACATTTAATTTTAATGCGTTATAAATTTCGTATGTAATCTTTGATATTGCTTCGTATTTTTAAATCGCCAAATAGAGTACTACTTGAACTGTCGAAGAGTTGTTTTGAAATTTCTTCTATTCTCCAGCACTGCATGGCTTGCGATACTACTGAATCTGAATCTGAAAGAAAAAATCCCGATTATTAAGATTATACATTTTTAAAAGGTAGATCTGAATTTCAGTTAGCGACTGCTAATGGTAATAGAAGCTACTATTCGCAAGAGACCGATCAAATATTGGTAAGCAGCGTTTTTAAAGGAATATAATTAAACAAGTCGTGCATGCAAGAAATAGAAGAAATTCGTATACTGCCAGTATATTTCGAAGTTTTGTTTAATTTATTCGTATATTGAAAATTCGCCGCAATTTATTTACATGGGGTTTGTTTACAGAGGGAAAAGGAAAGGGGTTCGCACATTTCGTACATGTTTCGGCTGCCGTTCGCCGCTGGAAGCGTCTTCAGCGCCAGCATGTTGGACACTTTACTCTATCAAGCCTTCGTCAAGGATTATGTTATCACATTCGTGCGATTGTTACTAGGAGTCGATCAAGCCCCCGGATCCGGTTTCCTCACATCAGTAAGTACTCTTTCAAAACAACAAAAACATACCATTATCCACATTTTTGTATCGACTATAGCAATAAAATTGCGAAAGTACTTGCGAGAGTCACTTCCAAAAGTATGTACACTTGCTGCAAAGTATGTACAATGCTGCTGTTAACTACTCAGGATTAAATCACCATATACTATAATAAGCTCTAATAGAGTCCTTCTGCATGCAGCTAACATTTGTTGGGTTTGTTTCAGATGAGGATATCCAAGGACGACATGTGGATAAGGACGTACGGCCGGCTGTATCAAAAATTGTGCTCGACGACGTGCGAGATACCGATAGGTATTTACAGGACGCAGGACACGTCCATATCAGATTCCTCTCATGTGAGTATGAGCGCCGCCTCGTCGCCTTGGTCGTCCTGTGTGCGTGTGCCGTCGGTGAGTAGATACAAAGCGAAGGAAATGCCGAGGAAAAGAGATATTTTTTTATCTGTTTTTGTTTATTCTCGGTGTAATTTTTGTTGTCGAAATTGGCGGGGAACTTGAGTGATTTTTTGTGTTTTCACACTATATACAGGGTGTTCCTTGATGATACGCTAGTATTTATAGGAGTGATTCTTGGACCTATTTCAAGGGAAAAGCTTCATATGAATCTATGTCCTATTACTAATTCTTATTACTATGATCTGTTCATAAAAGGCGCGGGGTAATCCCCCATCGTGATCCTTGCAAAACCAATACAGGATGTGGATGAACGATCCAAGTATTATTAAAATATTCTCGTAAATGTAATTTTTTTTTTCAATTTCTGTGTTGGGCAAACATAACTAAAATAAATCTAAATATTTTTTTTCTCAAACTAAATATGTAGTTTTATTTTTATTGGCTTGCAAATGGTGGTAAAAGTGTTCGGTAGAGTTTCCTGCAAATGCTTCAAAATAAGTTCTTTATCTTATTATTAGATGGCGCCACTGATTTTGCAAAATTTTATAAATAATCAAGTTGACCGCCGAACCGCTCAGTAACTCCTCTGCCACGGTGAGGGTATGTTACTCTTCATGATCAAATCAACACGTAAAATTAACGTAGTTAACTCCCTGTTGCAATCTTCTCATCAAATGTAGCAATTCATGATATTTATTGTCCCGCCATCCTCCCCGACCGACCATCCCTATAGCCTTCGTACTTAAGTACTTTACTCATACGATACCGTGCGCGAGATACAAGCATCCCTTTGTGGCACCATCTAGTGCTGGTTTTTCGAAAACTACAATTTTTAATGCATTTTAAGGCTGGTCACCTTATATCTATTCCGTTTCATGTTCAATGATCACAAAAGGGTTAAAGGGGTAGCAAACGAACTTTTATTATAAAAAATGCTTTATTCATTTAGCAGTGTAATACAGCGAGGAAAAAAGTTACCATACGCATTTGGCGTTCATGAGCGTCTCTTCTGCGACATGGACGTGGAAAAACCGTTGAGAAATCTCGGCGTTGGTCCTAGAATAAAAACAAAACTGAAACCAAACGCCACTGATGGAAATAAAAATGTTTTTTTCTTAAAATGGGTCCAAGAATCACCCCCTCAAATATTTGCATGTGATTAAGGCGAACACCCTTTATATTTTTTAAAAATTATTTGTTATATTATCACTATTTTTATCACCTTTTTTACAATTCTATCACTATTTTATTACTCACTTTTCGAATTATAATCGTATTGCTTTCATTGTTTTCATTTGGTTTCTTCAATTAGTAACATTTTAATACATAATTATTATTCATTTATGCTTTAACATCTTTAACATCCAAGCGACCAATGTTTTTTTTGTAAATAATGTAAGTTACTTAACATTTCCTACTGTCTTATCACGAGCAAAAATAATAGTAAATAGTACATAATAAATTAATATTTTCCTATTAACCCATTTAAATATCTTCCAATGTATTCTACTATTATTTTCGCACACACAAAAAAAAATTAATTTATTATCTCGAACGCTTCGTTGTCCGACAGCACACGCACAAACTTGATTGGCCGACGATTAAAAATGAAGCATGAGGTCTGTTTTGTAATTTCGTAATCGCACGATGATAATGGACATTTATTAGGGAAAATTTATTGCCGATATTCGCACAAATTTAATTGATGGCAAGTATCTAGCAATAATTGTATATACAATTTTTTTTACTAATTTTATCATCGATGGGTTTGAAGAAAAATGCGTAAGAAACATTTTTCTTCGCCCCATTTCGATTGGATTTTGTTGTACATATACTTCTTTAGATATAAAATAATTTACTGAATTAATTGGACGAAAATTTATAATATTATCTATGATTTTCGAAATTAAATTCATAAAAAATCCGCTCTAAATAAAAAACTTAAAAAACAAAGTAGTTGCACGTACTTAGTTCGCCGGCTTCCTTTTTGCTAGCTCGACGAGGATCTAGGACCAGATAGAGTAGGTGTCACTTATCGACCCAAAGAAGGAACCAATTGCCTCGGATGCTCTAATAGACGGCCATCGATGGTAAGTCTATAATTACACTTATATAACTACACATAGAGGCCCCTACAATGAGGCTCAAAGAATTCATAACTATAGAATTTTAGGTACATACAATACGAACTAGGGGTTAGTAATTTGATTAATTAGATTTGAAATCTACAAAATATACTACTTTTTTAAGACTCCTCTACTATATGCATATCAGTAGCCTTGTAGGAATAGACTAATTTAATATAAAATTGCATTGCTTGTACATAGAGTAGTTCTTATTCAAATAGAGCTAGATAAACCCTCAAATTTTCATCAATTTCAACCTTCTTTCTATACATTTAACAACAGCAGTTATGTTTTCTAAACAACTCAACATCATTACTTTTCATTCCAGTTCTCGGTGAACGGCAACGACGAAGCCAAAGACAACCACGACCAGCAGATCGAACGGGCCGAAATCGCCAATCTGGTGCGATCCCGAATGGAGAGCTTGAATCTGCCGACGATCGATTACAACGACGTGAGCGAAAAGAGGAACAGCCTCTCCTACGTGATCATCAATCCCAGCTGCGACCTGAAATTGGAAGAAGGCGACATCATGTAATATATTCTATTTTTCTATCTAAGGGTGGCGCAAGATTGTATTGACAAAATTTTATTGCCTTAATATTGTAGGATTTATCTGTGAGATAATTCTACATGAAGGGTTCATAGTTTGTTTCATCATCTGTTTGCTGGTGGTGCATGACCCAGTTCATTTGATTTTGTTTATACAATTATTTATTCCCCTACTCTCTATAGTACAAAGATCTTTCTCCACTTGCTTTATCCATCTTTACATCAGTATTTCTCTCATCTTCTTTCTTACAACTTCATCCTGAAACAATATACCTTCTTTTCCAGTTTATTCAACAGATATTGGCCCGTATTCAGCGCCCCATTTTAAAGTTAAAGTCATGTTTAATGTTTACGTTTAAGTCGCCCGCTGAACATGTATTTAACGTTAAAATGGGGCGCTGAATACGGGCCATTGCCTCCAATCATCCAACTGATATACTATTTATCTTCTGGACTCTGACCAACTGATCTTTTGTTGCAGTTACCTGGTAAGGCCCAGCCCGTTCTCGGCCCAAAAGACCTTCGAGCGGCACAACAGCCGGCGCAAATCCAACATCAGCTTCTGCTCGCAGACGCTGCTCGCCCAGATGGCGACCAGCTCGCAGGCGGGCAGCCGGCGCGGCTCCGGCCTCGGGCTGAGCGGCTACCAGTCGCCGCGGCCGCCGCCGCTCGCCACCACCAAGTCCAACTCGCTGTCGCTGCCCGACAGCCCGACGGTGGCCGGCTACCAGCGCGGCAGGTCCAACAGCCTGCGCGTCATCGACGACATCCTGCTGCGCAGGTCAAACAGCCTGCGCCAGGGGCTGCCCAACATAGGCAGCGCGCGCAGGAAGAGCAGCCTGGAGGACATCGGGCTGAGCCACTTCAGCACCAACTACTCGAACACCATTAAGATCGCGTTGAACGGGAGTATAGGGCTGGAGGTGACGCCGCCGGAGGAGAACAGCCCGCCGGTGATCAGCAGTAATACTGCTTTAGTGGTCAATCCCCAGATGCCTCTACCGTCTGTGCTCACCGGCAGCACTTTGAGCTTGAGCCACAGCGGCCTGCCGGGGGCTGGCACTTCGATGTCCATGCCACAGGTATCTTCTAACACCCGTTAACTGTTTTCTGAAAAAATAAAACTCTTTTTAATTAAGGTTCCGATTAACATGGGCTTGCCGAGCCAAGGGTACGGGGAGTCGGGGCCGGTGCAGCAGCAGCAGGCGGCGCTGCCGCCGCCGGCCGCGGACCCGCAGCACCTGCAAGGGACGATAGTATGATATAACCTCATGTGGGGGAGAAGAATGGGCAGCTTGAGGAACAAGTGGCTGTAGAAATCTTCTCGCTTCCACAGTAGAGACTCCGCGGCTCGTTGCATAGTGCGTAGTGCGGAGAGTTTTTGGAAAATAAACGAATGGTAGCGGCCGGTATCGCAGCGAAAAAAATAAATAAATATGGAATTTGTAGGTATAAGACGTTCGCATACAATATTTTATTAATAGTAATAGTTTTAGGGGGTTTTGGTTTGTTTTTTTTAATATAGGGGATTGTATGCTTTTACCTACACCTTCTGATTTTCACCCTGTATATATCAATTAATTAAACAATACAGTGAGTTAATATATGCACTGTTTTTTATCTTCGGTTTGATTCTATAATAAATAAAATTCACTCGATTAAGCACAGTTTACTCATTCTTTTTTGGTGAATTCGACGTATAATTAATCTAGATTTCGCCTTAAAGGCCGCTACCATCTCACCATTTTTGGCCTTATTACTTATCTATCAGAATTTTAGACTGACGTATGAATTGATATGTTTTTCGCCGGTTTTCGGAGCCGGTCTAGCCAAATTTTCTCGTATTCGTAGGTTTAATAAAAACAAAGCTATTACCAAAAAAACGTAGATGATTAGTCGTGTGGGAGGGCTGCGGGAGAAACGCTGTCTCATCAAATAGATCGTGTTAAGAAAACGCACAAGCGTGGGGTTTTTGTTCTCCGAATTCGCAGCGTTTCTCCCGGGGTCCTTCGATAAATGAATACAATAGCTCAAGTAACCGTAAAAATGTACTTTCATATCAACTTCGAGCAATCCATTGTCGATATTTCCATATCAATTCATTCTAAACGATATGAAATTTGCATTTTGTACACTTTAGCCTTTCATATCGTCGCGTGTTTTCGGGCAGGATTATTACTAATACTATTCCTTTTAGCACGCGACTGTGCCCGTTCTGTTTGTAAATAAAACTTATTAGTATTTTTCGAAAAAAAATTCTTCCACGTGACTGCCCGACATAAGGGCTATCCAGTAACATTCGTTCAGGTATGTTGAATGCGGGATCAAATAATGTAGTTAGAAATTTTCAATGTTCGTTATCCTACATTTTATTAGAAGATTCTCCTAATAGTTTTTTCGAATCAAATAAAAATCTCTAAAATATTCTGTTATAACGCCTTGGGTTTGTTTGATGATACTGGTATTGTTAAAAATTTAAATGTTATTTCGTTATTGTACCGGGTTTTTGAAGCACTGTAGGTACACTTTTTAGAATTCCCGAATGTCCTTTCGTTGGAAGTTTTTATTCTATATAAAATGCTTTGAATTGTAGAGAAATTTCGCTCATTTATGAAATTAGAATAATGTGCGTGATACATTGGAATTTATAAAACATTAGGTAAAATAACTAATATAAAAAATATTAATATTCCTAAATTTTAACTAAAGAATACAAATTTTTGATGTTACTTTTGTTCCACAATGAGAAGTTTTAATAGTTTCTTTCTAGCGCTAATTTTATATAACGTTATTAAAAATTACCTATGAAAATCACGAAAAATTGTTAGATATATTATTAATTTATAAATTGAAAATGAATTTTCGAAATAATATTGATAATAATTTGTAATTTTTGCTAAGTAGAGTAGTTGAAACCGTCCAATTTTATGTAAAGCTTGTCCCAAGCATCCAAAAATAATTAATTTCGATTTAATCTTGCCTATAGATAGAATGATAATTTTATGATTGTTTAAATTTCTCATTTTGGCAATTAAAAAAATGTAAGATATTGGGACAAGACACATATCTCCCTTATTTGTACATATCTAAATAATTCGATATACAGTGATGTCAAAAAGCTGAGCTATACTGTTGTAGAATAAAGACTGCGGTGTGGTCCAATATTTCGAGAAAACATATCCATTTTAAGGTGGAACAAAACTATATTTTTCTAGTGTGGATAAGAAAGTGTAATTGTTTTAATCCTTTTTAATACAAAAGGGAGATTCTGGTGTTTTTTAAATTATTACCTAAACTCGTTTTAATCTCGTTTATTATAAACATTTCCTTAAAAAACATAGATTATTAGATAGAATTTTAAGCACCATGTTATTCGATTTAAAGTATATCAGAATCTTCTAAATGCTTTGGTAACTATTGCTTTATGAAAACGTAAAATTAGTGAGTATATCATGACGAAAATTCTTTAAGAAAACTACCAATTGTAAATAAATATCGTTTCCAATAATTTATGTGTAGCTTAAAATATTAAATTAATGGATATTATAAATTTTCAATTTTAAATATTTATTGTTACTAATTCGACTGTGACTGTACAATTTTAAGCTACGCAAATGATGAAGTGCTTTAGAAGTTTATAGGATAAAAACGAATAGTTTAGACCTTTAAACTGATGAGAACAGTGAGTACCTAATAAATATCTAATATTTACAAAAGTGTACATTTGGCATACATGCACGAACATTTTAAATTCATCTTCATTAGTGGAAGAACCTTTTATTACGCTTACGTTTTATTGTAAAGTATCAAAGTAGCACATTATATACATTGTATTTTCTGTTGTAGTTTTATTCTTATCCTCCCTTATTCTCCCAAAAATGTATTAAAAGTTGGACAAAAGTTATCCTAAAGAAAGTTATAGGCAACCTCCATTTCACATCAATGCAAAGAATTCGCTAGCGACATCTATGAAATTTTTTATGGAAACTCAATAGCGTAGGTTGCCACATTTTCACGAAATTCCTCTTTTTCGGGATATTTTTACAAATTTGACATTACATTTCCCCGACATTTGACAACATTGAAAGAAGTGAAGTGAATCACTAGCCTGACAGCTGATTTTGACACAGGTATAATTTCGAATTTTTTTTGCAAAAAACCTTGGAATCTGGCAAAGTTAATGAAATTGAAAATTGGCATTTAATTTTTCTATAAAAAAAAACTCGTATTGTAAGAAATTATTACATAACAACGTTTAACCATCGTTTATAATGCGCAGTAGATTTATGCATGAATGTTCATCATGAAATGTATAAAGTTATTGGATACTCGATAAAAATAAAGAGATTTCATTTCAATGACGCCCATATCTATCGATGACTCACAAAATTATCCGTAAACATGGAAATATTTTCAATTCTATGCAATCTAGTACTGAACAAATATTGAAGTAGTCATAAAGCACTTTAATTTTTATTTGACTTATCTACAAAATATAGGTAATCAGCGATTGCTGTGAATAACCACTAGTTCAATTAGTTTTATTAGTAAGTATTTCTACTAATTGTGAGGCAAAATAAACAAGAACAGTTTGCTTATATGGTTGTTCCCCGTTTTGCTAGATAAATTTGTTATACGTTATAGCGTCAATAAACAAAGATTTGCTTTTATAAATAAAACTGGTCATCTTCAAGGTTTCTGAAAGCATATAAGAACTGAAGATTGAATAATTGCTCATTTAGTTCTACCCATTCTGTTATACTACTTTCATAATTTTGTAAACATATTAATTCGCAAGTAAGTTGGGTATTATTTAATACTTTAACGACCGATTTATATAATCAAAATGTATTTAATATTTTGCATTTTCTTTACAGCATGATTACGAAATTTATCGTCTTGTTCGCTGTATTCGTAGCAATGGCAAGCAGTTTGACCACAGAAGAAAGATTCGCTGAATTTAAGGTAATTACAACGTAAAAATTAATTGAAATTATCAAAACAGTTTGCGGAAAATTAGAAACGGAAACCCATTAGTCTCTAATATCTTGAGAACCATTAAAATTATTGTATAACCAAAGGTCAACGTTTAAATTATTCACAAAAATTACATCTGTATATTACAACGCCTATACCTAACACCAAGGTTACTGTTTTACGCATAGATAAAAAATGTAAATTCAAAATAATAATTAAAAATTCGCTTAACCTAGACGAAATTCGGCAAGACCTACGCCACCCCGGAGGAGGAACAACAGCGCTTGAAAATATTCGAGGAGAACGTGCAAAGAATTGATGAGCACAACAAAAAATTCGAAGCCGGTGAAGTGTCCTACTCCCAAGGGGTAAACCAATTCTCCGATATGACTCCCGATGAATGGAAAAACAGGAACCATGGTTTGAGACAACCACCCACGGCTTTGTGAGCTGACTATAATTTGTATTAATTATGTTTTTTTTTAAATTTATGTTCGTTTGAATTAAAAGATTAATTCTTATACTTTTGTTGCATTAATCCATGGGTAATGGGTCTAAATTCTCACATTTCTCACACAATTTCTAGGATTAGCAACATTTTTGTTCGATTACACACAAATAAATAAAAAGTTATTTAATTAAAGGAAACGACTTTATGTAATTTGTTTGTTCCTGCGGTCAAATAATTTACCAATAAATTCGAAATTAAACCGAGTGTGAAAACGGTCATAAACAACACCAATTCTCCTCGCCGTTGTAAACAGAAAATATGATTCATTCGATATCTAATACGAAGTGAGCTTTCCACCGATTAGATAACGGAAAACCCAGATTTGCGTGAATTAGTTATGCACACTAACTTTCAAGGTAATAATAGATATTTCCAACAAAAAGACAATTAAATCTGTTTATGTTTTCACCGGCAACGACAATTCCGAAGGTATATATAGCGGCTATCGGAGCCTACTGAATTGCATTGATTTCCTTCGAGTTATACCAAAATGTTCAACAAATACTTCCTACTGTTCGCAGCGGTTTTCGTAGTCGCCTGCGCCTTGAACGACCAAGAAGAATTCCAGGCTTTCAAGGTACATAAATAAATTTAATTCCATAAAATAAATCACCCCATTAATACTCGATTTAGGTGAAATACAACAAGCAATATTCGGCCGAAGAAGAGCCCGAACGTTTCAGGATCTTCCAGGAGAATTTGCAACACGTTAGAGAAAACAACGCCAAATACGACAATGGGGAAGTTTCTTACAAAGAAGGCATCAACCAATTCAGCGATTTGAGACCTGATGAATTTTCACAACACCACACAGGTTTGAAGAATTAGAAAACCGAACCTTTGCGAATGCAATTAAATACCTTTTGTGCAAATACAAAGAGTGTTAATTGTTACAAATCAAATGAATTTTCTTACCTCATTATTGAAAGTTTAAATAAAAACCGAATAAATAACTACTAACCTTAATCTACTTTTTATTTTTGTTGACAACTGACAACTATAAGTCTCAACTATCTTAGCTATTCAGCAACTTATCCCATTTTAAGTTGGCAGCACTGATCCGATTCTAAAGTTTCCTGTAACTGTCATCTGTCCAAGTCCAAGCCAATATTGACAAAACAAGAATCCATTACCAGAACTAGTAAAAAATAGTTATTGAATTAATCCGGAATCGTGCTACGATTCTGAAATTCGAGATTTTGAAAATGACAGGTACCCCGTATTATTTCAGAACGCTAACACATTCCTGACGTTTTGAATGTTGCAGAAGATTTTAAGGGCGAGTTTAAGGGAGAGTTTAATGGCGAGTTCAATGGCGAACCCTTCGAATACGATGAACAAGGGCACCAAGAACCCGAGGAATACTTCAACAGAGAACGGACGCTGAAATTAATCGAACTATTTAAAGAATACAGGCCCACGAACGACGGGAACGGAGTGAGAACTATGAAGGAAATGTGGGAGTTGATGTCCCAAGAAATGAGCGCTCTATATCAAATCCATTTTACACCAGCAAAGTGCGAAAATCGCTATAAAGTTTTAGAACGCAATTACAAGAAAATAATACAGACGCTCGATAAGGGCGAACAGCCCAGGAAAATGTTCCCGTTTTTCGCCGAATTCCATGCCATATCTCGCCACAAAAAATACACCATCATACCCGGACTAACTAGCAAAGACTACCAAAAATACACGACAGTTAATTTCAACAACTCGGAACCACCGAAAGACCCGGTAACCACTTCCTCGATAACTTACACGCAAATACCCAACGTGAAACAGGAAATAATCAACAGCATAGAAAACTACGAAGAAGCAACCCCCGAATACCAACAACCCGAACTGATAAACGAAGGCCAGCTGCAGCACTACGACAACAAAGTTGGGGCCCAACACGAAACGAAACCGCCTTACTACCAGCCGGTCGAACCCAGCGTGTTTTTTAACAAAGAAAGGATCACCACTTTGTTCCAACTCTACAAGAAATACAATCAAAAGTACCTCGAAAGGACGATAAAGACGAAGCACAGGATGTGGTACATCATCGCAAGAGAAATGGCTAACATCTGCAAAATGCGAATCACGCCGGCGAAGTGCGAAAACAAACTGAGGGTGCTCGAGAGGAATTATAAACGGGCTGTTACGCTGAATAGAAGGTGCGTCTATGAGAACGAACTTAAAGAGATTTTCGGACATAAAATCAATGCAAAAGTTATTAAAAAACTGCCTGAACCGATCGCGACCTCCTTGCCTTCGACTTCCGTGGGCTCGACTGAGACTCGACCGGTAGCACAACCAGTCACCTTTCGGTTGTTGGATGTTAAATCGAACGTGGAAAATAAACTGGAAACAGCTCTAACTGCGATAAGGGAAGATTTTAGACAGTATTACAGAGAGAGGTTAAACATCGAAAGGGAAAAGTTAGCGCTGAAACGACAAAAACTGGTCTTCTTGAAAGAACAAGCACTTTGTGAGGATAAAAGGACATAAGTGTAAAAACTCTTTCTTCGTTTCGCAAACGTTTTTTAGCACTTGGTAAAATAAATATTAATTTAAAGAGCAAATAAATATTGAGCGTCCGGTGGTTTACCTCCGAAGTTCAACCTCCCCGCTTGCGGCGTGTACACCCTCCTCATTACTTCCTTTACTTCGTTAACACTTATAGGCGGTTGATTCATGTACACTTTACTGTAGTCTGGTTTCGTTTCTTCGAATTTATGCTTCCCGTTGAACATCGTGGAAGTGTAAAAACACCCTGTAAGGTGCTTAAATGGATCAGTGCCCGAATTAGCGTCAGCTCTCACTAGCAAAGCGTAATCGGTCAGTTCGGCTACGGTTTGGTAAGCGTAATAAGCTAGAACTTCCAATGCGTTGTCTGAGAAGTTGATTTCTTTCTTGGGATCGATCCACAGCCTCAATTTCACCAAGCATTTGTAGGTGATGTTCCTGCTGAGGAACGATCTGCTGCGGGCTTTGCAGAAGTCTAGGTACTTCTTTTCGTCTAAGGCCATGGATATTCGATCGGCTCGAACTTGCCGTTCGTATTTCACCTCATCGAAGGCGGCTAGGTCCATGAATTCCCCGGTCTCGTCTATGCTCTCTATGAAGTCCAACAGCTCGTCTTTAGGCTTCGAATCTAAATCTATCTCGTAGAACTGCATCTGGAGCTTACCCCTGTGGCTTTTGTTTATAAGGTACTTCACGAACCGTCTCATTTTGATTTTGTTGTGGCGCATAAGGAACACCAGTTCTTTTCCTTTGAGCGTCTTGTCGCCTTCCGAGTATTTCAGGGCCTCCTGGACTATGGCCCTCATTTGCTTCAAAACGATGCTTTCTACTAACTGGACGGTTTCTGGGTTGGGTTTGTGGCTGTCGCCGAAACCGAACATCATTAGGGATATTTCGTTGCAATACGTTATATTCGAGTCTTCCATTGTATTTTAAATTCAAAAACCAAAAACAATTCGTATTTTGTACATTTTATGACAATTATGACACCTACCAGTCGTACCAACCCCACAATTCTGGTGGTTTTTCTAGGGATTTTGTCGTAATTGACAGTTTCGTTTATTATTTATTGACAGATTGGCCGAATAGCCCTGGCAGCTGAGGCCAATATTGTGTAAAGAAGAAGATTTATTGATATTTGACATTTCAAAACTTGAATCCTCGCCTCTACTGTTGCTGTTTACATTTTACTTGTTTTTTAGTTGAAGTATTGCTTTCACGCAACATAAGCAAACCAAAATGGTGTTAATAAACTCCTTTAAGTATCCGGAATCCGATATTAAATGCCAATCAGAAGACGTGAAAGTTTTCTTAGACAAGAAAGATCTGGGAACCGGCACTCTGTTTGTCAGTGAAAGGTAATGTAAACATCAATAACATGAATTCTTTTGTACTTATTGGCCTCTTATTTCTCAGTACTTTATGTTGGAAGCAACGAGAAGATGTCGGCTGGACTATTAGTTACACGAATATCTCCCTACATGCCATATCGAAAGACACAAACATTCACCCGAGGGATTGCGTTTACTTGATGACCGATGGTCGTATTACCATGCCTGGCAAGTTTTGCACTTATATTACACATTTTTATATTAATTAAACCTTTACTATTAGGAGACTCTCCCCCTGCCGAGGAAGATAAGGATGATAGCGATGTAGAATCTAACGCCGATATATCCGAAATACTCCTTATACCAGCGAATGATGCATCAATTTCGCAGATATACGAAGCTATAAAAGTGTGCCAAGTAAGAATTTGTAGCATTTAATTTAACATGCTTTAACAATACGAATTTGAAGGAATTGAATCCCGACCCGATGGATGAGTACGATGAGGATTTGAGTGAAGATAACGATGATAATTTGTACGAAGATGCAGAAGATGATATAGAAGAAGCTGAATATGAAATAAGAGAAAGAGGAGGTGGAGATGCCGATGTGGATGATTTGGCTAGAAGGATTCAGTCGAACAGCGTTGATGTCCACTTTAATTACAGAAGCAATGGGAATGATGATGAAGATTTCCAAGACGCCGATTAAATAGTTTAGTTTAGTTATATTTACGTTTTGTACTTTCTGTATTTATTAAAACCTATAATCGAAGTATGGCGTTTATGTCGTAACAAGTAAAAGGCCACTGATAATAAATTTTAATGGAAACGGAAGAAGTAATTGTCATTTTTGTCAGCTGTCAAATTGTGAAAAAAACATTACAAAAATAAGTGCAAATTATTAATCGCTTGAAACGTTTTATTGTTAAGTACCTAATATTTTAAAATGACGATAGGCGAGTCTAAGGAATCCAGCGAAAACCCGGACGAATCGAAAACGGACAACGATGAGGCGGCTAAGGCCCTTATACTCTCGTTCATTCAGGTAGTCGAGGAGAAACAGGCCCTAAAAAAGGAGCTGAGGGCTAAAAACCTGAACGCAGCCAATCTAAGACCCAGCGACTCCTCCTTCAGCAAACTAGATTCCAGCTTGAAGAAAAACACCGCTTTCGTGAAGAAAATAAAAAACTTCTCCGCAGGCCACGTAGATAGCTACATCAAAGACATGACGGGCTTGAACTTGTCCAAGTACATATCCGAAATAGCGGCCGCTATAGTCGATTCCAAACTGAAGATGAGCGACGTTTCGGCCGCTGTAAAATTATGCAGCATTTTGCACCAAACGTATACCGAATTCTCCCAACATCTCTTCGAGAATTGGCAGAAGATTTTGACCATCAAAATCGGCGAGAAAATCCCCAATCCCAGCAAATTACGCGTTGATTTGCGGTTTTACGCAGACCTACTGCAAGCCGGGATATTCTCCAATAAAAACGCCCTTTCGTTACTCGGGTCTGCTTTAACTACGCTAATAAACATGGATAAAGAAGAGCATTTCAATATAGCAATAATCTTGAGCTTCTGCAAGCACTGCGGAGACGATTATGCAGGTATACGTTTACATTCAATAACCCGCAGTAAGCTATATAATTTTTTTATTTAGGTCTTGTTCCGAGGAAAATGAAAGAATTAGCAGTGAAATTCGACCTGGAGGTACCGAAGAGCACGTTCCTCACGCCGGAGAAACAGCAAAACGTGAGGACACTTCTCAAAGACTATTACGTGTCGTTGAGTAAACACTTGGTAAAGGACCACATAGAAATGCAAAATTTCGAAAAGCAAAACCTACGCATACTGCAAACCAAAGGCGAATTAGGCCAGGAAAGGAAGGAAAAACTGGAGCAACTCCAAAGCGCCTACGACAAACTTCTGGCAAACACTCAAAATTATTCCGATATCCTGGACGAAGATATGCCAGTTTTAAGAGTACAAACTTTACCCAAAACCGATGAAGTAAGCTAATTACTCCAACAACAGATACTATTAAAGCTAATTAAATTCAATTTATAGACCATGATAGTGACAGGATCCGGCACCGATTTAGAAGAACTGTCAAACAATCTGGAATCCATTTGGTGCGACATCGAAACCCAAAAATTCTACTGCGATTTACCCGAATTAACCGCATTTTTACCAACAGCCTTCCTAAACAAAGGCCAGACGCCACCTCCTGCGGAAACCGTCACCGAAGAGGTCCTCGACAGCGAATTACCAGTCGAAGAATTAGAAGACGATGGTAAGTAATTTCATAATTAATTGGTGAATATTAAAATAGCATAATTCCAGGCAAAACTGAAGAACAACCGGCAGCTGAAGAAGAAATCGAAGACGCCTCATCAACAACAGCAAGCAATAAAATCGTATTGGAAGCTTTCCTAGACAATCTACCGAACTGCGTAAACCGAGAAATGATAGACAATGCCGCTATTGACTTTTTAGTAACGCTAAACAGTAAACACAATCGCAAGAAACTCGTTCGTTCGCTGTTCGGTGTAAACCGTACGAGGCTCGATTTGCTGCCATTTTATGCCAGATTCGTAGCCATACTGCATCCAGCCATTCCAGAGGTAGGCGCCGAGCTGTGCCAAATGCTACGGCACGATTTCAAGTACCACGTGCGAAAAAAGGACCAAATCAACATCGAATCGAAGATAAAAGCCGTGAGATTCATCGGGGAGCTCGTCAAATTCAAGCTGTATTCGAAAATCGAAGCGCTGTATTGCCTCAAGGTGCTTCTGCATGATTTTTCGCATCACAACATCGAGATGACGTGCAATTTGCTGGAAGTGTGCGGTAGATTTTTGTACTGTAATCCGGATTCCCATCAAAGGACTAGAGTGTACTTGGAACAGATGATGAGGAAGAAGGCCGTGATGGCCTTCGATTCGAGATATGTGACGCAAATAGAAAACGCCTACTACTACGTAAACCCGCCCGAAGTGGTGGCTGTGACGATAAAGGAGCGCCCCGTGATGCACCAATTCATTCGAAAATTACTATACCAGGATTTGCAAAAGAACAACACCGATAAAGTGATGAGGCTGATGAGGAAATTGGATTGGGCCAATACCGAAATATCGGCGTATGCTGTTAAATGTCTCACCGGGGCGCACAACCTCAAATATTTCAATATTAGGTTTGTTATTTCGATTATAAGAAAGGTATTATGGTAGATATTTAATAAATTTTGTAGGTGCTTAGCAAATCTACTGGCCGGGCTGGTGTTATATCAAGAAGAAGTCGGCACTAAGGTAGTAGACGGTGTGTTAGAAGACATCAGGTTAGGCATGGAAGTAAATTTACCAAAGTTCAATCAACGAAGGGTAGCGCAAGTGAAGTATTTAGGCGAATTGTACAATTATCGAATGGTCGAAAGCTCAGACGTTTTCAAGGTAATCTTGTTCAAAACAAACCCAATTATCCAACTAATTATTAAATGTGTAGGTGCTGTACTCGATCATATCATTTGGCGTATCGATGGACCCAACGGAGCCTTCGCCACTAGATCCCCCTCACAGCCTATACAGAATCCGATTGGCCTGCGTCCTGCTAGAAACCTGCGGTACCTACTTCAGCAGCGGCAGCAGCAAAAGGAAATTAGACTACTACCTAACGTTCCTGCAAGCCTACTATTGGAACAAGAAGAACATATGGAACGAAAACTTCCCTCCGATGCTCGACCACATCTTCAGGGAAACTCTCACGACTCTGCGGCCGAAGTTGAAGCTCTGCCAGAGCTACGAGGAGGCGGTGGAGGAGCTGAACAACATCAAGCACAATTTGGGCATAGAAAAGTTGCTGGAAATGGAGAACAGGCAAGCGAACGATGATGGTTTAGATACGATAGCGGAGACTGATAATGAGGAGGGTAATGAAGACGAAACGTCTGAAGGTGTTACCGGGCCTGTTACTGATGATACGGCTACTGAAGATGAAATTATGGACAATACGCAAGGATCTGATGATGATGGTAAATTCGAATGTAATTTCTTAATCGTGCAATTGATGCAATTACTTATTATTTAGGTGAAAATATGACTAGTGAGGCTGAACAAGAACAAGTATCAGAATCCTTAGCAATACCCAAAGCTCCGAAAAAATTGGACTGTCCAGAAGACAGCGATTTCCTCAGCGCTCTGGATAAAATGGTATCAGAAAACATCCAAGAACGAATGAAAGAACCGGTTAAAGCTGGAAACATAGACATATCTGTACCGGTAGTACTAAAATCTAACGTAAAAAGAACCTACGAACAACTACAGGTAAACTAACAGTATTATTAGCAATTTAGTAGATACTAATAATGATTTTTTTGTGAAGGAAACTGCAGCAGAGAGCGAACAAGCGAAAATCGGGTTTGTTCTGATGGTGCGCAAAGGCAACAAGCAGCAGTACAAACAATTCGAAGCCGACATCGATTCAGAACTGGCTCAGAACCTGAGAGATCAAGAGCAAGCGCAGAAAGAGGAAAAAGAGAAGGTGAAGCGGTTGACTTTGAATATAACGGAGAGATTCGAAGAGGAGGATTATCAAGAAATGTTGCAACAACAAAGCAAACCGGTAACGCAAAATCTGAATAGGGAGAGGAAGAAGTACCAACATCTTAAAGGTACTCCTGATGCTGATCTGATTTTCGGGCCGAAGAAAGTACGATAACGATTGGAAGAGCGAGAATCGACGATGATGGTAAATGCACAGCATACGAGAAATGGATTTTTATTTTTACAATGCGATGATTTGATCGCGTTTGTTGAGATTGCGTTCAAGATTTTAATTGAGAAATACTTAAGAAGTTGATCAGATTGATGTTTTTTGAGTATGTATTGTAAATTTCGGAGAATAAATTGGTAGTTTTTAATTTTTTGCAGCTAAAAATTTAAAATAGGCGCAAATTTACGATCGCTGTACATTCTGAAACGCTCGAGAGCCTGCGATAAATTTTATTAGCAATAAACGTAAAATAACTTCAACAAAAAATCGCCCTCAGGATCGACAAATCAACATTCTTTCGCGAATTTAATCAAGCCAATATAAAAAAATAAAATTTCAATACACCGTTTTTAATATCTGACCTGAGCTGAATCTTTTTTGAAAATATTCCACAAAAAAAAGAAACACAATTACATTCGTTCGTACAAATACATATAACCTAAGTCTTTCGGCGGATGTTCCGATATAGCAACCTTATTATCATTGAATATAATCCACTGCCCGTTCTTCAGCAAATGCACGACATAGTGCCCTACCATCGTCGAAGTCCCCATATGCGATATAAAACCCACCAATTTGTATTCTAAAACACCAAAAATTTAATCCTCCATACGCCAACTAACACCAATCAAACACTTACTTCCATCGCCATCCCTGAAGGCCGGAGCCGCCGGCGATCTCACGTCATCCAGATCGTCCTGATGCGAGAATATCCAATCCATGGCCCTCTCGACGTTGTTCTCCGTAGCCTTCAGCGCCTTCTTCGCTTGTTCCGGCGTGAAACCCATCGCTACAATCGTAGACAAAGCCTCCGGATTGGGTTCGAATTTCGAGCATTCCAGGCCCGGCTGTACAAAAGGATCCGTAAAATCTGAGTCGGCTATGTGCTCCATTATCCAGGCAGTAGCGGCCTCCAAGCCAGAATTGCCCGTATTGAATATCGCCCGTTTGCAAGCCTCAATCGGGAAACCTACCAGACAAATATTACAGCACATAATCGCCACAAATTATAACTAATTTTCCTACCCATGTCGGTTAGTTGATTGATTACTCCTTCATCCATGGGAGGAGCCGGTGGTTGGACTTCCAGTTCTGGCAAGAGCTCTTCTCCGGGTTGTGGTCCGGCGCCCCGAAGTGTGGAGATATCCAGCAAATCCGGCATTTCGATGGAGACGTCCAGTTTAATGGGCACCCAATCCTCGCGCAGCATAAACTTCTTGAGATGAATCACCAGGTAATCAGGAAACGAAGATAATCTAGTTGTTCTAAAATAATAGATGTTTTTAATACGCTGAGCCGGACTAACGATCGAAGCTAATAGAATTTACTTGCGAGCTGTGACATTCTCCTTAACAGCCGAACTGTAGAAATTGCTGATAACTTCAGATTGCATGAAAGATTCCAAGCAGGAGAAGAACTTAATCTTCGGTCGTACAAGCGAATCGGGATCCATATGCTTCCCTTGTGACTCGGCTTCGGCTTTCTTGAGCTCATAAGCGAACACCTACAAGTTTAAAAACTCATTACGCTTGATCATCTCATTTCACCACATCACCTCATCCTTATTAACAGCGGCATCGGTGGGTATCGAAAGCGACAAGATGAGCTCCGATCGCGTCAAGTACTTCACTTTTTTACTGGTGCCGCATTGGAATCGCTCCTCCACTTGGAACTTGAAGCAATCGCCGGGGTTGAGGGAGTTCTTCGAATGGCGTTCGATCAACGTCAGTATGTGAAAGAGGTATTCCTGGGCGTCCTGTTGCTTTTTCGTGGAGAACTCCGGATGGCCTCGGCCGATCAGGCTCTTGAACATCTGGGGGCATATTCCGGGCGGGTCGGCGTCTACCGGGGAGCCCGGCGGGGGTGGCACTGAGTATTTGCCTGATAGTATACCGTGAGCTAATTTCGCCCTGCAAATACATGAATTATGATGTTGTGTTATTGCAATTATGCTGATCGAGTTACATTTGTATGTTGAAATCTTCGGGAGCTTCCATACCGGCGTTGTTGAAAAATTCGTTGCCGTTTTCGTAGTATTTGGCTATAAAATCTGGTACGATGAACAGCATCTGCATAACGCTGTTTAGATAACAAGAATTGCCCATGTTCGTTAAGCCCGTGAAGCCCGGACCGTAAATCGGCTTCAAAGCCCCTTTACTCTCTTGCAATGCAGCCCACTCGTTGGTTTTTTGGTTCAATTCCAACTCCAATTCCACCATGGATTTCTCGGTTTTTTCCATATTGGCGATATTAATACCTTAAACACAAACAATGTTAAAATAAATTACTTGTAAATACAATAATCGTATGTACCCCAATGAGCTAAATGCTGTATCAAATTAGGATCTTCCACCATGTCATCTTCAGCGTAACTGAAGACATCGCCTTTACCCTCTTTAGTAATCGTACCCAATTTTACGGCTAGAGGATACCCGGTGGTACTGTAATGCTCGATGGCATGATTGTTACCCCCTGAACCATCGTAGAATTTTCTACCACATAAAATAGTACCGTCAGTGAGATTCAGCCACAGATTATCAGTCTTATCGCATTTCTCACATTTCCATCCGGTCGGTGAAATTTTAATGCCGTTGTTGAGTTGTTTAAGATCGTTGGCATATTTCGATACTGCTCGAACCTCGCCATCCCACGTGCCGCTCAGGGCCTCGATTTCAGCCAATTTACTAGCCGAAGGCAAGTCTATGATAGCTTTAACGGACTGCTTAACCTGAAATTGTATTGCAATTACTCAAATATTCGGTGTGCTGTGGTTGGGGTACTTACTGGTTCTGGTAGTTCTTCGTTGGGCCACTTAAACGCGACGAAGTTAGGCAAAATTACCACTTCGTAGAACTCCTCGTACTCGAATTTTTTACTGGAAGCCGGATCGAATCCTCCGGCCACTCCTATGGCTAGACGGGTGATTTTTTTCTCAGGTCCATCCCCCTGTTGTGGTGATGAAACCTTTTAAACATTAAATTTTCAGTGCTTAGTTTACATACTATCGATTTTCTGGAAGCAATGCTAATTCCCATGAATGGTAATTACCTCGTATTTTTCTCTCCGTATGTGCAAAAACACTCCGTGGTTTGTTTTATTGAAGTATCTTTCGACGTGATCTCGCCCGAAGCCGAGGAAGGTGGTTAAACTCACGTACAATCCCGTATCGGACTCCTACAACGTATAAAATTATAACCTCAAATCGGCATTTTTTGTTAATAGTACTTACGGGGTTATCGAACGAAAAGACGCACTCGTCTTTGTACACTTTGCTGTTGTTATTCGGAACTCTAATATTCTTTAAATGCGGCGCGAATTGATCCATTATTATAAGAGTTTTGGACACTAAAAAAACAAAAATGCACAATGTAATATTTATTTATATCAACATTGACATTGAAACAAAATGACACCGTCACTTGATGACATCTGTCAAACTGTCTAATTTAGCAAAGCAAAAAAGAAGAAAAAGTGTGGTTATGGTCATATTAATTTTTAAATAAACAAAATAAGTAAATATGAACGACAACAATTATCAGCTGGACAATTTTTCCAGCTACACGCAACAAGCGCAATACACCAAACAACCGGGGCGTATCGAAACACCTCAATCGTATTTTTCCTATTCGTCAGCTCTGCTGAACAATTTTTCCTCTAATTCTAATTATCTAGATGTCTGTGCGAATCCTGTACCTCAGATAAATAACAGTAGGAATCAAAGCAACCCGGCTGGATATCAGGAACAAGTTGACATGTTCAACTGGGAGAATCGTGTTATACCGGATTTAGAGAAAGTGATAAAATTCCCAGATAAAATAGAGATGATCGAAATATCGAGTAAAGATTTAAGTCCTGCGAGTTACTGCAGTAATATTGACTTACTAATGCCGGAATTGTACAAGAGTCAAGGGAAAGAGACACTTTCTTGTAGCAGATACGACAGTCAATGCTACTACAATCAGAGCAATTGTCAAAGGAGTTACGATTATCCATCTTGCGTTCAATACGAGCCCGCTAAGTGTTGTCCACAAAAGAATAATGATAATAACGAGAGTTTAATGAAAAGTTGCAATTTCACTTCAGACATATTTTTAGAAAACGATACTTCAACTAAACATTCGAATTTTAATAAGCCTTACTGCGAAAACTACATAGACTATAACATGTATAACACATACGATAAATCGCAAGATCCTCAACTACCAATTCACAACGATTTCTTCAACAGTACTGCAAATATCCAATTCGATCCGATTGACCAACAAACCGAAGATTCAAACGAAGATAGTGATATAATCGTAGAAGACTCCGACGAAGAAATAAGCAATTGCGATGTGCAAGAAAAAAAACAGCAATTCACGAAACTTAACAAGTGCCTTATATGCAATTTGAGTTATACTCCTTTTGGGATCCAATTCTATTTTCTAACTTCGAAAAATCCTTTGACAATGTCTACGCAAAAGCCTGTAGTAGAGAAGATTATTGAATTAGTGGGAAGCGTGTGCACGAGGAGTTATTTGTGCAGCGATTGTTTAGGTTTATTGAACACTATAGATCATCTTCAACTCAAATTGAGCACATTTAATACTGAATTTGTAGGAAAATACCAACAGACGTGTCAAGAAAATGGCATCGAATATAGGAGAGTTACGAACAGAAGGGATAAGAAATATGTTAAAAAAGTTAGGAGGTACAAATGTAAGATTTGCAAAAAAGTATTGTGCCTGCAAAAATACTTCCAGTACCACTTAAAGAGCCACAAGAGCACGAAAATACTCTGCGAGCATTGCGGTAAATTATTCGCTACTCGAAAGAAATTTCTCGAACACAAAAAAAGATTCGCCAAACTGCCACCACCTCGCAAACTCGAGCCTTACAAGTGTACCAACTGTTCGAAATATTTCAGAACAAATTCCCAATTGAAGTGCCATTCGAACGTGTGCTTAGGAGTGCTGCCGTTCGAATGCAAACACCACCATTGCGACAAGAAATTCGCCACCAAAACCCAACTGAGATACCACGTGAAGCTTAAGCACGATAAAAAATTCGTGGCCATTTGCTCCATCTGCAACATCGGATTCGTTAAACTAGCGGCTTACAAAAACCACAAGCTCACCCACACCTCTGAAAAGAAACACTCGTGCAACAAGTGCGAAAAGAGCTACAAAACGTTGAGCAATTTGAGATTCCACATGAAAGTTCACGATGAACTTCTACCGTTCAATTGCCCCATTTGCGAGAAGGGCTTCCTGAGAAAAGACTACCTAGACACCCACGTTAACAAGCACAAGAACATCAAAAACTACGAATGTAATGCGTGTAAGAAGAAGTTCGGTTCGCAAAAAAGCCTCGATGCTCATTCCAAATACCACGAGGAATCCAAGAAGGTCACGTGTAATATTTGCGGCAAGACGATGACCAACGGCTTCAAGGACCATTTAAGGGTGCACAATAATCTGAAGGAGTTCGAGTGCGAGCATTGCGATCACAAATTCAACACCAAGGGTGCCCTCAACAAACACGTCAAGAAGAAACATTTCGAAAAGTATAACGGTGATTAATTGTTACTTATTGCAAAGTTGATTAAATTTGTTTGTTAATAATTGCAGTTTGATTGATATTTCTTTATTATAAGGCGTTTGTTTATCAATTTTTGAATATAAATAATAAACATATGATTTTGACAGTTCTATTATTCTACTTGTCAAGTTACCTTTACCAAGGCAGTGTTGCCAGATCGCACTTTTAAAAGTTTTGTTGTACCTAAGATGGCTAATCGAAATATGAAAAATGCTAGTTAATCTTTATTCTTTACATAATTTAATACAGTTTCGAAGCGATTCAAAGTTGTTTTCTCAAGGTTTGTTTTTATAGTGCTTTTCTGTAATATTTGATCAGTAAAAATTGTAGTTAAACATTATATCTTGTGAAAAATGATTGGACGTGGCAACGCTGCAAGAAATTCAAGTGTCAACAGTGCATCCAACTTAATAATTAATAATTATTAAATTATTTAACATATTTTCAATTAAATTATTGTTGTATGTATGCTCCTAATGCATTTGGAATAATTGGAGGATTAAAATTATTTTTTTTGTTAATTTTATTAATTGAGTTATGTTCAATTGTAAGTAATTGATGAAAATAGGAGTAAATAAGTTCTAAAAAAAATGTATATTGTTTGTAAATATATGATCGAATCGTTTTAAACGTAAATGATAAGTAAAATCAATTGATTTTTCATAATTAATCATGTTGAAAATTCGAATTGGCGCGTTAGGAGTCGACGCATGCGCCTAACGTCCTACGCCTCCTACCCTAAATACCGGACATTGCAGATTGCAGCAAACAACAGTGCCAGCGTCGTCAATCGGAGTGTAGTGCGTAAAAATCGATTCCCGTCGATTTCCAGTGCCGAAAAGTGCGAGAAAAACCGTCGGAAAACCGTCCAACGCCTCGGCTTTTCCGTATGGAGAGCTCTAACTCGGAAGGCGTCGTCCTGCCGGACATTTCCGAAGCCGAACATCTCGCGAGCGAGCACGATGGCGGCGACATCGAAATCGACAACGGCGATGCCGTCGCCGACTCGAAAAAGTCACTCGTTTCCGCGGTTTCGGTGCGACATGCCGGCGTGCCCGTCACCCTGCCCGTCGGCTCGCTCATCACCAGCACCTTCAATGTCATCACCCAGGACCAGATACCGCACTTCAAGCCCATGCTGTGCGTCGACAACAGCGGCTACCTGGCCGACGGCTCCGGCGGCGAACTCAAGACCATCGTCATCCAGCAGGAGGCGGTGGCCGGCGGCGGCGGGCTGTCAACGACGCCCGGCTCGACGCCGTCGGTGGGCAGCTGGAGCGACGCCGCCAACGCCGCCGTCTTGCCCGTCAGGTGCAAGCACACCTCGGCGGAGCTGCATAAGTGTCGATTTGGCTCGGGGGGCCGCGGTAGGTGCATCAAATTGGGCAATTCTTGGTACACGCCTAGCGAATTCGAGGCCCTCTGCGGCAGGGCCTCGTCCAAAGATTGGAAAAGGAGCATTAGATTCGGCGGCAGAAGCCTGCAAACTCTCATCGACGAAGGTATTTCACTATTTACTTAACTTTCACACATTTCTTTCATCAAAATAAACTTTTGACTTTATTAAATGTCAATTTGACAGCTATTAGAAATTAATGACATATCATAGCACACTTGAATTCAATTAACAATAATTTTGTCATTCGTACCATTTACTTAATGGTTTCGTAAGTTATATTCGAATTATACCACACAATGCGTATATAGCAGAGCTATATTATATCCAGCACTTCCTACTTATCACAATATAACTATATTCGCAAGTACACTGGACTCTTACTATAAGTGCATCCATTTCATCAACCCTAACTTCACACGATTCACTACTAATCTATTAATTCTACTAAAATTTACTTTTTGTAGGAATAATCCTTCCTCACGCGACAAGTTGCACGTGCGCGGCCTGCTGCGACGACGATTCGGCCACGGGTCCGGTGAGATTGTTCACCCCGTACAAGAGGAAGCGTAGGAAAGAGAACGGGAGCATGAAGAGGCCGAACGGGGACGATAGCGACGTTCAAACGAAGGAAGAGGCCTGGCAGAATTTGGCCGAAGGTTTGGACTCGAACGATTACCAGTTGATCGATCCGATGGGTTCGTCGTTGGATCCCCAGCAGCAGATCAAAAGGCTGGAGGATATAGCGTTGCAGATCAACCGGTTGGCTTTGGAGTTTCGAAGGGGTTTGGACGATTTGAAGGAGAATGTTAGTAGACAGAGCGAGAAGTTCCAGAGGGAAAAAGACGCGGCTATATTAGCCGCGAGAGTGGAGGCGCAGGTGGCTGCGCTGCAGCCGGAAGGCGGGTCAGATTCCACTTTACAACCTTCGGTTGATGGTGAAAATCATAAAAAGGTAATGGTATTTAGACGGGAATTGATTGTTATTGAATTCTGTTTTGTTTGTAGTGCGCGAATTGTAATAGAGAAGCGTTGGCTGAGTGTTCGTTGTGCAGAAGGACGCCGTACTGTTCGACGTTTTGCCAAAGAAAGGACTGGGCTTCGCATCAAGTGGAGTGCGTCAGAGGTGTGGCTGCCGCCACTGGCGACGGGGGCCAGCAGTCGATTATGCTTATAGTGGAAAGCGCCGACCAACAATGATTTATAAAGCGGACTTTAATTTTTAAACGCCACAGGACTGTTGTATATTTGTATATAGTGTATATTTATTTCGGGATTTGATATTGTGTTTTTTTTACCATAAATTTGTAAATATTTTATATGTTTAGGTGGTACAAACATTTCGTAGAAGACTCCATATATCATATGGAATTCTGCAGTGGTTTGAAATCTTGTAAATAGATGTAATACGTTCATAAAAGTATTCTTTTATTATTGTAACGTGCGGAATTTTAAATTCACTCTAAAGATTTTGTAATTTTTATAAAACGTTATTTAGTCACTAGTAATTAGAATTTTGCTTTTTCCTTTAGGTGTTCATTATATTTATTTTTTACGTGAATATTTCCTATAAAGTCAAGGAAGCACATTAATTTAATACAGAGAAATATAATAAATTGTTTATACTTTTAACTTTTAAGAATAACGATGTCGATTTAACTTGATATTTATTAAGTTTATTTTAATTTTAATGTGATAACTATTGTGTAAAAATATTTCTAAAACATTCTAAACCCTACATAAAAATTTTGCAACTGTGATACATTTATATCAAAATGTATTTGTTAAAATTGGTTTTTGTCAATAAATATTATTTAATATTTAAAATATTTATTGTAAACTGGAAAAATACTGTTAACTAATATACTGAATAGTAACAGGACACAACTTTCATACTTGTCATTGTCATTATCAGCAGTGTCAAGGTTCCAAAGAAATAAACAAGTGATATAAGTTTTTTAAATTTTATCTAATCTTAAGTTTATAATAATTTTGTAGGTCATACAGGCAACAATACAATGTCTTTAAAACACCTAAAATACCCTTTGAATAATGGGAATTTCCTGCCAGCCATAGGGCGTAAGTAATAATAAACAATGTTATCTTCAATAATTCGAATATAAATTTCCTTAGTTGGCACTTGGTTAATTAAAGGAGATGAAAATATGTTGAACGCCATTGATATGGCTTTAGAAGCCGGTTATAGACTTTTCGGTAAGATTTAATCTATTAAAAACTCTTTTATCGAACACATTCGTTCGTAGATACTGCTACTATGTACGATAATGAAGTTGAACTGGGCAAAGCTATAAGAACACTTTTACCAAAGCACGGCTTGACCAGAAAAGACGTTTTTATTACCACAAAATTATGTAAGTTGCTCACATCTACAATCAATTCAAAATATACTTTACTAATATAATTTCCAGATCCTTCTGATCATGGAGAGAAAGCATTCGGAGCAATTAAAACTTCACTAAAAAAACTAAACTGCGAATACATTGATTTGTACTTGATACATTGGCCGGGAGTGTACGGAGTGAGCTCCAGAAGCAAAGAAAACTCAACCTTAAGAGACTTAAGCTGGCAACAAATGGTTAAAGCAGTAAATCTCGGGATGGTCAAGAACATTGGAGTTTCCAATTACACCGTCAGCCACTTGCAGGAGTTGCTGAGCAACAATCACGGTATAAAACCTGTTGTGAATCAAGTAATGCCGAATATTTGAATATGTGGCTGTATATTGGTGTGGATTGGGGTTTGTTTCAGGTTGAGTGGCATCCTTTCTGCCACCAAAAAGACTTGTATGAGTTTTGCAAGAAAGAGCGCATTCAACTGCAGGCGTATCAGTCTTTGGGTGGTGAGAAAAATAACGATTTGTTAGGCAACAAGGTGATTAAAAGCATAGCTGAGAAATTGGGGAAAAATCCTGGACAGGTAAATTGGTTTTTATAGAGCGATTTGTAGTAGTATCGGGTACTGTTTTAGGTGCTATTGAGATGGTCGGTACAACAAAATGTAGCCATTATTCCAAAATCTAAAACGAAAGAAAGAATAATCGGTAATATGGAATTAGATTTTTCTATACCGGAGGATCTTATGGTTACATTAAATACGATGAACCAAACAAAATACGATTGGGATCCAGAAACTATTTTGTAAAGCATAGAATTTTATTTACTCATTGTTACTGAAATAAAGACAACAATGTTAGTTTAAGTGATTTATTCACTTTACATACAGTTTTCTCGTCTCGCTTGGATAACAAAAAAAACCGAATTGTACAAAATATTAAACATATATAACAATTACACTATATCTAGAGTTATATTCCTATTGAGACAATCCTCGCAGAAATAACAATATAATTCCGGACAAAATAATTCGCAATAACGTCATAGTAGCTTTATTAAATCACTCAATAATGAACATTGCTCTAAAATGAATTTGGTTTGTATGGAGGCTGCAAAATAAAAAAATATTGATTTGTCGAATTCTGATGATCCTCTCACGGAGCAGACCAGGCCAATCAATCTACTCGCTAAATTTTGGTGAGAAAGTTTTGTTTCATCCACTCGTTAAATTCCTAACTTAACTGCAATAACTTAAATTTCAACACGATGTTAGTAATACGTTGTAAGCGAAAAATCTTCGTACCAAAATTTAGCAAAACCAACCAACGGATAACAAAAAGGAAAAAATTAATGTACTAAAACGGGGCCTGATTCACTACAAATCTACATGTCATCAGATGCCGTCCACGGGATCAGCCTCGTCCGCCGAACTAATATCATCACCAAATTCAATATCCTCATCGAAACCTTCCTCCACAAACGTAACCGTCTCGTTAATTCTAACCGACTCGGGGAACTCTCCGTAGGTCTTCAAATTACGGGCCTCGTCCGGCGTGTATTTCAATATTACATCGGCTTTGGCGTCTTGATAATCTCTTAAACCTATGAGGATTATATCACCTTGATTTATCCAAACCTACAATAAATAAATTTATTTTTCGATAAGTAGTAGTCGAAGAGGAATGTTTGATAATGGAGGTTTTTAGTAATGACTGCGCGTTGGGTTTGTACATATTTAGCATAATGAGATTGTAAGTGTGTATTTTAGATTTAATTGGAGGCTATCGATGATTCATACGCACCCAAACAATCGCGTTATTTTTGGCTTACCTTCTTCCGGAGTTTTCCGCGAATATGGCATAACCTTTTAACGCCATCGAAACACATCGCCTCGAGCCTTCCGTTGCCCAACATTTTCGTAACTTGTGCATATTCCTGGCCGTCTTCCTTGAATACCAATTCACGTTTTTCGTTTTCGTTTTCGTTCTTTCCCCTCCTGCGATTCTTACCTCCTTTACCTAAAACCAACGAATTCCCAATTAAAATTCGACATACGGTGCTGATTATATCGTTAATATCACAATAAATATAATTAATACAAAAAATATAAATGGATTTCAAGAAACGTCAAAAGAGTGCATGACTGCATATGCCATTTGTGTTTACAACGCACTTTGGCCTGAAAAGAGATTATCAACTTATTAAGACTTTACCTTTATTCTTAGGCATTTTGATTTATTCGCAAATGTCACTTAAATTTAGATGGATCGTTTCTAATCTGGATCATTCAATAAATCTGGAGAATAAAAAGCCAGCCCCTTGACAAGCTACAGAATGAAATGAAAGATTTATGCAAAAGCGAACCTGCGCATGACACGACTGTCTTCCGGCACTTCCGTTTTACCAAAGCACCGTTGCCAGCTCATTATTAACAATAAAATTTACCATCAGAATATTTGTTATTTCAATAAATAAACTCGCAATTAATTAATATCTGTTCATAATGTTTATATTTTTCGTAGTTTTCTTGAAAATTTAATCGATTCGTTGAAATTTTTTATGAAGATGTTGTTGATATTGGCAACGTTGGATGACGTCAGTGCTCGAGTAATTTTGCCGGCTAACGTCTTCTTTTACCGTCCGGTTGATGAAATGAATTTTATTCGTGTCAAAAATGGATTCCTTTCCTGACGTACAGGAACATGAATCCTGTGCAAAAAGGATCAAACTTGATCTCGGCGAGTCTAATATTGGTGAATTGTGCAAAGGCGAAGGATTTTCATGTTTTTCCACGACATCAACGGGGCCGATTGACATTTCTGAAGGTAAAATTTGTAAAATATGTTTGGTTGTTTAGGGAATATTTTTATTCCAATATGGCGACCAGAAACAAAGACGAGCCGTCGACGTTTTGTAGGCGTGGTACACTTGGATATCAATTTGATTTTTTTCGAATAGTTCGCTCGTTTTCGACCGGTAGGGCGGTTTTCGAAGGTTTCCCACCACGATTTTCGCTTTTATTTTAATTATATTAGGTATTCTGGATTAATAAACTTCGAAAATTTCAGTACATTTTGTGTTTTTATTTACCTGTATTCAAGGTCGATCGTGACGAAATAGACGAACTCTTATCAACTAAAATGTTAGCTTGTTATTCATAATTTTGCCGCCCAAGGAGTATGTTCTAAACTCGAATAACAAATTTCGATGGATGCTTTTTTGATTTTCGTTCTTCCCTCGGCTCGAGCATGCGCACTATTTACCACGATTAGAGGGAAATTCAAATTTTTTCAAACAATGTTCAAAATAATCGATCAATTAAAAAAAAATATCTGAATTAGTTCTGTAATGTTTCAAATTAATTTGAGCAGTGTTTATAATGGAATAGTCTTTCCAAAATCAATTGAATAATCTATAAATTCCCCTTGAATAAGATTGCTCTCTTTTTGGGGTAGGTATTATTTTATTATTGAATTTAATAAATATAAACTATACTCATCAAAATAGTCCAGGGGACAAAGTAATTAATGGGCAATTAATATGAAATTGTGAAAAACAAAATAAAATTGTCGTTTTCTACAAAGTGAGTATAAAAAATTGGAAAATGTGATGTCCCCTAGACTATTTTGATGTGTGTATTTTCAATATTGAATTGACTTTGGAATCCCTATAAATGAATCATTCTATTTGTCCCCAAGAACAATATCAATTCGAACTGAACTTTCCATTGTTCTATTAGTTAATTACAGGCATTATTGCTTATTAAATAAATGTAATTAGTAATAAATAATTAGCACAAATCGGCGTTTAATTGTTTATCGACGAAACAAACGTACCTAATCTTTATAATTACACGAGCAACGTTAATTTAGAAATATCTTTCCATACGTTTATGAAAAACATGCAGCTTACCTCGGCAATTTTCCGTTCACTCCGCACGCGGCCGCATCGCGAATAAAGAAATTCGCTTCAGATTAGCGAGCGTTTGCAAAACAAACTGATAAGGTCGATAAAGCATACCCAACGCGCTGGAAGTTCGTACGAGTTTCGCTCGCCATACCGCCGTTTATCAATCGCCCTCACACCAGCCGTATGCATCTTCTTCTGGCAGGTATATCGGCCGACTGCGACTCCGGCTACGGGGCCTCCAACCTGGAGAGCGTGCCGACGCCCGTGCACCACGTCCTGGAGGGCGCCTCCGAGCCCTTCCTGCGCGACCAGCCGGACACCTCGCAGGACAGCCTCGAGGAGATCGACGACGACAACGCCTCCACCGTCAGCGAGCTCAGCGGCCTCTCCGAGCTCTCCGGGCAGGACTGGAAACCCATGGCCGGCAGCATGATCTGGGTAAGCTATTTCCATTGTTTGCTGTGGAGTTGTTGTTGTAATTGTGTTTTTTAACTTGCAGATCCAGCAGCAGATGGCTAAAGGTATAAACCCGAGGGATATACTGGCTGAATTGGGAGTGGATGGTGATCAGATACCCAATTACGTGAACGATATAACGATATGGAAGTTGATTATAAACATGCTATCGGAACCTCCTCGTAGGAATAAGCTGAGGCATGTGAATACCTTGGACGATGTAGCGCGATTAATGAAAGGTAGATTCATAACAGATGCTGTTTGGGAGCTTATTTAATACGAAATTTGTTCGTTAGGTGCACAGAATATAATAGTATTAACGGGAGCCGGCGTATCTGTATCCTGCGGCATCCCGGACTTCCGATCGAGGGACGGCATTTATTCCAGACTGGCGATAGATTTCCCGAATCTGCCCGATCCCCAAGCCATGTTCGACATCAGCTTCTTCAGCCAGGACCCCCGGCCGTTCTTCAAATTCGCCAGAGACATCTACCCCGGCAAATTCCAACCCAGCCCTTGCCACAGGTAAACCTCCACTAACTCATCCTCTAGTAACCGCACTAAACAAACCCTCTATGCAGGTTCATCAAGTTGTTGGAGAAGCACAAGAAGCTGCTGCGCAATTACACGCAGAACATCGACACGTTGGAGAAGGAGGCGAACATCGAGAGGGTGATCGAGTGCCACGGGTCGTTCGCCACTGCCACGTGCACCAAGTGCAATCGCAAAGTGACCTGCGACAAGATCAGGGACATCGTGCTGGCGCAGAAGATACCGCTGTGCGAGGCCTGCCATCGCGGCGAGGACAGCTCCGTGTCTACCGATGATGTGAAATTCAACGGGGATACGACTGATTATAGGGAATTGGTCGCTTCAGGTGTGATTGTTATAGATTTGTGCTCCACCCGGTATATTGCAATTGTCTTGTTTTTAGGTATAATGAAGCCGGATATCGTCTTCTTCGGCGAAGGTCTTCCGGATACCTTCCACGAGGCAATGACTGAGGATAAGTCGGTGTGTGATCTGTTGTTAGTCATCGGTAGTTCGTTGAAAGTGCGACCGGTGGCGCTGATACCCAGCAGTTTACCAGCCCACGTGCCCCAGATACTCATCAACAGGGAGCCCCTGTCCCACTGTCGCTTCGACGTCGAGTTACTCGGCGATTGCGACGTTATCATCAATCATTTGTGTCGATTGTAAGCGCCTATAACCCCTTACATTGTTTGTTATAACACGCATTTGTGTTTGTAGATTAGGAAATAAATGGGAGGAAGGTATCTACTCGCCGCAGCTGCTGCGCCAGGCCGACACGCTGCTGCCGCTGGAGGAGCCGCCGCCCTTGGACCAGTTCAGGGAGCCCGAGATGGATCCGTGCACGTGCCAGGCGGGCTGCGGCGACTACGCGGCCGCTCTGTCGCGGCCGGAGTGCACGTGTTTCAACTACAAGTCGATCGGCAAGGAGCGGCACATGAGCATCGATTCGGCGAAGGATTCGGGCATCGGGGAGAATTCGAATTTCACCGATAAGTACGACGAGTCGGACGAAAACGGGGAGGAGAAGAGCAGCAGTTTTTGCTTGGAGATCGCCAACGAACCCTCCACGTCGATGACCATCAATAAGGTGTCGGCGTCGGAGGGGTACAGGAAGAATTCGTCGGATTTGCGGGGGTATTGGGAGCCCAAGGTCAAGAAGAGCTTAGCCGAAAGGTTGGTCTATTACTCTGAGTGATTGCAGTTAACTTCTTCGGTATACTAAACGATGTATGTTTTTTTGTTGTTGCAGATTACCAACTAATACTTTCCACCTGGTGCCGCCCAGCAGGTACATCTTCCCCGGAGCGGAGGTTTACTACGATCCGGACGAGAAGTTGCATTACGAAGGGATATCCTCGAATTCGGATTCGGAGAGCGATTGCGAGTTGGGTAATCGGATCGAGTCGTAGTTCATTTTCTTCGTTGTTTTCTTAGTTTTAGGAGTTTCATTGTTGTTATTTTTATAGATATTTATGAACAACGGGGTCATAAATGCGCTCATGGTGTCTTGTTATTGTTGGTCTTTTTGTTTTTTTTTACGTACGCGAGATCCTTTTTGCGAAGGAAATGGTTTCTTTTGCGAATCGTTGATGCGCACATTTTTCGAAAGTTTAGAGATGTATATTCAATTGCAGGTTTGTATTTCTCGATTTTTCGGTACTTTATTGCTCATCCAAATTCAGAGTTGTTTATTTGCCCTTTTAATCAAGATGTATACATTTCTATTCTTTTATTGTATTTGTACTATGGGTCTTTTATGATTTTTTTTATTGTTTTACTGTTAACATTTAGCGGCTGTTCTATCTGGTTTTTGTTTATTGAAACATTTACTTGTTTAGTTTATCGAAATTATGTATAGAAACAAATTGTAAATTTTACGATTGATCTCTATGAAGTAAATTATTTTATAATTACGCCTCGGTGCAATTCAAAGTCGAGGTGAATATTTGTTTCCTTAATTTTTTTATGAGTGAGTCGTGTACTTGTTTTGAATAATGACTGATTATTTATTTAAATGTTTGTATGTCAGTGATGCAGTACCTTATTTTTTATATTAGATTTATTATCATCTTCGTTGTTTTTTTTTTCATCTACTTTGCGTAAATTCATGCAAATGCTTCCAGTTCGTTCGGGGTGAATAGAGAAGGAAGCCTCGAAAATAGACTGATTGAATCCATTTTCAATTGAAAAAAGTACTAAAAACGATCTTTCCTATCCAAAAACACCCTCTAGTTAGACTCCCTTCGATGCAGAACGTAAGAAATATTAAAATTAGTTCCTCCTAAATTGTACATTTTACGTTGAAGGGTGAGAAAAATCACTCGAGTTGGCATTTATTTATCTTTTCTTAAAAAATATGGAAGCTCTGGTCAATTATTAAATAAAATTGATGTTCGTAGCGTAAGGAATATAATGTAAAAAATAATTTTAAATGTAAAGATATGTTGAAAATTGGCTGTGGGTCAGATTTGACGAAATGGCTTTTTGGAAAATCGAACTCATAGTCTAGCGAAAGGTGATACAGGTATATATTTATTTTTAATTATTTTTTATAACATAGCATTTAAATATTCATGGATTGTAGCAACATAAAAGGAATGTTTGGTATGTTGTTCATCATACATGTTTGAGTACAATGCACGTTTAAATCACTGTATAAATTGTTGATAGAAATTGATATTAAATATCTTGTATATTACTAAATACTAATTTTGTTTGTAACCCTAAAAAAACGACTACCAAACTGATTTCTTATTATTTGTGTACCATGTTTAAAATTTCAACTTAACCAAAACGAGAACTTAATATTTGTCCTACTATTGGCTATTTGTTGAATATTTGTATTTAATGTAAATCTCTTAGATTAGGTGAAATAGATACTAAGGTTATTATTTTTGTATGATTATTTATTTAGATGTCGGCCTCATTTCCTTTTCATTTTAAAAAATTAATTTTTTGATATTATCAATAACTCTATACTTCTATTTTGTAATGATTTTTTTATTTTTTTTTTGTGTGTAAATATATCCAACGGTTATAAAGCAATAAACTTGTTTCATACTATTTGTTTCTTCTAAACCATAGGATAGAAAATTAAATAAAACAAAGAATATCAGAGTACATTTTTATTCTTGAATTGAATATATCAACAAAACTTCGGATTCATTATAAAAATAAATACGGCAAATAAATTACTGCACAGAATTATTCTATTTAAAAAACTATTTTCCCGAACGCCAGTCCTACTGAAGAAAAATAGTTCCTTATTTTGTTCTAAGATTAAATTTGTATTTACTAAAATAATTTTATCTCGTATCATTTTTAATAATGACTAAAAAAACACATTAATAATATTCTATTCTAAAATTATCTTTACAAATAGTGCAACATTCTTTAAACTTTTTTTGTTCTAATCTATGCCACTTGCAAAACATGTCTCTCTCCTCATACAATCGATAGATATAAAAAAATACATAATACAAAAAGAAAAATCGAGTACAATTCAAAATTATGTACAGCGTACAGCTAAAATAAGGAATAAGTTCGTTTTGTACAGATAACGAGTTAGCGGTGTGAAATTTCAATTCCATTCAATGAATAACAAAGGTAATTAAAAACTGCAATATGTAATTCAACAAGCATCAGAATTAAAAGCAAACGAAACCCATTCTATATTTTGTCTGTCACACTATTAAATATATCTCCTATGAAATAAAATACGACACCACCGTCCGTTCGATAAGATTTTGGTCAGTAAATCGTGTGTAACATTTCTCCCTCGTCTAAAACTCAGCGAAGGACCTAAATCGGGGCGATTCTCGACTAACTAGCAACCGATACTAGACTCATTGCGCCTCGGTACAAAAAAATTCGCTCTAGGTAAATCATTGCAATTATTATCTACATGAATTCGGGTTACCCTCAATCTTGCTCTGCGGCATTTCTCCGTGCCAATCTTTCTGCACGAGTCGTCGCTTCAGAATCTACAAAAACAAATTAAAAGAGCGTCACATTTCGACGGAACATTCCAAATTTAAAAGCAATCGACGTCTAAAAAAAAAGAGGAACCGCTATATAAATTATTGTTAGTTTGGACCAATCGATTGCAAAATTCGTAAGCTTCACATTGCCCACGAATTTCGTTTCTGTTATAAAACTTACAGTAACATAAATCCATAATTCGAGTTAATTATAATTTATAGGATTGCGAATCAATTGTTAGATGTTATAAACAAAAATACCAAGCAAAAATTGAGTTTCGATTATTGTTTCGAATTGTAACGGAAGGAAAACAGGCGTTAGGTGAAGGTGCAAATAAAAACAAAAACTCGTTTTGTTACTGAGAATATATAAATATCAAAACTAATTTTCTTATAAACCTATTGAACATTTCAAAAATGTAAAAATTTCTACGTGTGACTTGAGTATACAATCATATAAAAAAATCGACATAAGTATTTACAAAATAAACAGCATACTTTTTAACTTTTTAAACCCTGTAAAATTAATCAACACTGATTTTTGTTTCTTAATACTTTGGAACAGAATGTTTAAACCAAATAAATCTACAACTAATAAATATCTAGTATGTTTCAATTAAATTTTTACGATTAAATTTCAATAAACCCAATACATTTTTAAAGTAATATACATAATAAGACGTTACAAAAATATAACATTTTGTTTATTTTATCCGAATGAGAAACTATTTGGTTAGCATCATGTGTGTGCTTTGTAGCAAAAAACGATGTGTGCAAAACGAAAGAAGCCAACTCAACCAGTGAAAAACTACCAAAAAACAATGGACGATCTATACCGGATTTCTCATTATATCATTTCAAAATATCTAATTTTTTCTAAGACGATGTAACTCGGATGAGAAGTGATAATTACATTAAAAATAATATAATGAAAGACTCGGCTCGAGGTAAAGCACATTTTTTGTTATATTATTTCACCCTTTTCTCTACATCCGTAAATCACTATCAAAGTTTTTTGGTTGTTCCATCGAGCGTTTATTCGAAAAACATCAACTTTTAACCAGTAAATAAAACCGTTACTTTCCCTATTTTACAATAACATCTGCATCGTTCTAAAAGTCGACATTCCCCATAAAATGTTACACACACACACAAAAACAATACCCAAAACGAGGAAAATTACCTACTTTTACTAGTACCAGGCGTGCTCTTCTCCTCTTTACCGTTCGTCGACGACGCCTTCGCCGGCTGCGGTATAATCGTGATCTCATCGTTGATCTTCAACGGCTTCAGCTGATCGACGGCCGACGATTTCGTCGACGACGCCCCCGACGACGACGCCCCGCCGCCCTTTTTGTCCATCACCCTCTTCGCCACCACGCTGTGGGCCGAATACACGTGGTTCTCGAATTGCTTGTACATACCGAACGTCGCCGTGCACACGGTGCATTTGTACGACAGATGCGCCGGCTTCAGCGTCATGTTGTGGTCCCGAGCCACGTGGTTCAGCAACTTCCATTGGTACACCTGCGAACAAATTACATTCGTGTAAATAGAGAGACACGCTGTATACTAGCGGAAACGTACCCTTCCGCAAACGGGGCACCTTCCTGAATCCTTGCTCTTGTTAGCGGCGTCCTGCATGCTGGAAGTAACCAGCCCGTGCGATCCCAGCAAGTGCCTTTCCAGTCCCTGATCGGTGAAGAACCGAAACTGGCACTTCTGGCAATTCAACGGCGGCCTGTTGTAGATCATCTTCGGATGGATTTTGATCTTGTGTATCCATTGCATGTGGTTGCGCAGCTGCTCCAAGTCCTTGATGTAGCCGTCGCAAATCTCGCAGATGACGAACGAGTTCTTGGAGCTGGTGTCGCCCGGCTTGGCGCCGCCGCTCGTCGACACCGGCGTCACCGTGGCGGTGGTGCCGCGAGGGAGCGGCGTTATGGATATGCTCGGTTGTTGGGATGGTTTCTTCGACGAGTTGGATTGGTTCTGGAAGAATTTCACAAATTTTTATAAGCTTACATTTCTCTTATTTCGATCTGAAGAGACACGCGAGGCGTGCCAATGATTTATTCATTAAATACAGGGTGTTTCACTCGATGATACGATACTATAGTTTATGCAAACTTAATCTGCTTTATGTGTTTATTTTTAATGATACTCATCGTTGTGACACGTCCTATATAGAAGAGTTTATTTAATTAAAAATGAAACAGTCTGCAATGTAAAATAAATACAAATCGTTAGTTGGATACCAACAAAACATCAATAGCTACATTAATTAACAAAGCCCAAAAATACCGTTTTGTTAGATTCTTCATCTCGCCTAAATAAAGCGAAAAAAATAATAATAAACTGACAATTATCACCCTACAACAATCCTGAACAAAATTTTTGCGCATTCGATTAGAATTCGTAAAGCTACTGCAACAAAGCGCAAAACAAGCCAAAAACAGGAACGTTTAAAAACGCTAACTGTACACAGTAAAGTTTTCAAACAACCCTGTGCAGTTTGACAATTATTACATCGAACATTAATCCAGGCAAAAAATCGAAATTCGTCAATTCGTCTTCAACATCATTTACCTGAAGGGCCACCGATGTGCTAGAGGCGGAAGACATGTTGGGGAGAAAGACGTGGCCGGGGTTACCAAGCCGACCGCTTATCTCTTGTCCTCCCACCACCTAACACGCACATGGAGAAAAGAAAGTCAAACAATAACTGCCACACAATCATTAAACGACATTTTTTACCCGCTATACAACCATTAGCAATACAATGAAAACGTGGAAATTTAATCTCCACGCGCTTTAAAATAATACCCGTACCTGGAACACTTGACTTCCGCTTAATTGATAGTTAGTCGACACCAGTACGGAACCACCTCCGGCAACAGCCTGCTGTTTGTACAACAATCCAGGAGGTCGCACCAAAGCGCCTTGGGGCTTCAGGTTTAGGTTTGTCGCACCTAACGTAGGCCTACCTCGTCCCCTACAAACACAATTACGCGGTTAATAAAATAATCGAGTACAAATCGAGGTTACATCGTACCGATTTAAGGCGTTTTGAGTACTTTGCAATTGCATTTTAGACAGAAACTGGTACTGCGTGGTCTTCGACATGGCTTGATAGGCGGCTGCGGTTGCGTTAAGGCCCTGTTGTCGCATTTTAGGCACTCTCGGTATTTTGGCGGGCGGCTCCCAGTCGATGGGCGGCTCTAGGTTCCTTTCAGGCTTGAATTTCCTCATACAAGTGACCAAATGTCGCGAAAGTTTACCTACAAACAACACTATTGTATCTAGCACACTACTAAATAGTGTATTTAAGTGTTAATTTACCTTTCTGGTTGTCCTCGAAGGGGCAATTGGGGCACTGGTGGAAGGCGGGCGCCCTCTCCAAATGCCCTTTGACGGCGTGTTCGGCCTCCATGTGGAACAAAATGTCGTGCGGGCTGCGCACTTCATACGGACAAAAATTGCACTTGTACACGAAATTCTTCATGTGCGGCGTTTCCAAGTGATAGGACATGGCCAGCGAGGATTCGGTCTTGAAATTGCAAAATTCGCACTTCTTCAGCACCGTCTTGAAGTGGCCGTTGTTCTCCTTGGAGTACTCCAGGTTCTTCACCAGCGATTTGATCGTCTTCTCCGTCTCGGGATTGGAGCCGCCTTCCCTGTTGTGCTTGCGTTTCTGCTGCTTCAGCAGGTCCGTTTGCACGAACTCCTGCACGAAGTTCAAGCCGATGTTAATGAAGAATTTGCCTAGGGGACTGTCGAAATACGAGTAGGGTTTCGTACTGTCCGCGTCTTTCTTCGAGTCCGGTATGTAGTTAGGATCACTTTTATCCTAAAAACAACAAACATTAACAACACTCGATTATTACACACTCAAAAATCTTTTACTAACATCTATTTTAATCTTATCATCAACACTTTCGACGTCGTCGTCATCATCATCATCGTCGTCGTCGTCGACTTCCATTTTATTGTCACTCTTCTTTTTACCTTTATCCTTCGTTTGCTTTTCTATTTCTTTAACAAAGTCTTTAAAGTCTTTCATGGGGGGTTTTTCGTACACGTAGGGTACTATGAACGAGGGGGCTTCGACCACAAACATGTCATCTGTCAACGTAGGCAGTAACGGTGTGGTCATGGTGGGAGTAATGGTGGCAGGGGAGAGCTTCGGTTGGGGCGCCGTCGAAGAGAGGGTAGTGGAATTGACGGGTATGGGGGTGATGGTGGCCCTCATGTTAGGTGGGTAAATACCCTGCGCGGGTAGGGCCATGGGCAGGACCGTTTGGTAGTTGCTCGAGGATATCGAATTGGATTTACTATTTACAGGGACGGGACCGCGACCTGACAATATAGAATTAGTATCGATTATCACCAACGTCGGCTCCTTTTTACCCTGCACCGAATTGCTCGATTTCGAGGCTATTTCTACTAGTTTTTTCGTGTCGTTCACCACTATCGCGGCGGTTTTCGACGACGGCTGCTTGGGCTTCTCGACGTGCGGTATCCTTTCGACCGTGATCGAATCGTTGCAGGCCAAAGGATCCTGCGGCAGGACTTCTTCGACGTCGGATTCCTCTTCTACGGATACGGATTGCAGACGGGCGGCAGCGGCGACCGCGGAGGAGATAGCGGCCAATTTTCTTCGCTTGTCGTCGGCTTCGCTATCGTCTTTATCACATTCCACGTACGATCTGCTTTTGTTCAGATTTCGAGAACTTCGCCTGCAAATATTCACGATTATTTAGTGTAATTAACTATGTAGTTTATGATTGCTTACCTAGGTGTTATGATTACTTTAGCATCTTTACTAGTTTCTTTTTTTTCGGGTGTAGCTAAGTCTATTACGTCGTCGGTGCCGTTTTCTTTAGGATTGTCAGCATCTACGATCATTACATCGCCTTCGTCGTCGTCCTCGTCGCCGCCTGAATCGTTCAATTCTATTGGAACGCTATTACTAATTTTATTACTTTTGCTATTATCATCATTGTCGTTATCCTCTTCCTCTTCGTCCTCGTCGTCGGATTCGATTTCGTGGATTTCGACGATTTTATCTTTACCCGAACCATCGTCCAGTTTCTTAGAAGACTTCTCCGAGCAATCGGTGCTTTGTTGGCTGGTTTCGTCGTTAATAGACTTCGAATTATCGTCTTCGTCTACAGTTCTGGATTCGTTATCGGTTCGGTCTTCGCTGGCTTTCGTCTCCTGGCTGCTTTCGTCTAAGTTCTCCTCTGGCTCATCGTTATTTACAGAGTTTTCGTTACTTTCTATACGGTCCTCGATGTTATCCGAGGGTTCTTCGCTGTGCTCCGATGGCTGCTCCTGCTCTTCGGAATGATTCGTGGCGTCTTCGGCACGATTTTCAACGCTATCCTCAGTTTCTTTATCGTCTTTGGTATCAACGTCGTTTTCATCGGTATCCATTGGCTCGCAAACGTTCGGTTTTTTGTGGTTTTCCTCGCTCTCAGGGGCTTCTTCTGCCGCTTCATCGTTCGATAAATCACCATTTGTAATTATATTGCCTAAAACGAGCGTTCGATTAGAAAGTGGGCGGTTTACGGAGGTGGTTTGTGGTTGCTTACCTTCGTCTTTGGAGACCATATCCTCGACTTCCCCCATTTCTGCTACAGCTGCCATAGCCAGTTTGTCAGAACTGTCAAAAAAGGGCAAATAAACATGTTAAAACTTGTATTGGAACAGAAGTACGTATTTTAAGAAATGTTTTATCTAATTAGTGAATTGGAAATAGTGAATACAATTATCTGGGAAGATGTTGAATGGGATAATGCATAAGTTTAATAGAAATATTGAAGTGTTTTTATAAAAATACAGGAAAAAATATATCGAATTTGTCACGGGTGATTAAGAACAAGGATTAATTTGAAGGAAAAGTTAGGTGAATATAAAGAATGTTAATAAGTAAGTCGAGATGTTTATTTTATTCATAAAAAAGGGGTGAGAATGTTTTAAATATAAAATAAATCTCTACAAAAGATTCTATCAGTGAATTGATCGTAAAATGCAAACGATTGTATACGAATAAAAAATTATGATTCACGTTAGGTGCAAAAAAAGTTCAAACGGCCAATCACAGGAAATATGACTGGAATAAATGCCAGACAGACCAAAACAAAATGTTTTTGTATCATTTTTGAAATAACGCAAATTGCTCACGGCGAATCCCAATAAGTAACCGAAAATTCGGAGGAATTATCGAGGAAAAAACCTAACCTAAAAAGATTGTTAATGTTGGCGAAATAATTTTTTAGGCCATTCGTTTTCTAATGATTCACCTTGAAATGTCAAATTTAAATGACGACTACACTTTTAGTTTTCATTAAAAACCATTGGGGCATGTTCGCGAATTATTAGGAATTAATATTATTTGATTGCAAAAATGTAAACAAAACCTCAAAATAGAGTGCGAATGTGTTGGAATAAAAAGTAGAAAAAAAAATCGAGTCGCGAATTCTAGGAACCCAAATGGAAAGGTAAATTCTAAAATCCCAGTACCCCACCACTGGTTTGGACTGTGGGACTGTGAGCGAAAAGATAACAAAATTTACCGTACTCCCAACGCCACTGGAGCATAGAAAAATCCTCCGTCGCACGTTTGCTAGGTTAAACGCCCCATTTTCTCCAACGATTTTAACGAAACCGCATCGAATTCATCGCTAAATTCACCTCAAACAGTTTAATTTTCTAAAATTCCCGCCACGGCACATGGGATTTCACTCGAAAGAAAGAGAACATCTGCACCGCCAATAGAACTCTGTGACAATACAATCGTCGTAAATACCCGAACAAGACTCTCAACCCGCGATATTTAAAACCGTCGACACTCGCTGGCGACGAAATCACGCCGACAATCTATCGCGAATCGTTCCTTCTGAATAATTACGATCGGGCGTAATTGGGATGAAAAAATCGGGAGGTAATCCGAACGCACGTCGCTAACCCCCAGCAAACCCAGCACTAAACTGCCAATATGGCGTCTAACGGTACGTCACGTGACCCAAAATAGTGACGTCGACTCTCCATCCCACAGTTTCTTAAAATTTTTCCTCAACGTAAGCTCCAACACAATTTTACAACAATTCAGAAAATTTATCGATTTCGCGGCCGTGCCGCACTCGAATTTTCCTCGCCATATTGTACAAAAAAAAAATACATTGACAACCACCTGTCAATTTTCCATCAAAAAAAATTTATTCAAAATAATTAATTATCTTAATAATTATCCGACGCGTATTAAATACACACGAAAATAAATCATCTATATGGATATGATAGCGATAAAAGCGCAAATTTATCAAAAAACGATTCGTATATGGAAATTTCGAAAAATCGCAGTTGGCGCCTCAACACGTCAATTTTTTATTTATTATTTTTTTCGTCATATAGACAGGATTTCTCGATGATTAATACAATTCGTCCAGTATGGGGGAAATATAGCAATCATAAGGAGGCTAACAGCTCTTGCTTGCAGCACACACACCGCACCCGGCAAAAAACAACCTACAGCCGACTCCCCCTCGGAGCGAAGAATGGTTTCGCCCGAACCTCATTTTGTTCATGTATAAACTCTGTATCTAGTAACTTTTTCCCAACGCCTACTTTTGATGCTCAAATGCTTTTGCTTCCATAGAAACTCAATTTTTTTATTACGAAAAAATAAACATATATACAGGGTGATCAAAATAATGGCATCAAAGATTATTTCAATTTATTGTATTATAAGGTGTTGAGTAAATAAAATGCGCTCGGATTGGAGTAAAACCGGAATAAAACAAACAGCTGTTGGAATAAGTGTAAAGAGCATTGGAATAAAAGTGAGAACAAAACCAATGCAAAATGCAATAAAGGAAGGGAAACTTCCAGTGGTTAACCAAAATCGGCAGATTAAGCAATAAAAATAGATATGAATTTGGTCGATTATGAGCAATTTGGAACATACAGGAAACTTTCACTTTAATATATACAGAGTGTTTCCGCATAAAATGGATTTTTTTTTGCATTTTTTTATATTACATACCTAATCAATTGCCTCTAATACACTATTTTAATTCTATATATGATTCAAACACCCTGTATATACATTAAATAGTTTATTGCAAAAAAAATAAGCATTTGTTTTGTACAAGAATTATACTCGACATTTTTGATTTCTCAATAAATACACATAAAAGAAAAAACCCTAAAGAAGGTTTTTATAATGCGTTCGGTTAGGTAAGTGTTTCATAATTTCGTTTTATTATAAATTTGCCTTCGCTTTTATGGGGTTGAAAATGAAAATCAATACTCTCCTATCGGGTACTTACCAACGTCGTATTACAAAGTGGTATGCGAAAATTTTCTGCACGAGTTCGTTTCGGAAAAATAAAAAAACCAAACATTGCGCTTTAAATTGTACAGATTTCATGAAACGTCGAAGGAACCAAAGTTGACTCATTATTCCTACATAAATTTTAGTTTTTTTTAAGTCAAAAATTATTTGGAACTGTCACAATTAAAATGGATTTTAACATTGACATTGACAATTGGCAATAAAAAATTAAGCTAACGGCCAACTGAGAAATTTTATGAAATTACCCACAAGAATTTCATCGCGATAAAATCACCGGAAAAGCTACGTAAAAAAAGTTTTCCAATTTGATGAGACAATTACGATTAGATAAGTGGGGTAATAATTATTAAATTTCTAATTCATTATTTATAAATAATACACCTATTAGGCGGAAGGACTCGTAATTATGTAAGTAATAAATAAAGTAATTGTTCAATTGTGTAAATCAATAGGTAAATAAGTTGTGTAATTTAATAAATAAATGAAGAACGGAAAAACTTACTTTATTCAATTATCGTCGTCTTCGTCTTCCTCAAAAGACAACAATTTCTTGTTTTTTATCTTTTTTTGCGACTTTTTTTCGATTTTTGATTTGTCTCCTGTTTTCTCCTTTTTAGGAGCTTTGAATACAATTCGAGCACTCAAATCAGCCGGAGCCTCCTCGATTTCTGAATAAAAAAAAAAAAACAAAAATTACGTAAGTAAAAAATAAGTTTTCAAAAAAAATATATTTTTTTTGTTATTTCTCAGTAACCGACTAAAAATACTCTTATGTATAATAACGATTTTTTTTTTGTTCGGGAAATAATTTTTTTTATCCAGAGAGCTAAATATAAAAAAAATCTTAACTAAATTATCGACTTTTATTAAAAATGGCGGCCGAAGAAAATTTTATCTGCTGGCCTCCAGTCAGAAGCAAAATACCGTTCCGTATAATAGGCGAAACCATTTTCGTCGAAAAGGGGAGTAAACTGCCTTTCCAAAGTCTTACAACTCTCCACAATCACGTGCTCCTCCGTAACGTCGCCTTTCCTTCTAACGACGGCCGTCGCGCGTAAGTCCGTCTCTGTTCACTTAAACGGCGCGACGTGCGGAAAAATCCATCCGGAATCGCGGCTGGCCGATTATTTGCATCGAAAATCGATCGATAACGATTCCGAATTATATCCAAAACGACCGTAGCTGGCGAAATAATCCCGCAAATCGAATTTTTTGAGGAAAAATACGACCGAAACCGGTGCGCTTTTCCCGCAAAAATCAAATTGAACGAATTCGCGCGGCTCTCAACGCGCATGCGCCGACCGGAAACGCCCGAACGAAACGCAATCTGACGACTTTGACGTCTGATTTTGACAGATGACAAAATTTAGAATGGATAAAATTGATAAAAAAACGCATAAAATCCCGAATATGGTAACAAACCGTTCGTTTTTATTACTATTAGCGCATAGTATGAGGTATTTAAAACTTGTGTATACAGTAATAACAATATTGCTTACCTTTTTTTAACCTATCTTCTTCGACTTTGGCTTCCTCAGCAGTTAAATCGCCTCGGTTTAAAACAACAACGGTGGGTAGCTCGTCGTCTTTATCCTCTAAATCTTCACGGGATACTTCTCCGTAATCTTCTCGCTATATCAATCACACCGATTTATTAGAAAAACGCATCCAGCCAAAGGAACATAACCTACTTTCGTGTCCACGGTCGGCCCTTCTTGATAGCCAGCTTCCTTTTTCAGCTTCTTGAGAAAACTAGGTTCGTCCGGCTTTATGAAAGCGACATGCCTTTTAGACATTGCTTCATAAATGTAGATGTGCCGATAGAAATACGTTTTTTTTTTGTTTTATTTTCGAAAAACCGAACAAGCTGTGACGCAGTAGGGCCACAACAACAAACTGGAGCTCGGATTTTTCCTCCAGGCCTTGTTGCCGGATGGCACTCCATTTTAATTCAAAATCCGAGCATAATTTTTATCCGTCGTTAATCGATAACGATAAACCACAGGAACTTCGATTATACGTCGAGGATGCGCCTTCGATCGTTGGATTCGCTGCGATTTGATAAGTATTGCCAAATTTTGAGTCTAGTGGGTATTTCGTATTAGAAAATTGTAGACGGCGCGAAAATTAGGAGACTTGGCAACCGTGTAAAGTGGACTCCAATTTTTTCTCCACGGCACTCGCGATTCCAACAGCTTTTCTACTTCCATCTATCCCATTTGGTTTTTCCCACCGTGTCCGCTCATGAAAAAGTTTTCGACGTGTAAAAAAAAGAAAAAGTACTTCTGTGACCTCATAACTAGCCGCACAAACAACTCGTCAAATCGTTATGTAAACTACTTTTTTTTTTGAAAAAATATTTTTGCAAATTATTTTTTACATGAGCTCTTCAAATGGCACAGATATAGAGCTTGCTAGTTGTATTAAACATTCCTTTTGAACACCTACAAAAAATCGGTCTAATTCTATGAATTAATTATTACCCTTGTTAATATAAATGTGTCTGGAACGAGAAAAATTGCTCATGAGATTTTCATTCAATTTTGTGAATAATTTTGAACTTTTTAAGAAATTTGTAATAAGTGTTGCCTAGCTAAAAAATAAATTCATGGATTGGCTTGCCATCTTTAGGTGGCCGTTTGAATTAAATTAACTATTACAGTTATCTGTATTACCGACCAACTGTCAACGTGTATTGACGTGTCAAGTTTTCATTTGACATTTTTGACATTTCAATGTTTTTTTAATAAGAAAAAGAAACACACCGGTTTTGTACAATTTAGGAATATTTAGGAAACAATTTTGTAAAAAATGGTAATATTTAAATCGTATAATTAATGTTTAATAATATGTAACATTTTATCATGTGTTTTTGTAGGTTGATTCAGCTAAACTATCACGTTACGTTTCTCCTGTAAACCCCGGCGTATTCCCCCATTTAACGATAGTTTTACTGGGAATAGGAGTATTTTTCACGGCATGGTTCTTCGTGTACGAAGTAACGAGCACTAAGAAAACGAGGAGCCTCAAGAAGGAACTCCTAGTGGCATTGGTAGCATCGATATTTTCAGGTTTCGGTGTACTGTTTTTGTTATTATCAGTAGGAATATACGTTTAGTATTTTAAGAAAAACAATTGTATTTTCCACAAGACTTACTTTTCTTATTACAAATGTTTATTATTAATATATAATTTTATGAATTGGTGCTTTAAATTCTTCCTTTTCCTTTGTGCTACGTGTTGTGTTTGTATTCAACGACTTGTCCTAGTTATGTTCGTTTCCATAGAAACCTTCGATTGAAACTGGTTTATTACATTGCAAATGATACATGGAAATTGGTTTAACCAAAAATGCAATTGAAATTTCTACAAACTGTTCTAGAGGCTCAGGTAAATAAACGTTTCGCATACACATCGTATTCTGTAATATTGTCTTAGCAGGACGGTGAGAACAAAATATCGGGTATTTGCTGGTCGCCGAACAACCAAAAACTAGCCGTAGCCACTTCAGATCGGCAGGTCCTGCTCTTCGACGAAAAGGGCGAGAAAAAGGACAAATTCTCCACCAAACCGTACGACCCCGAAGCCGGCAAGAAATCCTACATCATCACCGGCATCGCCTTCAGTCCTGACTCCACCAAAATAGCCATAGCCCAAAGCGATTGCATCGTCTACGTGTACAAAATCGGCGAGAAATGGGGCGAAAAGAAGGTACAACAATCGCTCGAGTTTAACCGTTTATCATAAATTAAATCACCGTAGGCGATATGCAACAAGTTCCCTCAATCATCTCCCGTTACTACCATCATATGGCTGCAATCTGGCCCTATAATATGCGGTCTAGTCGATGGTAAAGTCAGAGCTTTGCAAACCAAATCGAACAAATCCCAAAGCCTCTTCGCATCAGACAGCCTTGTGGTTTCCCTAGCCCCAAACCCCAAAGGCACCGGGTTCCTATCAGGCCATGTAGATGGTAACGTAATAAGGTATGCAAATCCCAAATCAACAGTATTAAATTACAAAATACATTAAACTTGTCTGTATAGGTTTTACATAACAAGTGACCACGGTGAAGACGAGGCTCAGGGCAGGATAGTGGTGCATTCGGTACCACCGTACGCTCTAGCATGGCCCCAGGGCCACATATTCGTGGGGGGCTGCGACAAGAGGGTCTCTGTATTCAACAATCACGGGAAACTAGTTAAAAATTTCGATTACAGCAAAGACGCCGCTGAACACGATTTTACATTGGCCACTTGCAGCCCCAGTGGGCAGGTGAGTTTCGCTAATATAACCTGTACTTCTCTAAAGTGCTTCTCTTTAAGGCTGTAGCCATTGGTTCCTTCAGCCGCCTCAGATTGTACAACTGGAACACCAGGAAGTCCTCTTGGGAAGAAACGGCCCCTAAAGAACTTGCCAATTTCTACACCATTACAGCTCTAGCCTGGAAACGAGATGGTTCCAAAGTCACCTGCGGAGGTCTCTGCGGAGCAGTGTTTATGTTCGAATCAGGTAGAATCTAATGCTCCTACAACAGATACATTTATTATAAGATATTTGTTTTAGTGTTGAAGCGTACTGTATGGAAAGATAAATTCGAAATAACATACGTGGGGCCCAGCCAAGTGCTGGTGAAGCCTCTGGATGTCAACGAAAGGGGAGTAATTTTGAGATCACAATACGGTGGAGAGATCGAAGATGTGAAAATTATGGGCAAAGATTGCTATTTGGTGGCCAGGACTGAAGAAACGTTGCTCGTCGCTGATTTAGTTAGGAATCTTCTCAGTGAGGTAAATCTACAAGGCATTACTGATAATCATATGCTGTTAACCAGCTAACCTACTCTTGATAATGTGAGAGGTTAAACTGGTTGCCTACCCAACTGGTGCAAGAGAAGAGGTCTTGTATAACTGTATAATCCTGCATAACTCCTTTTAAACAAGGAATTTCTGAGCAAAGTAAACATATTGAAACATCTACAAGCCGTTTCTGATAATCATTCAGTTAATCTGCTCCTGTTTATCTGATTGTGAGAGTCAAATGGGTTGCCTACCCAGCTGGTGCAAGAGGAGAGCACTTGTACAACCGAAAATACATATTTCGACAATAAATATAGCTAGATTAATGCTGTTTACAGGTACCTTGGAACAATACGGGCCACCACGAGAAATTCTACTTCGAAAACCCCACCGTATGCCTGGTGTTCAACGCCGGTGAACTCACTTTGATCGAGTACGGGGACAACGATGTGTTGTGTTCGGTGCGAACGGAGTTCGCCAATCCTCATCTGATCAGCGTGAGACTAAACGAACGCCAGCAAGCCACGGATAACAAAAAATTGGTTTATTTGCTCGATTTGAAGACCGCCTGCGTGGTGGACCTGGTCAACGGGTACATGATGTCCCAGATCGGCCACGACTCCAAAATCGACTGGCTGGAGCTCAACGAAATCGGCTCGAAATTGCTCTTCAGAGACAAAAAACAGAGGTACAACTATCAACCACACAGAGGCGTATAAATTCTTAATATTCTCTTTTTAGGCTGGTGCTGTTTGATCTCTCCACGCAAGTGAAACAAACCATTTTCACTGGTGTTAGCTTCGTGCAATGGGTGGAAAGCAGCGATGTAGCTGTAGCTCAAGCTGGTAACACTTTGGCCATTTGGTATAACATAGATTTACCAGAAAACCCCACGCTTACCATGGTCAAAGGCGATGTAATAGACGTTGTTAGGAACAACGGTAAAACCGAAGCAATCTGCGTCGATGGCAACAACACTTTTAATTTAGAACTAGACGAAGGACTAGTAGAGTTTGGTACAATTACTAACAAATACAATAAAATACTCATATGTAGAGACATTATGCTTGTAGGTACAGCTTTGAACAACAACGATTACAACAGAGCGGTGTTGTTCCTGGAAAGCATGAGCAATGGTTGCGAGGCAGAGGCGATGTGGCACACCCTGTATCTCATTGCAATGAAGCAACAGAACCTGTGGCTGGCAGAACGTTGCAGCACAGCTCTCAAGGAAGTGGCCACTGCGTACTTCCTGCACGAAACGCTGCAAGAGGCTCGAAAGTACGAGGAAAAGTACGAAGAGAATCCGAACAATTCGCCGGAAGTGTGGGCCAGATTGTCCATTTTAGTAGGAGACTTGAGCACGGCGGAAAATATTTATTTAGAGCAGGGTAGCATCGAGAAAGCTTTGGAGATGTATAAAAAGCTGCACAAATGGGATGAAGCTATAAGGTTGTAAACGTAAATAGTAATTTTACTAGTTAATGATGTAATTGTGGATCAGATTGGCCGATCAACGGAACTACGAGCACGCGAAGGACCTCAAGGAGGAACATGTGGCGCTGTTGATGCAAAGCGGCCAGTACGAGAAGGTCGGGCAGCTGTTGGAGGGCGAAGGCAAGCACGAGGAAGCCTTGAACATGTATTTAAAGTCCAACAAATTGCTGAGGATACCCAATTTGCTCAACAAACAACCGCGATTGCTCGACGATCACGCTGCTATAGCTGGCGTATTGAAGAACCTCATCAAACAGGAGCTGTTTGAGCCGGCCGCTGAGATTTACGAGAAACTCGACAAGCCCGATTTGGCCATGGAATGCTACAGAAAAGGTTTGTTGATAATACATCTACATATCAATAATTATTTGTGTTTTGTGCAGGTAAAGTCTGGAACAAAGCGCTGGATTTGGCGAGAAGCGTGAGTCCGGATAAAGTGGTTCAATTGGAGGAGGAATGGGGCGACAGTTTGGTGGACACCAAGCAAATGGACGCTGCAATAAGCCACTACATCGAAGCCGGCTGCACCATCAAAGCTCTAAACGCGGCAGTGGCTGCGAGGCAATGGAAAAAGGCCGTGCACATCATCAAAGTAATCGACGATGCCGATACTGTTCGAAAATACTACGAGATCATCGCCAATCATTTCGCTAGCGTCAAGGTTTGGGTACATTATTACACAGTAAATATCTACTAATGGATACCGTTTCAGGAATTCACCACAGCGGAAAAGCTCTACTCAGCTTGCGGGATGTATAAGGAAGCTGTGGACATGTACAACGAAGCTGGCCAGTGGGAGAAAGCTCACGCTATAGCCTCCAGATATTTGGACAATGAAGAGGTTTCAGACATGTATTTGAAGCACGCCGAGGAACTGGAAGAAGCTGGGAAGTACCGCGAAGCCGAGAAGCTCTACTTGCAAATCGACAATCCCGATTTAGCTATAGCTATGTACAAGCGAGTGGAGCAATACGATCACATGGTAAATACAATCCTATGAATTGCATATACAGTACTTATTCTGGGTAATTGCGTAGGTGAGATTGGTGGAAAAGTACCATCCGAGCCTACTGGAAACCACCCACGTGCACCTCGGCCAGCAGCTGGAGTCCCAGGGGAAGTACCGAGCCGCAGAAGTCCATTATCTGGCCGTGAACGAATGGAAGGCGGCCATGAACATGTACAGGAACCTCGGCATGTGGGAGGAGGCCTACAGGGTGGCCAAACAAAACGGCGGCGCCAACGCGGCCAATCAGGTGGCCTTCCTGTGGGCTAGAACGTTACACATTGATTCCGCTATAAAGCTGCTGAATAAATACGGGGTACTCGAGCAGAGTATTAACTACGCCTGCGAGACGTACCAGTTTGATTTTGCGTTTCAACTCGCTAAGAATCTTCCTAATAAGGTTGTTTGTGAAGGTTTCTTTGACGCTATTTTACGTGCCATAATGCGTTTTGTAGATAGACGAGGTGCATTTGAAGTACGCTATGGCTCTAGAAGATGACGGTAAATACCAAGAAGCCGAGTCCGAGTTTATACAAGCCAACAAACCCAAAGAAGCTGTATTGATGTACGTACATGCCCAGAATTGGATCAACGCTTTGAGAATAGCCGAGAAGCACGCGCCGGAATGCGTACCGGAGGTACTCCAAGCCCAAGCGGCGCAATGCTTCAAAGACAAGCAGTACTCCGAGTTCGAGGTGCTGCTACTTAGAGCGCAAGCGCCCGAACTCATCGTTCAGAAATACAAAACCGAAGGTACCCCAGCAGCGAATTTACTCCAGTTAAAGCTCACGCAAGTACCGTTGTTCCAGATATGTGGATAGACGCGCTGCGCGTGTGCAAGGACTACCTCCCGCACCTCTACCCGTCGGTGCAGGCGGAGTACAGCAGCTCCCATCACCACCAGATGACGGACTCCAGCATCGAGACGCTGCTCTCCAGGGCGAACGAGTGGGCGCTGGCCGGCCAGCACAAGCAGGCCGTGGACTGCCTCCTGCAGGTGCACAACGGCATCACCGAGCCCTCCATAGTGAAGCGGGCTCTCCTGCGGGCCGCCGACATGACCAACAAGTTCCTCTTCGGCGACGAGGCCGTGGAGGTGGTGAAGGCTCTGGGGCCGCGGCTGGTGGAGCTGGGGGAGCACCACGTGGCGGCGCAGCTGTACGTCAGCGTGGAGATGATGAAGGAGGCCATCGACGCCTTCGTGGTGGCTGAGGAATGGGGTAAAGCGAGGAAGATCGCCAAGGAATTGGATCCGGCGTTCGAGAGCTATGTAGAAGGGAAGTATAAGGATAGGTTGTTGAAGAAGGGGGATGTGGAGCAGTTGGCTGATGTTGGTGAGTTAAATTAGCATCTATATAGCTGTTAATAACGTGTAGATTTCTTAGATATTATCGGAGCTTTGGATCTTCTGGCCGAGCAAGGCCAATGGACGAGGTGTATTGAGAAAGCGAAGTCTCACAGCGCGCCCATATTGCACAAATATGTGGCTCTATACGCTGCGAAATTGCTCAAAGATCGCTTCGTTGCTGAAGCTCTAAATCTCTACTACACGTACGGAGCACCAGCCATGCCACAGAACTTTAACATTTACAATCACATCGCCACCGAGCTGTTTGGGGCCAACGACATGGCCGAGCCGGAGTCCTACGGCGTTTGGGAGCAGCTCAGACAAGTGCTTTTGGAGATTGTATAAACACTCAATTTAATTAACACTTAATTAATTTATTGTTGCTTTTAGAACGATGGTTTGGAAGTGGCCGTTAACGTTAACGCTGATACCAAAGTGCATTTTAGAAAGCTCTTGTTAATTGCGCATTATTTCGCTCTAAGAACAGCTTGCAGGCAAGTTCCTTCGTTGAAGTCTATCGGTGTTAAAATTAGTACAGCTTTATTGAGATACACGGACATCATACCAGCTGATAAAGCCTATTATGAAGCAGGTACGCAGCGCTTTAAAGTTGCTACAAAAATTTGCAAACAACACAATGGTCTGTTGTAGGTAAAGATTTGAAGGAAGATGGTAGGCTTTCTGAAGCTTTCATCTTTCTGAACCACTATTTGGACTTGTGCGAAGCTATCGAAGAGGAGGAAGGGCAGTTGGTGGATCATTCTGATCTTATACAAACCGATTTTCCCTCGAATATTCCTCTGCCGCGTCAGCTTTATTTATTGGATGATCCAAGGGAGCATGATAACATAAAGGAGTGGGTGCTGGCGATTAGTATGGATCAAAAAATAGACCAAGTACGGTGAATTAATGTAGTATTAGAATGAAATTAAGTATGTATGTTTTTAGACTTTACCTGTGGATGATAGGCAGTTGTACGAATCCTCTTTGCAATCTGGAGATTCGCCTTGTTTGGTAACTGGTTATCCGGTGAGAAACCAACCGGTTAATTTCGCTAAAACTAATTTACAAGCGAATAAAGATGCTTGGAATAAGTTGAATATGGGGGCCAAAATGTCGCCGGATTCCAACGTTGCCAGTGCTATATCTTTCATCGTGAAATGGTGTGGACCTCCGAACTAAGATTAATGTTATATTTAATAAAGTGTTTAAGGGTTTTGATGTAGTTTACAATAAGTTCATAACGATTCGAATTTAGAAACGAATGTAATTTAATTCTGATACAATTCTAGCAATCGTGCTGCTATATTTCAGATATACAACAAAAATGAAAATAAATCAAATATTAAAACTTAAATTAAAATCACATTTTCGATATTTTTCATATTCGTGTACGATACCGAGATAAACTTTACAATTCGGGCTTAACTGACAATGCATTTACATTGCGATATACTTAAATAAAGAATACTTTTTTTTTTTCGAAGTTGAACTAACCGCAATGATTTAAGCTTATTTTAGACGATGCAATTTCTTTGCCAACTCAAATCGTCCGAGTAAATAAATTTGTTTTCATATTATTATATATAAAATTGTGTCATCTAAAAGAAACGTTCAATTTAAATCGGCCACAATTATAAGCATATTATTTAGAGTGCCTGGCCATGTAATTTCATATTCATACTATCTAACTCGTCTCTACATTAACAAAGAACAGAGAAAACAGTTCAGATACGAAAGCACTAAACATAAAACAAGTTTACTAATTTACAGAAACCAATTCCAAGCAAATTAGTTAAAACAATATATTGAACCGATAACTAAATAATAAAAACTTAGTTGTAATCATTCATTTAAACAATATAATATATCCTCCATGATTATTGCATAAATAAGTGTTCGGCGGATGGCAAAGGCGCTAAACCATCCGTTACGTTCGGCAGTTGAGTTAAATCTGGTAAGTTACGTATGTGGTTGTGCAATTCAGTTCTCACATTATACACTTTTATTAATTTCTCTTGATACTCCTTAAACAAAACAACACAATACATATCACTTATTAACGATTATATGCCAGTGTTTACCTCGCAGTTGCGTTCAGCTTGAGCTAATAATTCTTCTTGCACGTGCAAAAAATCCCTCATCATAACGGAAACTTTCTTCCTATGCTCCATTTCTAATACTAATCTATTATTGTATTGAGTTAACAAATGAACGGCTTCCCCAACTTGAGCACTCAACTTCTCAGCTGCATCTTTATCTGAAAAACATACGAATTGTACAAAATTGATATTAAAATGCAGCTATTTACCTTCAATTTTGGATATCAGTGATACTTCCGATACTTCCCTAGGCAACTTGGCTATTCTCTCTCGCACAATCTCATCGGACGATGCAATGTTCACTTCTAAATCTTGAATGGCCCTGATCAGTTCTTCCGGTTCCGGAGGATCCCCAGCGGGCGTGTGAGGACTTAGCTGTATGTGAGTCTCGATGGAGCCATCGGAGTTCTGCAATTATTACATGTTAATTTAAGCGGTTTACGTGGAAGTTTGTGTTGGTATACTTCTACGATTTTTTCAGTCTCGGATTTTTTTCTCCCCCTTTCTTTCACTTTAGCTTTCTTATTTGGCGGTTCGTTACCTAAAACTGGCGTTGTAAATGAAGAGGAAAGTCGTGACTTAATAAATAAATTTAAATATCAATCTTCCTACCTAAGGCTCTTTGGAATTCGCTAATTAGAACGCTGTCGTAGATGCCTCTGTCATTCCAAATGGTCAGTAATCTATCTAAATTGTTTTTCGTTTTTTCGTCGCATTTCGACATGTTCTCGAAGGCTTTCTTCAGGTGCAAACTGAACTCTTGACCGTATTCGGGCCCCTTTTTCTTACTGTTTTGAATTACATCATTAGCAAGGTACATGAACGTTAATTTCTTAGCATCTTTAGCTGCAACAATTTTAATCGTTAGAACGAACACATTGCTATAAGCACGAGCGTTACCTTTAATTAACTCCCTAATCCATATTTTAGCGACGGTGCTGTAGTGTTTCCTATGATGGATCAACCAGAGGCTCAACGTTTGAATACTTTGGGATGAATTGTTCAGTTCGCTTAACTTTTTTATGAAGGCATTTTCTGTGAAACCTCCCGCCATCGTTCCAGTCACTAAATATGCGCCACTATTCAACAGCGAGACAACCAAACTGACCTCAATATTTTCTTGTAAATATAACCACAAATACTTGCGACGATTTACTGAGTAATAAAATAAAATATGGAGTTTTCCAGTAATTCCTGGTAACATTTGACATTTTTAGGGGAATTGTGGATGATGTTGGCAACATTTAAAAGTTTTTAATCACAAATTCTAAAGTTTAGTTCTTATATTTCGCTTTTATATTATCAATTATTAATTGCTTATTATTCAACAATCTTTTAATGATGAAATTAAAATATTTTTTCACTTTATCGCCAAACCGAACGCACCATCATGACCGAACGCAGCCCCATTTTACTACGACAACTGACAAGTGATTTACCGATTCGCCATGTTGCCAATTCCGCAAGGATTTTGATTTACATTTTGTCAGATATTTAGATAAAAAAGATAAGATTTCTAATCAAAATCGCGAGCCGAAATTAGATATTAGCCGATTACATTGCAATGCGACGAACCTCCCAGTGCCAGCAGCTTAAATAATTGTCTAAACCGACGTTTCTTCCGTTCATCACCGCACCCAGTGCTATGACTGATGCCTTTTGTTACAGGAAGTGGTAATTAATATGCATAAAATTTATTCAAACGTATTAACAATGAAATCGAATCGGTCGAACGTTCGCAAACGGAACGGAACAGTTACTATTTGATAATGGTCCATTTTCGGTTACAGAACCAGTGAATTTACTAGCGTATCCTGTCCGCATTTTATAATCATGGATGAAGGAACTTTGAACGATTTGTTAGAGTGCTCAGTGTGCTTAGAACGATTAGACACCTCCAGCAAAGTACTCCCGTGCCAGCACACGTTCTGCAAGAAGTGCTTGGAAGATATCGTTCAAACGAACAAGGAATTAAGGTGCCCCGAATGTCGGGTGCTAGTTCTCTGCAAAGTAGACGATTTACCTCCTAACGTGCTGCTGATGCGGATATTAGAAGGTATCAAGAATTGCGGGAATCCCCTGCCGAAAAGGACCCACCGGCCCGCTCGAAGTCCCATCGTTCTACCAGCATCGATCGCACAGCCAACTCCGCTGCATACTGCCCACGGCACTCCTGATCACAGGGTTAATTCGAACAAGCAACAGACCCATTTGCTACCTCATCAAGCGTACGCTAAGGCCATTTACGATTACACCTCTAAAGAGGCAGGGTAAGTGGTTGGAAACGAGTCGTATTACAGAAATTGATCAGTCGGTAGGGTACTTATCGCAATAAATTTTGATAAGGATCAAATAGTTGACAGATATTAGTGGCTATAAATACGCGAAATCTGAATACAATGGGCTGCAATAATGCTAGGAAAATTACTGCTGGAAGATTAATTTTAACACCAGCGATTTGTTGCTATTTTTATTTATCGATAACTCGTTTTACTCATTTAATCGAACTGAAATTTTCAGCGATCTAAGCTTCAAAAGGGGAGAATTCATAATATTAAAGCGAAGAATCGACAGCAATTGGTATCAAGGCGAGTGCAATGGGAAACAAGGCGTATTCCCCTTATCCTACGTACAGGTAACACCTAAATTTAACCGCAACGTCTGCTATAATCACGCGCCTTTTACTGCTTAGGTTATGACGCCAATACCCAGCCATATACCGCAATGCAAAGCTTTGTACGACTTCCGAATGGCCAACGACGAAGAAGAGGGCTGTTTGTCCTTCAACAAAGGGGACATCATCAACGTCATCAGACGAGTCGACGAGAACTGGGCCGAAGGGAAATTGAACGGTCGAATCGGCATATTCCCACTAGCTTTCGTCGAATTGAACAATCTAGCCAGATCCCTAATGAAACTCTCCACTAAGTAAATTTATTACAAATCGCAAAAAACGTTGAGTAATTCGATTAATTCGTTAGCGCTCAACCCGGCCCGTCTCGCCTGGCGCCACCCACGCCCACATCGGAGGACACCTCGCCGCTCATACCTACCGATCACACCAGGAACATCATCCCCCATCACGTCCACCAGCCGCCTCTGATACCCGCCACCAGGGCCCCCGCTTCCAATCAACAACACGCTCCATTAGCCGCCTCCGATTCCAGCTCCACGCTCAGCTCGGGCACTTCGGGCGGTACTTCCAACATGTCTTCTGCGAACGGTTCTTCCGATAACACTTCCAGCTCGAGCAGCCCCTCTCCCTCTTCGCCGGCCTCGCCGCCCAGGAACCAGCTACCTAAGGGCTCCATGAAGTAAGTCGTATGCACCCTATATATTGTGGAATGTGTATGTATTAATGTAATTTTTAGTCGACCGGATCTGCTGGGTACTGCCAAAGCGGGGTCGCAGCGTTCGCCCCAAAGCCAATCGGTGTGTTCTTCCGAAGCCCATCTGAAGCCCCATCAGCAATCTAAAGAGAAACGGCACAGTTTCACCGGCTTGGCCACGCAGCATCCTCATTCTAATCAAAATAGACATTCGGCTGAGATAACGGACAGTCAATCGTTGGCTTCGAGTAACTCGAGAAGGAACGGTACATCTGCGGATGTGCAGCTACCGGCGACTTACGTCGCTTTGTATCCCTACAAACCGCAGAAAGCTGACGAATTGGAGTTGAAGAAAGGTGGAATTTATATGGTTACAGAAATGTAATGTACACACGCATTTATTAAGTAGATATTTCGATTGATGTTGTTGTAGTTGCCAAGACGGCTGGTACAAAGGCACGTCGAACCGCACCCAGAAGAGCGGGGTGTTCCCGGGGAACTACGTGACGGCGGCCCGGGGGGCCCATCACCCGAAGGACGATTCGAAGTTGCCGGTGAGTTTCGCGCGTGGCGGCAAGGGTGCGCCGGGCACGCAGCATGCGGCTTCCGCTAATCCGCCCGAGTTGCCGCCGAGGGCGTCGAGTCCCTCCGGCAACAGCGCTTTCTCGAGCAGCTGGCACGGCGCACAGCAGGACCCGGCTTCGCCGGCCATCGGGCGCAGCAGCAGCGCCATCATGCCCGGCGGCATGCAGGCGGCCGGCGGGAAGGCCTGCGATAAGGTAGGTAGATGGTTCGTTGCGGTGGTTGTTTCGATGGGGTTGTTGGTTTATTATCGGTGGGATGATATCGGGGAGCAAATGGGGTTGAGCTAAATTTGCGTATTTAATAAACGTGATTTATGGAAATATTGTTGATTATTCGTTGCAGATCATTCGTACGTATTATATTGAGTGATTGTAGTACACTACATCTCACAATGCAGCTTACTTGTTTTGCTTTTATATTTTAGGCACTAAATACATAAAATTTTATCCATTTAAAGAGTGCTGTTTGTTGTTTGTATTTGTAAATATTAATTTTTTAACAATACTAATTCGTATGCGAAACACCGGATGATATATTAATAAATTCCCATCGATTATAATTATTGTTATATAAAAATATATGCGTGTATTAGCCGAAGGAACGTAAAGAAAAAGGGACCGTTAGCCTAATGAAACGTCTGGCGAGCATGAAACGATCGAAATCGCCGCCTCCCAATGCCTATTCCATGGATAATCCAGTTTTCGAAGACTCTAGCGTTCAACCGGCGAAATCTTCTGCTACGCCCGTCCACGTCAGGTACATAATTTCAAGTGCTCCAGCTCTCCTGCATGTTATTTATGTTATTAGTACATTTCTATTGAGTTTCGGTGTTTAAGTTTCGCGCTTCTATGCATGATATTCTCTTCCGAATGCTAGATACAATTGAATAAATAGCATGAGGTGTGAAATGTGTGCATATAGTTTATGCAAAACTATATGTCGTTATATTTAATCGTGACGTACAACTAAGTTTGTTTTGCGTAAACTATATGCGTATTTTCGTCACTATTACTATATTTTTCCGCATACAAATTCGTTGTGATATCGCAATAATTCGCCTACTAACAGTTTAATGAATGTACGGCTTACCTCTAACGTATCAATGGTTAAAAATGTTTGTGAGTGTTTGCATTTAGGTCGGGATCGTGTCCGAGTCAGCTGCTTCAGATCCAACCGAACGACCAACACCGTATTCTCGGATCCACATCGCAACGCCACAAACACAAAGAACGCCCAACCATACTCACTCACAATCCCAGGTGTGTTTTTTGCACAATTTTATTAATAAATATCGCATGCTTAAGGTCTAATCTGTGTGTATATTGTCGAGTGATTGATTGTTCGCTTTATTTGTGCGGAACATTGCTCGATTTTTTGGGTCCTCGTCCTCTTGTCCTCCATCCATCATCCTCCCTAATTTAACTCCATACTCCAAGATTTGCTCTACTCCATCTGACCCATTAACGCCCTCTTTCGAGCACAATTGGGATGGGATAATCGGGCGATTGTTGATGATATTAGTGATGAACTTGGGCTGTTTTGCGCAGCATTGGCCAGCGGAACGGCGAGAAGGTGCCGGCGGGAGGTTCCGGAGTGGGGGCCAGTCCGGACGTGCAGCGCCACCGGAAGTCGAATTCGCTGGACGCGGGGCACCGGCAGGCGAAGGGCGCGGGGCAAACGGTGCGCGAGAGGTTCCGGTGCATCGCGCCCTACCCGCCCAACAGCGAGTTCGAGCTGGAGCTGCAGGTGAACGATATCATCTACGTGCACAAGAAGCGGGAGGACGGGTGGTACAAGGGGACGCAGCAGAGGACCGGCAAAACGGGGTTGTTCCCGTCTAGTTTCGTGGAGAGTTATTGATTAGTTTGAAGGGGAATGTTGTGATTGTTAATTGGTAAAAATTCGCTGAAGATAGTGCTAGAAAACTGTCTTAATTTTCTTAATCCTGAGAGGAGTGCCTTTGAATTTTTGCATTGTATTATAAAATCAAAGGAGGGTTCAGTAAACTTTTTAATTTCTGTAAAAGTTCCTTCGTTTTTTGGGGTACTTATTACTTGTTTTATATTTATTTACATACCGAATGTATTTAAAAAAAAAGCCAATATCTATTTTGGTGATTTACTTATTTATCTAATTAACTTACAATTTAATGTAACGATAATTTTATATACTTTATAACAAAATAGTTAAATACAACGTATAGAATATTATAGGTATTAAATTTAGGTAAATATTTTGGTACTGATTTCTTTATAATAAAACGAAACTCTTTTTAAAAACTCAGTATGAGCAACTAATTTTTTAATGTATAAATAACAGATAACTAATCTTGTAATGCAAATTTCATGGAATTAGTATTAAATTTAATCCTATTATTTATACAATTAAACTTACAAAACTATATAAAAATAATTCTTTAATTTGAACTTTATTTGTTGTAGTATTTTCTTAGTTTTTCTAGACTATTTTATGTCAATTGGTGCAGCATATTTATTACTGAGAATATTGATTTTTTTTAATATTTTATCTGTTAAAATTTATCAAATGTACCTCTTCTATATAATCTGTTTTTAAATTAAATATTTCGTGTGTACATTTGGAATTTCTGTTGACTCTACGGCATATCATTCATGTAATTGGGAATGTTTAAATTATAGTAAAAGTTAAATTATACACTGACTGATACACCTTTTTAGCTAAAATTCTTCATGTAAATATTTTGTATAAGTTTTTCTAATAAAGTATTAAACTATTATAATTAATGCATAAGATTGTTTTACGGAACTTTAATAAATTAATTTAACGGTGTTTTATTTATTCTTGCTGTGAAATACATACTACTATTTTTGCGCTATATTCATTTTTATTGTGTATCTTCTCCCAGTTACATGGCCTGTTGCTATTGTGTATCTAATGTTAGATTAATTTGAAGTGAAGAATGAATAGTTGCTGATAAGCCATTAAGATAAGTCTACATTGTGCCTTTTGTGTAATCGAGATTGCAGTCACAATTTGAAGTTAAAAAAAGAAGATTTGTACAAACGAACGCAGCTAAATTGAAACAGAACGCAAGCGCGCACGCGCGGCATGTCAAACAAGACACACCGCTCACCGCGAAAGTGGAAAACAAACTTCATTTACTCAGTTTGAGAGAATACGTGTTTTGGTAAGGACGCTACGATGGATTTTAATTTAAAAATCGGTGATTTAGTATGGTAAGAAAATCGCTAAACCGCTAAACTCGCACTAACGACTCTCACGAATATTTCGATGTGTTTCAGGGCGAAAATGGGCTCTTTTTCGGACTGGCCAGCTCGTGTAAGTATTTCTGCCGCGGCTCATTCAATCCAACCGTTACCTCTCGCGCGGTGCGCGCGTCTTCCTAAACTAACCTATTTGTTTATTTTGATTTACAGATTGTCCAACCCGGCCCGGATACCCCGACCAAACCGGGCACCAGGGAATGCCAATGGGTGTATTTCTTCGGCAGCAGGAATTAGTAAGTACTTAAAACTCGCCCATTTCATCACCATATCTTAAGGGCCAATTCAATGCCCACTTGATTATTACGAATGCTAAAGGATAATTCGATTTCTGATCGTTTCTACAGCGCCTGGATAGTCAACAGCAAGATCAAGCCTTACGTAGAGTTCAAAGAGCAGTTCTCCAAATCGAATAAAACCTCACAATTTAAGAAAGCAATAAGCGAGATCGAGGACTTCATTCGAAATCAAGGTGTAAGTACAACAGCCATTTTTAATACTAATTAGTTGACTAATACTGCTAAATTTCATGTAAAGTATTGGCTAATAATTGTTCGATGTATTAGATTTTAAAATAAATATAATATCGTGATGTACGTTACAATAAGAATTGAGAAAAAGTGGACAAACGATTGTATATATTTTGGCATTTTTTGTATTAAGTTTATCAAGCTAGAAAATCTAGTAGGTATTAAGGATTCTACTATAGTCTATTCATACATGAGGCATCCTTGCAAAATCAATACAGGGTGAACCATCCAAGTAATATTAAATTATCGTGTGCACACAATTTCTGTTTTCAATTCGGCCAATTGTTTGATTTATTACTCCGCCTCATTTATGAATGGACTATAACCTGTATTATAGTACAATTTTTTACTTTACAAAAATTCGTTGAATTTTTAGGAAGATCCGAACTACTCTCTCCAGCATGATGTTAGTAACGAAGTCGAAGAAGATCCGGAGAAGAGTTACGAGAAAGGTTCCGACAAAGGTTCCGAGAAAAATTCCAATAAGAAGTCTCCGAAAAAAACCAAAAAGGTACCTTCAACTTATTTTTTTTTTTATATTTTCTTTGGGTATTTGTGCGAATCGAAATTATTTGCATTATCTTAAAATAAGGGAATTCATTTAATGTACAAAGTAATTGTGACATTTACTATGGTGTTTGAGCGCGCTCTTTCTGCGATAAAATGTATTACTACTAAATGCTTTCATTTAAAAAAACTATTGAAAATTTCAAACAAACCAACTGTTCTCAAGTTTCCTGTTTATTTGACAAAAATTCAACTTCCTGTTTCGATTATACTCGATTTAACTGATGTGCAAAGTTCTTCATAAAAATAATACATGTAACATTAATATTAAGCAAGATGGCCACTCATTTTAGACACACATCGAATGGTCTCTTACTAGCTAGCATAATGTTACAAATTATGAGTTTGAAACATTTACAATACTAATTTTCAATAATTTTATTCTATACTTGCTGTATTCTTACCCATTTACTTACTTGATTATTCGAAATTTCGAATCTATCCGAATAAAACCAGTTTAATAGAAATTTCGGCGTTTATTCGACAAATGTACCAACATTTTGGTTTTATTTGCTTACTAGTAATTTCCTTTTTTCAGTTAACAAACGCGCTGAAAGTTTCAAAATCTATATTTAATAAAGGATCTCCTAGTGAGGTAAATAGAGAGGAAACCGTTTAATTTTCGGTCCCCGTTTATTCTACTTAGAAATGCATGTTATTATTATTAATTTTGGTATTTGGGATTAGGACTAAATGATTTTTCTTACAACTAAAATTTTTAATTATCACAAACAAAAATCCCCTAAAATGCATGATAATAAATTCGTTTATGCTTCTTCATTGTGCTTTTTAAACTAAAATTTATTATCTTTCATTTTTTTATACGGTGTGGTGTGTCTTTGAAAACCGCATGGTAAACTTTTTACTTTATTTTTCAACTTTTATATTATAGTCTATTCATAAACGAGGCGGAGTAATAATGTTCACGATTTAATATTACTTTTATTGTTCACCATGTATCGCTTTTGCAATGGTGCAGCCTCATTTATGAATAGACTATAGTCATATAAAAAAATCGATTCTAATTAATCGTAAAGAACAAAAAAAGTAACCCATACGGTTCCAATTTAATCGAAATATATTCACACAAAAAAAACATTAGATGGGGTTAACAAGAAGATAAAAATGAATGCAAAAAAATAGTAAATATGTACCCGTACTTCCCCCAATCATCGGGCTACACCTAAATCGGTTCTCGTTTTGTTGCAGGCCGCTCCGGTGAAGAGGCAAAACTCCGACGCCGGCTCTGTGAGGAATTCATCGTCCCGTGCCACGAAAAAACCGAGAACGTCCTCGGGCTTCGAAGAGAACGGCTTCGTCGATTCGACCGGCCAATCCGTGGGCAAATCCTCCAGCTTCGGCATAAGCCTGGAGATCCTGAACCGGCCATCGATCATAGACGAACCCGTAAGATCTGCGCTGCCTCATTTATTAATTTATATACATAGATTGGTACGGGAGTAATTGTTGTGTTGGTTTCGTTTGCAGGAAGTATCCTCGGTGAATTTGAACTCCAATTCGGAACTGTTGAATACGAAGAACATCACGGCGTCGAGGAAGAAGTTCGGGTTCATCGGATTGGGTACGATCGGCAGCGGCATCGTCAAGAATCTGATCAATTCCGGGCACAAAGTCAACCTGTTCAACAGGACTTCGGAGAAGGTATGTCGAATTTTTTTTATATAGAAAACTCGATGCGCTGGGTTCTTGCGAAAGACTCTTAAAGTTTATCCGTTCTTAAAAGACAATGACGTAACGAGGTAGCCCGTTGCAACGTTGCCGGGTTGTAATTTCTGATCATTATTATGTTTACTATTATTGTTTGGAAATTGAAAGTTCTAAAACAGGAATATGCATTGGCATTGGGGAAATGTTGAACTGTGCAGAAATAACTGGAAATGACGTAATTGTCTTTTAAGAACTTTATTTAAATTCGGGATAATTTAACAACATTGCGTTAAAAACGTACATAAATGATTCGGATTTGAACGAAGGAAAAAATGTTTGGTTTATTTCTTACTTTATAAAGATTAAGGTTGGGTTCACACACTGAAATTTTTCAATATTATCACCAATATCGTTTTCGATTAATTAAATTCTTCGGTTTATCGACGTTTCGATCGTTATCTGTATCTAGTTCTCATTGCAATGCAATTGGGTTTCTTTGATAATGTTTATCAGTAATTCGAACGGCACTTGAATCTTATATTAACTTGCCAATTTAGGAGTCCTTTCGCGATAGATTCGGTGAATTTATGTCCTTGTGCAATTAATTTCTGACAAGTGTTTTGTCGATTTTAACCATAAAGTTTTCCACATAACTCAGATAAACTGCATGTTTGCGATTCGCAACGTGCCATCGTAGTTAATCATTGGAAATATTTTCGAAAAAAAAGACAGTAAGTCAATGATTCTTACACGTTTTTATTAATCGAATGACATAACAGTTTATAATAATCACATTTACAAGGAGTACAACAAAGATTTCGTTTAAAAAATAGTCATTTACTTTCGATTTTACAACCCTCAAGTACATTGTGTGTGACCTCCCGTAGTTCATCTTCAACCGTTGACCGTTCAAAAGTCGAGTGGAGTACAACTGTTATTATATAAAAAGTTTGGGAATAATGTGGCTCTACTTATACCGGATCAAATGAAATTGATCAGCGCCGAAATTGATCCTAATTACGAAAAAGAAAAAAACGAAACGTAACATTTCTACTACCTACATCCTAATAGTTTTTGAAAAGGACCCATTACCTAATTTCAAATTACCTAATACGGAAGCGTAAACCTAGGAAATTACAAACTACATACCGACTTTTCGATGGAGAAAACAATCCTGTTAAATTCCAAGTCGATTTAACAAGACTCTAACGAACGTAAATCGTTGTAAAAGGCGAATTTAAGTACAAATCACAAGAAACGATAATTCAGGAATACGCGTCTGTAAAAAAATTATTCAGTCTTTGCATGAAATGACTAGTCACCGCACTAAAATAACAAAAAAAACGTCAACCAAAAGCGTCCCCGATTACCTACTCGTTTTTTTTTTGTTTGGCAAAAATTAACAAAAGCTCCACAGCTTCTAAGAGATTGGCACTATAGTGAGGCGGGTTCCTACATAACGCAATGACGGTTTGTATGTGTATCACAGCCGATTCGAAATTCCTCTACAGCGACGTCTCGCGCTGCATCTCCCGGTGCACGATGGGCAGCACCTGGTTGCGCAGCTCCTGGTGCAACAGCACGTCGCAGCTGTGCTCCGACGCGACGCTCTCGGCGAACCCGTTCACGACGCACCGCGACGTGGTGGGCTCCTCCATCATGAGTATGCCGCTGGGCGGGTTCTCTATGTAGTTGATGTAGATCGAGGGGCCCTCGGCGGGCGAGCGCTCCGTCATCGATCGCTCGGAGGGGGTGTAGTACAGCGACAGCCTGCTCTGCGTCAGATCGCCGGTGCTGGCGTCCATGTTCTCGAATTTCCTGATCTTGCTCTTGATGTAGCAGTCGACGCTCTCGATGTCCTGCGAATCGAACACCAGGGATTCGGCCTTGCCGCAGGTGCCGGCTCTGCAGTTCTCGAAGTAGAGGCTCGGCAGGTTCTCGAGGACTTTGTTGAGGGTTTGCTGTTGGTATTTGTAGGTTTCGCGCAGCTGCAGGACCTTGTGGGAGCTGAATTTCCGGATTTTGTTCCGTTGGAAGACGTAGTTTTCGCGCACCCAGTTCAATTGCGACGTGGAATAGTCGCGTACTTTCTTCACCTATAACGGATATCGTTTGCTATCGTTGTGGTTATCGAGAAATCTATTTACCTGATCGTGGTATTGGCCTCTTATGGTGGTGATGTGCGCGCTGCCCATGTCACGGAACCCCTTCAAATGCTTCGTTTGCGACTGGTAACTGTTTTGTATCCATTCCATTTGCTGTACGCAATTGTCCTTGATTCGTTGAACCTTCGAAACAAAAAGCGATAGTAATTCGTCACATCATTTCTCTCAAACCGATTACCTGCATCGCGTAATTCTCCTTCAATTTCTCCAACTGCTGGCTCTTGTACTGCTCGATGTTGTCGAGCATCGCGTAGATTTGCCGCGCCCTCGGCGACACCCTGTCCCGCTTGCAGAAGCTGCAGAAATTGTTGAACACGCCGAATCTGAAATTAATCAAACCAAACATCAATAAACTCGAATCGACGCAACTCTATCAATGTTTATAAACAGCTCAACTCGATACTTACTTGTTCATCAAGTACCTAAGGAATTGCACGAGCAGAGTGATGCCCAAGCATCCTGCAGCGCTTTGAGTGCCCACTATCAGCGATATGATCCTGATGTCGTTCCAATCAGCCGGATCGATGTGCAGCAGCACGTCTTCGGTGAGATTAGCCACGGGGTTGCTGGCATAGCAATAGTATCTGCCGCAATCGTCTCTAGTAACGTTCTTTATCCACAATGTCCCGTTATCCAAGACTTGAATGCGCGGCGGTATTATCCTCAGAGGCGTCATGTACTTGTCGTGGGCGTGCGCGTGTTTGTGGAATATATCCGGAATGGTGGGGTCTGGATTCCAATGGTACACCTCCCGCTTGGGAGTAAACCAAGTGATAGACGGTAGAGGGTAAGCAGCGTATCTGCACTCCAACAGAGCGTCTGTTTTGAGCCTGTAGCGTTTGGTAGGAGTTTTGTACACGATCCTCGGCTTGGTGCAGTTGAGGTGCTGCAGGGTGGGCAGCATGTCGTTGGGGTAGGCGTAGGGGCCGCAGGTGAGCTCCGACATGGTGAGGTTGCGGCGCTGGGGGTCCTCGGCCCACGGGGCGAACCAGTACATGCGGCAGTCGCAGGCCCACGGGTTGTCGCTGACGTTGAGCCGGCGGAGGCGCGTGAGGTTCTCGATGGAGCGCGGCAGGAAGGTGAGATCGTTGCCGCTGATGTCCAGGTGGACGAGGCGCGGGGTGTCGGCGAAGGCGAAGTTTTCGATCTCCTTGAGTTTCCGGTTTTTTCGGATGTTTAGGTGGGTGAGCTTGGGAACGCCGAGGAGTTCCGTGTTGTGTATCACGTCGATTAAAGTGTTGTCTAGGGTGAGGGTGGTGAGGAGCGGGCTGAAGTGCAACAGGCCGAACGTTAACTGTGAGATTTTGTTGCCGCTTAGATTCAACGTTTGCAATTTGGACAGTCCTCTGAGCGTGCCGCTGGCCATATTTGCCAGCGGGTTGTCGGCCAAATTTAAGTACTCCAAGTGCACCAGCGAGTCGAACAGCCCTTTGGCCACGGACTTCAGCGAATTGTGCGAGAGATCGAGCCGCCTGAGATCGGTCAGATCGGCCAAAGCGTTCGAAGTGATCTTGGTGAGATTGTTGTTGTTGAGTAACAGCTCTTCGATGTACTTGTTGAATTTGAAGAAATGATCCAGGAACGTGACCAGCTGATTGTAGGACAAGTCGAGCACGCGCAACTTCTGCAGATGCGAGAACACCTGGAACGGTATGGCTTTCAGATTGTTGTTGGACAGGTACAGCTTTTGTATGGTCTGCCGAGGATGCGCGGTTTTGTTCAACTTGAACACGTCCCTAGGCAGATCGTACACGATGTTGTGGGACACGTTCAACGTCACTAAAGCGTAGTAGTGTTGAAATTGGTAGTCCGCCAGCACGGTGAAGTTGTTGTAAGACAAATCCAGTGCTTGGAGATGCTGTGGGTTGACGATGGTGTCGTTGATGTCGCTCAGTTGGCTGTGCGTCCATTGCAAATGGCGCAGGTACATGGCGTCCAGCCGGCCCACGCGGACGTTCTCCAGCTCCAAGCGGGAGACGTCGCGCGTCAGGGGCAGGTTCTCGGCGCTGCCGTTGCGGCATCGCAGCGCGTCGTTGTCGACGAATTGACAGTTTTCGGTGACACGGTCGCGGGCCGCTGAGATGCCCACGAATAGGACGAACAGCACGCTCCATTTCGCGTTACCGGCGTCTGTCGGCCGGCGCAATTGGTCCATTGTTTCCGTTATTCATTTTCTTGCAACAAGAAACAAGATCCTTAGTGACCTGCGAGCAAAAAGTTTGTGGTATAAAAATTGGTTTTGTTGGATTTTGGGGGTTAAATTGGCGTCATGCCTACCAACTTGCAGTTATCGTGTGAGGGTAGTATAAGGTAGGGTGGGGAAGGTGCTTTATTTGTTCCTTTTTGAACGGTTTTTAGGACTTGTTTTTCAATTCTTCGTGCTAAAAATAGTACCATTCGATCCTACACCAATTTGACCCCTAAAATCGATATCCTATAAAAGGAATTTCAGCCAAATTTGCGATGATTTCGTTTGAACTAATCGTTAATCTTTAACCCATTAATCTTATCTCGGAGGCTTTCTCTTATTTCCTTTTTAAGCTCGTGTTGATTACAACGGCATTTTTCTTTATGCTTCTTGGTAGAACCTTGGACTTGTTACCGCTACATAATGCAGTTTAAATTTAATCTAAAACGTCGCCTTGTGTCATTGTAATTGGCTTAGATTAAATTTAAAAGTGAAAATATTCATACAGGTTCTCGCTAAACAAATCCATTGGAAAACTACGAGTAAACAATCGCGTTTTAATAGCGTTGTTTAATTTATAATATTTGCAATGGATAAATTTATGAAGGACAATCAACAATATAACTGCAATATTTTAATCGTGATAAATTCGATTGCTGCGAAAATTCATATCGAGTGATGTGTATTTTTTTCGATCACTGACTAATTATTGATTATCTATGAATTATCCGCGTCGAGTCTATCGATTAATTCGCTTAAATTTTCGGCTATCCGTTTCTATAAATACCCGGCTTTAACATAAACACCTTCGTAAATGAATTTATAAAAAAATTAACCTTTAAAGTAGTTGAGGCAATTGAATAAATCGACGGAAATTCTAACGCTCTAATATGAAATATAAGAAGCTACACGGTGCATGTTTAATGTAATTACATACTAAATTTGAATTACATACATTGCACATTTCCATTACGAAATTTAACTTTGCTATTTTGCTCGTGTGTTTGCGGGATTAAAACGAATTTTGAATAATTATTACAGTAATTATCTTCGTGGACGGAATAAGTAGTTAATTTCACTTATCTTATCAGCGCGTTATCGGTTATTATAAGGAAAAATTTTAATAACATTGTGTACTAGTAAAATAATAATTTAGTAAACATTGTAAATAATCGAGTGTTTCGTGAAAACGAAAACGTCACTATCAAAAATTATTGACAACATTTCAGGGGTTGAATTATTTCGATTTATCGAGGCCTTTTTAAGGATTTCTAACGAATCGATAAAAATGTATCAATTACCTTGCCGGCGTCCAATTAAATCCCATAATTAGATTGGTTAGGAACGGACTTTTCGCAATCAAGGTCTATGGGAATGCTCGGTGCAGTGAGGTAAACGTGTTTTTATTCTACCACGCGTATTTTAAAAGATTCAAATGATATTGCTCAATATTTTTGACATTTCGAATGTCCGAAGAATTGCATTAATGCACACTTTAGGTTCATTTTTAATTGCTTTCGCAAGTAAGTCGATAAAAAGAAAGTGTGTGTGTATGATTGTTTGTAATAGCTCATTATAATTCCTAGTTTTTTTTTATGAATTTTAACGATTATCGAGTTTCTATAGGTTTTAGTTAACCTTGTTGAATGTAAAATATTGCCCACTGTAATTTCAACGGTCTTCAATGTCGCCAATAAAGCGTACATTTGCCATACAAAAAGGTAAACACATTTTTAAATAAGATAAACAAAACATCCGATATACAGGGTGCTCTATATTTGTATCTCGCGTATACAGGGCGTTTTCTTTTGCGAAAACATGCTAATAGAGGAACATGATGGTGATTAAAATGTAATAAATTGGCGTTTAATTAAACAAGTTTTTACGATATCAAAATGGCGCGTGTTTTACAATAAATTTAATTAACCAGCAAACAATACGAATTGTATATTACATACGATTTATCGACGTGAATACGCAGATAAGTAGGTGAGTGCAATAATGAGAAAGCGCTTTGATTCAATTCCAAAACAATGATAAAACGAATCGGAATGTTATGAACACACAACCAGTTAAAAAAAAAAACGTTATGCATCAGAAGAAAAAATGTCTACATGTATTACCAAATGCGCTCCAGTGATATAAGATTGTAAGAATGTACTAACCAGCCATTTGTAAACGTAATGCAACGAAATCGCACGTTTCTAAACCCAAGCAATGCTGTTACCGAACGGCAGGCTATTGATCTGAAATTTCGCACGCAACCACGCGGATTTCGACGGTTACACCGCCGTTATTTCGCTGCCCAAAACCGCGGCGAATTCTATCGCAAAGATCCCGAATGCTCGATCACAAATTCACCGAAAACTGGCTGGATGGTTCGCGGAGGTAGCGCACTCGAATGGACGGCCGAGGAGAACGCGAATGCTGGCCAGCCCGCTCGGTTTCCCGTCTGTTCTGCTGCGATCGGAGGAGAGCCGGGGCTACGTGCACGGCGCACCAGCTGTTCCACCGCCGGCGACGGTTCCGCCATTTGCCGGGGCGAGTGGGGAAATGGCAGCGTAGGACGAGTCCATTTCGATCGGTGTGGGTTGGGCGGCGTATCGAGCCGACTTGACTCGGCATTTAAATACGTGGAATAAACGGCACACTGAGGATAAGTCGCTCGTATTTGCTTGTAGATTGATATTTTCAAGGTTATTTGTCAAAGTCAATGTTGGCCACAAATGTCATTGATCTGTCAATCTGTCACTAACGTCAGTTAATTTTTTTTTTTGTAGAAGAGCGAAGTTTTTGAGAAAATGAAATACTTAAATAATTGGGTAATTAATAAAACCTAAACTACTTACAATTTAGTGATTATTTTCAATTAGTAAATGTTCCATTTATATACTTAACAATAAACAATATTCTATGGAATTGTTTTGTTTACACTTTCATAATTGACACATTAAAAAGATGGCCGATTTCTTTGTTGTATTTATTAAACTCAATTTTAACTTGTAATTTCTACATTACACTACGCTACTCTATTTAAAAGATTGTGCATGAATATTTCATACACTTCCTCTCTATTTTCTACAAATATCCAAGTTAACCTTCTAAAGTGTTTATCATCTAGTGCGCCATATCTAATCTATTAAAACGCGTTTTAAATACAACTAGGAATTGTAAATGAGTGATTTATAATACAGATAGATTATTATTATCTATTATTATTATTATAACAGGGAGTATTTGATTATTACATTTTTCTGGTGAAATTTTAGAATAAGTTCGTTCCTCCTTTGCGGAAACAATTGCAAATATTTATCATGGCGGAGATGCACGTAAAAAAATGTGTTGGAAATAATTCAAAAAATTTGCTATCCAATTCCGCACTCCGTGCGGATTTTTCTGTTAAATTAGAGTTAAAACAAATAGTTAAAATGAGAAAATGATAATATAAATAGACGAAAAAAATACGTTCATGTTATTGAGTACGAGATGTATGACGTAGGTACACTTAGTTCTCGACGAGTCCAGTCCAAAAGCGATAAAAATTAGCGCAAATTGATAACAAAAATATAACAAGTTTCGGCAACGCATAAAATTTGTATAAACAGAATAAAATTTGATGTTATAATTTATCTAAAAACAATAGTACTTCCTCACTTGAAGGTACCTACAATTAAATGTAGAAAAGTCGCATTTATTTTGCATTTAAATTAGCATTACAGAGTTGATAATGTTGATAAAATTATGTATAGTTTATGCAAAGAAAGTTAGATGCGCGTCACCAATTGACTACGTCACAAATAGACAGTGTTGCCGAACTTTTATAAAGTTTACATTGTCTAAGGATTTTCTAAAATTGTCAAGAAAGATTTGTAGAGATGAGGTACATTATAATTCTCGTAAATCTTCATTTAAAACTGGAAAATTTAATATCAAATTAAATTTGAAATATACATTTTTGACTTTGTTTTGCACAAACTATATTTGTTTCATTCAACGTTTTCTCCCAACATTTACAATAAATTTTCGAATTTTAAACAGCATAGAAAAACGGCTTTATTCCTTCCTAATTAAAATCCCGTCTTTTCAGTGCGACGATTTGAAGAAACAGGCGGAAAACGACATCAACAAAGCCGGCCTCGTCAACACGTACATAACTCCTTGCGATGTCATGCAAAATTCCGATATCACTTTTAACTGCGTCTCGGATTCCAACAACGCCAAAGCGGTGAGTACCAGCATTAAACAAAAATTACAAATTCTCCACAATTACACCCCAATTCGCCATCTCAAAAACCAACTCATACAGAGAATAACTCGTATACAGAGAGAGCCAAATAAATTTGAAGTATCTTGCACAGTAAGGGAAGTATTTTAAAAGTTTGCTCCTGCTCTACTATCTTGAAATATTAATAGAAGAACAGAATTTTATTGGTGCAAATTCGACAGGATTTTTGAAAGATTGATTGCTCTATTTCTATATGAATAGGGCTTTTGAAAGGCCCCATGAAATTTAGAAAAGGTTTCTATGAGGTTTCTAGAAGCTTATAAATGGTTTCTAAAAGTTCATAGATTTCTGGGAAGTTTCTAGAAGCTTATAAAAGGTTTCTGGATGGATTCTAGAAGTTTATAGGTTTCTGGGAGGTTTCTAGAAGCTTATAAAAGGTTTCCGGATGGATTCTCTAGGTTTCTGGAAGGCTTCTAAAAGTTTATAGAATGTTTCTGGAAGGTTTCATATGAAGTTCATGAAGGCCATTGGAAGGTTTTTACGAGTTTAAATAACGCTTTTTTTGGTTATTTGGCAGATTGTGATCGGCAACTGCGGCATCACCAAGGCCGGCGATCTGCTGGACGCCGACGGCTACAGCAAGGGCTACGTGGAGATGACCAGCATCGATCCGCAAACGTCGAAGGACATGTGCGAGATCATCAAGAGCAAGGGCGGCAGATACCTGGAGGCGCAGGTGCAGGGCTCGAAGAGCGAGGCCGAAGAGGGCAGCCTGGTGGTGTTGGCCGCCGGCGACGAGTCGCTGTTCTTCGATTGCCAGTCGTGCTTCAAGGCCATGGGGAAGACGGCCTTCTTCTTGGGCGAGGTTGGATACGCCACCAAGACGAATATCATCTTGCAACTCATGAAAGGTAACCCTATATACTTTAAAAACCACTGTATTAAATTTCGCATTAAATTTTGTAGGTATAGCATTAGCCGGCCTAGCCGAAGGCTTCGCTTTAGCCGACCGTTGCGGCATCTCCTCCAAAGACGTGCTCAGCATATTCAATCTGACCAATCTGGCGTGCGGCTACCTCAGCCACAAGGCCGACCTGATCGTGAAGCAGGACTTCAAGCACGCCGAAGAGTCCACCAAGCACATGCAGAAGAAGCTGCAGCTCGCTCTCGACCTCTCCGATCAGCTGAAGCAGCCGCTGCTGATGACGTCCACGGCGAACGAGGTCTACAAGCACATCAGACGGATGGGTTACGACGATCACGACGCGTCGTCGGTGTACATGAGGGTGAGACACTAGTGGCGTTTCGCGGGGGGTGTCTTCTACTCTCGAATTATAAGTATATTTTTCGTAATTTTTTTTTTGTTAACGTGCAAATTCATAATTTTATTGTGGTTTTTATGGAAGCGATGGATGTATTTTGAGGTGTATACGTTATACGCTAAGTAGGGTTTTATCAAATTGGAGTATTTTATTTACTTATTGATTTTTTGGCCAAAGAATGTTTGGTGTTTTATACAGGGTGTTCCAAATTTTCGTGTACACGGAGCTACTGTATGTTGGTGAGATCTAAATAAGTCGATAGTCTATATCATAAAGCGTTTTGTTTGCCTCTGCGGAAGCTTTATGAAAGAATATTTTCAATTTTTTTATAATATTCCGAAACGTTTTATTCTTGCCACTTTGCAGATTCATTACTTGTTGAATTCATTGGCATCGAGTTTCTTTTTATGAATTATTTAAGGCGGGAAATTGAGTCGCTGTAATTGAAATTGTAACGTTGATTTAAATTTTTCTGCTAGATTGTTTCCTTCCATAAAAATTCACTAGTATCGATAAGAGTAATTTTATAAATATGTCTATGTTAAGATAAAAAAGTTTTTATAACTAAATAACACTGTTTTTCTTTAGTCTTAGATTTTTTTTTCATACAGTTTGTGGATAGTAAATGAACAGAGTAAGAGTTGTTTAGTGCCTGTATAAATTCGATTACACACGTACATAGGTTAATTGTATTTGGAGTACATGTATTTTAGTAATTTTTTTTATTCATTTTTATTTCAGCTGACAGATATCATAATGTAACGTGATCTATTGAAATAAAGTATAATTTTATTGAACCCATTAAATAACTCGTTACTTGAATTGAATTGCAATTAATTCTTTCGAAATTTGTAGTACAAATGTAATAGATAATTTACTTTTTAGGCGTTTATTTTTATTTGTGTCATTTCTGAGTTATTTAGCTTTTGACTTTGCCGTAAGCGATCTTCAATAAAGAAGTTAATTTCGATGTCGTCTGGCATTTCATTTTGATGATTAATTTCTTTGATACATTTGAAGAAAATTTGGCTGTTTACTGAAAAAAGTTGTCAAAAAGTGCACACCTGGTGCTAACTTCACCGTATTAAATGACATGTAGCTGTCATTAGAAAATTATCATATAGAAAAGTTGATTTGTGTGTGAAAATGGAAGGTGAATTGAGTAAGTATAAATGAATAAAGAAAAAAAGATTTTAGTTTAGATTTTTTAGTTTGATTTTAGATTTTGATTAGTAATTGGTTTTGCGTTTTTTAATTTTATTGTTTAAAAACTTTTTTAATGGCCGCTCTATGACAAGCGACTTTTTTTTTAATTTATCGTAATGAATAATTTATTTTATTTATAACTTTTAAAGTGTTTTATCTGTAAATTCCGCGATGCTCGTGATGTTGCTGATATTTTCGTTTGATATATTCCTGTTGATAAACTTACGGGTAAGTAATGATTTTATTTCAGAAAATTACTCCTTCAGCTCCCTCCATTTTTACACTTGCTGTAATTAATTATAAATTACCCACAAAATCTTTTACATTTGATGGATATTTTCATATTTTGAGCATTGATTTAATTTAAATTAAAAGAAATTAAATTTAAACTTAGTTTACACAAAATCTTTACTATTGGAGATATTCCCCTAAAAAACACCTATAGTTTATGCAAAACAAAGTTAGATGTACGTCACTAATGTCGTCATGTTTGACAAGCATTAATTATTAACAAGGGATGATAGAAAATGTTAAAAAGCAGAATTAAATCTAAAATATATCTAAAATTCAACGTTTGTATATAAAATAATTAATTTTATTTATTAATATTTACAATACATTATTTAATTTTCAATTTGTTTTCGTCATTAATGTGTCGAGTTATTAAACAAAACTGTTCCATAATTACACAGGTAGATAAGTATTTTGATCCCATTATTAACTTTAAATAGGTAATATTGATTTGTATTTTTTTATAATGGTGAAATACTAAAAAAAGAACGATCTATACATTTCACAGGTATATTACTAATAATTTGGGGTTGATAAAATAATGTTGTATAAATATTTTGATCCCCTTCTTCGATATAAATCATTAAATTACCCCGTACTCCTTCAATACAAAACCAATAAATATTTAATACACACAACATTTCCAAATAAAGTCCCCGCAATTGTGCCAGTAAAACAGCCCCCGGTATCGACCCCGAATAACAGCGGCGTTACCGACAGACGTATTCGATACACCGATAGGTTTTTTCGTCGATTTTCCCGTCGCTCGAGTTTCCACGAAGGGCGCAAATTTTCCACGACGGGGTACTTGAACTGCCGCCGTCTCGCAGTCTTTCCACTCTCGGCCAGTTTTTTTCTGGCGGCCGCCCTTCGTGCATGCACAGGCAGGCGCGCGATGTGCCGTTGCTCCCTTCCAGCCGTCCTTCGGAAATTCCTCCGGATGAATCCGGACCGTTCGGTCGAGGCGATGGAAGTGCGGCGAGCGCGATTTTTCGAATAGTTCGCCGAGATAAAAATTGTTTATAAAGCGCCCAAAGTGTTGGATATTTGTGCTAATTTTTGGATATTTATTCGCTATTCCAGGATAATTAAGATGTAAGTTACTATAGTTTAAAATTGATCACCCCTTGTTAATAATAAATTAAATTCTGCGACTTTATGTTGACCACAAACACGACGCGCATCCAACATTATTTTGCACAAACTATACTTAAAATTTTTTCCTCGTTGTGAATCCCCGGCTGTTTTTTTGCAGCCTCTCGATGGTGAATTTATTAAACGCCGTTAGCATTAGCATATCGTGTGGCTTTGTTTATCTCCATTGGAATTTAATTGGAATAAATAGCAACAGCCCGATGGCCGAAATCCGCGCAATAAATTCACGTTTAAAGGGATCAAATCACCCCATACACCGGTCGGGGCTCGACTAACTATTAATGATGTATTTGCGGATCCGGAGTTAAACATTTAACTAGGTTAATTTCGTTTACGGGTAAAGCTTGAATTAATTCTTCGTCGGCTGCGTTAGAAAATTTATAATTTTTTTGTTATCTTATTAATAATTATAGCCTTTCCAAAGTTAATTGAATATTTATTACTTTAGATAGCTTTATTTTTGTATAATATTCAATTGACTTTGGAAATAAATATCTACTATATTTATTGGTATACAAATTAATTTAAATTAATGTAATATTTTGGGTTTTTAAAATTCATTATACATTATATAGTTACTCGAAAAAATAGTTTAATTAATAGAAACAATTTTATTGTATTAATACAAACATGTAGGTCAACTTTTCAATTTCACAGCATTATCGACTACCTGATAATTAAGTTTGATCGGGAAATATTGATTTTTAAGTTTCTCCGATACATTTATTGAAGTCAGTGAATCCCAAAATTTTCGCATATTTTTCTGGGTTCATTTTGCTTTGCTACAAAATCTCATACACCTACAAACAAATTTCTTTTTATATATAGCACTCGAAAACCCATTACATATAAGCGGGTTTCGGTTATTAGCTGAAAGTAATTAATTACATTGCTTCTTTCACTTGTTCTTCGCTCGGTTAGAATTCACGTAACACCGTTTGTGCAACGTTATAGGACTTTTCCAAGCGATAATTTCTTTTCGATTCCACTTTTAAACAGCGCATAATCAATGCATATAAAACACAACAATTAAAATTAACATTTTAAAAAATGTTGACATATAATTACAGGCGATAATGACCGAATATTTGTTCGTTAATTTTCAGGTATTCATGGCTTTGAGATTGTTCCAGTACGATTGGTAAGTTGAAATTTTTAATTTCGTATAAGTACACTATGTTTTTTTCAAAATTTAAAACTAGTTCGATGGCGATAATTGCGATACAAAAGGTTAAAATATCTTGAAAAATACGTGATTTTCGACTATTTTCGATTCTTCAAAAATTGTAGAGAAATTTGTTTCCTATAAAATGAAATAAACAGGGCATTTCTATCTCCATTATTTTTCGAGATAATTGCGATTTTTGATCGAATTGCACTGAAATTCATATTTTCGATACACTCCATAAAAAACTCAAAATAACTCGAAAAATAAGCGATTTTCGACTATTTTCGATTCTTCAGAAATTATAAAGAACCTTCTTTTCCACAAAACAAAATAAACAGGGCATTTCTATCTCCATTATTTTTCGAGATAATTGCGATTTTTGATCGAATTGCACTGAAATTCATATTTTCGACACAATCCATAAAAAACTTAAAATAACTCGAAAAATAAGTGATTTTCGACAATTTTCAATTCTTCAGAAATTATAAAGAACCTTCTTTTCTACAAAACAAAATAAACAGGGCATTTCTATCTCCATTATTTTTCGAGATAATTGCGATTTTTGATCGAATTGCACTGAAATTCATATTTTCGATACAATCCATAAAAAACTCAAAATAACTCGAAAAATAAGCGATTTTCGACTATTTTCAATTCTTCAGAAATTATAAAGAACCTTCTTTTCTACAAAACAAAATAACCAGGGGATTTCTATCTCAATTATTTTTCGAGATACTGCGATTTTTTACTTCATACACCACTATTTATTGTCAAAATTTAAAACTCTAATTTGATGGCCAATATAACTCGCCAGGAACACAACTTACAACTAGAGCTTTTACACAAAATCGATCACCAATCGATTAATCGACTGGCTCATAACACTTGCGAATTAAATGCAACCGAAGCAGAAAAATCCCATCTCGAAATCCACTCGGCATTGATTAAGCCCCGTTCCCGCCGGTCTCAATCTACCCCTTTGTTCGGCGGGCGGTCGTTTTCTCTCGATTGCGACTGGCGCGAAAATGATTCCGGTTCCGGCACGGCGTTTGTACACACATATATACACGCCAGTTCCTACGAGATGCTCTTTTATCGATTAGTTTTCGCCGCATCTAATCAGCAAATGCTAGATGAAAACGGCCGATCGATACACTTTCGGGGGGACGAAGACGAGCCCCAACGGCGTGTCAATTCGTCTTAATTTAGCGCGCTAGTTAGACCGGGGATTCCCCCGCGTTTTGCGATTATACGAGGGCGATGCGTTGTGTTCCTATATCCACAATTATTATTCCAATCTCTGTAAGAATTAATTGTGTTGATTGGTCGAGCTCGCGAAGCAAGCGAGGGTGAATGGTAGGGGTTTTTGGGAAGGAAATTTCCTGGATACGGTTCTGGGTTTATTGTGCTTTTATCAAACGTTTGGCATTCTGTGCGAAACGAGCGAGTTTGGTTCGAAGAAAACGCCGTATTTACGAGGATTTGTTTTATTTGGTTGTTTTCGCACATAAAGCTCGCTTTTTATGTGGAAAATTGCACGTTGCATTTATTTGCGTTAAATGACAAAGTGGTATGAAATAATATTGTCGTTTTTAGTTTGCTTATTCGATTTGTTTTGTGGGATTTTCGTACGTTGATTTAGTTGACTGTAATGAGGGGAAATTGGTTTTTTGGCTGAGTGGCTTCGTAGTAAAGGGCCAGATTTTAGCGAGATGTAATTTATAGGATAGTTGAATTATGAAAGAAATGATTAAATAGTGTTTTTGATGGTTAGAAATATCAAAGTGTGTGATGAGATTTTGTTATCAAATCAAATCCACAAAATATCTGGAAAATAAAGCGATTTTCGAGAATTTCTGATTCTGCAAAAATTGTAGAGAAACTTATTTTCTACAATGCAAAATAAACAGGGTGTTTCTATCTCAATTATTTTTCGAGATAATTGCGACTTTTCATCGAATTGCACTAAAATTAATAATATCGATACAACTCATTAAAAAACTCGAAATATCTCGATAACTAAGAGATTTTCGAAAATTTTCTATTCCCCAAAAATTGAGGAGAAACCTTTTTTCTACAGAACAAAATTGACGAGGTTTTTCTATCTCAACTAATTTTCGAGATAATTGCAATTTTTCATCGAATTGCACTAAAATTATTTATTTTGATGCAACCCATAAAAAACTCGAAATATCTCGAAAACTAAGTGAATTTCGACAATTTTTGATCCTCTAAAAATTGTAAAGAAACGTTTTTTCTACAAAACTAAATGAACGAGGTTTTTCTATCTCAATTAATTTTCGAGATAATTGTAATTTTTCATCGATTTACACTAAAATTATTAATTTCGATGCAACCCATAAAAAACTCAAAATATCTCGACAACTAAGCGAATTTCGACAATTTTTGATCCTCCAAAAATTGTAAAGAAACGTTTTTTCTACAAAACAAAATGAACGAGGTTTTTCTATCTCAATAAATTTTCGAGATAATTGCAATTTTTCATCGAATTGCACTAAAATTATTTATTTCGGTGCAACCCATAAAAAACTCAAAATATCTCGAAAACTAAGTGAATTTCAACAATTTTTGATTCTCCAAAAATTATAAAGAAGCGTTTTTTCTACAAAACAAAATGAACGATGTTTTTCTATCTCAATTACTTTTCGAGATAAGTGCGATTTCTTGGCATACTTTGGGTTTTTGAAAGATGGGTTTTTAAAGGAATACTTTCAAATATTCAGCCATACAACCACCTGTAGAGTCGATACAAATTTCTGAACCACCTCGTATATTCTACCATTTTCCCCCTAACGAATCGAAAAAATCAAGTGGTACTCCCGGAAAACTCGCCTTATCCCATTCAAAAATTCCACCAAAAACCGAACCTCTCCCATCGGAAGCGCACCATCATCATGCATCACAATTGAAGAATCAGTATAGAGCAAAAACACCATCCAGTTCGGCTCCTCTCGTCCAATTGGCGGTCTTCTCCCATGCCTCTGCCGTCGTCCACCGGCGCGTCGGATGGAGGCGAACCGCCAGCGTTCGCCGAAGGAATCGAAAACTAGGTGAACAAGTCAGTTGCAAGTCCGTCACCAGCTCTAGCCGTGGAACACGCGGCGGCGCGGCCAATTTGACGGTTCACTCGCTATCAAGGACACCAGTTCGAAGCAACACCGCGAAATTTTTCGACATTTATATTATTTTATTTCGTCGATTTTTTCTGCCGTACCGCGTTCGCTCGATTCGCTGGCACCGGGGCCGAATGGCGAGGGTTTGCGGAACCGTTTCGCCGTGGTGGAATTATTGGAATAGCCCGTCCATATGCCGAGGAGGCCGTGGTTTTCCGTGCGTTCCGTGTGATCGTGTTTTGGTCCGTTTTCGCGATTTGTGTTTGTTGTTTTTGTGATATTTATGTGTCCGCATTTGGGATTATACTTTTGGATTACAATCGCCGCACCATGTTGGGTGGATATTACGACAGGAATCCGCTGCTCAAAGGAAATTTGAATAGGTAACTATATGCGAATTTTCCACCAATCACCCCCTACCGGTTATACGTCGGATTTTATTTGTAAAATTATTGGATAAAATGACGCAAAAATCCAGCGCATTCACGTGTATCATTTTATCTCGTCTACACGGCGATTGGTTACTTTCGTTTCGCAATTTAAAAGGTTGCCTTGCGTTCAGCTCGTACGGTTTTTTACCAATTGCCTAAAGTTATGAATGTCGATTAGAAAATTTCCTTTGAAAGTTTTTCCGGATATAACGTAATAATTTAACTTTCACGGATCGGTAGCGCGAACGCGCCGCTATTTTATTAATTCGATATATTCTGACCAAAAAATCCACTATATACAATATTCATAGTCTATTCGTAAACGAGCCGGAGTAAATTTATGAATAGACTATAATAATTGTAGATTTTTTTTGTCTTGTTAACGTTATCGCCAATTTGTTTGAATTAATTATTATTTGTCGATTTACCGACAGAGGTCAATCCTTATACTTTTTATTGACACAATTAATCGGTATATTCTATTGGAAATTTTTCGACAACAACAACTATAATTGTTATTTAATTCCTGACTAATACGTATTTCACTCGAGCGTTAATTGAATTATAACAATAGCGACGTGTCGTCGGGTTTTCTACAAACATCCATTTTTTTTCACATTTACATTTCCCAATACCGGCCCATACGAGATTTTATTTTCTGCTCGAAAATAAATTACTACTCCACCAGATATGTCGGTAACGATATTTTTTTTTCGCCCATCAATTTAACACTATCGCGGAAGTGGACAATTTGTGTAATAGAGTCGCTCGTTCGTCACTTTACGGCTCGTTTAATTGGTCAGAATTGATTAATTCTGATTTTTTTCATCGCCCGATAACGCCAAAAAATACTCCCAATTCTACCCTACTCTACCCTATTCTTCTCCCAGCTCTACCCTACTCTCCTCCAAACCCTTCTCTACCCTTGAGAGTTGAGTGTTCGAAATTGAGAAATTTAGAAAATTGATCACCCTGTATACGGATTTTTAAACATAATTTGGGCACATTTATGTTCTATCTATTCTAATGGGCCAACGGTGAGTTTTTGTCTGATTACATTCGTTGGAAAGGATCACGTTTTGCCATTAAAATTTTAATGGAAAAGCGCATTTCGCATGACCGGGAAACTTTTTGGCAATGCGAAAAATCTTGCATTAATAAGAATGGCCGGCGTTCAAAAATTTTAATCGATCCCGTTCAATTTATTAAACTCGGTTAGTTAATTACCGTTCATGTTGCTAGTTAGTTGCCAATTAACGAACGGATTTAATATGCGTATATACGCATAACTAATTAGATTGTATGTATATAGTTAAATTACCGCAGATGTTAATTATTATTTATAATTGTTTGTAATTGACATCATCTCGAATAATACCGGGAGGAAATTGCGCTTTAAGAGACAAACGTCTTGCGAGTATTCCTTAATGGGTCAATAACATATCAATTTATACAGGATGTTTCGACATTACAGTTACCTCGAATTAGAGATTCGTCTTACTCTATTTTAACGATTGTTTATTTATTCTGGCTTTTAATTGCTCTTTTACACCATCGCACATATTGCCAATCATCCTAATTAATCTTCACTATTTCACCTTCAGGTATTTTCTTACATCGGACCATTGTTATATAAAATCGTTGCAATAATAATAAATCTTGTAAGCGATTGAAAAAAATTACAACTCGGCAACACCGCGATTTTCGAAGTTTGTTACGTCATGTCGAGGTTAGAATTGTTGCAATATACGGTGGTATAAAAATAGCGGATAAAATTGAAATAGATTATTTGCGAATTCGATTTTTTTTAATTGTGTTTTTTACGCGGTTTGGCCGGCCTACGCGTTCATTGTGCATCAAATGGAATGCAATTACAAAAGAAATAAATCGACAGAAATTATTAAAAGACAATGATGCATTAAAAGAAAGAGTATATTCCTCTTTCGGGCTACCTTTTAAGAATTATATGTTAGAATGAAGCTCGAAATTGTTGGTGTTTGGCCTTAGTAACAAGTTCAACATTCGTTGTGGAATTTCGGATTAGTTTTGAGTTCGAAAAATCGTTTTGTATTACATTATTTCGTACGATTATCACGTGAACAACAAACGAAACAGAGTCAAGGTCCTCGCGCGAAGAAAACACGCCGAAACGTACAACAACAAGAGCTAAAAAATGCGTGTGGTTTAACGGAGTTGTTTTCTACAAGGGCGATAATTTTCATGTCCACCGATTAAATTTCTATTCGCAATTTGTGCGATTAGTTAATTGCCGAATTGGCGAGCGTTACCTTGCGAATATGCCATTTAAATTCGAGCATTAATTAGTCACGCATGCGATAAACCTAAAAATTTCTACCATTTCCATGACAATATTAACAATTTGGCAATATATTGATTAATTAAAATTGAGTTTTTTACTCGCAACTCAAGCTGGAATCACCCTGTAACTTGCGTTTGATAGAGAACATTATATTTGCAAAATGAACCTTTAATCATCCAGAAGGCAATCTTAAATCAGCTATATTTATATACAGGGTGGCACATTTATAGTATGGAAAAAGCCCAATTTATCGCACAGTAGAGATTTGATATTTAATAAGAATGATAGCCCTTCAAAAATACTTCCTGATAGTGATATAAAATTAGGGTGATCCATTAAAAATAATAGAAAAAATGCTACTTTTGTGTTTGGACCCACCCTGTAAGCAGTATGATTAAAATTTACGAAAAATATTCATTTTATACATTGGCACGATATTTGCAATGTTGTCAAGGCTGTAATTTATTTTCAATTAAATCCATTTAGTTTCTACAGAGTGGTAAAGTTAATACAAATTTCATGGAAAAGTGGTCATAACTTTTAAACCACTCAGTATAATATTATACATTTTTGGAGCTTAACTCAAGCTTACCACACGTAACTTACCACAGCAAAACGGAACACTCTGTATAAATACAACCAATTTTAAAATGTACACTCTACAGTAATTGACTTTTCCATAATATTTGTGCCACCCTGTATATAGACATGTAATTGAAGTTTAACAATTCCCTCAAAGGAATTTCTTTGACATCAAAAGAGCTTTGTGGATCCAAATTAGAAACAAATCCGAAAGAAATTTCTGTATAAAGAACCGAACGGAGAACAAACAAATTAAAAATGTTGAAATCTCGAATTGACTTTATTCTTAACTGTCCAGAGGATTATCGATTGATTATCGATTTTTTTATTATTAATTTCTCTTCAGGCGTAGCCAAATACCTGTGGAAAAATTCGTTTCTTAATCTATGGCCGTTTACACGGTGGTTTGTATGAGCAATTAAAACTCGTAACACTGAAGATGGGACGATTAATTAAGATTCTAACGTTTTCCGCCTATTAGCTCGGCGATAATTAAGCGAAAGTTTCGAAAAATATATTCATGTATTGTAACAATTTCTGTTTTGATTCGGTGCGGCCTAGTTGATTGTGAAACCATTCGGCGAAAAAATCGGAATGATGAGCGGCAGAAACTTTCGATTCGAATCGATTCGAGAATTGGATATTTTTTTTGTGATTCGAACGGGGGAAAATTCGTAATTGCTGGAAAATCGTACGAGTTGAATACAAAAAACCCGCATGGTTGGCTTAGGAAGGCCGGCCGAAGAAATCGCCTAACCCTCGTATAAAATGAAAGCGGCTTGCATAATAACTAAATAAAATTTAACATATGCACAATGGCAAATATATGCAGAAATGTGCGCATTGAGTAATTCGGGGATCCCTATGAAATTAAAAAAATCGTATTGAAAAGTTCAAATTTGCAACAATTAATATAGTTACATAAAAATTGAAAGTAGCCAAAAATTTAATTAGCCGAATCACCGACGAGGAAAAGACACAATATGTTTATTTGTGTCGCCAACACAATTTTTTACAATCCCCCCGTATATACAAGAGAAAAATTGTATTTTTCGCAATTACAAGAATTCGAAATCTCGACAAGAAACCGTCGGCAAATAATATAGCAGCAAACATATCTTGATAAGTTATTGACCACTTTCACTCAAAGCAGGATTTCTAATCGCGGACATTTCGCCTCCCTAGCCTGCCCTCAACAGCCGCTCTCTTTTCCATCGATACGCAAATCGATTCTAAAAATCGATTCTAAAAAAATCGATTTTTTCGAAAAAAATTTCGCTCCTCGCGTTCGAATCTAAACCGAGCAGAGTATGTATATGGAGGTCAGTGGAGCTCACAAACCATCACGTAGCATTTTATTAATTCGATTAATATTAATTACGTTAATCGCGACCATTTAAATTAATCGAATCGCCCCGCTAGCCCTGGATATTTAGAAGTATATCGTTGGGAAAAATTCGGGAACCGGATTAATCGGTTTCCGCGAAAGCGCCCCCGTTGAATTATTCACAAGAATACTCCGGAGAACTAATTAATTCCGAACTTCCGACTTCGTCATTAATTAAATCATCCCCGGCAAAGGTGTATATCGATTGTTGAAATAAGATTCCCTCGAACTGGAGGCTTTATTACGCCATTTGCATACCGATTCCGCTAAATCCTTAGCGCCATTTGCACTACAAGTAGTTCTGTTGTAATTATCTTTTAATTTTTTATTGCTCTGAGCACAGTTCGGGACTGTTCAGAACCGTTTTATATTTTTTTAGTTGGGTTATTGAACAAAAGCGTGAACTTTGTGTCGTTTGAAGTACGGCGGCATTTTTGTTGAAATTGCTCGATAAAACAATGTTAAATATTTATTAATTACTCATTATTAATTCTAATAAGGATTGTAATTGTACAGACGTCGGAAAACAATAAATTCCTTATTGACAACGTTGTCTAGCCTGTAGAAGTGAATTCTATTCGAGTTACATTAGTCGAAAATAATCCTTTTTTTTTGTTACAACTAAAATACACACATATAATTAATTATAAATTTACAAAATTAAAACCTAGTAGGTACAGTTATTTACGTTTCTAAAACGAAAAAAGTATCTATAAGCTTCTAAAAATAGCCCGAATCAAATCTGCGAGTAAAAGAATTTACACCAAACTTTCATTATGTTCAGCTCTAATAAATTTTCAGACTTTGTTAAGGACGCCGATGTTTCGTAATTGCAATACGATGCAATTTTACTCGAAAAAAAAACTTGTATTGTGGTAAATTCAGAACTGTTCGGAACCAGTACAGAACCAGTTCGGGCCTATTCTATCTTGGTGCTAGTTTTTAGAATAGCTCATGACTAAATTGCATTTATTATTCATTTCCTTGTATGCTAAAACGCATCAGGATTAGCTATTAAGTATAATTAATTTATAGATTCGTGTAGAGATAAATTTCGCGTTTATAATAATCCTCATAAAAGATTTCAAAAATATTCATGAATTCGTAATTAAGCGATTTTTTTCCCGAACTAACGTCAATTATCTCCTAATTTATTTAATGGCCCCCGTACGAATATCTCCTAGAAATTGCACAACTTCATTTATCTCCTTTTAAGCGTTAATTTAATAGACTATAATGGTTACTTGCAGTTTGGAAGAGAGCCAGTAGCGAATAAAAACCACCCCAACAAATTAAATAAATTTGCAGTTTCCCTTAATGTATATAGTCTCTCCAAAGCCAATCGAATGCACAATTTGCATCGATTACTACGATTAAAAAAATTACTAAATGAACAATAACGTGCGTTATTAGAGCCAATTAATCCGAAAACAATCCATTATTCCCGCACAATGCGCATATAGTAACATTGAATTAAACAACGTCTATCTAATCATTATTATCTTTACTCCACACTTCATTAGACAAAGCAATTTCCGCTAGTCGTAAACGTTTCGACAACGCGGAGATCTCCTACTCCTGTGACCCTAAAAACTAACAGGATTCGCTCGGCGTGCGTTGTTGCACTGTCGGTTGTTGCATGTTGTTTGTTGTATCAGAGGTATGATGGGCGAGGAGGGCGATGCGGCAACGTCGCAACGGCGGACAACCTTGCTTGGAATTCGTCTAACCGGATATTTAAAGGCCTGACGTTGCGGGTTTCGAATCGGATTGGTTTTGTTGTGGTTTTTGGTCGAGAGATGGAGGAGTTTATGCAAAAAAAAATTGTAATCGAGTTGGTTCAGAATGCGTAGATTTGAGTACTTGGGGCTGGTGAAGTCTTTGAATCTAGGGAAATTCTACTAAAATGTGCAAACCGCAGAATTCTTTTGAAACTTACATTTGGTACAATTTTACTAAAACCTGCATTATTTCTGAATCTTGAGAAATTCCTTTGAAACCTGAATCTAGTGAAATTCTACTAGCAAATGCAAAATCCCTAAATCTTGTGAAATTCTACTAACAAATGCAAAATCCCTAAATCTTGTGAAATTCGACTAAAACTTGCAAAATCCCTGAATCTAATAAAATTCATATGAAACCTAAATCTAGTGAAATTCTACTAAAAAAATGCAAAATCCCTGAATCTAATAAAATTCATATGAAACCTAAATCTTGTGAAATTCTACTAACAAATGCAAAAATTCCTAAATCTTGTGAAATTCTACTAAAAAATGCAAAATCCCTGAATTTAATAAAATTCATATGAAACCTAAATCTAGTGAAATTCTACTAAAAAATGCAAAAATTCCTAAATCTTGTGAAATTCGACTAACAAATGCAAAATTCCTAAATCTTGTGAAAATCTACTAACAAATGCAAAATCCCTAAATCTTGTAAAATTCCTTTGAAACCTAAATCTAGTGAAATTCTACTAACAAATGCAAAATCCCTAAATTTAGTGAAATTCGACTAAAAGTTGCAAAATCCCTGAATCTAATAAAATTCATATGAAACCCATAATCTAGTGAAATTCTACTAAATAATGCAAAATATCTGATCTAATGCAAATCCCTGATAAAAGTGTATGTCAAAAGTATACCAAAAAATTATTTATATGATACGAGGATGGATCGAATTGTTCGTATTAACTTTACATAAAATTTTTGCGGTTGCATAATGCACTTATTATGATAATATTTATCGATTACGTATTTAATTCGACGTGAATTAGCGCAAAGCTGAAATTTATTAGAATCTCATTAAACACAATCTAGCCGGATAATCGAACTTGCGAGATATTAATATTAATCCATTAATATTAATTGATCCAATGAGAGATTGACTAATATAGCTATCCGAATAATAAAATACGGGATGCGCGCCTTATAATTTACCATCCAGGATAGCTGCAGGATTCATATTGACTTTGGTAAGACTATACCTTGGAAATTATTGTATCGGAATTTCGGTAATTGTTCCATTATTGGTGCTTTGGCAACAAACGCGAGAACTACGTGAGGAATCCATCGAATGCCTGTATTTGCGGTCGCAATGGAGAAGTCAAATCATACGAATGAAGGTGAAAACGGGGGATTCCCCCGACGTACAATCGATTCCTAATCGATTCCTACAAAGTCCGAAATCGATTCACGTATAGGAAAATCTCGTAATTTCTCGAATTTGGCCTGAAATGAACGAATTTGTAGAGTGATATATGCACATTTTGTGTTAGTAATGACATTTACTGGTTAGTAGATTGTCGAGAGGTTGGGCTGAAATGGGCGCAGTATGTGGAGGACCTTCGCGGATTTATTACAAGATGGTATTGGTTTCTTATATATAGAAGAATTTGATGTAGATTTGTTTTTAGTGGAAGTCTAGTTGAGTCAGGGATTTTAGTGGAATTAGAGTATTTTTCATAAAAATTCGTTGATTCTATGAAACCTTCAAGGACCGGACTAATCCTAGAATAAGCAGAAAATACGAAACGGCTGTTGCTCGGCGGTGCGAGCCGCCCGCCCCCGACTGCCCACGTTCCCGCCTCCCCTGCTCGCCTAACACAGTCCCGGCGGCGGTGCGAGAGCGACGACGGCGGCCGTCGAAAGCCGTCTGCCCGCCGACCGGCGGCGCTTTTACAGGGCGGCCGCCCTTTCAAGGTTGCACGGCTTTCGGTCACCGAAAAAAGCTCCTTTATATCACAACAATTATGCGGGACAATCTGTATAATTACGGTGGATTTTCGCACAAAGGATAAATTGAGATTTTATGTCATTTTTCCAAGATCGTTTTGGGCAACTTTTTCGTGATTTTAGACGAATTTTTTTAACAATTTTGAGATAAGTATTTTTTTTTTATATTGTTCCTCCCTGTATATGTACACACACAAAGAGCCAGGACATTACCCTTCAATGTGTCAGGACGGTTAAATCAATGATGCACCTAACGCGTCCCACGCCGAACCCTCGGGGGTGAATGGGTGACACCGGTTAAGTTTATTTATGTGTTTATGCCGGAAACTCCGGGTTATAAAGTCCAATTTTTAAGTTACTCCGGCAGAAAGAAGGAGTTTTACTCCTCTCGCGACCAGGCTAAAAAACTCCACCGATTGCAGGACCTTTAACAGCCGCATTGTTATGCATTTAACCCGATAGAAGTAAATTATTATAGTCTATTCATAAACGAGTCGTGATCCTTTAATGAACCATTAATTTTTTTTTCAATATCTGTGCTGGGCAGGTAGCTTCTGTGTATTATAGGCTGGAATTAGGCCTTGAATTGATTGATTTGTTACTCCTGCCTCGTTTATGAAGAGACTATAGCATCGAAAATTTCTTAAAGGTTACGTCAGCTCGGGCGAGATGAAAGGAACAGTCGGTCGTGTTGTGTGCATCAAACTTAGAAAGTTCGAAAATCGTTGTGTAACAATGACTAGACATGTTCACTGTTTTGCTCTTCTATAAGCCATTAAATCCACCACACTTATTTTCGCAATTAAAACTATAACTCGACACAATCACAGAAAGTTGTACCCCACTTCTTTAAGTTGTGTTGTACTTATTCAATTGATTCTGGAAAGACTATACGATTGATATTAAAACCATAATACTTCTATAAAATAGGCTTCTATAAAATAACAATTTGCACCCCCATGTCTCCAAATTGGAATTTTGCGTTAAATTTAATTGATTTTGGAAAGACTATAGGCGATTGATATAAGGATCATAAAAGGTGCAATCTAATTAAACTCGCGGTCGTAAAAAGTTCATATTCCCGCTCGATTCCCGCGGGATCATCCAGTTTCTATGGGCGTAGGAGTTCCTCGCGTAGGAGTTTCTAATGAAACACGTCACGGTCATGACGTCGTTCGGATGGCGTGACGTAATATACACGCGCAAACCGAGTTTGTGTATTTTTTTGCACTTCCTCGTTATTGGTAACCTAAATTTGTTCAATAAAATTCACGAACATTTCAAGGATATTCTCCTTACTTTGGAACGTCTCGTCTGAGATTAAAAATGGCGCATCATCCCCCCCGGTGTATATAATTCATCCCTTTCGAGCTTCCTACAAATACCCATTTATTAACGACCCCTACCAAGCTCGTTTCCGCATCGACACTATTGTCTCGACTCATTACTCCTCTGCAATAAATGCAATATCTGCCCTATGGCGTTGATAAAAAGCTCCTATAAATATAGAAAATTATTTGGTGGACGCCATCTTCAAGGGTCCACCAGGTCCTATATCACAACATACTTTATTTAGTTACTTATTGAGCGATTATGTGTGAACATTATATCGATTTAATGGACGTCATCTACAAGAACCACTTTTATTAATTGCGCTCGGTTACGATTGAAAACTATGCAGCAAATATCGATTTGCTGGAGGTCATCTCCAAAGGTCCCCCAGGTCGCAGATTTAATGGCGTACGTTTTTCGTGCAATTTCGCACGTGTACTGGATATTGCAACACGCCCTGTATAGGCCAGAAGGAGAACGTTGCATCGCATCGCAATGCCCCCGAAACGGGTCTATCTACGTGATTCACAACACGCGACTCCTGGTGATGGCGGTTTCGCCCGCCAGAGCGCACCACTTGCCTGCAAAAGGTGCTCGTTCGGCGTTTCCTCGCCTCTCGCCCAGCCGGCCGCGATCTCGGCGCTCACGCTGGGCTTTTGGGGGTTCGGGAGGGACGCGGCGTTGCCGATGCCTTCGCCGTTATCGGGGATTCGCGGATTTTCTATGTTGTTGTTTATGACTTGTAGATGATAAAAACTGGCTACTGTACGTGGTGGATGTTATATTGGGGTTGGGGCGGGTGAAACTGGCGGAGCCGGGCCTGCGGCGGGGGCTTTGCGCTGTATCAGCCGGTAGATTAGGGGATTTACTTAACGAACTGGCAATGGTAAGTTTTAAGAAAACGAGTCGGCGAGTCAACAACATGGCTTCCGCTTGGGCTTCCGATGTTTAGTGGGAGCGTAATCGGACAGGGTCGAATCTGCGATCGAATATCTCGAAACTTAAGGCATTTTCCAAAAATTTCGATTCTTTAAAAATTGTAGAGGAAGGTTCGTTTCACAAAATGAAATTTACATGGTGTTTCTAGCTTTGTTAGTTTTCGAGATAATTCGATTTTTGTGGGTTAATTGGGGAATATTGGGAAATATCTCGAAAATTATGGGATTTTTGATAATTTTCGATTCTTTAAAAAATGTAGAGGAAGGTTTTTTACAGAATAAAATATACAGGGTGTTTCTATGTTGGTTAGTTTTCGAGATAATTGGATTTTTTTTTTAGTTAATTGGGGAAAACTTTTCGAATTATTAATATCTCGAAAATTAAGGGACTTTCGAAAAATTTCGATTCTTTAAAAATTGTAGAGGAAGGTGTTTTCTGCAAAATGAAATTTACAGGGTGTTCCTATCTTTATTAGTTTTCGAGATAAATGGATTTTTCTGGGTAAATTCGAGAAAAACTATAAATATCTCGAAAATAAAGCGATTTTCGAAAATTTTCTATTTTTTAAAAATTGTAGAGGAAGGTTCGTTTTACAAAATGAAATTTACAGGGTGTTTCTATCTTTATTAATTTTCGAGATAAATGGATTTTTCTGGGTCAATTCGAGAAAAACTTTAAATAGCAATTTTCGAAAATTTTCGAGTCTTTAAAAATTGTAGAGAAAAATGTTCTTTATATACAGAGACTTTAAATTTAAACTGTAAAAAATCCACCCCACTAAATCTTCCACAAACCATCGCGATACAAGGCGAACAAAAAAAAAATCTCCAGATTCCAGTACAAATCAATCGATATCCCAACAACGCCGAAACACTCACACATCCATCCCACCACCGCCGATCGCCAGCCGAACGCCACCCGAACGCGACCCGAACGCCGCCATCGGCGAGAGAATCATCGACGGCAGCGCCGCCATCGGCCCTTCGCCGAACCAACTATTCCGAAGCGAACGCACCGGCCCGCTTGATCGGTGGCGCCTTCCAATCGCCGTGCCGCGAACGAGCCGCTCTCGGCTCGGTATCGTCCACTTTCCGTCGAAAGGGGAAGAAGCTTGTAAAGTGAAATCTTTAGCCGAGCACAATGCGAACGTAACGCGAGCGAGCGGCGCGGTATCATACGTTTTCTTACGCTCTCACTCTATTTTGATAATAATATGTCAAACGAGATATGTATTTACCGTCGTGCGCTAAACGGAATAATGGTGATGAGTATTGTTTGAGTGCGTGTGTGTGGCGATTTTTTCACGTTAAACGCCATTCGGGTCCCAACAAGTGGTTAAATCTTTCGGGTGTTCGATCTAGTGTGCCTGTCGGATTAAAAACGGAGTTTCGACTCGTCAGGGTTTTTCCCTAATGAAGAAACCTCTTCGGTATGTGTGACAGATGATTTAAGTTTGAAATCGGTACAGTATCAACTTTTTTTTTTCGCTAAATTGTATCGACATTTTTTCCGTGCGGATTAATTGACGTTTCCTTTAAATAGAAATCGCATCTAGACAGCTGGTACTTACGTGATGTGCTCCTTGTTTACTTCTCTCTCTTTCTAATTCGTAATGAGTTTTTTCTTTCATTTTCGCGAAACTTACATACAACAAAACGCATTTCGACGAATAGGAAAGGATGGCGAAAAATCGGGCCAAGGCTCTCTTAGATTCTACCTGTACAGTTTACTAACTTCTTTTTTCATTGTCGCTTTTTCAGAGACGTCACACGGCAGAGACCTTGCTCCTTCGATTACAATTACATTTACGTTACTCGAAAAAAATGTGTATGCATTCCGTCGTACATATTCCATTTCTAATCTACTACATTATATTATAATCAATCGTGCCGTGCCGATAAATACGCCACTAAATCAATAAAATAATACACAAAATGTACTACTAAATATGAATTGTTAAACGTCTCTAGATGTATTTTACCCTCATCGGAAATAAACTAATTATCGTCGTGCTATCGAAATCGATGTAAAAATAACGATACGCACGCGATACAACCAGCCAACTCGATTTCCAAAACGTTCTAATTGTATTTTCATAAATATACTCTTTTCTGTACGACTCGCTTAATCAACATTCTGCTAACTATAGGTCCGTATTCAGGCACTTTTGAGACTAATAACTTGAAGTTTTGTTTAAATTTGCACTGGTTAAAATAACTCTTTAAAGGTGGATTTAATGTATAGTCTTTCCAATGTCAAGTTAATCAATGATGCACAATGTATAGTCTTTACAAAGTCGATTTAAATCTCATTTAATCAAAATTGGCCACTACATAGTCTTTCTAAAGTTGATTTAATAATAAAATGGTCAGTATAAAGTCTTTTCAAACACAATTCAATCAAAAATGACCAGTACATAGTCGTTCTGAAGTCGATTTAATAATAAAATGGCCAGTATAGTCTTTTTAAAGTCAATTTAGGTTCAAAAATGGCCAATATAAAGTCGATTTAAATATGATTTAATCAAAATTGGCCAGTATATAGCCTTTCCAACGTTAATTTAAATGAAAATGGCCAATACAGAGGCTTTTCAAAGTGGAATTATAACTCTGATTTAATCAAAAACATAGCCAATAATATTTTTTACATAATGAAACAACTTTGGTAACATTGCAAATAATTAGTATAATGGTAACATAACAACAACAACATCAAACCGTAAACCTAATCAGGAAGGTAATAATACCATTAATTCCCGAAAGGGGTACTTATAAACAATAAATTTCGGTACGTAAACAACCCCCCCAAATCAAAGTTTCCAATCAAGGGAACTCCTTGCAGGTAATCGGCCCAAATGAGTCGACTTTTCCCGACCATCTACTTGTAGAAAAGTATCCTCGGTATTGTTTAAGTAATATTTCGTATCGAACGGAAGCGGGAGAGCCGGTGAAACGGGGCCCCCGTGTATCTTCTTTGTGTCGAAATCCTCTAACCAGGTGTTCGTTCCCGGTGTACACGTAAGTTGGATTTTTTCCTCCGCGGTATTGTTCAAATCGAATGAATCAGTGCGATCTTTTGCAAGAATTTGCATTCGAATTCGTTTTTCCAAGGCCGCCGTTGCGGTTTTTCTACACTACACTTCATTGTCTTGGTGTAAGATTTGTGGAAAGTTTCCGCCTCACCCTCGTATTTCGGTATAGAGATAAACATTGGGAAATCGGTATTTAATCACCCGTTTTTTTTGTTCGATTCCTTTTTGAGCCGCTCGGTTAGTAACATTTAATTGTATTTTGAGTTATTCGATGGCTGGAAATTGTTGTACAAACATTCCTGCGTTGTCGGCGTATGAAATAATTACCGGAAAGATTTACAAATGGCGGCTGCTTGAGCAAATAAACTGTAAAGTAATATACCTACAGAAGATGCTATGGCACTCGAAACTTGTTTTATATTTATCTTGTAGTAATCGTTGCTGTGTTAGTATTATTATCGTGGAAACTTCGAAAGAATATAAATAATTTGTGGATGAGTAGTAGGAAAACGGCGACGTTACGAAATTGTTAATTCCTGTTCTGCAAATCGGTAATTAAACTCGTGACATTTTATGCTTATGAAACGCAAACCGCTCATGTTAAGAGGACGTAAAATCGGCGTGTCGTGGAATCGTTAAATTATTTTTCCACTACAAAAAAATCGAAATTTCCTATAAATTTCTAACTATCGAACGTAATTTATAGTTTGTGCAAAACAAAGTTAGATGCACGTCACTAATGTCGTCATAGCAATGTGCCCAACTTTTTAAAACAAACACATCAAACAGATTCATGCAGTGTAATAACTACAGAATTTAATCTAATATTAACAAGTTGTATATTATTTTAGAAAATTCTTAGATTTTGTAAACTTTCTAAAAATCGGCTACACTGTCTATTATGCATCAATTTTGCGCAAACTATACTAATTAAAATTACAATTTATACTTTTTCAAAACACAAACTAACAAACCTTTTATGTAGAGTATACCTCCTTAAAAAAGTTATGCAAACATTTTTTTTTATTTAAAAAACCCATCCATATTGTTATCTTATCGTTCGGTAATTACAGCGAGTAAATCATATGATCAACTGTAACCTTACAGCGCGACGACTGGATTTTAATTTAAGACCTAAGTACATTATAAAGCGAATAGTTTACGATCGATTAGATATTAAAAAAAATAACAAACTGAAGCCGATAAACGGGGAATTACGATCGCACGCGGAAGAGGCCCATAATGAACAGAAAAATTACCCCATAAAAAATCCTGTGTACATACAAAAATAACCACTAAAAAATTTGAGCGATTTTTATGCATATGTCAAAAAAAATTGTCAATCACGTTTAAAAAGCGTGCGTGAATTCAATTAAATGGTAAGTAATGCGAATTTTAAGTAAGCGTTCTTTTCGCGATTTTCCATTGTAGTTGCCACGTTGACTCGAAGCTCGTGTACAGGGCGAGCCAAATAAATTTCTCCCGCATTTTATTAATTTTTCGCATATCTGCAATTTATTATTAACGCGACCGCGATGCACCTGTTTGTATCGCACACACACAATCCCTTCATGTGCATTCTAAAATTCAGTAAACTCGCCCTCTCATTAAACCGGATCGTTCGAAATTAACGCGGCGAATGCGAGCTGAAATAACCGATAATGCAATTTCGCAGATCGCGCTTTATCCCGACGTTTTTTTTAATCCTGCAAATATTTTACAAATGCACTGCAGCTATTTGATTAATGATTCCCGTTAAACGCACAGAAGCTGAACGTCAACCTTGAAATTAAACGGGTAATTAACTTCAGGTCGATAGTTTCGAGTTTAAAAAATAGAATTATTTATTCAAATCCGGAATTTTGTGTAAATATGTATTGTTTGTTAGCTTTTTTCAAAATCAATTCAATCATAATGGCCAATATTTAGTCTTTCTAAAGTTGATTTAATATTAAAATAGTCATCATAATATAGTCGTTTCAAAGTGAATTTGATCAAAAATGGCCAGTACACAGTCGTTCTAAAGTCGATGTAATAATAATTTCAAATCGATAGTTTCGATTTAAAATGTAGACAATAATTACAAGGCAAAACATTTTCCAAAATCGTCGAAAAAAAAACATTGTTTTACCAAACAAATAACCATCATCCCGATGTCTATAAACTCGTACCCGATTAGTTGTTGACAATAAATTTTCGTATCACGGCGTGATAATAAATGCACAATAAGGAGTTTTATCTCTATATTATATGCAGATAAGAACAGATAACCGAACAAAATCGTATTTGCAATGTATGTTTATAAAACAAAACAATCTTTTTTTTCTCACCTCCACTTTTTTTTATCGAAAACTCGGATTAAAATATTGCCATTGCGATTCGCATAGAAATTATGCTATTTTACCAATTACTTATAGGGAATCTATAAGCTGTTAATTAAACGATATAAATAACGTATAACGTTATTTTCTCGTTTATGATTAACGTATAAATAAGAAAACGTGTGTATATCTTTTCGTCTGAGAGTAATCGAAATAAATCTGGCGATTTTTGGGGTTGAAAAATTGGGGTGACTGGAGACAAAATAGGTGGAATTATTGAAAGGGCGCAGTACAATGAACCCGAAGGGCATTGATTACAACGCGTTACAATCTTCCGATGCGGGCTTTGCGCTCCTTTACGGCGAAATAAATATCCCATAACTTTCTTTTCGGGCGTATATACATATAGATTTCGATTTTCCACTCCCCCTCTTCCTTTTTCTCTACACATTCTCTACAACAACCGTAAATATTTCATTGATTACGGGCGATAAACGTCGGGGAAACCCATCGAATTAATCGGTTTGTTAACGACGAGAAAAATCGATTTAAATCGAATTAATCGAATTAGAACGTCGAACGAGACTCCTCTCTCTAAACCGGGCGAAAATTATTCCGAGTCGCGTCGAAAACTGACTAAACTGAATACGAAAATAGATCGCGCATTATGAATGTCGACTGGATGTATCATCTTGTTTTCGTAATCTCCGGATAGCTCCCAGCGAGGTATTTCGACTATTTAGCCGCATTCGAAAGTGCACGCATTTCGGGAATTTTTCCAAACGAAGAATCGATTTTTTCGCAAAATTCGCACTGAAGATGGTGTCTCCGAAACGTTGTGTCTCCCATCACGCTTGGTTCAAATACACCTCTAATCAGTGAGTCAGTTTATAACCGTTGCAGCTTTATTATTATGAAGAAATGCGCTGGGTATATAACAGCCCGATGCCGAAGGCGTAGCGCATTTTACTCGAGTGCATTAATTTTCCTAAATTGCGTAAATATGCCCTTTTTCGGTATGATGTAACCGATTGTTTCAAAACGTTTAGAGATCGTATGGGGATTATCAAATAAGGAAACCCGCAGCTCGAATGAACCCACGCAGTAAATCATTTGAGTGCAGTTTTTTAATCGTTTTTATTTATTTTCGCGATTAAAAACGCATTTCATTCATTCGCGCATTTAACAGGAATTGTCGCCATTACAGGCTTAATATAAACTTGCATAGGTCACTGACTGATTGATTAATTAATTAACATAAGTTGCGTATGCCGAAGGAATCGAGGTAGCCGTTTGGGATCTTCATACATTAGGAAATTAATCTATAGTTTGTGCAACGTAATAAAAATCGATCAATAAATAATAGATTATTGTTAGTAATTATAACGGGGGGTTGAAATAATTATCGTTCGATTTATTGACCGAAAATTAGCCCCCGAAGTTCGGGGGCACCGAGCGAAATCGGGCGTTGTTTTATTAAAACCGGGTTAATGATGTCGTTGGATTTAATGGAGAGGATCCGCCGGAGAGGCTTCCGTACGTGCGGCGTGTCGCCCTTCGCCGTATCGCGTCTCCCGCATGCGGCTTCCAGATGGTTCAGGTAATAAGCGCCCTTCTCGGAGCACCTGCTTTTTCGGTCTGGGCCCCGCCAGTGACGGGTTCGAAGTGGGAAATCCGCGAAGATATCGCTTGAATAATGATGCGGCGGTCTGGAAAAAGTGATCGGTAAACTGTACAGGAAGAGGCCAAAAGGCCAAAGAAGAAATGCGATATATAACTTGTGCAAAACAAAGCTAGATGCACGTCACCATAAATTCTTGTGAAGCTTCATTAGTGACGCGCTTCTAACTTTATTTTGCACAAACTATACATACTTCGTTGTACTATTAGTTTATTTAATTATTAGTTTAATTGGGCTATTACTATTAGTTTATTTTATTCTATTTTACACTATATTAATAAGTATTTTTTTGTTATAGGTGAGTAATTAGCTGTATTGATGCTCTTAGTAAGTATATAGAATTAGTAAATAGAATATTTAAATCTTCTCTCTAAAAACTCTTATTATTGCTAACGCAATTACCTATTTACAAACGCTTTTAAAATACTAATAATTTTACACTGCGCTTTTAAATGCAAAATTATTCCTAAAGAGCCCGAGCAATTTGCCTATCGACTAATAAGTGTATTATTGTAATTATGCATATTTCGCGTAACGACAAAAATTATTTAATTTTCCTGCGGCTTATTATCTAATTTACGTGTTTAGTTTTCTCTGTAAAAAAGAAGTTGGATAATTCGCTTGGAACATCCGAGAAGCCATTTATTAGTTCATAAAACGGGTCCATTTTTGCTCGAAATAAGTATACCCGTCGAGAGAGAGCATTCTAGAATCTAGAATATAATTCTTGGGACACAAAAGAATTCGGAATCCGTCACTGGCGAGGCTCTCCGGTCGGTGAACGGGCTCGGTTCGTGAATAAACTCCTTTTTGCTTTCTTAACCAGATTCTCTTTTTTTAATGCTTTTCAGTGGGTTCATAAATATTATGTAAAATAATCTTGTAATTTTCGTTTACTAGATCATGATCGTTCGCAGCTTTATTGTTCGGTTTTTTTCGACGATTTTCGGCCAACTTTCCAAATTTTTTGCGCGAGGAATGTGTAGTTTGTAATTAATTTAATTTAATGATATATACAGGGTGAGTCATGCTCAACGGGATTGAATATTGCGGGCAAATGGTAGGAGATTTTTGAAATTCCTGTGGTTTAAATAATGTATGTTATGTTGGCTATAATTTAAAATTAATTGGACATCTACATCAGATTGTCCCACTTTTGAGAAAATATTATGAAATTTTAAATGGGACACCCTATATTTCATTGCATTTTTCAAATCTACGTCAAATTTTTGAGTACTTTTTTGTATACTATTTTATTCCAAAAGTGTATAATTTTTATGCAAAATTTCACTCACGCAGACCCTTATAAATTATTTTTTTAAAAGCATCTGCTTCAAAATTTGGAATATGTTTTTGTAGGGTGGCTACCACGAAGGCCAAAGGTATATAAATTTGTGGTGAACAACTCTTTATTGTATACAGGGTGTGTATAAAAACTCTGTAAAGTTGAGCTTCAAAAATGTAAATTTTAAATGGAACTTTTCACAATTTTTCCACACACCCTGTATACAATAAAGAGTGGTTCACCACAGATCCAAATACCTTTAATCTTCCTGGTAGCCGCCCTACAAAAAGCTATCCCAAATCTGGCTCACCCTGTATATACAAGATGGAGAAAATCACCTCGGCGTATTATTATGGGACATCGTGTTCGAACAACGAAACAACCTCTCAATAAACCGGTAAATTGTTATGATGTCGAATTATTTTACGACCGAATCTTTTTAAACTCATCGACTTTCGGCGCCCGTAAAATCGAAAGTGAAGCAACGGCCATATAAAGCCCTTGCATTTCTCTATAGGTATACATCAGGTAGGAAGTCCTTTACAATGGCTGCGTTAAAGCATATACGAAGGCCGTAAATCTTCGTCCTAACTCGAAAATCGGTTGGTAATCGATAGTTTTGACAATCGATTTTATTTTCGCATCGATTATAGCGCTTGTGCGGCGCGGTTTTATTTTCTTTTTCGCTTTTGAAGCCGCTTTCCGAGGGCTCATTTGCTATTCATTGGATGTGCACGGGAGTTTTATATTCGCATTCGGGGAGAGAGCCTTCGCTGCTACAAAACGGGGAAAAACTCCATCACCCTGACGGACGCTTTATCGAAGAAAACGACCTATATACCGTTAGAAAATTAAAAATTCAACTCCGTACACAAGGCTGTTATTCGAGCTTTGTTCGTGCATTAATAATGCACACAAAGTATATTAGAATCTGGGAAAATATGGCAACTTTTAACCTACTATACAAGCTAAAAAATATGAAAAAAAGATTTCCCCCGATCAACTTTCCACGAATCAATCCGGCGAATTTTCGGAGAGGATAAAAGTAATTTCCAGATGAATTTATAACAGATAACTGGTATTGATAGATCGGCCTTTCACCGAGAGCTCTCCCCCATCAAAACCTGCAGCCAGTCGGCCATAAAGGATCGTGAAAAATGAAACGGGTTCGGAGTTCAATCGCGTCGCCGAGTCAGGTTTATGCAAATGATCGTTGTGTTTGCGCAAAAATCGATTTTCTGTTCGCTATTCTATCGAGAAGTTTGGTTTTTTTTGACGAATAATAATGTCAATTTCGTCAATTGATTGAGAATCATTCCGTTGTTCCTACTTCTTTGGGTGTTTGTCCTATACGCTTTACGAAGGTGCCAAAGAAGTAGTAATTACAATATAGAGGAATGATTATTCATTAGAAATCGAGATAATAGTGGAAAATATTTTTTTTGCGATTTTGTTTTTCTACCACCGTAGGAAAAGGCACAACAATGCGCTTATTATACAATTTTTATTACACCGTTTAAGAGATTACAGTCTTGAATCTCGAATAAATAACGCTGTAAATTTTAATATACATAATCAGAAAGGTTATCGTGGCTCGAGTTCTGGAAAGGAAAAATAAACGCTGATAAATTTAGTTGTTATTATTAATTTCGGTGCAATATATTGAAGCACAAGTGCGCATAACACTTCAATATTTAGATTCAGAGGGTGTAGGTAAGTTATGATTTTGGGAGCAAATCATTAAATTTGATGCGATAAATTTCATATATCATATAGCATCATTTTCGAGAAGTTTCGCGAGGTTTTTTTACAGTTTCTATTGATAAAAAATCGTTATCTTATCTATAATCTACATGTGCTTGTTCACTACATACTTTCGAAAAGCTGTGAAAGGTGTATTAGCGAGTACAAAGTCAACTTTTTCGAAATTGAGGCGCAAAAGTTATACTAGATTTAAAAAAAAATCATTTCAATAGGGGTCATGTCAATGAACTCGAATCGCTTACATTACCATACCCGTAATCTAAATTGAACAATAAATAGATAGCTACAAAATCGTACACCTATAGTAGTCGAATTCGAATTTCCCGCTAAAACCTCAGCGATCAAATCGCGTCGTTATTGCACAATTAACCGCCAACAAATGGCGAATACATCCCTCTCCGGAAGCCTTCCCTTTCGCCACACCGGGCATTATCTTCCTTCCACTTAACGCAGATAAGACGCACTCGAAGGAGACACATGTCTCTTCGAGCCCCCGTCTCTCACGACCCATCCGTCCCGCAGCGACTACTGGAAGAGCTGTCAACAGGTGGTAATTAGCGAATTTGCTAGACTAAACAAACAGAGTGCCCCCCGAGAAGGATCGGCTCTCTTTAATTTTTTTTACACATGTTTGTTTGTTTATTTTGCAATTTAGATGCATTATCAATCGATTAATTCGTTTGGCATTAAATCATTCCGTAATTCCTACTTCTTTGGGCGCTAGCTTTATGCGATTTATGAAGGTACCAAAGAAGTAGGATTTACAATTAAGGAATGATTATGCAGCATGTACCTAACACTAATCGATAAATTACCGAAATTTTCTGCATATTAAACAAAACTTAACCATACAAGATAACCTAGTTCACCTCCATTTTTTTTGTTCATCTTTAACTCTCTACATACACCTTCTCGGAGTAGCATATACCTCGGATACTATAAAGTATATAAGCGAACTCCATTCGAATTCGAGTAGAGAGAACTCGGCGTTCTGTGCTGTATATACGTTTCTCTCTTTACCGGCTCTTTCCGTTTCGCTTCTCGGTAACGAGAGTGTGACGTAGAGCACTAGCGTCACGATTGTGACACACACACGCTCATAGGCTGCTAGAGTTGGACATGGCTAATTGGGTAATTCGAGCGTTAGCGAATCGATTGCCGATTTTCCGAATCGGAAAATCGAAACGCTTTCCCGGAGAATAGGCGGCGTTGGGAATTTACCGTGAATTTAATTCCGTTTGTTAGGATTATGAATTTATTAGCCTTCTGAGATTTTTAGTGGAATTGTGTAGGTAAATCGAATGATTTTGAGTGAAATCAGGTATGCTGGGAGTAGGGTTCGTATTTGTTAACACGTTGACTGCCGAGGAGTATTTTGTGTAGTTTTATTGGAGTTAAAGAAAGTATAAATTTGTATGCAACATCTTCCATTAGTTTTATATAAAAGAAAAATAAAGAGTGATATTGTGGGATTTCAACTTTCTCACTCTAACCTACTGTTATTTTAATATTTTATCTTTGTTCAACTCATCCAATTGACTGATATTGCAAACAAATTTGCACTTGTCTGTAGAATATGGGCCACAGTGCTGGTCCTAAAGCAAAGTTCTAGGAGTTGATAAGATTTGTGAAAAATTTGTGATTTTGCAGGTGGCCTTAAGCCGGTCCTGTTTTAGCGCAAATAAACTAAAAAACCGATTAAAAACTTAGTAAACACCTGCCTTTCACTATCCCACAATCGATCCTGTATACGAATAGTGAAAGTAATTTAGCAACGCAAAACAAATCGCATTACATGCACTTTAAATTCGCCACAACCGCGCTCGAATTTCTCAAAAAAAAATATCAAATTTTTCCCCAACACACAGAGATAACAGTTCAATACACAAAACCAATACCCATCTCTAACATTTACGTTCGACGCCGACCTGATGCCCAGCATCTTTTTCCTCAATAGTCGTCTCACGACGTTCTCGCTAAATAAAACGTTTGTGCACTTTTGCGCCCGGTTTTCGCCCTTATTTCGCCGTCACAAATCGAGAAAGCATGTCCGGAGGCGGCGGAGCGTCGCGGGGCGTCGCGCTAGAAGTCGCCCATCGCCTGTAATAGCGTCCACCGGGCCGCACAGGTCCGGCTCGAGCGCCATGTGACCGGATATATCCACGATTCAGGAACCTGTGGGCGAGCTGGCCGCATCCAGGCCATCCATAAAATGGTTTGTTTATTTGTTTATAAAACGAGCGTACAACAATTATTGTTTGTCAAGGTTACGACGCGCGAGTTGTGGAGTGTTTAAACGCCCTGTGTAGTGGATATAAGTACGAATTTTAATTTCGTCGTACGTAATCAATGGAATTATCGCAAATTTCGATAACAGTGGTTCGCTCAAACTGGGAAATATTCCGTTTGTTAGCATTCGGTGTATTTGAAATATGTTTGGTTGAAGGTACACAACATTTTTTTGCGTTGATTAACGAACAGATAAAGAATTCGTCGTTTTAATTAACGTTGGAAGATGCGAGAATTTATTTTTTTTAATATTCGCCTAGCCAACTTGCGCTTGTTGTTGTTTTGATTTTTATTTAATGTCTGTAATTATACGTATTTATTTATGTCTGTTCGATTTAGCGCTTGTTATTGGCATTATAAAATAATAGTGATGCTGCTTCTTTTTAAGTCGCTGTTGAGAGACTCTCTAAACGATTGATTAACTTCAAAAAATGGTGCAGAATACAAGCTAAATACAAGGCCAAAGGCACGGGACTAACTTGATATTTGTTGCATTGTTGTTATGGAGTAACTAAGGACATTGTTTACGTTTAACGACGCTTGATTAAACTAATGTTAAAACACTAATTTTAAAACGCACTGTATATACAATACAAAAACGTATTGTTTACGAATATTTATATTATAAGGTTTACCTTATCGTGCAGTTAGTACAAGCACCTACGAAATAAGTTCAAGGTATATTATGAGCATTTTCTTCGATAAGATTAAGATAAACGCTCGGTATATATGTATATATTTGTTGCGCCATGTTGCCGACGATTTCCTTTCGGTTGAATAACAAATGAGGTCGCGAATCTATTTGTCAACAAATCAGAATGAACCCGCAACATTCTAATCACGAAAAAGGTCAATTTTGAAGGAGATGATTATTTCGATTCTGCATGAATATTTGGAATTCTCGCGCGACTTTCACTTTACCATCTTTTTTGTACGATCTTTAGTCGCCGGTGAGATTTTATGGACGCTAAATAATTACACCGGGAAATTTATTTTTGATTTTATGGCGTTATTTTTTCGAGTGGAAACGCTCGAAGAGGTATTTATAATTTGCGTAAACGAATGAAATAAAAATCGCAAATTAATTGAGTATTGTTCGCGCGAAATGCGCCCGAAATCATCGAAACGTTCGCCGATGAAAGTAAAACTTGCAGCGGTGAAATAATAACCTTGTTAGCAGACGATTGTCCAATCAATCGATTATTAAATATTATTAATTCGTCCTCGTTTGTTCGTTTTATATCGGGATAAATGCCACTTTTCCGATTCGTAGGTTACACTGAAAAAAATATTTACATACATCAAATTTAATGGAAAAATCGTGATTTTTTTGTAAAATATATTAGTTATTTTGTAATTAATACAATTTTTCGTAAAATCATATTGTGATTTGATTTGTTGTAAATTTCTTTTTTTGAATTAGGTGCTACAAATATAAAAGAAATTAGTACAAAAATTCACTGTACCTGCGGTAAATTTGCATTAAAATTTGTAATAATTAATTTTCCAACGGTTATTTTACAAATAAAATATTTAAATTGACAATTTTTGCGGTAAGAACTTACTAAATTCAGTACCTAGACATATTTATAATTATCCATGAGATTTACAATTAACAATTACAAAGTATATTTTTTTACCTGAAAATTTTAGTAGGTAAATTCAACAACAATATTAGGGTATATTTATTTACAATCATTTTTCTCAGTGTACTTGCAGGAAATATCGATGAGCTTTTTATAATTTTTCTCAATTTCAATAGCAGTAAATTCAAGGGATTATATTAAAAAAATAAACTCATTCGAAACGCGAGGTGTATCCTCCATTCGAGAGCACCTTGAAGTTCAAGTTGTGAGAGGTAGAAAGACGATTGATTCTTTTCAAGCAGGTAGAAAAAGCAAACAAGAAATGTAAAATCGTGTTGTATACCATTATATTATTCCACTTCGCCTCGACTAATACTCGGAAATTTCAACATTATTGCACTATAGCGCTTTGTAAAAAAAACCAAATTTATTACTCAAATTTTACTAAAAAATTAAAAACTTGCCCAACGAAATACGCAAAGCGTAGCAAAAATTTATCGCGTCAGGGAAAACTTATTTGCCCGGGAAAGTCATAAGCGAGCACCGCGAAAGTTCGGGGAATGCGGCATATTGGTAAGTTTAAAGGAGTTTTCCGGCGGAGAGAGACATCTCCGGCGGGGAATTTATTTTCGCGGAATTTCCACAGAATTCGGATTTCCCGGCGACAAAGCGGCACTCGCCTTTTTTCGCTCGGTTTGAATAACTAACGCCGAAATAAAACGTGAGGTTTTTAATTACTTACCGAGCCGGGGGAAGTTTACGATCATAAATAATGGTCGCGGAATTAACTTACTGGTGCTTTTCTGATGGAAAATACGTTGGTACTTATCGGAAGGAAAATTCATTTGGGTTTTACGACGCCAATATTTATAGCTGTGCCGAAGAAAACGACGTTTTGAGACTATGAACTTTCTTGCTGTATTTTTATCTATACGTTTTCATGAGCTTTTTTAATTTGTTTGGTAAGCTTTAGCGGTGATTTTTTACCTTATTGGTGCATCCGCCATATTTTATTATGGCTGTTATAAGGGAGGAAAATACATTAGGAGGTTCAAAAATATCCAATTATCCCAAATATCATCCCCAATCACCTGCATGATTACCCCAATGGTTATCGAAAGAAAAGTAAATCTTGGAATATGGACCTTATTATTTTTGGGGTTAGTGAGTAAGGGGTTGAATATACAGAGTTGGGTCGATATTTTTGGCTGAAATTATTCAAAAAAAATGTTTCAAATATAAATAAAATGCTGTAAAAATTTGATTGAATTCCAATTAAATCTTCCCATCCAAAAAAATCCACAAAAGTCAGGTACAAACAGCCTCCCTTAATTTATAATCAAAGCTCAATCGATTTGAACCAATTATTGTTCGAAATGGCGAGCAAATGAGCAAGGAAAAAGCAAGGAAATATTCCACATTTCTGAATAACTCGTCTCGATTTTCGCATTTTAAAAAGATTTCATAACAATGCGACTGCATAAAATATACATCTTTCCTCGCATTTTGCGTTTATAAAGCTCGAAACCTTGACCTGAGCAGCAAGAAACGAAGTGAGAATGCATCTCTTCTTCGCTTATATCCTTTTTCAAAATTTTTATTTATCAATTTAACAATTTAATAACGCTTTATTTATGTGCACCTCGCATTAGTTATAATTTATGCGTATGCAAATCCACACCTGAACTGGTAAACCGCTACCAAATATCGCAATCATTTCGATTTCAATGTCACCTCGCGCGGTGCATTTTCCACAATTTTTCATTCCATCTTCGCCTCCTCGCAAATTGTAAATAACATTTGTACAATTTTTTTTATCGACGCCATTAAAAAACCATTTAATGCGTCCAAACGAATCGCCAAAGCGCAACTTTCTACCACGGAATAAAATTTTATCGGTCTAGTTTTATATGCACTAGATGGTTTATTTTATGAAGTGCGCCTTGAACTTATACAGGATGTCCCCAACATTTCATGGGACATTTTGTATACTAAACCAAACGATCGTGTGTACATACAAGCTTTTGTGTCACATATTATGAAGTGAGCTTTGGACTTATGTACAGGATGTGTAGTAGTTCATGGGACAGGCTGTATAGAATCGAAACGATCGTGAGTATAGGTACAGAGGCTTATGTCACATATTGTTTGCGAAATGGGCTCGGGATTTTATGCATTTACAGGCCACCTAGTTAATAAGCGTTCTACTCGAGTGGTTCAAAAGTAAACAGGCGAGAGAGCACATGCGAGTAAATAATTTTAGAAATTCTCGGTAGCGATTTTATCGACTCGTTTCGAGATTCGTCGCGAATTCTCGACCCCGAAAACTTTTTCCTCTCTCGCTGTCTTCGTTTGCGATCAATTAAACCAGCGGTTAATGCATATGCATGTAAATTGTGTACACATACGTACAATTGACAGTGTTGCCGGACTTTCATAAAGTTTATAAAATCTAAGGATTTTCTATAGTCTATAAATAAATGTCGTGGAGTAATATTGTATGCCACACTGTTTGGCAAATATGACGCCATTAGTGACGTGCGTCTAGCTTTGTTTTGCACAAACTATACAAATTAATTGAGAAATGTACTTTTTTACGAGTTAATACATGAGTTATGGGTAAAACCCGTAAAATTAGATGCGGAAATTATTGTTTCTTCGAATTATATCCTGCATAAGTCGATCTATGTTTAGATAGCAATTAATTTCGAAATATTTCCCCATAAAAAACAACCGCTCTGGAAAACTACCTTACGGGAATCCTGCGCTATTTATAAACGTGATAATTGGCTACACTCGCTCCTCTTTAGAATCATATACAGGGTGTCCTTACGTTATCCACTCTTTTTTAACGCATGAATTTCTTTTTTGAACGTATACATATTTGTTTCAGCGTGGAACGAGACCGCCTTCGTGAGCGGGAACGGCAGGCGCGGGCCCAGATGTCGTCGCAGGCGGCCGAACAAGAAAGTCCGGGACCGCCCGGAAGTTTCCTCTTTCAGCCACTAATCAGAGTAAGTGTTTATGTAAACTTTTTCCATTTTGCTCCTTCACACACACAACAACAATGACCACAACACACTTGACGCATTTAGCATTCGACTGTGTATAGAGTCCTTACAAAATCAACCCGATATTTTGACTTATATATAGCAACAAATAGTCAATTGACTTTGTAAAGACTATATCGTATATTGTTATGTCTTTGGGACAATCTGTTGAATGGAGCGATAGAAGAGAATCGTTTGGTTTTCGAAAAGGGGTTTCCGAACGCGTTCCATAAGAAGGATTCGTGATGGATTTTATGGATTTATTATACCTTCGCTAGTTTAGCCTCTAACATATGTGAAGCTCGAAGGGACCGGAATTAATCATGATTTATTTATGAGTTTCTTTCGTCGAGATACGGGTGAATCTGAGAGACTTGCATTGATGTAAAATGGCGATTTATTGCGGATTTTTAAAGTAATTTTAAATGTACTGATGATGAAAAAAAAAATAGTGTAATATCTTCTGTTGGTTCAACGACATGATTTAATATCGCGCGGCTCTTTGTGTAAAAGTTAACGCGTCCCATTGAATTACATGTAAATGATAAAACACAATGAAGTAATCAATGACCCCTCCGCATAAAATCGAATAGAAGGATTTTAATTAATCGATTATTTACGATCGTTTCACTTATCCGTACTTTCTATTTTTTAGACCGGCTTTATAGGGAGAAAGTAAATAGTTCTCTTCTTAATTGTTTAATATTCACGATAGGATTCGCTGAAAAATTTAGTGCTTATTGTTCGGAAGAAATGAAGAAGAACAATTGGAAGTTTGGAGAACATCCTTTGGAACTGTTCGATAAATTCCTCGACTTTCTCGCCGATTTAATTGCTGGGAAATTCTTTCTGGCGCTCCAGCTCGTATCGGATTCGGCGATTCCGATTTTCCCTGCCATAATATCCCGTCGGATGCGTAAGAAAATGCGATTTTCCGACGAATATGATTCAAAATGCCGACTCGTTTCATTAAATTCGCCCGTTCTCCATTTCCCTTCTTTTTTTCGATTTTTTTTATCGCACGTTAATATCAATCGAATTTCCTTTCGAAAACTCGAGGTAAAATTATGTAGATGACACACCAATGAATGAACGTGGGCTGCTCGATTTTTATTCGATAATCGATCGAATCGAATCGATTAAACCAAATCGATATCTCGCAGGTAAACGATGACATGACAATTTAATATGAAGATGTGTTATAGAAGAAAATTCCATTTGTGTAATTTAAATAAAAACAAGCCGGATTGGGGGAATAACACGATGTGTAAACCTAATAATTACTCGTAAAAAATATTTACTGCTCAAACGATTTAACGGCGAGATTAAAATATCAACGATTGCTATTAATAGCGTTCAAAAAATACTTAATAGAAACTGTGCACTTTGTAATTAAACGACTCGTTTCGCAAACGCATTGTTAACATATTCTATTTTCATCGAATTATTTCGGAATTAGCAAATTAACGTATAATTTAAAACGATTTTTCACCGTTTTCAATTTAGTTTTATTCGCTTGGAACGCGTTCAAATATTTATGCCGCCGCTAAAATTAATTGGGATCGAATCGAAAGAAGAGGGAATTTCAATTATTTCGGCACTACATTCGCCTAAAAAATCCCCAAAACGTATGCCGAAGGCATCGACTGTGGCAGCTAATCAGCTAACTTGATAATTGTTTGAACTATACAATGCGATCAGATAAAAATGGGTCGGTAGTCCTTAGGGCCGAGGCCAGAGCCGATGGTTATCATTTTATCAAGCGACATCAAAGCGAGCTTCGCTAGCATCGCGTCGACGATATAAATAAACTTAATGACTAATCTGTCCATAGAAGGGAAGTAGAAGCGTTTTAATTTGATCTTGTGCAATTTGCGATTCAGTATAATTCTCACGATGGCGAATATGACGAAATTAATGACGCGCATGTAACTTTGTTTTGGATGCATTATATGTGTAGATTTTTTGGCGGTGTAAAGGGACGATTGATTCGATAATAACAAAACAAATGGTAACCGAATAACCTGTAATTTGCGCTGAATGGTAGGTGGACCAGGCCACGACGTGTACAAGTGTAATCTGGCATGGGGATTTCGTGACCAATACAATATGTTCGATGCGGCGTTCGCTTCCTGAAAACGAAGGAGAAGAGAAAAAAAAATGGTCTTTATATTCTGCTTTTAACGGTGTTTTCGAACGTATTACGAAATATCGAGTTTCCGTTTTTGTCGAGAATAATATCGTACTGAATTATTATACCAAAACATTACTATAATTTAGAAGGTTGTATCGCCAAGGTCTATTTATTCCCGTAATTACCGGTTTGTAGTCTAATTATTTAATTAAATTACTTTACGTACGGGCTAAGGAAACAGGAAATTTACTCGAATTGTACATATTTCTGCTGCCATTCGACAGACGAAAATAAAGCTTTATACAACAACAATTTGGGTTATAATTTGGGAACAATTTCTACAACTTAGGTCCGGTTCTCTCGGTTCAAAGTTGAGTTGAACTAACGTCATGACATCTACAACAATACATCATAATATGGGTGGCTCAACGTACACTGAAAAAAATAGTTACTGGAAAAACTGTGACCAAAGCATTTGATGTAAAGCTGTTATTTCACGATCATTTTTTTTTCAGTGTAAACATAATTCTCATAAATCACTTTTAGGGAACATCCACGTAGGTAGATAGATAAAGGATGTGAAAATAAAGAACGTGAATGACGCGAGGAACGTCGAAGTGAAGACTAATTTGAATATAGTTCGATAAAAAACGAATATCGAATGCGTGTCACTTTCTATTGTGATAGAGGCCTTTCGAGTGATTTTTCAAACGCTATATTTCATCATCGTTTGTGTATTGTAACAATAAATCTTCATTTAGCAAACCAGATTTTAATGAGACCACAACAACGTAATTAGGTACACATTTTTTTCACCATTATCAACGCATTAATCACAACTTATTTACGTACGCTTTGCGGGAACTCGCCGTATTCTAACGTTTCCTATAAAAAGCCAAACGAATGTCATTATTGAAAGGTCACATCTTTACGTACACACAGCCAGATCTCTTCGCCAACCTTGATTGTCGATGATCTTATACGTTTCTCGGTAACCAATTAACCGGCAAAACGGGCGGTTTTTATCTCTACTAAACATCACTACAACAATAACTTAACTTACTCCCTACTCTATATAAGCACCGCAGCACCATAAAGGCTCGAGTCCATTAGCAAGTCACTTGCGACAGTTCTTACGATAGTTTTACTCGCAAGTACTTTCGCAATTTTATTGCAACAATGCAATAAATGCATTTTGTTTGGTTGCAGGTCAACCCGTCCGCAGCGGATCCCGTTACGCAGCAGATCCAGAGCAAGCTAGGCGACTTCCAGCGGGTCAAACATCTCATCAAAGATTGCCAAATCATTGGGGTGGATGGGGTGCCGCCGAGCCCGGGGGCGCCGTCTCCCGCCTCAGCCAGACACAACCCCTTCGGATCGACGGCGGGCGCTTCCAGCAGGTACGAATTCGCCCTCTAAATAAACCGTCTACGGATCGCTAGAAATAGCTTGAGCGTAGTATACATACCTACGGATCGAAGGGGATGGCTGGAGACGCGAGCTGCGCGAAATTCGATGCGCGAGTGTTTAGGTGGAATGAGACGTTCGGGGAGTTGTATTACCGTTGGGAATTTTAATTGGTGAATTCATTATGGAATTAAATTGGTAATACGTGCAGGTACATCCGGCGTTGGCGAAGAGGTAGCAGCAGTTTAACATCCACATAACCTACATTCTGTTAATTTATGATCGAGAGACGCGAAGCGAGCGCGGCGCGGCAGCGACAGTCTGCTCTCTGGCCATTTTTTTTTTCTGTTAGGCTATTTCGATCAACGGTGGTTTATTTATAGATGGCGTCAGGAAAAACGCCATTCGCTCGTACGAGAGCGTCTGTTTGGAATTGCGTTGAGGAAAAAAAAACGAAGCGAAATCGAAGGATTTCGTAATAGACACTTGCTCGAGCTCGCGCAGCGAGCCAAGACAAATTTTCTATGCACTTCAAATTGTAGCCTCTTCTTCACTATGGCATCTTATCTAGGTAGATGTGTTGCCAATAAATAAATCTCTAATGCTTGGTGTAAATATTTAAACGAAATTTCGTAGTAATCACTCGCTCGAGCTCGCGCAGCGAGTCAAATTAAAACAAAATTCTGAGCGTGGTTCCATCTTCTCTTTTGTTCTACTTTTCTACGGCCTCTTATCTTTAAGACAAGCAGCCAATAAATCTCGGTAATTATTTAAACGAAATTTCGTAATAATCACTCGCTCGAGCTCGCGCAGCGAGTCAAATTAAAAAAATTTCTGAGCGTGATTCCATCTTCTCTTTTGTTCTACTTTTCTATGGCCTCTTATCTTTAAGACAAGCAGCCAATAAATCTCGGTAATTATTTAAACGAAATTTCGTAATAATCACTCGCTCGAGCTCGCGCAGCGAGTCAAATTAAAAAAAATTCTGAGCGTGATTCCATCTTCTCTTTTGTTCTACTTTTCTTTGGCCTCTTATCTCTAAGACAAGCAGCCAGTTAATCTCAAATTTTTGGTAACAGACTGCAGCCACAACCGGACTCCCGGACGGAGTTCAAGAAGCCCCACCACCATCCGCACCATTCGAACCACCAGCGGGGCGGCTACATGAAGACCGCCGAGGGGAAGCCGCCGTACGGCGGCCGGGGCGCCTATCCCGGCCAGCCGGTGAAGCACGGCAGCACCGGCAGCACCACCAGCCACCGCTCGAACGGCATACTGCCGGCGAAGGGGCCGCCCCAACAGTCCGCCGCCTCCGTCACCTCCTCGACGTCGTCTTCGTCGAGGTCGCATGGCGCCGGCGACGGCCATTCCAGGCTTTCCTATGAGCAGGTAATTCATTTATTTTGGCCTTTTACTGACTGTATTATTCAGCCAAACTATTGCGTCTTTACTGGCTATATTATTCAGCCACATTTGAGGTAAATTACTCTACCAGTAATATGCTGCTCTTATTGTGCTATAGGGTCTTTACTGACTCTGTTATTCAGCCACATTTGAAGTAAAATAGTCTACAAATCAAATTAATAGCTCTCATTGTGCTATTAGGTCTTTACTGACTGTATTATTCAGCCACATTTGAAGTAAAATACTCTAGAAATCAAATTAATAGCTCTAATTAGGCTTTTACTAATAAGCTACATTTGAAGTAAACTACAAACAATACTTCTCGGTAAAATAGCTGGTGTATGTTTTTTTTTTAATTGGATTCCTCGCAAATACATGTGAGCTAGTATTTTGTTATGTGGCATTTTGTTTTTAAGGATATTTTGTTTTTTGTTTAGGTAGATATTTCCCAATGTTACTTCAAGATCGAATTTTATTTTTAGAAATATTGTCGGTTTGTTTTGTATCATTATCAAAGGTTGGAGTGTTTTTGTGAAAGTTCGGGAAACCGCACACGATCGGCGAATTCGAAGGAAAAATCGGAAAAACGCGATTTCCTTGCTTTTAATATACCGATTTATCGAAAGGAGTAGATTAAAAAATTCTTCTATAGGTACTTACCCATCTGCAAATGTTTGTATTAACGTTAGTTATTATTATTAATTGCTCGTTCGACTTTCTTTCGCCGATTACGTGACCAATTCGTACGCCATATTCGATAAAAAAATGTACCTATATAAAAGTTAATGAACTCTCATTTCAATGTTTAATTGAGCTCGATTTTTCCTTCATAAAAGCGGTGGAAAAGTCGTGTCACACACACTCCCTTTCTCCTCTTTAATAATGCGATCCAGAAAATGGCCTTTTCCTTCGGGGGAACTATTTATTTTCGGTTCTTTTAGAGCAAAAAACGTGTAGTTGATTTTCGCCGGCTGGATTGGTTACTTTCCAGTTCGCACAATCGCCCGTAAATCTAACTCTCCGAGCACCCATTTCATAAATAATAAATTTTACTTTGTGGCAGAACGCCTAAAAATCCACTAAAAGAAAACTAACGGGGCCCTTATCTGATCGGAGCTGTTGTCGCGGAAAATTCCCGAATTTAATGGGAAACTCGACAGGAAACGTTCGAACAGACATTTTTTATACTAAATCTATAAGAGGATTTACGTTAGAAATATTATCTACCAGCGACAGTTGCTCTGTAATAACCGATGCAATCCAATTAAAACATCTAGATATAATCCAATAAAACCGGCAGGTATTTGTTTCACCTGCAAGGACATTGTAAGGATATTCCACCGAATTTCAACAATACAAATTGTCAATTATCGCGACCTTGACATCGAGACTGCTCGTAATTAACCGAGCCGCTTTTCGTCGAATCGTAAATTTCGAAACGTAAATTGGATTCCTCCTAAACGCGAACGTCAACAGTTTTTAATTGCACGCCAGGATTGCGAATTAATCCGAAAAATCGCGAACAAATAGAGGAAACGCGGAGCGGCGAAAGTCCAATGTACACCCGAAGATTAACTCGATGCGACTTCCTGTAATATCGATCGAAAAAACTTGCACCTTTCTTGTAAAATTGCCAGGAAATCGGAATTTGGAGTTGCGCAAAAAATTATGTGTATTTTTGGGACACCCTGTATGTATTTCCCATAGCCCGCTAGAAAAAACGAGAGCCGATGTTATCTTTTAATTTTTACCTTCGATGGTATATGAAAAAGGAGTCTTTAGCGAGTAACTACTGGCATTATTTGTACGCACAACAATGGAAGTGGTTTAAATTAAATTATGCATAACAGCTTCAATTTCGCCAGCGGATAGTCACCATTAAAATCAACGACTGTAAAACGAGTAATTATTAATCCGGAATAAAATTCCCAGAAGCCCTTCGTGGGGGCTATTAAAAATCCCCCGACTGCACGCGATTTTCGAAAATAATCCCTCGATTGAGCCATAAAGAAAAACGTTCTCTTTATCGACAGCAGCGAGAGGACGAAAAAAATTACAAAGTGGGGAGATATTCGATTACTTCGACGACAAATCGTAAATATTTACAATTGTCTACCTATACACACGTACGGAACGTAAATATTTTCCGAACGAAAAGCCGAACTTTAACAAAGCAGCACAATGCAACGAAAATACTCGAATGGCGACTAATTTGGACTATAATGGAGGTCAGAAGAACGATTGTTATGTCATTCAACACTTCATTAATATATACAGGGTGTCTCCAAACATTTAAACGAGCGCTCTGTATGCAATTACTATGCCAGATAATAGTGGCAACTTTTTAGTTGCCGCAACTTAATTTCAGTATTGTGTGTTGTGTTTTTATAGGCGATTTAAAGTTGAATAAATTTCGATCCCTGATACGTTCTAGGAATACGCCAAGATAACAACGATAGATATTACAAATGAAAATAAACGGCTTCTTTTTATCGCTTTGTATTATTCAACATATAAATTGGATCTTACATCATTTCCACGAAGATAAATTTATTGTGTTATTTTCCGTTGTAATGTAATATATTCACGTAATTATTTTGTTGACCTGTACGCTGCGCGAGCTCGTCTGTACATCCATTAATACGCTACCTATTTTTCAATTTTTTTTATTATACTCCACACGAGGAATTAATCCCATTAAGCGACAAAAACTCGTTGGAAAAATGATTGGAAAGTCCCAGGTAGAGATGAAACGGGGTTAAAAAAAAATCTCGTCATTTACGCGATTATCTGGCAGCGACCACTCGATTCGCGTTCGTTATCGACGTTCCGCAAATTCGCGAACCCGAAGGGACAAAAGGGCCATTTTCCGATGCGATGCACGCAAAATAACCCCTCGATAATCCCAAATTAATCTCGTTATTAGGAAAACGCCTCCTAAAACACCTACCATTCCACACTATTGTTTGCAAACAAGTTGTTGCACCATATTCGCTTATACAGGACGTCTCAAAAATGGCCTTTTATAACGAAATTCTCCAGCAAATGCACTCCAACAATACGATTTACTGATCAAGTAACACACTTTTTAAATACAAAATCTAAAATGGCCAAGAAAGATTGCCCAATGCTTGTAATTTGACAAATATTAGTATGACGTGCTTCTAACTTTGCTTTGCACAGACTATATGTAATTATTTTTTCAAATGAGAGAAGCAACATTGGGGTTTCAAAAAAACTTCCTAGGCCCGCTGGTAGATGTCACAAGTGAACGTTAGTTCAACTAAACTGCGAGTCAACTTTGAACCGAATTCATTTTTTGTTGTACAGTGCAAGATCAATAGTTTGGTTAAACGCCGTTCAAGTCACGTTGTTACAACACAAATTTGCAATTAAACTCGGTTCAACGCAGAACCACAGTGTATCTACAACTGGGCCCTACTATAGGTATTTTAGAAAATTCTAATGATTGTGAATTTTTTTCCTTTGGCAGATTTGTCAAGGAGCTGCGGCTGGACCGAGGGAGACCTTGCCTTCTGCCACACCGGTGGCCGCCGATGTCGACAACATATTCAAGGTAGGTTTTTCATCGGCTGCGTCGCCTTTGTAGTATCGAAGATACCCGGTAAAAACCACGCCGGCGACGCGCGCGTGTCTGATGATGGCGCGTGTACGTTCCGAAACGCGTGACGCTCAGAACGTGTGGCGTTTCGTTGCTAAATAAACGCGGGTGTTGGTTTTCTTTTGTGTACGGTTTTTTTAGGTGAGAATGCACATTTTTGTCGAACACGTTTTCTGGCGAATGCAACGTGCATTGTCCCTGGGGAGCCATTGTCGCTTTTATATACCTGGATGAGTCTGGAGAGAAACGCGTTTTGCCACTTTATCTGACGAACTGGAAAGTTTTCTTCTAAAATAAATTGGATGTAGTATACTAGATAGTCTCATTTATGCTATTAATTCACCATAGGCGTAGTTCAGGGGTTGGATTATAGTCTAAAAAAAGTATGTTTAACATAGGACATCCTGTATATCAGTGTAAATTTAGTGGAGGTAACGAGGCGTAAATGGGTTAGCTTGTTTTGGAATTGCAAACGGGGCTATCGCCCGGCCTATTTTCCTTGTTCAAACGTCCCGATCCGCGAGGATGGACATTTTATATTGACTTTTACGATTCAGTTGAATTAGTGAAATATATCGTTTCGAACAGTTTATAGGTCGTTCACTTCGCCAGTGTCTATTACAGGTACGTTCGTGAGCTTTTATCTCGCGAAATCGCTGGATAAAAAAAACGGCCGAAGCTCTCGTTTTCTGTCTCTCTTTCGCTCTCTCGTTGCAGATGAAACGGCCTATGGTAATTAAATTTGCACGTTTGATTATGTTGTTTTTAGAGAAAATGGGATTTGGCCTCGTTTTTCGTGTCTACAGCCATCTTTAAAATATGTACAAATTTGGGTCACCCTGTACACGCATACTATTGGCCTCTTATTTTTCGTCTATACAGCCACTTTTAAACTACTAGTATCTCCAATTGTGAAGTTCCAAATTTGGGTCACCTTCTACACGCATGCTCTTGGCCTCTTATTTTTCATTTATACAGCAATCTTTAAACTACCTCCAATTGTGAAACTCAAAATTTGATCCACCCTGTATACGCACAAACTTTTACTTGGCCTCTTATTTTTCCTGTATGCAGCCATCTTAAATTATCTCCAATTGAGTTAAGAATTTGGGTCACCCTGTGCTGGCTTTATTTGGGTTTGGAGGATAAAATTTTACAAGGTAATTTTTTTTTCCGCAGGAAATGATCGTCCCAACGACGCCTTTGCCGGCCATGGCGGCGACGCCGAGAATTGAACTCGACAATAAATACAGCTATAATCCAAGTCTTACCAAGGTAAATTGTTCGCTTTATTTCCACGCCACATTCACCCGTACAATAATAAATGAACGCGGTGCAAGGTACTAAAAATTTATTTGGCTCTCTCTGTATAATACACAGATATGCGTTATTTAATTAATTTTTATACACGTATTAAGTCTTTCTGGGGAAAAAAATAAATGCTATCCAGCGACCTTGTAAACCAATTGAACAATCGTTTAATTCGCCACGACCGACCGGTTTACACCGTTTAATATTAATAAACAATTATTGAGCATTAATTAGCCTCGCCAACTTCGCACTTAGGTATGTGTAATATTCCTCTTATATTTTTATCTTTCGTTTTTTAATTTTCCATCACTGTCCAGCTGATTTTCTTGGCACACTTTGTTCTTCAGTTTAAAGAGCAAAATTTGAATCATCTTATTTTTATCTCAGGAGGCCATGTCCCAACCTTTTTGGGACTCCCTGTATATATATGTACATATGTCCTATTAATATTTTTTTCATTTGAAGTGATAAAGCGGGTGTAAAGTAGGCGACGTTAATAACGCATCGGCGTCGACGTCACGACGTCACGACGCTTATTTATCGCGTCGGCTGTAAAAGTTTTATTATTCTTTATAAACTATTCGAGCGCGAGTGACACGTTAGTTTTTGGCGCGGTGTCAAAAATCCTGAATCGAATTTATCGCTTTCGAAAAGCGCGCCTCTCTCTCAGAAAGTTTTTCTTTTGCATTATTTTTTTCTAATGACAGTGTAGGTAACTACAATAGTTAAAAAAAATGTTGGAATATTGGATGAATTACTAATGAAGTTGCGGCGATTAGAAGCGCGATTAGTGATGCTTAATTTGTATCGATATGTTGTTGTAAATAATAATTCTTTTCCTAACAGCGTAGTTACCCCAAAAATTTATTTTTAAACTAGTTTAAGCGATGACCTGGATTTTATAAATACAACAACAGCTATTGTTTTACGTTTTTCTGCCGGGCTGGAATGTCTTCGTTAATACTTTTTTTCTATTTACCCAACACACACCAATTTATTCCATAATTAATTTAGTTTTGTAGTTAATTTTTGTTGAAAAAAATTTAAATACAATGAGCTTGTTTATGGCTTGTTTTTTCTCCTATTGCGCAAACCTCGATCGTTTAATACGCAATTAGATAATATAATTAACAGATTAATTTTTATGTGTAGAAATTTCAATTTTAATTTATTTGTTTTAGTTGACCGAGGCGACACCGGCACCTTCTCCAGTTAAAAGTAAGTATCGTTGAGAATATTTCTAAAAACAGAATCGTTACGTTCGCGATGCGTGTTTAAACGTATAAATACGATTTCGCATGATTTACGGCTTATGGTAGAAAATCCGAATCTAATGAAAATATCGATTTCGTTGTTTTATTGAAACGCCGCGCGATCGATAAACACTCGAATAACCGTTTATTCGTTCCCAGAAAATTAACTGTTACGCCTAATTTAAACTGAAATATTTATTAAATATTGTATATACAATATTTCTTACCTAAGTCATCACAAACATAAGAAATCCCTTACTTAGAAATCCGGTTTAAGTATTATCTAACTTTAAGAATTGGTTGGTGAAATCTGGCGTTACTTTTTTTATTTTACTTTTTACAATTTGATCGATATGCGAAGAAAAAAATTATAGCAATGGACGCACTCTGAATTAATGAATGCACGCAACAAAACGTATTCATTATACACCCATCATTGGCCGCCACCCCAATCGCATTCCCACCCCTTTTTCATTGCAATATTAACGAGATTCTCGCTTTGATGTGTGACCTACTATTCCGTGTCATTCCTACTTCTTTGGGTGTTCTATTGAAATATGTACCAAAGAAATAGTAACCCTCAAGGAATGATTATATTATTTCGCGAATTAATTAATTAATTAATTAATTAAAAAGAAGATTTAATTTAGCATCGACACTCTTGGGACGTGTGTAAATTACACCTATTAACTATTTTTTGTTCGATGCATACTAGATCAATCCAGCACGCTCGGACGTGTTCTCTCTGGCTGATGCACTACAAAAACGAGTTTATTTTTTCCCCCGTCTAATCGCTTTCGTTTTCCGAATTAATTAATTAAACGAGCCGTTTTTATGACGTCGAAAAGCCGAGCCACTCGCACCTTTTTTCCACGCTATCTTTCTCCTCTTCTCGCTGCCCCCGCTCGTTTCCTCTTCATCTTCTCCGCCGCGTGTTCCCTTCGCTCGACGCGTCCGGTCTCTTTCTGCTAAGGGCACGTGCCCAAGTTTCGTTTAATTCTGGATCACGAGCCTGCACTTTTATTTCGCCTGTGTGCCTGTATACAGGGTGTCCCTAAATAATCCTCATAGAAACGGTATATAGGAGGCTACGCAAAACGAAACTATTTGTGACATAGTGATGAATTTATGGTGACGTGCATGCAACTTTGTTTTGTATAAACTATACATGGCGATTTTTGCACGCAATAAAAATCGATTAATCGATTATTATGTGTACTAAACAAATTGTTTTTATGTGCCATTCTATAGTAACCTTTGTTTGTGTAGGCTCATTTGTCTAATTTATTTATGTCCTAAAGCGGTAGCACTCCTAAATATGTAAAGTATCAGTTTTAACGCAGAAATAAAATTTATTCCACTTACTGAACGAATACGTGACTGTTTTCAGGTATAAAATGAGGTCCCTGCGGTGGAAATCTACTCTAAAACGGGCTAATTTTGAACCCTTTTCTCTAAATCTCCGGTCTTCCGCGACAATCCCACCGGAATATTGAAATTATTAAACACAAATATCGTTTTATTACTTCACAAATCGGCTTTTTTTCGCGTACAAATCGTTACGAAACGGCTATAAAAATAATAAGATAACCGAGCGATTCCTTATGAGCTCGTCAAATTTTAAATTAATCCGCGCGACCTTCGAATCCGGCCAGTCAACAAAACGTTTATTGCATATCCTAAAAAAAAATAACTAATTTTTCCTAAAACGTATTTTACAACGGAAAATTTTGCGCACGAATTTTCCATCTAAAAAATAATCTCTTGCACCTTCAAATCCTCAAGAAAATTTGTTTACGCTATTTAACCTCATTATAACGTTATTTTTACGTTACACTGAGCGTTTTCGCACGGTGCGATAAATCGCACTTCCATAGCGATGCGATATCGCAACGTTTTATAGCCGCGATTTATCGCTCGAATAAAATCGATTATTCCCGTATCGATTCGCATCGAAAAAGCGATTTCCTCGGCCGTGACAGGGCCGCCTTTAATTTTTTCGCCACCCTCCCGCCCGTGCACCCCTCGAGCATTTTCATCGGAAACGCCGGGGTAGCCCGCCCGACCGCGATGATCCGTCCCGGAGGGACGGAGGGCGATGAAACGGTACTATGCACGGCACGCTGCAACCGAATGCAGTTCGGCAGTTCGCACGGCAGGCTCAAATCGAACGGCTCGCTCCGCGCGCTCGGCTTCTTCCTTACGTAACGTTACGTACGTAAACAAACAAACTCTATGAAGTTAGAAGTGGGTACGTTAACGCTAAGCGGTGGCAGTGCCGTTGGTGAATTCGATTTTTTTCGTGCGGCGAATCGAGCAACACATGGACGTGCGTACTGGATGAGCGCGCACGTAATTGAGAGTACCCCGCGTCATTAAACGCGCGGTTTTGTTGTTGTTGTGCCCGCCATGTTGCCGATGTAACGCGAAATGGATACGTTTCGTTGCGCTATTTTGGCGGATTAATGCGCTTTATATCGCAATTACGAGACCAGTAAGTACGCTAACGTGTATCATACGTTGTACGATTTATTGTGAATGTGATTGATTTGCGATAGGTTGATGGAGGGATAAAGTACCTACTTACTTGCGAAATAATAACGGGTACGTTGAGTATGTGAAAGATTGGTAGCGAATATATAAAGCGAAATTTAAATTGGTGTAATAAATTTGTTGTTTGTACGTTTAGTATGTTATATATTGCGAAATTGTGTTATTTATTTGTTCGAGTACTTTCTATATGAGATTATACGGAGCAAATATAATATCTTGATTAGTCATTAAGTGTGAAAAGTTGACAAATTTATTATGATATTTTAAAAATATCGTCAAATTTGCATTAAAAAAAACATGCCCAGAAGATAATTCTACTAGAACGAATCTAATACATAATAAAAATATTAATCAAATAGTACCATTAGTTATAAATTTGATTAAATCTGAAAAGATTTAAGATAATCTAAAAAAATCATCAAATTTGCATGTAAAAAACATGTCCAGATTCTTTTAGGCCGAACCTAATACATAATAACACTTAATCAACTAGTACCATTTGTCATTAAATCTAACAAAAATCGACCAATTTGCTAAAATATTCTAAAAAAATCAACAAACTTGCATAAAAAAACATGTTTGCAACAAACCTAATTAATCAAATATCTAGTACCCTACTATGGTCTACATACAATGGTACCGCTTCGATATAAAAAAATGTAAAGTGTAGATTTGGCAACGCCGGTCTCGCGTAAACTCGAAACCGTTTTCTCTACGTTGTGTGTCGTCTACTAGTCGGTACCGTCCACTTTTCTTTGTTTCCGATTAGTTACCTTGCCTTCCGTTGTTCCCGGCTAGGTTTCTTCTTTGCGGGTTGTTGACACACAGACGTATCGAAATGTGCACGTACGCACACCGCTTATTCTTTCTTTCTCTCTACCAAAAGTACTACCTAATACACTCGCAGTCAAGAGGAAGTACTATACCTCATTTGATAATAATTAAGTACCTACAATTTTCTGGGTTTCTGTAGGTTTCTTATACGATTTGGCAACATTGTTAGGGTTCTTGCATTTTTTTAAGCCCTTGTGAAACGCATGTTTGTGTTTGCATAGTTTTATTATTCGATCCCGGGCCGTTTCTGTCGGTTGGTTTTTCATTATTCTTCCGATGCCCCCCGTATTAATTGAATGGCGGGTTCTGATGAAATTCGAGCAGTCACCACCGGTTTTTTATCCAACATTGTTTGCTCCATTTTCGAGACGTTTAAATTTCCTTATACAGCGTGTCCCCTCTAAAAAGTTCCTCCATAACTTCTCCACTTTGCAAATCCTACGGGGGGTGTACGATTTTTATGTCATCATCGACTTCTTCAAGGGCGATGGGTAATGACGAAAAAAAATCATTTTTGAGCATTAAATTATTCCTGGAATGTTACCTGTTAACCGCCAGTAATGAATTCATAAAATTTGCCATAAATTATCGCAGTCGTAAAATCGCATTCAATGCACATTCGACCAGAACTCGACGTTAAATAGACACTAAAATGGGGTTGTTCGAGAATTGTAAAAGCAACCGGCTAGATGGGTTATTGATTTTTTTTACCACTACCGTTTCATAGAAAAAAAACTCGATCGGTAACTGAACCTTCTAGAATCCAACAAAATCTTCGAGCGAGCAACAAAAAATCACGGGACATCCTGTAACAATCATCGAAAAAAGGCGCCAAAAATCAAATACAATTTTTTCCTCACGTTGTCTGTCACAAGAAAAGAAAAAAGTGGTAAATTGTGTGAAGAGAGCGCCGTCAAGTCGTAAATATTTGCTTATTGGATCTTTGTGCGTGCGTCACATATAAAACGACGCAATTGCTTTTTTAAGAACAACATAATAGGTTTCTCAAACCCGTTTTTTATACTCAAATAGCTCTTTTGACAGGTGACAGGTGACATTTGACAGGTGACAAGTGGCATTTGACAGGTGATATTTGACGGCTGACAGTTGACAAATGACGCTTGTTTTTTTTATTCGTTTCCTTCGGCATACGGAAGTTAATTGTAGGTTCTTAATTATGACATTGAACGAGACGAGGATAATTGAGATAACGGATCTGTTTCTGGTTTAGTATAGCGTTTGTATATCTGAGATTTATCTGGTGTATTGAATGTGCGTTTGTTTCCGGTAAATGGGCGTTCGAATCGGTCGTTGTTCGAACGTTAGGGTAAGAACATACCAAAGATGCCTCGATGCTTCACTTTCAGTCGCGGTCGATGTCGATGCCATCCATGTAAAACAAATCAATGTATTTTAATGAGACAGGACATACCGAAGATGATCTCTTCTGTTCACCCTCGATGCTTAATGCGAGGCCCACCGCGATGTCGATGTAAAAACAAAATAGTTTGTTTTTCTATAGCGCTACCACGATGGACATCGCGGTAAAATCGTTTTTATTGGCTATCGAAATCACGTGATTTTTTATTTCTTGAAATTAAATGATGGTATCCACCAAAAAAGATGCCTTTTTTGATTTAAGGGATGTACACTGTATTCTCTGTTTGAACTACTTGAAAGTAACTACCATTTTGTACTTAAAAACATAATCACTACTGGTATCGCTGTCGTCGTTAGTATTCATTACGTTAATATAGTTTTATAATATTTATGTCACAGGCTGTATGTGGAAAAGTCGCAATTTATAGGCAGTCTAGGTGTAAAAAAACCAACTTCTTTCAACAAAACATCTTAGAAAACTGAAAGGAAAACCTCTTTGGTATGTTCTACTCATATCGCAGAAAGTATCGCCAGTGACATCGACATCGACCGCGACTGAAAGTGAAGCATCGAAGCATCTTTGGTATGTTCTTACCCTTAGAGGAGGAAGAAGAAGAAAAAATGTCGGTTTTTTTAAACGTCGCTTTTTAATCTGGGATTTTACGCGTGACGAAAGCGAGCGGGTAACGGCAACGTTGTAAATGGTGTACGTCGTAATGATGGTTTTTAAGGTGAAAGTTAATTTTTATGGTATTGTAGAACTAATTGTTGTATTCTCCAATTGGAAAAAAGTACAATAAACTCGGAATTTAGAAATCATCGCCGGTATATCGGTAAAATTTTTGGAAAATGTATCTTGTTTCACTTTCGTCGAAAACCCGTTCGAATTTGCATTTAATCGACGATTAATTCTATACGATTTGTTTGTTTTTTATAGCCCAAGGCAACGTTTTTCTAACTAACAACTGTTCACCTAAAAATTCATTTTTTTTCACCACATACCGCAATATTAGGTAATAAAATTATCATTTTGTAATTTCTCGCCATTTCATCTCGCTCGAATTTAATCTCAGGAAAAGCCAAACTATTCCAATAAAATGAAAGTTCCCTCCAAACAAATTCCACTTGAATTCAAGAACGCTAATTAGATTGCAATCGCAAAACAAGGTTATAACAAAATAGCACTGATGATGATTGAATTCATCCGAAACTTATAGTAGCTAATTATACTCCTGTTTATTCTCAATTAAACCATTGGTAAAATGTCTTTAGACCTGATGATGTTTGAAAATTCATCAGAAACTAGGACCGAAAGGAAAGTTTCCTCTAGCCAAATTCAAGAACACTAATTATTAGATTGTAATAATATTTTGTTGTACTCTCAACAAGGTTACAACAAAACGCTATCCTGAATTGAATGTAGCCTTGCCACTTGCCGAACTTCTTTCGGACATTTCGATACGCTCTCGTAATTAAATATCCGATCGGTTTTAATTGCTTTATTACTTTTTTAGCAAACAAGTTATTTAATGCTTAATCGACTACAACACCTTTGGTACAAACAGGTTTTTTAAAAGCTATATTATTTAATAAACTAACGGGAAGAATGTTTTTAAGTACTCGTGTTGTTAATTTTACAAAAAAATGTTTTTTTTTTATTTATTTTACCGGGTAAGCGACGAATTTGTATGTTATATCGAAAGTTTATTAGCCAGATAATAAGCAATAAAATTATCATGTATATGTAAGGACCGCGTATGAATAATAATTCTTTTTTAGTTATATCGCAGCGTCTCTAAATAGTAATAAACGAGTTTATGTGTGATAATAAAAGTTTCGTAAGTTGTTTACACTCGACCTTTCGGCTTAATAGTCCATAATAAATTAAGTTTAAATAGGTACATATTCGAAAATCTGAGGCTACCTGATAATATTCTTCCAATTTTAATAATCTTTATTGCAAACTATCAGCGTATTTTAAACCATCCATAACGCACGTAATTTGCAATTCAAAATCCAATTTTTTACTCACCGGCTATTTTTAGCCGGGAAATTATTCTTTTCCCCGCCAATTCCGCTCGAACGTTTCAATTTCCAATGCACATTTTCGCTACAAATTTTAATTTCTCACCTACAAATTCCGTAAACGATCGATTGTGGTACGGGCACAAACATTAATATACAAAAAATTAATGTACTTTTTTCGTATATTAATTACCAGCGAGCAGCAAAGAAGTTAAAAGATTCTCGATTAAAGTTTGCTTTGTACAACGAGATGAAATTTCGAGTTCGCTAACTGGCGAGAAAATTCGAAATTAATTATTAAAGAAAATGAAATATCGAAGATTTTCTCGTGTAAAATGTAGCAACAATTTCCTACTAAATAGAGCTTTTCTAATAGAATCTGAATATCAGAGCTTTCCCCATATTTAGGCAGCTTTTGTCCAGTAAACGAGTAACATAGGGGGCAACTTTTGAAACAATTTCCTCCTAAACAGAGCTTTATAATCGAATCTGAATAACAGAGCTTTCCCATATTTAGAAAGCTTTTGTTCAGCGAACAAGGGGCAACTTTTTCCCAATCCCTCGAAGGCCCAAACGGTCCCCGAAGGAAGTACGCACAAAATAAAACAAATAAAATATAGAGCACATGTCCAATGGGCACCGGGAGTCCATAACTATACTTTGTGTCTCCTCGGCCTCCTCTCTCACCAATCACCTGGCACGCAGGTGTCAGTCGAATCGCATCAAACAGGTGGTCCCTTCGGCGGATATCGAAAGGCTCTCCTAAACCATTGTCTCATCGCATTTATCCAGCAGTTTGCGACGTGCTTTCGTACGCCGAGAACAATTAAAAATAGCCATACGTACTCTAAATATGTGCTGTTTGGGACACGCCGAAAGGTTCGACCCAGGTCGTAATTAAATTTATAAATCTAGCACGTTAACTTCGATCGATTTTGTTTGTTATCCAGTTTTTCTTGTTGCTTATCGAGTTATCTTTTTGTTGTTTCAGAACGCGATCGACAGCTCGCACCTCGACCATCTACGTAAGTATACCATTCATTTTATTATCTAACCCTAATCGAACTTTGGTACATTTTTTACCCTGTATTTTGGCACTGATGATGCCTGAATTCAACCGAAACTAGTAGCTTAAGTTACAACTGTTTCTTTCCTAAATATTGGTAGTTTTGATACGTTGTACTTAGACCTGATGATTGAAAATTCATCCGAAACTAGTAGCCCGATTGGTAGATTCTTCACAGTTTATTTGGACCTGATGATGTCTGAATTCAACCGAAACTAGTAGCTCCAGTTTGTTTTCTATGCATTGGTAGAATCTTTACAGTTTATTTGGCACTGATGATGTTTGAATTGATGCGAAACTGGGGACCTGGGTTACACCTGTTTGGTTCTCTAAGTGGTTTATTTTCCTCGGACGTGTTTCCTTTTCTTGCGCGGGTTTTTTATTTGCGGAATGGTTGGAAGATTCATCGGGTCACGGGGTGGAAAAACCGTCGGAAAAACGGGAAATCGTCGATGTTTCGGCATCCGTGATGGAAGCCCGAAAGGCTCGTTAAGCCGGTTAAATCGGCGGATTATTTCCTACGCCGACTTTGCTCTCCGTTTCGCCCGGCCCGGGACCAGAAATTCGTTAACTTTCCATCGATTGAGTGAGCCGTCTCGGTCGAAATTAGAAGTCGAAAACAGCAAAACGATTTTATCTGGCCCGTGTTTTTATCTTTATTCTTTTTATTCGTTCGAGTTTCCGTTTTAAACGATTCGCCTGATACCCAGGCTCACTCGATTTTCAACCCGTCAATGACGTTTCTGTTAATCGATTAATCGATTTTTTTAATCAGCCTGATTTCCACTATCGATTCTGTATAGTATACACATGATTATAACTTGACATTTGTATTTACATTGTTGTTATGGAGTAACTATAGGCATTGTTTACGTCTATCTAGAGACTCTTTAATTGATAAATTAATTAAAATCTTGAGTATAGAAAATTCCTCGTTATAAAGAATCACTCTGTATAATTATAGACCACCCACGAATAATTCAATACTGTGGGATATACTTGGAGAATAGTGAGGAATAAAAAGAGTTTGCAATTGAATGTAAAAACGCATTAATTTCGTAAATGCCCTTAATTAAGGGCGTTCGCCCACCAACAAACAAGGTAATTACCGTTCGATTATCTTTGTTAAATATTAATTGGTTACCCAGCCAACTTTTACGGGGTCTTTGTTCCATCTAAACCCACACCGTTTTCGATTCTATGTTCGCCAAAAATCATCGATTAAAGCAGGGTTCACATTTAATAACATGTTGTATAGCATTGCTATATATAGTATAACATGTTATTAAATGTGAACCCCCCTTTAGGTACGAAATTTCTGCGATGATGCGCCACGTATACGTTCATTTATTTTCCGTGAAACCATTAGCGATGTGTTTTTTTTATTGAATTAAATTTCTTGTTACGTAGTTTAATTGGCGATAAAAATTGATAAAATATGCACGATTGTTGTTCGCGTTTGCTGGAGAACTTTCGCGATAAAAAAATTATGTCCGTTGAAAAAATGCTGTGATCATTAATTCTCCACTGACCTATCTCGAGGATATCTCGCAACTCGCCTCGCGAGCTCGACATAACGTAATAGTTGCATATAGTTTGTGCAAAATAAAGCTACCTAATTACGTCACGAATAGACAGTGTTGCCGAACTTTTATAAAGTTTGCAAGATCTAGGAATTCTCATGAAAGATTTCTAGAGATGTACAAGTGTCTACCAACCTACTATAAGAAAGTTAATTATTTTATATACATACAAACGATACCTAAATTTTTCTTGGAAGATTTTGGATCATTTTCTTTTATCCTTTGTTAACATTAAACTAAATTCTGTAGGTATTAAACTTAATCTGTTTATTTGTAAAAGTTGGTCACAATGCTTGACATATATGACGACATTAGTGACGTGCATCTAACTTTGTTTTGCATATAGTATATGATTTGTTGGGAGATTTATTAATAGGGAAATGTAAATAAATGCTAACCGACTGTGAAAATTCGATCCTGAAAAACGGATCTGTGTTAGAGAACATCTGCACTCGATCATGGCGGTTTTTACGACTCTTCGGCTCGGTTTTGTTTGAAGTGCGGATCGTTAAATTCGAAAGATCGAAGATCGGGGTAAAAAAAGCCCGTTCAAAAACGAACAGTCCGTGAAAAAGCGTGAAAACTACGCTTAATGAGCCGAAATTCACACGAAATTACCGACATACTTCAACGCCGCCTTCCCTATCTGCAACCATTTTTTCCACAATCGCAGTTACTGTAAATTGTAAATACTAAAATGCCTCACCGAGTCGTCACAATCTATGAATCAGTGCTTATTTATTTTTTTTCACACTTCGTTATCGACTGCAGCGTTCGATTATAGAAGTATACACACGATTCGTTCGTACTAAAAATTCCCGAATTTCGATGATAATTCAACGTATCGAGTAGATAAAAAAATAACAAAATCTATTGTTCCAGCGATCTAAGAGATGATCTCAAACTATCGGAGGAAAGCGACGATGAACAAAAGGACTCGCTACTACCTTCATCGAATCCAATAGGAAGGTAAATACTATCCAAAAAATAATCGATTAACTAGTACTAACAATCGATTGTCAACAGGATGTTATCGCCGCTCGGCGCCACGCCGGCCGTCCACACCTCGCGCATGGACCGGCAGCCGGACGCCGCGGCGCCGACGCCTTCCGCCCCGAGCTCCTCCAGCGACTCGTGCTCGGACAGCGGCTCCGACAGCGACTCCAGCACCGACGACACCGGCGACGACGCCGCCCCCGTCGTCAGCTCCAAGCCCGACGCCGTCGTCGAGACGGCCACCTCCACGTCCCCCAAGCCCGAGGAGGACGTGCGCTGGAACCTGGCCTCGTTCGTCTCCTCCAACAGCCACAACGCGCCCGCCTCGCCGTTCCTCTCGCCCATCAAGCCCTCCCCGCTGCCCAAGGCCTGCTCCGACGACGAGGCCAAGCGGTGCAGCGAGGAGTCCGACGCCAGCGACGCCGCCGAGCGCGTCATGGAGGAGGCCAAGAAGGAGCTGTACGCGTTCTCTTCCATACCTTTGCTCTCCAGTTTATCGGATTCCGATGATAACGGGAAGTCGAATAGTACGAAACGACGAAAGCACACCATCCAATCAGTTACCAAGCAGCCAGTTAGTGATAGTGATAGTGACGAGGAGCGGTCGAGGACTAGAAAAGTGAAGCCGGTGAGCCGCGCGAGCCCCAGGACTAAATCGCTCGACTCGCCCAGCGACAGCGACTCGGAGCCCCCCAAGCCCAAATCCCCGGAGAAGACCAAACCGGGCCGGGGCCGCCCGCGCAAAAAGCCCCCCAACGAAACCAAGGAGGCCAAAAAGCGCGGTAGGCCCGCCAAAATCAACAAATCTCACAGATCGAGGAGCGGCTCGTCCGGAGCGGAGGTGAGAAAAGCGAAGCGCGGCAGGCCGCCGAAAGTGGCCCGCTCGCCTAGCTCATCCGATGAAGAGGCGGGCAAGCCGCCGCCGCCGGCGGCCCGGCGCCGCGCCAAATCGACTCGGGCCAGCTCCGAGGAGGAGCGCAGGCGGTCGAGGAAGCGCTCCGACGACGACGAGTGGGGTAAAGAGAATCGAGCGATGCTCAAGAACCATTTCAAAGACGGCAAACGCCCCGCTGAGGCCCTAACCGTCGCCCCGTCATCGCCTCCTAGGCGGAAGAGCCGCACCAGCACCAAGAAATCCTCAGAGCCCAAAAGCGTGGCGATACTTTCCTCCGATTCTAACAGCGATAGCGATGTTAAAACGGCGAAAAGTAAGTTCAACGTGCGTTCACCGTCGTCCTCTCCGAAGAGGATCAGCGATTCTGATAGCGACGGCGAAGTGGTCACCAAGAAAAGCCCCGTTAAAGTCGACTCTAGCATTAAAGTGGACGAGAACAAGACCATAGCCGATAAGAAGAAGAGCGACACGCTGAGGAAGCTGTTCACGCCTAAAAGGGACTCCGAAGGCGGCAAAGGCGGCGGGAAAGGTGGCGGGAAAGGTGGCAAAGGCGGCAAAGGTAAGTTGGGATTTTTGTCAGAATTCACCAACCAGTTTCTTTAAGTTAAAGATGAAAGACCTAAAGAAAAGTTGGTGAAATTTGTATGATTTACGTTTACTTTGAATGCGTTTTTTTCATAGGTAAAGCCGGCGTAAATGTGATAATAGTGGACGGCGACTACGAAAGGAGCAGTTCGTCCGTCGAAGACGAAACCATGCCCACGGCGACGGTGTCCTCGGCCATGGAGCCAATCCCCCTGAAGGAGATCAACAAGCGCAGCCCGCCGAGCTACTCGATCGACTCGCCGATCACTCAATTTAAGACTGATATCGATAATCACAAGCGCAAGGTCGAGATGTGGGTGAAGATCGAGCTGCACCGGTTCAACCCCGGCCACGTGCCGGCCCTGCGCAAGCACCTCGCGCCCAAGGGCCGCACCAAGGGCGCGCCCTACGGCGACGACGCCAAGCCCAAGCTCGCCGGCGAGAGCAAACAGCGACCGCCCGACGATCCGCCGGACCACAAGCACAAGTCGAAGAAGCGGAAGCGGCGCAACAGCTCCAGCTCGATATCCTCGCACTCGACGGTGAGCAGCAGCCTGTCGCACGGCGGCAAGCCGCAGGAGCACCGCAAGAAGGAGAAGAGCAAAGCGAAGGAGCACGTGAAGCACAAGAGGCGGAAAGAGGACGGCGATGGGCAACGATCTCACATTGAAAATCTCAATTTAATCAACGCACCGGCCACCAACCACGAGAGGGAAGGGACGTCCCGGTTGGGCCACTGCGATCCGTCGCCTTCCACCAGTCGGTCTCACATGTACAGGGAATACCATTCGTATTTTGAGACGCACGACATACCCTCGGAATACAAAGAAAGGTAAGCGCATTTCAATTCGTTTTCTTTGTACGTATTATACCCGAACTTTTATCGTTAACACGTTGGTTGAGCTCGATTGTTTGAGTTGCCGCGTTCAACGTGTTAACGAACGTTCAAGTAGTGCTATAGCTGTAGGTGTAATTTTGATGTTTTGTATACTTTGTAGGGATCAAAACCAGTACCTGAGCGATGCGAAACGATTGAAGCACATGGCGGATAGGGAGTCCGATACGATAAAGCAGTGCATGTTGTACCTGGAAGCTGTATTATTTTTCTTATTGACCGGGAACGCCATGGAATATGAACAAATTACGGAAAAAGCTGCCTTTACGATGTATAAAGATACATTGTCGTTAATAAAGTAAGTTTTGTACATATCAAATTTGCGTTAAATACTTCATTTTTTGGTTTTTTGTTGCAGGTATATTTCGTCTAACTTCAGAAACCAGCAAAACGCCTCTCCTGTATATAATAAACTCGCTGTGTTAAGGTAAATTGGGCACTAAATGGCAAACTAGAATAATCTACTAAATTTTATATTATTTTAGTTACCGGTGCCAAGCTCTACTATTTTACAAATTATTTAAAATGAAAAAGCAAGAATCCAAAGATCTTCAGAAAATCATCAGTGAATATTGCACTAAGGTAAGCTTTCTATGACCTCTTACATTTCACCTCTTCCAGCCAAAATCTGTTGAGCTTTTTCATAAAAAAAAAGCTCACCTAAATGGCCTTTTACGTTTTACCTTATCCATCCAACATCTATTCATCTTGTTCATAGAAAATTGCTCACCTCATTGGCCTCTTACATTTCACCTCATCCAGCCATATCCATTAACTATTATTTCTATACAATTGCTCACTTTGGGTCTCTTACCTTAAACTGCATCCAAATAACATCTTAAGTTTGCTCATAGAAAATTGCTCACCTCCTTGGACTCTTACTCTTCAACTCATCCAGCCATTTTGGCCTCTTACTCTTTAACTCATCCTTCAACATCTAATAACTTTGCTCATCTACTAGGCCTCTTACGTTTGACCTCATGCAGCCCAATATCTAATGTGGCGATTTGTTTTTGTAGAACCAAGCCGCCCTCCTGGCCCAGGACCCGCAGAACCACCAGCAGGGCCAAGGGACGCCGTCGCCGCTGTCGCCGACGCCGTCCCCGGCGGGGAGCGTCGGCAGCGTCGGCAGCCAGTCGTCGGGCTACAACAGCGGCGAGCTGGCCAGCAGGGGCAACGTGCCGGTGACCACCCACTCGCAGAACGCCGGGCTGTGGGTGCCGCTCTCTGTTTACAACGCCATGTCCAAGCTGAACCAACAATTCACATATCTACTCTCGTACCAAGATCTCTGGGATATGGCGGACCAGTTGGTGCTCAAAGGCCCCTACACCGGTAAGTTTCAAACGTATTGCCTAAAAACTTGCCTGATAGCGAATGCTGCAAGGAATTTAACTTGCTGGTTCAGCTCTCAGACGCGTTATTATCGCAAAAACTGTCGCAAGAATTTGGATTAATGATTTGTTTTTTTTTGTAGATTTTTTCATCGAATTGGACAGACAGTGTAGACCGTTGACCATGCACAGTTCCCTGATCGATTTAGTGAGTTACGTGCGAGAGGGAATTACTAGGCTGAAAAAGGAAAGTTAGGTTCGGTTGTTCGTCGTTTTGTTTTCGTTTTTTCTTAGAGTAATTGTATGCCAAAGAACGCACCAAGTCAATTTGAATTGTCAATGGATCGGTCGTCGGAAATATATACTGTTTTTTCTTATATATTTCGAATGTATTGCGTGGCGAGCCTTTCAATAACTACCCGGCGGTTTTGTCGAAGTCTACCCGATCGCCCGGGATCTTTTTATTGTATATTTTTAAAATGTTCCTTTATTTATTTTTAAGCGTTTGTTTATATTTTATCCGCGCGAGGATATTTTTTTGTTGTTTTTTTTTATATGCGATCGTTTAGATTTCGACGAGCGTGAAACGATATCAGGACTCCTAATTAGTAGATTAGCTAATTGACCTATTTTTACTTAGAATAAAAATCTATTAAGTGGTTTAATAAAAAGAAGATTCAACTTAGAAGGTGCAGTACTATAATATTTTTACATTAGTAGAATTCCACGTACATAGTGTATATTTTTCTTTGTAAATATTGTATGCTAAAGTTATATATTTACAACTTGCTATATTTGTACAATGCTGAATAAATGAATTTAGGCCTAGTAAAATGAAAATACTACTACATCTCAAATCGGTTGTGGTCCGTGGATGTAGAACTAATTTACAGAAAAAAATTAGTAAGTCATTGTTATTTTTGCATATACGCAAAGCGATTTATTAGCTGGTTTCAATACTAGGAATTGTATCAAATATGTACAAATATTACCAACACATTTTTTCTTATACTCCTTTAAAGGGTGATTTATTTTTCGTATGTATCAAATTTTATTTACCCTTTAACACTGCTCGTGCTGGGTGCTTTTAAATTATTTTATTTTATTTATTTGTGACGGAATCGTCGGTAAATATGTTTGTGTAAATTCTGGATAGTCAGTTATTGAATTAATTTAATCTGGACTCGGCAAATTAATTTCGTATCCATTTTGGGCTATCCAACGAACGTGATAAATTTTAATTTATAAGTTGATAGTTTACGGTTTTTTCTATTGAAGCCAATCAAATGAACCGCTTTGTTTTTAGACGATAAGCGTGCATATATTGTATCATGTATGTATATCATGTATATTTTATTAATTTTAAATTATTTAATTTTTATTTTAATTATTAAGTATTTTTTCTTAAGGCCATTTGCAAAACGAAATTAAATTAAGTATATATTATTAAAAAAAAACAAATAATTTTTTATCGCGTATTGTTATTACTTTATTTAAAATTGTATAATGGCGGAAGAACCTTAAAAAATGTTGACGTTTATTTGAAGAAATTTTAAATGTTGTGATTAAAGCGCCGTTTAATTAACGATCATTGCGATACACCATTGTGACAATCACTTTTTGAGATTAACCTTTGTTCGCGAAAAATCAAAATATCCCTTTTATTTATTGATATTTATTCGTAATCATTAATACTCACCATCGATGATACTCTTAACAAGGAGAAGTATACAGGGTGTTCCTTAATCATACGCTAATTTATAATTCTTGGAATCATTTTAAGGAAAAATGAATCAATCAATTTTTTTGTGTATCAATTTGGTGTAAATGCAGAGCGTCCGCACTGGACTTAAAAAAAATATTTTTGGATGATTTAGACCCCCTTAAACATTACCATGTCATTAAGAAACGCCCTGTAGAAATGACGGTACATAAAAAAATACTTGTAGACTATATTTGTGAAAATATAACCGTCCATTTCGACCCGCTTTTCAACAACAAATCAAACAGCACCGCTAATAATCAAAAAAATGCAATAGCAAGTCGCAATGATCGTTGTTTAAAGAGCGCCCAGGTCCCGGTTTGGTTACATTTCGCGGTGCTGATTCGCATTTTCCGGACACGAATTTAAGCTAGGCTGGATGGGACCAATGGAAACAATTTAAATGGGTGCGCGTACGTATACGAGAAACGTGATAGGGGGTAGGAAATCTGTATTTTGATATTATGACTTTAGCAATCTCATCTCTACCTGGCCGGCTAATCGATTTGTTCGCAGAAAGTCAACCGATTGTTACTTAGTTCGAACGCTTAAATTCAGTACTTAAACTAGATTAGAAGTGTTAATCGATAGTGAAGCGTCTTTGATAGTAAATTGTACATCACAAGCAACGTTTATTCTCTATTATTGGTTCTCGATGTGCCTTTTACTAAAGTAGAATGATTAGAGAATAAAGCAAATAGCCGCTTTTTATGATTTCAACGAGTATTACGGACGCGAATAAAGCCGTATGTGGATGGCGTTTTACTATTAAGGACCGCAGCTCTGCTGCAAATACTGCGTTGATTGCAGTATGATTTAGTGCCAAAACTCGCGAGTATTAGACATTTTCTGTGGACACTTCGTCGAACAATTTACATTGATTTAAACATATCGATTCAGGCGGCTTCGCAACGATTAAAACGCAAGTACAATTTGAAATAACTCTGGAATATTTGGGAAAATTTAGTAGCGTCAGTCTTCCAATAGTAATTGTTAATAATTCGAGTAAATTTGTATCTAAATCGTTGCGAATGGGCCTGTGCCTATGTGGTTGGACAGTTACTGGATTGATTTCGTAACCAAACTGAGGTCTGCGTGTCAAATGAAATCAATAACTGACATTATCTTTATTAGATGACTCCAAAATTAACTTAAAGTGACCTTGAACTAGATCATAATGAAAAAAAATACATCAGTACCTTGTACATATTTATACATAAAGTTTAAGATCAGTTATACTTTTGAGGTGATGTGTAACAAAAAGGACCGAAAATTTTCTTTCAAATATATTATTACAGCCAATTAATATTCGCCGTTTCATTTCCTAAACTTAGACCTACTCTAGTGATGCAAAAAAAAAACAATTTTATTACTTAAAATATAATTTATTGGTAAAACATATTATAAAATCTAGCACACCAAAAGATCGGTAAAATCACATATTCCCAGTCGGCAATCATTGTCCCCAAGAGATTCGACGCTATCTAAAATGTAAGTGATTAGCATTAGCAAGTAAATTTACTAAAATTTTGTATAATATTACCTGGTTTACATTCCATTATACGCCGGACCACCACCACCTTCGGGAACCACCCAATTGATATTCTGCTTGGGGTCTTTTATGTCGCAGGTTTTACAGTGAATGCAGTTCTGAGCGTTGATTTGCAGCCTCATTCCATCTCCAGATTCTTGCGGTACGTATTCGTATACACCTAAAATCAATTATATAGTGAGATGCAAAATTATGGAATAAGTTCATTTTTTGTCCCGAAGAGACAAACACAAAATATCACAAAATTAGTATACCAGCTGGGCAAAATCTTCCTTCGGGTCCATCGTAAACCGGGAGATTCGTGCTTAGGGGAACCGAATCATCCAGTAGGGTGAGATGAGCTGGTTGATCACCCTCGTGGTTAGTACCGGTTAAAGCTACCGAAGATAGAAGATCGAAGCTAATTTTACCATCGGGTTTCGGGTACTCTATCGGCTTGCATTCTTTAGCAGGCTTCAATCTCTGGTTATCTGGAGCTGCAATATAAGCAATTTTGCATTTAAAATAACAATCTAATTAAGAATAAATCTAACTTACTTCCGTGTTTTAGAGTCCACGGTTCCTTCCCACGCAGCAATATGGATACACCACTGTGCATCAAACCACCATAGAGCCCTAAAGGGTTGTGGAAACTCGGCCTTATATTCCTCACAGCTTTAAGCTCGCTCCAAATCCAGCTATTCTTGATTTTATCTTCATACGATATCGGTTCGTACCCTTCAGTTTTTTGCTTCTCCGAGTTGACGGCCTCGTAGGCACTTTCCGCAGCCAACATACCGCTCTTCATCGCGTTATGCGTACCTTTCACCTTCGGAACGTTAATAAACCCTACAAATTATTAATCACCATACAATCATCACCATATAATCAATAACACCCGGTATATACCTGCGGAATCCCCCACTAGGCACCCACCGGGGAAGGTGAGCTTCGGGATGCTCTGGAAGCCTCCCTCCACCAAGGCCCTGGCGCCGTAGGCTATGCGGTTACCGCCTTCGAAGTAGTGCCTAACAGAGGGATGGTGCTTGAAGCGCTGGAACTCCTTGAAGGGGCTCAAGTAGGGGTTCGTGTAGTCCAATCCTATCACGAAACCCACTGCGATAAGCGGAGTGGGTTCGTTTAAATGATACAAAAAGGAACCTCCGTAGGTGTGGATGTCGAGGGGCCAGCCGAAGGTGTGCTCCACTCGCCCCGGGGTGTGCTTCGATGGGTCTATTTCCCACACTTCTTTCAACCCTATTAAATTAATCACATTAATTACAACATACTTTAACACTGTATAGTAAATTTACCTATTCCGTATGTTTGGTAGTCACTCCGGCTTCTCAGGTTATACCTCCGGATAATCTGCTTGGATAAATGCCCATGGCAGCCTTCGGCGAATATGGTGCACTTGGCGTGCAACTCCATGCCCCTTTCGAAGTTATCTTTAGGGCTGCCATCTTTGGCTATGCCCACATCGTTGGTGGCTATGCCCTTCACGCTGCCATCGGGGTGGTAGAGCACTTCGGAAGCCGCATAACCCGGGTAGGTTTCCACGCCCAGGGCCTCGGCTTGCTCGCCCAGCCACCTGACTACGTGGCCCAAGCGCACTATGTAGTTACCGTGGTTGTCCATGGGTAAACCTAAAAAGTACTCGAATTAATATCCGCTCGTCTGATTGGCTACTAAAACGATTGAAAGAAAATCGTGCACTGTGATTGGTTACACTCAGTGACAAGTAACTCGTCAAAAGATCTTATTGGCTGGTAATACGATTGAAAGAAAATCGTGAACTGTGATTGGTTACACTCAGTGACACATAGCTGTCAATAATATTAAACTACCTTTAAAAATGGGTATGTTGATTCTTCCCGTGGCGGTTAGGAAACCGAACTTGTCTTCCGTAACGGGGGTGTTAAGAGGGGCTCCTTTTTCCTTCCAATCGGGTATGAGTTCGTTGAGGGCTTCGGGTTGGATTACGGCGCCCGATAGAATGTGGCCTCCGACTTCTGAGGCTTTCTCCACCAAGCAAACTCTCAGTTCTTTGCCATCTTGATCGGCTAGCTGTTTCGCACGGATGGCTGCGCTCATCCCGGCTGGGCCACCGCCTACTATTAGAATATCCGTTTCGTCTGCGAACCTTTCCATATTGACATCTGCAATATATTTGTAGTAATTAAATTGTAATAATTAATTGATTTGCTTACCCTTCCATCTTGGATCTTTATCCCTGGGGTGAATTGTATAATGTGTGGTAATCTTGGAGTAATTCCTCAGTAAAATTTGAGTCTGTTTGACTAAAAATAAAGCTACTTGATTAACAATCCACAAATTAGTTATAGAATCACAGCTTACCTAGATTTTGTGTGTTTTGTAATTTCAAAGCCATCTTTTCGATTATAAGTAGATTTTACGTTGAATAAATAACATATGGAATAGCGAATTTGAATTAAACTTTGAATATATGGTAATAAAAAGTGGAGAATAAAATGATCAAAGTAAACGAATACAAAAATAAATATAATCAGGTGAACCTTGCACTTTGAACCTAACCAAACTAATAAATAACCAATTGTAAAGGATTAGAATTTCAGAAAATATCAAAACAAAACAATCAAACGTATGTCAACATAAGGATAGCTGTGTGTATGAAAAGAAAAAGGCCAATTTTGAGATGACATTTGATAGGAACGTCATTCTTCTTTTTCTTCTGTTTAATGAAGCACAATTTCAAAACAATTCGTTTATTTATAAAAAAATTTCATGAAGTTACTAAATAAAATTTAAACCAGTATAAACCATTTTTTACCTTCAAGAATAAAAAGTCAACCTGCCCCTTTCTATTTTTCGTATAGGCGAATTTTTCTTCAAATAATCTTCATACACTAGAACATCTTCTGGGCCTTTTCGAACATTTTTAACATACCGGGGAATCACATCGAAAAAATCACCCCCTTTTCTGACAAAACTCGGCATGGCCGCGTAATAAATTCGATCAAGCTCGAGTTCTCTGAAAATTTTCTCGCCAGAACTTCGAGAAAGGATTTTTATGGATGATATTCTTTCACCAAATGCTCGAGACATGTTGTATGCTAATTTAACACCTATAGAAATTGATAAAAGTATAAAGTATATTAATTAAAAGTTGAGAATTATTTACCTGATACTTGTAATAGTTTGGAAACATGTTTATCGAAAAATACTGATCCAGATTCGAATATTTCTTTGATGTGTTTTCCTTGTAATTCCCCCAAATCTACCGTATTTCTGTATGGTGTTGATGTATATAAATCTTTAATAGTTATGCCTGGAAATTAAATATTGTTAAAATGTTGAGAATAAATAGAAAAATTTGAACATACGGCCTTTTTCAATCGGTTTTCGAATCCCACCTGCGTTCAAAATTGCCAATAAATCAAAATTGCTTTCTTTTAATTTGTCGGTGTACTGGAAAATTGTTTATTTTAACTACATGAATTACTAATAATTAGTTAAATTACGTACATAATGAAGCATTGCATCAGCAATAACATCTCCTAATAAGCACTCTTTGTAGAAACAATCAGAATCCAAAAAAATGTTAGTAAAACCAATCGTATTATTACCACGTTCTTCAACGTATTTCTTCATCTCAATTAACTCCTCATTAATTTTTTCATCTACAAAAAAACCTTATCTATCTTTATATTTAAAAAAAATAGCGAAATATTCACCTTGCTGTACATTTCGATCCAGCAGTAGGGGCTTCCCCGAATAGTTAATCAACTCCCCGTTTCTATCCAAAGTAATGGAGATGTTTCCTAATAGTCTACAAAACGATCCAGCCTGAACAATGGCAATATTATGCCCGAATTTACTCTTCACTATCGTAGGATAAGGTCCTTCGATTTTATCAGGAATTGGCAAACTTCCTAAACACTCAAAATAAATTCGAGTGAATTAATAATAGAAATATAGTACCTTCGCTCAATAAGAGACTGTGAGAATGCCCACCGACTATTAAACTAATCCTTTCAGAAGCGTTTGCTGCAATTTCCTTATCAACGGGATATCCCACGTGTGATAGAACAATATTAGTAAAAACTCCTTCCTCCTTTACCAGCCTATCAGCTTCTTCGTTGACACTCGGGGATTCTGGTAAAAATTTCAACCGGCCTGTTTTCGACAAATGCTAGAAATAGTACGCATTTAATCTAGTTATCTACTAGTTCAATGGGGTTTATTACGTCGAAAGTTTCCCCTACCACTCCTATAATTCCTATTTTTTTCCCACCACGTTCTACAACAAGGCTTTTAGTGTAAATACCTTGCATAGTAGGCTCTAAAGCATCCACTATATTTGACGCAATTATGGGGTGTTTGACGGATTTTATATAAGAAACCACCCCTGTTATGTCACCATCAAATTCGTGATTACCCAACACCTATAAATAATTGAGCAATTGAATTTTACCAAAGTTGTGTACAATTAATTACCGCTGCATCTATAGGTAGTTTATTCATGAATTTCTGGCTGATATTCCAGCCGCCTACGACGTACCAAAAAGTCCCTGTAAACACGTCACCGGCGTTCAAAACAATAGACTCTGGATTAAGGCTCTTCATGGATTTAAGTAGGCTGTACAGTCTGGAATAACCACCAATGCAATTCGTGGAATTGTGGCAAACTGATCCGTTTGGCTCGGTTTCTTCGTACCTAAAAAATGTTTAATTGCGTCGTGACGTCATCGGCGAGTTATGTTGAGTATACTATATGTAGGATTTTTAAAAAGTGGTTTAAACACTTACCTAGCGTGGAAGTCATTGAAATGTATTATCGATAATGTTACGTTAGTATTTTGGGGTAAATTTGTAACTTTGCTGTAATAGTTTGGGAGGAAAATAAGCAAAATTGCTTGATATGCGAAGAACAATCCATTCCTCGACATATTTACTGAAAGACTGTTAAGGAAACGGTTTTATTTCGAAACGAGTTGGCGTTTGATTTTATTTATTTATCAAGGACCAGTTTATGGCAAGGTTGAAATTCTACTAATGAAACGCACTCTAACAAGAACAGGTTGATAGATAATAAAAATACTCCCATTAACGCGAATCAAATTAATTTATTTCCTTAATTAACGCGTTATTTGAACGTAATCCTGCCGAATTCTTCTTGAAATAGAGGATTTCTTTTGCCCAAAACATCCAGAAGTACATCTACATCTTTAATACCCACTGTTTTATTGAACATTTTGTGCCGAAAAATCGTAAAACCATCGCCTCCTAGTACCAAAAACGTCGGGACTACTACGTTGTAAGACTTCAGCAAATCCAAATTTTCGTAAACCGGCACAGTGCAATTTTGGCAACGAATTTTTATAGACTCTGCCCTGTTGTTTTTGCTACGATTCAAATCGTAGGCGACTTTAATACCTGCAAAAACAATTTTCTATGAGCTATTTATTTATAAATTAACGAGCAAACGAGTGAAATCAGCGCACTAATATACAACATATAATTTATTTAAACACAATCCTGCCGCATTCTTCTTGATATAATGGATTATTATTCCCCAAATACTCCCTAAGTACATCTGTGTCCAATCTTCCCACTCTTCTGTTCCTTATTTTCTTATTTAAAACCACATAACGGGTAGTACTTCTCGTTAAATACGAGTTAACTACTATATTGTAGTCTCTAGTAGCATTTAAATTCTCGTAAAATGGACTGGTACAATTTTGACAACGAATTTTTACAGAAGTAATTCGCTCGCCACGTTTACGAGACAGGTCGTATTCCAGTTTGATTCCTACAAGAAACTGCACATGAAGCTTTTTTATGTGTACAAAAATGCAGTAAAAATGCTGTTTTTTTAGTACCGGATACTTGCAGCAATTTCAGGCTTCGCGTGGGATTCCCCGGATCGAAATCCTGCACTGTAAACTCCAGCAAATCTTTGATATCTTGGCCGGTTAGGGTGCCGAAATCGAAGCTGTTTTCGAACGGTTGGGAGGTTACTAAAGCGTTGTAAGTTATATCTAAAAGTTATAAATATAAATAATTATATTATCGCATTTATTCCTATAAACCTCCTGGTTCTATATCAGTCCTAAGCCCACCAGCGTTTATGAAACCAATTGCTGCTTCAGTCCAGTAAGTACCAGGAGTGACATTCGTATACTAAAAAACTCAATAATTAACAGATTAATTAGTTGATTAATTAATTGGTTAATTACTGCATAAACCATGGCGTCTGTGACGAAATTCCCTAGGGAACATTCCCTATACTGGCAACCAGTTTTGCTTAATCTCACCAAACTGTTACCAACAATTTGCGTTCCTTCTACATCCACAATATTTTTCCAGTATTGTAATTCCTCATTAATTGCTTCATCTTAAAAAATTAATTATTAATTCGATTTTAATTCGATTTTAAAGTTAACCACCTTGCGGGAAATCGGTGTCCAGAAAAATCGGCGCCCCGGAGTAATCCAAAACTTCACCAGCTTCATCCAGAAAAACCGTGATATTCCCCAAATATCTGCAGTAAGCTGAAGCTTGCGTAACGAGGACGTTGCGGCCTCGTTTGCTGCGTATTACAGTAGGATAAGGTCCTTCGATGGTGCCAGGACCCGGCGGGTGATCTGCGAATGTAAATTACAGCAAATTTCGTACAAAAATGTACAAAAATTCTACCACCAGTCCATAGAAACGAGTGAGAATGTGCTCCAACTACTAAGCTAATTCTAGCTGCAGCGTTAGCTGCTATTAGTTTATCGGCTACATAACCGCAATGAGATAGTACTATGTTAGTGAAAACACCTTCTTCTCTCACCAATCTCTCAGCTTCGGCATTTACACTAGCTGATTCGTCCAGAAACTTCAATTTCTCAGACTTGCAAATCACCTACAAACAATCATTACACCACTAAATTCTACTATTAAACGAACTACTCACTGGATACTCAGTAGAAACCACTCCTATTATACCAATTTTCCTACCATTTCTCTCTATAACCACACTTTTGTTGTATAATCCTTGGAAATCGGGCTCCAAGGAGTCATCTATATTGGAAGCCACAATGGGGTGTTTAAGGGCTTTGATGTAGGGAACGAGCCCTTCAATACCATGATCGAATTCATGGTTACCAATGGTCTGTAAAAAAAGTTAAATAACTAGCTCGCTGCGCGAGCTTGTGTATTAGTTTTACCTCTGCGTCAATGGGTAGCTTGTTCATGAATTGTTGTGTGACGTTCCACCTGCCTATGGAGTACCATAAAGTGCCTTGAAAGCTGTCTCCTGCGTTTAATAAGATGGATTTGGGGTTTGTTTCCAGCATCGCCATTATCTGGGTGTAGAGCCTGGAGAAGCCCCCTATGCATTCTGAGGAGTTTTTGCAATTTCCAGCAGATAGAGTTGTTGGTTCGAATCTAATAAATGGTGGTTATGATGAAGAGTAATGGTGAGATTGTTGTCTTACCTAGCGTGGAAATCGTTGAAGTGTATTATGGATAATTCGAAAGGTTTTGTGGCGTTTTGAGCAGAAGATATTTGAAAAATTAGGTATAAAAGTATGAACTTTTTCGGTAACATTTTTCTATTAATTCTAACGGTTATCTGTGGTACTAGCTAGAAGTTTTCGAGATAATATATATGCGATAATGTTGTATTGAACCATAAAAGAGATTTAATTTATTTAATAATGGATTTGGGCTACTTTATTACATAACGAAAATATTTCATCTTATTGCGTAAGGGTTACAATTTTCATTAACGAAATAATAGTAAATATTGCTCTAATCAAATTTATTTTAATCGTATGTTGTGTTTTTGATTACGCAAGTGCATTAATCGATTCTAGATTACTTCACAAATCGATTATTAACGTTACTACTTTATAGTAAGAGACCGTTTTTAAGTGACAGAAAAGAAGAAGAAAATGACATATATGAATTTGACATAACTAGTCAACAAGTACCATTTCACCAATGTTTCAAATAATTTACCCAAAAACCAAATAAATATGAAAAACGAGTTTAAGTAAATTAATCCAATATTGTTGTACTCTCTGTATTAATTAACGATACCTTTTAGTGATAGATTTGAGGAGAAATATGAAGGTATATCGAAGAGTAAAGGAATCCATGACGTGACCATAGCACTGGACAAGCGAAATATTAACGAAAAAACGATGAATAGAGTGATGAGAGAATGCCAGACGCCTTTCTTTTATCACAAATTTATCGTACGTATTTATTTATCTTCGCCAATAATTCATAATTAGTAAAACTTTTTAGATTTACGGTGCGGAATCCTACGATAGAAACTACATTCTAAAATCAATTATGGACTTCGTGTATCCTTCTACTTTAATGCCAATTCACTTTCAACAGATAGTAGGCTTGTCGTATTTTCTAGCAAGGAATTGCTTGGATATTATTATTAAAATAGTCAATGAGAATTTCCAAATACCGCATCATTTGGATATGAAAGCACCAGTAAAAACTACTATTTTTGTCACTACATCTTCTAATTTTATGTGCTTTTAGTTTAATGTCATTATATTAGCTAACTTCATGGTGTCCGAAGAAGTACCTTTACAAGACACGTCTAACAACATAGAAGAAGTCCTACAAAAACGATTCGAAAAGGAATCTAAAATCCTAAATTTAAACAATTTCAGTGATGATGTTGGTAAATATTAACAATTTCTTAAGTATTAAATGTTAAATGATTTTTTTTTAGATCTTATCGAGTACTTTCCGTTATTTAACGACAAAATTTTCCGCTACGTGATCAATCGATGCACCGAAATGTCCCCAATTAATATCGATTTATCCAACAATTACCTCAGAGATATTTCCTCAATAAGCATATTGAAAGACTTTGTCGAGACATTAGACTTGAGTAATAACGAAGTATGTACGTAATGTATTAAAATAGCAGTGTAAAAAACAAATTTGTTGCAGTTAAAAAACATAGAGAGCTTATCGGAACTCTCCGAGTTCACACGATTAAAGAGTTTAACGTTAACTGGGAATCCTCTATGCGAGAACTACGATTCATACAATTATGTGATAGATGTTAAGAAATACTGTTGCAAATTAGTAACTTTAGTAAGCATATAACAACTTATTTCTGCAAATACTAAAGCTATGTTTTAATAGGATGGCGTAGATATCAGAATACCGAGGTTCGAGAAGAATTTCTTCTGCTGCGAAGATGCCAGAGACCTGGCATCCCAATTTCTGGAAAGGTACTTCACCAGTTATGATTCTGATAGAGAGCTGTTGAAGGATATGTATGATAGCAACGTTATATTCTCTACGAATGCTAGTGTTCATGCGAATCAGAAGAATTCAAAGTCTGTTAGGTGAATTTATCGATTATAAATAGGCTTCGAATGTTCACTAATTATTATTTATTACTAGATTGGAGCATTATGAATTTGGTAAAATGTATGGGAAAGAGGAAGTTATGAAGTTATTTCAACAGTTTCCGAAAACCTGGCACGATCCGTATCCGTTGGTGTGCGATATAATTATATATACAGTAGGTTAATACATAATTTAGATGGTTTTGTGTTAATTTGAATTAATCGTGTAGGATACTCGAGCTCATTTGGTGGTGAATGGGATTTTCAAAGAACTGAAGCAGATGTTGTTTTTCAATAGAAGCTTCTACTTTCGTAGAAACGGCCAGAAATTCACCATTACAAACGAACAATTACACGTTAGCAATGCGATTGATTACCAAGTTAGTTGGAGTTTTACATTTCCTGGTAATGTCCGACTTACCAGGACTCCATTGCCTTATTTTTACCAGCAATATAGGCAATTAGAGGAGCTGTTTTGTACGTTAACTAACGTAAACTTAGAGTATGCTCAAAAGTACGTGTGTTGTTGAAGTTTGTATGTTTGTTTATAGTATATTTTAGCTTAATAATATTTTAGATGTCTGCTGTATAGTAATTACGATTTGACGAAGGCTTTGTCTGTGTTTTCGGAGGAGTTTTTGAACGATGGTGTACCTAAAAATGCGTTTACAAAGCAAAGGTAAAGCTAAACATAACAGTAAGTTGTGCAAGTTTATTAATTGGTTTATTTTGCAGGGAATTGGCGAATCAAAAGAACAAATTTCGTAAGTATTTGGGATTACTGAAGCTTATGATTTGATTGGTTTATTTATTTTTTAGCTATTTGTAATGGTTTGAGGGAGAAAGTTTTAGAAAAACATAAAACGATATCGTTGAAAGTGTTGTGGGAAACGCTGGAAACTGCTCGTTTCGAAGCAAATACTGACCAAACTACCACGTATTGTGGATTAAATAAGATTTATGAACCATCGAATGATACGAATCTACATGTAACTCAAGTGAAGAAAGAAGTATTAGACTCTTCGGTACAAATACTTGATGAAATTAGTGTTAAACAGGAAGTGGAGCAAGATGTAACTGTTGTTTCTTCGCAAAAACAAGTTGCAAATGAGCAATGTTGGATTACTTCTGAGGAAATGAAGAAATCGGCTAAAGAACAGCAAATTTTAACTACAAATAAACCAGCAAAGAGCCAAATAAAGGTGTCATTTTTAATCAAATCAACACTTGCCACAAACAAGCCGGAAAAAACTTCTCAATTTAAAGAAAAGTTACGCAGCTATGCAGCTGCTTCTAGTTCGATAGATAATTCAGCTCAAACATCTTCCTCTAATTCTCTAATAACTATTACAAGCCCTATTATGGAACATAAATATCAGAAAATACCTACGATTCCCCTTCAACAATCCCCTGTAGAAGAGAAAGTACACAAAAAACCCGATTTAGCATCAATACCATTACCACAAGGGTTCTCGAATGATCAACAAGCGATGGAAATATCTGCAGAAGAACGGGAAAAATCCATCATTACCGCCTTAGATAAAACCATAAGGGAACTGGCCGAGGACACTCCGAAAGCGAAAGAGCCCCAACTTCTCAAAGCCCTAGTACACAAGCGAATGCTCGAAGAGCAACAGTTGACGAGGAGAGGGGCTTTCAAAGAACTGGAATTTTTACAGAAGAATAACTTTTATTTATACCGCACGTTTTGGAATAAAAAACGGAGGAGATCGTGGAAGATTAAGGTGGGCCGCAAATCGCGATTGTTGAAAAAACGCATGGAAGAATTTGGTCTTACTCTCGAAGAAGTTCTTTATCTTTCGTTTGATAGGAATTTCGAACCCCCGAACGCTGGATTCAAAGTAACAAATAAAACTACTGGATTTCAAAACTGCATAAAAGGTATGGGGAATGTCACATAAATAATTAATCGATTAATTTGTTGTGAATTTTTAGATGTTAAAACAAGCTTTACTTATGTTAAACAGGAGTTGGTTATGGATAAGGCTCCGGTAATAAATGAACAAGGAATTAAAGTGGAGGTTTGTAAAGTTAGGCAGGAATTTAGCAATGTTTGTAATAAAATAATTTTCTTTAGCCCGGCTGTGAAGATAAGGTAATCAAAAATGAACCAAAGGAACAGGATGGGCAAAGTGAGTGTTAAACAAATTTCTCGATTGCCTGTAATATTTATATATTTTTAGGTTTGTCAAAGAAATGACGGGTGAAATGAAGTATCTCATAAGATTGTGACAAGTGATATTATCAAATCAAAGGATTCATGTGTATAGTTTATGCAAAACTAAGTTAGATGTACGTCATCATAATTTTACTACGTCACAGACAGCGTTGCCGAACGCGACTTGACAGACAGTGCCTACCAACCTACTATAAGAGAAAATTAAATATTTTATTATATTTTTCTTCGATTTAATTCTGCTTTTTAGCATTTTCTATCATCCTTGTTAATTTTAAATTAAATCCTGTAGATAGTAAACTTATGCCCGTATTCAGAAGTTTCGATAATAAATATAACGGTTGGTTTTATGAAATTTAACATGGCATAATCAAGTCAACTTATGATAACCAACCGTTATATTATAATCGAAACTTCTGAATACGGGCATTAATCTGTTTTATTTCCAAAAGTTGGCCACAATGACGACGTTAGTGACGTGCATATAACTTTGTTTTGCACAAACTATATGCAAATAATCTCAATTTACTTATACTCTTTCGCCTTATTATCTCTCTTAGATGTTGACTATAGAAGACGACGAAAAATCAACAATTTTATTGCAAAATTTGTTAAATTATTTACATGTTTAATATTAAAAAATTTGTACATTATGAAAAAAAAAAACAGGGATCTTAAACAGAATAATACAGATCCATCTTTTCTTTTGAAGCGACCTTCGAAGGCAGTTATCAATGCATCGATTCGAAATTAATTTTTCAAAAACCCATCAAAACGTTTCCATCGATAAATACCTGCTCGTCCCGTCAGGCACCCATTTCCGATCCATCCTTTCAAACCAATAACACAAAGGAGATCGAAACAACATCACTTTTTCCTAAATCATAACACCCCTTCAAAATTACACTAACTGTTCGTTACTACTCGCCGAAAGATCCAGCAATCTCCAAGCCGCCCTCGGATCGGGCTCGATTACATCCCTACACAACACCCACACGTAATTCACCCTCATAACCCTGTCTGGATCCCCTTCTACAACAGCCCCCGACGGATCCCGCACGGCCATCACTTGCTGCGACGTAAACGAAATAATCAACACGGGGCCTTGATCCATCACTTTACCCATCACTAGATCCACATGGTCTACATCGAGGATCTTGGACTCGATTTTGTAGCCTTTTTTATAGGCCTCCTTGATCGGTACAGCGAATAAATTGAAAGGGCCTTCGTGACACCAGTCCTTTAAAACATCCAAGTCGCCTCTGGTCATGGCTTCTAGGATGTTGGGGATGATGTCGGTTTCGCATTGTTTTAGGAAGCGTTTCGTATCGAAGTCGGGGTCGATTTTGCAGATTTCTGTAAGGGTTTCGGAGAGTTCGGTTTTTTGAAACAACCCTCCCATTATGTCTCCCACTTTTTCCGTGAGCGCCCTGGAGGCTCTGATGATGGGGTTCTCGCTTTCGTCGAATTTGAGTTTCCAGTCCATGACTTTGTGCACGTAGGGGTTGTTGTTTTTGAAGTTCTGCCAGGACTCGTAGAATTTGGAGTCTTTGTGTAGCTCTACGCCGGTGGCGTCTGTGTTCGGTTCGTAGTACTTTTGTTGGACTACTGCGCTGGTTTCGGTTCGTTTTCGAAGCTTCTTAGGGCTCACGTACACTCGACCTTAAATGCAAATTGCTTTGAATATCACTACGTGATGTTATGTAATAGACTAACCTTCCATGCTGGTGTTGTCGATTTCTTGTTTAACGGCTTTGGTGGCCTCCGATATGCTTTGAAAGGCTCCGGTTTTGCTGATTTCTTGTGCCGTTTCGCTGATTTTGTGCGTAGTTTTTCCTACTTCTTCGGTGAATTTACCAGCTTTTTTGGCCAGATCCGATTTACTGGCCTCGTCTATCACACCTTTAACTCTCTCTTTAATAGAACCTAAACTCTCTTTGAAGACTTCGCCGCTTTTACTGGCCTCTTTCTCTACGGTTTCGAACTTCTGTCGGGCAGCTTTTAGAGCGTCGCTCTGCTCGAGTTTTTGGGCTTCTTCGCGGAATTTTTTTAGGGATTCTTTCATTTCTTTGTTTTTGTTCATTTCATCTTTGAAATTGTCGTATAGGCGGCTGAGAAACGACGATCTCTTGGCGGGTTCTCTCGAGTAATAACGCACCTGAATAAGTAAGTATTATGTAATAAATCATGGTAAATATATTGTTTTAACGTACCGCATTTTTGAGAGTATAACAAAACGAGTATCGTTGTAATCCATACATTTTTTACTAGATATATTCCTAAAAGATCACGTTTATGACATTAACATAACCTAAAACACTGGGAAGAAAAGTGGCTGAAATCACTGAGTATGAATTGTACGGTAACTTTCTAATTTCTAATGGCGACAAATAACGAGGAAAGCTGTAAAAAAACTTATTTTTCTGACATTTTTGTTGACCGGAACGATTGAAGTTTGACAAAGCAAAAATGACCGAAAACGAAAAGGTTAAGTGAAGTAGGCCACATGAAGTTAGCCACATATTTGTTTTGACAGTATCTGTCACTGTCACTGTCACTTCAAAACAATCGAAAACTATTCGGAATCGATTTAATTTAATCGATTGTAAGAATCCCAGGCAGCGTTGTCAAATCTAATTTTTCAGTAGATTTGTGGATTTTGTAATACAATATTTTCTGTCATTGTAATGTCGTAAACTTCATTAATTTTATAATAATCTGTCTAGTAATTTTATACTTATTATAGCAGTACGTCGAAATGAATTTTATGAATTTATTTAAAGGAAAAAGTAGCATTTTAAACATTTTTAAAAGATGCAAGGTAATATTAATTCGCTTTTTATAATCAGTCAATTTTTTTAACAAGAATTTAACATCAAATTTACCCCAAAATAGCAATTTTAATTTTCCTAAAAGTACTCCAGCCCATCGACAAACATGTTTGATATTTCAACCTTGTAATAAATCCCAACTGTATCGGAGCAAATAAGTTTGCTCGAGAAAGTATGAGTATGTTCAAAAGCACTTTCAAAGTTAAAGTGTTTTGTATTTACCTATCTAGCCAATTCACAACCGTCTATATACTCTGCATGTTTATCTAGCATCGCTTAATATAGACTAAGAAAAAGACCGCAATTCGCAACTTTCGCAAAACGCCCTTAAAACTACCTCCATCAAGAGCACTTAGCGCCAAAAAACTCGCAAATTAAACTCCCAAACTTCCGTTCCAGAGCAAATACAAAATATACTCGCACATCTACGATTGCGTGGTAATCGGGGCCGGGGGCGCCGGCCTCAGGGCCGCCTACGGCCTGGTGCAGAACGGCTTCAAAACCGCCTGCATCACCAAAATCTTCCCCACCAGGTCCCACACCGTGGCCGCCCAAGGAGGCATCAACGCCGCCCTAAGTACCCCACTAACCACCCCCAATTAACACACTAATTACAAGCTTTTGTACAGGTCACGCAGAGGACGATTGCTGGCTGTGGCACAACTTCGACACAGTAAAGGGCTCCGATTGGCTGGGCGACCAAGACGCCATCCACTACATGACCAAAGACGCCCCCAGGGCCGTCCTGGAGCTGGAGAACATCGGCTTGCCCTTCTCCAGGAACAAAGACGGGAGGATCTACCAGCGGGCTTTCGGAGGGCAATCGTTGAAATACGGCGAAGGCGGCCAAGCTCACAGGTGCACACCAGCTCACTAGATCGATTTAATAAGGATTTAATGCGGCTTTTTACAGAACTGCGGCAGCCGCTGATGCTACCGGCCACTACATGCTGCACGCCCTCTACGGGCAAGCCGTCAAGTACAAAGTGAAGTTTTTCATCGAGTACTTCGTGCTCGATTTGCTGATGATCGGCAACGTTTGCCACGGAGTACTAGCGTGGAATTTGGACATGGGCACTCTTCACAAGTAAGTACTATTAGAATATCCCGTTATAAACACGCTCTGAACACAGAGAGACCCTTTATGTATTATTAACAGTTTGGCGGGGACCGTAATCCCGCGCGAATTAAAGTCGGAGCCGCTTCAATGGGAACGGGGAAGCCCCCGCGTCCGCTCCGCGCGCGGCTCATTGTGACTGATTCCCGAATTACATAAATAAACACATAAATCCCGCCGTAACGATAGCGCGACCGTCGTCGTGAAAGTCATCTTTAATCCCACGCCAAAGCTCGCACCTCTGTGCGACCGTACGTGCTTTAGGGACCGGGGATCATTTCCCGTCCATGGCCGGCTTTAGCCCATTTACGCATTCTAATGGAGAAGACCACGATGTGAGATAGGCGGATTTCGGCAAAAGATACGATTAGAAATGATTTATTAGAGCTCAAAACCGTTTTCAGTTGCTCAAAATGTGTTATAATTAAAAAGTTATAGCCCTTTGAAATTTAAAAATTTCGGGTTTTGACTCATACCTTATCAACCAATCATAAACCACTCACGTTTTGTTGTATAGTAAATAGTATGAATTTTCGAACGCAGTAACAAAGAATAGACAAACGAACAAAAATCAAACTGTCATTTGTCAGATTTTTCTGAAAATTGCACAAAACAAATTACACGAATTGCAGATGGGCACAAAACACTTTACTGATAATATTGACGTTGACAAGAATGTTGCCAAATAAATTTTTCAGGACCATTATTGGTGTTTTTAACACGAAAATCGGTTACAATTTATACAGATGAAGATGTTATTTTTATATTCATATATCGAATTATCCATTAGGTAATGGAAGAAATGGATAAATCAGAAAATGTTTATTGCAATAAATATACAAAAAACGCACATTTTGCGGAGTAAAGAAGAGTAATAGGAAACGTGGCAAACTTGCTAAATGTGACTTCTCTTTGCAATTCTCGCTTTGATTGGAGCAGATTGTATGACGATTGTGTGACGTTTTTCAAACTTTATAAATTAATTGAGGCCTTATTTGGCCACAAAAAAAAAATTTCATTACGCGCCTTCTTAGAACACACGGTTTTGAATAAAAAATTAAAAAAAAGTCGTGGTCTTCTCCATTGTTTCCTACAAGGACAGTCGATTATATGACGATGTTAGTGACGTGCATCTAACTTTGCTTTGCATAGACTATATGTGGATGTTTAAAGATGCGATAGTGCCTCTACCTATGTGAGTCAAGAGGTTCATTAAATGGTGATACGAGTTTAAAGTAGCGGCTTTATTAGGTGTTTGCTTATAATATAGCGTTAAATCTCGCGTTAGGGGGTTGATAAGGATGCAGATGGTCTATTAATGAATAGATCAAACGTTTGTCGATTAACTTCATGGAGGAGAGATAAGGGTTTTATTTTTCTACGGTGATTTGGATAATGTTGCTAATGATAGTAGAAATGATCAAAGTTTTAAGGGTATTGAATTTTATTTTTCTTGGAAATTTCAATAAAAAGCATTACTCTTGTTAGAGCCAATGAAATATTCAGCAATCCTTAGACGGTTGTTGAAATAGTAAAAGGCCCGCTGCAGCGTTTAAATTTCAGCGTCCTGCTCTGTCTCCAATTTTCCGCGGCCTGCTAAAATATTGACGAAGACCATTAGCAGTAGTTTTAGAGAGACGTGTAATCCTATTACTCTAGTAGAGATAGAATCGATCCGGCTCACCGGTGCATTTTTTTCCACCGCCCCGATTAAGGGACCACTCCACAATAATCCGATTTTTTATTGCGCGAGTCGTTTGCTCGATTATTCGCGAACATGCTGTAGAAAATGGAGAAGACCACGACTTTTTTTTTAATTTTTTTTTCAAAACCGTGTGTTCTAAGAAGGCGCGTAATGAAATTTTTATTTTTTTCTGTGGCCAAATAAGGCCGCAATTAATTTTTAAAGTTTGAAAAACGTCACACAATCATCATACAGTCTGCTCCAATCAAAGCGAGAGTTGCAAAGAGAAGTCACATTTAGCAAGTTTGCCACGTTTCCTATTACTCTTTTTTACTTCGCAAAATGTGCGTTTTTTGTATATTTATTGCAATAAACATTTTCTGATTTATCCATTTCTTCCATTACCTAATGGATAATTCGATATATTAATATAGAAATAACATCTTCATCTGTATAAATTGTAACCGATTTTCGTGTTAAAAACACAAATAATGGTCCTGAAAAATTTATTTGGCAACATTCTTGTCAACTTCAATATTATCAGTAAAGTGTTTTGTGCCCATCTGCAATTCGTGTAATTTGTTTTGTGCAATTTTCAGAAAAATCTGACAAATGACAGTTTGATTTTTGTTCGTTTGTCTATTCTTTGTTACTGCGTTCGAAAATTCATACTATTTACTATACAACAAAACGTGAGTGGTTTATGATTGGTTGATAAGGCATGAGTCAAAACCCGAAATTTTTAAATTTCGAAGGGCTATATATTTTTAATTATAACACATTTTGAGCAACTGAAAACGGTTTTGAGCTCTAATAAATCAATTCTAATCGTATCTTTTGCCGAAATCCGCGTATCTCACATCGTGGTCTTCTCCATTCAAAGCGAAATCCCCTAAAATCGACGTCTAATATTCCAGGTTTTACTCAAACCACACGGTAATAGCGACGGGCGGCAACGAAAGGGCCTATTTCTCCTGCACGGCGGCGCATTCCTCCACCGGCGACGGCACGGCGATGGTGACCAGAGCGGGGATTCCCCTGCAGGACTTGGAATTCGTGCAATTCCACCCCACCGGTATACATTCAATTCGGGCGCAAACATCGACTCGATTATATTCCCGATTCCTCCTAATCCAGGCATTTACGGGTGCGGCGTTTTGATAACGGAGGGCGCGCGAGGCGAGGGGGGCTTCCTGCTCAACGACAAAGGCGAGCGCTTCATGGAGAAGTACGCGCCGAAGGCCCGCGATCTCGCCTCCAGGGACGTGGTGTCCCGCTCCATGGCCAAGGAGATACTCGAAGGTCGAGGTAATTGTACTCTTATTTGCCCACCAAACGGGGTATTAGATACCTGAAGATGAACGCGTAAAGTACGAAACGTTGTATTGTATTTTTTTTGAGCAAGGTTGCGGCCCGAACAAGGAGTACATACACTTGCAATTGAGTCATATACCGCACGAGAAGATCATCAAGCAACTCCCGGGGATCAAACAAACCGCTTGGGATTTCGCTGGAGTGGATATTTTAAAGCAACCCATACCCATTGTTCCTACTGTACATTATGCTATGGGCGGTATACCCACGAATTACGAAGGACGCGTCAAGACCCAGGTAAATAAATAATTTTTTTCTAAGGATCTACTGCCACTTGAATGATACTAATTGAATGCTCGATTATTAAGGATCTACAGGACGATATTAGTAAATTGATACTGCACCCTGTACCCTTTACCCTTCGCCCTTCATCCTGCTATGCCCTTAGTCAATAAGGGTATAGGAATACTCGATTATTAAGGATCTACAGCCACTTGAATAATATTATATTGATGCAGTATTATCTTAGTGAAATTGATATAAGAATGCTCGATTATTAAGGATCTACAGGACGATATTAGTAAATTGATACTGCACCCTGTACCCTTTACCCTTCACCCTTCATCCTGCTATGTCCTTAGTCAATAAGGGTATAGGAATACTCGATTATTAAGGATCTACAGCCACTTGAATAATACTATATTGATGCAGTATTATCTTAGTGAAATTGGTATAAGAATGCTCGATTATTAAGGATCTACAGTACGATACTAGTAAATTGATACTGCACCCTTTACCCTTTTCCCTTTACCCTTCACCCTTCTTCCTATTTTCTTAGCCAATAAGGGTATCAGAGAGCTGGATTATTAAGGATCTACAGCTACTTGGGTGATACTATATTGATACTGCGCCCTCTACATTTCACCCTATTATCTTAGTCAATAAGGGTGTAGGATTGTTCGATATATTACAGGTATTTTCAGTTTGATCACCCCAATCAATGTAACGTGATATCGAGGAATTATACCGCCGGTGAGCGTTGAGATTACGTCTGCATTTGCAGCGTAGGAGTTGATGTTAGAAACTCCCTGGGACAAACTAGATTAGATCAGCGCCGAGCAAATTAGTCGTAAACTCCTTTACGCGCCGTATACGTATCGGCGAATGCGATAAATACGAATTTACGTAATTCTCGAAGAGCTCTATCCGGTCAACGGGGGAAAGCCGCGTGGTTTTTTAATGCCGGGATAGCAGATTTACGGCCTTGGAGTTCAACACGCTCGTTTGTCATTGTGTTTTTAAAATTGCCACTTGCAATTAATACCGCTATCGGGTCGCATGAAAGCCGGATGTTTGATTAATTTTTATTAGTTCAATGCAAATGGTGTAGTTTGAGGATATTATTGGTTTTTGCTACAAAACAGTATACAGGGAGATAAAACCCTTCTTTATATAGAAACTTTTTTTCATATTTTTTTAACAAGGAATCACCCTGTATTTAAGATCCTTGGAATCCTTCCTTTGAAGGAATTAAATTCCCTTTCTAGGACATCCTTTTTAGCTTTATACAAGAAATCCTCTTTCAAAGACATCCTTATTTTGGCTTCTTTCAAAGAATCAACATCCTATATAACTTTGGCTCCTTTTAAAGGAGACCACCCTGTAACTGCTTTAAATTTCCGGCCGCATCTTCCTGGATTAGAACGGACAAGTCGTTTGGAATTTTTTGTGCATCGATATTCCCGATTTCCTGGATGATACTCCAGGCGTATTATTGTGTTCCAGGTAAACGGGAAGGATAAATTCGTGCAAGGACTGTACGCCTGCGGCGAGTGCGCCTGCGTGTCCGTGCACGGCGCCAACCGACTGGGCGCCAATTCCCTGCTGGAGACGGTGGTCTTCGGCAAGGCCGTCGCCGACGCCATCGCCCATCTGGATGCACCAGGAAGTCCCGTTTGCGTTTCCGAGGTAAAGAACTAGAGCGAGTAATTTAGCGTAACATAAACAGTAGAGGCACCTGGTGCCCTATGAAGATGGTGCCCAAAATTTTGTAGAAACAAATTAGCTGGATCGAAGACACCATCTTCGAAGTGCACCAGGTCATCAAAGCGCTCGATATTCCGACTATATTTTCGAGGGAATTAAACTACCCCCGGAAAGTTTGCTACATGATGCATTTGCGAACCGTTGGGGGACCTAATAATAATTGTTGGAATAATTCAGAGTTTGGGCGAGGAGTCTTTGGAGAACTTCGAGGAGCTGCGAACGGCGTGCGGCCGTCGAACCGTCGGCGTGGCCCGATTGGAACTCCAGAGAACTATGCAGAAGTACGCCGGAGTTTTTCGCACGGAAAAACTGCTGTCGACCGGCTGCGAGATCGTCGGGAAACTCTACAATAAATTGAAAGATGTCGGGGTAATGTACCATTTTTGAGCAAGAGAATTTTTTTTTTCAGTATAAAAGCCATTTTTTGACCAATTATCTCCCATAGAATGTTGGAGTAATGATCAAGGATGGTTATAGATGCTTAGTTCAACTGCGGTTCTGCGTTGAACCGAGTTTAATTGCAAATTTGTGGCGTTCAACCAAACTAAAGTTGACTCGAAATTTAGTTGAATTAACGTTCACCTGTGACATCTACAACCGGGCCTAAATATAGTATGCGCAAAACAAAGTCAGATGTACGTCACCATAAATTTACTACGTCACATAGACAGCGTTGCCGAACTTTTATAAAGTTGCAAGATCTAAGAATTTTCTAAAATTGCCAAGAAACTTTTCAAAGGTCGGCAAATATGACGACATTAGTGACGTGCATCTACCTCTATTTAGCACAAACTATACATACATAAATAAACAAAAATAATTAAATAGCCCCGTTTATATAGAACATTATACAAATCCCTCTGTAGCCGGGGCGCATGCGATGCACAAATGCACTCGGAATAATTCGCGATTGATAATTTATTCAACGTAAGATTGGCCGGTGATTGCCGTTGAGGGTCTTAAAGGTATTACGTGCGGTAAAGGGGGGGGCCGGCGGGGTGGCTCGTTTGCGCGGGATCATTCCTCCCCCGTAAATTTGAATAAATCATGACGCCCGGCGTCGCTCTTCAGTGTTGCGCGTTACAAATGCGGCCGCATCGGTGCACACGTGCAACGACGGTTGACAGGCGACAGGTGACAGGTGATAGTTTTGACGGGGCATCGTTAAAATGGAGGTTGCTTTATTGATATACCCGCCCTAAGGGATTTTTCTGTATACTAGATTCTAGTCCTGTATTAGTATTATAATAATGGCTGTCATTATATTTTGGGTGATACGTTATTTTGTTACGTTTAAGATAACTAGTATGAAATTGTGTGGGAGTTTTGTTATGTTATAATATAATTTTTTTATTTGCTTTGCTAAGAATTACGTCGCCTTTGTATCTATAAAATATTTTATAGCCTGGCTACAAATGGGATTTGCATATACGAAATGGGGTTGTTTTTTTTTACTTGAAATTTATACCACAAAAGTCCTTGCACTTTATTCTTTCAATAAATTTTGGTATAAAACGCTCGCTGCGCGAGCTCGATTCATGGCTTATCGAATATAATTTTTAAGATCAAAGATAGGGGGTTGATTTGGAACACAGATTTGGTGGATTCTTTGGAATTGCAGAACTTGTTCATCAACGCCATACAAGCCATCAATTCGATGCAGAACAGGAAGGAGTCGAGGGGTGCTCATGCAAGGGATGATTTCCCGGTGAGTATACGCCAAATTTTTCCTACAAATAATTTATTAAAAATTCTAGCTATATACCTTTTTATTTAGTAGTAAAATTATTTGCAAACTTTACATCATATACTCGAGTATACAGGGTGTCCCAAATCTTTTCAAAAATTTTTTGATTTTACAATTATCCCTAAAATTTAACTATTATTGGATTTTCATACTTTTGTGGGACACCCTGTATATAGACTATAGTCGTGCAATTGTTATTTTTTTCTCGATTAACCAAACTCGATAGAATTTGACTATTTCACTTTTTGATGTTACCCTATCAAATTTTCCACGAAAATAAATAACAAGCCGCTTCCCTTTCGAGCGGGGCGCCGACAAAGGGCATAAAAAGCAAATAATACTTATAAAGACCGACCCTCGAACTTAAATATGCACCCTCGAATTTTAGCCCAGCGATGTTCATCTGTCTTGGGTTGTGATTGCGCCGTCCTCCTTCCACTGATGCCCCGAGGGTGAGACGGGACTCTTTCGCCCGGATTAGCATATTTTAGAGGAATCGTGTGTCATTTTTAATCAAACGTTCCCTCGCAAATGAATGCTAAATTCGATTGCTATTGTGTTGTATATTAACAACGAAGCGTCATTAATATAGTTATGATTTATGGGACACCCTGTATGCAAGTGCAGGTGTTTATATTCTAATCTCGTTGAACTGTCCGAATAAATTCGAATTACCATCGCGAATAGTAATTACGAAACGGAGCTTTATTAGAGCTTATATAGGCGTTATCGTAATTTCGCTTTCGTTTAATACAGTTTCCCAACTTTCCCGCCAACTTTTCCTGTATTAATCGCGGAATATTATATCGCTTTTGCAGAAAAGAATGGACGAATTCGATTACGCGAAGCCCCTCGATTGCCAGCAGAAGAAGCCCATCGAGAAGCATTGGCGCAAGCACACGCTCACTTGGATGGACATTTGCAGCGGCAAGGTAGCGACATTTTGATTTCAGAAGTGGGATTAGAAAATGGCGGATCAGAAGTGGGATCATCAACATAGTTTCGTTGGGGTTAAACTGGTTTTATTTTCAGATCAAATTTACATACAGAAAAGTGAACGATTTTACTTTGGACGAAAAGGAGTGCCCCTTCATCCCGCCCAAAATCAGAGTTTATTAAGTAATTTATTTATATACATGAGTTGTTTTTAATAAAATGTGTACAATATTATGTTTTGTTCATTATACAGGGTGGTCCAGTTTATAATGGCATAACTTTAGGAAATGATGGATAACGTTAAAATAATGATAATTTCTCAATACTATTATAGCCGGGAAAGCTTTGTTTTCGAGATACTGGGTGTTGAAATTAAAAAAATATATGTATTATTTTGGATATGGCCAAAACGGCTGCTTGGAAAAATTTTAATTTTGGCACACAGGATAAGCTAAGGATCCTTCATAAAAATAAATCATAGCCTACTTCCAGAATATTTGCGATGATAGTAGTCCTACATAACCGGAGAAAATTGCAAATATCTCCAAAATGGTGCGTCGTTCAAAAAAACGCAAGAACACTTTTTTGTTCTAAAAAGCATGGAGCATCGAATAACATTACTGTTATTTGTAAAAAAGTCAGTGGCGTAAAGGATTTTTTTAAAAAAGGGCAATGGCATACCCATATCTCCGCCACTGGTTTTTGTAATTTATCACCATATTTCCTAAATCATGAAGGATCCTTAGCTTATCCTGTGTGCCAAATTTAAATTTTTTCCAAGCAGCCGGTTTGGCAATATTCAAAATAATACATATTTTTTTTTAATTTCAACACCCTGTTTCTCGAAAACAAAGCTTTCCCGGCTATAATAGTATTGAGAAATTATCATTATTTTAACGTTATCCATCATTTCCTAAAGTTATGCCATTATAAACTGGACCACCCTGTATAGACCCCCCCTCATGCACGTATTATTAACACCCTGTATAAAATTCACCTTGAAAATCCTGTAGTTTCTAAATAAAGGAATTTTTGATCCGGGGTTCAGGACCGGGTCGCGGCTGCCAGTTACAATCAGCCCGGCAGAAAGGGAACATTATCTAATTCCCTCACCTGTAAAATAAGCTCCCCGGGGCCCATAAAAGGAATCAAAAAGCGGACCCTTTCCAGGCCGATACGCGAAAATATGTACGGACATACATTAGCCGGGCTTATAAAGGATTAAACGGGTTCGCGACGGGATTTTTCTACCGTCCCCCCCGATCCCCAGATAAAACTACTTCGGTACAATTAGCGACGGCGCTCGTTGTGGATTTAATTAGATTCGGACCGGAATTCGTCATTACGGTTTAATTAAACTTTATTTTCCAAATCTAATTATAATCTAATCAGGATAAGCCCGCGCCATGTTTTATTTCGCATTATAGATTTGTTGTAATTTTGTAATACAGGGCGAGCCAAATTTGCAAATTGATTTGGGACACTCTGTATGTGGAATTTTTATTATACCTCCCTAGGAGTTGCAACACCCTTTGTAGCGCCTTATCAGATGCTTGTTTGGCTGGCATCGGATCCCCATTTGGCTATTAAACGGCCGAATTACCCTCTTTGAATACCGCACGCCACTCCATATACGAAAAGGGTGTAAAAAAATCGTGTCTCATTGTAAGGACGACAATGGGGCGACCGGGGATCGTTAGTGAATAAAACGTGATGGTCCGTTTGTCGATCTACTGACGCAACTAAGATAATCACGGCCCTCTGCGCCCTTTCAATTATACGTCTCTCAACAGATGCGATTAAAACGATTTCTGCGTGTATCTAGTTATCGGTTCCTGGCGACTTCCTGCCTTTGGTTTCGCTTTTTTATTATTCGTTATCTTTTTTTACATACATATTTTTGTTCAATTTTTTTAAATTATCCATATACTTCACAGTTTTAAGGGGGGATCCAGCTCTCTCCAAGCCCCAATTGTTCCGCCCTTGTTGTTCACCTACTCTTTGAATTTTTTTTAATTTTTTTTCAAAACTGTATGTTCTAAGAAGGCGCGTAATGAAATTTTAATTTTTTTCTGTGGCCAAATAAGGCCGCAATTAATTTTTGAAGTTTGAAAAACGTCACACAATCGTCATACACTCTGCTCCAATCAAAGCGAGAGTTGCAAAGAGAAGTCACATTTAGCAAGTTTGCCACGTTTCCTATTACTCTTCTTTACTCCGCAAAATGTGCGTTTTTTGTATATTTATTGCAATAAACATTTTCTGATTTATCCATTTCTTCCATTACCTAATGGACAATTCGATATATTAATATAGAAATAACATCTTCATCTGTATAAATTGTAACCGATTTTCGTGTTAAAAACACAAATAATGGTCCTGAAAAATTTATTTGGCAACATTCTTGTCAACTTCAATATTATCAGTAAAGTGTTTTGTGCCGAACTGCAATTCGTGTAATTTGTTTTGTGCAATTTTCAGAAAAATCTGACAAATGACAGTTTGATTTTTGTTCGTTTGTGTATTCTTTGTTACTGCGTTCGAAAATTCATACTATTTACTATACAACAAAACGTGAGTGGTTTATGATTGGTTGATAAGGTATGAGTCAAAACCCGAAATTTTTAAATTTCAAAGGGCTATATCTTTTTAATTATAACACATTTTGAGCAACTGAAAACGGTTTTGAGCTCTAATAAATCATTTCTAATCGTATCTTTTGCCGAAATCCGCCTATCTCACATCGTGGTCTTCTCCATTGAAACTAGATTTATCAGTTCATTTATATCGATTTTTTACTCTTTGCTACCTTCTATAAAATCTATTCTAGTAATTCTAGTAAATACATTTACTACTACAATCAGGGTATCAGATAATAGTGGTGAGCTCGTTAATCAAGCAAGCTCTCATTGCCCTGGGACTTTATAAAGAGCGGAATAGTACATACTTCCAATCTCAACACGAACTTGTGAAGCTACACACAACTTCAGCAAGCGTCTAGATATATAACCCCCAGCCAGGGGCTGCTCTGGTATGGGCCATCAAACACCCTAGCATGAATCGAAGCTAACGATCTGGTTTCCCTAATCTATTCGCCGATTGTCCGGGTCAGGTTTATTACGTTAACGTTACCGTTACCGTTAGGTATCAAAGGGCGCACCGCGCGGAATACCAAAAATCGAGGGCCGAGCGATTGGCACAGTCAACGCCTGCGATCTCCGCCGCGGGACCGGAGCGGGCCAGAAAACTCCGGCGACTCCGGTTCAGTTTCGACGCGACTTGAAGGGAGAGCGCGCGCGTCCCGACGCCCGGCCAGCACGCAGAGTAACGTAAAGTTTCCTGGTATAGTGGAGTTCGGGGGAGTCGCGGCTCGGGGAGTTTGTGGCGCTTTGCACTAGGTAAGAGTCTTGCACGTTTTGATGTCTGTATAAATGAAATCGAGGGTGTGAAGTTCTCGCCGGTGAACTATTTTTGCGGGGTTTTCTTTATTGTGTTTAAGAAACAGTTTGGCCTGATGGGAATTGGGAGTGTTGCGGTTGAATTGAATGTTTGTTGGAGCGGAAAAAACTCGAATATAATAACGGGAAATTGAGGCAAATAAAAACTTAATCGTCTTAGCGAACTTCCCGCCGGGAAATTCTTTGTTTCCGGTACTCATCGCTTCGATTTTTCCCGCTATAAATCCAAAACAAAGCGATTTTTGATCCATTTTACATTCCAAAACCTCTTTAATTTCAATTAGCATTATAATAGGTATATAGTTTGTACAAAACAAAGTCATATACACGTCACCATAAATTCACAAAAAGAGCCAGTGTTGCCAAACTTCTACAAAGTTTGCAAAATCTAAGAATTTTCTAAAATTGTTCTAAAAAAATGCCTAAAAGTTGGGCACCATGCTTGTCAAATATGTCAACATTAGTGACGTGCATCTAACTTTGTTTTGCACAAACTATAAGTATACAGATCTTTAAATTACATACTACAAATTCGCTAGCAAATTGTAATCAATTAACGAGTATAGAATATACACTAAAAAAATTAACCCAATTGATCGAGCAATGTGCAATCAAAGGGGAAACCAATTGCCCGTGTACAATAGCATTTCGAGTAATTTTCACTTGTTGGGGATCATATTTGATGAATAATAAACGGCGCCCGACGCCCGGATAAGTCCGGTAAAATTAACCATGGAAAAGTTTTATTTTTATTGGCCGGTGGAAATTTTCAATTACATTTTTTCCCCGCGCGGCATTCGTGCTTTTCTCGCACGAAAACGCTCCTTTGCGTTTCCTTTGGCTTGACAATCGAAAATTACGGTGTCAATTCGGCCCGGAAAATCTTCCCTCTCCCAATTATTATAATTCGTTTTCGTCGCCGTTTCGAAACTTTCGAGTAATTACTTTTTTAATCTCGAACGTCTCGAATTAGAGCTCAGCCGGATTTTTCGCTAAGGGAAAATGTATAGTTTACGACAGGCCGGAGCTTTCGCGGAAATTTGACGTTTTAATGACTGAGTTACCAACTTAAATTTTTTTTTGACGTTTACAGCCAACTTCTCTTTACCAACAAATGTCAACATTAAATATCCAGTTACCTGTTTTTGGGGAAAATTGACGTTTTAGTGACAGAAAGTTGGCAACTTAATTTTTTTTGACGTTTACAGCCAACTTCTCATTACCAACAAATGTCAACATTAAATTTCAATCAGATATTAAATTAATATCCAGTTACCTATTTAATTAGGCACAAGCTGAAGCTTTTGGTGAAATTTGACGTTTTAATGACAAAAAGTTGGCAACTTAAATTTTTTTTTGACGTTTATAGCCAACTTCTCTTTACCAACAAATGTCAACATTAAATATCCAGTTACCTGCTTTTAGGGAAAATTGACGTTTTAGTGACAGAAAGTTGGTAACTTAAATTTTTTGACGTTTACAGCCAACTTCTCATTACCAACAAATGTCAACATTAAATTGCCATAAAACACTATAAGAATAAATATCTAGTTACCTATTAATTATGCGCTCTTCGAGCCATGAAATTCTGAAGCAAGAACGTCACAAACAACCGCGATGAAGGAAATAAAAATAAATCCCCTTCTCATGGTATATATCCAAATTTACTCGATGCTATCCCGACTATGCTACATTATAAACGAGTTTAGCCGCGACTCGCTTAAATCCAATTTTCGAGACGAAGTTTAAATAAATTTCGGTTAAAGTCTGATTTATGTCTCCATCGGGTAGCTCATTAATACGCCCGTTCGGAGTTTTTCATACGTCATACGTAATTTACGGCCGAATTTCCAATACAAATCTCCAATAAAACGCATAGGTGGCGTGCGCGAATAATTTCAAAAAAACTTGTCACCTGTCAAACTATTTTCATTAACTTTCGGGGATTATTCGGAATGGAAATTGAATAATTGCGCTGGGTCCTTCATTTAGAGGTGTAATTTTTGAGCAATTACTTGCGATAAATCATTCGCAAAGGAGAGCCGGGACCTTTTGGTGAAATGTAATCCCTCCGGGCCCGGTCATAATAGATTCATCTCGACTCCCAAACGAGGGGTCGCTGCGACACAAAAAACTTTTACACCTACTGATAAATATTAGCTATAATAGAGCTAATCTAACTTTGTTAGTTTGACGTTTATATACGTCACTTGTCATCCAACACACCATCCACCCTCTCTCTTTAAAACGAACTTACTCCACTGACCTATATATTTGCTCTGAGGAACGTGTGCTGTGGAATTATTGACAACGGTGACGTTTGTGACAGAATGTTTGCAACAAAATGGCGTTTATGTAATTGAAAATTGTTATGCTTACATTTTCTTAGTGAAAAACCTTTATCGCACTCACCGTGCGATGGGGAAATCCCGGTTACCGGGCGAGAAACGGAGGCTCTAACGCCGGAACTCAAAGTTTATGTTTTTGTTTGAGTAATTCCCGGCCGAAGCCGTGTTATGGAATAGACACCATACGAAATTTCATTTAAACTGACATTACGAAGTTGATAGTTTACGACGCTGGTTGTATACGTATATCAGGTATAATTAAGTTAAAAGTTTGGGTAAATGCACTGAGGAGGTATTAGTATTATCTGGGACGATGCAGGTGCAATAAAATGCAATATGGAAGTGCTAATTGTGCAGCTCTCTTGGGATAAGTTTTAAAGAAGGATTGTATATACAGGGTGTCCCAAACTTTTTCGGTCTATATTTTCACATATTCTAGAAGTATAACGAAACCATTCCATATACCTACAGAGTGTCCCAAATCAACATATTATATACTCATATATTTACCCTGTACCTATACAAAAAAATTGGGACATCCTGTATATCTACTGACGTTTTAGTGCGTAATTGGTTTCAACTGCGGCTCGATGTGAGCTCTACTCGAGCGTATTACAAAGAGCATTTTAGATGGAATTCCAGATATTAATTAGGTCGTATATAAAAGGTTTCTAAGATGTATTAACGAAGTTTTAATTGAGTTCTATATTTGTAGCGATTGCATTGTTACAAGGCCTCGTAATTAATCTGGTAATTCATTCATATTTTACATAATTTTGCTGCGATTTTTTTTTCATAGATATTATATTCAGAAGTGGGATTCGAATTTAACGGTTTTGGACAAAAGTCCTTTAATGTGGCGCGTTTTGATAACTTCATCGAGGCCGTTTTTCGATGGAAATTTCGACCGAATCATTTAAAAGTTTTAATTAACATCGCGTTTACATCGAAATCGCTCGCTCGTTTCAAATTAACTCTATAAAAAATTCATTTGCCTATATATCTACTCGATTCGTAAATTCGTTACACAAAATACAAGCTTCTGCTACCTATAGATGATGCGGCAACGCTGCAATTTTCGCCAACTTGATTTAATTCGCGAAATATCTAGTTAGCTGGAAACTTGGAGACGCATTGTGTACGGAAATAATATAAAAAGCTCATCTTTGTTAAGCCGATTTGAATTAGGGTTTTTTTCTTTGTTAATTTTACGCCATTAAAGCGCCCCCTTGCGCCTCGAATTCTGGCTAAGTTGCGAATCTGGACGCACTTTTTCCGGATTATTTTTCAATCTGGATTGCGAAAACAGCGCATTTGCATAAAATGTTCTTCCATAAAACATCCCGATGTCGTTTTACTAAAAAAACCAACCTAAAAAGGATTTTTTATTGTATAAAAATTCCCTAGCGAAATTAGAATAAGCTGTAAAATTTGGGACACCCTATAGAGTTTCAATATTCTCTATTTTTTTCATCTACTTATTCGAATATGTTAGTATACAGTTTGGGACATTGTATAGAGTTTGAAGACTCGCTATTATTTAACAATGTAGATATATAACATGGAATTTCATTTAATTATTTACCAATTACACGCATTGAATATCGAATTCCGACATTAATTTAAAATCAAATCCTCTTAATCACTTTAGGCAAAACTATGTTGAGCACAGAATCATTAGAACATAAATCTTCAGGTTTAAACTGCAAATTGCAGTAATCCATTCCCGAAACAAAACTGTAATGAATGCTTTATCTGGAAACTCCTGCTAATGATTCATTAAAGCGATATAGCCCCGTGTTTTCGCTAATGGTTTATTTTATTATTCCAGATAAACTTTTCAGTTGTTGCCAGAAAGAACTCGAGTTAAAGTTATCAAGATATTCCGCACAAATGAACTTTCGTTGTGACGATGATGATGATGAAAAATTAATGAAATAATTCTGTACAGGGTGTTCAAGTTGCGATTTTTACGAACACCCTGTATATGTAATAAAACGGGGTAATAGGGGTGTTTGTTGTTAATTTATATATTTTTTTAAATTCGATGTTGCTGGTGTATTTTCGCACTAATGACATAACGTTTGTGCTCTCCATTATTGTTTCATCAACGCATGAAAACCTTTACCGTTCGTTTGTGCATTAATTATTTCATTATAATTATTTGTTGAACAAAAAATATTTGCAACGTTTAATAGATATTTATAGATATTGTTGATGGGGAAAACTGGGATGTGTGCGATTGTTTTTGATACGTTTTTCCCGTTTGACCATCACTAGAATTGTTCGGTTTTATTTACAATAAAATAATTCATCTAATATTAAATGGATGATGGAACGTTTCGTATTTTCTGGAGAGCTCGGTTAAATAAACCGAATATTTTGCATGCAGTGGATTTTCCTTTTTCATATGCGGTGTTTGTTTTGGAGAAATGTGCTTTCAGAAACATGAAACCTCAATATTTATGCACTGGTTATTGTTTTTCTCCTCGTGATATTGTTACAATTTTACGTATGTATAAGAATTGGTTTATACATTATTTACCCCGCGCGAATTTAAATTGGGGTAGGCGTATCGCGAATAAATCGAAACCCTTAATTATTGCTACATGAATAAATTGGAGCTTTTTCAACGATCTCCCCATAATTGGCTGTTAAAAATTCATTCGGTTCGTATCAAAATAAGTACGCATAGTACGCCAATTATTTACAAGTAGACATTCCTTGATGTAATTGGATATTGTAATTCGAAATTTCAATAATTAGCGAGTACATTTACAGCGGATTAAACCCTCTGAAAAACTTTCATTTAATACACGGCACGTTGAATTCAATTCCCTGCCAATTTATAACTACGTTATATTAAACATCGTCTTATTGCGAATTGTCTATTTTCAATTCCTCGGAATTTATGAAACACAAATCGAAGACGATGTCTGCTCGTTGGAGCGAGCATTTTCACCTACGCGTTCGTTTTCTTCTCATTTTCCTCGATTTCCCATCTTTTCAGCTCATAAAATCGCAAACTAAAAAATCGTACACAACAAATATTTCTACATTGCCAATTCCTATGTATTTCGTTACTTGTTTCAAACACCCTGTATATAATAAATAAAGAGGTTTTTCACCACATGCTGAAGCAGCCACCCTACAAAAACTATAATTGTAGATATCAAAAAACTAAATTTGTACAGTAGTTTCCAATATACAGATAATTTAAGCTCGCCATGACACACCCTTTCTATGGAAGCCATCTTCAAAGGTTCCTCTAGGTGCTACACTACTACATTCTACTCATATGCAATTTATAAAACAACTACAATCAAGAAATATATGAAAAACATCGAATTTATGGGCGTCATCTTCGAAGGCTCCTCCAGGTCCTAGTGCTCTATAAAAAACATGTTTTCAGATGAATTTTTTTATTAATTTTAGAGGTGAAAATGGACTAGGGCGCGAGCAAGAGAAATTATCAAATCTATCCGGGGCTCTCTTCGAATCGCCGTCGATTTGTTAGAGAGACCTCTGAGCAATTTTCCCGGAATTAGACGAAACGCGCTCTCGTCCGAGAAGCGGGGATTTTTTTCATATCGCTCTAACGACGTTTCTTCGGATGGGGCAATCAGTTAGCCGGGAAATGAGCGGTTTGGGGTAGCGGAAGCGGTTCCTTAAAGAGCCAACTGGATGGAGATTTTTTGCACCGCCCGCTGGATCGTACAGCTAGGTGCACACGCGTCCCGGGAGGCGTTTAATTTAAATTGTTTCGCCCGCTTGATGGACAGGGCGAGTTCTTTTAATGGAATTTAGCACTCGGTGCACCGGTCTAGAACAGTGGCATTATAAGGGATTTCTTTTATTATTTTTTTTATAATGAGGCGCTCCCGTTACGCCAGACAACAGAAAAAAAGGAATCTGTTTAATTCCCTTGCGGGATTAAGGGGATGGAAAAAATTGTTTTTTTTAACAGCACAGCAAATATGTATACAATTTTAGTGCATTAAAAATTCACGTATAGTTTAGGCAACAAAAAGTTAGATGTACGTCACAAATAGACAGTGTTGCCGAACTTTTATACAGTACTGGGCAAATATGTGACGACATTAGTGGCGCACATCTAACTTCATTTTGCATAAACTATATACTCTATTCGAAAATAATTCATTAAAGCCGAAATCAACACATCATTTCGCAATAAAACCGCCCTTTTGAATTCTCATTAAGATTATTTTTTTCAATTTTTTCAAGTTCTCATTATTTTCTAATTGCTTTTCGAAGCGCCTGGCATTATTTCGTGAAAGTTTCACCGCTCAACGGCGAGTTCTTTGACCGAACCGCCATTAAATTTATATAAGTATAAGCAAACGGATTAATCCGGCCTAATAAACTTCCAGATTCAATTAGGAACACTCGCTTACACGAGACACCGCAGCGTCTCTGGAAGAAAGTTTGTAAATCTTTGCTTCATTAAATATACAAGGTCGGTGACGTCATTGCTGGCTTATAACGAACGCACTATATTATAATTTTTTTCCTATAACCGCCCCTCGGTAATGAAGTTAAATAATTTGCGATTTCACCTAATCAGCCTATCCGGGGGGGTTTGTGAGTAGTGCAATAACTTACCCCATCGTTCGGATTGTTGTTTTTATCGGGCGAAATATACGGGTGGCATCCCCTATCGCAAAAGCGCATGAAATATTCATATCTGCTAATGAAGAAATCCCATTTCGGGGATGTTTTTCGCTTATTGGCCGTTTGTTCGAGGCCTTAAATGCCCTATTTCATTCCAAACTGTGATTGTAGAGGTACAGGGTGGATTCAGAAAAATGTATAAAAAATCCACCCTGTAAGATTTTTTTTTAAATTTTGTTTTTATTTAAGGAGTAAAGTTTTACTACAAGAAATATTATTTTTATTTGTACTTTTTCCATGTAGCTGTTGAATAAAAAAACCGTAAAAGTCAATTTTAATAAAATTTACGTACTCGAGCAGGCCGTGGTGAAATAAATAAAAATTTCCCGATATAAGCTCTTTAAGAAATTGCCGCGTCATGTCCCGGAAAAATGTTTATTATTTTATTAACAGAGGCAATTGAACTAATTCGCAGGAGGCGCACAGCCTCCTCCGTCCGGGCGATAAATTTCCGGCAGTCTCACGAGCAGCTTTTAGATGACGTCGCGGAAAGGAAACTTTGATAAATGAACTCTTTTTATTATATTCCACATCGGGAGTTAACAAATCGTCGCCGCCCGGGACTTTCGCGCTTTTCTTATATCTAATAAGCTCGGTGAGATATGACATAATTATCGCCCGGCGGCAGGAGATAATTGCTCCGTTAGGCCCGGAAAAATTTTTCTTAATTTTTCCTCCGGGCTGGCCTTTTTTCCCGCGCCAGTTAATTGGAAATTAACGCGCCTTCTCATATCCAATCCATTTTATTTATAGAATATTTCGTGTTAATGTAATGAATCAAAATTGTTTTTTGAATAAAAAACAGTTTGTCCCATTTACAAAAATATAACTTTAATCTACCAAGGCGAAACGGAACACTCTGTATAAATATTTCAATTTTAATGCAGCTTAAAAGTATCTACATAACTTTTGTAAAGTTTTTTTTTTGTATCTATTGTGCCACCCTGTATATTTCTCATTGAAGTTGAGGATTATGGGGTAAAGGAATAAGGGAAGTAGAAGAAGGAATTCATCACGTTGAGCGATAATAGTGGATATTTTATCGAACGAAAGGGGTAAATTTTCGATGGCTGATGAGGTTTTGTAGTTGCTCCGGATAGAGCCGGATTAAATCGAGCAGTTGTTTTCGAAATTGTCAAAACAAATTTCGGAAGGGAGCGCGGGTCTCGTCTGAAATATAATTATCTTCGAGTTGATACGATTTCCTCACAAAGACTGCGAACGTTGAACGAAAACCAATTATAGATGAACGGGATTTATTTAATACGCTTCGCTGCACAGAAGTGCAATGTAATTTGTGAATTTTACTGTTCTAAGATCGAGTTTGCTCGAATTTCAATATTAATGGAACATTGAATTAAATATTAATAAAGTAACAGGTTTATTTTGCGCCTGTTTTATTCGTTTTTTACCCCGTTTCTCATACGCAGCGAACCCAAACAACATGCTTAAAGCAAATACGGTTGCATTATACAAAATAAACTCGCTTACGAAACGGTTTAATTAATAAAAACAATGCATTATAATTTTTGTTTACCTAAAAAAAAATCATAAATTTAGCAGCAGATATGCAGTATGCAGTAGCCCTGCTCGAGGTATGCGAGCTGTTTGTTCCTCCTTTTTCCCCAATGTTTTAAATTCCCAAAAAGAAAAACACCGGCGCATTTTCCAGCTAAATTGAAAAATATATAGGTAGATATTTATCATTAGAATATGTATATGACAAATTTGAACTTGCACACTATTATCAAAGTTTTATTAACAATTACGGCTAATAAACTTTTGAGCTTAGTGATTTGGGATATAGTTATGGTGTATATAGTGGTAGTGATTGTCTGATTAAGTGACAAGACCACCAAAAGATTGCAACAATAGACGACCTGGCAACGGGTCAGTGTCCCAAGAAAGGGCGCGTTAGCGCCCTTTCCAATCTTTCTGCGAGTTAATGTATGTATAGCTAAAAATGGAGTTATTAAATCCCATCGGGCTCGTCTTATTTGCGCTCGCTATAAATTCAAGAATTTAATAGTAAACATTCGATTGGTATAATTCTAAAGTACGTTCGAGCAGCCGGATTTTCGAATTGTTTCATAAAAATTTCAGGGAAATCCTCCAATTTTCGAGCCCTTTGTGGTCAAGGAATCCGCGTCCGGGTTTACATTCGATCCGGTAATTCCTAGATATTTCCGGTCTCAGCGGAGCGGGACTTTTTTAAAAATTCATTAACTGCATACGACATCAACAATCTTTTCTACGACTGGCATGCTGTAAGTAAGAGGAAGTGATTTTACTACCGAAAACTTCTAATTTATTCAGCCAATTTAAACTTCGAATTATAAATTATAATCGATGCATGAGAAAATGTGTAATTACCTAGGATAGTGTTTCACTGTTTCCAAACTTTGCAAGACATGCATAGGCATGACCTTATGTACATACGCCGAGTCGCTTTTGCGACACAAATTAAACATGAACTATTACAAACAAGTATTATTGTTTCTAAAATAATTAATTCCGAACTGAATACGCGAAGTGATCTTCACTATAAGATTCTAAAATTATGCCATACATTAAAAATTAGGGGTAGTTTTTATATAGGGCGATAATTTTTATTGTTAACGAAGTCTTTGTGAAGCGCTGGAAAGGTTGAAATTCCAATGGAATTGAATTAGAAGAGAAACATTTAATCTGACGCTAGTTAGAATTAGCACTGAATTATTTAATGGACCCTCTTTTTCCGAAATTAGTAGTGGAGTTTTATAGAAAATTAAAAAGTTTCCCCAACTTTCCGCATTAATTCAGGAAGTAATTCCGGCCACTAAGTATATACTTTGATAAAGTTTCGATTAGAAACAGAAGTTTACGTGGAGGTTCTTTTTATTATTTATTTTTTTATTTGCGTCAGATCTAAGGCTAAAGCCGAATTAACTCGAAACTCTTCTGGGCTGGAAAAATCATTTCGTTGTTACTCCTATACGAAATCGGGATGATTAATTACTTTTTTTTGCCTCTTGCGTCCGCTTTGTGCTAGACTCTCGCGAAGTTTTAAAATCAAAAACACGATATGAATACCTATTAGGTAAGAAAATCCGAGTCAGTTTTGTTTCACAGATTTATTTTCTTGTCGTAAAATTATTACGGCAACATGCCGGAGTTATGAAACTGTATTAAACTTACGACTCCGCATTAATATGTTGTAGTTTCCCCGGCCTCTTGAGCCTCGTAATTCTTTAAAAATACGAGCGTCTCGGTTTTCTTATTTCCCGTTTTCCCCAACACACATCGCTTGTTTCTAAACTAAACTCTATTATCATCTCAGTAAAAATAACTGTTATTTACTAACTTACGTTCCCACATCTCTACACTAAAAAATCAATTCCCACCTTTATTAACGAACTGTCATTAATGTCATTTTTGACGTTTAATGTAGTAAAGTATCATCGTACGCATCTTAAAGTCCCGGGATATTTTATACTTTGCGAATATCTTCATCGTTAATTTTGTTGAATTCCGTTGGGTTTTGAAAAATAATTCTTCCATGCGATTCTTTTCCTTTAAGAACGCCTAGGGGTAAATGGATATTATTTCTCGGTGGTGGAACGAGCGAAAGGGGTAATAATCAATCTCCCTTAGCCTTAGTCTCGAATGGCAATTATCATCTCCGCTACTTTGTTACAGATGGCCGCATTAAATCATTTCTTATAAACATTAATCTGTTTGTTGATAAACGGGCGGGTTTCGGTTTTAATTAGAGCGTATTATTTTATTATTACATGTGAGAATTGAAATGTATTTTTTTACCATTCGCAAGAAAAATTTAGGGTTGGAATGAAAAGCTGTTGGATCGAAATTTAGAATATTATTTTAATTCCCGTTGTGTTTCCCGCGAAACGGAAATTTTAATTTCGACGATGGCTAGGGCAAACAAACATGTTTGCAATTCGTTCGCCGAATAAATCCGAACTTTTACATTATTTTATTATTTCAAACTAGGCGTTCGATGTTATGATTAAAAAATTCTTCGATTAATTAAAACGCCCGTTAATTAAATCAATGTAAACACGGCTCTTATTTAATTGTACAAATTGCAAAATAAATAAACTGTGTATGAAATACGCAGCTGTAATAATGTAATTAAATTGAAGGAAACACGCGTTAGACTCGTGTTAGAATTAATTATGGAAATTAGAAGTTTTGTTCGCACAATTGGAATTGTGCAAAATACCCCAAATGATTAATTACGATTAGTATTAATGAAGGTGTTATTCTTGTTTAATTTCGTTAATTAAGCGGTCACACTAATTTAATAATTTTCGATCGATAGATTCATAAATGGAGCACAAAACCGAGATGATTATAGGCATTTGGGGATATTTTCCAGCACGCGATCGCTTCATAATCGCCTAATCTAAAGTGACATGCAAATTTTTCGAATGCTTTTATTACACAAAATTAGCGGTGATAGAAACGGCGATCTTTCATAATGAGCTTTAACTAACAATTTCTTTTAGAAACACGTTTAAAGACGGGCACCTTTCGGTGTAAATATTGCGTTGAAATGAAGGGGCAATTTTCGCAAATAATTTTTAATCGAGTCCAAAACGAACGCACTTCGTCCTGCTGAAAAATCCGGAACAATGCGCCTGCCGTTAAATCTAATAATGGTGTCCGATTTCGATGCAAAATACAATTCCCCGTCCGCAATATAACCCAATTTACAGATATATACGTAGATGAACGGCGAACATTCGCCAACAGGACAATTCAAACTTCCAGACAATCGAATAAATTCCCTACTAATGGATTTTCCCGATCGTTTCGCATTTCTATCGATACCCTATCTTCACCTAATTATTAACAAACTTTTTTTTAAGCGTACGCAATATGATCTGGTGGATGCAACAAAGACAACTTCCTTTAGTCCCATATGAAAGAAAAAGAAAGAGAGGCATTAATGATAAGTATAAAATATCCCAGGACTTTAAGATGCGTACGATGATACATTACTATATTAAACGTCAAAAGTGACATTAATGACAGTTACTTAATAAAGATGGGAATTGATTTTTCGGTGTAGAGATGTGCTAGTAAGTAACAGTTATTTTTACTAATACAAAAGAGAAATTCGTAAAGTATACAGGATGTCCCAAACATATAATGTCGAATTAGCTCCAGTCGAAAGACGTGTAAAAAAAAATAAAAAAAAAATGTAGACGTTCGTCGGTTCAGCTCCGGCATTTTTCCCCAACTATTCATTATCCCCGGAGTATTGGATGTCACGTACCGCGTCTCATTCAATTCCCGATCATTCGACCTGTCGGCGTTCGACTCCGGCATAATTCGAGTAATTGACGTTATCCTTTCGCCGGAGCCAATTCCGAATCTTTATAATAGATTTCCATAATTTATGAGCCCTGTTCTCGTTAGCCGCGAATTGTAAAAGAGTCGGAATTGCGCGGAAAAATGTCTACAACAAGCGAAATTACGCGGGGCTTTCGCATTTAAATTTTCCCCGGTGGGATGTTGATGGAAGGCTGGCTGGGCGAGTTGCGAGCGCGCAGGAAACAGGCCAGATGGGCAAGGTTCATTGCGTTCAAAAAGACGAATTTTAGCCTTTGTTCAGCCAACTATCCCAGTGGAGCTTAAAGTTTTGCTCCACTGTAATCCACTTAATCCGGTCGATGGTATATACAGGGTGTCGCAGAAATAGTGTGCGATTCAATCCCTCTTCATGGAGCTAAATTTCGCGAAAAAATACAACCCCATCGAGCGGCATAATCGACGAGTCGAATTTGCATTTCGCCCGGAACATCCGCGGTAAATCCGGAGCCCCGACATATGACGGGAAATCTTCCAACAACACCGGAATTAATTCCGCTCTCCTCTGGCGCGTCTCCGGCGAGATATGCAGGTAACCGAATCCATTAATTCTCGCGTCTGCACGTAATTTCGATCCGGATCGAAATTAAAAACGACAACGATATATCTCTATCGATTGCCCGGAATCGATTTCAGCGCACTATTCATTATAGGAATGTTCTTTTTATTTGCGGACAAAACGATGTTAGTTTCGGACGAAAGCCGACAGGGTTTTTGTTTCGAGTGCTTTCAATTCCATTAACTTTGTGGTTATTACAAGAAATATTATATACAGGGTGAGTCGCGTTCAAAGGGGTGGAGTATTGTTGGCAAATATTGGAAGAGTTTTTCAAAATTCTAGTTAAAATGTGTATATATGTGGTGGATATAATTTTAAATTAATTTGACATATACAGGTTGTCCCAAATTTAGGAACACCCTGTATTTTATTGCATTTTTGAAGTGTATGTAATTTTTTTGAGTACATACGATTTTATTCCAACAGTGTAAAAGTAGATACTTTTTGAATCAATAATTTTTTATAATAAATTTCAGCCTATACAATATTCTCTCCCGTTGAGCGTCCCACCCTGTATATATTGAATGATATTGTTAACGGGTAATAAATAAAAATATTGAGTCTTCTGTAGTTTAATAATAATAATGTATTGGTTGGCTCTATTTTCGTATAGGAAAAAAGTTTAAATTAAGTATCAAAGTTAAATAACCATTTTAGAGCCGAGCTAACTTCTAACGAGTGATGTAGGGAGAGGAAATAAAAATAAAACGAGAAATGAATAATTGAGCCGGTCAGAAGCGGCATTAAAACGGGACATCATTTCGATTCCGATCGTCGCGCCGAAAAAGTTTCGACAGTCGCAAAGTGGCGCAAACAATTTCGCCTCGATTTTCCTCCGGGGCCCAATAAGAGGTCTTAAAAGCATCGGCAATATAAAATAAAAACTTTCCTCTACAACTCCGCGGACGAAAAAAGTCGGCCCGCCCGCCCGACAATCGCCCAAATCGAAGCCATAAATTTCGGTTAGCGGGCATAGTTTTCGGGAAGGTAATCGATACAGAGCCGTAATGTGGCCATATCTGTTTTCGGGGAACGTCTGACTAGCGACTGCGGCCCACTTTGCGCTGCCCCGGCTTATTTATGGGCCTGGAATGCCGCCAAACTAAAAGCCGAAATCAACGTTGAGAAGCCCATTGTCTTGCTTGATAAACATCGTTTGGCTGTAAACCGATCCCTGATATATATCACATCACACCTTCGGGATAATAGACTTACCTATTGGGATATCTATGGCTCTTTTTACTATCTACTTTCCACCTTTCTATTTCGTCTTCTTCAGTACAAATTTTTAACATTGTTTTTTTAATCTATTATACAAGGTTTTTTACACTAAATCTACAGTCTACTTGTTCAAGTTCAAAGTTATATTACTATCAAAAGTTGGATTATTTCAAAGGGGTTGTCAATGTCCTAAAATACAGGGTGATCCATTTAGAATAAGAAAATTGTGGACACTTTAAGTTGCCCAAGTTAGGCGGACAATTTTAATCGCCCTGTAAATGGCCCTTCAAAATAAAGTTTAGTTTCAATTAGTACGATGTCTGGACATTATCGATACCAAATTTCAAACTTCTAGGTGCATTATTTATGGAGATATCATAGAAAATATATTCAACCGTTTTTCCAAAAAATGTCGAAAAAAAGAACTTAAAAATGGTGCATTTTTGACTTATGGCGTTCGATTATTTCAAAAATGACTGGATTTGGGTATAGGGAATTCCCATAAGGATCGAAAGGATTAAAAATACCCACTGCTCAATACCCTAAAATACAGGGTGATCCATTTGAAAAACCAAAGTTGTGGTCACTTAAGTAGCCCAAGTTAGGTAGACAATTTTAAACGCCCTGTAAATGGACATTCAAAACCCAGTTTAATTTCAATTAGTACTATGTCTGGACATTCTAGATACCAAATTTCTAACTTCTAGGTGCATTATTTATGGAGATATCATAGAAAATATATTCGATAGCAATTCCAAAAAATTTCGAAAAAAAAACTTCCAAATGGTGCATTTTTGGCAAATGGTGTTCAAAAAATGACTGTATTTGGGTGTAGGGAATTCCCATAAGGATCGAAAGGGTTAAAAATACCCACTACTCAATGCCCTAAAATACAGGGTGATCCATTTGAAAAACCAAAGTTGTGGTCACTTAAGTAGCCCAAGTTAAGCGGACAATTTTAAACGCCCTGTAAATGGACTTTCAAAACCCAGTTTAATTTCAATTAGTACTATGTCTGGACATTCTAGATACGAAATTTCAAACTTCTAGGTGCATTATTTATAGAGATATAATAGAAAATACATTCGTAAAAACCGTCTGTAAAGTCTTATTCCGATTAATTGAATGATGAATTTACACCTCTTGAGACTTCCCAATTAAATTCGAGTTTAACTCCACCAATTTGCGGAAGTAACCGCAATTAATACTTTTCACTTCGTCGACGGTAAAGCGAGTTTACGACTCGTTTTATATTAAAAACAAATCGTACGAAAAGGGATAAAATAAAACTTTATAGGTTTTTTTTGCTGGTTGTTTTGGTACGAATGGCGCACTAAAACGGGATTAGCCTAAACAATAAGAATCGGACTGACCGCTCATTGCGGATCCCAGACATTAAAACAACGGTTATTTAGCTTTTTTACTTGCCCCGGGAATCCCCTACTCAGCGCGACGCCGAGCAAAACGACGCCGAGCCCGCCGGAAAGACGTTCTAACGTAGCTAAAAAAAGTTCGATGGAATTCACAAAAATAATTAATGCACACAAAAAGAGAATTTCCAACATCTAGGGGAGCGCCCTTTTTACGCGAAACACCGGACTCGAGCCGGCTCCGGCGAGCGTATTTTGTTCGGATTTAAAAAATGATAATTCCGGCGGCAGCCGGCCATCGGGAAACTCCCGCGTACAGTCAATTAAGGTTAATTTCGGCTCGGCTAACAGATTATGCATTTTTTACTTTTCAAACTCCAGCCAAAGCTCCGCTGCAAAAAATTTTAAATCTTCGAAACGAAGAATTCCGCCGTTTATTCCGCGACTAAACGTCGAGTGATTTTTTTAAATATTGAAGCAACGCAAACTCGATAACGTTCCAAATGCAATTATCAAAGCTCTCGCGTGACATATTTCTAATAAATGAGCACAAAATTACTATTTTCAACTACACCAAATTTACCTAACACATCGAAATCACCAAAACACCGCATTAATCATTTAACAATCAAACACATAAAACCTCGCGCCTACTTCTCCTACCGCCCCCGTAACGTTAAACCTCCCTACAAAGTCGCCGGCCCATTAATAAGACTCTATCATTAAGTTTTAGCCCAGTTTCGAACCGAATTCGGGCTTTCAATGCGAACCAACTGGGTTAATTGGACTTCCGGCCGTACAGATGCGTTAAATACACGTTTTACACCAATTAAAAACCGTCCCGGACCCAATGCGGCGGTGCCCGGAAAGTTCGCGGTTCGACAAACGCCGATATAACCGATTAGTCTCGCACATATGCTAACTTTATCGCTAATTCGCCTCACCTGATGGTTATTTCGAGCGCCATCAGTTTCAGTTTTGCGAAATTTTATACCTAAATGTCATTAGTTTATCTAAAAATGACATTAGTTTATCTAAAAGTAACATTAGTTTATCTAAAAGTGTCATTAGTTTATCTAAAAATGTGATTAGTTTATCTAAAAATGTCATTAGTTTATCTAAAAGTGTCATTAGTTTATCTAAAAGTGTCATTAGTTTATCCAAAAGTGACATTAGTTTATCTAAAAATGACATTAGTTTATCTAAAAGTGTCATTAGTTTATCTAAAAGTGACATTAGTTTATCTAAAAGTGACATTAGTTTATCTAAAAGTGACATTAGTTTTTCTAAAAGTGACATTAGTTTATGTAAAGGTGACATTAGTTTATCTAAAAGTGTCATTAGTTTATCTAAAAGTGTCATTAGTATATCTAAAAGTGACATTAATTTATCTAAAGGTGACATTAGTTTATCTAAAGGTGACATTAGTTTATCTAAGAGTGTCATTAGTTTATCTAAAAGTGTAATTAGTTTATCTAAAAGTGTCATTAGTTTATCTAAAAGTGACATTAGTTTTTCTAAAAGTGACATTAGTTTATGTAAAGGTGACATTAGTTTATCTAAAAGTGTCATTAGTTTATCTAAAAGTGTCATTAGTATATCTAAAAGTGACATTAATTTATCTAAAGGTGACATTAGTTTATCTAAAGGTGACATTAGTTTATCTAAGAGTGTCATTAGTTTATCTAAAAGTGTAATTAGTTTATCTAAAAGTGTCATTAGTTTATCTAAAAGTGTCATTAGTTTATCTAAAAGTGACATTAGTTTATCTAAAAGTGTCATTAGTTTATCTAAAAGTGTCATTAGTTTATCTAAATTAATCATGAGTATATCTAGAAACGTTTGCACTAAATTGAAGTCTGATTAAAAGTGTTGTAAATAATTTTGTTGTGCGAATTGAAGGGGCGCATTCAACAGTTTATAACGTTAAATATATAGCGAAGAGTTTCGGAAATTACGATGAGCTGTTAGCTGCTAGTGCCCGAACGAACTTAAAAGTTTCGTTTATCCCGGGCGCAAGTTTTAGCTATTCGCGCTATTCGTAAATTAACGTGCTACTATTCAGCAGTCTTGGCCATTAGTTGGAGCTTTTAGATTCTCCGGCGAATTTACGTGGCTTTTTAGCTTTTCGATCGGCTTTGTGCGATGCGCTTTGTCGATTTTAAACGTACGGTTTATGAAATAATCGAAGTTAGTTTCGATTCTAATTAGCTGGGCGGTATTTTTGCAGCATTACGCTGTAATCGATTAATCGATTAATCGAGTGATTAAATCGAGCGGGGTTTTTGGCAAGCGATGTCCCACTTTCGGATCATCTTGACTTACGGCCTTGTTTTATGTAGGGCAATAGCGAAACGAGACTTTTCACTTAGACGCTTATCCGGAATCTCGCCGTAAAAACTCCATTGTCTTCTTGTCGCGATCCGTTTATTTCGATTTGCGCCGCTTAACGGATTCGTAAAAGGCCGCCACATTAAATTTTTAGCGCAATTCACGTCATACCGCGATTAAATTGAACGTACTATACGAGACAAAAAAACTAGATTAAAAGCGAGTGCTTTAATAAAAATTAGACGTTGTTCCATTATGCTGTCTCCGAGCGTATTCAAACAGCAATTGGTTTCGTGTTGGGTTATATTTCATTTAGTAGCCCACCAGTGTTCCCGGAGCCAGAATATTTAATTTGACATCGCGCAGGAACTTTGGAAAATTGCACGGCAACTTTATGAAAATAGCAAGCTTCACTTTGCCGGCTAAATACATTTATATATCGCAGTGTATCACTGGTTTATTCTCGAATAAAACGCGATATACTGTCTAAAAGTGCACATGCTTCTTATTAGATTATGTTGAATTGTATGTATGTACATACAAAGTTTGCTATATTAAATAAGTTTCTTTGTAATGATAAATATTTTCTGGCAATATTTTTTTTAGTTATAAAATATGTCAACGTTTCATACGCTCCAAACTACTATTAAAACAGAATTTTTAAGAAGAATCATTAGTTTATCTACAATTGTCATTAGTTTATCTAAAAGTGTCATTAGTTTATCTAAAAGTGTCATTAGTTTATCTAAAAGCGGCATTAGTTTATCTAAAAGTGTCATTAGTTTATCTAAAAGCGTCATTAGTTTATCTAAAAGTGTCATTAGTTTATCTAAAAGCGGCATTAGTTTATCTAACAATGTCATTAGTTTATCTAAAATGGTCATTAGTTTATCTAAATGTGTCATTAAATGAGTTTCTTTGTATGATGAACATTTTCTGACAATATTTTTTTATTTATTAATAAAATTTGTCAACGTTTCAAACGCCCCTGACTAGTATTAAAATAGCGTCGAGTTCAATCGAAAATTTTAATAATACAACAAACCAATGACAACTTCAACAAAAGCTCTCATTACCATTCGAAATAATGCGACACTAATAACACATAAAATTCGCTTTGACGAGCTTCAGATTACGAAAAAAAATAACCCCTCCGATATTTTCCGTTGTTATTATTAATATTAAATCAACTAGAACGCGCTCCGGCGCGTCATACGCCCGGATCCCGTAGGAACATTTATCTATCAGACAGGTATAAGCTTCATTATACGGATGATATGATTACTGTCATCAAGATGGATGCTGATGTTTCGCGTCGCGTTCGGTGAATGATGAGATGGATCGTTTGTAAATGATTAACAGCCAGATTATGTTGCGAAGCGTTCGCGAAACTATTTAAAAATTGCGCTGTTTGAATCAATATTTGCAGATCAAAAATCGTAAAAATATTGTTTATGCATTCAGTCGATTGAATTACATCCGGTGTTTTTAGCTCATATAAATTTGTCATTAATTTATCTGGAATAGTCGTTTGTTTATCTAAATTTGACATTAGTTTATCTAAATTTGACATTAGTTTATCTAAATTTGACATTAGTTTATCTAGAAGAATCGTTAGTTTATCTAAAATTATCATTAGCTTGTCTAGAAGAGTCGTTAGCTTATCTAAAAACTCATTAGTTGATCTAGAAGAATCATTAGTTTATCTAAATGTGTCATTAGATTGTTAAAAAAGCGATTAGCTTATCTAGAAGAGTCATTAGTTTGTCTAAAGGATCATTAGCTTATCTAGAAGAGTCGTTAGTTTGTCTAAAGGATCATTAGCTTATCTAGAAGAGTCGTTAGCTTATCTTAAATCTCATTAGCTTATCTATAAGAGTCGTTGCCTTATCTAAATTGGCCACTAGTTTATCTAAAAGAGTCGAATATTGGAGATATTTGAATTTCGACGTTGAATATCTCTCGCTTGGCAATAATCGCCGGCATTTTTAACGTAAATAATTAAATTAGGGGGAAGCCGCGAATTAAATTTCAATTATTGATATCGCGATACGTTAGGGAGAAACGTTTCTCGTAATTAAATGACGGGAAATTTCAATTTGTATAGCAGAATCAATTTTTTTTACCCTCTCGGTTTCACAGCGATCCGCGATGGCCCAAATATATATTTTTTTATATCATTAATCACTCGAAACAATGGCGTATATATGCGATAATGTTTTACCGCAGATTTCGGGTAGCTAATTGAGCAAGCCAGCTGTTGCTCGTCCGCATAACACCGCGTAATTCGATTGTGACGAATCGATTTATAATCGATACTTATCCGATTTTTGCAGCTCGTTAAAGAATCGATTTCTTTTGCGTTTTAGCAAGCTTTTAGATCCTGGAGACGGCTTTTGTTAAATATTCCTTGTTTCGCAGAATTATTGCATTAAATATAAGAATATAAAATGCGATTTTGCAAGAAGTTGAAACCGTACAACTTAGAAATTACTTCCTCTCCGGCTCGAACTCGATGCACATAAGGCGTTGTATGCTTTTAGAAACATTATTTGCCTCTGAGAGCTCTACGAGAGCACGTATGATGGATTAAATTGAATTTTAGATGGGAAATTTTTCGCAAATTAAGTGCATAAAAAATCGATTTTTTTAAGCAAATTTTATTACCCAAACGCTCTCTCAATAAACCCATTATAAACTCACTCACTTTAGCATTCTCTCTATTTATAAGTTAGCTCGTTATAAAATCTGTTCTATTTACAGAAAATCCACTATATTAGAGCAAGAAAAATTGGTGTCGAGCTCGCGCAGCTAGCGGGCCCATCGACTGAGCTTTAACGGGAAAAAGTAAATAAACTTCAGCGAGATTGAATTACGGCGGGAAAGAGGATCATCGGGGGTGCAATTGGAAGACCAAGGGAAGCATCCCTTGGGAGCGATAACATGTAAAAAGTGTATTCGAAACGGCGATTAAAGTTAATGAAAGCTTATAAAAAATTACGGTAAATCTAATTATAATCCGTTTCTAATGCGTTGGTGTAGAAATCGTTGGAAAATCCACCCTACACCGGACACCCTTTATCCAGCGTTATTTATTCATTAGTATATCGACGAAAATAAGCCCCTAATTCGGATTATTTCCCAAAGAAGTTTAACAATTAATATCCGTACAGTAAAAAATATATCCTTTTCGATTAAAAGTTTCCCGGTGCCGTCAAAGCGCCCCCGTTTAACTGGCTTTAATAAACATAATCTTCTTTCGTCTCATTTGCCGAGAAATTTCAATGGAAAGGTACGAAGGCGAAATTACGGCGACGTTTCAACGGCGGTTTTTAACGGCTTTCATAAATCTCGGAAAGAAGTTTTCGCGTCTAGCGATGAAAACCGGTAAATAAACTACTATCTCCGACGCCGCAACTCGCTCTAATTAAGTCCGGTTCCTTCCCTGCCGCTTTAATTACCATTCAATGCCGGGACTCATCGAATTTAGTTTCTCGCAAAACTCAACAGAATCACCGTCGCATTTTTATTTTTAGTTGTCGCAATGATAGTTTGTCAAGGAGAATCGCTAGCTTATCTAAAAGAGTCATTAGTTTATCTAGAAGAGTCGCTAGTTTATCTAAAAGAGTCATTAGTTTATCTAGAAGAGTTGCTAGCTTATCTAAAAGTGCTTTTAGTTTATCTAGAAGAGCCGTTTGCTTATCTAAAAAGTCATTAGCTTATCTAAATGAGTCGTTAGCTTATCTAAGTAGTCATTAGTTTATCTAGAAGAGTCATTTGCTTATCTAAGAAGGTCATTAGTTTATCTAAAAAGGTCATTAGTTTATCTAGAAGAGTCATCTGCTTATCTAAGAAGGTCATTAGTTTATCTAAAAAGGTCATTAGTTTATCTAGAAGAGTCGCTAGCTTATCTAAAAGTGTCATTAGTTTATCTAGAAGAGTCGTTTACCGATGAAAACCAATGAAAATAAACTACTCTTAAATAAAGTAAAAAATACCGGTTAATATTATCAATATTGTGGGTAATAAGAAAATACATTCGCTGGTGTATTGAAAAGATCGTTCATCAAACAACCCCTAATTATTAGATTTATTCCTGGTAATTAGCGTTCTGGGGGTAGATAATAGGGGGTAAATCATCGTTGTTCCATTTCGAATTGTAGCATAATTTATTAGAAAAACTACCCTTATCTGGACACGGCGCAAATGTTTTTTATGTTTCCTCTCGGGGAGACTATTAACTAGAAATATCGTGTTCTTCGTGATTCGTACCGATATATCACGGAGTATTAAACTTTACACCGTCAGAGATATCGCGATATCGATCCGACTATATGGGGTTTAATTGAAACGGAAAAATCGCAGCCGTTTTGTATGCATATATTCGATTGATTTCTAGCTTAATAATGAAACTAAAAATGTCTAAAAAAGCTTCTTAATTGATAAAAAAATGTTGTTTGTAAAATCGGGAATAAATTAGAATAAAGTTTATAGTCTATTCATAAACGAGGCGGAGAAATCAGCCATCGTGATCCCTGCCTATTGATTGACATCATTTATGAATGGACTATAATTAGAAAAATTGTGCATTAACGCGATGAAATTGCGATGTTGAAGATAAATTTTGGAGCGAAAGTTTATTAACATAAATGCCTGCTAGGTAAATACTCAAAGTCCAGCAAACGAATCCTGCCAATTTCATCAGAAACTTTAAAATTTGCAAATTTCCTGGTTGAATGGGCGCACAGCAAACATTAGAATTCAATTACACAGTCAATAGCATTAAATCGTATAGATATATTCAATTAAATAATTGCCCAAAAAAGTTGTGCTTTAATAATGTAGTTAAATTTAGTGCTCTAAAGTTAAATCCGTCCAAACAAAAGGGCTTTGGCGGAATCGAGGAAGGATTTGACATTTTCCTTTACATAAATATCAATAAATCGGGAGCCGGAGTTGTTTGCTAGGGGTCGTAAAATTCGCGAAAATAAAACGGGAATTAAGCGGGAGGAGCACAAACAGCGAGAAAAATTCAGGAAGAGGTATGTAGGTTGTTTTTCGCTTTTCTGGGCCTTTGTTTGAGTTTCGCGGTCGTCCGAAAAGTTTCGGAAACTTTCTAAACGAGCACCTACGTGCATTGTCTCAATACAACTGAGATCAAAAGCAAATAAACTAGGGAGAATAAAAAATGTACAAGATTCGATAGAGCGAATTCGATTCGATTTTACTTACCTAAAGGGAAGTTCATTTCATCATAATGAATTAGTCTACCTTTATTTCATTTCCACGACATACAGGGTGAGTCACGCTCAACAGGACGGGGTAATAGGCAATTTTCAATGGGACGCGCTGTATATACTCGATGAGCTGATTACAAAAAGGGGTCATACTTGGTATTTTGGTCTCGTAATAAAAGCTGTACAGCCACTCAAATGTCAAAAATAGCCTAAATTCAACCTTTTTTAGATAATTGACAGTTACTTCGTTATTTTAAATGAGACACTCTGTATATTTTTAGATTCTACTCGATGAGCTGATTACAATGAGGGTTCACACTTGGTACTTTGGTCTTATAATAAAGGCTATACAGCCACTCCAAAATCACAAAATTTTTATTTTTGACTGGCTGTATAGCCTTTATTATAAGAGCAAGATACCAAGTGTGACCCCTCATTGTAATCAGCTCGTCGAGTAGATTCTAAAAATGGGTCATACTTGATATCTTGGTCTTATAATAAAGAGTATACCATTCAATACACTTCAAAATCTTGCGATTTTTTGAGTGGCTGTACAGCCTTTATTATGAGTCCAAGATACCAAGTGTGACCCCTCTTTGTAATCAGCTCATCGAGGAGAATCTAAAAATGCAAAAATATACAGGGTGTCCTATTTGAAAAAACGAATTTAAGGTCAACTTCCGGAGCAAACGGAAGTCGGCCATTTTTGAAAATATTCTAGATGAATTCCTTATACCCAAAAACCCTTGTATACAAAATTTCATAATTTTATACACAACCATTCACGAAATACGTCCAATGGACGGTGACCAAGAAAAACTCTTTGTACAGGTTGTCCCAAATTTTAAATAAAAATAGTAAGTTTAAATGCATCCAATAAGCACCCAATATTTCATTGCATTTTTTCATTAAAAAAACACCCTATATATCGAGTACATCAGTCCTAAACAGCATCATTCGCAACTCCATCCCTTTTATCGCGGAACATTAAGATGTCCCGTGGCATCCGATCCCTCGGATCCGCTTCCATTTCCACTTGACTTCAACGACGCGAGTTTTGTTTACGTTTAATTGTTACGCGACGAAGATGCCCATCGAACCGGCAACGCCGCGACAGGAGGGCCGGGAATCCCCGACGGTTTCGATCAAAGGAGGCGCTAACACGCCGCCTTGGATGGCGACAATGCCGCGTCGGTTCGTTCGACGTCGAAATCGGTTTTTGTCGAATAAACATTAACCTGCTCCAATTTAGGAAGAGGCTGGAGTGTGATTTATTGAATAATGGATGGGGTAGTAATGCAGATTCTGTGTAATACGGGTCAATAAAAAAAGGGGGTTTGATCAATCTGGGTAATTTAGCGGGAGGTGCACGAGAGGCTAATAATTCCAGAACAAGTTTACAGCTCTAACAATGTCTGAACTCGATGCATTTCATAGCGAAATATTTTTATTTTGTAAGACTGTTTGCTTATACACAATCTCGAGCTATATAATACAATGTATATAAACTAAAAATGTACAAAAATGTGTACATCAAACCCGGAGAAGATTAGTACTTAGCGCTATATTTCGCATTTCGAATTAATTACAACACCGAAGGCTACAGATACAGGATATTAAAGGATTCCCATTAAAACAATTTTAATTAAGGAAAAGGAATTAACTCGTTTTGACTGCAAGATAACAGTTTAAGTTTTCCTATAAAGTCGCCTTCCTTTATCGGAAATCCATTCGGGCCCCGAGTTATTAATGGGCAAACAATATAAAATGCTTGTTGCAAAGAAAACCCCGTTCAAACCCCGATTAATGTTTGGATAAACTTCCAGCTCGCTGCGTAATTATTTTTACAACAAAAAAATCGAGTTTACTTTTTACTACATTATCCCGGTGTTCAAATGATTATATTCATTACACCCTGTATAAAACAGGCCTTTTAATTCATTAAAAACTCCTACAGGTTGCGATCAGGCTTTTTTATTCGAGCCCAAGTATCGAAGGGTGCCGTAAAGGGAGCGGGAAAGGGTTTGTATACGCGCCTCAATAATTTATTAACGTTTGCTCGGAGGAATCTCTTGGAAAATTCATCGGATAATTCGGATAAGTATGAATAAATTAGGAGAAAAAGGGGCGCAATTCATTAGGTAATTGTTTTTTTTAGGTAATTTTTAGATGAAGAAAGTTTGTAGTAGGCGAAATGAATAATGCACCTGGTACAAGCGAGACAATTTATCCGGATAAAAACCGGAAAATTCCCCATCTAATATTCCCATCTCGTTGTGAGGCGTGATAATATATTGTGCGCACATTTCCATAAATTCCTCCGCGCGATATTCGAATATGTAGGTGCTCCTTTACAGCATAAATATCTTTTTTTTGCACTCTATTATTGGCCACAAACTACAAACACCGCCATCTATCACAACCCTTAAGAGTCGCCGGCCATTTATTTATATTAAATATGCATATTCCTCGAGCATATCGCATAAAAAATGATGGTAGTGGCTCGCCTCGATAAGGCTTGAGGAAAAAATCCTAATACTCCCGCGTATAAATCTTCCCTCGAATGGAAATAATATTGCACTTTTTACCCCCGCAGAACCTCCCCGATTTATGATATGATAAATCTGCCCGGGCTGCTAATGATAAATGCCGGCCTAGTTTCAAAGTAAATCATGTCATTCGTAATTTTCGAATGTAATAGTGATTTATCGGTGACTAGATGTATGCACTATATAGTGAAATTTTGTATAAATAACAATATTTATTTTGTATTAGCGAATTAAATTAAATTCGCGTGATATGCAAAAATTAAATAAAACGTTCCGAATTTAGACAGTTTAATCACAATATAAATTTAATTGATCAATAAAACTGCTAATGATCTAGTTGTAATTTATAAAGCTATTGTGTTATTAAATAGGCGCATCGTTACAAAATATCTTGAGTTTATCGACAACACCATTCAACCCTAAAGTGTTTAATAACGGTAGCACAAAAGAGGGTAAATGCGGGTAGAAAAAAAAACCCTTTTAACTATTCTCAGAAATTGCAACAAAGTCTTTGTATAAGAAATCCCGTTTTAACGCGAAATGCGGGCTATAAGCGGCCGGAAATGAAAGGTATAAATGAAATAACCTTCCACATGATGAAATAAAAACCCGAATAAACTCACTATAATTGACCACATTGCAAACAATCCACCTGTATATCAAATAATCCCGACTAAAAAACATTCTCAGCGCTCCATCGCGACGCTCCCGGGCGCCCCTCTCGCCCCCTTTAAATATTTAATTTCAGCGTCGTAATCCGACAATGCGGCTCGTTAGAAAATCATAGCAGAAATACCTGGCTGATGTTTCGAGGAAAGGCGCCGGCCGCCCCCGCCCCGAGACGCCGTCTCACTCGACAAACCAACCCCCAAAGCAAACATCATGAAATATTCTCGAATAAACCCGGCTAAGTAATACAAGCCAAATACTTGCTCAACATTACCGTTTCATCCGATTCGGCACTATCCAATCGTAATTAATTTTTACCCGGATTATCCTGCATAATTTATACTCCCTTCGCTATCGATGAAACTTCAATAGCGCGTCATTAAGAAACACCTTGTACAACATTAATAAGTTGTATCTACAAAAAGGATAAATAAATATAATTAAAAATCGCTTTCAATGCTATCTGAATTAGTAATGTACATTACCTGTAATTATTAAATCTATAATTAATTATTCAGCAAATTATTAAATCAATAGTGCCCTACATTATTCATCTAATAGTGCGCCTACTTATCTCTTGATAGCGAACAGACTATAATTTTAAACGAAAGTTCATTTTTATATCTCGCTCGCTTCGCGAGCTCGGCGGTTCGCCTTGTGCCTATGAGCAGTTTTTTAGCCGGGTATTCCCGGGAGGGAGCGGGTCGCGGTTCATTTTTCACGCGGCGAACGTGGGCGTCGCGACGCCGTGAGCGTACGGGAAAGTGGCTGTGAAATACGTGACGTCGTATCGTCGGCGTCGCGTCGGGCCTGTCAAAATTCCTGTTTCTCTCCACGCCGCCTAGTCGTACTTATACAACGGCGGGTTTTATTGCCGAGGCGCCGGCGTAATTGGACAAGTAAAGCAGAAATTGATAAAGTTTAAAAGCAGTTAGGGGGCAATCTGGCCCCTGGTTTGGGGTGGCGAAGGGGTCGCTTCATGCCCGGTTAAGCGGCGAACTTTTTGAAGAGTTATTGTAGCAAAGGGTAGTTTGTTGTATGTAATTGTGGAGTTTACTTGAATAATATATCATACAGTTTTCTTTTATTGCTGTAATAATAATAAAGCTGGAGTAGTTGTTGATTTATTGATTGATTTTCTACAAAATTTACTGAAATTACACTGATTTTTTATTGCAAAATTTTCATGAAAATTTATCAAAATGTTGTCTCTAACATATGCTCCGAAATCCTCGGTGAAAAGTTCTTGGAAAAATGCATTAAAAATCGAAATAGCTCACAAACTGTAGCGTTTACGAAAATTTTCGATACTTGCAAAGTTGTAGAGCATACTTTTCTGCATCTAATGGTGTATACAGCATGTCCCTATAATAAGTAGTTTTCGAGTTATTTTAATTTTGATTAACAACAATTAATTTTTTTTAAATTCCCAAAATCTGGAAAACTATTAAATTTACAAAAAATTTACAAGATACCAAATTTGTAGAGTGCAATTTTTCCCAGATAACAAAGCTAATCCGAAATTTTTACCTGAATTATTTATCGAATAATATTCAAATTTTCTATAAACTCGAGCTTCCACCTCGCCTCAATCTCCGAAACATCGACCAAAATCGCCAAAAAATGATACACAAAAGCCTCGGAAAAGACAATAAGCTCCACCGGGCCCCTAACTTTCCTAATATAATTTGGAAACACGCCGGCCAGACATCCCCAGCTCTATCCTTTTGTTCTTAGAAACACTAATAGGCGTCTAGCATGAATTTATTATTCCTCGTCTTTGTCGCCTCCGAACTTTAATAAGCCCCCATCTTTTTCCCTTTCGCCGGTAAATCGATGATATTCGAGAAGAGCAGGCTCACAAAAGCTCACAAAAGCCCGAATTGTGCATTGTTTTAGCCCATTTGACCTACATGTAGTAGGTATTTATTTGAGCATCGAGTGTGCGATTATTCGAGCTCCATGATTTCGATACTAAGTGGGATTTTTGCATGTCCTAAATGCATCACAAACTTTATTCCAAACAAGCGAGTTCATCAATAATCCCACAGTGACAAGTTCGGACGGGTTTAGAGGCGAATCAAACTTTGCGCAGAATGTTTCGTATGAAATTTCTTCCGGGGAAGTTTCCGGGCTAGATGCTATTTACCTAAAAATGCAATTAAAAATGCGTAGCGTAGGGAAAAATAAAGGAGGAATTACCCGGAGTTCTCCAGACGAGCGGGCTTCATATTAAAATTTTTCAGATACTCCGGGACGCTCTTCGCAAATTCATTGTTGCAAAATATGTCCTGCATTTTTGGGACACCCTGTATATCTCATAATGTTATCGAAACAACAACTACAATTAGCAATAAATAGAGAGTGGTTAACTACTGAAAAAACGCGCCATTATTATTCTTTATGGCCCGAATTTGGGGGCGGAACGTGACGCGTATAAATCTTGGGGGTTGCATTTTACCGGATTTATTTATTCCCGGAGAGGAGCACGTTCGCGATGGGAAGTGCCGTAGATTAGCGATCGATTTCGAGAAATGCACCGATAGCACGCTCTAACTCGCTTTACATCGTCATCTGCTCGAAGTCATTGAATCCTGAATTGTCCTTGCCAGTCAGGACGAGTGCACGGCGCTCGTCTAATGACGGGCGGCGCTTCACGTGTTCGTGAGAAGTGTAACTTCCAGTTTATACGCGTCCTAGTTTTTTTACTCTAAAGTTTTTCTAATAGTAGATAGTTTAGTGTTGTAGTTTAAATAGCTATATTGGGGATAGTTGATTGATATTGGGGAAGTTTATTGCAACTAGCATCAGGTAATTGCTTTGAACTAATGTTATGCTGTTCGATTCGATTGGCTTTGAATCGGAACTTTCAGTGGAAAAATAGCTGCAATTTGGGGTTGTAGGGAGGAAATTGTTTTTTACATTTATTGGGATTTACTGGGGTTAATACTCATCATGAATTCTTTGCTAATATTTACCAATTTTTATAGCACAATGGCAAGATTCTTGGAACCATTTTGTTATTAAGGAACGCCCTGTATATGTATTGATAAAAAAATTATCCAATTTTAGATACGCTGTTATTAAATAGCAAAACTCGCTGGGAAATTTGCTAATTGTTCGCCGAGTTTCGGCATTTTATCATGCCAGTTACAACAATTTCAATGCGAGCAATTATCGCGGTTTTCGTTCGACGAGTAGATGAAAAAATATGGACTGTTACATCCTCTTTCCGGGCGATATTTTCGAAGTATCGATTCCGGAGTTGTGAATGAATCGGTTAGTTTTTTTTCCCCGGTTTTGGAATTATATAATTACCACGGTAATCCGGGAAACTCGCTAATTAAAAGCGCCGAAATGAAATTTTTTACGCACGTATACGATAGATCGCTATCGGTAGGAATTCGCGGAACACACACGAAGACAAAAAAAACATGTTTTATTAAAACAAAAGGGGCCAAAGTACAAATCAGGATTCAACCGTGCGAAAACAATGTCGGATTAATACCGACAACTGCGCACGCCAGGCCTCTACTTTACCGGGCTTTTGTGCATATTTTATTACCCTTTCGTGCTTAAATCGACCAATAAATTGTCGAAAAATATCTAAATTATTTACCTCTCGAAAATTCACAACGTAATAATACATCGAAAAGTACTTTATATTAGATACATAATCATATATTAGTAATAACTCAATTGCCCAATGGAGAAGACCACGACTTTTTTTTTAATTTTTTTTTCAAAACCATGTGTTCTAAGAAGGCGCGTAATGAAATTTTTATTTATTTCTGTGGCCAAATAAGGCCGCAATTAATTTTTAAAGTTTGAAAAACGTCACACAATCGTCATACACTCTGCTCCAATCAAAGCGGGAGTTTCAAAGAGAAGTCACATTTAGCAAGTTTGCCACGTTTCCTATTACTCTTCTTTACTCCGCAAAATGTGCGTTTTTTTGTATATTTATTGCGATAAACATTTTCTGATTTATCCATTTCTTCCATTACTTAATGGATAATTCGATATATTAATATAGAAATAACATCTTCATCTGTATAAATTGCAACCGATTTTCGTGTTAAAAACACAAATAATGGTCCTGAAAAATTTATTTGGCAACATTCTTGTCAACGTCAATATTATCAGTAAAGTGTTTTGTGCCGAACTGCAATTCGTGTAATTTGTTTTGTGCATTTTTCAGGTAAAAATCTGACAAATGACAGTTTGATTTTTGTTCGTTTGTGTATTCTTTGTTACTGCGTTCGAAAATTCATACTATTTACTTATACAACAAAACGTGAGTGGTTTATGATTGGTTAATAAGGTATGAGCCAAAACCCGAAATTTTTAAATTTCAAAGGGCTATATCTGTTTAATCATAACACATTTTGAGCAACTGAAAACGGTTTTGAGCTCTAATAAATCATTTCTAATCGTATCTTTTGCCGAAATCTGCCTATCTCACATCGTTCTCCATTCACCACAAATAAAAAATTCTACAATATATACAGGATATATGTATTTTTAGTGACACCCCGTATATTCAAGATATTGAAGAAAGTTATGGTGCAGGATGGCAAAAGAAAGGACATCAGAGTATTTCTCAAAGTTCAGTAACTCCTGGCAGAATATTAATCCTAATAACAGGAACAGGAGGTCGGCCGTAAATAATTTCCGAAAGGGCCGACGTTTCCACACATAAAACAAACTCCTGGAAAAGGAATTCCAGGACCGGGGAGGTTATATTGCCGGCGCCGCGACGCCCGAGAATCGTTTTCAAGCCCGTGATATACTGGAGTAGTTTTTTAAATTGCGATTTTTTTCGCAATTCGCCGGGCGAATGGGGACAGGGCGAGGAAAACCGCCGTCGATAATGCGACATTTTCACCCCGAACCAACCCCGCGTATTTATATTCCCGGAGGAAATTTTTCCTTTGCGAAATCCACGCGAATATTTAGAGAGAACTACAAACACGTGCGCTTTGTTCTCTTCGATATAATCATTGGGAGTTGCGCTAGCACTGCAAAAATTGCTACATACAGGATGTCCCAACAGATATTTTTTCTTGCAATATAACAAACTATAAAAAACGATACTTTTAGTAATCTCTGATAACAGCATTCGCCGGGAACAGTTCAGTAAAAATGACGTATAACTACAACTACAGCAATATAACCCGGAGCTTTCATAACTCCGGTAATATAATAAAATTTATTATGATTACCTGCCTATCCCCGTCCTTCGGCGGTCATATTTTTCATTCGGATCATGATGGAACGTCCGCGGAGTTTATGTAAGCTTTTTATCTTTGTCTCTTCGAGAAAGTCCGTAAAAATCTAGCCCTAAAGCTAGGCAAGGGTTTTAAAATTAAATCGCCCCGTTTAATGAAACCCGTTATATTCGAATATTTTACTAGTTTACAGTAAACCGAGCCGAATTGGGTTATCAAATCATCATCAAATTGCCCTAACAATCTAACGAAATTGTAGAAAAAAAAAATGGTATTTCCGGTATAAGAATAGAAGTAAATTGAGTCACCTGCTTAAGAATCTCCCGGCATAAAGATAAGTAACCGTCGGGGCAATCTCGATCCCTTCGCTAAATAAATTTCGATCCCTTCCCCGGTCATAATCGAGATTTAACAGCGTTTTCTTCGCCCGCCTTTCCTGTCGCGACCCCGGAAGATTCGCTCTAATCCCGCGTGACGCCCGGAACCGCCCGACCTTTCCGGGCCGGGCGCTCGCTTTCCCAAAGCGCGCCGCCCCGCCGATCTGCCCGAGAAAAGAATTCCTTAAAAGCCAGTGGATATATCCAGAAAAGTCCTATTTATATTTCGCGCAACTTCAATCAAAACCGGGGCGACTTGCAGGGGAAATTCGATAAATAAATTTCGGGGCTCTGTGTTTTTCTTTGGCAGCAAAAAGAGCTGTAACCGGATTGATTTTTCAATCGGAAACCCTTCCGAAAATATCTAGGGGATGTTTCGTAAACGTGCCAGGAATTCCAGAAAACTGGAAGATGGATCATTGTTAAAAATTCGCCTATATACAGAGAAACTTCCTTTTTTTGGAAGGTTAATTAATGTAGAGTCTTTCCAGAGCTAATGGCGGCCGTATTTGGATAGTTGCAATTTTCAAAATTTATTCAAAAAAACTTGTTGAATTGATCTACAAGGGGAAAAAAGAATTATAGCGATATCTGCAGTAGTTTCGTTTTTATTAACGTTTCAAAAAAGTAATTTTATCTGCTGCACCCTTTATATCTCTATATTAATGTATGTAATGAGTCTTTCCAGAGCTAATGGCGGCCGTATTTGGATAGTTGCAATTTTCAAAATTTATTCAAAAAAACTTGATGAATTGATCTACAAGGGGAAAAAAGAATTATAGCGATATCTGCAGTAGTTTCGTTTTTATTAACGTTTCAAAAAAGTAATTTTATCTGCTGCACCCTTTATATCTCTATATTAATGTATGTAATGAGTCTTTCCAGAGTTAATAGCGGCCGTATTTGGATTGATGCAATTTTCAAAATTTAATCAAAAAAACTTGATGAATTGATCTACAAGGGGAAAAAAGAATTATAGCGATATCTGCAGTAGTTTCGTTTTTATTAACGTTTCAAAAAAGTAATTTTATCTGCTGCACCCTTTATATCTCTATATTAATGTATGTAATGAGTCTTTCCAGAGTTAATAGCGGCCGTATTTGGATTGATGCAATTTTCAAAATTTATTCAAAAAAACTTGATGAATTGATCTTTAAGGGGAAAAAAGAATTATAGCGATATCTGCAGTAGTTTCGTTTTTATTAACGTTTAAAAACAGTAAGTTTATCTGCTGCACCCTTTATATATCTCTGTATTAATGTATGTAATGAGTCTTTCCAGAGCTAATGGCGGTCGTTTTTGGATAGATGCAATTTTCAAAATTTAATCAAAAAAACTTGATGAATTGATCTACAAGGGGAAAAAAGAATTATAGCGATATCTGCAGTAGTTTCGTTTTTATTAACGTTTCAAAAAAGTAATTTTATCTGCTGCACCCTTTATATCTCTATATTAATGTATGTAATGAGTCTTTCCAGAGTTAATAGCGGCCGTATTTGGATTGATGCAATTTTCAAAATTTAATCAAAAAAACTTGATGAATTGATCTACAAGGGGAAAAAAGAATTATAGCGATATCTGCAGTAGTTTCGTTTTTATTAACGTTTAAAAACAGTAAGTTTATCTGCTGCACCCTTTATATATCTCTGTATTAATGTATGTAATGAGTCTTTCCAGAGCTAATGGCGGTCGTTTTTGGATAGATGCAATTTTCAAAATTTAATCAAAAAAACTTGATGAATTGATCTACAAGGGGAAAAAAGAATTATAGCGATATCTGCAGTAGTTTCGTTTTTATTAACGTTTCAAAAAAGTAATTTTATCTGCTGCACCCTTCATATCTCTATATAAATGTATGTAATGAGTCTTTCCAGAGCTAATGGCGGCCGTATTTGGATAGATGCAATTTTCAAAATTTATTCAAAAAAACTTGATGAATTGATCTACAAGGGGAAAAAAGAATTATAGCGATATCTGCAGTAGTTTCGTTTTTATTAACGTTTCAAAAAAGTAATTTTATCTGCTGCACCCTTCATATCTCTATATAAATGTATGTAATGAGTCTTTCCAGAGCTAATGGCGGCCGTATTTGGATAGATGCAATTTTCAAAATTTATTCAAAAAAACTTGATGAATTGATCTACAAGGGGAAAAAAGAATTATAGCGATATCTGCAGTAGTTTCGTTTTTATTAACGTTTCAAAAAAGTAATTTTATCTGCTGCACCCTTCATATCTCTATATAAATGTATGTAATGAGTCTTTCCAGAGCTAATGGCGGCCGTATTTGGATAGATGCAATTTTCAAAATTTATTCAAAAAAACTTGATGAATTGATCTACAAGGGGAAAAAAGAATTATAGCGATATCTGCAATAGTTTCGTTTTTATTAACGTTTCAAAAAAGTAATTTTATCTGCTGCACCCTTCATATCTCTATATAAATGTATGTAATGAGTCTTTCCAGAGCTAATGGCGGCCGTATTTGGATAGATGCAATTTTCAAAATTTATTCAAAAAAACTTGATGAATTGATCTTTACAAACGAGCTTGCGCAGCGAGCGAGACTCGATTGTTCAAAAAATATGAAATTTCGAAATTTGCTCTGCGAATAAAGGTAAATTGAAACTCAATTCTCGAGCCGGAGCCTTCGGGAAAGTTGCGGCAAGTTCCCCGTCTATTAACATTTCGGAGATTTACCGAAGTCGAATTTTAATGCCGGCAAGAATCCCCGCGTCGACTGCGGAATTCGTACTTATCCAAATAATTAAAATATACGGCCGGTGTTTGTGAAAGGATGCGAAATTAATTCGCCAAGTTTCGAAAGGTTTCTAGAACGTGTATTACGTTTTACATCGGTAAAACATTGTGTGTAAGATTTGCTACATGCAAAATTCAACAACTTTCGCCGCTCCCCAGCTTGCCTTTGCAAAATAAATAAGCCCAATTTCGGCTTTAATGAGTTCCTCTCATTGAAATCAACCTGAATAATTCCCAAACACACATTATTACAATATGCCTAATAACTACAATTTTGACTGGGATTTTTTTTGTCGAAGTTGGCAATATTGGAAATATTGTGTTGGCAACACTTGCTTCATATTGACTACTACTGAATGGCCTCTTACGTATATAATTAACTGCAACAAAATGAGTAATTTTTTGGGCTCTCTCTGTATATGTAGTTAGAGTTGATTAGGAAAACTTATGGCTCTAAAGCGATTGCGAATGGGGCATAAACGTTTGCAACCGTACACAACAGAGTGGCGTGTGTGTGTATCGAAATTGGGGTAGAAATTGTGTTTACTGGCGAAGTTGGCCGGCCGAAAACACCCCCTAGCTGGTTATATCCGAAGTTTCGCCCTTAGAATTCGCGATAAAATTTATTAAATTCGTCCGGTTGTGTAGCGACTGTGCGAAAATTTAAAATCGCAGTCGTAAAATTAGAGGAAGATACGCGGCCTGTTTGTAATGGAACAAACAGCGCGGGATGTAAAGAACAAGGGTTGTTTTACTTCGGGTGAATTTGCATCGAACTTTTCTCTAGGATAAATAATTAGGATTACGCCATTCGGGGTAAAAAAATAGCGTTGAAATTCTACATGGGAATCCCTTGGAGTTATCATCAGTTTTATTAATAATCCCTTTTCGCTCGTTTCGTTTTAGTTTTAATTAGATAAGGCAGTGATTAACAATTTTCAACTTTTCTTGCTCACTTTTATATTTTTTCAACGGCTTCTTTATTTCGCGGGATTAATTTACACTGGCGGTATTTTCCGCCCGTTTCGAGCGCCCTGATGATGGAGAAAGTATTTAATAAAAAGGAAACGAGCGAAGCAGAAGTTTGGGTATAACAGAGAAATATTCCCCGATATCTGACATATGACGGTATGAAAATCGATAAATTGCAAAGCGATTTTCGAATAGCTCGCCGTGGAAATTGAAAACCGGCTTGATAGAGTGGATTTTCATTTCTCTTATGAAAAGAACCGTGCGGTTTATTAGATTGCTTTTCCTACCTAACAGAGCTCCAATTAAAATATAAATGTATAGGTACAAATTTTTTCTTCAACACAGTTTAATCAATAATTCTCCTCACGTACGAGCTTTATATTTTCGCAATATTATCTTGTATATATTTGACTTTATTTTCCATTTTGCGCAGAAATAACCCCATATATATGCGACGCGATATTCCGAATTTTACACGGACACGAGAAGTTTAATACACTTTTCCAACTTTGTGCATCCCCAAGAAACATTTTTTCCCCGCAAAACTACCCGCTTTTAAGTGCATAATCCCCCAAACATTCCGCTCGAAATTACAATCGCACGTTTCCTCCTTACGAGCCCGATTAGCCATTCCAACGAGCGAAAAATCCGGGATATTTCCGGTAACGAATTCCCCGGTTCCCGCTCGACACACACACTAAATTTTTCAAACAAAAAGTCCACGAATGAACAAAGCTCCCCATACATCGCCCGGAATTGGTTTCGGACGAACAAAAATTCGCTTTTGTACCGGCCGAAAGTCACTCACATGTTGCTCAAGGAAAGGCCCCATTCACCGCTTCAAACTACGAATTTAATAACGCCGGAACGCATAAATTATTCAGTTGATTTTTTATTGCGAAGTTGGCAATATTGCAAGTATTGTGTTGGCAACACAGGGCTCATAGTTTACACCGAATAGCTCTGGCAACTGGGGCCTTATAAAAGAAGAAGGTAAATGGCCTCTTACGTGTATGATTAATGGAGAAGACCACGACTTTTTTTTTAAATTTTTTTTTCAAAACCGTGTGTTCTAAGAAGGCGCGTAATGAAATTTTTATTTTTTTCTGTGGCCAAATAAGGCCGCAATTCATTTTTAAAGTTTGAAAAACGTCACACAATCGTCATACACTCTGCTCCAATCAAAGCGAGAGTTTCAAAGAGAAGTCACATTTAGCAAGTTTGCCATGTTTCCTATTACTCTTCTTTAGTCCGCAAAATGTGCGTTTTTTTGTATATTTATTGCAATAAACATTTTCTGATTTATCCATTTCTTCCATTACCTAATGGATAATTCGATTTATTAATATAGAAATAACATCTTCATCTGTATAAATTGTAACCGATTTTCGTGTTAAAAACACAAATAATGGTCCTGAAAAATTTATTTGGCAACATTCTTGTCAACTTCAATATTATCAGTAAAGTGTTTTGTGCCGAACTGCAATTCCTGTAATTTGTTTTGTGCATTTTTCAGAAAAATCTGACAAATGACAGTATGATTTTTGTTCGTTTGTGTATTCTTTGTTACTGCGTTCGAAAATTCATATTATTTAGTATACAACAAAACGTGAGTGGTTTATGATTGGTTGATAAGGTATGAGTCAAAACCCGAAATTTTTAAATTTCAAAGGGCTATATCTTTTTAATTATAACACATTTTGAGCAACTGAAAACGGTTTTAAGCTCTAATAAATCATTTCTAATCGTATCTTTTGCCGAAATCCGCACATCTCACATCGTGGTCTTCTCCATTGTCACAAAATTAGTAACTTATTTGGTTCTCCCTGTATATGCAGTTTGAGTTTATTAGAAAATATGGCTCTACTACACCAATTTTACGAATATATAAACGTTGGTAACCATACAACAGAGTGTATTTTTTTCGAAGTTGGCAATATTGCAAATATTGTGTTGGCAACACTTGCTTCATAAATTTACACCAAATAACCCTGTTAACTGAGGCATTACTCGTATAGAAGAACAAGGTAAATGGCCTCTTACGTATATAATTAAGAGCCACAATTATTTTACATTAGTACATAAACTACTCTGTCGAATTAAAAGACTCTTCGGTGGATAAACGTCGTTCCAAAGCGCTCCATTTTTGCAAGAGAACGAAATAATTACGCGGAATAATCCCCGGCACTTGACCTGCGAAAACCTCCTCTAATTCAACCGCCGCAGCAGTTGCAATAATATTCTCGCATTTTCCCCGTCCGCGAATGCGAAACAACTCGAAACGACGCGCCCCATCCGAGCATTTCGTTCCCGAATTTTCGAAATAGAGAAGAGATGTGTCTCCCGGCGCGGCGGAGCAAACGAATTTATCCGAAGACGCTCTTAGCGCTCGTCGGTTGAATTAAAGTTTATTCGGAACGCTGATACTAATTATCCGGGATTCCCGAGCCGAATAACAACTAACAATAGCGTACTCTCTTTATCTAGTATGTACACGTGCACGTAGCTTAGTTGTCTTATTGTATACAGACCGATCAGAATAGCTGAAGTATCCGCACAAACATGCGCAAATTTATTCATCAAATCAGTTTCTAAATAATCATGCACAGACCGAGAAGAATAGCTGAAACATCCATGCGAAAATCTACTTCAATTATTCTAAAAACAACGGCAATTATGCACCTACAGACCGACGAAAATAGCTGAAGCATCCATGCGCAAATAATTTTTCAATTACCTATACACAAACACGCCTGTATACTCTAATTGATTATACGTTATATTTTATAGATCGAAAACATCATACCAAATGCACCTTTTGATTGCACATACAGCCAGGTATAATTAAGCCGGACAAGTTAAACAAGCCTGCTGCGTTTACAAGGGATCTCGGCGATTTCGATCCCCGTTCGATCCTCTCCCGGATCGTTCGGCTATATAGAGGGGCTTATCTTGGGCACCTAAATGCTTAATAGTTTGTACAGGCCTCGTTCGTGTGTGGCATTTAGGCACGCGAGCGGGTCGCAGGAACAAAAGATTATCGGGGGATTCTTCGGGGAATAACGCGAGGCCAGATGCTGATTGGGATAAGCTGGCTTTGGATGCGGCAGGACGAGTTAATACGGAAGTAACAAGAAAACGGGTCTAATAAGCTGAAAATTCAGGTTGTTCCGGAATATTAAGTAGAAAAATGACTCCCTTAAGTTTCTGAAGTTTAGAATTGGGTTGATAAAGGTCAATTTTAGGTACAAAATTGGCTCTATTAAATTTCTGGGGTGCAGAAAATTGACTCTCTTAAGTTTCTGAAGTTCAGAATTGGGTAGATAAAGGTCAATTTTGGGTACAAAATTGACTCTCTTAAGTCTCTGGGGTGCAGAATTGGGTAGAATGAGCACTTTTAAGTAGAAAATTGACTCTCTTAAGTTTCTGAAGTTCAGAATTGGGTAGAAAAAGGTCAATTTTAGGTACAAAATTGGCTCTCTTAAGTCTCTGGGGTGCAGAATTGGGTGAATTGGACACTTTTAAGTAGAAAATTGACTCTCTTAAGTTTCTGAAGTTTAGAATTGGGTAGATAAAGGTCAATTTTAGGTACAAAGTTGGCTCTCTTAACTCTCTGGGGTGCAGAATTGGGTAAATTGGACACTTTTAAGTAGAAAATTGACTCTCTTAAGTTTCTGAAGTTCAGAATTGGGTAGAAAAAGGTCAATTTTAGGTACAAAATTGGCTCTCTTAAGTCTCTGGGGTGCAGAATTGGGTAGATTGGACACTTTCAAGTAGAAAATTGACTCTCTTAAGTTTCTGAAGTTCAGAATTGGGTAGAAAAAGATCAATTTTAGGTACAAAATTGGCTCTCTTAAGTCTCTGGGGTGCAGAATTGGGTGAATTGGACACTTTTAAGTAGAAAATTGACTCTCTTAAGTTTCTGAAGTTTAGAATTGGGTAGATAAAGGTCAATTTTAGGTACAAAGTTGGCTCTCTTAACTCTCTGGGGTGCAGAATTGGGTAAATTGGACACTTTTAAGTAGAAAATTGACTCTCTTAAGTTTCTGAAGTTTAGAATTGGGTAGATAAAGGTCAATTTTAGGTACAAAATTGGCTCTCTTAAGTCTCTGGGGTGCAGAATTGGGTAGAATGAGCACTTTTAAGTAGAAAATTGACTCTCTTAAGTTTCTGAAGTTCAGAATTGGGTAGAAAAAGGTCAATTTTAGGTACAAAATTGGCTCTCTTAAGTCTCTGGGGTGCAGAATTGGGTAAATTGGACACTTTTAAGTAGAAAATTGACTCTCTTAAGTTTCTGAAGTTCAGAATTGGGTAGAAAAAGGTCAATTTTAGGTACAAAATTGGCTCTCTTAAGTCTCTGGGGTGCAGAATTGGGTAAATTGGACACTTTTAAGTAGAAAATTGACTCTCTTAAGTTTCTGAAGTTTAGAATTGGGTAGATAAAGGTCAATTTTAGGTACAAAGTTGGCTCTCTTAACTCTCTGGGGTGCAGAATTGGGTAAATTGGACACTTTTAAGTAGAAAATTGACTCTCTTAAGTTTCTGAAGTTTAGAATTGGGTAGATAAAGGTCAATTTTAGGTACAAAATTGGCTCTCTTAACTCTCTGTGGTGCAGAATTGGGTAAATTGGACACTTTTAAGTAGAAAATTGACTCTCTTAAGTTTCTGAAGTTCAGAATTGGGTAGATAAAGGTCAATTTTAGGTACAAAGTTGGCTCTCTTAACTCTCTGTGGTGCAGAATTGGGTAAATTGGACACTTTTAAGTAGAAAATTGACTCTCTTAAGTTTCTGAAGTTTAGAATTGGGTAGATAAAGGTCAATTTTAGGTACAAAATTGGCTCTCTTAACTCTCTGTGGTGCAGAATTGGGTAAATTGGACACTTTTAAGTAGAAAATTGACTCTCTTAAGTTTCTGAAGTTTAGAATTGGGTAGATAAAGGTCAATTTTAGGTACAAATTTGGCTCTCTTAACTCTCTGGGGTGCAGAATTGGGTAAATTGGACACTTTTAAGTAGAAAATTGACTCTCTTAAGTTTCTGAAGTTTAGAATTGGGTAGATAAAGGTCAATTTTAGGTACAAAGTTGGCTCTCTTAACTCTCTGTGGTGCAGAATTGGGTAAATTGGACACTTTTAAGTAGAAAATTGACTCTCTTAAGTTTCTGAAGTTTAGAATTGGGTAGATAAAGGTCAATTTTAGGTACAAAGTTGGCTCTCTTAACTCTCTGTGGTGCAGAATTGGGTAAATTGGACACTTTTAAGTAGAAAATTGACTCTCTTAAGTTTCTGAAGTTTAGAATTGGGTAGATAAAGGTCAATTTTAGGTACAAAGTTGGCTCTCTTAACTCTCTGTGGTGCAGAATTGGGTAAATTGGACACTTTTAAGTAGAAAATTGACTCTCTTAAGTTTCTGAAGTTTAGAATTGGGTAGATAAAGGTCAATTTTAGGTACAAAGTTGGCTCTCTTAACTCTCTGGGGTGCAGAATTGGGTAAATTGGACACTTTTAAGTAGAAAATTGACTCTCTTAAGTTTCTGAAGTTTAGAATTGGGTAGATAAAGGTCAATTTTAGGTACAAAATTGGCTCTCTTAACTCTCTGTGGTGCAGAATTGGGTAAATTGGACACTTTTAAGTAGAAAATTGACTCTCTTAAGTTTCTGAAGTTCAGAATTGGGTAGATAAAGGTCAATTTTAGGTACAAAGTTGGCTCTCTTAACTCTCTGTGGTGCAGAATTGGGTAAATTGGACACTTTTAAGTAGAAAATTGACTCTCTTAAGTTTCTGAAGTTTAGAATTGGGTAGATAAAGGTCAATTTTAGGTACAAAGTTGGCTCTCTTAACTCTCTGGGGTGCAGAATTGGGTAAATTGGACACTTTTAAGTAGAAAATTGACTCTCTTAAGTTTCTGAAGTTCAGAATTGGGTAGATAAAGGTCAATTTTAGGTACAAAATTGGCTCTCTTAAGTCTCTGGGGTGCAGAATTGGGTAAATTGGACACTTTTAAGTAGAAAATTGACTCTCTTAAGTTTCTGAAGTTCAGAATTGGGTAGAAAAAGGTCAATTTTAGGTATACAAGTGTTCCAAAAAAGTATATTTTCAAATTGATGAATAAAAAGTAGATATTAAAAATTTGAGCTGGCTCCATCCACCATTAATTAATTTTTTAATTAGCTAACTAAATCGATGTGAATCCATGTGTTCAAACAAATTCACAAGTGGGCTCGGTTACGTTTCACAATTAATTCAGTATCAATTTTTTAACGAACTTATCTCGAAAAATAATGAACCGACTGGTTCGCGCTCGAGTTGTTTTCCAGTTCGAGAATCTGCACTTGTTATTTATTCCAGTTTCTCCAGAATTGTATGGCTCGACGCGAATCGGGCTCGTCGAGCCGCGAAAGATATCTGCCCCCGTGATTTTTAATTATTATCATCCCGCGAGCGGATTTGACGAGCACCTACGCGGGGTACACTCGAGTTAGAATCGAACGCGAGTGGCGAGCTTTGAACGCAGTTTTCGCTCAATTAACCCGCGCGGGTTGCTAAAGAGGGATTAATCGAAAGATCGCCGGCCGTGCCTTTTCGGAAAAAATAAAACAACCTTTCCGAAATCCTTTGGATTGTAATACGGTCAAAGCGAACACATACTGATTTCCGGGCGGCTCGTCCTTTGCTCCTTTTTCATGTCACTTTTCTAATTCTGTAAATGACGTTTTATTGAATTTTCCGCCACGACGGCGTAATTCCTTGGGAAACGAAAATAAATTCGAGTCCTGCTCAAAGTTCTCCATTCGCTCTGTACAAGGTGGTCAATGCAATTATTGCAAGTAAACATACTATTAGGTAAATTTTTAATATCTACTTTTTATTCATCAATTTGAAAATATACTTTTTTGGAACACTTGTATACCTAAAATTGACCTTTTTCTACCCAATTCTGAACATCAGAAACTTAAGAGAGTCAATTTTCTACTTAAAAGTGCCCAATCTACCCAATTCTGCACCCCAGAGACTTAAGAGAGCCAATTTTGTACCAAAAATTGACCTTAATCAACCCAATGGAGAAGACCACGATGTGAGATATGCGGATTTCGACAAAATATACTATTAGAAATGATTTATTAGAGCTCAAAACCGTTTTCAGTTGCTCAAAAGGTGTTATAATTAAAAAGATATAGCCCTTCGAAATTTAAATATTTCGGGTTCTGACTCATAAGTCATCAACCAATCATAAACCACTCACGTCTTGTTGTATACTAAATAATATGAATTTTCGAACGCAGTAACAAAGAATACACAAACGAACAAAAATCATACTGTCATTTGTCAGATTTTTCTGAAAAATGCACAAAACAAATTACACGAATTGCAGTTCGGCACAAAACACTTTACTGATAATATTGACGTTGACAAGAATGTTGCCAAATGAATTTTTCAGGACCATTATTTGTGTTTTTAACAAGAAAATCGGTTACAATTTATACAGATGAAGATGTTACTTCTATATTAATATATCGAATTATCCATTAGGTAATGGAAGAAATGGATCAATCAGAAAATGTTTATTGCAATAAATATACAAAAAACGCACATTTTGCGGAGTATAGAAGAGTAATAGGAAACGTGGCAAACTTGCTAAATGTGACTTCTCTTTGCAACTTTCGCTTGGATTGGAGCCGAACGTATGACGATTGTGTGACGTTTTTCAAACTTTAAAAATTAATTGCTGCCTTATTTGGCAACAGAAAAAAATAAAAATTTCATTACGCGCCTTCTTAGAACACACGGTTTTGAAAAAAAAAATAAAAAAAAAAGTCGTGGTCTTCTCCATTCTAAACTTCAGCCAGCTCATCCACCATTTTTTTGATTCACGAATGAGAGTTGAAATCAGCTCCTCCACCTTTTTTTCGAATGTAGCATTACCTTGTAAGAAGCTCCTCCACCATTATTCAAACTATACGCTAGTTGAAAGTAGCTCCTCCACCATTTCTCACAAATGCTAGGTACAAATTAAGAATGTTTTTTTTTGCAATTTAGTCAGGTAAATTACGAAATATACGTCCCCATCATCATGACTGGTGCACTTGAAAAAAGCAAAAACAATACGGGCTCCACGTTAAAAGCTGGAGAGGCTCTGTTGACACACGTTTCTGTGTCTTTGTGCGACTTCGGCAGGCGTTGAAAAAAAACCCGTTATGAACCGTTTCCGCTTCGGGTGCGTTTCCGGGCCGGTTTCGGCGTTAGGGTTGCATCAATAGCGCCGCCAGGTCGCGCTGAAAGCCGGCTGCACGGTCACCGAACCGGCCGTATTTCGGTGCATACGCGCATACTAATAAACGGTAATTAAGTGCGCAAAACCGCTTTGTTTCGGGTAAAAAAATAATCCGATGTTTGTACGAATGCCTTAGGCCTTTCGCTATAGCGGCCGGAAATTAGGGAGAACCGAGCATGTGAAAAATTCGCTAAATACGTTTATTTGTTTAACGTAATGTTTTCTTCACAAATACTACCTACCTTTAATTAGAATGCAAAGGTTTCCTATTAACTGTAATATGCATATAGTTTATGCAGTAGATTCTAAAAATGGGTCATACTTGAAATCTTGGTCTTATAATAAAGAGTATACAGCCATTCAATACACTTGCGATTTTTTTGAGTGGCTGTACAGCCTTTATTATGAGACCAAGATACCAAGTATGACCCCTCTTTGTAATCAGCTCATCGAGTAGAATCTAAAAATACAAAAATATACAGGATGTCCCATTTAAAATAACGAAGTAACTGTCAATTTTTCAAAAAATGTTGAATTTTGGCTATTTTTGATATTTGATTGGCTGTACAGCTTTTATTATGAGACCAAGATACCAAGTGTGACCCCTCTTTGTAATCAGCTCATCGAGTAGGATCTAAAAATACAAAAATATACAGGATGTCCCATTTAAAATAACGAAGTAACTGTCAATTTTTCAAAAAATGTTGAATTTTGGCTATTTTTGATATTTGATTGGCTGTACAGCTTTTATTATGAGACCAAAATACCAAGTGTGACCCCTCTTTGTAATCAGCTCATCGAGTAGAATCTAAAAATACAAAAATATACAGGATGTCCCATTTAAAATAACGAAGTAACTGTCAATTTTTCAAAAAATGTTGAATTTTGACTATTTTTGATATTTGATTGGCTGTGTAGTCTTTATTATGAGACCAAGATACCAAGTGTGACCCCTCTTTGTTATCAGCTCATCGAGTAGAATCTAAAAATACAAAAATATACAGGATGTCCCATTTAAAATAACGAAGTAACTGTCAATTTTTCAAAAAATGTTGAATTTTGGCTATTTTTGATATTTGATTGGCTGTACAGCTTTTATTATGAGACCAAGATACCAAGTGTGACCCCTCTTTGTAATCAGCTCATCGAGTAGGATCTAAAAATACAAAAATATACAGGATGTCCCATTTAAAATAACGAAGTAACTGTCAATTTTTCAAAAAATGTTGAATTTTGGCTATTTTTGATATTTGATTGGCTGTACAGCTTTTATTATGAGACCAAAATACCAAGTGTGACCCCTCTTTGTAATCAGCTCATCGAGTAGAATCTAAAAATACAAAAATATACAGGATGTCCCATTTAAAATAACGAAGTAACTGTCAATTTTTCAAAAAATGTTGAATTTTGACTATTTTTGATATTTGATTGGCTGTGTAGTCTTTATTATGAGACCAAGATACCAAGTGTGACCCCTCTTTGTTATCAGCTCATCGAGTAGAATCTAAAAATACAAAAATATACAGGATGTCCCATTTAAAATAACGAAGTAACTGTCAATTTTTCAAAAAATGTTGAATTTTGGCTATTTTTGATATTTGATTGGCTGTACAGCTTTTATTATGAGACCAAGATACCAAGTGCGACCCCTCTTTGTAATCAGCTCATCGAGTAGAATCTAAAAATACAAAAATATACAGGATGTCCATTTAATAAAATTGTCGATGACGCCATATCCCAAATAACGATTGCGTCACAAATATGGGTTATTAAAAATGCCTTTGTTTTAAACAAAATCGACGTGTCAGAGAAAATTTTCGAAAAACCCTCAATTTCAGAAATAATGAATTTATTCGTTACTTTTCGAAAGCACTGAAAAAGCTCATGAGCTACACAATAATTGAAATATTATTAGCAAAAATCCACAAATCAACAAACTTCCATGCTAGCTATCTAATAAAATTATTATCTAATATAACAACCTGCCACGAAAATTACCAGCACCCCATTAACAACAACCCGATAACAATCACCGAAAGGCGCAACATTATCTAAACCAAACGTACATTTTCAGGCGCACAATAAATTTCCGAAATTAAAAAAAACACACCGCTCCCCGAAATAATATTGTAATGAAAACCTCCGAGGACATTTCCATGACACATGCCACCGCCACGAAAGTTCGCCGAACAAATTCCGCCGGAGAGGCTAATAGGGTCGCGCCATTCGTATGCGACCTACCCGAAACGGAGGACAATTGAATACCATTACCCGGGAGTCGCCGATGCTCCGGGAGCTCCTCAATATGCGCCCGGTTACGCGGAATTAACTCCCCGGCCTCGCGCAACATGATTAACTCCTGCTAATTGTTAGAGAATACAACTAAGACGGGACGCGGGGTCCTTTCTCTGCGGCTAACGAGCGACGGTTAATCGCATTTTCTGACATCGGTCTCTACGGTATATATTTTCGCAGTTAATTTAACCGAGGGCGGGTTGTATTGACCGATACAACTAGAAACTTTTTATTAATCCTCTAATTAAGCCGGCTAGTTTCCCCAGAAGGAGCTCCTTTTACGAACAATAAGCGAGCGAAGTTTTTCTTCGCGTCGAGCAGAAGACATTCTATATATAAAATAAAATAAAACGTAGTTATATGAACTCGACGACGGCGAATCTCTAAAAATGCTCCAATTTGAGAATCACACAAGATTTCCACTAGCAACTTTATAGCGAAGTTCGGGACGCGCTTTAGATAATGGCCAACTTTTCGGAGTGGTTATCCGAAAATGCCGGTTAGAGAAAGTTATTTAATAACCCGCAACTCTACTCTCTGCAAATTTTTCATTGTCTCGTTGCGTTTACAAGTCGACTTATTAGCCGCTGTGATGAACTCCGCGGGATGGACTTAACGAACCTTTTCTCGTATTCGACTTTTTATTTTTTTGTTGAAGTAATTTCCCTTGACTAGACGCGAGCAAAAATTCGCGAGCGGCTTTGAGAATCCCTTTGTTTCTGATTGGGTTTAATTCGATTATTAAAATCGAACTCGCAGTCGGCTGCTATTGACGAAAATAAGTCCCCCTAAGCGGGATAAAAGAAAAAGTAAATACGCCCGTCGGGCGGGAGAATTTGTTTGCGCGAATTCGCGAAATCCCCATTATTTTTGTAATTTGATATTTTACAAATTCGTGTACTTTGGAGCAGCCTTTCACTACCGATGAGACGATAAGTACAGGAGCTTGGAAAAAACGTTGAATGTAAATGGAAGGAGTTAATAATGACTAAATTGGTTGAAGGAGATTCGAATGTCGATCATTAAGGGACTCAAAAAAGCTTAAAAAAATTACTATCATTGTAAAAAAAGCTTTAAAAGTAATGAAAGTACAAAGAAGATGGAAAGTAACATAAAAAGCTTTGAAAAATCAACTATAGAGGGACCTAAAAAATTTTTTTGAGCTTTTAAAAAAGCTCTTTTAAGTAGAAAATTGACTCTCTTAAACCTTTTAGGTTGACTCACCTTAAAATTGACTCTCCTTCGTGTTCACGAAAAAAGCTGAAACAACCAAAAAAGCTTTGAAAAAACATCCAATTAGAAACTCAAAAAAGCTTAAAAAAATTACTGACACTGTAAAAAAAGCTTTAAAAGTAATGAAAGTACAAAGAAGATGGAAAGTAACATAGAAAGCTTTGAAAAATCAACTATAGAGGGACCTAAAAAATTTTTTTGAGCTTTTTAAAAATCTCTTTTAAGTAGAAAATTGACTCTCTTAAACCTTTTAGGTTGACTCACCTTAAAATTGACTCTCCTTCGTGTTCACGAAAAAAGCTGAAACAACCAAAAAAGCTTTGAAAAAACATCCAATAGGAAACTCAAAAAAGCTTAAAAAAATTACTGACATTGTAAAAAAAGCTTTAAAAGTAATGAAAGTACAAAGAAGATGGAAAGTAACATAAAAAGCTTTGAAAAATCAACTATAGAAGGACCTAAAAAATTTTTTTGAGCTTTTCAAAAAACTCTTTTAAGTAGTAAATTGGCTCTCTTAAACCTTTTAGGTTGACTCACCTTAAAATTGACTCTCCTTCCTGTTCACGAAAAAAGCCGAAACAACCAAAAAAGCTTTGAAAATACAACCAATAGGAAACTCAAAAAGCTTTAAAAAAATCGTTGAGTTTATATAAAGCGCTTTAAAATATCACGCAGTGTAATAACTGATTTAGAATCTGAAAAACCCACCAACAATCAACGAAAACAAAAAAAATGTACTACAAAACAAGAATAAATTACAACAAACATTCCATTTATTCGTACCTATCTAAACGAAATCTTCCAAACGATTTAATATGGAAAACCGGGCAATTTAAAATAACAACTTTACAGATATCCGATTTCCATTTATTAAACGGCGAATGATTTGTAGCCGATTATTAACGTAGAAATGATCAGTTATAATTCTACTTGAATGCCAGGAATATATCTTTGATCTTCCCCTCTGATTTACCTTTGCCGATAAATTGCCCGGGGCGCCTTTAATTAATTCATTCGCAATGTACACGTTTCTAATTGTCAGAAATTCCTCTTATTTCCACAAAAGACGACGGCCCTTTGATCTCCCACACGCGATCAATTATTTATTTATCTCGGAAAACCCTTTGGATTTTTCCAAACAAATTAAGAATAGTGTTGTTTGCAATTTAGCGAGGTAAATTTCGCTGGATTCGCTTCCAGTTAGAGGCCGTTTAAACTGATTCAGCAGCGTTGATTGAGGTCAGTGTTCCAGTCAGATCAGCTTTACACGCCGGGACTATTAAACTAAACGGGGTTTGTTTCGCTAAATAAACTAATAGATCTATTGCATTTGCGCTGGCATCGATCGTGATTATGAGATTAGACGCGTGCGTTTTTTTGTGCCGGTGAATAATTTAGAATTTCCCCGTCGAGGAAATTGGGAAAGCTACTTCCTACATTCGAAAGCTCCTGTAATAAAACAGCCAATAAAGCGAGATGTTCCTAATGCGTTCCCTAACGAATTCCTGCTGGAAAAACATCCAGAGAATCCCCTAATTTATATTAGTTACTTATATATCGTTTATTCCCTTTTTTCTATATTTATTTATCTTGGGTTTTTTTGTACAGGGTGTTATTTAATAACATGTTAATACTTAAGGGGGTGATTGTTTTACCCATTTTAAGAAAAAAACTTCATATAAACCTATGTCCTTTTGAGATACGGGGTATTAAAGTTTTAAGAAAAAAAACAATTTTTTACTGTCATTTTCATACCACTTTCTGCGGACATTTCCAACACCTGATTTAAATTATTTCTTTATTTTACTTTAATTTCATAATTTCAACGTTTAAAAGTTATCCGCTTAAATAAATTATTGTTCAGAGTTAGATAAATCGTTTTTGGTCGTCATTCGTCCAGGTCCAGGGAGATGCAAATGAATGAATTTAATTTTTTTTTAGCGAAACGGTGAGTTGTACGAAGAAAAGTCAAGAAATCGAATTTGTTCTAAATTGAACGAGAATTCGAAAAATAATTTTGATTTTAAGAGATAGCAGTGGCGTATCACTTTTTTATTCAAAAATAGCTAGTCTGAGTCCAGTAGGGACGCCACTGTTAGAAATAAAAAAAGATTTTTGGGTCAAAAAATGCTCTTTAATGCATATACACCAAATTTCATAAAAATATTTAAAGTGTGACAGTAAAAAATTGTTTTTTTTTCTTAAAACTTCAATACCCCGTATCTCAAAAGTTAAGAAGTTTAGGACATAGGTTTATATGAAGTTTTTTTCTTAAAATGGGCCCAAGAATCACCCCCTTAAGTATTAGCATGTTATTAAATAACACCCTGTATATCTAGGGAAGAAACTAAAATTATATACCTCTTATTCAATCAGATTGTGATGGACTTATTTCGATTAATCTGGGGTAATTATTAAGGAAATTCCGCTATTGGGAATTATCCTGCAGGATTACGAGCCGAAGAATGGGGGTAAAAAATCGCGAAATTCAATTATAAGCTCTTTTCTAGACTTTTAGCCGATCAAGATAAAAAGCCACTTCGAGCGGAAGAGGTACAATTTATCGATTATCCTATGTACAGTGAATTTATCTTAAAGCCAGAATTATACTCCCTTCGCTATCAAGAGATACCAAACAATGCGAACCTGCTTTACTGGTCCCTATTACAATCTGCTTGATAGCGAACGGAGTATAAGTAAACACCTTTTTCGCGTGACGGGTGATTCCCCGCAAATGTGACATTGATACGCTGCTTTAGCCCTTTCCCATTAGCATCTGGGAATAATGCGGAATTTATACGCCCGCCATATTATCGCGGAACTAATTAAGAGACGTCGCGACGCCGCGCTAAGAAGTATAACGTACCGGCGCCCGAATGAAAATCGCGGGCTCGCTGGAAATTGGCTGTAATGGCTGGTGCTTAAAGGTGTGTACTCGACACGTTCGCATTATCCGCACGTTCGCTTGTAATAACAATGATATTTGTTAAATAAACGTTGCATTAATTAACATATTAGCGAGCTTTAAGGGGCGAAAAACACGGCCGAGGGGATGTTTCCCAGGGAGGGTTAATGGGGTATAAAACGCCGGGTGCATGGTGTACAGAAATATTGAGATTTTTTTTTGTGAATGAATATTTCGATGTGAAGTGAATTTTTCCATTCATCCCTGCACGCGAGGAGATTCACATGATCAATTTTTATTAGAGCGCGAAATTACTTCGGGCAATAAATTCGTTGTAAAACGAATATAAAATTTCGATCCCGGAGTTTATAGAGATTTCTGTTATAGTATGTTTCCTTACAAGATTCGCCGGATCCTTTAAATAAATCGAATAACGCCGGGGCGATTTTAATTCATCTCCGCTAAAAATTGATTTCCGCATAAAAATGCCGGGCGCCGGGATAGAGATTTGCTAGGAATTCCGTGCGATCTAAACTTAATGAAAACCCGGAATTTATCCGCCTCAGATTTTCCACGGGCTGTAAATAACACTTATGTTGCGAACTAACCGGTAACATTTCGCACTATAAATTTTCAACTTTGGGTTTCTGCTAATACTTCGACACCGCTCGTCCCATTAACATAATTTTCCGGGTTCCGGGACGGCTACTCGAACGGATCGCGGATCGTTTTAGAATGCATGTATTCAAATTTATACTGAGTGACTGGAGTTGTTCGGCACTTGATTTATTCCACGTTTTAATAGATTTATGCGTTTACCTATAAAATTACTTCTATAACAATAACCCGATCGATGGGCCAAAAAAACCCCATTGTCTTCAATGGAAAAATAATATATTCCATATACATCATTTATTCAAACGCTACTTCGATTACCATCTAATTTAACCGGATCAATTTATACAGGGTGTCCAAGTTTTGTCGAAATAATTTTGGGACGCACTGTATATAAAAATGTACATTTCTTAATAAGAGCAGAGGTCTCGTTTCTTTCTATAGCATCGCATGTTCTGGCGTTGTAAAACTGGAAGTTCCATTACCGACGAAATTCACCAGAGAAAATTATTTTTCACATTATGGTAAAATAAAAGTAAGTGTACTCCGGCCGGACGGCCATTACACAGGTAATTTGTTATTTAACGCAAATTACTAATTGCGTTTGGCCGGGGTAAATTACCGGTCGCAAGTAAACTAAAAATGCCGTTTGAAAACCGTTCTATATGCTCTAACACCGATCATAAATCAATGCGATTGCAGCTGGGAAATGTAAGAAAAATAAACCAAAAAGTCCCTAGATTTTTACATTAAAAAAAATTAATTTCACAGCGATTTTTTTAAGTGTACCATTAACCCGATTAAATACCAACACACGACCTACAAACGCCCCGCTTTCCCGGAATATTTTCAAATAATAATCTCACTCAGCCGTAAACGTATCGTAATAAATCGAAAGGAAATTGCATTCAGAGTAAATTGGTTATAAACATGTATCCCGTAATATTATGCATATACCGTGACTGTTATCATTACCAGAAGGAGTTTCCATACTTACACTCCGCATTTTTGCTGAATATAAAGTAACTGTTGAATATAAATCATTCTTAACCGAAGCCTATAAAAAGTGCATGCTGCAATTAAAACTTTTATCCCCTGCATTATTATTGTCATTTAATGCCTGATGATGGTTTTCTTGCGATCGAAACTTCATAAAAAACAATCTAACAAACTTGTGCACTTGGTGGGTTTTTTTGGTGCCCTTTGAAGATGGTGCCCACTCACTACAATTTCTCAAGCTAGATGAGTAATATAAAATTTATCGTTAGTTTCAGATTGGCGAAGATGCGGCTGGTGATCCTCTTAACAATCCTGTGCTTGCACCAGGCGTCCTTGAAGGACATCCGCTCCCGCAGCAAATCGAAGCAAAAACCAGCAAGACCCAAGGACATGTGTACCCTAGAACCCACCGACTCCAACAACGTCCGCTGCTTCTGCACCAAAGACAAATACCACCAAGCCCTATCAGCGGAATGCTGGATCTTCGGCCCCGTCACCAAAGACAGCTTCATCTGGCGGCTGATAATCGAAACCCAGCCCTACCTCACCGAGTTCTCGATGATAGCCAGCAACCAGGGCGAGCTGCGCAGCCTTCCGCCCGACTTCCTCCAGCGGCTGCTCTTCCTCAAGAACTTCACCGTCTCCTACGCCCTCCTGGAGCGACTGGACCGGTTCGCCTTCGGCAACTCCACGTCCATCCAGCGGCTAAAACTGGCCAAGAACCAGATCGAGCACCTGGAGGAGTTCTCCATATCCAACCTGCTGTCGCTGCGGGAGCTGGACCTGAAGGAGAACAGGATACGGGGGGTGCCGGCCGCGGTGTTCCGCAACGTTCCAGAGCTCAAGTACGTTAGATTGAACAACAACAACATATCCAGGATCGAGGATAAGGCGTTCGCGGCGCTGGGGAACGCGCTGGAGTTGGATTTGTCCGAGAACTACGTTTGCGATATAAGTAATCTGACTTTCTTCGGTTTGTCGAAGCTGAAAGTGATAGATTTGAGCGCCAACAGGATCGTGAATCTGGCGTCGAGCGTCTTCTCCGAGCTGTGGGACGTGGAGGTAAATTTTTCGGTTTCAATTAGAGCCCCACGGGGGATGAATGGGAAAAAAAATGCTCGAGCGTGAAGAGTTGAGCGAGGAATACAACGCTCAAAAGGATATACAAGAAGACATTGTATTGTCTTTGTTCGCAAACAAATAGACTCATCTAGCGGTTCTTTTTGCGCAAATATGTATTCCTTTCTCAATGGAACGAACGTTATAAATCACTGGCACAAAAAGGGAGCTAACTAGGCGTATATAGAGCGCATTCATTTGCACCTATTTAATTACAACCGCGCAAATGATTGTATACAGCATGTCCCACAAAAGGGGACATATTCCCGTCCCACATCATATTGAGCGCGATTCATCCTGTATACAGGGTGTTATTTAATAACATGCTAATACTTAGGGGGGTGATTGTTTTACCCATTTTAAGAAAAAAACTTCATATAAACCTATGTCCTAAACTTCTTAACTTTTGAGATACGGGGTATTAAAGTTTTAAGAAAAAAAACAATTTTTTACTGTCATTTTCATACCACTTTCGGCGGACATTTCCAACACCTGATTTAAATTATTTCTTTATTTTACTTTAATTTCATAATTTCAACGTTTAAAAGTTATCCGCTTAAATAAATTATTGTTCAGAGTTAGATAAATCGTTTTTGGTCGTCATTCGTCCAGGTCCAGGGAGATGCAAATTAATGAATTTAATTTTTTTTATCGAAACGGTGAGTTGTACGAAAAAAAGTCAAGAAATCGAATTTGTTCTAAATTGAACGAGAATTCGAAAAATAATTTTGATTTTAAGAGATAGCAGTGGCGTATCACTTTTTTATTCAAAAATAGCTAGTCTGAGTCCAGTAGGGACGCCACTGTTAGAAATAAAAAAAAGATTTTTGGGTCAAAAAATGCTCTTTAATGCATATACACCAAATTTCATAAAAATATTTAAAGTGGTATGAAAATGACAGTAAAAAATTGTTTTTTTTCTTAAAACTTTAATACCCCGTATCTCAAAAGTTAAGAAGTTTAGGACATAGGTTTATATGAAGTTTTTTTCTTAAAATGGGTCCAAGAATCACCCCCTTAAGTATTAGCATGTTATTAAATAACACCCTGTAGAGTGAATTTGAACTCAACGTGGGACATCCGGTATATAGCGCAAATATCGAAGTTATAATTAAATTTCGTCGATTTCCATCATAATTTTCCCGTTTATCTTTGTAGACGTATTTAAAACCGGCAAATGCAATATGCAAAATGCAATATGCGACTTTGTTGCGTTCTTTGAACTTCGACGTCATTTAAAATTCGGTTTATCAATAGCGCGATCGAGCCCGGATTAATTTTTAAACTAAATTAACAATGCAGCAGAACCAGAAACGCAACAAAGTAATATATACATAATGTGATTTGCTTTGTTTCGAAATGGAAACGAAATTCCGCCGGGTTATTAAACCGCATATTAACGGAGTGCATATTGCATATAAAATTACTCCCGTGATATGCGCTCCGGGCGCCCTTTTTCCGCCGGAAGATTGCCCCGTGGGTACCGATTCCCATCGATTTTATTGCGGGGGCTGCGAAAACTTGCATCTTCGCGATAAATAACTGAGCAATTTCATCCCGCGGGAAGCACTACAAGGCATAATAAAATCGTTCTCTAACCGCCAACGAACCACCCTCGTATGAATAATGGCTCGGTTAGCCCTGCATTAGCGCAAAGAAACATTAGTTGCGGTTTAATTTTCCCCAAATTGATTATTTACGCATTGTATATTCACATGAATTACACGCCATTAGAAATATCAGGATACCAGTGCCACAAAATGTTGCATATAGCCTGTGCAAAACAAAGTTAGACGTACGTCACCGTAAATTTACTGTGTGTATTTATTTGGGAGCTTTGAGGGTTGTGAAGTTGTTTAATGTACCTACCTATATAGGAGGGGTACAAAGGAAAACCGCATTGGAAAATCGCCGGCCATGTGGCTGATGCGTTACCGTGGAAAGGGCAAGGAAAAGCTGGCTGAACAAAGCTTGAATGGTTACTGTGGCGGTATATGCAAGAAAATTCGAGTGGAGTACGGGCGCGGAATTCGGTTTATTTATTTGGATTTTTAATGGAGTGAAATTGGAGCGAGAAAAATTTAATGAACGTTGGGAGAAGTCGACATCAAACGGGAAAATTCAATTTAAATTTTCCTAAAAAAGAAGTGTAATTAAAAGCGCGGGAAGCGACGAGAGTGCGAGCCAAAGAACTTCTGCTAATAAGCCAATTGAAAATCTAACATTCTAGTGAAATAATAAATGGAAAAAACCCACAAACAGAGCTGTATATATACTCCCGTTAAACTGTTTATTGACTAAACAGTACACTCTCTTTATTGATTATATGTCCAACGGTATTACCAGGCTCGAGTAAATAATATTTCACCGGCCATCCCGCCGGATTTTTTGCATTAAATCCCGCCAAAATCGAACCTATTGTACATTTAACATCGAAGAGCCCATCACTTCCTCTATTATCATCACTCCAATCTAACGGGAATTACCCAGCAGTTTGTACATGGAGAAGACCACGATGTGAGAGAGGCGGATTTCGGCAAAAGATACGATTAGAAATGATTTATTAGAGCTCAAAATCGTTTTCAGTTGCTCAAAATGTGTTATAATTAAAAAGATATAGCCCTTTGAAATTTAAAAATTTCGGGTTTTGACTCATACCTTATCAACCAATCATAAACCACTCACGTCTTGTTGTATAGTATGAATTTTCGAACGCAGTAACAAAGAATGCACAAACGAACAAAAATCAAACTGTCATTTGTCAGATTTTTTCTGAAAAATGCACAAAACAAATTACACGAATTGCAGTTCGGCACAAAACACTTTACTGATAATATTGAAGTTGACAAGAATGTTGCCAAATAAATTTTTCAGGACCATTATTTGTGTTTTTATCACGAAAATCGGTTACAATTTATACAGATGAAGATGTTATTTCTATATTAATATATCGAATTATCCATTAGGTAATGGAAGAAATGGATAAACCAGAAAATGTTTATTGCAATAAATATACAAAAAACGCACATTTTGCGGAGTAAAGAAGAGTAATAGGAAACGTGGCAAACTTGCTAAATGTGACTTCTCTTTGCAACTCTCGCTTTGATTGGAGCAGAGTGTATGACGATTGTGTGACGTTTTTCAAACTTTAAAAATTAATTGCGGCCTTATTTGGCCACAGAAAAAAATAAAAATTTCATTACGCGTCTTCTCAGAACACACGGTTTTGAAAAAAAAATAATAAAAAAAAAGTCGTGGTCTTCTCCATTTAAAATAAACTCGCTCCAAAGGAAAAACCGAACCTCTTTGATCTACGAAACGTACTCACACCATTTGTACAAGAACAGTTCAATATAGAATCGCATATAGAAGAGATTGTTACAGGAGAGCTTGACCACTCATTAAAAATCCTCACCATTGCAGTGCCTTGTAAATTTCTAAATAATAAAATAATAGTGGAAGAACAGGAGCGCCCCGGATTAAAATACAACCGGGTGATGGATGCCGATTGATTCGCCGGTATCATTAATGCAAATTAGAAGATTGATGGTCGGGCAAGGAAGCCCGTTCGGTTCCATCCGTGAAAAATCGCGGTCGTTTATCAGCCGATCTCGAATCAAAGTAATAAATTTCCTTTTATTTTCGTGAAAGGTTCCGCGGGCGTACAGTCGATCTGCGAGAGCGGTACAGAATTTTCCGGAGGGGATGGATGGGGAGCAATAAATTCGGGTGATATCTGCTGCGTATATACAGGGTGTACCAAAATAAATCACCTAAAAGAAATAACACAAAAAACAACAGGAATAGTTACATTACATATACAGGGTGAGTCAAGCTGCAATCCTGTATGCCTAGTTTGTGTGTTAAATTTGGGACATCTTGTATAAGAGCTTAATGGGAAATGAAGGCAATAATAATACGTACCCGCTGTCGAAAAGCGGGATACATTGGTTTTTCGCTTTTATATTTGGTGTTTTATTTTTTCGTCGATTTCTTCCTCCGCTATCCGGCAAATATTGTATCAGGGGGAATCTGGCGCTGACACTTGACATTAAAATGAACTAAAAAGAACCGGTTCCGAGTCGAAACGAAGTCGTATCTGGAGTTCCGTACCGCCGGGATTTATTGTACTTTTTATTTTTTCCAGCTCGTTCGACTTTTTGGGTCTCGAAATTATCAGTTTTTGGAAAAATGCGACGGGGGAAACAGACGGAAATGTATGGTAAAAACTTGGAGGACACCTTTCACATCTAATTTATATTCGGGATTATTCCGATATGAACGTATTACAAAGCTAAAAGCATTTCGTTGTGGAGCCAACTTGTTCGTTTCGCTATGACTTTTCATATCAAACTTGTAAAATCCTATTTAACTTATTTGCGCGAGAGAACTGCGAATAAACTTCATAGTGATACGCCGCTAAAGCTAATACATGTCGTTGTATAACTTGGATTTGTATATAAACGGATTAATTAATTACCTTTGCTGAAGGAATTCCATGAATATTATACCTAGTATATTATTAAATGGAACTTTGCAAATTGCTTTTTGTCATATATACAGGGTGAGTTACTCTCAACGGGAGGGTGTATTGTTTGAATAGTTGAAAATCCAGGAAATCGGCTTCCGAATTAATAGATAATGTATACAGGGTGATACACACAGTTTGGCTTTCAGAACCACCTAAATTCAAATTTTTGTGATTTTTGAATTAGCTGTACAGCTTTTATTATGAGACCAAGATACCAAGTGTGACCCCTCTTTGTAATCAGCCCATCGAGTAGAATCCAAAAATGCAAAAATATACAGGTTTGTCCCGTTTAAAATAACGGAGTAACTGTCAATTTTTCAAAAAATGTTGAATTTAGGCTATTTTTGATATTTGAGTAGCTGTACAGCTTTTATTATGAGACCAAGATACCAAGTGTGACCCCTCTTTGTAATCAGCCCATCGAGTAGAATACAAAAATGCAAAAATATACAGGTTGTCCCGTTTAAAATAACGGAGTAACTGTCAATTTTTCAAAAAATGTTGAATTTAGGCTATTTTTGATATTGAGTAGCTGTACAGCTTTTATTATGAGACCAAGATACCAAGTGTGACCCCTCTTTGTAATCAGCCCATCGAGTAGAATCCAAAAATGCAAAAATATACAGGTTGTCCCGTTTAAAATAACGGGTAGTAACTGTCAATTTTTCAAAAAATATTGAATTTAGGCTATTTTTGAGTGGCTGTACAGCCTTTATTATGAGACCAATATATCAAGTGTAACCCCTCTTTGTTATCAGCTCATCGAGTACAATCTAAAAATACAAAAATATACAGGATGTCCCATTTAAAATAACGAAGTAACTGTCAATTTTTCAAAAAATGTTGAATTTTGACTATTTTTGAGTGGCTGTACAGCCTTTATTATGAGACCAATATATCAAGTGTGACCCCTTTTTGAAATCAGCTCATCGAGTAGAATCTAAAAAAGCACAAATATACAGATTGTCCTATTTAAGATAACGAAGTAACTGTGAATTTTTCAAAAAATGTTGAATTTAGGCTACTTTTGAGTGGCTGTACAGCCTTTATAATGAGACCAAGATACCAAGTGTGACCCCTCTTTGTAATCAGCTCATCGAGTATAATCTAAAAATGGAAAAATATACAGGTTGTCCCATTTAAAATAACGAAGTAACTGTCAATTATTCAAAAAATGTTGAATTTAGGCTATTTTTGATGTTTGAGTGGCTGTACAGCTTTTATTATGAGACCGAGATACCAAGTGTGACCCCTCTTTGTAATCAGCTCATCGAGTAGAATCCAAAAATGCATAAAAATATACAGGTTGTCCCAAATTACCATCAAAAATTCATCTATACCTACATTGAGCTTGATCCACCCCGTATACATACTCCAATACATAAACTACCAAAAAAAAAACCAACAAAATCTAGCAAACCATTATAAACTTACAGCCCGATTTACGATCTCAGCATCCCGATCTTTTTTCGCAGGAAATGTACTTGGACGACAACTACATCGAATTCATATCCAACCGAGCTTTCGACGGGCTGCGGTTCCTAAAAACCCTCAGCTTGGGCAACAACCGGCTGGCCCGCTTTCCGCCCGGCCTGTTCGCCAGCGTTTTCACGCTCGTCAACCTCGATCTGAGCAACAACCGCCTCGAGACGCTCGTCTTCGACTCCATCGAGCAATTCTACAACAATCTCATGCACAACGGCACCATCGAGCTCAAAGGTAAGCCCCGCGCCGTGCGATTTCTTTCCCGCATACCTGCGTACGCACCTCGTTTAATGGGAATTGTTTTTGGCGCACAGAGGGAGCTATCTCATTGTGTGTTCGGTATTAATCCGGGAGTTCAAAGCCGGCTAATAAGCAACCTATTGCCCAGCCATGAGCTATGCAAGGCCATTGTGAGTTGCTATTCACGTGTCTAAACTATATTAATTTAGCCGAACTCTTCTTGATAGGGCTTCAACAAACACAAGAAGCTCATCTCTAAGCTATAACGCAGCGAAATTAACCTTTAATCATCGTTTGCCTGACGATCGATGGCAGCCCTTTGTGTGCTAATTTTACTGCAAATTAACAGCAGTTACATCGAAAAGCTCGTAAACATATCTAAAGCTCTCAAATCAAATATTCGAAAGTATGACGGTTCGTTATGCGCGCCAGTTTGCGAGGAAGCTTTCGGCATATGCCTTTCCGACTGACGTCTTATCCAGCTTTCTGGCTTCCGCTTCCGGTCTATCCGGAGTATAGGAGGCCTGGAATCCACTCGCAACTCGGCGCATAAATCACGCGAGCGCGTTGTTATTTCGATTTGTCCCCGCTCGACTGCTAACTGGTACACACAATTCGCTTTATGTAAAGTTTAGCGTATAAATTTTCTATTAAATTCAGAAGGAAACTATAATTATTTGTGCGGTATATTTGCATGTAAATTACTGCTTAGAAAGTAACGCCCATCTCTAGTGCATCTTAATAACGAGCCGGGATTGGGACAATTGCGTTGGTCTAGAGGTGGGAGTTTATAAAAATAACGGTTATTTCACCAAGTTTAGGATTTAGGAATGGAGAAGACCACGATGTGAGATATTCGGATTTCGGGAAAAGATACGATTAGAAATAATTTATTAGAGCTCAAAACCGTTTTCAGTTGCTCAAAATGTGTTATAATTAAAAAGATATAGCCCTTTGAAATTTAAAAATTTCGGGTTTTGACTCATACCTTATCAACCAATCATAAACCACTCACGTTTTGTTGTATAAGTAAATAGTATGAATTTTCGAACGCAGTAACAAAGAATAGACAAACGAACAAAAATCAAACTGTCATTTGTCAGATTTTTCTGAATAGTGCACAAAACAAATTACACGAATTGCAGTTTGGCACAAAACACTTTACTAATAATATTGAAGTTGACAAAAATGTTGCCAAATAAATTTTTCAGGGCCATTATTTGTGTTTTTAACACGAAAATCGGTTACAATTTATACAGATGAAGATGTTATTTCTATATTAATATATCGAATTATCCATTAGGTAATGGAAGAAATGGATAAATCAGAAAATGTTTATTGCAATAAATATACAAAAAACGCACATTTTGCGGACTAAAGAAGAGTAATAGGAAACGTGGCAAACTTGCTAAATGTGACTTCTCTTTGAAACTCTCGCTTTAATTGGAGCAGAGTGTATGACGATTGTGTGACGTTTTTCAAACTTTAAAAATTAATTGCGGCCTTATTTGGCCACAGAAAAAAATAAAAATTTCATTACGCGCCTTCTTAGAACACACGGTTTTGAAAAAAAAAAAATTAAAAAAAAGTCGTGGTCTTTCACTCTAAGTAATGCTTAAAGGTGGTAGTAAATGCATGAAATACTTGCAGGATAAACTCGAAAGATACGCTACTGCTTGTGGTGAATGTTTCCTTAACGGGTATACATTTCTCGGTTTCTGTTTGATAAAAGTACCTTTTGCATTTTCATAAGGTATTAATATCTACAGAAGCCCGTATATGGTTGATGCATGGCATTTCGCAGTATGCGATACACATGCCTCAGAGAATTGATATGCTCTCAGCGCGGCTTTGAGAAGAGAAAAATTAGTTTATTGGCTAGTTTAGAGTACCTGCATTTCCATTATTTTCCTAAGTAAACGTGGTTTGTTTTTTGTTACATGCGAGCGATTTTTTTCCGGTTAAATGGCGAATTGATGGGGTATATTTAGAAAAATAATTCGAGCGAATATAAATCGGGCATAAAGCGTGCTGGTGCTTTGAATTTCTCTTCGGCGCTGCAACAATACCGAGCGGAATTGTTTTTATTTTATATCGGAAAAAGATTTAGTCAGATCTCTTTCGAATGTATTTCGAGTTATGTACGCTCGCCTTTTAGAGGAGGGCTTTTATTTTAGAATAAATACAGCTTCGGAAAGTCAGAGCTTTATTGAACGAAATACGTCTGTTACAGAAATATGATTGTACGTAGGGCAGTTGTCACAAATATAATGCATTCCGGGCGCACAAAAGCGCGGTAAAAAATTCACAAAACGCCCAACCCGAATACATAATCCCGGGGAATTCTTTCGAATTAAAAACTTTTTCTTTTCAAAACGCGTTGCCGAAAGTTCGCCGGGCCGGGCGCTTTCCGGCAGCCATTGAAAAGCCGTTCGAAAATTAAAATTTCGTTTCTCCCGGAGAGATCCCGGAACCTGGTAGTTGAAAACTCGCCGAAACCGTCGAGAACAATCCAATTTTTTATCGCTCACCGATACCGCTCGTGATGTAGAACTTAATAAACTTTATAACCTTCTCCCAAAACAACTTGGGAGTTGTTGGATCCTCGAAAATCTCCTCGGCTGTATTTCGATAAAGGCATGGCAAATTTAATCGCTATACCCGAAACCCAATGTTATATTGACACGGGATGAAATGTGATATATCAGTAATAAATTGAAGAAACTAACACCGTTTTTATACAGGGTGCAGTTAAGCTTACTGGGAAGCTTAGAGGGTGGCTGTATGGCTTTTATTATGAGACCGAGATGCCAAGTGTGACCCCTCTTTGTAATCAGCTCATCGAGTAGATTCTAAAAATGGGTCATACTTGATATCTTGGTCTTATAATAAAGAGTATACAGCTAGTAAATACACTTCAAAATCTTGCGATTTTTTTGAGTGGCTGTAGAGCCTTTATTATGAGTCCAAAATACCAAGTGTGACCCCTCTTTGTAATCAGCTCATCGAGTAGAATCTAAAAATGCAAAAATATACAGGTTGTCCCATTTAAAATAACGAAGTAACTTTGGATTTTCTTTCACATTTTTAAACCCATAAAACAAATTCACCGTCTCCGAAACCGCCCCCGGCGAATGCACCGCCTGCAAACCCGCTATGCGCAACAATAACATCCTATTTTTTTTATTATTTTCGCTTTGACGAAGTCGCGTGTTTGCGGCACCCCAGAGCTCAATTTTCCTCCGGCCGCCGGCCCTCGGCGGGATTCCCCGGAGTTAACACTTTTAATTAATGATAAACGCACGCTGAAAGTCCCGCCAAGTGGAGCTCGCGAGACGAGAAAAAAAAACACATTTCACGAAGAAATTATTTATCGCTTATCCGTGACTCGGTTTACAAGCGTTTTGTATTCCCCGCGGGATCGAGGAATCGAGCCGTGAGCGAGCGGGGGAAAAATTAAAATCGAAATTAGAATTAAATTCCGAAACAAACGACCTACATTTATCTCCCTTTTATCGCGGCCCGAGAGGTCCTTTGACCGTTTCATTAAATTCGTCAAGTATTGTTGAAGACTCGCTTTGTTGATCCCGTGACATTAACCGGATCTCTCCCCGAGTGGTGCTCGGCTCGCTCGAGCCGGCTCGTTTAAAATTCAGGCGAAAGTTATGAATTATTCACCGGGAATTGTTCTTAAGTAATTTTTCACTAATCTTCCTCACTTCCAGTCGAAGTTAATTACCGCCGATGCGCCGCTAATGTGGAGTTTAATTAAAAGTAAAGTTTGCGATGGCGACGAAGGCTGTTAGTGAGCTTGCGGTTCGACAATAAGCCGATTACAAGCCCAGATTTGTTTTCTAGAGGTGTTTCGAATGAAGGGAAATATGCGTTAGAATGCAGTTTAAAGTGCACAAATTAAATTGTTTCTACTGGATCATTTCTACCGGAAATTTACAGTTAATTTTTTATTTTAAATGGGACACCCTGTATATTTTTGGATTCTACTCGATGAGCTGATTTCAAAGAGGGGTCACACTTGGTATCTTGGTCTCATAATAAAGGCTGTACAGTCACTCAAAAAAATCGCAAGATTTTGAAGTGTATTGAATGGCTGTATACTCTTTATTATAAGACCAAGATTCAAGTATGACGCATTTTTAGAATCTACTCAACGAGCTGATTACAATGAGGGGTCACACTTGGTATCTCGGTCTTATAATAAAGACTATACAGCCACTCAAAAATCACAATTTTTTTCAAGTTTGAGAATCGAGAAAATCGGCTTACATGCGAGACACCCTGTATACAAATCCGGTCCGGGACCGCATTTTAATTAAAAAAAAAGTGTCGCGTAAACGGTCCGATATATGTATGTAGTACCAAATTGTAATCAATTTGAGAATTATTCGAAATGTGGAAACGGGGAAATATTTATCCACGTGTAATATGGAGTTGCGGTAAATCCTATACGCGTGTTGCGGGTTAAATATATTACAATTCGATGTGCAATTTCGTTTTTCCTTGTTGATGTACACGTAAAACTTTGTTTTCCATTAACTGATTTATTTCGTGTAGCTATAAAACTACCTATACATATGCGTAATATTTTCATTTATTATCTATATTGCAATCAATTTACGGTTAAAATTTTATTACATTTTTTATTATTTAGTTTCAAGTCCCGCGTATTATATATTTTTTTCAATTTGTAATAACTGCTTTGTAATTACCCTAACTAAAGCTTGCAAAAGTGATTCAAATCTGGGCCATACATACACAAAATACAACCCAACCAGCGACGTTTTTATAGCTAATAGCTCTATAAACGCTATCTAACTTTAAAGCTCTGTACTGAACGATGACAGTAAAGCTTATGAAATCCATAAGATGAAGCTTTACGACTAACATTACACATAATTTACAAGTTTGCTTCGAAATGATACCGAATTTTACGTTATGATTACGCCCGCTTTTATTTTCCACAATTTTTACACCTCGTAAAGCTCCCGTTCCACAACAAAACTGAGCTTTCCCTCGAATTTATCACCGCGCTCAGATTCAAATTTAATAACAACCCATCAACTGTAATATGCCTCAATCAATTCCAATCTGAATCAATTGTAACTTGAATCAACTGTAAAACCTGACTCAATTGTAACTTGAATTAACTGTAACCTTACTCGATTGTAACTTGAAACAACTGTAACCTGGGTCAATTGTAACTTGAATCAACTGTAACCTGACTCGATTGTAACTTGAATGAACTGTAATCTGATTAGATTGTAACTTGAATGAACTGTAACCTGGGTCAATTGTAACTTGAATGAACTGTAATCTGATTAGATTGTAACTTGAATCAACTGTAACCTGGGTCAATTGTAACTTGAATGAACTGTAACCTACTCGATTGTAACTTGAATGAACTGTAACCTGACTCGATTGTAACTTGAATGGACTGTAACCTGACTCGATTGTAACTTGAATCAACTGTAAGCTGGGTCAATTGTAACTTGAATCAACTGTAACCTGACTCGATTGTAACTTGAATGAACTGTAATCTGATTAGATTGTAACTTGAATGAACTGTAACCTGGGTCAATTGTAACTTGAATGAACTGTAATCTGATTAGATTGTAACTTGAATCAACTGTAACCTGGGTCAATTGTAACTTGAATGAACTGTAACCTACTCGATTGTAACTTGAATGAACTGTAACCTGACTCGATTGTAACTTGAATGGACTGTAACCTGACTCGATTGTAACTTGAATCAACTGTAAGCTGGGTCAATTGTAACTTGAATCAACTGTAACCTGACTCGATTGTAACTTGAATGAACTGTAACCTGACTCGATTGTAACTTGAATGAACTGTAACCTGATTCGATTGTAACTTGAATGAACTGTAACCTGACTCGATTGTAACTTGAATCAACTGTAAGCTGGGTCAATTGTAACTTGAATCAACTGTAACCTGACTCGATTGTAACTTGAATGAACTGTAACCTGACTCGATTGTAACTTGAATCAACTGTATCCTGAGTCAATTGTAACTTGAATCAACTGTAACCTGACTCGATTGTAACTTGAATGAACTGTAACCTGACTCGATTGTAACTTGAATGAACTGTAACCTGATTCGATTGTAACTTGAATGAACTGTAACCTGACTCGATTGTAACTTGAATCAACTGTAAGCTGGGTCAATTGTAACTTGAATCAACTGTAACCTGACTCGATTGTAACTTGAATGAACTGTAACCTGACTCGATTGTAACTTGAATCAACTGTATCCTGAGTCAATTGTAACTTGAATCAACTGTAACCTGACTCGATTGTAACATGAATCAACTGTAACCTTACTAGATTGTAACTTGAATCAAATGTAATATGGGTCAATTGTAACATGAATCAACTGTAACCTGGGTCAATTGTAACTTGAATCAACTGTAACCTGGGTCAATTGTAACATGAATCAACTGTAACCTGGGTCAATTGTAACTTGAATCAACTGTAACCTGGGTCAATTGTAACTTGAATCAACTGTATCTATTATTTGTCGAAAAAAGCTCCATTTCGGATATTATGATTTATGTATTGAGACTTGTGTACTCATCCTAGAGAGTACAAGATAGCAATTAGCAAGTAAATTCAATTGCGGCAAGTCGACTAAATATTAATTATCGCAGTTCGCGAATGTTCGAAGACGGGACGGTAAATATCGAGAATTAATTGGATTTCTCGTGCAGTGATCGACTGATCAAGCTCGACGGTTTGGTTAACATTTTATTCGTATATATCGAATAATTCGCTGTGCATCTGGAATAAATTATTGCACGGGCGAGAGCAGGGCCAGAAAATCCTAATGTATGTACGCACACGTTGCACATTATCGAATTCGTTGCGTTATTAGAATTTAATGGGGTGAGGATTCGACTGCGAATGGTATTGATCAAAGTTTCTAATACACTGCCGGTGATGGCGATAAGCCCGAGTCTTTAGGGGAAACTGTAAAGTTTTTCTACGCGGCAAACTTTGGGGGTTTTTGAGCGAGATAAAGGCCATTGTTTTGGAAAAACCCCGGACTGTCTATTAGCAGGAATCAAAGGATTTCATATAGATTACTTTTGGTTGTGCGAGCGGGTTAAACAAACTTTTTTTAGTGCGTTTTCCATTAGGCGTTCGCGGGGGAAATTTACGATTTTATTATGTAAACAACGCCGAGGTCGGCCGGCGAATATGCCGGGGTTTTTATTTTTCATCCGGCCGTACGTTAGTCATTTAAGTAATCCGCATTTATGCTCGCCATATCCGGTTCGTGGGGCAAATCGTCGCGTGCTGCAGCCCTGCACAAGGGATAAAATCTCCCCGTGCAATCGCCGGCATATCTGAGATTGATTTGTTGACATGTTCTTTTTTTCAACAAATTCCAATGAAATTTAATTGCTATAAAATGCTACCCTGGTCAAAATATACATTCACCCCTAAGAAGCTGTTAAGAATAATGTTAAAGACACCATTATAATGAAATTGTGATAAGTCCCCCAAGTACTACTTTAGTGTACTTTTTCTCAGAAATGGTGAGTCTTAGGAAAAAAAGTGTAAGAACTATTTTTGTAGATAATTTTATAATCTACAATTTTTATCTGAACAATTTTTTCATACAACTAACCGTTTCGCTGAAAAAGCAAATTTTCAGTTTCTTATATGAACCACCATTTTTGGGCTATTTTGACCGGGCTATAAGATTAGGGCGAAATGAAAAAAGGGAGGTATTTCCAATTTAACTATAGCATTGTTTGGGAACTCGATAGGAACAGTAGAAGCGGGATTGTGGATTGATTCCGTAGAACAAACATCATTCCGAACATTATATTGACATACAGAACAATCGGATTATCTGCCTAATGTAGTAGGGCGACGATACTGGTTAATAAATTAACGGGATAATGTTTTCCAATGACAGTATTATCGCGGCCCTTAAATTAGGAGGCATTTATTAAAATAAACCATCGGATATATCGAATTTGTGGCAATGTCCCGGCTAGAATTCTAAAAATCCGCAATATTAGTTAGGATTAAAATTCTGCTTAAGCGCTAACTAGAAAGATAAGTGCAATAGAGCGAAGTTTCCCGAGGAAAGTTTAAAGTACCGCGAACTTTTTACTCGCTAAATGCATTATAAAAAGGCACTTAACGAGTTTTTTTTGGAACATTTTCGCTCGGAATTTTTCAGGTGATCGAAACACCATGCACTATTGACGGGGATATCTCCCGTGAATAATGTATATTACTCGCATAGGTACAAATCGAAGGTTGTGTGCAGGACGAGAAGTCCTTGTGAAATAATAATAATAATCCCTGCACGTAGGTAAATGATAGATTTACGGTACAAGTTCGAGATCGTTTTAATAAAAACCCGGCGCGATTTCTCGAAAATAACACGAAAAAAAAAATATCCTGCAAACTTTCCTCGAGCTCGAGGATATTTTTAAAGAGAACTCGCATTGTTCGGATCCTGACATTTATCCAGTTTTGCACTTTTTATACACCGAATGGGATTCTTTGTGCCTCGCTACTGTTCGTTACGAAATCTAGATAATCTACACTATACAGGCGGCGAATTTAGAAAAGAATCGCATATTCAGGATCGCTCCTGTTCCTTCCTGAAAGACATCATCACAGATCGAGACAATGGAATGAATTCGCCGTCCCAATTCCGAATTTTCTAATAATTAATAAGCGAATTAAATCGCCCGGAAAACCCGCTCATAACTGAGCATTTTTCATCCGGCGAACATGCACGGGAATTTCAATAAAGACATTTTTCAAGCCGGATTGTTCCCTGAAGTAGTTCGTGACGAAAACAAATTTCTCCGGTTTTAAAACACGTCTCGAAACGAAAGCACACCGACAGCTAGCTATATTGCCCCTTTCCAAGGCCTCCCCGTCCGTGCTTCATCAAGCATATTCGCACCCGGACCGGGATTCCCCCAGGCGATAATCATTTTTTTGCACAAAATTGGCAAAACTGTCTAAACTCGTGTTGGCAACACTGATTTGAAGTTCGCGAAATTATCTCCTTCTCTAGCATCATCTAAATATGGCCTCAACTACTGTAGTACATAGTTGATTAATTGATTAGAGTTGGTAACAATGTGAAATATTGCATTGGCAAAACTGATTTGAGTTTGTGAAATTATCTCCTTCTCTAGCATCATCTAAATATGGCCTCAACTACTGTAGTACATAGTTGAATAATTGATTAGAGTTGGTAACAATGTGAAATATTGCATTGGCAACACTGATTTGAAGTTTGTGAAATTATCTCCTCCTCTAGCATCATCTAAATATGGCCTCAACTACTGTAGTACATAGTCGAATAATTGATTAGAGTTGGTAACAATGTGAAATATTGCATTGGCAACACTGATTTGAAGTTTGTGAAATTATCTCCTCCTCTAGCATCATCTAAATATGGCCTCAACTACTGTAGTACATAGTTGAATAATTGATTAGAGTTGGTAACAATGTGAAATATTGCATTGGCAACACTGATTTGAAGTTTGTGAAATTATCTCCTTCTCTAGCATCATCTAAATATGGCCTCAACTACTGTAGTACATAGTTGATTAATTGATTAGAGTTGGTAACAATGTGAAATATTCCATTGGCAACACTGATTTGAAGTTTGTGAAATTATCTCCTCCTCTAGCATCATCTAAATATGGCCTCAACTACTGTAGTACATAGTTGAATAATTGATTAGAGTTGGTAACAATGTGAAATATTGCATTGGCAACACTGATTTGAAGTTTGTGAAATTATCTCCTTCTCTAGCATCATCTAAATATGGCCTCAACTACTGTAGTACATAGTTGAATAATTGATTAGAGTTGGTAACAATGTGAAATATTGCATTGGCAACACTGATTTGAAGTTTGTGAAATTATCTCCTCCTCTAGCATCATCTAAATATGGCCTCAACTACTGTAGTACATAGTCGAATAATTGATTAGAGTTGGTAACAATGTGAAATATTCCATTGGCAACACTGATTTGAAGTTTGTGAAATTATCTCCTCCTCTAGCATCATCTAAATATGGCCTCAACTACTGTAGTACATAGTTGAATAATTGATTAGAGTTGGTAACAATGTGAAATATTGCATTGGCAACACTGATTTGAAGTTTGTGAAATTATCTCCCCCTCTAGCATCATCTAAATATGGCCTCAACTACTGTAGTACACAGTTGAATAATTGATTAGAGTTGGTAACAATGTGAAATATTGCATTGGTAACACTGATTTGAAGCTTATGAAATTGTCTTCTTCATCATCAACTACTCTGTTTTACGTATAGTTTATTTTTAATAGTTGGCTACAATGTATGACGACATCAGTGACGTGGATGCGACTTTGTTTTGCATAAACTATAGATTGTATTCAAACGTAGATAATCATTGAGTCAGTTATCCTTGAGGTTAGCGCGTAGGAAATACCAACGAGTATCCAACAATAATTTGTTAGAAGCATAGTTGGGGATTCCATTAAAATATCAACAGGGAGCGGGAACTTGAAACTTGGAAATTAGTTCATTAACAGGCAAAAACAAGACCGACTGCATTCTATGGCGGTCCGTACTTAATTACTTGTTATACGGCTCGTAAAACTTTCTATTAATATTCCGAAATAATGAAACGGTTAGGAGAGAGGGCTAATCCCCCGGCCGCGGGGAACTTAATCAGGTACTGTAACATCGTGATGTGATACTTGATTTATGATGAGTCTCGAATTTTCAATAGCGCCATCGTTTATAATTTAACTTGTCTGGAGCTTCATCGCATGATTTATTGAAACCCTTCAAAGCCTACACATATATACACATACACATTTCGTTAATTTTCCCAGTTTGTAAAACAGTAATTACCTAAATGGTGGCTGAATTTCAATTCCATTCGTTTTAAATTCGGCCAATGTACACCAAAATTGCTTTATAAATAATTTAAAAAAACGGTTTTTGTCAATCACAGCTATATAGGATTTACAGGAAAAACATCGGAAAATGCGATCAATTTACTTGTAAAATTTTGAAGAAACATCTTAAAAAATAGTTCAATTTTCTTGTAAAACATAATAAAAGATCTAGTGAGTCCAGTTCTGTGATATTAGTGAATTCAAATTAATTTCGCGAGTTGGCCATGCATCTATTATTTCTGAGCTAGAGCAGGATATCAGCAAAGCTTTGAGCATTGTAAATATCTCCAGTAGAGCTTTTGAAACCCCAATATTGCACCAGGTGATGCTTCCTGAACTATCCTAAAAATCAAAACTTGCTTTTGCGAATTTCAATTTTGTCGCAGCAAGCTTTGATTCGATTCGTGCGGGTTTAATTGAATTTTAAAAGGTGTTTCGGACGCTCCTCTCCATCAGCCGGGGATTCTTTGACACCCGATCTCGAAACTTAATAAGCACGCTAACCGGACTCTCCTCAAAGGCGTTTAATATCTCAATCCACAAAGCTTTAGCGCACAGAACACACAAAGAGTGTAGTATAAAATGTTCCACTTCGAGTGAAGGATAATCTATCACTAATATCCGCTGGTAACTCAATAAATTCCGAGCGATTCGGTATAGTATTTTCAACGAATTACCATTTAGGAGGATCCCTCCGATGATTCGATAATTTAAGCATTTGCATGTTCGACATGTTGAACTTGTCTTTGGTATAATCCGTAGCGGGCGTCAGGCCTCGCGGAAATTGATATTATATACCCGGAGGTGTTCCCAGACATGACTAGTTTCCCAATGGCAATTAACTATTCAACTAGTTAGCGGCCATTAGGGCCCTTCGAATGCCTCTTGTACCAGCGGAGCGGTGCAAAAATCCCACCAGGTCTCATCAATCGATTGCTGATCATTCGGACAAATTTCCACTCAGCTGTGGAAAATCTCGCAGCTTCAGATGCGCCAATGATATTCCCGATAAAGGGAGCTTTTTTTGGTAGGAAACTTCGAGCTCGCAGCGAAATCGAATTACATTTTTGCTGATAAAAATGCAGGAATAAGTAAAAGCATACCGGAAACTTCCCTCGGCTCAATCAGTGGGTAATAATATTCAATAACAAGTTTACTAAGTTTCGCCCGAATAGTTCGAGGCGCGTATATATTCCGGTAATAAAGTTTTATGCAGTTATTTCAAGTATACCTGCACGAGTCGAAAGTACATTAGCCGATGTAATTAATTAATAGATGTAGTATCAGGGCGTTGTTTGCGCCGAGGAGGCTTCGTAAAATTGCTATAAATTTCAGTTGGAAGTTTCCGCGGAATAGAGATTTTGGGAAGTGTAATACAAAAGACAACTGATATCGCTGGTGCGAAAAAAGAAATGCTTATTCTCGCGTTTCCTTTCGGGATGAAAAGGGCGCGATACAATCCGCATCGAGCGAATCTCACGCAGTAAATTACGACCTGTTCGTGGGAAATCGGGTCGAGAGGATCCCTCAAAAAAATATATTTAAATTTGCCGCGCTTTTTGTAATTGCACTACGCGGAAAGCCGACGGCGCGCACGACGATGCGCTTACTTATAGTGTATGCAAAACAAAGTTAGATGCACGTCATTATTATACTTGAAAAACCGTATTAAAAATTGACCAATTTATTTTAAGTTTTTTTTCTTTAATTTTGACAATAATATAGTGCATTAAAATCGATAAATTCGATGAAGAATTGAAAAACGCGACCAACAGTTAGATATCCATCGTTGTAAATTACTTTATTAATATTTTAAACGTTTCAAATTAATGGACGTACGCTGCGAAATATTAATAATTCACAATATTGGTATATTTAAAACAATGTAGTCGTTGAATAAATTTTCATTAAATTGCAAATTTGATGCCTGTATAGGCGAAATTTCGAACCTCCATTGATTCCTGCCCTCAAGTAACCATTAGATTATTATGTGATAATTAAATGAGAACAAAAGCCATTAGGATAAACGAGCTTTTATTATTTATTTTAGCTGGAAAAGTTATCGATTTTTTTAAAGATATTTAATTACATGCTTAATAATTCACAGTTTATACGGGTTTGTAGTTACTTTTAAATGATTTTTTAATGCACCTATCCTTCAAGCCGATAGGGATTCGCATGCTGAAAAACCATTAAATACATTTTTTCAATTTATTATTTCCACACGAACGGTGCTTTGTTATTCGAAAATTATTTTATACCACTAAAAACCATTCCAGCCCCGATCGAAATAAAATTTATAAAAAAAAAAATAAAAGGAGCTGGGAAAAAATAACAAACTCCAAGTAATCTCAACGCCTCTCCAGAGTAAAATAACGCTTCTCCTCCGCATGGATTTCCGGAAACTTCAGCCATCCCGGAAATATTTACTCTACAATAAAGATAAAAAAACCAAGTTGGCAGCACTGCATAAAACTAAGTTGGTAGCACTGATTACACGTCAAATTTAATTACGCCGCTCCATTTTACGCGTTTTCGGGGGGCTATATTAAATATGTCTGAGTGGCTACCGGGGCGTGTCCGCTCTCCAGGACGTCATTGGGACGTTAATCTCGGGAGAGGTGATTAGGGGGCGTCGCGGCGCCACCTGCTTCGGAAATTGTCGTCTGCGGTGCTACATATAGCGATTCGAAATAGACATTTAAAAAGTTTATTTTAAAAAATGGAAAATTTATGTGATCAATTTGAAGAGTGTTATTCGAGGGGTAAATTGTTGATTCGGAAAAAATTGATGTAATTACCGCTGAAATATGCAATAACGTAATTAATAATAAAGGTAAATTCGGATTTCCAATCGTTGGTAATTCATTACGCAAACTCATTTGGTTAATATGTTTACTAATTGATGATGTTCGTTTACCGTATTTATTTAACACTGCAAATATTTGCCTACCGCATTAAATATATCAGGTAGTTTGGATTTGATATTGAATAAAAATTAGATCAAAGTACAATTTCGATTTCTATTAGACGCTTTGTACAAGTACAACCCTTCCTCCTATAAATTCTAACGCAAGTATTTATAAACCTGATTTGCGAGAAAGCAAATGTTTGTTCATTAAATTCGCAAAACGGCTTCCAATATTTATCGTCGAAATTAAATACGAAATGCACAGCGGCATTTCCATAAACTAATATTATGGCTCAATTAACAAAGATGCTAATGGTTTATTATGCTCTAATCCAAACACAATCAATCCATTGCAATTTTTTATATTGTACCCACTATTTCCTTATTTTGTATGTACATAAATACAGGGTGTTACTAACTTTAACAAACTTGAAAAATGGTGAAGTAGATATGAAGTATAGGTATTCGTTTAATAATCACCCTGTATGTATGTTAATGGAGAAGACCACGATGTGAGATATGCGGATTTCGGGAAAAGATACGATTAGAAATGATTTATTAGAGCTCAAAACCGTTTTCAGTTGCTCAAAATGTGTTATAATTAAAAAGATATAGGCCCTTTGAAATTTAAAAATTTCGGGTTTTGACTCATACCTTATCAACCAATCATAAACCACTCACGTCTTGTATAGTAAATAGTATGAATTTTCGGACGCAGTAACAAAGAATAGACAAACGAACAAAAATCAAACTGTCATTTGTCAGATTTTTCTGAAAATTGCACAAAACAAATTAAACGAATTGCATTTTGGCACAAAACACTTTACTGATAATATTGACGTTGACAAGAATGTTGCCAAATAAATTTTTCAGGACCATTATTTGTGTTTTTAACAGGAAAATCGGTTACAATTTATACAGTGAAGATGTTATTTCTATATTAATATATCGAATTATCCATTAAGTAATGGAAGAAATGGATAAATCAGAAAATATTTATTGCAATAAATATACAAAAAAAGCACATTTTGCGGACTAAAGAAGAGTAATAGGAAACGTGGCAAACTTGCTAAATGTGACTTCTCTTTGAAACTCTCGCTTTGATTGGAGCAGAGTGTATGACGATTGTGTGACGTTTTTCAAACTTTAAAAATTAATTGCGGCCTTATTTGACCACAGAAAAAAATAAAAATTTCATTACGCGCCTTATTAGAACACACGGTTTTGAAAAAAAAAATTAAAAAAAAAGTCGTGGTCTTCTCCATTAAAAAAAATAATAGTGGTGTTAACGGTTAACACAATCATCAGTTTGCTCTTAATTATGATGTATGGAGCAATTAGGTTTGAGTGAAGGTTTTTTAATTAAACCGAACGAATTTCGGCGGTGGATTGTCCCATGTCTACATATATTTTTTTCGTGCAATTCGCGCATGGAACGCATCCCTGAGAGAAGCTCGGGAGTAGCAACAATGGGGTTGATGGGACTGCGCTCGGCGCCTATTCGAAGAGTGTTCTAGCATGGAAATGTGTGAACTTTCCTTTCAGCGAATATTGTAGGTTTTCGCCCATTGTTCGCGGGGCGAAATAAAAAAAGAAGTTTAGATTTATGTGCGTGATTCCTTGTTCGGCGAAAAGCGGAATGCTGATTGCATCTTTAATTACTCGTTGTTGTTGTTTTTTGCTGGGATATTGCAAATTGTTTTTGTTGAATTAGAGGCGTTTAAATGGGGGATATTTGTAATTTATTCTAAACATGAGAGGTACCTAAAAAATAGTAGATATATCCTGTGAAAATACACTTTATTTTCCTGATAAGAATCTACAGTAAGTTAGGGGATTTTTGGAAAATTGTAGGAGATAAATGCGCAATTAGGAAAATGTGCAAATATTGTCCCTTTTTGCATCCCTATAAGCGATATTTACATAATCAATTACGAAATAATTCCGCGACTAATAAACATCAATTCGATTAATAACATTAACCAGCGGTCCATGAAACCTCAAAATTCGCCCGGCAATTTCGCGGCGCGGAAAAACCGCCGGCGGCCAAAGACAAATTCGATATAAATATTAAATTTTCACTTTAATAATTCGGCAAGTGCGCCCGCCCCGGCCGGGCTCTCGCACTTCATTAAACCGCCTCCGATACGCGATTGTGCCGCCCCCGGGCCGCCGCCGCCGCGCTAATTGAAACATATAATATTTCATTACCTAATTGAAATTTTAATTAAATTGCATCTTGCCCAAGTAGCCGTGCGTGCACCCTTCAATCTCGCATGCATCCGCGCCCAACCCAACCATTAAAATTCATACTACAGTATAGGTAACTCAAAAACAATTAATTATACTCCCTTCGCTATCAAGTATCCCTTCATAGCGAACGGACTATAATGAACCCACCGCTCACTCGATTCTTCCTCATATTCTAACCAAAAAATCTTCTTTTTTCGACAGGCAACAAGTTCAGCTGCGACTGCCGGCTGGACTGGGCGTACGTGCTGCACGACAAGACGGCCCAGGCGCACATCCGGCGCTCGCTGGAGGAGCTGCAGTGCACCAGGAGCGCGGAGAAGGCGGCGGCGACGACGCAGGCCGCCGAGCACTCGGTGTGCTCCTCGCCGATCTACACCAACTCCGTGGACGGGGCCTTCTCCGACGACTATTCGGACGATCCCCACGATAGCAACGATAGCGAGGACGGCGGTTTCGTGGGGTTGATGTCGATTCCGGTGAGGGATCTGCCGTGTCCTGCGGAGTACAGACCCACTCCCATAACGGTGAAACAGGGAAGTCCACCGGGTATCGAGATACCGAGCTCCAGGGGTTGTAATAACTACAAAAAATCGCTGGGGTTGGGGTTGGCCGTCGCTTTGTTGTTCGTCGTGTAAAATTTATAGTGAGATTGGTCCAAAGTAGATTAAACTGGATGAAACATCAACTTTATAGTCAAACGAGTCGATGGAAAAAAAATTTACAAACCTATACCGCGGGTAAAGTCGATTCTGTGTGTGTGTGTATATACGTGATTTTTAATCACGCCAAGCAAACTCATCGCTCCCGGAATAATCCGGAGTCAAACGATATGCACGCGTATTCGGCTCTAGCTCAAGGTGATTGATGGAATTTCCATTCGCTAACTTTTCAGTTTTTATATCGCAACGAAATTAAACGCAAAAGTAATAAATATTCTCGCATAGCCGCACGGCAAATCGAATTACTTAAGGGTTAAACAACCCCGCCCCCATCGGGTGATCTGATAGTAAATAGAGAGCCAACCGAACACCTACAATGCTCGTGATATATCGTGTTTGAAATGCGAGGATTCAATTATTCTGGAAGCAAACGATGCTCTTTAGTATGATCGTCTCAAATGGGCTACGGTTTACGTGACGTGCATGCCATTTTTGAGCAAATTCACCACATATATTCCTGCAAGATGTAACTACAGTGAATTTACTACATACAGGGTGTTTGTTAATCGAATGGCGGTACTTATAAGTGTGGGATTCCTTATTAGGGGATTTTAAGAAGAAAAGTTATATAGCCAGTTAATTAACAAACACCCTGTATATATCGTCTTTACCATCGTCAATTATCGCTGTTAAGAGAAGGTGTTCAACTGATTTTCGTCCAGTTGTATCTTTTATATAAATAAGTCTGATACGAATTTGTACATAAGGTGTAATTAAATTTATTATTCGATTGATAAAAAAATAAACCAGTGGTACTTTTTGAATGCACGAATAGTGATCCATATTGCACCCCGTCACTTTGAATTCAAACTGTGGAATTTCATGTATTTATTATTAGATGTGATGTGAAAATTTAACCGGCGAAAGAGACGACGCAATGCGGATGTGATCCTTTACTTTAAAAGTGACAAGGATGTGTTCTGTGTAGTTACATAATTTCCTTTTATCGATTCGGGGAAATTACATTGAGTATACAACTATACAGGGTGTTAATGAGTATCATCTTTAAAGAAAATATTGTGACACACCCTGTATATTAGTTGGAAATATTCGCGTGCGAAAAATTGTTTTCTTTGGTAACTCTAAAATCGTACTGATAGATTTAAACGTGTTAAAGTAAAGATGAATTATATGATATATTTTGTATGATGCACATAAACGCATAGATTTAATGTTCATCTGGTGAATAATGAGGAAAATTAAAATGCGGTTTAGTTTGGGATTGTATTGAAAAACATATCAAAAATATACGAGTCAAATGTGGCTGGTATTTACGTTTTATTTCGCTTAAATTTAAATTCGCTTCACTATAATTGATTATTTTCATTGTTAATTTATTCATTTTGTTGGTTAATTAAATGGCGAATCAAACAAAAGGAATTAATTCGAAGTTAAATGAAATGTCATATTGAAAATATTGTTTTGTTAAAAAGGAAATATTTTCTCTAATTCCAGATTTCATAAATAATTTCAGTCACCTCTGTAAATAAATTATTCGATTGGTATCTAGCGTTAAGTACAATTAATGTAACAATTTGAAAGTTATACCTTTGTATAAAAAAGCTCAACAAAACTAATACGAAAATTATAAAAATAATGTTAATTTGTTGTTACTGATGAAATTTATCGATCACATACAATTCAAATTTAGAATTATCCCCAATGCCTATATTAGAAGTTTAGATTCTAGATAAAATATGTAGTAGTTTTAAAAGTTTTACGATTTATAACACCTTCAGTTTATATGTATATAAAAATATTTTTTTGTAAAAGTAAATTTTTTTTTGTTAAATAATTGCTGCAAATTTGCAATTTTCAAAAAATTGAAAATTACAAGTTTGGATCAAATTTTATGTAAGATATTGTTTCACAAGCTCAATGTCACTTACAAGTGGAAAATTCGACTTCATCACTATGCGATAAATATAAAAGAAAATAAATTTCGCGATTAAATTAGTCTACGGAAACAATTACTACAATTGTTTACCACCATTCTCTGTCCATAGATCTTTCAATGTATCCATTTCGTGTGATATTTATTTTATAATTCTAATAAACCTTAATAAAGCACCGACGGCCTTTCATTCCAATTATATCCAAAACCGCTCCAGATAAATCAAAAGAACAGTTTAATAAAAGAAAATCCAAAAACACCGACCGAAATAAATTATGCAATTTCTTTTTATTTCCGGATTAATAAAAACAGTAAGAGATCCATTCGATATCGACCGGATTTCTTTCATTTAATTTTTTTAATGCGCCCGGAGTGGAAGACTCTCGTTCATTTTGTATACCAACTCTTGCATTAATAAATTTCAATATCTTTTATCTTATTATTAAATTTTGTATTTTATAATGAAAAAATAAGTGCAAACAAAATCTGCATCTTGACTACAAACTCCATGCCTTTGAGAGTGGCTCACCCTGTATATAGAATGTGTAGGGTTAGGAAAATAAGACAAATAATAAACTAATGAGTTTCCAGGTCGAGTCCTGCACAAAGTCGAACAAGACACAGTAAATAATTAATTAGCAGTTCGTTATTGTAGTAGATAGAACAAACGGGACGCTGCTGAAAACTGCATTTTAATTCGATGCCTTTGTGGAAGACAAAGGGAAAAACCGGCCCGCCGGCGAGCCGTTTCCAATCGTTCGGCTAATTGATTAGTCTTGCCGAAGCTCGTCGAAAACTCCCTCCATCTCTCCACCTGTTCGTAATTTATCCCGTCGCCGGCAATAAAACAATTAATTACCGGTGCACAACAAAACCCGGCGAAATCCTGCCGGGGGGACGATGCACGAGCCCGAATCCTGATGGGATTTCGCGACTCGTCCTTTACCGGTCTCCCAGGACTCGCCTTTTTTACTGTCCCGGGGCTTTAACGGAGCAATTAGCGTATTATTGATGAAGTTTTTGTGCCATTTATCGAGAGAAAAACTTAATTTCAATCGGTATGTGGTCAATTGGATGAGTTGAACAAAGATGTAATATAAAAATAACAGTTGTTAGAGTAAGAAAGTTGCAGTGTGCCGCGGGGAGGTTGAAAGGGCGCGCGGCCCCCTTTCCGAGCTTCTAGCGAGTCCCACAATATCACTCTACCTTTATATGACACTAATAGAAGTTGCCTTTGTTGCACCAATACAAATTGTATATAAAGCAAATTATTAACATAATTAATTTTTCTGTATGCATGCACTGTACCATTTCCATTGAATCAACCTTTTTCCTCTCCAAGTCTCTTTTGAATTATGCAAAAAAAACCCGGCGAGTTTTCCTTCAATGGAAACATTAAAGTCCATAATATCAGTTTACATAACTTTTAATAACGTAATCCCATCTAGCGAAACGGTGGAATGAAATAAGAAGGAATGGAAATGGTGTTTTCTTTTCGTAACGAGCCGCTTTTCCTGCGTAAAATCCCTCTTTTCAATAAAATGATTTCGCGTAATACGAGCGACATCTGTCGGAGGGTGAACGTACTGAATTATTGCGGCTGTTCTAACGATTTTGTATCGGGGAGGTTCCGTGAAGGAATTCACGAAGGGATGGAAAATGGATGGTTTTTGATCGATATATTTTAACACGTTGGGCGCCGGGAGAATTAATTTTTTTGTGATAACAAAGGAATTTTTAAATACACAAAAATGGAGTTATAAACAAGATAAGAATAATCTCGATTAAAGTGTTTATTTTGCACTCGGATAACAGCAATTGTTCGTATATAATAAAGAACAAATTAAATTCGTTCGTAGTATAAGAAAATTAGAAAAATGCTGTTTTATATTATCATAGTTCTGTATTTGTCGTTTTATATTTTCAAAAAATGGCGGTACAATTACTGGCAATCGAAAGGTGTATACGCAACCGAGCCCAATTTCCCCTACGGACACTTAGAAGACGTCATGAAAGGTATCTAATAACAGATAAATAATCAAGTTTTAGCTCAATTTCAATCTAGGTAGAGGCCTTAAGAAGAAAATTTACACAAACAAAAACATTATTCAGCGGTGTGGTGGTGTAAATTAACCCCAAAACCTCAAATTCCCCCAAAAAGTAGCGATTAAATACATGTAAAAAGTGTTGCCTATACATAAAAATACAACAATTTATCCAAATTTATAGGTAGAAAAAAGCGCTTCGAGCTCTACGATGATCTGTACAAAAACGCGAAGCAAAAGGGCTTGAAGTACGGGGGTTTGTACGAAGGCCTCACCCCCGTGTTCGTGCCCGTCGAGCCAGACCTAATCAAGCGCATATTCCAGAAAGATTTCCAGCATTTCGTCGACCACGGAACGTATTCGAATCCCGCCGCTGATCCCCTGACAGGGGGATTATTCCAGCTGGAGGGCGAGCCGTGGAGGAATCACCGCGCCAAATTAACCCCTACCTTCACCACCGGTAAACCATAATTAATTCCAAAAAAAAAAGAATTTTCCAGATTCCTAATTTCCAGGCAAGATGAAAATGATGTTCCATGCTTTCATCGAATGCACCAGAATACTAGATGGACTGTTAGAGAAAGAATCTAACTCTGGAGAGCCGATGCAAGTCAAGGAAATACTTGCCAGGTTCACTAGTGACATCATCGGTGAGTGACGCAATTTTCCAGAAATTTCCAGAATTTTCCAGAATTTTCCAGAATTTTCCAGAATTTTCCAGAATTTTCCAGAATTTTCCAGAATTATCCAGATTTTTCCAGAATTTTCTAGAATGTTTCGTTGCAGGCTCGGTGGCCTTCGGCATCGAATGCAACTGCATGAACGAGCCGGACAACGAGTTCAGGCGAATGTGCACCAAAGTTTTCAACTTGAACGGCAAATTGAAAAAGCTCGCCCAAAGGTATTGTCCACACTGGCTACTCAAAGCTCTGAGCTTCAAACAAAACGATCCAGAAGTGGAGAAATTCTTCTTCGATTTAATATCTAATACCATCAAATATAGAGAAGACAATAACGCCCCTAGAAAAGACTTTTTGCAAATGCTAATCGAGCTTAAAAATACAGGTATATGCTTCATTCAAGTTAACTCGGCGGTGACGTCACGGCGTGTATATATTTTTGCAGGTGCTGTTAGCGAAGGGGAGAGCGTTCAGGTGGGGAAAATTGCAGGAAAACCGTATTTTAGTTTAAATGAAATCGTGGCACATTCGTTTACTTTCTTCCTAGCAGGATTCGAAACTTCGGCTACTACGATGTGCTTTATGGTAGCTGAGTTAGTACTCAATCCAGACGTACAGGAGAAGCTTAGAGAAGAAATATGGGGGGTATTAAAGAAGCATGATGGAGAGTTAACTTACGATGCTATTAACGAAATGGTTTATTTAGAGCAAGTATTACAAGGTGAGTTCGTTGTGGACCGTACGAGGGTAGTAGGAGGAATTTATTTTTTTAGAGACTCTAAGAAAATACCCGCCGATACCGGTCATCCCGAGAATTTGCACGAAAACTTATCGAGTACCAGGAGGTAATTTAACCGTGGAAAAGGGGACAATCGTGCAAATACCGGTACGTGCGATACACCGCGATCCGGATCTCTACCCGGATCCCCATAAATTCGATCCGGATAGGTGGAATCCGGGGAATAACAGCGGCAGATCTAATGCGGGGTTTTACACTTTCGGGGAAGGACCGCGGGTGTGCATCGGTGGGATTCCGATTCAATTTCGCAGGGAGATGCGTGGTAACTTGTGGTTTATTTTTAGGTATGAGATTCGGCAAATTGCAGGCCAAATGCGGGATCATCGCGCTGTTGAAAAATTACAAACTCACCCCCAGCGATAAAATGCAACTGCCCATCACGCTGAATTCGCAGTTCATTAGCGGAGTCGAGGGAGGAGTTTGGGTCAATTTGGAGAAAACAACCCAAGCGAAATGAAAACATGTTTGTATATAAAAAATTGCGATGTATTGTAGTCAAAGTCCGGCGGAAAAAATAAGTATATAGCCGTATTTTTCATTCAAGTACGCACTATAATAGATATGAGAAAGTATTTACTGATGTCTTATAAAAAATGATTAATGGATCCAATTCTCTTCGGAAAAGTCAATTAATAACTGGCCAGCGATTTTCGTGGAATCTCTCTACGTCAAAACAACTCCCTTATAATATATAAAAAAGATTAATTTCTACTTCGTATACAGGGTGTCCCAAACGGTCTATTTTTACATATACCATTTACCCTAGAATTTTGAAACACCCTGTATATTTCGACATAAACAACCTAAAATTATTCCCATTTCTCCAAGCACCTGGGGCAAACTTTCGAGTTGAAAAATATTAATTCGTGTTGACATCTAACAGCTTCAACGTGGGTAGAACAATAATAGTTCATACCGGGAGAATTCCACCCCGAAGACTTCTTAATATTAGGAAAGTTGGTGCATAAAATACGAATCATCCCCTAAATAATAAACAAAAATCGCTCGTATAAATAATTCAAACGTATCGCTTTCGCCGAGACCAAATATTTAATGTTCATTACGAAAGCAGGGCTTTTTAATTTGGAAAATGATGCACGACTTAGGGGCCCCCTTCGGCTCGAAATATGCTAATGTAAACAGACGCAATATCTCTTATTGCAGAAGTGAACCGGGGGCGGGATTGTCGGTAACAAACGTAGTTAGAGGAAAAATACGCCCCGGCTCCGGGGGTGAATATTAAAATCCGAGTTAAGTGCTTTTATTAGTTTTATTTAGCCTTTATGTTTTCGCGGGATTAACGGCATTATGGCCCGAAAAGGTGAAAGTGAAAAGGGGAGAAGTGACACGTTTTTAAAAGTGGGCCATTCTTCACAGCCGGCTTGACGCGGTTTATTAAAAGTCGATGATGCTCGACTAAACCTTCATCACTGTTTGTTTTTACCGGTAATTCTATTTCACTATTAAAACCAGGAACTTTTTTTTAATACCTCTGTCAATTTAGACAGAAAAATAGGGGTACCTAGTTCTAAAAAATATTAGATAGATTCTAGTTTTTGATGAATATTTCAAGATATTTTAGATGATTATTTTATTGTATTTTTTTGAAGCAATTTTTGAGTAGATTATTTAAATTTTTTTAAATATTTTTTCCAATTTTTTTCGTTGTCAAAGACAACGTCCATGAATCTCATATGAAAGAAAAAGAAATAGTAATATTATATGATTGAAACTTTCTCACTCTAACAACTGTTATTTCAATAGTCTTTCTTTGTCCAACTCATTGAATCGACCATATTGCAAACAAATTTCACTGTATATAACTCATTCAAATTGAAACTTTCTCGCTCTATCAACAGTTATTTCAATAGTCTTTCTTTGTCCAACTCATTGAATTGACCATATTGCAACTGTATATAACTCATTCAAATTGAAACTTTCTCGCTCTATCAACAGTTATTTCAATAGTCTTTCTTTGTCCAACTCATTGAATTGACCATATTGCAAACAAATTTCCCTGTATATAACTCATTCAAATTGAAACTTTCTCGCTCTATCAACAGTTATTTCAATAGTCTTTCTTTGTTCAACTCACTGAATTGACCATATTGCAAACAAATTTCCCTGTATATAACTCATTCAAATTGAAACTTTCTCGCTCTATCAACTGTTATTTCAATAGTCTTTCTTTGTCCAATTCGTTGAATTGACCATATTGCAAACAAATTTCCCTGTATATAACTCATTCAAATTGAAACTTTCTCGCTCTATCAACTGTTATTTCAATAGTCTTTCTTTGTCCAATTCGTTGAATTGACCATATTGCAAACAAATTTCCCTGTATATAACTCATTCAAATTGAAACTTTCTCGCTCTATCAACAGTTATTTCAATAGTCTTTCTTTGTCCAACTCATTGAATCGACCATATTGCAATCAAATTTCACTGTATATAACTCATTCAAATTGAAACTTTCTCGCTCTATCAACAGTTATTTCAATAGTCTTTCTTTGTCCAACTCATTGAATTGACCATATTGCAAACAAATTTCCCTGTATATATAACTCATTCAAATTAAAACTTTCTCGCTCTACCAACAGTTATTTCAATAGTCTTTCTTTGTCCAACTCATTGAATTGACCATATTGCAAACAAATTTCCCTGTATATAACTCATTCAAATTGAAACTTTCTCGCTCTATCAACAGTTATTTCAATAGTCTTTCTTTGTCCAACTCATTGAATCGACCATATTGCAAACAAATTTCACTGTATATAACTCATTCAAATTGAAACTTTCTCGCTCTATCAACAGTTATTTCAATAGTCTTTCTTTGTCCAACTCATTGAATTGACCATATTGCAAACAAATTTCCCTGTATATAACCCACTCAAATATCTCCGATTATAACCAAACCTAATCTACAAATCCCAACTGAAAATCAGCGATAATTAACTACAATTTTTCCCATCCTCCATCAACCGTATCAATAGATACGATTGGGTGAGCCGGGGCCCTCTTAGATCCCCGGATTAGCCATAAAGTGCTCCGATGATTAATCCCCTATTAGATAGCATTATTGATTGATAATACCTTTCATTCGGAACGCGCACTAATAGGCCCAAACAGCAATCTTCATTACAAGCTCAGTTAGGGAATGTTCGCAACATTCAGATTACGCCATTAAATGAATTTATACCCAGATATCCGTCATCTGTCGTGTTTGTTAAACACAAATTGATCGACTCCGGCTGAGATGTAATAATTGTCGCAGGAGATGTCGTTGAATCGGCCGCATTAGCCGGGCAATATCTCGATTCGGATGTTTTCGGGATTTTTTTTTTGTATGATAAACGACTTTTCTCCTCCACATGTTCTCTTTGCATTAGGAAAAACTCTGGGGGCCGGGCGGTGAAATACTTCCGAACTTCTCGGGAGATATTATATCACTTTTTTATTCCGTACGAGATTCTGTCAGGGCCGCCGAACTTCATATGTGCCTTTCCCGAAGACGTACTGAATAATATTGCGAGTTGTGAAAAGAATAAAATTATACGAGACATCCCAGCCGGCTAAATATATAATAAAATAAATATAACATTTCTGTCACTTACAGCGTTTATCGCGAGAAAAAAGTTCCGAGTTGAACCGCTGAAAGTCGTTTATCATCGAAAGCGTTACTTTTTTTTTGAATAAATCCAACGCGTTATAATCTGGAGTATTTTTTATCGAAGTGGTTCGCGTGCGGCCGGTCGATTTTAAGAGATTTGTAAGCGATTTGTCGAGAAACTGGCCGATTAACGAGCTTTTGCCACGGAAAACTCTTTACTCAGTACAAATGCAAACAATTCCAATGAATGTTTTATTCGGAAATTTACTTATAGCCCGGTCAAAATGGGTGTACGTGAATTCAAAAGAAAATGAAAGTTTGCATGAGAGTTATTTTAGCGAAATGAAAAATATGAAAAATATGAAAAATATGAAAAATATGAAAAATATGAAAAATATGAAAAATATGAAAAATATGAAAAATATGAAAAATATGAAAAATATGAAAAATATGAAAAATATGAAAAATATGAAAAATATGAAAAATATGAAAAATATGAAAAATATGAAAAAAATGAAAAATATGAAAAATATGAAAAATGTGAAAAATATGAAAAATATGAAAAATATGAAAAATATGAAAAAAATGAAAAATATGAAAAATATGAAAAATATGAAAAATATGAAAAATATGAAAAATATGAAAAATATGAAAAATATGAAAAATATGAAAAATATGAAAAATATGGAAAATATGAAAAATATGAAAAATATGAAAAATATGAAAAATATGAAAATACGAAAAATAATCATCTAAAATATATTGAAATATTCATCAAAATCCTACTCAAAAATTTCTTCAAAAATACGAAAAATAATCATCTAAAATATCTTGAAATATTCATCAAAATCCTAATCAAAAATACGAAAAATAATCATCTAAAATATCTTGAAATATTCAACAAAATCCTACTCAAAAATTTCTTCAAAAATACGAAAAATAATCATCAAAAATATCTTGAAATATTCATCAAACTACTCAAAAATTTCTTCAAAAATACGAAAAATAATCATCTAAAATATCTTGAAATATTCATCAAAATCCTACTCAAAAATTTCTTCAAAAATACGAAAAATAATCGTCTAAAATATCTTGAAATATTCATCAAAATCCTACTCAAAAATTTCTTCAAAAATACGAAAAATAATCATCTAAAATACCTTGAAATATTCATCAAAATCCTACTCAAAAATTTCTTCAAAACTCGACTAAAACCACATCTAAAATATCTCAAAATACTCATCAAAAACCATTCAAACCTACTCTTCCACAAACAAACAAATAAACCCCTATAATACAGTTACAAACACTCCACAATTTACGCAACACCCCCTTAACAAATCTGTAACAACACAAAACCCCCAGCAGCAATTTTTTGCCCGCCTTTTCATTCGCCTAATGCCTCTTGCATAATTACCGAGTGGAAATTTAATATTTCGGTTAGGCAAGTCTCGGCGCGGCGGCAGCCCGCGAACAACCCGCAATCAGTAACTCCCCCGGCGTTAATAGCCCCGCATCCCACGTGTTAAAATCCTCCCCCCGCGCAGCGAAACCTAATAGGATAATACAGGCCAGGTTAAGGCGCCTCGCACGCACTCTCATCGCATCCATCAGGATTAAACCCCGCGAGCTTTTAGCGGATTCCACTTGGAAAAAGCTCCTCCAAGTCCAGACGATATCCCGCGGAATGGCCTCACGCGAGCCGCAACGTGCGGGCATCCGTTGTTGTCTTTCATGTAAATCAGGGTCAGTGTGACGGGGCGATCGACGCCTGCGACGTCTGAATTCCGGCCCATCGGCGGCGCGCCGCGACGCCGGCAGTCCCGTCGCGACGCTCGGTTGGTACGTCACGCGAGCGCCGGTGCCGGTACATGACGCACGGAGCACGAAGCTTGGAGCTTTTCGGCGAGATCAGAAGTGGGATTTATTGGGGACGGTTTTTGGGACGATTTCAAGGTAAGATTTTGTTGTTGTATGTACTGATTTGTGTAAAATTATGTGCTCAAATTGGTGCTGTGATTTTCTTGTTATAAGCAATTTTATTATTTTTCGAAACGTTGATTGAATTTTTGCCAGTTTTAATTTTCTATTTAGATACTTCATCGTCTGAAATTAGTATCGAAAAAAAAGTACTCAAAAAAAGAAAGAAAACAACAGGAAAGAAATTTTAATTAAACCTTCTTCTAATTTATTTTCAGCAACAAACCAGAAAAAATTTATTGCAGACATTTTAATTATGGAATATTTTACCTAAAGTTCGCATAAAAAATAACTATAATACACAAGATAAGATACCATTGCATTTTCCTCTCAAGCAAATCGCACAATTACAGAAGAATAGCTATTAAAAAAGCTTAAAAAACACAACCATTTTCCCCAAATTTCGAAATAATTCCCATTTAGATCACATCCGATTCGAATTTCACAACAAACGTCAAAACGTCGCGTCACTCGTGAAACATTTCTGCATTTTTTCGCTATATTTTTGATGCTTTTCCCCCGCTTTATCGCCGGAATTTTATTAGAGCGGTCAGCTAAATATTCCGGGATAGACATCTTCCAGTCGATAGACCGGAGTTTTTAATCCCGCTACACCCGTGATGATTACAGCGCTTTTTTTAATCCAGTCGATCGTCAAAGCTCGAATTAGTATGCAGCTATCTAGTGTTTTGGAATTTTGGTGTATTGCTGGAGCTTTTGGTGGAGGCGCCAGTTAACTGTATGATAGATTTTTGAAATTTTTGGTGGAGGCGCCAGTTAGATGTGTTGTAGATTTTTTAGAATTTTGGTGGATGCGCCAGTTAGCTGTGTTGTAGATTTTGGAATTTTTGGTGGATGCGCCAGTTAGGTGGGCTGTAGATTTTTGAAATTTTGGTGGATGAGCTTTAAATTTTTAGAATTCTGGTGGATGTTTTAAATTATATGGCGGATGCATCTCATGACATAATACCTCCTCCTATTGGGGAATAAGTTACCGTACATAATGCAAAACAAACACATCAGGTATACACATGCGAACTAAACTAAAAGCACATATACCGGTTAATGTACTCGTATCGCATACTTGCAATGTTTGCGAGCTTTGCGCCCCGCCGACGAAGGAAATCGAAATCCGTTCCGCTGTTTATTTTCTATCATCCCCTAGTGACGGTCGGTTTCCGTATAGGCAAAAACTTTTTAATCGCTCCCCGGGGATCGATACGCCGGCTGGAAATCGAAACCGGAGCACTTTTCCGCAGAAACGTCGAAAACCGCTAATTTAGACGCCGCCGCGGAATTTATATCTGGCGTTTACTACCCCGTATTAAGTTCTCGGGGCGGGGGCGCCCGACACGGGAAAAATTAGCATAATAAAGTGGCCCATAGGCGGGTAAACTCGCCGCCTAAATCACCCCGCGAGTTCGGATTTGTTCCGGGGTAGTTCGAGTCGAAATATTTCGGAATGTTTACCGAATGGTCCCGCTCTATTGTAATTAACCGAAACGAATACGTATCGAGTGGCAAAGGGAAAGTTTCAGGACGCGTTCTGCGGCTTCGAGGGCACACAATCGAATGATTTAAGCCGTTGGTTAGGCTTTAACTGTGCCCGATAACTTCCTGATAAACTCGCAAACAACTATTTCGCCATATAGTTATATTAAAGCAATCATTTGCAGTGTAGTGAAGTTTTTTCCTTAAATTGACCCTCATTATAAAGTTTATCTGATTAAAGTTTAATAAAATAATCGTACATTGTAATGGAGAAGACCACGACGTTTTTTTTAATTTTTTTTTTCAAAACCGTGTGTTCTAAGAAGGCGCTTAATGAAATTTTTATTTTTTTCTGTGGCCAAATAATGCCGCAATTAATTTTTAAAGTTTGAAAAACGTCACACAATCGTCATACACTCTGCTCCAATCAAAGCGAGAGTTTCAAAGAGAAGTCACATTTAGCAAGTTTGCCACGTTTCCTATTACTCTTCTTTAGTCCGCAAAATGTGCGTTTTTTTGTATATTTTTTGCTATAAACATTTTCTGATTTATCCATTTCTTCCATTACCTAATGGATAATTCGATATATTAATATAGAAATAACATCTTCATCTGTATAAATTGTAACCGATTTTCGTGTTAAAAACACAAATAATGGTCTGAAAAATTTATTTGGCAACATTCTTGTCAACGTCAATATTATCAGTAAAGTGTTTTGTGCCTAACTACAATTCGTGTAATTTGTTTTGGGCATTTTTCAGAAAAATCTGACAAATGACAGTTTGATTTTTGTTCGTTTGTCTATTCTTTGTTACTGCGTTCGAAAATTCATACTATTTACTATACAACAAAACGTGAGTGGTTTATGATTGGTTGATAAAATATGAGTTAAAACCCGAAATTTTTAAATTTCAAAGTGCTATAACTTTTTAATTATAACACATTTTGAGCAACTGAAAACGGTTTTGAGCTCTAATAAATCATTTCTAATCGTATCTTTTGCCGAAATCCGCGTATCTTACATCGTGGTCTTCTCCATTAAACAATTAGATTTCCTCTATTAGAAAACCCGTCCGCATGCTAATATAAAATAAACGGGCTTTTAATCGAAAATTTCCGGCCTTTTAGCCGCGCCAAATTAATCCAAGGAATTAGCCATTCCCTTTAATAATTTAAAACGTAACCGGCTCGGCGTTATTTCCAAAATCTAATCCGCCATTATCGAAATTACGAAACTAATTTAATTCTTCTAATAACGCCCAAAAGGGAGATTGTGTACATTTCGCAATTGTATTCAAATTAGCGCGAAGTCCGTTTCCTTGATGAACAGAAACTATTCTCGAGTTCCGTTCACATTAGGAAAACAATCTATTTCATCTGGTAAACTTCAATTCATGGTATGATAGACAAACTTTGATAGAGCAAATTTAATCAGACGAACGAGAAATGGGGTGACCAATCAAAAATTGGACAGTTATTCAGCCAATATCACGGTTGAAGTTTGCTTGCATATTAATGAGATTTATGAATAGAAATTTTTACTTTTACTGTAGATACAATCGATGGCAATACAAACATTTCAGGATAATTCGTGATTCCTATCTATCACAGTATGTATGCACATAAACAAATATTAAATTGCTGGATACTTGTTTGTGATGCATAATATCGGCTTTCTTACACTAACACAAATTGTTTGTTAGTTCGTAATCCAATTGTTGGTATAGCCAAAAATAATATGAAAATAAATACCGAATTTGCGGTAATTGGGAGAGCATTGGTACAAGTTTTGAGAGCGAATTTTTGTGAAAAAAGGGCTAAAAATTAATGCAATTCGCGTGGCGTGAACGTTTAAAATACATGCAAAGACGGCAATTAATGTATTTGCAGCGTGGCGAATATTTCGAAAGGCGTTTTCGACGGGCAATTTCACGGCTGTTGCACACAGAAAACGTTAATGTAGATACGCAAATTCGCGAGTCGAGCAACAAATAAAACGTCTGTTTTATTTTTAATCTATTAACAATCTCCGGCACGCTAATATGATTACCATCTTAGCTCGAATCGAATATGACACATTCCTTGAACCGGATAATTGAATTCATGCCCTGGAAATAATTTGTTTTGTGCCATTAAATTGAATTAAAAAACAGGTAAAAACGTGCCTAATTCGTTGGGCACACAATGCCACGTTTCACCGGTTCGTTGATATTAAATTAAAAAAAAAAACGTTCTCATTATGATAAAAAAAACATCCCGTTTATTTAATATATCTTCAAAGTTGAATCCGTCTTTTCAAACATAAGTATCCTTTGAGCATATTTTCCCTTCGTCTTTTAATTAACTCGGAAAAAAGTACGCCGATCAGATAAATTACTTAAAAATTCAGCAAACCCGAAATAAAACGAATGCCCAATATGTATTTTCGCTGTCCTCGTGATAAACGCCTGATTCATATTAAAGCCCAAGTAAGATAAGAACCCGCGAAAATTATTTCTTAAGCAAAGCTTTTTTCAGCGAATTGTATAGAATTTGAGTTAGTGCACAAATGCGCCTCGAGCAAAGCAAGCATAAAAAGCTTCTAAAATAAACAAAACGAGCCGAAAATTATTTCTTAAGCGAAGCTTTCTTTAACAAATTACAGAATTTGATTTAGATTAGAGTTTGTGCTAAAAATGCGCAAAAATGAAGCTTCTAAAATCGTTAAAATGAGGCAACTTTTTGAGGCGACTTTTTGAGGCAACTTTTTGAGGCAACTTTTCGAAGCAACTTTTCGAGGCAACTTTTTGAGGCAACTTTTAACCACTTAAAATGATTTATGTGGCGCTGAAAAGAGCATGACTAGAAATCATTTTCATCAAGCATCGACCTGATGCCGGTGGGACCGAATTAGCCCTGTATGCTGATGCGCCGGCAGAGCGTGAAGCGCATATGTTTGTTCTCAGGACCAGGATGATGGTTTACACGGCGGTAACGTGTCAAGTAAATATTCCATATACCACCATCAGCGCTGTACCAGATACATTACCCCGACATTGCTCGGTTAGAAGCGGCTTAATAATTCTAATTTTCGCTCTTCAATTAAACATATTTAACCGGAATTTTCCAGTAACTGGAAAATACTTTTCTGTTTGCGTTCTGCGAGGTGGATTGCGATGCAAATAGCCGGAAAAAACTGGCATTTCAATGGAAGAAAATTAATTGAAATAGGTAATTATGCCGATGCGATATTGGGTAAGAGGCCTTTTTGTTCGATATCGAACAATGAGCTCCACTTTTTCGTTGTTTGCCTGGCTCTAATGTAAAATCGAAACCATTAAAATATCGAACTGAAAATGAGGTTGATTGCTTTATTAATTAGTATTTAAAACAACATCTTTGAACTCTGTACTATACAATTTTTAATATCTTATCCTTAGTAATAATGTAGATATTAATTACTTTTTAACTCTTATCGTATTACAGTTCAATCGGAACATATTTTAGTGTTATTTTCCCATAATTAAAGCGCCCGTTAAACTTCCCGAAATTAATTATTACGTAAGTAGAAGAGAAGTTTTAATTATGTAGCTACTCGGAGTTTCTCGCGTACTATTCGATATCGAACAAAGAAAACTCCCTCCGAAATTTTTTGTTGTTTCTTCACCTTCGGCGCTTTTTCAATTTCAATCCACTCGATCTCGGGGAGCAGCGATAAAAACCCGCCAGGTTCTTATCTTACTTAGGCTTAAATATTAATCACGCGTTTATCGGGAGGAGGGCAAAAAAATACATATTGGAGATTCGTTTTATTTCGGGGTTTGCTGAATTTGTAATCTACCTAACGCAAATGCTACAAAAAGCTTCACTTGGGAAATAAGTTTTGGCTCATTTTTATGATTTTAGAAGCTTTATTTTTGCATATTTCGAAGCAATTTTTGCACCAACTCTAATCTAACTCAAATTGTACGGTTTAATAAAGGAAGCTTCATTCATTTGAAATAATTTTTGGCTCATTTTTATGATTTTAGAAGCTTTAATTTTGCATATTTCGAAGCAATTTTTGCACAAACTCTAATCTAATTCAAATTGTACCGTTTAATAAAGGAAGCTTCATTCATTTGAAATAATTTTTGGCTCATTTTAATGATTTTAGAAGCTTTATTTTTGCATATTTCGAAGCAATTTTTGCACCAACTCTAATCTAACTCAAATTGTACGGTTTAATAAAGGAAGCTTCATTCATTTGAAATAATTTTTGGCTCATTTTAATGATTTTAGAAGCTTTATTTTTGCATATTTCGAAGCAATTTTTGCACCAACTCTAATCTAACTCAAATTGTACGGTTTAATAAAGGAAGCTTCATTCATTTGAAATAATTTTTGGCTCGTTTTAATGATTTTAGAAGCTTCATTTTGCATTTTTCGAGCTAATAGCGGCCTTCAAAATTGCTTGAAAAAAAATTGATGAAGGGAAAAAAATAATTATATACCGATATCTGCAATAGTTTCGTTTTTATTAACCTTTCAAAAACCCTAATAGAAATTTTTCGAACCAATTTTTGCACCGTCTCAAATCTGCAATAATTTTCGCCACATTTTAACGATTTTACCCATTATTTACCCAACAAATTCTTACCCAATTTCAACTACAACACTATCGACATACCGAGAAACTCGTATAACAAACCTTCCCGCTGTCAGCCGATAGAGCAATCACATTTACTGCGATATTTTTAAACAAAACATGGATGCGCCTGTCCCGATATTTTTATTTGCAATACCGAGACGGGCTCTAATTTAATAGATTCCCGGAGCGTCTCCTTCCCGCTCCGCGCCGGCTCCAGATAAGTGAATAATAGATCAGGTAGACAAAAGAAAACTAAGTTTGTTTCATAAATATTACGGAAGATGATAGAGGTATTGATTATGTGCTCGGCGTTATTTTGCCATATCATATTCGAAATTCGAGCCGTCGATTTTAACGAGTTGTTGTCTAATAATTGCGCAACTAGATCTTGTGTAAGATGATTATTTTTGTTGTTGAACAACTTATAAATAAAACGCCGTTTAGGGGGAAGTTTCGTGTTGTATATACGGTGAATTTGTTCTAATATATTGTTCGCGAAGACATGTTTTCCTCGAATGGATGGCGCATATGTTCTCTGTCACGACATCTGACCCGAACTTCCCAGTTTCTGAATCTCATCTCGAATTTCTTACATAATGCATGTAGTACGTACGCCTACCAGTCGCATGGTAATTCCCCGCGAAATAAATAGTACCTACGCCATAAATTATTCATGCTCGATCTCCCGGCGAATCGTTTTATTTTCTTTTAGATGTTATTATTTGTTATGTGGTACTAAAAGAGCATCATTAGGAATCGTTTTCATTCAAATATTCGTTCCGTCAAAAATTGTTTCTTAAGTGAAGCTTTAGGGGTACACAAATGTGCTTCGAAATGCGCAAAAATAAAGCTTCTAATATCATTAAAATGACCCAAAAATTATTTCAAATGAATGAAGCTTACTTTATTTAACCGTACAATTTGAGTTAGATTAGAGTTTGTGCAAAAACTGCTTCGAAATATGCAAAAATAAAGCTTCTAAAATCATTAAAACGAGCCAAAAATTATTTCAAATGAATGAAGCTTCCTTTATTAAACCGTACAATTTGAGTTAGATTAGAGTTTGTGCAAAAATTGCTCCGAAATATGCAAAAATAAAGCTTCTAAAATCATTAAAATGAGCCAAAAATTATTTCAAATGAATGAAGCTTCCTTTATTTAACCGTACAATTTGAGTTAGATTAGAGTTTGTGCAAAAATTGCTTCGAAATATGCAAAAATGAAGCTTCTAAAATATTTCTAAAATTTATTAAATTTGCTCTAAATATTACAAAAATGCCAACTCTTGAATCATTAAAACTCTCTAAAGAATGACTTTCCCTAACTTCTATACAGCAAAATAAAGTTACATAAACCTCACAAATAACGGTAAAAAACAGATAAATTATTAACAAACTACCTGTTAGTTATGAAATATAAAATGGTTCAGAACTTGTCATCGAATTCGAAACTTTCGAAAACTTTCGGTCGAATTTCAGCTAGACTCGCCGCCTGCGATTCGGGGGGAACTTTCGATACGCCGGCAACTTTCCCGAATAATAATTATCAATAATTAAAAGTTCGCGCCGGAATCTACTTTCATTGTCGCTAATTAAAAAATTAATGCACACGTTTCCCTGCAACTTCCAACAGGTCGATCTCAAAACTTTCCTAATTATTCCACGACGAATCCCAAAAAAAATCCCCCAAGAGGGCATACCTGTATATACAGGGTGTTAAATAATACCTATTACAAGCTTCTAGGGTAGGTAGTATATGTAAAAATAGACTGAAAAGTTGTAATAAACATCTGCTCTATTTTTACATAATATACAGGGTGCGGCGGAGAAACTTACTTTTTTTTAAATGTTAATAAAAACGAAACTATTGCAGATATCGGTACAATTCTTTTTTCCTCTTATAGATCACTTAATCAATTTGTTTTGGAGCAATTTTGAAATTTGTATCTATCAAATTCCGGACGTCATAGCCTACGCACTAATATTGAGTCGATTTGTGAACACACACCCTGTATATAATTGCAGTCGCTTTAATTCAATACGAAAGCCTTTCATAAATAATGACTTTGGGTACCGATTAGGGTTGTAGTTCGCATGATCTTCGAGCACAAATCATATTTTTCAGGCGACATTCAGAACTATTCGTGCGTCCCCCGTACAGGTGAGTCTGTTTCCAAACTTCCTGAGACTTTATCGCGGTTTAATAGATTAGTGCGAAATACATTTATTATGCAAATGCTTCGCGCCATATAAGGACAGCTTCCTAATTTATTTATTGGAACTGTTAGTAATTTATGAAGCTCGGTAAGTAAACTTTAATCCGTTGTTTTAACATGAAAAAGTTGCGAATAAATCCGAATAATGGAATTGAATATTTTCGCGGTCGTAACGCGAAGTGAAGAATACAGTAAAAATCGTTATCGGCTATACATAGGAGAATAAAACGCCTCGCAAAAGAGGATATTAAAAGCTGGAATAAAAAAATTGATGGGTATAAAAAAGTTGTATTTTGAAGAACATTCGTAAGAGTGCTGCATTAGTGATGGGAAATGGATACGGATTTTTGTTAAATATTAAAACTCATTTTCGCTTGAATTCACCGAACAAAAACATCAAGAGTTTTCTAATAGATAATTTCTTTTTACTAAAAATTGCTCGAATAATGTAGTAGAATTTTTATATAAATCACACAATTTCCCTGCTTTTATATCCTCTCGAACATTAAAAGAAACGACTTTTCATACCGTTTTACTATTACTTCACCGCCGATTGAACTTCGCTGGAATCGACGAGGAAACTAAAACTATTCGCATGTCGGAGGAGTTGTAAATAAAATGCTTCCCGAGCGCAAAGTTCGCGACTTTAATCTCGACAAAAAATTATCATTAGGGAAGTTTTTGCCAGCGGGGTAGTGTGCTGTGGAAATTTCAAAAAACCGAGTTCACTTTGAAATCGTTTTGTTTTGATTAATATCGGCGCGATTTTTCATTTCCGGCGCCTACAATTTTCAAACAAAATACCACTCGAATAAATTGGAACTGGCGCACAAAAAGACTCATCGATATTATTTTCGATGTCCATTCTGGTTTCATTATAACTCAATAAAGTATTTTTACATATTTATAAAATATATTCAATCCACATTCGCGACTTCAAAAACTTCAAATGCATCGTAAAAAAAACCCCTGTAGGTATTCTCGCAATTTCACCCCATCATCTCGCGCTGTAAAAAACCCCTCTATTTTCCCTGCCTGAATTATTGAATCAGGGCGATTTATTCCCCGTTGAATGCGATATCAGAAAAGTCATTAAACAATATGAATTTTGCAGGAATTCTTTTCAATTTCTTGATACGACGAACGCGGAATATTACTTATTCAACGTCGCGACTTAATGAACTGGCAACTGGCGCAAATACGAGTAGAACTCGCCTAAATAATTTACACGAGCTTAAAGTTAATTGAAAACCGAAAAGCTTACCCCACACGAAAACTTTGACACGTATAGGAAGTAAACTAAAAATTTTCTTTTCGATGAAAATTTAATCGGTGTATTACTTACACGAATTGCTTTCGGGAATTGTGTTCGAAAAAAAGCTCTCTTATAATACTAAAAATTCCATTAAGTCTTCATTCCAGCGGGGAATTTATTTACGGCGAAATGAAAGCTTCCTGTATGCAATGTACACAATAAGTAGGTCGATGGACCAATTTTTATAAAGCTCGCTCTCCCCGTTCCTCGCCGAGTTTATTATCTTCCCGGATCCCGGAGAACTCCAGCGGCGACGATTTGTTAACCTTACGGCATATAATACAGAAATGCATTTTTCAAAACTTCCGCCGCGCCGGATTTACGGCGTCCAGAAGAATTTACGGCCCGGAAAATTAACGAAAATTAAGCCATGAAGTTCGATTTCTTTCATATCACACACAAACGCACGGCAAATTGCGAATTCGATGTTTCGCTGCTGGGAGAAATTTATTCCTCGAAGCTGCATCGAATACATAAAGCGCGGGAATTTATTTTATTGCATATAGCAAATTGGTTGATCTCGTTCCTATGCAAATTCGCACCTAGATTTCTTTACGTATCGCCCATATAAAAATAACCACCAGACGTGTTTACCATTCATTTATTCCAAGTCTACTCGCTGAATGATAACTAGCCTATTTAGAAAATTCTTAGGTCTTGCTAACTTTTTAAAAATATCGGCAACACTGTCTATTTGTGACGTAGTAAATGACGTGCATCTAACTTTGCTTTGCATAAACTATATGTATTTATTGGAGGGTTTTGAAATTTTGGTGAATGCGCCCATCAGTGAGCTTTACATTTTTAAAATCTTGGTCTGTGTTCTAAATTATCAGCTCTTGTAAACTTTATAAAAGTTCGGCAACACTGTCTATTTGTGACGTAGTAAATGACGTGCATCTAACTTTGCTTTGCATAAACTATATGTATTTATTGGAGGGTTTTGAAATTTTGGTGGATGCGCCCATCAGTGAGCTTTACATTTTTAAAATTTTGGTCTGTGTTCTAAATTCTCAGCTCTTGTAAACTTTATAAAAAATCGGCAACACTGTCTATTTGTGACGTAGTAAATGACGTGCTTCTAACTTTGCTTTGCATAAACTATATGTATTTATTGGAGGGTTTTGAAATTTTGGTGGATGCGCCCATCAGTAAGCTTTACATTTTTAAAATTTTGGTCTGTGTTCTAAATTCTCAGCTCTTGTAAACTTTATAAAAGTTCGGCAACACTCTCTATTTGTGACGTAGTAAATGACGTGCATCTAACTTTGCTTTGCATAAACTATATGTATTTATTGGAGGGTTTTGAAATTTTGGTGGATGCGCCCATCAGTGAGCTTTACATTTTTAAAATCTTGGTCTGTGTTCTAAATTATCAGCTCTTGTAAACTTTATAAAAGTTCGGCAACACTGTCTATTTGTGACGTAGTAAATGACGTGCATCTAACTTTGCTTTGCATAAACTATATGTATTTATTGGAGGGTTTTGAAATTTTGGTGAATGCGCCCATCAGTGAGCTTTACAATTTTAAAATTTTGGTCTGTGTTCTAAATTCTCAGCTCTTGTAAACTTTATAAAAGTTCGGCAACACTCTCTATTTGTGACGTAGTAAATGACGTGCATCTAACTTTGCTTTGCATAAACTATATGTATTTATTGGAGGGTTTTGAAATTTTGGTGGATGCGCCCATCAGTGAGCTTTACATTTTTAAAATCTTGGTCTGTGTTCTAAATTATCAGCTCTTGTAAACTTTATAAAAGTTCGGCAACACTGTCTATTTGTGACGTAGTAAATGACGTGCATCTAACTTTGCTTTGCATAAACTATATGTATTTATTGGAGGGTTTTGAAATTTTGGTGAATGCGCCCATCAGTGAGCTTTACAATTTTAAAATTTTGGTCTGTGTTCTAAATTCTCAGCTCTTGTAAACTTTATAAAAGTTCGGCAACACTGTCTATTTGTGACGTAGTAAATGACGTGCATCTAACTTTGCTTTGCATAAACTATATGTATTTATTGGAGGGTTTTGAAATTTTGGTGGATGCGCGCCCATCAATGAGTTTTAGATTTTTAAAATTTTGGTCTGTGTTCTAAATTCTCAGCTCTTGTAAACTTTATAAAAGTTCGGCAACACTGTCTATTTGTGACGTAGTAAATGACGTGCATCTAACTTTGCTTTGCATAAACTATATGTATTTATTGGAGGGTTTTGAAATTTTGGTGGATGCGCCCATCAGTGAGCTTTACATTTTTAAAATCTTGGTCTGTGTTCTAAATTATCAGCTCTTGTAAACTTTATAAAAGTTCGGCAACACTGTCTATTTGTGACGTAGTAAATGACGTGCATCTAACTTTGCTTTGCATAAACTATATGTATTTATTGGAGGGTTTTGAAATTTTGGTGAATGCGCCCATCAGTGAGCTTTACAATTTTAAAATTTTGGTCTGTGTTCTAAATTCTCAGCTCTTGTAAACTTTATAAAAGTTCGGCAACACTCTCTATTTGTGACGTAGTAAATGACGTGCATCTAACTTTGCTTTGCATAAACTATATGTATTTATTGGAGGGTTTTGAAATTTTGGTGGATGCGCCCATCAGTGAGCTTTACATTTTTAAAATCTTGGTCTGTGTTCTAAATTATCAGCTCTTGTAAACTTTATAAAAGTTCGGCAACACTGTCTATTTGTGACGTAGTAAATGACGTGCATCTAACTTTGCTTTGCATAAACTATATGTATTTATTGGAGGGTTTTGAAATTTTGGTGAATGCGCCCATCAGTGAGCTTTACAATTTTAAAATTTTGGTCTGTGTTCTAAATTCTCAGCTCTTGTAAACTTTATAAAAGTTCGGCAACACTGTCTATTTGTGACGTAGTAAATGACGTGCATCTAACTTTGCTTTGCATAAACTATATGTATTTATTGGAGGGTTTTGAAATTTTGGTGGATGCGCGCCCATCAATGAGTTTTAGATTTTTAAAATTTTGGTCTGTGTTCTAAATTCTCAGCTCTTGTAAACTTTATAAAAGTTCGGCAACACTGTCTATTTGTGACGTAGTAAATGACGTGCATCTAACTTTGCTTTGCATAAACTATATGTATTTATTGGAGGGTTTCGAAATTTTGGTGGATGCGCCCATGGTGAGCTTTACATTTTTAAAATTTTGGTCTGTGTTCTAAATTATCAGCTCTTGTAAACTTTATAAATATTCGGCAACACTGTCTATTTGTGACGTAATAAATTTATGGTGACGTGAATCTAACTTTGTTTTGCATAAACTATATTGGGATTTTTGAAATCCCCCATCAATGAGCTTTAGATTTTTAAAATTTTGGTGGCTGTTCTAAAATTCTTCGATATTGTATAGTTGACAAACTATCATATATTCCTTGATAAATAAATTGTATACAGTGCCTACTTGAAGTCATATTTATAAAGTTTAGATGAGCGCAAGCTCTTAAGAATTCTTCTAACTGTACCCGTTTTCGTTTTCATCGTTCCCCAGCCGTCTCATCATTCTGGAGAATAAAAAAAGTAATATCATAACATCGTAAATAAATCCATCCAAACGACATCTTTCCTGCTTCTGTTATAATGATCGTAATTTTCGTATAAGAAATGCAGAAACGGCGACTCGTAAAAAGAAAGTACCCTCGTAAAGAAACTTCATTTATATCCATTTTGAAACTCTATTATTTTACGTTAGTCATTACGAGCTCTAATAATATCTAATAGTACAAGAATCATATTATTTCGAACAAATTTATAAAATAAAATCCCCTTGAAGTTAGGCAACACGATTTACACAAACAAGTACATTTTAAATAGCAAACTTGATGTGTGCATGTATAATACATCATTTAGGCAACTAATAAGTTGCGAGTTTTGCGAAAGTTTCCTCCGGGAAAACTATATAAACATAATAGAAAATATTTTGGATTTTTCTCCGGAACGTAAACTTTAAATCAGTTCGTCAAACGGCACAAACAAAGTTTAAGCAAATACTCCGGGGCCGCATGAGATCTTCCCCTATACAATTGCGAGTCGAGGAGTTTTTCCGGGCGAGCAACTTAATGCCTAGTTCATCCGGAAAAAGTCGATTTTTCACTTAATCGGATGTATAAATTCCGGTTAAAGCCCCATGGATAACTGTCTTTAAACACCATCTGACCACTTTAGCTAACATCAATTTATCGGCCGCTTCTCCCGGATAAATTTTAATCAACTATTAGGAATTCATTCGAGCGATAATCCGGTTAGTGTAGTACAAATAGCGCGGCGAAAGGGGTTATTAAAAAGGATTCCCGCCATAAATCTCCCCGAAATGTACTCATTGTCTGCTATAAGTCGCTATAAAGTGATCTACGCTTTCCCTGAAAGATATTTATCAAAACAGACAAAGGCGCGTGATAAAGCTTTTCCAAGTTAGTTCTACATTTCGGCTGGTAAATGGAAAATCCCGGTCGTCAAGACGCCGGCTAGATTATAATAACTAGTCGAACAGCGTAATTAATATTGTAGGTGCGTAATTAGGGAGATGGCGCGAGAAAATCCTCCGGAGGTTAATGATGTTTTCTATTATTAACTCAAATATTGAATCTGCTTGTCAAGTGATTAAGAAGTTTTGGGATACGCCGCCGGGGGAATACCCAGACATCTTTAATATGTACAATCTATTGCGAGTTATTTAAAAGCTTCTAACTTATAATACAATCGTGAAAAGTACCTACTAAAAGCGTCAAAAGTTGTTATTAGATGAAACTTTGATTAACTTTTGCGAAACTTTACTCGATAAGAATTTAATTTCCACTATGTAGGGTGTCTTATACGATGAGTTAAGACTATCTTTATATTGGAAACTAATTACACGATTTTAATATTGGTACGCATTTTTAAATTCTACTCGATGAGCAGATTCCAAAAATGTGTCATACTTGGTATTTTGGTCTCATAATAAAGGCAATACAGCCACACAAAAATCGCCTAAATCCGAAATTTTTTGAAAATTTGACAGTTACTTCGTTATTTTAAATGGGACAACCTGTATATTTTTGCATTTTTAGATTCTACTCGATGAGCTGATTACAAAAAGGTATCATACTTGGTATTTTGGTCTCATAATAAAGGCTATACAGCCACTCAAAAATCAAAAATCGAATAAATCCGAAACTTTTTGAAAATTTGACAGTTACTTCGTTATTTTAAATGGGACAACCTGCACATTTTTGGATTTTTAGATTCTACTCGATGAGCTGATTACAAAAAGGTGTCATACTTGGTATTTTGGTCTCATAATAAAGGCTATACAGCCACTCAAAAATCAAAAATAGCCTAAATTCAACATTTTTTTGAAAAATTGGCAGTTATATCGTTATTTTAAATGGGACAACCTGTATATTTTTGCATTTTTAGATTCTACTCGATGAGCAGATTCCAAAAATGTATCATACTTGGTATTTTGGTCTCATAATAAAGGCTATACAGCCACTCAAAAATCAAAAATCGCCTAAATCCGAAATTTTTTGAAAATTTGACAGTTACTTCGTTATTTTAAATGGAACAACCTGTATATTTTTGGATTTTTAGATTCTACTCGATAAGCAGATTCCAAAAATGTGTCATACTTGGTAGTTTGGTCTCATAATAAAGGCTATACAGCCACTTAAAAAGCAAAAATCGAATAAATCCGAATTTTTTTGAAAATTTGACATTTACTTCATTATTTTAAATGGGACAACCTGTATATTTTTGCATTTTTAGATTCTACTCGATGAGCTGATTCCAAAAATGTATCATACTTGGTATTTTGGTCTCATAATAAAGCCTATACAGCCACTCAAAAATCACAAAATTTTGAATTTAGCAGGCGGCTCTGAAATCCAAACAGTTGAAAATCGAGAAAATCGGCTATCCCAATCCTTCAAGTACTCTCTAATGACATTATATAAAATGTGTACAGGGTGATTTCTGAGCAGTATTCTAGCTGATTTCAATGGGTTAATTTTATTATCAATAAACTTTAGGTGTTGCAATTGACGAAAAAATTTTTATCCAATCGCTAAACAATAAACTACAAATAGGGCAAAAGCAGCTAAGGGTAACCGGATAATGGGGCTTCACCCCATCCGTAAGAACAAGCGAATTGTTCCCCAGCGAGGCGCTGTACGCGATTAATTGAGTAATTGAATGATTGAAGCCTGAATACATGAATAAGTTCAATAAACAGTCTCTCTAGGAGTATCTTCCCTGATTGTTTGTGACGTGAATATCCGTCGGGATTGAATAATAATTGTAAATGTAAGGGGATGGGGGTGATTATTGATTGTCATCGCTACATCTGTCACAGTTTGGGCCGGAATATGGCCCCATAAATTGCATCAAACGCTAGAAATTTAATTGTATTTTTTACACGCTAATAAATTCGTATTGCAGCTAGCATTAACTCATTTACAACGAGTTGTAAACTGCAAAAATCCAACAACATATAATTAAAATCTCGGTGGTTTTTGAAGCGAACGATAAACTCCGCTTTAATATGCATGCGACACATATTTAAGCAATAAATTCCTGTTATCTTCATATTTACATTTCTCTGCGCAGTCGAATGAAGTCATTTTGAAAAATTTATCATCGCCAATTAATTGCAATTACGCGAACTTTAGACGTGCTGTTGGAATTTTTACGAGCGCCATAAAATAGAAAACGGTCACCTGGCGATTGAATTAATCGATTAAATTCGATTGAATGGTAATTGACTTGTAAAGGTTACGACAAAAAAGATTGTTTCGACGGTCTAATGCAATTAACAATGGGTAAATCGATTTCCACTTTGCTGTTAGCTGGTGAAATATTGACGAGTGCACCCCCTGAGGGAGCCGACTATCAAAGAGAGCCAATTTATGGCCAAGTGACGCACCGGATTTAATTCTATTACACGCCGAATTGAATATGTACACGAGAGAATTTGAGAAATTTGATGAAAACGCACTTTTCTCGAAAAATTAGATTTGTTATATACAGGGTGTTTCTTTGCGAAATTGCAGTATTTTAACTCCTTATGGAGGATCATAAAAAATCCATAATAGTGCGAGTTGGTTTTGTATAGCCCATAACTTTTGAATCACTCGGTATATTTTTTTGATATTCGGCATGAGTAATCTACATATTTAGCACAATTTATCGATCCATTAAAAATTATTAAATCCTGCTCGTAAATATTTAAATATATAGTAAAAAACAACTTTTTTTTCCTTATCAGTCCAGATATTTTTATGAAATTTTGTACACATAAAATTTGTACTCTAACACCCTGTATACGTGTTAAGAATTTCCGAAATAACATGTGCTGTAAATTACTGTGCACAAATATTAATGCAGTTTAATTAATAATTATCAGTCTTGTTTTAATTTAACGAATCGTTGGGCAATTTGGTTCGTGTATGTTTCGCCATTTTTCGTGGGGATCCTGAAATATTGATCATTTAATTAGTTGGAGGGATTTCTAATTAAATATCGAAGCCGCACGAATATAGAATTATTATTATTTTCAATTCATGTAGCACTCGGAAATTATTATATTATACAGGAATCCATAATTTATTTGCAAAAATCTCTATGTAACTAATTCTATTGGCAGGTACCCACAGATATACAGAGATTTTGTTGAAATTTTCAAAGAATCACCCACTAAAATAAATACATTGCATTAATTAACACCCTGTATATGTATTTTACATTAATTAGATACTTTGCCCTAATAATCAATCGAAATATGTATTAATTTTAGTCGAACCGCATTATTACAAAACAAACCAGTTTTTTATTTAATAAACAAATTGATGTTCACTAATTATGATTTAATGTAAATTACTAATATTACGACCTTGTTTAATATAATATTCTAACCTAATTAATTAACTTTAATTAGACACTTCCGACTACGCATTGATTTTTGTAATAAAGATATTTCATATTTGTAAAGTTCATGATAGTAGTGCAAGATGTTTGTGCTTGAAAAAAATGTATAACATCCAGGCATACGCGAAGGGAATTTATAATGCGAGCCTGCTCCAGATATTCCAGATCTGTGTAGGTGGGTGATTCGATTGTGCCATGCATCATTAGGCTTTTTGTGCCGTACAATAGGCATTGAAGATACACTTTTTGAGATAAATTCGGATTTATTTCGTTGTAGGATTATGCGAAATATATGCGAGAATCCAGCCTCTTGACTGCAACTCCACGTTCTATTTAAATAAATATATGGAAAGTTGAATTAAATTTATGGCAATGAATAATTTATTATAATAGAAAGTTTGGTGTAACGAGTGCAGTTTGTTGCAACATAATAAATTAGGTAATTTAATTAAAAGGAATTGAAATTTTAATCGTTTCGCTAGAATTATTATTAAACGCGGTAATTATAGTACAAGCTGAAATGTTATTAGGTACTCTAGTTAGCGAAAACTTTATTATGCAACGGATTTCTGGTAGAAAAGCGTAAATTATAAAACAAATATTAAAATTATAATGAGCCGAGCAGATTGAAATCCCATTTAAAATTAATAACGCACTTTCTTTGATGTCCCGAAAATAGAAGAATGATTGTTTTTTACAATACAAGCTCGCCGGGAACACCTTCTGCGAGAAACCTTGAAAATTTTAATTATCATAGAGAGAGCTCCCGACTAGCAGGAAATTAATTTCGCACGAATCTCAAGTAACTTTACCCCGACGATTTTCCGAATGCTAAAAGGAACGAACTTTCTCGGGACAAAAATGCGGCACATATTTTCCTCTCGTTTTGTCATTTTACTTAAAGGTTATTTGGCAGCAAAAAAATATCATTGGTTGCCGGCGATTAAAAAGTTTCCAGTTGCAGCGCACGAGCGACTCAATAGTTGCTCGTCCAGTAACTGCGTTATTTTATATGGCTCACCCTGTATATTTTTAGAATCTACTCGATGAGCTGATTTCAAAGAGGGGTCACACTTGGTATCTTGGTCTCATAATAAAGGCTGTACAGCCACTCAAAAAAATCGCAAGATTTTGAAATGGCTGTATACTCTTTATTATAAGACCAAGATATCAAAAGTATGACCCATTTTTAGAATCTACTCGATGAGCTGATTACAAAGAGGGGTCACACTTGTTATCTTGGTCTCATAATAAAGGCTGTACAGCCACTCAAAAAAATCGCAAGATTTTGAAATGGCTGTATACTCTTTAGTATAAGACCAAAATATCAAAAGTATGACCCATTTTTAGAATCTACTCGATGAGCTGATTACAAAGAGGGGTCACACTTGGTATCTTGGTCTCATAATAAAGGCCGTACAGCCACTCAAAAAAATCGCAAGATTTTGAAATGGATGTATACTCTTTAGTATAAGACCAAAATATCAAAAGTATGACCCATTTTTAGAATCTACTCGATGAGCTGATTTCAAAGAGGGGTCACACTTGGTATCTTGGTCTCATAATAAAGGCTGTACAGCCACTCAAAAAAATCGCAAGATTTTGAAATGGCTGTATACTCTTTAGTATAAGACCAAAATATCAAAAGTATGACCCATTTTTAGAATCTACTCGATGAGCTGATTACAAAGAGGGGTCACACTTGGTATCTTGGTATCATAATAAAGGCTGTACAGCCATTCAAAAAAATCGCAAGATTTTGAAATGGATGTATACTCTTTAGTATAAGACCAAAATATCAAAAGTATGACCCATTTTTAGAATCTACTCGATGAGCTGATTACAAAGAGGGGTCACACTTGTTATCTTGGTCTCATAATAAAGGCCGTACAGCCACTCAAAAAAATCGCAAGATTTTGAAATGGATGTATACTCTTTAGTATAAGACCAAAATATCAAAAGTATGACCCATTTTTAGAATCTACTCGATGAGCTGATTACAAAGAGGGGTCACACTTGGTATCTTGGTCTCATAATAAAGGCTGTACAGCCACTCAAAAAAATCGCAAGATTTTGAAATGGCTGTATACTCTTTAGTATAAGACCAAAATATCAAAAGTATGACCCATTTTTAGAATCTACTCGATGAGCTGATTACAAAGAGGGGTCACACTTGGTATCTTGGTCTCATAATAAAGGCCGTACAGCCACTCAAAAAAATCGCAAGATTTTGAAATGGATGTATACTCTTTAGTATAAGACCAAAATATCAAAAGTATGACCCATTTTTAGAATCTACTCGATGAGCTGATTACAAAGAGGGGTCACACTTGTTATCTTGGTCTCATAATAAAGGCCGTACAGCCACTCAAAAAAATCGCAAGATTTTGAAATGGATGTATACTCTTTAGTATAAGACCAAAATATCAAAAGTATGACCCATTTTTAGAATCTACTCGATGAGCTGATTTCAAAGAGGGGTCACACTTGGTATCTTGGTCTCATAATAAAGGCTGTACAGCCACTCAAAAAAATCGCAAGATTTTGAAATGGCTGTATACTCTTTAGTATAAGACCAAAATATCAAAAGTATGACCCATTTTTAGAATCTACTCGATGAGCTGATTTCAAAGAGGGGTCACACTTGGTATCTTGGTATCATAATAAAGGCTGTACAGCCATTCAAAAAAATCGCAAGATTTTGAAATGGATGTATACTCTTTAGTATAAGACCAAAATATCAAAAGTATGACCCATTTTTAGAATCTACTCGATGAGCTGATTTCAAAGAGGGGTCACACTTGGTATCTTGGTCTCATAATAAAGGCTGTACAGCCACTCAAAAAAATCGCAAGATTTTGAAATGGCTGTATACTCTTTAGTATAAGACCAAAATATCAAAAGTATGACCCATTTTTAGAATCTACTCGATGAGCTGATTACAAAGAGGGGTCACACTTGGTATCTTGGTCTCATAATAAAGGCTGTACAGCCACTCAAAAAAATCGCAAGATTTTGAAATGGCTGTATACTCTTTAGTATAAGACCAAAATATCAAAAGTATGACCCATTTTTAGAATCTACTCGATGAGCTGATTTCAAAGAGGGGTCACACTTGGTATCTTGGTATCATAATAAAGGCTGTACAGCCATTCAAAAAAATCGCAAGATTTTGAAATGGCTGTATACTCTTTATTATAAGACCAAGATATCAAAAGTATGACCCATTTTTAGAATCTACTCGATGAGCTGATTTCAAAGAGGGGTCACACTTGGTATCTTGGTCTCATAATAAAGGCTGTACAGCCACTCAAAAAAATCGCAAGATTTTGAAGTGTATTGAATGGCTGTATACTCTTTATTATAAGACCCAGATATCAAGTATGACCCGTTTTTAGAATCTACTCGATGAGCTGATTACAAAGAGGGGTCACACTTGGTATCTTGGTCTCATCATAAAGGCTGTACAGCCACTCAAAAAAATCGCAAGATTTTGAAATGGCTGTATACTCTTTAGTATAAGACCAAGATATCAAAAGTATGACCCATTTTTAGAATCTACTCGATGAGCTGATTTCAAAGAGGGGTCACACTTGTTATCTTGGTCTCATAATAAAGGCTGTACAGCCACTCAAAAAAATCGCAAGATTTTGAAATGGCTGTATACTCTTTAGTATAAGACCAAAATATCAAAAGTATGACCCATTTTTAGAATCTACTCGATGAGCTGATTACAAAGAGGGGTCACACTTGGTATCTTGGTCTCATAATAAAGGCTGTACAGCCACTCAAAAAAATCGCAAGATTTTGAAATGGCTGTATACTCTTTAGTATAAGACCAAAATATCAAAAGTATGACCCATTTTTAGAATCTACTCGATGAGCTGATTACAAAGAGGGGTCACACTTGGTATCTTGGTCTCATAATAAAGGCTGTACAGCCACTCAAAAAAATCGCAAGATTTTGAAATGGCTGTATACTCTTTAGTATAAGACCAAAATATCAAAAGTATGACCCATTTTTAGAATCTACTCGATGAGCTGATTTCAAAGAGGGGTCACACTTGGTATCTTGGTCTCATAATAAAGGCTACACAGCCACTTAAAAATCACTTTGAGTTAATACAGAATCCAATAATTTCGGGACTATCGTCAACTACTGTTATTCCTTATTGTTATTCTTCGAAGGTCCTCCGACAAATCAAGGCATCTTAAAATCCTCGCCCGGCGAAATTATTGGACAATTTAATCCGGGCTGCGGTATTAGCATTTCGGGCGCATCCGCCGAATTTATACCGCAATCAACTTACGGGAAACAATAGAAATAGAGCGGCGCGTCTGGTGGCAGGTCCGCGAGGAAAAAGCGATATTTATGTCCCGGATCAAAACCGCTTTTTGAAAAATTCCTCATAGAATTCCGGGCGCCCCGGCCTCCTTTATTAACCCGCCACCGACCGATATAAAATATACCGGGTGATTTATGCGCCCAACGTGCGCCAAAAATTAGCTCTATACAGGGTGATTGTACAAATAATTCGATGGAAAATCGCATCAGCATTTTTCAACGAATAGTTTTTCCAGCGAGGCGGTGCATACTCGGTGGAAAATCGATGGAGGAAATTGAAATGTACATAAAGGGTTTGTTAGCGAAGAGGATCTATCTGTTATAGATCTTTTCTAGTAGGGAAAATAAATTTCTTGATGTGAACAATTTTCATTTCGAATGCTTAGCGAAACAAAAGGACTTTGAGACGGTTTCCTTCGTCTATTTCTGAAGCCGTTTAATTTCTGGTTGAACTAGCGGAAAGTTCGTTTCATTACTTTGTTTTTTATAGTCTCGCGAGCGCCCGGAAAAATGCCCCTTCTCGCGGAGTTAATTGCGGGGTTTTTTCGCATTAGAATGTGTCCGGAGCAGATTCGAACTCGATTAGGTAGCTCGAAAGATACTCTTACGAGCCGCAACGGGAAATTAACGAGCCGACGGATTCAAACAAGTTTCTCCCGCGACTTCACAAAGGACTTCCCGGAAAATTGATAAAGTTTTTTTTGTTATCGAAATTTCTTCGCGGCGTTCGGGAGAGGGATTGGACGCGCCTTTTGCTCGCTATGTAGCACAAAAGGCGCTACGGAAGCTACGCGAGTGAATATTCGCAAACGGAATTAAATCCCGAATTGTTTACATTTTTATCCTTGCTGTTTGTCGAGCGTATAAAAACGCTTTAATGGTTTACGAGCTCATTTTCTTTAATTTATCGCTACTATTAATATTCAAATTTACCGCCGTTTTTACTATATCTGACGTTATCGTGCTAATGGCGCGTTGGCGAATATTTTAAAATAATTATGCTAAATAATGGAGAAGACCACGACTTTTTTTTAATTTTTTTTTTCAAAACCGTGTGTTCTAAGAAGGCGCGTAATGAAATTTTTATTTTTTTCTGTGGCCAAATAAGGCCGCAATTAATTTTTAAAGTTTGAAAAACGTCACACAATCGTCATACACTCTGCTCCAATCAAAGCGAGAGTTGCAAAGAGAAGTCACATTTAGCAAGTTTGCCACGTTTCCTATTACTCTTCTTTACTCCGCAAAATGTGCGTTTTTTGTATATTTATTGCAATAAACATTTTCTGATTTATCCATTTCTTCCATTACCTAATGGATAATTCGATATATTAATATAGAAATAGCAGCTTCATCTGTATAAATTGTAACCGATTTTCGTGTTAAAAACACAAATAATGGTCCTGAAAATTTATTTGGCAACATACTTGTCAACTTCAATATTATCAGTAAAGTGTTTTGTGCCGAACTGCAATTCGTGTAATTTGTTTTGTGCTTTTTTCAGAAAAATCTGACAAATGACAGTTTCATTTTTGTTCGTTTGTGTATTCTTTGTTACTGCGTTCGAAAATTCATACTATTTACTTATACAACAAAACGTGAGTGGTTTATGATTGGTGGATAAGGTATGAGTCAAAATCCGAAATTTTTAAATTTCAAAGGGCTATAACTTTTTATTTATAACACATTTTGAGCAACTGAAAACGGTTTTGAGCTCTAATAAATCATTTCTAATCGTATCTTTTGCCGAAATTCGCGTATCTCACATCGTGGTCTTCTCCATTCAGATTATTTCTAAGTGATAGATTTTTTCATATAGAGGACTTTTCATTTTGCAGAGGGCAGTAATTTTAACCCTATAACCTTATACAGAGTGATCAATATGTATCGTATAAATCTCTTAGTTTTTGAGCTACAGGGCGTTACATCTTTAGGATTTTTTATCATTATTTTCTTCATCTAGATATCTATTTAACTCGAGTTGTTTTCTATATGGAGAAATTTCCCGCTCGTCGCATTTTCGCATGGGCCGCGAAACTCGTCCCCAGAATAGCAAATTGGGACATTTTTTTCTGTTCCTCGAGAAACACGTATAAACAGGCGCCCTCATCACCGCTCTTCCGCGTACGTTAAACTAAGCATGAATATTCTTTTATGCCGCCGAATTTGAGTTGATTCCCGTCCCCGGCCGGGCCGCCCCCTCGCAATTCCTCGCAATCGATTTATCTTTCGACGCCTCGCGCTTTGAATAGAACAAATACATTTCGAACTCTTAATTGAATGGAATCCTTTGAGGATAAACAGCCATCCGGAATCTGTGATATGGAGTGCACTATTTTCGGAGCGGTGTAATGTCGAATCCGGGCTAATGCCCCGCTGCACATGCACTAGTTATTCAAACTTCTGAGTCGTCTGCTGAATGCATTTAATTAATGTAGTTTCCTAAAATGTTTACCGACATATTCGTTTTTATTTATACGGGAGGGAGGTACTTTGCATTTTTTTTTGTTACTAAATTCCAAACTTTTGTGTTTGTGTATTGGACATGCATGTCGAATTTTCATGCTCAATTATGCAGCGTTGTTTCAGCGATTTTTGATTTTTGAGTGGCTGTACAGCCTTTATTATGAGACCAACATACCAAGTGTGACTCCTCTTTGTAATCAGCTCATCGAGTAGAATCTAAAAATGCAATAATATACAGTTTGTCCCATTTAAAATAACGAAGTAACAGTCAAATTTTTAAAAAATTTCGGATTTATTCGATTTTTGATTTTTGAGTGGCTGTATAGCCTTTATTATGAGACCAAAATACCAAGTATGACACCTTTTTGGAATCAGCTCATCGAGTAGAATCTAAAAATGCAAAAATATACAGGTTGTCCCATTTAAAATAACGAAGTAACTGTCAAATTTTCAAAAAGTTTCGGATTTATTCGATTTTTGATTTTTGAGTGGCTGTATAGCCTTTATTATGAGACCAATATATCAAGTGTGACCCCTCTTTATAATCAGCTCATCGAGTAGATTCTAAAAATGCAAAAATATACAGGTTGTCCCATTTAAAATAATGAAGTAACTGTCAAATTTTCAAAAAGTTTCGGATTTAGGCGATTTTTGATTTTTGAGTGGCTGTACAGCCTTTATTATGAGACCAATATATCAAGTGTGACCCCTCATTATAATCAGCTCATCGAGTAGATTCTAAAAATGCAAAAATATACAGGTTGTCCCATTTAAAATAATGAAGTAACTGTCAAATTTTCAAAAAGTTTCGGATTTAGGCGATTTTTCATTTTTGAGTGGCTGTACATCCTTTATTATGAGACCAATATATCAAGTGTGACCCCTCATTATAATCAGCTCATCGAGTAGATTCTAAAAATGCAAAAATACACAGTGTGTCCCATTTAAAATAACGAAGTAAATGTCAATTTTTCAATGTTGAATTTAGGCTATTTTTGATTTTTGAGTGGCTGTACAGCCTTTATTATGAGACCAATATATCAAGTGTGACCCCTCTTTATAATCAGCTCATCGAGTAGATTCTAAAAATGCAAAAATATACAGGTTGTCCCATTTAAAATAATGAAGTAACTGTCAAATTTTCAAAAAGTTTCGGATTTAGGCGATTTTTCATTTTTGAGTGGCTGTACAGCCTTTATTATGAGACCAATATATCAAGTGTGACCCCTCTTTGTAATCAGCTCATCGAGTAGATTCTAAAAATGCAAAAATATACAGGTTGTCCCATTTAAAATAATGAAGTAACTGTCAAAATTTCAAAAAGTTTCGGATTTATTCGATTTTTGATTTTTGAGTGGCTGTACAGCCTTTATTATGAGACCAACATATCAAGTGTGACCCCTCTTTATAATCAGCTCATCGAGTAGATTCTAAAAATGCAAAAATATACAGTTTGTCCCATTTAAAATAATGAAGTAACTGTCAAATTTTCAAAAAGTTTCGGATTTAGGCAATTTTTGATTTTTGAGTGGCTGTACAGCCTTTATTATGAGACCAAGATACCAAGTGTGACCCCTCTTTGTAATCAGCTCATCGAGTAGAATCTAAGAATGCACAAATATACAGTGTGTCCCATTAAAAATAACGAAGTAACGATCAACTTATGTGTGCTGATTTAATTAATGTAGTTTCCTAAAATTTTTACCGATGTATTCATTTTTACGGGGGGTAGGTTTACATTTTTTTTTTATTTCTAAATTCGAAACTTTGGTGTTTGTGTATGATACATGCATGTCGAATTTTCACGCTCGATAATGCAACGTTGCGGAAAAATATTTGTTTTTCGCGCTATAAACAAACAAAATCGTGTCGGCGTGGAACAGGAACTAGACAAACGTAAAGGAAAATATTATAGAGCAATTAAAAAAAAATGAAATTTACGAGCATCGTAGCGCAACAAGGCCAAAAATCCTGCCACTGTGCCGTGTATAATCGATACAAAATTGTAATTTATTGGAAAATTATACAGCACGTTAATAGATTGAAAATTTGTAATATTAGTATAATTTATTTACGTTTTTTTTTCTCGATAAATGGAAAGAATATTCGAGTATTAGGTAGGTACTAAAAATAGAACCGATTCTAAATAGTAAACAATTAATTGCCTAATTAAATGAATATTTAACTCAATAATCCTCTAAAGCCCTATAGTGGTTTTCCGACTTTATTAGCAGCTTTTCACAAGGGCCTTTTCGCCGGGAAATATTCGATTTTCTCGCAACCGGAATTCGAAAATCCACGACACACGTCGACCTTCGAAAATCACAAAATTATGCGAAACGAGCGGGGAGATGACCGTTTTTTGCTCGAAATCATATTCGAAAATTTCGATATAAAAGAGCGGCATCTCCGGCGTTTAATTAGAATTTGATCCAGATCAGTATCAAAAAGTCAATCTTCAAACATGTACAAATTGGTAAGTCGAAACTCTCCCTTTCAAATTATATTTTTGATAATTCGCAATTTTTTTTCGCTTATATTTTCATTATTCAGCTCGATTAAAAAAGTAGCAATTTTTTTCCTAATATAAAATTAACAAGTAATTTTTATTTTGATATATTTTTTGTACATTTTGTGGAAATATTTGAACCTTCTTTTACCAGTACCTACCCACTCTATTTTTTTACCCATTTATTTATTTATTTATTTATAAACAAAATTTTGTAGTTCGTATTCGCCGCCATCCTGGCCTTCGCCGCCGCCGCTCCCCAGCCGCAGCCGGCCCCGGCCGCCGCCCCCGCCCCGGCGCCCAAGGCCCTGCCCCAGCCCCAACCTCAATACCTGTACTATGGAGTACCCTCCGTAGGAGTACCGTTAACCTACAGCAGTGTCCCTAACTACGTGGTCGGTTATCCCAGCGTGGCCGGTTACTACATCTAGGTTATCGTTGATGGTCGAGGAAAATCGAGTTAAGGAAATGTTTAGTTTGTAGGAGTATATGTGAAAAATAAAAAAATATATATTTTTAGTTGACAGTTGGTTGTTTTGAATTAATGAAACTGTTTCGCTTTTCCATCCATTTGCTTCGTCACGCCGGGGAAGTTTTTCTTTGATAGAGGATAAAGTTTTTTTCGGTGACGTTTTACTCGCTATATTTTCCGGGATATAGTTTTCCTGACGTTTTAATTGATTGATGGGGCGCCCGCTAGATTTATTTACCTACACTTAAGTCTGTAAATAACCGTTGAATTGTGTGACAAATGCGATACAAACAAGATCGTAAAGAAATAACTAGACAATATAAATTTTATGTCATATCCCTATAGGCTGAATAGCCTTAAAAGCTGAGGCCTCAATCAGAAGAAGATTTTTACACGGATGTTTTGATAAAAATTGGTCATCTTGTTTGCATAATAAAATTCCAAAGGTCGAAATGTAAATGCAATTTTGCATAATTTCGTAATTTATCTACATTTAGTGGTAAATAAACAGAAAACAAATACCGGACTAATTTCTAGAAATGACATCATTAAGATACAAGATTATAAAAATTATTTAATAATAAAAATTCGAGAGGAAAATTTCAATAATTTCGGACGCGAAGTGAAAAAGGTAGCAGGAATCGAATTTTTTATTTGCTCGCAGGAAGAATCGGCATTGTCTGGCGACATCAAAGCAAAAATGAGTAATTAGGATGTTGTGACGCGTTTTTTTCCCAACGGGAATTAATGGAAATTGTGTTTTCCGCGCTCTTTCCCCTGTTTATTTCCTTTTATCGGTTATCCATGGCACTCGACGATCGATCGATTAAATGTTTTAAGAACTGAAAACAATTCCTTTCTCTCTGCCGTTAGATTGCCAATTATTTTACCTTTCAATCTAATCTGCCTCGCGGAGAAGATTTCCTCGAATCGTTCGGTAAATATACAAGTTCCAATTTTCCTCGGAATTTAATAACCTGTTCGCAATTTAACGGATAGGCTAATTAAAAGCATGAATTTTTACACGTTTCGGCTGATTTATAGGCTTTTGTACGGCGCCGGTTCTTTACATATTGGATATTATTATCTCTTATCTGACAAGTAATATTTTATAGTAATTTATAATACGAAAAGGGTGGCGCCTCACAATGTTATCCCGGAGCTATATCATATAACACGCTTCCCGTAATTCTAATGTGGAATATACAAATTTGTAATTGCAAAAAAACACGTTTAAGGCAAATAAAATATTCGGAATTCCATTTCAAAATAAATATTAGCATGTTATTAAGGAACACCCTGTATTTTTTTCAAAACCGTGTGTTCTAAGAAGGCGTGTAATGAAATTTTTATTTTTTTCTGTGGCCAAATAAGGCCGCAATTAATTTTTGAAGTTTGAAAAACGTCACATAATCGTCATACACTCTGCTCCAATCAAAGCGAGAGTTGCAAAGAGAAGTCACATTTAGCAAGTTTGCCACGTTTCCTATTACTCTTTTTTACTCCGCAAAATGTGCGTTTTTTGTATATTTATTGCAATAAACATTTTCTGATTTATCCATTTCTTCCATTACCTAATGGATAATTCGATATATTAATATGGAAATAACATCTTCATCTGTATAAATTGTAACCGATTTTCGTGTTAAAAACACAAATAATGGCCCTGAAAAATTTATTTGTCAACATTCTTGTCAACTTCAATATTATCAGTAAAGTGTTTTGTGCCCATCTGCAATTCGTGTAATTTGTTTTGTGCAATTTTCAGAAAAATCTGACAAATGACAGTTTGATTTTTGTTCGTTTGTCTATTCTTTGTTACTGCGTTCGAAAATTCATACTATTTACTTATACAACAAGACGTGAGTGGTTTATGATTGGTTGATAAGGTATGAGTCAAAACCCGAAATTTTTAAATTTCAAAGGGCTATATCTTTTTAATTATAACACATTTTGAGCAACTGAAATCGGTTTTGAGCTCTAATAAATCATTTCTAATCGTATCTTTTGCCGAAATCCGCGTATCTCACATCGTGGTCTTCTCCATTTTGAAATTACAGCCACCATGTTTAATCCGAAGGAACTTTAAAATTCCATTGTACATGACTCACCCTGTATATGTTATAGCTGGAAAAAAAGGGAAAAAAGACAACGTAATTTAGATAGTATGCGAAATAAGCATGGCGGGAGAATTATCATTCTTTTGTGGACCGAAAGCGGGCGATAAAACGGTAAGATTTCCTCGGCCTGTAATGAACCATTCACTGTACTCCTAGGTTAATTCGACTGCTAACAAAGAACCTTAAATTCCATTAGTCGCGCCCTAATAAATTCCTCCAGGATACGATAACCCGGAGAATCACTTAAGGCAAAAATTCGATTAGAAACTTATCACTAATTAAAACTAGAAAACTCCGCGCCCGGATGATAATTGGTTCAACACCTCTCCAAGAAAACGGTCTTTAAAAAAAACACGAAAAAAAAGGTAGAGAGAATTCTATCATATTTCTGTTATAATTTAAGGTAAATTTGATTTTTTGTACCGAAAATAAAAACAGCATTTTCCTTATTCCAAATTCACCTCCGCTGTGTGGTTCGATAAACTGTTTAATAACAGTCATTTCCTCGGGTTTCGAGCTTTCGGTCGCCCGCAGAATAAAAATACCCTCCATTATGCATCGGCGACCGGTGCTTTCGGAAGACGGAAGGGTACGATTGTATAAAATTTTAATGCCCCGCGGACGTCAGCTTTGTGTATGAAAGGCCATTAAATTATTAAACCGCCTAACCACCAGCTATCACGGCATAATCAGTCCGGGCCCGGTCAATTCGACCTATTGAAAGATTCCTACAAAGGGAAATGAAATCGTTCATATTTAATGCAAACGCACCCACTACACACAAGATCCTTACCGCTGATGGTGTTTTTCCACTAATGGAAGTAGCTAAAATAATCAGCAATGTATGATTAGAGTTTTGGCTGGATTGCAGTAGAGGTAGAGGCCTTAGGATGACGTTCTAGGGGAATTTACAAGCACAAAAACATTCTTCGGCGATGTGATGGTGTAAATTATCCCCCAACCCTTAAACACCCCCAAAAAATAGCGATTAATAGTGTGTAATTAGTGTTGCCTATACGTAAGGTAAGGTTATTACACGCTGTAAATCGGTGTATACAGGATGTGATGATTTGTTACAAATTCCCATAAAACCGTTTCGCCCTTAAACCGCACGAATTCGAACAGCCCGAAGATCCGAAATTAGGCAGTTAAATTATTACAACCAGGCGAAACATTAAACATTTTATTCGTCCGCTCCAGAAGAGGTACGATTGGGTGGAAACGTCGGCCTGACCCTCCACATATCGGGCCGCTTTTCTTCGGCGCCGGGGGCGGTAAAATCCGAAAATTCGCTCCGCGGGCGGCGGCCAAGGGTGCGATTTTATCGTCGCCGAAATATTCGAGTTTATGGTAATACGCGAGTGGAAATGCGCCACCTACGGGGCCGGATTACGGCCCGTCTAATTGTCAATTTCATTAAATTAATGCAGCAGACTTGCTCTCGATATAATCCGCTCTCGCTGTAACAGATCCCGCCAGTGATTGCTAGAAAGTGAAATTTGATACCGAGCTGTAATTAAAATGCCATTACCCCGACTGGAATATTACCAGGTGAATTGAAATGAGGTTAGTATGTGGGTGCGAATTTATGCCGCTTTCGTGTAATTGAATAAAAATAATTTGCTGGATTTAAATGATTGGGACGCCCTGTATAAGTGTATATTGATGTTTTCATTATGACGCAAACTTATGGCCACTGTAAAAGGATATCCTTTGGAAATAATGAATTTTTAAACAAAACCGGGCGGGTTTAAAGGCTCGTTAAAACGACAACCCTTCTCAAAGGGCTCAACGTTCGATGGAATTCATTTTTATTATCGAATCGGAAACGAATATTTTACAACGCGAAATATCGAATAAAATTAAAATATATCCATATACTTTTAATTAAAACTTGATCACATTTCCTAGTTATATACAGCCAGCTGATTTAATTAATGGCAAAAAACTGTTTGCAAAATTGAAATAATTGCCACACTATATATAGTATATACAAAGAAATTCGATACCATTGGAATTTCCTCTACCAAAGTTCGCCGCAAAATTCACACGCAGTTATCCAACGAAAATAATAATCAAATTTATTATGCAAACGAATTAACGTGCCCCGGCCGTTTTATTTTACTTCGACGCGTATCGAATTCGCCGGAGTTTCCGAACTTCGCGCTCCGGGCCCCGTCCGCCGGACTCTAATTTCAGTTTTTGTTCCAGCCCGCCACGCCGAGCTCTCGCCCCCGATGTAAACGCGCCGGATAATAGAAGAAAATTCCCGAAAAAGGCGACAGACGGGCTCTGAAGGTAAATGAATATTGATCTCGTTCGCTTTGAGTTTGGGCCCGGACATTCTTCAACTACGCAGGTTTAAGTACAAATTTGTTGTATACAGGGTGTCTAAAGTTGTGTACATTTGCTCATGGTACTCTTGTTAATTTTTGTAAAATTTAGCCACCAAGATGCTGTACAAAATGATCATAATTACCTATGTATAGGCAACACTATTTACACATTTTTAATCGTTAATTTTGGGGGTGGTTGAGGATTGGGGGTTAAATTACACCTTCATATCGACGAAGAATGTTTTCTAAAGTTGTATACATTTGCTCATGGTACTCTTGTTAATTTTTGTAAAATTTAGCCACCAAGATGCTGTACAAAATGATCATAATTACCTATGTATAGGCAACACTATTTACACATTTTTAATCGTTAATTTTGGGGGTGGTTGAGGATTGGGGGTTAAATTACACCTTCATATCGACGAAGAATGTTTTCTAAAGTTGTATACATTTGCTCATGGTACTCTTGTTAATTTTTGTAAAATTTAGCCACCAAGATGCTGTACAAAATGATCATAATTACCTATGTATAGGCAACACTATTTACACATTTTTAATCGTTAATTTTGGGGGTGGTTGAGGATTGGGGGTTAAATTACACCTTCATATCGCCGAAGAATGTTTTCTAAAGTTGTATACATTTGCTCATGGCACCCTCGTTAATTTTTGCAATATTTAGCCACCAGTAGATGCTGTACAAAATTATCATAATTACCTATGTATAGGCAACACTATTTACACATTTTTAATCGTTAATTTTGGGGGTGGTTGAGGATTGGGGGTTAAATTACACCTTCATATCGACGAAGAATGTTTTCTAAAGTTGTATACATTTGCTCATGGCACCCTTGTTAATTTTTGCAAAATTTAGCCACCAGTAGATGCTGTACAAAATTATCTGTATAGGCAACACTATTTACACATTTTTAATCGTTAATTTTGGGGGTGGTTGAGGGTTGGGGGTTAAAATTACACCTTTATATCCTAGTCATAATTCACTACTCTCTATAGTCGTGTAGCTGATAGTGAAATATTAAATTAGTGCATTTTAAAAGGGAAATAAAAGTTCGTTTGATTTAATTTTCTGTGCGAAATACAATGAAAAATATCTGTATAATTGCTGCGCTATTGAAATATTTAATATATGCGGATGGGAGTTTGAAAAAAGCGCATCTCTAATTAGAGGTGGATCTGATACGAGAATTGATTTACAGACATTTTTTGAACGAAAAATCGGATTAATAAAAAACCGGCGGCATTAAACGCGGCCGGTTTTCCAATTATTTTAATCGAAACCGAATTACATTATGCATTTTAATCTCCGCAATTGCGCGAAATCGCCGGCGGCATGTTTGTGTTTAATTCGAAAACAGTTCGTTTTTCATTCAACAATTTTTCGTCCAAAAAAACCCCCGCTAGAAAATGCATTAAACCCGCCCCCTCTTCGGCGCAGCGAAAAAAAAATGTAATTGTTTAATGGAAGAGCGAGCTTTCCTCTCCTGCACAAAAGAAATCGATATTATGACTCTAATGCAAGAATCCGAATTGAAAGCGAAGAATGCGTAGCCGAATGGAAGCGAAAATATTTCACGGGGCGCCGGAGCGCGCCGTATTGAAAATGATTACTATCGCACGGGAAATGCGAAAACGTACGTATGTAAAAAGCTTTATGATCGGCCCATAAAGCTCGGCTAAATCATTTCGCGGGAGGCGCTGCTCCGGTTTTGATTAAATAAAAAGATCTCCTCTTCGATTCCCGGCCCCAAAAACGTGACTGATCCTACATTAAACTCCCATTAACCTTTCGCAAACTCCAGACAAATCATTAACACAAACTTTAAAGCTGCTTTTCCAATATATTAGACGATTTTCTATATAGAAAATGCGCAGTTTGGAGCACCCTTTGAATCGTCTCGCGCTAATTTATATACGAAATGAAATTCGCCCGTCATTTAGCCGGGAATCTAACGAGCAAAACAATCACAATCCACTCCGACATGACAACCGAACGGTCGGACTTCCTTGCATGTTAATTGACTGCTTTCATGCGCTCTCTGAGCTTGGCAGCCGCTATACAAAGTGCGTCCTACGGGAAGGTTATTGAGGCAAAATGGTAACAATGATGGGACAAAGTATAATTGTCCGAGTGGCCGGGACAATATAACCGATGGAGAGACCCACTGGGAGAGACGGTTTTGGTCTCAAGGGGTGTGTACACTGTGTACCCCCATCGGGCCAATTTCGATGCTAATGAATGCTGTGGGTAATTAATTATGGATCGCTCCTCGCATAAGGAATTTCGGGGAAACTGATTGAGTTGGGACATACTGTATATTTTTAGATTCTACTCGATGAGCTGATTACAAAGAGGGGTCACACTTGGTATCTTGGTCTCATAATAAAGGCTGTACAGCCACTCAAAAAAATCGCAAGATTTTGAAATGGCTGTATACTCTTTAGTATAAGACCAAAATATCAAAAGTATGACCCATTTTTAGAATATACTCGATGAGCTGATTTCAAAGAGGGGTCACACTTGGTATCTTGGTCTCATAATAAAGGCTGTACAGCCACTCAAAAAAATCGCAAGATTTTGAAATGGCTGTGTACTCTTTATTATAAGACCAAAATATCAAGTATGACCCATTTTTAGAATCTACTCAATGAGCTGATTACAAAGAGGGGTCACACTTGGTATCTTGGTCTCATAATAAAGGCTGTACAGCCACTCAAAAAAATCGCAAGATTTTGAAATGGCTGTGTACTCTTTATTATAAGACCAAAATATCAAGTATGACCCATTTTTAGAATCTACTCAATGAGCTGATTACAAAGAGGGGTCACACTTGGTATCTTGGTCTCATAATAAAGGCTGTACAGCCACTCAAAAAAATCGCAAGATTTTGAAATGGCTGTGTACTCTTTATTATAAGACCAAAATATCAAGTATGACCCATTTTTAGAATCTACTCAATGAGCTGATTACAAAGAGGGGTCACACTTGGTATCTTGGTCTCATAATAAAGGCTGTACAGCCACTCAAAAAAATCGCAAGATTTTGAAATGGCTGTATACTCTTTATTATAAGACCAAGATATCAAAAGTATGACCCATTTTTAGAATCTACTCGATGAGCTGATTACAAAGAGGGGTCACACTTGGTATCTTGGTCTCATAATAAAGGCTGTACAGCCACTCAAAAAAATCGCAAGATTTTGAAATGGCTGTATACTCTTTATTATAAGACCAAGATATCAAAAGTATGACCCATTTTTAGAATCTACTCGATGAGCTGATTACAAGGAGGGGTCACACTTGGTATCTTGGTCTCATAATAAAGGCTGTACAGCCACTCAAAAAAATCGCAAGATTTTGAAATGGCTGTGTACTCTTTATTATAAGACCAAAATATCAAGTATGACCCATTTTTAGAATCTACTCAATGAGCTGATTACAAAGAGGGGTCACACTTGGTATCTTGGTCTCATAATAAAGGCTGTACAGCCACTCAAAAAAATCGCAAGATTTTGAAATGGCTGTGTACTCTTTATTATAAGACCAAAATATCAAGTATGACCCATTTTTAGAATCTACTCAATGAGCTGATTACAAAGAGGGGTCACACTTGGTATCTTGGTCTCATAATAAAGGCTGTACAGCCACTCAAAAAAATCGCAAGATTTTGAAATGGCTGTATACTCTTTATTATAAGACCAAGATATCAAAAGTATGACCCATTTTTAGAATCTACTCGATGAGCTGATTACAAAGAGGGGTCACACTTGGTATCTTGGTCTCATAATAAAGGCTGTACAGCCACTCAAAAAAATCGCAAGATTTTGAAATGGCTGTATACTCTTTATTATAAGACCAAGATATCAAAAGTATGACCCATTTTTAGAATCTACTCGATGAGCTGATTACAAGGAGGGGTCACACTTGGTATCTTGGTTTCATAATAAAGGCTGTACAGCCACTCAAAAAAATCGCAAGATTTTGAAGTGTATTTAGTAGCTGTATACTCTTTGAATTTGAGAAAATCGGCTTACATTTTCATATCCTAACTTATCAAGTACCTGCTATCTAATATAATTAATTACGGACCGGCCCTCGTATGTACAAGAAATCCTGTGGAAACTGGAAGCGTTAAACTAAAACACAAAACTCGATAGATAGATTAAATTCGCGTGGGTGTTTCCCTCGTTAAACCCCATCGCGTTTGAGATAACCCATTCTCTCGTCTCTTCCCATCAGTCGGGAATCTAATTCCGCCGGCTGCACTCGCGATTCGTCTTTTTCCGTCAACGCATCACCTGCTCTAGCAGGATATCCCCGTTCCATTCCACCCCCTTCGGCGCATCTTCCGCCGGCCGCGGGACAATTGCAAGGGGGTTTTTATATCTAATAAACTGTAAGGGATGCGTATAAACAAGAGGGTTATTTATTGCGCGGTTTGACGCGGGTCTCGAATAAAAAACTGCCCATTTGCAAGCCGTATTTCCGAACAACCCCATATTTCAAATGGAAAAAATAGCGGGCTGGCGTTGAGTAAATTATACCAACTTTTAAATAACAAAAACAAACACATGCATCATGTATTCCAAAAAAAAAACTTTCGATATAGAAATAATTACTCTCACTGTATAACCAATTTTTTCTGTCATATATACAGGGTGAGCTTAACTGTACATGATTTTAAATTGTAGAAAAGTATACATATATAACTTAAACGTTTTGAGCACGCACGTAACATTCTAGTTTAAAAAGGATTTGGGAGGGTACTATTTTATTTTTAGTACGTTTTCTATCCGTTCCCGCGAATCCCGCTCGACTGGATCGCCTGGAAATAACGATTCGCGACGTTCATGCGACGCTTTTTAAGTATCCTAAATATGTGTAAACGAACATCGCCGCACTCGGAGACGCTGAAAAGGTTACCTATTCGGGATTTAGTGGAGTTTAAAACTGAAAATCGGGCGGTTTAAATTCTCCCAACTCTAATCCTTCCCGTCTGAAACTTACTTTTGAATTGAACGAACCGAAAATACGTACTGAGGGTATTTAGAATCAAAAGTTTCAAATGAAATTCACCTGTGTATATGGTCTGTTTATTTAAATATTACGAGTGTATAAGGGGAGTGTTTCAAAGGGGTAAAATGATGAAGAAAATGAATCGATCCTCCCGAAGGATATTAATTATCCTCGGGGCGATTTTTGCGCCGCTTCGATAACCATAATTCAGGCGATTGTCGCCTACAAACGGAGCGTCCCAAGTGGACCCGATTCCGGGATTTACTCCCCGTTTACAAACATGTTTTCGACATTAGTTCGAATCGCCCCTAAATAATACCGTTCGCACCTTTCCCTAATTGGGGTGGAATGCTCCCCGCGTATTTTTCATTAACCCAGTTCGCCCAACTTCCACCGGCGATGGGGAATTTGAATTTTATTGTTTCAGGGAGCTTCGTTTTTGCTCTACAGGGTGCGAAAAATTAAAAATAATATCACTCTGGGGTGGATTATAAACTTGTTATAGCGAAACGGATAATAAGTTTTGTATAATATGTGTGCAGGTTATTTTTATGCATTAACTGCACTGCACCGGAGGGCGGAAATTCTTAGCATTAAATTTCGGGATTAGCCTCTGTGAATGGAGACCCGTCCCTTGTAGGATGTAATAGAGTTACATACGGTGTCCATTATCCTTGTTCCAAACTACATATAACAAACAATTGTTAAAGTTTGCGTTTATCCGGCTACAGTCGCCAACTTCTCCACATTATATACCTGCATCTGGTGCTCAGTTCACTCCTTCCCTTTTTTAAATACATCCTGTTATACAGGGTGAGTCACCCTCGATGGTAAGAGATTTTTAAAATTCCTTTACATAACGTATGTCTAATGGATAAGACCACGATGTGAGATATAAATGATACGATTATAAATGATTTATTAGAGCTCAAAACCGTTTTCAGTTGCTCAAAATGTGTTATAATTAAAAAGATATAGCCCTTTGAAATTTAAAAATTTCGGGTCTTGACTCATACCTTATCAACCAATCATAAACCACTCACGTCTTGTTGTATAGTAAATAGTATGAATTTTCGAACGCAGTAACAAAGAATAGACAAACGAACAAAAATCAAACTGTCATTTGTCAGATTTTTCTGAAAATTGCACAAAACAAATTACACGAATTGCAGTTCGGCACAAAACACTTTACTGATAATATTGACGTTGACAAGAATGTTGCCAAATAAATTTTTCAGGACCATTATTTGTGTTTTTAACACGAAAATCGGTTACAATTTATACAGATGAAGATGTTATTTCTATACTAATATATCGAATTATCCATTAGGTAATGGAAGAAATGGATAAATCAGAAAATGTTTATTGCAATAAATATACAAAAAACGCACATTTTGCGGACTAAAGAAGAGTAATAGGAAACGTGGCAAACTTGCTAAATGTGACTTCTCTTTGAAACTCTCGCTTTGATTGGAGCCGAACGTATGACGATTGTGTGACGTTTTTCAAACTTTAAAAATTAATTGCGGCCTTATTTGGCCACAGAAAAAAATAAAAATTTCATTACGCGCCTTCTTAGAACACACGGTTTTGAAAAAAAAAATTAAAAAAATAGTCGTGGTCTTCTCCATTTAGACATTTACTAGGACTATCAGAAGATTTATTAGAACTATTTACTAATAGGAAGATCAGTATTTAATTCTGTGTTGAAGAGATATTTATTGCATACAGGGTGTGTACAAAATTTTTAAAAAGTTGAGCTTAATTATGGTTAAATTAAGTTGTCTCACCCTGTATATAATAACCCTATATTCTTTCTGGTATAACTAAATTGCGAACAGTGAATATTTGTTCTTGCTACACAACAGCTATCGCTCGACCGAGTTAAGAATAGAATGAAGCGAAAAAAAAAAAGGATCCGGGGATTTCGCTAAACGGTTTTCCTACGCTTGTTTTCGCCGCTTTTCTTTCCTCAATATGCATTAAAACCATCATACTACCCGTAAGCGAAACGGAAGCGCCAACATCCCAACGTTAAGTGAGATTTATAATCTATTAAGTCGCGGTATTAAATCCTTCCCTTATATAACACTACTTACATTACGTAAAAAATCTATCCTGCTACATTGCGATATTTTATTGATCAATCCCGCACTTCGCTTTTCTTTTCACCGGGTCCCCTTCCATATTGTCGAACGGTTTACGGCGCTTCATTACCCGGTCCCTGCTCCCTGTCCCGCGCCCTTCGCACGCACACGCACACGCCGCCTTATCCCATATTCCATAATCATAAAACTCCTTCTTTTCGCCAAGTTCACAGGAATTTTACGAGCGGTCCTCCGCCCTTCCTCGGGCCCCACGACGCCGGCACCTCATGCATCAAGTCAAATTACGTTGTCGGCGGTTATTTATTTTTTATTCCCGCGAAACGGCCGTCTTGCATTGATGGATGCGCGCCCGATTCCGGGCCCTCCCGGATTCTTTTATTATACTTAAAATTTCGGGCGGAAATGTTTTGTTTATACTGTTTCGAATGTATGCTACTGGGAGGTCCATGGATCATAAGTTGGGAAGCCTGTTTTGCTTTTGGATTTATCGGGGCTGCATTGCTGGAATATCTGGATGTAAAATATGGATGACGCGACAGGATTTATCTAAGTGGCCGGGAAATTTTATAGGGATTTCTAAGCCGCTGCGACACCGATATGCCTCCGGGAATATTAATACTTATTGAAAAGTTAAGGGAGCATAATGCAGCGTATTTAGCGAGACTCACCCTGTATATACTTACTAGATTTTTTTGTTTGACTGTCGATATCACTAAGTAACCAACGCCTGCTTGAGTATTAGTTTAATGAATGTCTAATAATGGAAATGAATTCGCTGGGTATTTGTATAAAATATGAATTAGTTCAATCTCGATTCGATCGAGGAAAGTTGGAATTCTCTTTTAATCCGATGAATTTTATTCTTAGCCACGTTTATCTGCTCTTCCGCTTTTATGCAGCCCTTAAAAGCTGTTTGCTCTGGAAGGACCTAAAGTAATGTAAAACGGCGAGATACGCATTGTGCCGGAAGAAATCTCGAAAATGTTATTAAGATTATTCCGCAAATAAAAAACATACAAACAGACTAAATTTCGCGGCAATTTATGCGCCTTTTATCTTCATAATGCGCCTATATACAGCATGTAGCAATTTCTTGGCGTGCCCGCGTTAATAGAAACTTAGTGAGTTAACTTCCATTAACCCGCAATTATAATGTAGGTGTATTTTAGAGCGGGGCATTCGAATATGGCGAGTAATTCGCGCAACTCTAACCGCAATAAATTGCCCGTTCGCTCTTATTAGTTCGCCATTATTGCCCGCCCGGCTACCTGATGCACATGTGCAAGTACAATTAGGAATTATGAAACTTTCCTCTTTGAATTTCAACCGTTTACACACACTGAAGGGAATCGATTCGGCGCTATTTTAATTCGCATTTAAATTCACCCCAAATTCCGCTCAAAAATACCCCAAATTTCTCTACTAAAATTCCCCCAAGTTGACACAAAAATTCTCCTAAAATTCACCCCAAATTTCCTTTTATGAAAACTTTTAAACCACTTAGTACAACTTTATGCAATGTTACATTTTTGGAAAGCAGAAGACGAGCTAAATTCGATTTTTCGATCAAAAAAAACAGGATGTCCCATTTAAAAATTGTATTTTTGATAATTTCATCACCCTGTATTAGCCGAACAACGTTTTATTTTGAAAATATCTAGGGGCATGTTTCGGCGTGCTGTAAGCATTCAGATCACACAAATCGCTTATTTTCACGTACCGTTTTCTCCCCCTGTCTCGCGTAGTGGCGGCTCGGCATTATTATCAACGTTCCGTGACTGGTTTTTATGTCATTTAAACTCGAAAGCTGTCATATGCAGCCGCCGTGGATACATAACTCGATGTACTTAAGACGGATCGCTTTGTATTACTGTATTTATATGTATATTCGAATTCCAGCGGGGACAACCGGTACAATTAATCTTCATTGCAGCGGCAATAAAATGTAAATACAATGCATGAAACATATGTTAAGTTGCGATTCGATTTTGTTGTAATTGCGCAGGAAATTATCAATATTACGAGTTGGTTTAATTGGAATTTTTTGCGGTGTAAAGGCAAAAAATAGTCAAATTGCTAATTTTGTATTGCAAACAAATCGCGCCAGCTTTTACAATTGGCCGTTCCAATTTTGCGCTAGATAAAATAAATTCATAATTTCACCGCCATAAATATTAGTGAGGGGCGTTAAGGAAATTGCGAATTTAAAATTACCCCAATTACGATATAATTTTGCATTACACTTTTACGAATTTCCCCTGTTAATAAAACATCATCAATATGTTAATAATATTTACGCTATAAATATAATATGCATAATAAATACTTGCTGTAAATAATATACAGGGTGAAGCTGCAATATTCAAAGGGCTCTAGGTCCTAAACGAAACCTCCAAGAGTACTAAGTATAATGAATAATTTTTTTTAATGTAACATCCTGTATCTTGAAAACTCCCCCTTCTCTTCTTATTTTTCGAATACTCTGTATAGTACCTAGCCTATTAGAAGTTTAAACACCCTGTATTAGTAATCCTTATACATAGGTGTAGCTATGGAAAATTGAATTGTAAACTTACATATTTCATAGGAGTTTTATCGATTTTACTTCGTCCACAAATTGCAATATTTACAAATTTATTAGTTCTGAACTTTGTATCGATTAAATGCGAGATATATGTATGGCTTGCGGAACGTAAAATATCCTGTTTATTTGGGGGGACATAATTGGGGAGGCGAAAGGGGGAAAAAACGTCAGAAGATAAAACAATTTTACAAGCCGGGCACAACATCCCGATACTGTGTCACGTATGCTTTACAGCCACTCCTGGAGATATATTTTCTAGGCGTTTTCTCTCGCTTACTGCATTTCGGGCAAAGTAAAAGAGCAAAACGCCACCTTTAGTATTCATAACCGAATTTTTGTAGCTGGAATATATTACGGGGAAGTTCTTATTACGTATTCTAACGCGCTTTAGAATGCTAATAATTCGCGCAAAAATACCAAAAAAAAATGTATCGATTCGGGGTTGATTGCCCGCCATCACTCACCGGCAATCCTTTTATATTACCTAGCAGAAAAATACAAAAAAATCGGCGCTATTCTCGTTATGATCAACCTATGCTGGGATTAACATGAAACATGGACGGTAATATCTCCTTTCTATCCAGTATAAATCACTATTACAAATGTCTCCTATTAATAGCATGATCTGCCATAAATCTTTTAAGCTTATTTCTACTCCAATAAAAATCGGATCTACCCCGAAGAAAACGCCGATAAAAAAAACGAATAATTTATCAGATTTGCGTAATTAAACTTTATCGAATTGATAATTAATCAAAACAAAGTTAGACGCGAAACTTGTCATTTCCTTGATAAATCGCCCCAATTAACCCCGCTCCCTAATTAAATAATTTTTCAAAAGCTTTTTTCAACCTCCATTCAATCCGATCTCCGAGCCGCCCTTAATGAACCATTCCAGCCCCTTTTATTTAGGTATATATAAAGAATCCCATTGATGAGATCGGCGACTCCACGTATGTCTTTGATCGGGCTAATGATAGTAGAAATGCCGTGATGAATGGGTATATAAAACGTTATTTATGCTGGAAGTTAAAACGGACGTAATTTCCATATTCTCCCCTTCGCGGCGTCGTGTAAACGTCGAAAAAGAGAAATCATAAGCTTAAATTATACTTAGGTTAATATTTTCGCGGGGTTATGCGATCGTAAATAAGGGTAGACGGGGCCACAAGTGATGAATTATAAATTGTGTTTATGATAGTATAGTATGAGGGTAGGTACGCCGGAAGAGCGAAATTCGGGGGAAGAAAACTCAAACAAAATATTTTCCCGGCCGGGTAACTGCATTACCGGCGAGCTTTAATTAAACCATCATCGATTACAATAAATAACTTGGTCTAATTTTCGAGCGAGTATCGCCGCGGGCGAGTTCTATTAATATCACTTTGTGAAGTCCAAATGCGCTTAACTAACTACCCTTTAATCATGTCATCGTTAATTCGAGGAACGGTTCGCGACCCCATCGACAGCTGATGCCATTAAAGTCGAAATTCAATTACAAACTTGCACGTGGAAATTCGCCATTCATAAATTTCTAATCGAGTTACCGGTAAAGGAAAACGCGCATTTGCGTTTACTTTACTTTTCGGAATGTGTACTTACATACGTGCAATTTTATTCTATGCCCACTCGACGCCATTAGAGCACTCCAGGCGGATGTTACTCGACGTTGGTAAAACAGAATTACCTGCCTACTGCAGGATATTTTCATATCTAGCAGGACCTCTTGTGTTCATTAGGACCAAAAGCAAGCGAATAATTCTCGAGGAGTTTCAATTAATTCACTCACTATCGACTCGAGCTAATTACCACCGAAAAATAATACACAATGATACACTGAGGCTTGAAATAATTGTGTTTATACAGGGTGGCACGTTAGTATGAAAAAACTCATTATATCAGTTACTGATGTAGATATCAAAATAACTTCTGTACAAATGTTGTAGGTACTTTTATGCTGCACATTTTGAAATTGGTTATAGTTATACAGAGTGTCCCGTTTTGACGTGATGGATCAAAATTGGACTTTTTAAATGAGACGCCCTGTTTTTGATTCAAAAATTGAATTTAGCTTTCCAAAAATATAATTTTTTATATTGTTATACTAAGTGGTTTAAAAGTTTTTATAAAAGGGAATTTGGGGTGAATTTAGAGTGAATTATATGGTGGAATTTTGGTTTGATATTTAGAGGAATTTTTGCGTCAATTTGGGGTGAATTTTAGGTGAAATCTGGGATATTTTTGAGTGAATTTTTGGTGGAATTTTATAGGAATTTAGGTTTGAAATTTACGGAAATTTTCTGGAATTTGGCGTGACTTACGGTGGAATTTTATGACCATGACTTTTCAGTGAAAATCGTACTAACTTTACCACTCTGTAGAAACCAAACGGATTGATTTGAACATTATTTATAGCCTTCACAACATTGCAAATATCGTGAAAAAGTACAAAATCAATATTTTTCTCTAAAATATTAATCATACTGCTTACAGGGTGGATCCAAACACAAAACTAACATTTTCTCTGCTATTTTAAATGAACCACTCTCAAATGAACTGCTCTCATTCTTATTAAACAACCCCTATACACAATATTCAACACATTTCACCCTGTATTTAATACCCAAAGCCCTCTACAATTCAACATTCTTAAGAACCTGCCAATCAATCAAAAATTTGTTCTTAAAACACTGTCTATACTCTACACAAGCTCAAATTAGTTAACCTTCAATCAATCCCTGCTCAAGTATTAACAGGCAGTTGAGCAAAGAACCGGGTAATTACAAGTCGCCCGGCTGCCGTAAAGTAGAGCTTTTTTCCGCGCTGAAAGCTTTTGTGTAAGAGCGGGAAGGTCATTTTGCCGCCATACTTTCGCGAAGGCGAATCTCTTTACCACTAGCTGCTGCGGGAGTCCCCGGAGGAACGGCGCATAAAACTATACGGAGTGCAAAAGCCGGCGAGCCATCCCCGGTGGAGCTGTTTTTTTTTCGGTTGCACTTTATTTTCCATGCGGGGTTAAATATTTTCGAAAAGTTTGGATCACTTTGATGACTAGTTAAAACGTAGTTGAAATTTATATGCTGCATGCTTATGCAAAATTCATCATGCAATTTTTTATACCGCCGGAATGAAATTCCCGAGATTAGTAGACAATTACTTATCTAACCCAAAGAGTCAATTAAGTTTTCGTTTAGCAAGTAAGCTAGGGGATGACTAAGAAAGTTTTGTGGGAAATTTTTGTGGCTTTCCGGGCGAACTTTTAATTTTCCTCTCGCAGGGGAGGCGTTCGATCGGAATTCGAATGTTAATTTCCCGGCTTCCCATTGCAACAAAGCCGCCTCGCATTACATCATTGTATTCGGTTAACCTAATTTCCCGCGAAACGAATATTCCGCCGGAATCCTGAATAGAAACGTTCTCGAAGGAACTTCGATCAGAACTCATTAAATCTCTTCATATTTTCCCAACTACTTTCGAAATTCCCCGCCAACCGTTCTTCGCTAACAATATAGTTATCTATTAAAATTTATGGAAGAATTCCCCGGGAAACTTTTAATTATACCTCCACGACTTTGTCTAATGCGCGCCCGTATCGATGATTATTTTTAATTGGAAATTCGAACGCTCTGTGGCGATGTGTCGCGAGCTTTTTAATCAACTAATTAACGCCAATTGGTCAGTAATTAATCAGTAGATTGTGTGCATACGCAAAAAATTCCTCTTCCTGTTGCCGGTTATTAGATTAACCTGTTGGTTCAATTCGGTAAGATTAGAGTGCTTTTTTCAATTAAATTCGCTTCTATTTGTCTTTAATCTGGCGAATGAATTTACTCCAAACTAATATCGCCCGACGTGCAAGTTAAATAATCCTCTCCTAGCATTATATTCCATTAAATTGATAAGGGTGTTTGAAAAATAGACGGAGATATGGTAAAATAGATTCCTTGTTAAAAAATATGTATGAAAAAAAGTTTCTATAAACATGGGTCCCGGAAATGTAGTTTTCAAGATACAGGATATTAAATTAAAAAAAAAATAACAGAATATATTAAAAAATTAATTTACTGGGTTCTGTTGAAAATTGGCAATGTTAGTGCAACTTTAACATAATTGGCAAAAATCATCCAAAAAAAATCTAAATAAAAATCATCATTACAAAATTTTTTTAAAAATTTTAATTTTTCAAAAATTAAATTAAAAAACATTTTTTTTTCTTTTTTTTCCTCTCGTCTTTCTTCTTTCTTCACTCTTCTTTTTTCTCTCTTCTATCTTCTTTCTTCTCTCTTCTCTCTTCATTCTTCTCCCTTCTTTCTAGTTTAAACTTATTAACTTATTAATTTTATAGTTCAAAGGCAATTTATTATTACGATTTAGAAATTTTAACAGAATTTCAACATAGTTTTCTCTGAAAGATATCTCATTTTTTAATTACACCCAAACCCCCTGGAGAAACCAAATCCAAAATCCCCTCCAACAAATTCCACAGACCTTATACAAATTCCATTTCCTTCAAACACCATCACCTACTTGAGAAAAAACCCCTGAAAAATCCTGCGGTGGCCAAGTCTTGAACCCGGACCTCCGGTATACAAGTCAACGAACAACCCCTCTGGCCCACGAGGGCCCCGCTAGTAGTTTAACCAAAACTCGTATATAAGTTACATCGCGATGAGCTTAAATTATTTGTATATTGGAATAAAATTATTTTAACCAATTTTGAACAATTTTTTTATGCATATACAGGGTGTTCCAAAAATAGGGGGTATAAAAATTCGATCTTTGACTTTTTTTTTAATTTTTTTTAAACCTCCTTATTGTGGTTTTTTCCCCTTAAACCATAATTAGCAAAAATCATCAAAAAAAAAAAAATCTAAAAAAAATCTTCAATACTTTAAATTTTCAAAAAATAAATTAAAATTTTTTTTTTTTTATTTTTCAGTCATCTTCTTCTCTCTTCTCTCTTCTTTCTTCGTTCTTCTCTCTTCTTTCTTCGTTCTTCTTTCTTGTTTGTAATTTATTTATTTAATTTACTTATTTGAATTATTATTATTACTTTATATTTAAATTTATATTAATTAAATAACAACAATTTGAACTTAGTTTTCTCTGAAAGAAATTTCATATTAACACGCAAGACCTTAGAGAACCAATTCCAAAATTCCCTCCAACAAATTCCACAGACCTTATACAAATTCCATTTCCATCAAACACCATCACCTACTTGAGAAAAAACCCCTGAAAAATCCTGCGGTGGCCAAGTCTTGAACCCGGACCTCCGGTATACAAGTCAACGAACAACCCCTCTGGCCCACGAGGGCCCCGCTAGTAGTTTAACCAAAACTCGTATATAAGTTACATCGCGATGAGCTTAAATTATTTGTATATTGGAATAAAATTATTTTAACCAATTTTGAACAATTTTTTTATGCATATACAGGGTGTTCCAAAAATAGGGGGTATAAAAATTCGATCTTTGACTTTTTTTTTAATTTTTTTTAAACCTCCTTATTGTGGTTTTTTCCCCTTAAACCATAATTAGCAAAAATCATCAAAAAAAAAAAATCTAAAAAAAATCTTCAATACTTTAAATTTTCAAAAAATAAATTAAAATTTTTTTTTTTTTCTTTTTCAGTCATCTTCTTCTCTCTTCTCTCTTCTCTCTTCGTTCTTCTCTCTTCGTTCTTCTCTCTTCTTTCTTCGTTCTTCTTTCTTCTTTCTTGTTTTTAATTTATTTATTTAATTTACTTATTTGAATTATTATTATTACTTTATATTTAAATTAATATTAATTAAATAACAACAATTTGAACTTAGTTTTCTCTGAAAGAAATTTAATATTAACACGCAAGACCTTGGAGAACCAATTCCAAAATCCCCTCCAACAAATTCCACAGACCTTATACAAATTCCATTTCCTTCAAACACCATCACCTACTCGAGAAAAAACCCCTGAAAAATCCTGCGGTAGCCAAGTCTTGAACCCGGACCTCCGGTATACAAGTCAACGAACAACCCCTCTGGCCCACGAGGGCCCCGCTAGTAGTTTAACCAAAACTCGTATATAAGTTACATCGCGATGAGCTTAAATTATTTTTATATTGGAATAAAATTATTTAAACCAATTTTGAACAATTTTTTATGCATATACAGGGTGTTCCAAAAATAGGGGGTATAAAAATTCGATCTTTGACTTTTTTTAAAATTTTTTTTAAACCTTATGGTTTTCCCCCTTAAACTCACCCCATCTACAACAAGTTAGTTGCATTATTGATACGCCGTTATTTCGCGTTTATATTTACTTTAGTAATTTAATAACAGCCGAAGAAGAAATACGCGATATTGCTTTTTGGATTCCCTCCAATTACAAGTCGAAACTCCGGCTATACGCTCTCCAAAGTTTAACTAAATAATATCGGATAGCGACCCAAAGTCGGACGAAGTTCGTAATATTTTCGACTTAACAACTGTTGTATTTGCTGTTCACAGAGACAAACAGCTGCACTGTACCGATTTCTGGAGACGTCCACGAATGATCCCCATAAATTTTTCATCGAGCAATATTTGCCCAAAAAACTGCATGTTTATATGAAAGCGCATAAAATTATTATTTTTAACGGTTGCCGGGGCTTGTGTACGTTTCATTTCCATTTACAATAGCGGTAAATTGCGTAAACAAAAGCTCGCCGGGCCGAAATTCATTACGAAATACGTACTATTGTTTAAGACAAAGCTCCGAACGCAGCTTCAACAATGCAGCCTTCAGATTACTCCCGTTTCTCTAGTTTCTGTGCATTCCGAACGAACTCAAATTGCTAATTTTCGCCTAATAAGCACTCTTTTCAACTCGCTTTCACAAGTTGCAGACAGTAACTTGCTGCAATTTTATTGCAAATCGACTCGAGCCTTTACAAAAGCATCATTTCATTTGCAGATGAATCTCTCGGTGCTCCTCACGGTCCTCTACTTCAGCGAGGCGTCCCTGAAGGAGCTGCGGTCTCGCAACAAGCTCGACATCGCGGCCCCCAAGCCCAACAACATCTGCAACCTGGAGCCCTCCCACAACGACAACATCCGCTGCTTCTGCACCAAAGACAAGTACCACCACGTCTCCTCGGCGGAGTGCTGGATCTTCGGCGTGGTCACCAAAGACAGCTTCATCTGGGGCCTGATAGTAGAAACCCAACCGTATCTATCAGAATTCAGCGTCATCTCCAGCAAGAACGGCGAGCTGAGCAGCATCCCCAAGGAGTTCATCGCCAAGATGATATTCCTGAAGAACTTCACCATCACCTTCGGCGTCATCGGGAGAATAGGGAAGTTCGCGTTCGGCAACTCCACGTCTATCCAGAGGTTGAAGTTAGCGAAGAACCAGATCGAGCACCTGGAGCAGTTCTCCATAGCCAACTTGCTGTCGCTGAACGAGCTGGATCTGAGCGAGAATAAGATCCATGCGATTCCTTCGGTGGTGTTCCTGAACCTGCCGCAGCTGAAGCTGGTGCGCTTGAACAGGAACAACATCAGCAAAGTGGAGGATAAGGCGTTCGCTGGGTTAGGGAACGCGTTGGAATTGGATCTGTCTGATAATTCTATTTGTGATATTAATAACATGACTTTCTTCGGGTTGTCTAAACTGAAGGTGATCGATTTAAGTGCTAACAGGATTATCGGGTTGACTTCGTCCATTTTTCTGGAATTGTGGGATGTTGAAGTGAGTATTAATTCCGTCGAATTTATTAATTAACTTCTTATTCGGGATAAAATTGAATCTACCCCGGGGGTTCTACTAAAACTACAAAAGTTTTTGGTGAATGATTCCAGTTTGATTAAATTCGGATTAATTTAAAAAATATAACCAACCGCTATGTAAAGCCTTTTATGAACGAACGTCAAGCTATAAATAACCGAAATATAACAATTGAAAGTACAAAATGTCCGACAACAAAGCACTATGGGCCGCTAAATTATTTTATCACCTGACAAGCTTCCAATGCCAATATTTATATTAATCCTTTTTTATTATAAAGCCATCAATAACCTGGATTAGTTACACTACATTATTTACCCATTATTGAAGCCTTTTAATAAACTACACATCGCATAAACTATTTCTAAACCTTCCTGGATATGCAGTGTGTTATAAAAACTTTGGGACATAATTTATTCGCAATTTCCAGGAGGTGTACCTGGACGACAACTACATCGAGTTCATATCGAACCGAGCTTTCGACGGGCTGAGATTCCTGAAAACGCTGAGCCTCAGGAACAACAGGCTGTCCAGATTCCCGGCCGGTCTGTTTACCAGCGTCTTCACGCTGGTCCATCTGGACCTCAGCAACAATCGCCTGGAAACGCTGGTCTTCGATTCCATCGAGCAATTCTACAATAACCTGCTGCATAATGGAACCATCCAATTGAAAGGTAACCCCCCGGGGAATCGCCTGCTACCCCTAGCACTGACACAAATCTGTTGCATACTATTCAATATCGTTGATGGTACTGATGGAAGTTTCACCATCAGGTGTGTATCGATTGAGCAGATTAAATATTGAGCTACCCCTGTAGATTCGGGTTGGTGAATTTAACGAGGTGGGTTTTAACAAATTAATATTACGTTATAAACGGGGAAATCGAAATGGCTTCCTACTAATTTCGTCGAATCTGGAACTTAATTTGTCATGCACGGGTCTGCGGCAAACGTTTGATGGTTTGTGCGCCGATCACTCCTCGTAAGGTAATAATTGGAATCGGTGATTGTCTTTATGCGTTTAATAAATCTTCCCGGGCAGATAAGGGCGGCTTTTCCTACACCCTTCGGGGATGTAATGATTTATTTTATTAACCTGTACCTATCAGTGGTTAATGTGTTGGAAATTGGAATTTTATGTGGTGTTTTTTTACTTGTGTATTGTTCTTCTTGGGCAGATTGGAGTCGTTTATTTACTCATAAGAAGCTTTTTTTAGTCAATTATCTTATTAAGAGAGCTATTTATCTAGCAAAGAGATGATTATCGCGTTTTCTGAGCCATTTATCTACAAACAATAGTAATTTATATATACAGAAGAATCTTTTATCGAACTGAAAGAGCCGTTTATCTAATCTAGAGAGTCAATTATCGCATTTTCTGAGCCATTTATCTACTCAGGATAGTAATTTATATACAAAAGAAACTTTTATCGAACTAAAAGATCCGTTTATCTAATCTAGAGAGTCAATTATCGCATTTTCTGAGCCATTTATCTACTCAGGATAGTAATTTATATACAAAAGAAACTTTTATCGAACTGAAAGAGCCGTTTATCTAATCTAGAGAGTCAATTATCGCATTTTCTGAGTCATTTATCTACTCAAGATGGTAATTTATATGCATAAGAAACTTTTATCGAACTAAAAGATCCGTTTATCTAATCTAGAGAGTCAATTATAGCATTTTCTGAGCCATTTATCTACTCAGGATAGTAATTTACATACAAAAGAAACTTTTATCGAACTAAAAGAGCCGTTTATCTAATCTAGAGAGTCAATTATCGCATTTTCTGAGCCATTTATCTACTCAGGATAGTAATTTATATACAAAAGAAACTTTTATCGAACTAAAAGATCCGTTTATCTAATCTAGAGAGTCAATTATCGCATTTTCTGAGCCATTTATCTACTCAGGATAGTAATTTATATACAAAAGAAACTTTTATCGAACTGAAAGAGCCGTTTATCTAATCTAGAGAGTCAATTATCGCATTTTCTGAGCCATTTATCTACTCAGGATAGTAATTTACATACAAAAGAATCTATTATCGCATTAAAAGAGCCGTTTATCTAACCGAAAGAGTCAATTATCGCGATTTCTGAGCCAAATTTATCTACTTACGATAGCAATTTATATACAAAAGAATCTGTTATAGTAGCCATTTATTTACTAGCGCAAGAAAATAAATTATGTCTCTAACAAACCAAAAAATCAATTATTTTAGATAACAAAGAATCATTCATTTCATCTCCAAATTCGATCGAGATCCGTCGAAAAAATGATTCGCGAAGGGGAAGGTTTCTCACGAGAAAAAGTTAAATGGGATTTATGTTAATCGGACTTAGGTATCGCTCATTTTAGCATTTTCTTCCAGCAAATTCGGGCATAATTATCCTTGTTTAATGAAAACCGAATTTGCATTTACAATGATATCGAGTTATACACGCCGGCTACACCGATACACTTGCTCTATTATCAATGCATGAGAATTTATTGATTTTGAGCCGCGCATCTATCGACTTTCCGGCGAGTTTAATCAACAGTATGGCGCAGAAAGAGTGCTTATACGTGTACAGGTGTAATGTAATTAACGAATTTTGATCACTCAAACCGCCACGTGTCGCTGCAAGTACAATCTAGCCGGGAAACTGGATCGCAACTAATCCAATTTAGTGGAAGTTTGAGCGAAACAGCGGCTCGTCCATTGCTCCCCGCATGAATTGCCATCTTTCAACGCCTTTAATTGTTAGGGCGGGCGAGCTCTCGGTAAGAAATAGGGGCAAGTTATGCCGATTTGAGCGACAAACTTGCCCCGCAAGTTACACAAGAATAGATGTCTTGTATAGCAGAGGGTGTTATGTTTTGGTGTCATATTCTCTTTTGGAACTTTCCCATGTAATTGCATAATATTTACTGGGTTTAGTAATTGAAATATACAGGGTGAGTCGCGCTCAATATATGTATAAATTGGTTCGCCCTGTATGTATTGAATAATGAGTAATTTCCCTCACGATCGGCGCTTTTTTCGTCTCAGAAAAGGAAATTTGCGCGATCCGAATAAATTCGAGTTCCGCTCCAATTAAAATATAAATCCCGGAGGAAAATGCGAATGAACAGCACGGGAAGCCTTTTAGCAGAAGAGATTAAATCTTTCTGGCTACTTCGAACGCAAAAAGATAATTTATAAATCGCCCGATTGCCCGGGAAAAAAACCCACACAGAAACGTTCGCGCAACACTTCAAATTGCGATATTACTTTTATTAAACTAATTACCGAGGAAATTCCAGTTCATAAAATCGAAAAACCTTTCAACGTGATTTATAGATGGCGAAATTACGATGCACATTCGACCGTAAATTCCGAATTTACGCCGAAATCCCCGTGACAATATTAAAAAGACGTTAACACAAAAGATTTATGGCAAACCGAAATTTATTATTCAACTTCGAACCCTTAAAAGCCCTTACAAAAATTTTAATTGTCCTGACGTCACCACCATATTACCACGAACGCACTATATGAATAAATCCAGCATTAAGGCCCGAATGTAGATGTCACAGGTGAACGTCAGTTCAACTAAACTGCGAGTTTAATTTGTAATTAACGCAGAACGACTGTTGAACCGGGGCTAAGAAAAACCGCCCCCGGGCACGAAATTGTCAATAAACCGCCCTCGAAACCGAAATATTATGAAATATTCGGCGGAAATAATAAAAGCGCCGGGGAAAAAGGGCCGAAATCGATAAGCCGCAGCTTGTGTGGGGTAATTGATGATAATCCTGGTTAAGCCATTAATGAAGGGTTCTCTAAAAGACAAACACAATTAAATTTCGGGCATTAATAATTATTTTAAGCTCGGCTTTTAAAACAGCAACCGCGGAACAATTTCGTCCGCCCCAATTTATCTTAATTTCGGATATTATTTGCGTTACGTAAGGGCTCGTATTGCGCAATAAATCTGCGAAAGGAAACGAAATCTCGATCTCTCCCGGCGACTTGAAGGAATTCCTCTCACAAAGCACGCGAAATGATATAATCACGTTTGCGACAGCCGACGGGTAATTTATCACCCCCGATGATTTTTCGATAAATTTTTAAAATCCACCCCAAACAACGATCCGCAAAATAATCTGTAGCTCATATCAAAATTATGCCAAACAAAGTATTAAGGTTTCAGATGCTCCAAAAGATCGTGCACAAGTGCTCCTAATATCATCCCTTCATCCTCATCTAGCAGCAGCTAAAATTTAAGGGATGACTTGCTTAAAATGCCGCATTAAATTATTCCTAGCTGCGCATCCCTAGCAAGAACTGCAGCGGCTCAATTATCCAATTCCCGAGGAAAATCTCGCGTATATAGCTAATTAAATTTGCTCGGACAAACCGCCGAAATTAACTATTAATAGATTGACTGACAATTTTCGATATTGAAAATTGAATTACCACTTAAAATGTCACAACGGGCGGGGGTTTCCCGCGAAGTGGCCTGCATTATTCAGACGCAAATGGTTACAAACAGGTAGTAATAGAATCAAACTAAAATTCATAATGAATCCGGCCATATTCAATCTGATGGGACGGCGGTGAATTATTTAGAATCCAATCGATTCGGTTTAATAATCGAATAAAATCAATTAGGGAATTGCCGAGTCTTTTTGCCAATTATATACCGAATAATTCGTAAATAAAAAGTTCATGAAGCAATCGAAAAACAAATATAAAAAAGACTTATTCATTCCTTTCTCCGTGTTTATGTGAACTTTTAGAGAATATATTGGAATTTATATAAAAATATATGTATTTATGCATAACGGAATTCGCTCAAAGCTCCTTTTGAATTCAGTTTCCTTCATAAAATGACTATATTGGAAAATATATAAAATGGGAGGGTGGGTATTAAAGCTCAACGATGCACTACACAATATTCATAAATATACCGGGTGTTAATGAATACTTGTTACAAACTCCTATACAAAATCCATGTTACAAAATGTGCTCTTGGAGAGGTTTCATTTGGGACTTTACATATACAGGGTGCGGCAGAGAAACTTACTTTTTTGAAACGTTAATAAAAACGAAACTATTACAGATATCTACATAATTCTTTTTTCCCCTTATAGGCCACTTCATCAAGTTTTTTTGAAGCAATTTTGAAAATTGCATCTATCTCATCGGGCCCGCCATTAGCTTTGGAAAGACACCTTGTATATGTATATATAAAAACTGATATAAGCAAATAATTCAATTCGGTGCGACATGTTCCCGAAAATAACGCAATAAGGAAGGATAAACCTGTTAAATTCCATACGAATTTTAGGGCAACTTCCATTAATAGTTAATTTTAAGTTGAGTTACGCTAATGGAAAATTCAGGTAACTATCCAATGTAGAATTACAATAACTAACTTCTTTGCGTAAATAATTTAGACGTTTTTAATGCAACGAAACGTCCCAAATTATTCCCGTTTATCGAACAAAAAAAATATATCGTTGCGGCAATTAGGCGCTGTAATATCAGTTAATCGCACACATCCTACCGGCCCAAATGAAATTACGAAGATGGATATAAATTCTAAATTGCCTCATAACGTATTCAACGATAAAAATGTTATCGAGTATATCCCACGGCCAATTAGACTAATGGAACATATTTAGATTGATATGTACAGTTTACATTGAATTATACCTACTCTGGAAATTATTATAATAAGAAATTAAGTGTCAGCGCAAAATTAAAAATAATTACTAAAAAAGCATGATAGTTGTTTAATGAAATATCGCAATGGAGAAGACCACGACTTTTTTTTTAATTTTTTTTTTTTCAAAACCGTGTGTTCTAAGAAGGCGCGTAATGAAATTTTTATTTTTTTCTGTGGCCAAATAAGGCCGCAATTAATTTTTAAAGTTTGAATAACGTCACACAATCGTCATACACATTTAGCAAGTTTGCCACGTTTCCTATTACTCTTCTTTAGTCCGCAAAATGTGCGTTTTTTGTATATTTATTGCAATAAACATTTTCTGATTTATCCATTTCTTCCATTACCTAATGGATAATTCGATATATTAATATAGAAATAACATCTTCATCTGTATAAATTGTAACCGATTTTCGTGTTAAAAACACAAATAATGGTCCTGAAGAATTTATTTGGCAACATTCTTGTCAACTTTAATATTATCAGTAAAGTGTTCTGTGCCGAACTGCAATTCGTGTAATTTGTTTTGTGCATTTTTCAGAAAAATCTGACAAATGACAGTTTGATTTTTGTTCGTTTGTCTATTCTTTGTTACTGCGTTCGAAAATTCATACTATTTACTATACAACAAGACGTGAGTGGTTTATGATTGGTTGATAAGGTATGAGTCAAAACCCGAAATTTTTAAATTTCAAAGGGCTATATCTTTTTAATTATAACACATTTTGAGCAACTGAAAACGGTTTTGAGCTCTAATAAATCATTTCTAATCGTATCTTTTGCCGAAATCGGCGTATCTCACATCGTGGTCTTCTCCATTAAAAATTTCCTTTATAATAAAGCAGGCAGTGGCAATTATAGCCCCGAAAAAAACCCTTTTAGCGAATAAAACGGAACAATTAAATTTTATAAATTAGCTCGCCGGAGAACGACCGTCGAATAATGGCCCTTCGGAGTCCCGCGGACAGCGGACTTAGTCGAAAATAAATACAAACAAAAGGGAAATAAGCTCTCCGGTCTCCCGCAGGTATTCTTCGCAGCGCTCCCTATTGAATTAATCGAATTATACGCGCCTCTGGAAAAACTGGCAATTCCACAACGCCCTTTCCTGATTAATTATCGGCGCATTTAGAAACTGCAACTGTCCGAATGCGTATTTACAAAGAATTCGTTGCAAGCGAAGTTGCCGTTCGACGACATAAATCCCGGTTAGAGTTTAGAGCCGACCATCGGTGATTAGAGCATTGAAACATACCGCAAAACAGATATCGAATGTCCGGCTCGTTTTATTCGCAATCGGGCGCAAATTTCCAGTTTCCGTTTAATTAGTTTCATGTTATTATCTATTATCAGAAAGCTTAGAGCGCTACCCAAAGCGTAACATATATACACGCACTTCAACATTCAATGGAGAGGACCACGACTTTTTTTTAAATTTTTTTTTCAAAACTGTGTGTTTCTAAGAAGGCGCGTATTGAAATTTTTATTTTTTTCTGTGGCCAAATAAGGCCGCAATTAATTTATAAAGTTTGAAAAACGTCACACAATCGTCATACACTCTGCTCCAATCAAAGCAAGAGTTGCAAAGAGAAGTCACATTTAGCAAGTTTGCCACGTTTCCTATTACTCTTCTTTACTCAGCATAATGTGCGTTTTTTGTATATTTATTGCAATAAACATTTTCTGATTTATCCATTTCTTCCATTACCTAATGGATAATTCTATATATTAATATAGAAATAACATCTTCATCTGTATAAATTGTAACCGATTTTCGTGTTAAAAACACAAATAATGGTCCTGAAAAATTTATTTGGCAACATTCTTGTCAACTTCAATATTATCAGTAAAGTGTTTTGTGCCGAACTGCAATTCGTGTAATTTGTTTTGTGCATTTTTCAGAAAAATCTGACAAATGACAGTTTGATTTTTGTTCGTTTGTCTATTCTTTTTTAGTGCGTTCGAAAATTCATACTATTTACTTATACAACAAAACGTGAGTGGTTTATTATTGGTTGATAAGGTACGAGTCAAAACCCGAAATTTTTAAATTTCAAAGGGCTATATCTTTTTAATTATAACACATTTTGAGCAACTGGTCAAAATAAATATTTGATCTCTAATAAATCATTTCTAATCGTACCTTTTGCCGAAATCCGCGTATCTCACATCGTGGTCTTCTCCATTGAAACGCCTTGTATATCTACCTACAGGGCGAGTCACGCTCAACGGGTCGTACACAATCCTGACTCGCCCTGTACACAAAACGTAACGAGACTTCTGAATAATACAAAATGGCGCGCGACAGTAAACCAAACTCTTGCGGCCGGAATACTCCGGGCACAAACTGAATTTATACACGGCGGTCCGGGTTGGTGTGTACATCCATATTTACGGTAAATAAAATCGCACAAACGGCTCGATTAATTCCGTTTTCGGATCGTTTTCGCGAATAGGTAATAACCGCTTATTGAATGCCGGCCGGGTCAATTCGTATATACATGCGAATATACGCCGGAATAGATTTGATAGCTGCCATTAAATCTCCGGGCGTCGCGGCGTCCGTAAATTCCCGTTGTCGATTCGCCGATCTCGGGCTGATTGCGAATTGCTGAACTTGGTTCGAACATATTTCTGTAGATTTGTCACTGGCATGTTGCGATATTAATGCCTCCGATTTAACGTGGCGCGTTGGCTTATACAATAGTTCGCAAGTATCTGTAGAGAGTATCGATGTTTTCCACCCCCTGAATAATTTCTATAGCTATATACAGCGAGCTAAACGCCGGCCCTTTTGACGCGACAGTAGCTATTTAATGCACATTCTACGTTCGATTGTTAGATCTCTACTCTAAGTCTACTCCGAATCTAATCGAGGGATTATATCAGGTGAGTTAGATAGAATTATCAGAGTGTTGGAGGTATTTTTTATCGAAATAGCCGTAGTCTTTGTTTAGGTTCTTTGCTTTAGATGTCTAGTTTATTCTTTGGCCGCCGCAGATCCCACCCCCGGCGAGCACAAAGGGCGGGCCGTACGTGCGGGAATCTCGAAATCGAAATCCAATTTTACTGAACAAGATTGTAAACTTTCGACTACCTATTTCATCCCGGTTTTGTTCTTCCCGGCTCGAGCGGATCCCGCGGAAGAAACTCTTCCCAGATAGAATTATCATAGAGGTTTTTCTTTTTATCGCAAACGAATTTTTCGCGGAACTATTTAAGCGGATACGAGGAAACTTTCGCGGCGAGATAATCTGTTTTTGGCTTCGGCTTGAGATGGGGTTGTTGACAAAAAACGTTTTCAATTCACGATCGTTTTAATCTTTTAATTCGCTGGAAATTTATACCACGGCCATCGATTGGAGATCGGGACTTATCGGGAAAATAAACGGCCGTTTTCCGAGTGATTTTTCCCCGCTGAGATGTTGATTAAAGACGATTTTGTCTCATTTAACTCAGTTTGACGCTATTATTAGCTTTGTTACTAGCCCAGCGATTTGTCAACGGCCCTTTCTAATGCCCTCTTCATTGCTCCCCGGCTCCACTAACATTAACAACTCCAAGACATTTTGAGCGATAGCTCTACCTACGGCGCGCAAACAAGATTTATCATACGCAACACGATGAGCTTGGATAAATACGGGGTGCGGCAAAGAAACTTATTTTTTTCAAATGTTAATAAAACCGAAACCATTGCAGATATCGGTATAATTCTTTCTTCCCCTTGTAGATCAATTCATCAAGTTTTTTTGAATAAATTTTGAAAATTGCATCTATCCAAATACGGCCGCCATTAGCTCTGGAAAGACTCATTACATACATTAATATAAAGATATGAAGGGTGCAGCAGATAAAATTACTTTTTTGAAACGTTAATAAAAACGAAACTACTGCAGATATCGCTATAATTCTTTTTTCCCCTTGTAGATCAATTCATCAAGTTTTTTTGAATAAATTTTGAAAATTGCATCTATCCAAATACGGCCGCCATTAGCTCTGGAAAGACTCATTACATACATTTATATAGAGATATGAAGGGTGCAGCAGATAAAATTACTTTTTTGAAACGTTAATAAAAACGAAACTACTGCAGATATCGCTATAATTCTTTTTTCCCCTTGTAGATCAATTCATCAAGTTTTTTTGAATAAATTTTGAAAATTGCATCTATCCAAATACGGCCGCCATTAGCTCTGGAAAGACTCATTACATACATTTATATAGAGATATGAAGGGTGCAGCAGATAAAATTACTTTTTTGAAACGTTAATAAAAACGAAACTACTGCAGATATCGCTATAATTCTTTTTTCCCCTTGTAGATCAATTCATCAAGTTTTTTTGAATAAATTTAGAAAATTGCATCTATCCAAATACGGCCGCCATTAGCTCTGGAAAGACTCATTACATACATTAATATAAAGATATGAAGGGTGCAGCAGATAAAATTACTTTTTTGAAACGTTAATAAAAACGAAACTACTGCAGATATCGCTATAATTCTTTTTTCCCCTTGTAGATCAATTCATCAAGTTTTTTTGAATAAATTTTGAAAATTGCATCTATCCAAATACGGCCGCCATTAGCTCTGGAAAGACTCATTACATACATTAATATAGAGATATGAAGGGTGCAGCAGATAAAATTACTTTTTTGAAACGTTAATAAAAACGAAACTATTGCAGATATCAATATGATTCTTTTTTCCACTTATATACCACTTCATCAAGTTTTTTTGGAGCAATTTTGTAATTTGTATCTATCAAATAACGCTCGCTATTGTCTATATATTGATTGAGTCGATTTGTGAAGCTTGGATCTCTCTTAGCCGGCGCGCTCTCCGTATTTAGCTCCATGTGACTTATTCCAATGGGGTTAAAAAAACTTGATGAAGTTATCTATAAGTAGAAAAAAGAATCATACTGATATCTACAATAGTTTCGTTTTTATTAACGTTTCAAAAAAGTAAATTTCTCTGTAGTATTATAGGGAGTTTTCGTGCATAAATTCCGCCCGCCGACGATTGTGCTAATAAAGTCGAACTTGCGAAGTTCGGGAGAGCTTTCCGATGCGAGTGGATGTTTTAATTGGTGTGCCGCTGTCCGAAATTACCGTCGAAATATCTGTTGTTAATTGCGCATCAAGGGCTTCGCGTACGTTGGAGATTTCCCGGCTTTCAGGGAACTTCCTCCAGGACTCCGCAGCTTATATAGCTCCTAATTTATCGCGGTTATACAAAGCGCGATTCAGATAGCACGCTAGGGAGAATTCGTTTCTATACGAGCGCATATGAGCCCTAACTTAATGGATAAAAATGTATTTTTTTTTGTACACAAAAACGCTATATTGCATTCTGCAAGTGCAATCAAAAGTTATTTTAGATTTTATGCAACGTTTCCGATACATTTTGCGCACACTGAAGTATTATATGCTCGCGTTTTATCGCCGATTCGCCATTATTATTGATAGCAATAAAATAATAGCGAGGAAAGTTTGTTCCTTGAACGCTAAAACGTCGCTATACTGTTGTTATAAATTCCGATTATATTCCTATATAAAGGGTAAGTCACGCTCAAAATTGGGACAATCTGTATGTATCTAATTAATTTTAAATTAAAGCTAAATATCATCAAAATCTGTATACAGAGCGGCCCAAAAACAAACCCTTCACAACGCATTATATAACACCAACAAAAGCGGTTAAATCCTTGCGATTTTAACGAATCCTTTGAACTCGAACAATATTTACAATACAAGACAAAATCGTATAAAGCTATAGTATACAAATTCGCTCGAGCAATGCTGATGGAAATATTTCCCGACGACAAAACAGGAAAAAATACGAGGGGGCTTTGTTCGCCGGGCGATTCCTGTTGAATTTTTAATAAAGCGACCGGGGGATGCCCCGCCGTTACATCACTCCCGGCGGGGAGTTTCGAGCGCAAAGTAACACAGTGGAAGATCGGCCTAATTGAATGACTGGTCGAAATTAATTTTATGCTTTTATGCGTACGATCAAAAAAATTAATAATTCACGTTCCTGCGAAAACTCGCTGTAATGCGAATAGGGTGTATTTTCTAAGTTTAAATTGACCGGGGGTTTTAATTAGATCGGTCCTGGGAAGTCCCGGATAAGATAAGGAGCCGTTAGGTAAAAGCGGATAGCGCCAGCGATTTGAATGTGAAAGCGATGTTAATTTTCCTATCGGTGTTAAATCTACATAAACGCGCTTTAATCATGGTTAAATCCAACACGTGTTCCCCAAGGAACAAGTTAAACATTAACAGTCACTTTGAGAGCGGGAGAATTAACGCGGCGATATATTCGGATATGTATTTGCAAAGTAGATTCCGAATTATTTCGCTCGTTCGATGTACGGGATGTCCCGATTATAGCTTTTCGTTGCTGTGGCATCTCTAGGTGTATATACAGCGTGTCCTGGATTTTTTATCTTAATTGGTTTTCGAGATCATTTAGATTTTGTTTCTCAAAAAGTAGTACAAGATTTTTTTCGTGTAGGTAGTTTGTGAGGAAAAAGTCAATATATCTCGGTAATTTGTGGTTTTTTTGAAAATTTTTATTCTTAAAAACTTGTAGAGAATTATTTTTTCAATAAAATGGTGATAAGTTCATTTTTTTATCTCAATTAGTTTTCGAGATATTTCAGGTTTTTCAAAGAATAAACTAGATTTTTTTTTCATGTGCAGTACGAGAAAAAAGTCAAAATATTTCCAAAATTTATCTTTTTTTCGAAATTTTTCATTCTCCAAAACTTGTAGAGAATTATTTTTTCAATAAAATGGTGATAAGTTCATTTTTTTATCTCAATTAGTTTTCGAGATATTTCAGGTTTTTCAAAGAATAGCATCAGAAATTTAATTTTTCTTTTTTTCATATATATTTTGACCAAAAAAGTCAATATATCTCGAAAATTTGTGGTTTTTTCGAAATTTTGTATTCTTCGACACTTGTAGAGAAATGTTTTTTCAATAAAATGGTGATATGTTCATTTTTTTATCTCAATTAGTTTTCAAGATATTTCAGGTTTTTCAAAGAATAGCATCAGAAATTTATGCTTTCTTTTTTTCATATATATTTTGACCAAAAAGTCAATATATCTCGAAAATTTGTGGTTTTTTCGAAATTTCGTATTCTTCGAAACTTGTTGAGAATTGTTTTTTCAATAAAATGGTGAAAATTTAATTTTTTTGTCTCAATTAGTTTTCGAGATAATGCAGGATTTTTAAAAAATAGCACTAGAATTTTTTTTTCATGTACATTACGACAAAAAACTCAAAATATTTCCAAATTTTGTCTTTTTTTCGAAATTTTTTATTCTCCAAAACTTGCAGAGAATTGTTTTTTCAATAAAATGGCGGAGTTTCGGTTTTCTATCTCAATCAGTTTTTAAGATACTTCATGTTTCTCATAAAATAATGTGATTGAAAATTTATCACTCTAACCCACTGTTATTTTAATATATTGCATATGTACAGGGTGTCCCAAAATTTGCATTTCACTCGGAGGACTACATGTATGTATACAGGATGTCCCGAAATTGATATTACATATTTCGGCGATATTACATATCGAATTTTCCAATAGCATATGCGTGTTAAACACGACATACATAAATATCACGAGAGTTATTGAACGAATTTCGTGGCGAAACGGGATCGATTAATTAGTTAAATGGCCGTTTGAAAAAGTTGGATTAACGCAAGTGACGGGCGGTGAGCCGCACGTATTGTATTTCACTCGAGGAAAATTCAATTAAACGTTACGTAATTTTTATTTTTCTACTTTCATACACGTTTCCTCCATACGGCCGGATTAAATTTCAGGCGACGCGTTATAGTCCGTTCGCAAACTGGCCGGATTTTCCAATCCACAGAAGCGACATGAGCATATTTTTTTAGAGTAGAAACTCACCCCTATAACTTGGGCGGATATTAATTAATTACGACCGGTTACGTCTCGAAATTGTCTTCTTTATATATTTATCTCGTTAATTATTATTTTCGGTAGAGCAAACTCTGAAGGGTCCCGATTCTTAATTAATATTTGTGAAAGAATCAAGGGTAGGTACACACCCGAGAAATGATACTTTTTCCTCGACATCCCGCGGGAATTTCCAAAAATCCAACCGCACCAAAAATTCTTAATTAATACCCAACTTTAATTAAAAAAAACTCGTTGTTTCCAGGTAACAGATTCAGCTGCGACTGCCGGCTGGACTGGATCTTCGTGCTCCACGACAAAACCGCCCAGGACAACATCCGGAAATCCCTGGAGCAGCTGGAGTGCTCCTTCTACACCGAGAAGATCCAGTCCAAGGACCTGGTGCAGGAGCTGGTGTGCTCCCCCGGCCAGCCCCAGGCCCGCAGCGCCCTCGACGAAGACGAGGACAACCAGATCCGCGACCTCCACGACCACGGCAAGCTCCATTTGCTGACGATACCCGCCAAGGAGCTGCCCTGCCCCCCCGAGTACAGGCCTACTCCGATTACCGTCAAGCAGGGATCCCCCGCGGGGGGCGAGCCGGCCAGCAGTGAAACGGGAGACGTTCGAGCGTATTGTTTGATCTACATCAGTGTGTTTACTTTGTTCGTGTAAAATATGGTTCTCTAATTATTTGTTCAGGTTGGTCCAGAAGTTTAAGACTGAAAAAACGGGGAATATTCGACGCTCGAACGGATCCGGTTATGAAACTTATTCGGAATATGCTCGGTGTGTTTCGTATATGAAACGGATGTGATAATTTTTAGTCATATTTAAATGTATACGGTTTCAAAAACGGGATTATATTTCATAAGTCTATCGCACGAATTTTTGAATTGAACCAAAATTTATAACTGGATCCGGATTCAAATGTTTGGCTCAGAAATTAAAGGCGAACATTTAACTTGTAACATACGTTTTTTCATTGTACATATCAAATAAAACTTAATACTAGATGGTTGTGCACATTTTGATGTATTATCTGTTTAAGTAATAAAGCTAATCTTCAAGTTAAATCTACCTATTTCTTATTTATTCTCACGAATCTCCACCACACCACACATTACCACACATAGTTTCGTTAAAAGTTTCATTAATAGTTTCATTAATAGTTTCATTAATAGTTTCATTAATAGTTTCATTAATAGTTTCATTAATAGTTTCATTAATAGTTTCATTAATAGTTTCATTAATAGTTTCATTAATAGTTTCATTAATAGTTTCATTAATAGTTTCATTAATAGTTTCATTAACAGTTTCATTAATAAAGTATCATTAATGGAGTTTCATCAATTACAGTAGAAGAATATCGAATAGGGTGCATTTATGATATACCTATTATACTAGTTTCCCAAGGACTATAACTCACTGGGTGAAAATGCAATTCATTAATCTGATCATGGCAGGTATGTCAATTACAATTTCGACTTTGTCGTGTACTTTAATGAAATTCTTCACGCGTCCATATTTTAATTAGAAATTTTATAAGCCGATGTAGGAGGAGAGGAATATGCGATATGTGGGTTAGGAAATGTTTGCGTAGGCGATGAAAAAATGATGAATTTTAAACCGGTAGGGAGTTTTTTAGTAAGCTAGTTAAAGGGGCTAGTTAAAAGGCATTAAATTTATCGCCCCCGGGGGATTTAACAGTGCTAGGAGTTCCAGTTAATGAACTCAACAAGTTTATTACATTTGATTATAATCCGGTCGAGCTTTAACTTCGCACTTTTAATCAAAGAAATTAGTAATGTTCGAAAACTTTAAAAAAAGCTCTATTGTTAAGTCTGACTTCATTCTCTCGATGTTTCCCTCTAAACTAACTAAATGTGATTTTTAAAAAAATTTCAATGTATTCAATGTTAGTAATATTGCGATTTGGAGTAATTGATGTGATTAATTATGCGTCTAATTAAAACAACTTATGTTCCCAGTCTAGGACGATTAAATTATTTATCACATGTCGGTTTGGTAGACAGAAAATCGCATACGAGTGTTTAATTTAAATAATTAAGCAGATACGGAGTTTCGGATGCGATAAATATGCATGAGCGAAAACTAAGTACTTGTTTATTAAATATTTCTGTGCATTTTAATTTTTGAGCCAATTATATTAACTAGAGAGAATGTTCGTTGTGCGAGTGTTTTTTGGACCGACCTTTGTTGAACCTGAATATTAAGCTCAAATTAATGCTAATGGTATTGCCACAAAAACGAGTGAAAACACTTCCTAACACTAACATTTTTAACATGACATGCACTACAATATACATCATAACGTCGTATTTTAAATTATAAAAGTTTAATTACATTTTTCCGGGCGTTTTATTTCAGCCCTCTTCGACTAAACCAATTTTTCTCAAATCCCCTCAATTTGATTCCGGGATGGAAATTCGAAAATTTCACTTAGTTAACGCCGAAAAGTAAAAGGCCGGCGTCCCCAATTTGCCGCCGAAACGGCCCTGACAATAATAAAAGTCGCAAAAAAACGAAAGTATTATTAAGTTAAGAACTTTTCGCTATTAGACATGGTCGACAACACTAATCCACTGATTTAAACAAGGCCCCGGAAAACTTTTTTGCCGAGGAAATTTTACATTTTACGGTTATATCCGAACTTGTACGCTAACCCAATATACTTTATTCTTCGGCGAGTTTTCCAACAATCTCGTATTCCTGCGAAATTATATATTTATTGGAAAATTTAATGTATATATACCACCCCGATTTCAAAAGGGGTAGTGTCTCAATTATACCAAAGATACCCATTGACCTATTTAACATGAGTAGCATGTGTAACTAAATTACCTAAGTGAATGATACGTTATCACGAAAACAATAATAGTGGTTTAATTAAACGTATACAACGATTATTGCTGCCTAATTTCTAAAGAATCCATTATGCTATACCTACAATTTTTACATTAGGTACACATGAAAGGAAATTAATTTTTTTTTGTGAGGGAAAAGAAATTGCTAATGTCACTGAACATTAGAGTATGGAAAAGCTCAATATATCTGCTAATTTCTCTGCGTTAAATTTGAAATAGGCATTGCTGGTTCAATTTGCCTTGAAGTCTGGATAAATGAGGTATTAATTCTTCAATTTCGCCAGTTATAACTTCAATAATTTCATCAAATTCTTCTGCAATAAGTTTGGAATCAGCACTGTTACTTCAAGATCAGTTTTAATCTGATTCTGAAGAAGTAGAAGATTCTGTAAATGCTTCAATTTTACCAGTAACATCAATAATTTCATCATATTCTTCAGCATTAAGTTTGGAATCATCACTGCTGCTTCAAGATCAGTTTTAGTCTGATTCTGAAGAAGTAGAAGATTCTGTAAATGCTTCAATTTCACCAGTAACTTCAATAATTTCATCAAATTCTTCAGCATTAAATTTGGAATCACCACTGCTGCTACAAGATCAGTTTTAATCTGATTCTGAAGAAATAGAAGATTCTGCAGATGCTTCAATTTTACCAGTAACTTCAATAATTTCACCAAATTCTTGATTAATTTTGGGCTCAGCCTGGCTGCTTCAAGATCATTTCTACTCTGACAAATGGGGTTATTAGAAGTTATTCTGAAGGTTCTTGAACGCAAAAAACTGTAGATATAAATTTTGTGGGTCAAGTTTATGGAGGATCCATAACCCAATACATAAAGTGGAAAGCTCTTAGCGATCGTAACTCTGGAAACGTTACAATATCTGGAAAGTACATATCAATTTGCATTCAAATGCGATTTTAACCTGGAGGTAAGCCGTGCAGTTTAATCGCCGGAAATGGGTAACGAGTTACGTGAGAGGCATTATTCCAAAATGACGAATGTAATTATACTTCTACCGCTATTATTTGGTTATTTCGAAGTTACCTGGAAAATTGTGCGGTTAATTAATTTATACATTTCAACGAACTTAAATTTCCTAACTAGATAAATTCCTGCAATTTCCCAGCGCGAAATTGTACGATAGTTCCATGTTTTTCGAGCTCCAAATGATACTTCGAATTCCCACAAAACCATCAATCATTTTTCCATGTTTAAAATAGCAAAAAACATATTCCTAGGCCCCCGTTTGCGCTCAAATTAACGCAAACAAACACGTACAGCAAACACTTAATGGACACCGTATGTTCGCACCCCAAATCCACTAAATAATCCAACCCTACACGTGTTTTGGGGGGTGAAAATGCTACCGTAACAAACGGGTAACAGATCCGGCGGTGCTACATTTAATAACAATCATTCAAAGAGCTTCGATCGGAGTAAAAGAAAAATTAAAGTCTAATTAACCGGTGAAAAGTAATTAAACATCCGCGTGTGCGGAGATTTGATCTGCGCCGGGAACAAAGGACGATCCCGCGGGGAAAAAAGCCCGCTTGATTTCGCTCGAAACAGTCGATGAACGAAAGGCGAGAGGAATTTCGCCGGGAACTTTTAACTAATGAAGCACGAAGTTTGACGGCTAACGTAATTATAATACCGTAACGTTATAGTAAATAGAAGTTTGCGCTCAAAAATTATTATAATAACCGCGGTTTTAATGGAAGTTGAGACCTACATGCTCGCTTTAATTACGCCGAGTGGGATTTATGGCTTTGGAACAAACATTGCGATCGATAGAATTTATTTATGCCACCCTGTACAACTAATGTCTTTCGGTACTAAAATAAATAACGCGTAATTCCATCGTACAACAATTTTAATCAACCCCCAACATGCAAAAATCCACTTGGACGTTTCCTTTCTACCTCCCTTATTTTACCAATCTGCTCCACTAATAACGAATATGCTCCAGAAGGAAATGGATGTGATGAAATACGCGCGATTTGCATAAGAAAAAAAATACCCCCGAACGAATCGTCGTTCGAATAAATACCTTTGTGGCGGCGAATATGAGAGATAGGCATTGGAGGGATTCGTGACACAGACGAATTACGATGGCAGGGGTGATTAAAAATGTAATCAACTTGACCCACTTCGAGTTACCTAAATAACGAAGTTACGAAAAGGGAATATTTAATAATAAACTATAAACGCAATGCGATGGGGAAATGGATTAATTCATTTTTGATGAAACACAATGTATAAGCCATTAGTTGATATTTGCGTTGAATAATGTAGGGGGTTGGGGAGGAAAAGAATAACCGATTCGTCGGATTAATAATTCAACGTGCGTTTAACGAACGTTCACGAGGTTCAAGTTTGCATTGTTAACACGGTTAATTAAACAAAATGTTATATATAACCTGATTAAGCAAACATGTAACGTTATGTATTTTGGTTTATAATTTATCGCTAATTTAATATCTACTCGATTTTTTTACAGCTAGATATCTCTAAATTGGATTCAATTTTTTCGTACACGTTACCACCTTTTTTTCCAATTAAAAGAAACCAACTCCAATTAAAACCGTCCACCTGAAATCGCAACCTTCCGACCCGCAAAAAAAACCCCAATTTTTTTTTTGGATCTAACGAATTTTCCTTTAATTTGCCTTTCCCTCGGGCGATTGCTACGCTCTGACCTTTGATATCGAATGCGACAGGAACGCCATCAATCACTCCCGCTCTCCCGACGTCGCCGGAACAGCGCCGCGACGCCGGCCGTTTGCTTAGATTGAAATAAATATGTTCGAAGATTGAAAAAATAATGTGACGCGAACCGCCGAGGGCTACTCGATGATAAGGATTCCTTAAAAATTTAGTTCCAAAAAAGTGAACCAGTAATTCTCAGACCAAACTCAACGCCGAGAAATTTGATGAAGTTGTTGAAGTTACTGGTAAAATTGAAGCATCTGCAGAATCTTCTACTTCTTCAGAATCAGACTAAAACTGATCTTGAATCAGCAGTGCTGATTCCAAACTTAATGCAGAAGAATTTGATGAAATTAATGAAGTTACTGGTAAAATTGAAGCATCTACAGAATCTTCTACTTCTTCAGAATCAGACTCAAAATGATCTTGAAGCAGCAGTGCTGATTCCAAACTTAATGCAGAAGAATTTGATGAAATTAATGAAGTTACTGGTAAAATTGAAGCATCTACAGAATCTTCTACTTCTTCAGAATCAGACTAAAACTGATCTTGAATCAGCAGTGCTGATTCCAAACTTAATGCAGAAGAATTTGATGAAATTAATGAAGTTACTGGTAAAATTGAAGCATCTACAGAATCTTCTACTTCTTCAGAATCAGACTCAAACTGATCTTGAAGCAGCAGTGATGATTCCAAATTTAATGCAGAAGAATTTGATGAAATTAATGAAGTTACTGGTAAAATTAAAGCATCTACAGAATCTTCTACTTCTTCAGAATCAGACTCAAACTGATCTTGAAGCAGCAGTGCTGATTCCAAACTTAATGCAGAAGAATTTGATGAAATTAATGAAGTTACTGGTAAAATTAAAGCATCTACAGAATCTTCTACTTCTTCAGAATCAGACTCAAACTGATCTTGAAGCAGCAGTGATGATTCCAAACTTAATGCAGAAGAATCTGATGAAATTATTGAAGTTACTGGTAAAATTGAAGCATCTACAGAATCTTCTACTTCTTCAGAATCAGACTCAAAATGATCTTGAAGCAGCAGTGCTGATTCCAAACTTAATGCAGAAGAATTTGATGAAATTAATGAAGTTACTGGTAAAATTGAAGCATCTACAGAATCTTCTACTTCTTCAGAATCAGACTAAAACTGATCTTGAATCAGCAGTGCTGATTCCAAACTTAATGCAGAAGAATTTGATGAAATTAATGAAGTTACTGGTAAAATTGAAGCATCTACAGAATCTTCTACTTCTTCAGAATCAGACTCAAACTGATCTTGAAGCAGCAGTGATGATTCCAAATTTAATGCAGAAGAATTTGATGAAATTAATGAAGTTACTGGTAAAATTAAAGCATCTACAGAATCTTCTACTTCTTCAGAATCAGACTCAAACTGATCTTGAAGCAGCAGTGATGATTCCAAATTTAATGCAGAAGAATTTGATGAAATTAATGAAGTTACTGGTAAAATTAAAGCATCTACAGAATCTTCTACTTCTTCAGAATCAGACTCAAACTGATCTTGAAGCAGCAGTGCTGATTCCAAACTTAATGCAGAAGAATTTGATGAAATTAATGAAGTTACTGGTAAAATTAAAGCATCTACAGAATCTTCTACTTCTTCAGAATCAGACTCAAACTGATCTTGAAGCAGCAGTGATGATTCCAAACTTAATGCAGAAGAATCTGATGAAATTATTGAAGTTACTGGTAAAATTGAAGCATCTACAGAATCTTCTACTTCTTCAGAATCAGACTCAAACTGATCTTGAAGCAGCAGTGCTGATTCCAAACTTAACACAGAAGAATTTGATGAAGTTATTAAACTCTTCTAATGCAGCATTCACAAAAATCTTGCACCAGCTCTACTGATTAGAGACATAAAGTAGCGAAATTTGATGATACCACAACTGATGAATTGAAACATCTTCTTCCTCTTCTTCCCTTTAACAATTTCCCGTGAACCCATTAACCGGGCGCCGCCGAGCATAACTCACTAACAATCCAACTTCTTCCCATTGAAGCCTGAAACTGCAGGCATGTGCTGCAGGAATCCGCCTCAAAATTCCACCACGTACGTTATTATTATTACAGATAATTGTTGGCGGTGTTAATTAGAGTTTAGGTGCCGAAATTGGATCGCTGTGCCGCGCCGCATCAACTCTTAACGCTTTAATTACAGCGTATCGTTCGCGCCGAACGGTTAAATTGTTAACTTCCTAATTGAGCAGTATTTGCCTTGAAATAATTGCTGTCAATCCCGGCCGGGTTTGTGCAAGAGAGCCTACTTGTGTTCGTGCGAATGCATTATTGAAAATCGCTCTAGATTTTTTCGTGGGACACAAATTGGGGTAATTTAAATGCCTGATGAGGGCTTGAGCCAGTAAACAGAGCTGATAAAAATGTCGACGAAGGAAGTCGTTTTGCCCCTGCTAGGGGTGCAGCTCGCCCTGTTAATATTGTTCTGCGTGTTCGGGAGGTATTCTACGAAGGAAGAGGACGCCGCTAAGTATCCCAGTGAGTACATTTTGAGTTTTATTTTGCTGGTAATAGAAGTATTTATCGGGTGAAAAATGACAGGGAAATAAATAACAACAAAAGAGGCTTTCGACTGTATTCTATTTGATGTATAAATCAATATCGCGAACTTGGAACTTTTCAGCCCGAAACGGCTACTAAACTTTTCTCTATGCTGTCGGGAAGGATTTATATTTATTTCGCTTCTTGCCGGTAATACCTCAGGAAATATTGTCAGCGTTGACAGGATTCTAATGATGTTATGCGATACCCGTCGAGTGTATCGACAGATTGTTTTTTATTTGTTCGAGAAAAGAACAACGAAACAAGATAATTGGTAAATTTTATACATCGTTCAAATTCGCGTACGAGGGTGTATTTTTTGCGAGAGTATTGACAAAACATTTTACTTGTTATACGTTCGCTTTTGTGTTCTTTTTTATACTGTGATGTAATATGTACAGGGTGTCGCAAAAAGGTTGGGACATGGCGTATATGATGTCAAACCCTTAATTGGTCCACCCTTGTTATTTACCCAATTTTTTACCCATTTTTTTGTCCAATTTTTACCCAGTTTTTACCCAATTTTTACCCAATTTTTACCCAATTTTTTATCCAATTTTTTACCCAATTTTTGATCCAATTTTTTACCCAATTTTTAAAAATAAATAAATTTTTAAAATAAAATCCATATTTTTGGAGATAAATCTGTTTTTTGGCATAGGTACATACACTTTTTGAAATCCACATTTTTTTATAAATTGTAGAATTTACAATTTTTTAAGATTAATCTTTAAAATATTAAACATCTTATTTTTTAAAAATTGTTATGAATAAACAGATTATTGTTGAAAATAACCGTCAAAAAGGTCAAAATTGATTAACAATAAAGAGCTGATATGATATGTTGGATTTCAAAAATCGTATGAATACCAAAAAGTGGGACGAAAGGCCCAGTGCGCCGTAGAGAGACTTCTAACTAATGTAACGTTAAGTTTTTTTTTTTTTTTTTTTTTTTTTTTTTTTTTTTTTTTTTTTTTTTTTTTTTTTTTTTTTTTTTTTTTTTTTTTTTTTTTGAAACGGGAGAGGTTTGAGACTATGCTGAATCGAATGCCGTTGTCCGTTTGTCTCTATCTATAACCGTTTAGCCGCTGAAACTCGCGACAGACGGACGGACGGACGACAAAGCCAGATCATAAGACTTCGTTTTCGAAAAATTCGAAGAATTTTCCGTTGTTAGAAGTCTAAAAACCATATTTATCTCCAAAAATACGGATTTTACAGAAAATTGCAAAGAGTAAAAAATCATTATAAATAAACCGATAAATCTATTTTCGATTACAAAATTTCGTTGAACCAACTGTAACATCCTTTACTAAACTCTTCTGGATACAGCTAAGTTAGGTTTATTTTCATCTCAGAACTCTGCAGTTAATCCATATCCCAACCTTTCTGCGACACCCTGTACTTCCCCAGCACCGAACGCTGCAATTATTCCATTTCGAAATTAATTTCCCGACCAAAACGCTGAATACTAATGCCCCAAATCCCGCCAAAATATATTCAGCTCACACGTAAAAATTTTTTTTATAACAACCCTCCTTCTGAAGTTCGACAATTAACTTCCTCCCGCCCGATTTCCAGGAATTGATTTCGGATTTTTCCCCATTCTGATTCCAGTGTTCCAGGATGTCCACGTAATGATATTCATCGGTTTCGGATTTTTAATGACGTTCCTGAAACGCTACGGATTTAGCAGCGTGGGATTTACATTATTACTGGGGGCTTTCGTAGTCCAGTGGGCCCTGCTCTGCCAGGGGTTCTTCCAGCTCGACGGCGACAACAAAATCGAAATAGGAATAGAAAGGTAAGGGCTCCAACGCACTCGCGATTTATTCACTATAATATATTGTGCATTATTTTAACACTGAAGATTACTAGTTCATTCGAAACGTTCGATTTATGCGTTTCTAATTTCCGTGGAAATTCGTATGGCAAATTTAATAAAACTCGCCCTTTTCGTGAGTTACTTTCCCGTTTTCGGAATCGAATAAGAGGATTACGTTAACAGGGGTGGTATAAAATATGATAGAATTTTTTCTGCGGCGAAATATAAGAAACGTGATTTCTTATCCGGGGGATGGCAAAAAACGAATATAAAAATCAGGATTGGATTCGATGTAAATGCGCAAAAGATTTGATAAATTTTTCGGTACGACGCGATACCGATTATTTACGCAACGTGCTAATCGAAATACGAATCGATTATAATCGATTAGCGATTATTTAATAAGGCTCTAACTCCGCTAATTAACGATCGCTCTTGCCTCGGCCTTGCGAGCCGAATCGATTCCAATTACACCTTAATTATTAATGCCGGGGAATTGTAAATAGTTTTTCGGGTTTTAGAATGAATGTAGTTAGGATGGGAATTTATTTGCGGAGCCGAACCGACGGCCCCGTTCGGGGCATTCGTTAATGTAGTTACCTCGCTGGCACGTTGATAGCCGGAGTTAATTAAGAGCCCGGCATATTTCTATGTTCATTATTTATATATTATGTGCGAGAGATCTGAGAGCTAATTCGCCCATATAGGTTTGTCCGGGTTTTCTAATTTGTATTCCCGGCCCTTTGCGCGCGGAAATTTCAGATTTTCCTGCGCGTATTTTGACTTATTTTTCTTCTAAAATCCTGAAAGGTACACTGAAAAAAGTTATTTGCTATAAAACTGATCAAAACTGTGTAGGTATTTCCAGTGATGCGATTTTTTTTCCAGTGTATAGTTATAGTCTATTCATAAATGAGACTGATTCATCCGCCCTCTTGATTCTTGAAAAGCTGATTGATTTATTACTCTGGCTCATTTATGAATAGACTATAGTATTATCATAAGGACTTTTGAGCGATTTTTTTTTGTGTTTACACGTTTAATTCACTCTCTTTTTGCCTTCTTTTATTTGTCATTCAAATTGAAAAGATTCAATCAGGAAATGCTTTCGTAAGAGAATGCGAGCCTCACATTGATGGATCCTTTTCTATCGACTCGGTTTTTTTTTTCTTAAAGAAAATAAATCCCCCGGGCGTCAATCATCCTTTTTTTAATTCCAATTTTCCGCCTAAGGAGCGCTGAAAGGTCCACCCACGGGGACTTAAATTTTTATTTTCAAAACTCATTATACGGTGGATTTTAATTAAAATTCGTTTATGTTTGCTTCCAGCTTGTACAAAGCCGACATAGCGGCTGCAAGTGTGATGATTTCGCTGGGAGCTGTATTGGGAAGGACGTCGGTTTTGCAATTATTCATCATGGGTTTCATTGAGATATTAGTTTATTCGGCGAATTCCTATTTAGGAGCAACGGTTTTGCGAGTAAGTGAACGATAATAAATACCCCGATCAAGTTGGCATGAAAAATAAGGGTAGATACCCTTCACAAGAAGATGAAAATTTGTGTGAAGTTTAAGGATACTATTGTAATGATATTGTGAAAAGTTCACATCGATGACATGGGTGGTAAAAAGTTTATGATGGGTCAAAGGTAGATAAAATGGGTTAAAGTTCACAAAAAGGGATTTTTTGGATTTCTGAGCGAAATGGTTAGTTTTATGGTAAAATAGTTCAGATAAAAAATGTAGATTGTGCTATTATCTACAAAAATTATTCTTGCACTTTTTTTCCTCAGATTAGCCATTTCTGAGAAAAAGCAATTCTAATATATTGTGGAGAATACAAATTTTTAAAATTTTAGAATCGCTTTTACTCAGAAATGGCTAATCTTAGTAAAAAAAGTGCAAGAACAATTTTTGTAGATAATTGCATAATCTACAACTTTTATCTGAACTATTTTATCATAAACCCAACCGTTTTGCAGAAAAATCCAAAAAACTCCTCTTTGTGAACATTAACTTTGCATGAAATTAGCACACATTAATGTGAACAGTTCATTATAATACTATCAAACAAATTTTCATCTTCTTCTTCAAGGTAACTTCTGCAAGGGTGTATATCAATGTTGACCTGAGCAAAACCGCACATATCAGATACAATTTGTGCACAGCCATAAACAGTGGAAAAGTTGAAATTAAGAAAAAAGGGGGGAAAACTTTTGGTTTGTAGGTAGCAGATGCAGGTGGCTCGATATTCGTGCACGCTTTCGGGGCTTATTTCGGTCTGGCCGTTAGCTACGTGATGAACAGGAAAAAGGAAGGAAACGCGGAAGCGGCCGTTTCCTTGCAGGAATCCAACTACACGTCGGACCTCTTCGCCATGATAGGTGAGACATTACCCATTTTTTCTACACCCCGCCTTTTTGTTTGGTTTGTTGTTTAACGCTAGATTGGGTTTCCTCGGTTTCATTTAATATGTACATAAGGAAAAAAGATCGGTTTTTTTTTTCTAGATAGAAGATTTCCTTTTGTTTGTTCGCTTTATCTCCACAGCGTTGTTTCGAGTTGAATTGGAGTTGTGATCGTTCCTATTTACTAAGGATTACCAATGGAGAAGACCACGACTTTTTTTTTCAAAACCGTGTTTTCTAAGAAGGCGCGTAATGAAATTTTTATTTTTTTCTGTGGCCAAATAAGGCCGCAATTAATTTTTAAAGTTTCAAAAACGTCACACAATCGTCATACACTCTGCTCCAATTAAAGCGAAAGTTTCAAAGATAAGTCACATTTAGCAAGTTTGCCATGTTTCCTATTACTCTTCTTTACTCCGCAAAAATGTGCGTTTTTTGTATATTTATTGCAATAAACATTTTCTGATTTATCCATTTCTTCCATTACCTAATGGATAATTCGATATATTAATATAGAAATAACATCTTCATCTGTATAAATTGTAACCGATTTTCGTGTTAAAAACACAAATAATGGTCCTGAAAAATTTATTTGACAACATTCTTGTCAACGTCAATATTATCAGTAAAGTGTTTTGTGCCGAACTGCAATTCGTGTAATTTGTTTTGTGCATTTTTCAGAAAAATCTGACAAATGACAGTTTGATTTTTGTTCGTTTGTGTATTCTTTGTTACTGCGTTCGAAAATTCATACTATTTACTATACAACAAGACGTGAGTGGTTTATGATTGGTTGATGAGTCAAAACCCAAAATTTTTAAATTTCAAAGGGCTATATCTTTTTAATTATAACACATTTTGAGCAACTGAAAACGGTTTTGAGCTCTAATAAATCATTTCTAATCGTATCTTTCGCCGAAATCCGCCTATCTCACATCGTGGTCTTCTCCATTCCTTACATATAGTTTGTGCAAAAACAAGCTACATGCACGTCACTATAAATTCACTACGTCATCCCGTATAGGACGCGATTCGAAATAAAATATACAAATTCGAAACAAACCGATTCGAAATCCATTTGCGCGTTCTATTACGCGTTTCGGACCGTTCGACAAACGGATAGGGACAACTTAACCCTCTTTTTATTCGGATCTCATCCCCGACATGGTTCCGGTGATTATCCCCGAACGCTCCCAAAAATAACATCCATTCCGGGATTTTCGGCCGCTGGACGTTCGCTCGTGAATATCGTTAAGAATCAACCGGACTCGCCCGGACCGCTCGCTGGACGGGACAGGGCGGAAATTGAAAAACGTCAAGGTTTTTTTTCTTCTTCTGCTCCTTTTACTAGCCCCGGCGGTTTTCCAACATTAGGCAATTTCGATGATAAAACATACAGGCTGTCCCAAAATCAGTGGATTTATTGGGACGCTCTGTACAAGTATCTCAACAGGCACGGTCTTCCTGTGGCTCTACTGGCCCAGCTTCAACGCCATCGAGGTGGCCGGCGCCGAGCAGAGCCGGGCCGTCATCAACACCTACCTGGCGCTGGCCGCCTGCACGGTGACGGCCTTCGCCGCCTCTTCCTTGCTCGCCCCCGAGCGCAAGTTCGACATGGTGCACGTCCAGAACTCCACTCTAGCCGGCGGAGTGGCGGCGGGCGCCGCCGCCAACCTGGTGCTGCTGCCCGTGGGGGCCGTCGCCGTGGGAATCACCGCCGGATTCGTATCGGTTTACGGATACGCCAGGTTATCTGTAGGTCTATTACACAACTGTATATAATTGCTTAATTAATACTCTGTGTATGTATAGCCCAAGCTGGAGAGGCACTTGGGGGTGCCGGACACCTGCGGGGTGCACAATTTGCATGGCACGCCAGCTGTGTTGTCTGGAATTTTGAGCGTTTTAATGGCTGCTCTAGCCACACAAAACCAGTACAAAGAGGATTTATTCGACGTGTATCCAGCCAGGATGCCGGATTTCAAAATCGAAAACAGCACAGCTCCTAGAACAGCTAACCAACAAGCAGGTTTCCAAGCTCTGGGTTTATCAGTCACTCTGGTTATCGCTATCGTAACTGGACTCATTACAGGTTAGTAGGTAGCTACTTTTATTAAGAATTGTTTAATTATAAATAGCATGGAAAGAAGTGCGATGGAGAGGCGAGCAAACAGGAATCTTGTACATGATATTTCGAAATGCCCCGGAGCGGAATAAAATATTCCGGAGAGAAAAACCGTGGGAACTAAACGAGCGGCTGGGGATGCCGGCGACGCGGAAATGAGCTTCTATCTTGCCGGAATTTTAATACATTTTTAAGACGAACAATTACATAGAAAAACCCCGTTGGATCGCATTAGAAAATAGCGCAGCAATCGATTAATTCGAGTTGTAATAACGAATTAACGGGTGTAGCTCGCCACCCTTTCAGTAGCCCATATCATCAATGGCGCCCACCCGGATTATCTTGCGCTACGCACAAAAAATCCGGCTTTGTGTTGCAACCGGAAAGCCGTCGCATACCTACCTAATGTATTAACCGCAATGCTTTATACCGGAGTTTCAATTATCCCCATCCAGGGCTTCCCATGCGAATTAATCACGCGGCAAAGGGTGCACAAAAAATCCCTTCAAACTCCTCTAATGGAAATATATACCGGGGTTGAATAAGACTCGATTTGTATAGATAAAAATATAGCTATATTACTTGTTGATACTACATAATTTGTTGTTATAAACTTCAATTGTTGAACATATCATCGATGGGGACCCTGCTGAAGAGGGCCTTGGCTACCGAATAAAACACTTGGGAGTAGGACTTGCAGACGCCCTCGCTGACGTCGTTGAAGATGAGGCTCCAGTTGTCGTTGACCACCTTCAATATGCCGTCTCCCAGCCGGCGGTCGCCGTTGAAGAGGTTCTTGAAATCGAAATGGGCGCCGCCGATGGTGATGTTGGCGTTGTAGGAGGCGACGCTGAAGTATTTCTTGCCGTGTTTGGTTTCCTCGTCGAAGGCGATGTTGTGGACGATTTTGGCGTTCTCTGAAATTCGGGGAATCCCGGATAATCGAAGGGGATTCGGGCGGAATGCGATGGGGTACTTACTGAGCTGGATGACCGAGAGGCCTTCGCCGAAGACTGGGATTACTAGAATTTTGCCGTTTATGTTGTAGTCGGCTTCTTGCGTGAGCAAGGGATGGCGCGTAACGTATATGAAGTTGCGGTTTTTTAGATCGAAACTGGGGGATAAAAATATATTGAACAGACCCGGTATATAAAATGATCATTTTTGATAATACATAAAATTTTAAGGCATAATGTAAATAAAATTATCTAATTATACCTATACAAGTGAAGATCAAAACTGTGGTATAAAAAATATTGAACAGACCCGGTATATAAAATAATAATTTTTTGGTACAGTCCACAATAACCAATTTTTTTTCAAAAAGTATTGAAGCATAATTAAATAAAATTATCAAATTAGGTATATGTCTACAAGTTGAAATCAAAACTGGTATAAAAAAATATTGAACAGACCCGGTACAAAAGGTATCAGGTTAGAACAATAATTTTCGGAATCTACCACAATAAACAATTTTTTTCTCAAAAAGTATTGAAGCATAATTAAATAAATTTATCTAATTAGGTATGTCTACAAGTTGAGATCAAAACTGGTATAAAAAAATATTGAACAGACCCGGTACAAAAGCTATCAGGTTAGAACAATAATTTTCGGAATCTACCACAATAAATTTTTTTTTTTTTCAAAAAGTATTGAAGCATAATACAAATAAATTTATCTAATTGTATCTAAAACTATCAAAACAATTTTAGAATAATAGAGAATACCTACACGTGTAAAAACAACTCGATTTAATTAAAAATAAATATTCATAATGCAATTAACGCACTATACATGTAATGTAAATCTTACCTGGCACTTTCCGCTTTTACATCCGACATTCCTTTGATTTTTACGTTTGCGTAATTCTGTACTAAATTAACAGCGCTCGTTCCAGCCCCAATTGTAATTTTCACGACTTCCAGGGGGTCTATAGGGGGCACGCCGATAGCAGAAATGCCTAGCAAAAAAAACGAATATTTATCAATATATTCAAGATTAATTATTCAATTAATTAATTTTCTAATTATGAACGTTTATATCGATATCTATGATACTGTAGTTCAAGGGTAATTTATTACCGGCAGGGTACTTAAACGAAATTAAAATGCAGTGTACTTAATTATTAAATAATCAGAGCTATTAGTGGTTGTAATTACTTCTAAATGTTTGAGTCGATAATTAGAGTCACTTAAACTTAAAATGGATATTAAATTCGTATAATTAGCTTTCCGCGTGAGACAAATATTTACATGAAACCGACAAGATTTTTGCCAATATTGTAATTAAACTGTTCGCATGTACCGAGATAATTCAAACAATATGGTTACTTAATAGCTGTTTGTTTGTGTCGCTTTTCACGCTAATAAAAATTGATATGAGAGATAATTAATATTTATGATGGGATGTTGAAATTCGATTATTTAAAATTATTATTATTCTGATGAATATACTTTACCTTTGGGTCCTAGGAATTTGAATCCGTTCTCAATGGCATCGATTAAACATTTCTCGATTTGAGGGTCACTCAGACGGCAAACTTTGAATGATTTACCTTAAAAATTTATTTATTATCATTATTTGGTTAGCAAATCAGTTAACTGAATTGATTGTTTATTTTCTCGAATTATTCCAATAGCGTATTTGTGCTTTTTTATCGCTGTAATTGCTAATGTATGTAATTACTTTTATTTAAATTGTGCATGTGTTAATAAATTTGAAGGAAAGTTCCCTAATCAGAATTTTCCAAAAATGTTACCCAACATTTCTCGATTTATAAACTATTTTAAATTCCCCGGCCATCCCAAAAATGGGAGGTTGAAATGTACAAGAGTATTAACACCGGCAGTCCCAAAAGTTTGACCCATTTTCGATGAGTTATCCCCAAACTTTGAAGCGATAGATATGTGTGGTTTACACCCAACAATTCCTATTTACCTAAAGCTTTTTTGTGCAATTATTTATTTAGTAATTTCTTATATAGGGGATGGAAATATACACCCAATAATTTCGATTTACCAAAGCTTTTTTGTATCGGTAACTATTTATTTAGTAATTTATAACCTATAGGGGATGAAAATATAGGTATACCCAACAATTTCTATTTACCCAAAGATTTTTTTGGTGTAATTATTTATTTACTAATTTCTTATATAGGGGATGAAAATCCGGTGTATTTTGTGGTATAAAAAAATTAAGTTTAAATAATTTAGGTACTTACCAAAGTCAAAACAAAGTACCTCGTACAAACAAACCAAAATGGTCAAAGTTATTGATAGACTGGTTTTCATGGTAATTCAGTTACCTTCCACTCGCAATTGAACAAGTTACAATGAATAGAGTTTTTAAATTTTCTTCATTTATATACCAAACGCTACCCATGTCTATTAAAAATCGCACGGACATTTGTCTCCCGGTAATTACCATTTTCACGCGAAATCAGAAGCTCAGGTACAATTTTAAACATTGCATTTTACACTCTATTAAAACTAAACCGGTACGTGGGTTTCATTTCAGGTTTATTAATGACAGTAAAAGCGGCTTTCCCGATAAACTCTGTCTATTTTTACAACGACAATTCCGCATGGCGACTACCCAGGGAAAAACTTTTCAACCCGCCGCCGCTGTTGACCTTTCTTCCGTTTACCGAGAAAAAAATCCGGGTAAATATTTTCATGTAAAACACTTTCGATGTTCCAGCACCTCCACGTCACTTTTAGCTAGAGAATTGACCCGGTAATTTGACTCAAATCCACTCTAAAGTAGATTATTTTGTACGTTAAAAATATTATGCACAATTGCATGAGAAATAATCGTGTATAGTTTGTGCAAAACGAAGCTAGATGCACGTCAATGCTTGTCAAATATGACGACATTAGTGACGTGCAACTAACTTAATTTTGCACAAACTATAAGGTGGAGTTTTTGATTATTGCATAAGGTTTTGGATTAAGAATAAACTCTCAAAAAGCCTTATCTAGTAAGATTAATAATTCGGGCCTGTTACGTCGCAGGAATTCGTCAACCAGGAAATAATAAAGCTCAACGTTGAATGAACCCTTGATTCGATTATCGCGGGGAATACCAAGGAATTTCGAGCTGGATATTCCCCGTTTTCGACGGGAGCTCGTCGCGTATAAAATGTGTCAAATCATCCGGGGGTTTTTATGCGTTTAATGACCGCATTTCCCGCAGACAGGGAAAATACATCGGGCGATGCTTTTTGCGGAGCGCGTGTACCTGCGGCCCCCTTTCAGTCTTCGAAAAAAGGAAACGTCATGCCACAATAAAAAATAATTCAACGCCAGAAATGTGATGTGACGACGCGTTTTTGCGACGTGTGGTTTTTTCTTTTTCGATGATGTGCGCCTGAAAATTCGAGGCCATCCCAAAAATGGGTTTTTAATGCGTCCAGTATTGTTTTATTTTTAGCTTTGTTTACCTGATTAATGGTTAATTAGGTGATTCTTTAATGGGCTTTCTAATCACTTATATTTTGATGCTCAAATTCCAGTAAATACATTCCGAGATCTAATTTTATTTTTATAATCTTCTTTTATAACTTGACATAGCACATGAAACATTTTACAGCATTTGACAGTTGAATGACAGCTCATTGACATCCAATGTATTCTACGATAAGATTTTTAATTATACAAATAATTCGAATTTCGCGCTAATTTCTGATTGAATTCGCAGGATTTATACTAAAAGCGGCCACCAAGGCGATTCCTGCGAAATTGGAGTACGACGACGCCACCTTTTGGGAGTTGCCCGAAGCGCATCCTCCTGCTGGAGACGTCAAAGCAGGAATGCATTACGACAACGCCTGCTTCGAGGTTTCGGCTACGGCTTGACGTGCTAATTAATTGATTATTAACACGATTTTTTACTGTAGTTCGTTCGAGCGTGCGTGTATCGAGCGTTTATTAAATGGTTTGTTTCATAGAAACTGCGATTTGAATTTCCCGCACTAATGCAGTTTAATACAAGATGGCGCTGGTTGTCAAATTTGTAGCAAGCAGTTCCGCTATTGGCTCATAGATGTTTATCGTAGGTGGCGGTAATGTGAAATGAAAAATAATTCTTTTTTAGTAATCATTCGGACGCTGATGAGGAAGGGTGTATTTTGTACAGAGCCGAATTGAGTAATCACGTGTTTATGATTAAAAGAAAACAATTGTTTGTTGACATTTAATTTTGACATTTCGAATCAAAATGTCAGTAGGTAGTAAATGTCACAGAAAAACTATTTTATATAAAAATTCGCAATTTATTGAATGGTTATTAATACAGGTTGATCAATTAATTAGGAAGTAACTCATCGGCGGGGATTTTATCGATCAATTGCCCGGCAATGGCCAGAAACACCTTACAAAAGGTCGTTTCAATGCCGCCCTTGACGTCCTCGAACAGAACCGGCCAATTCTCATTGACCACTTTCAATATGTGATCCCCCAGAGCTCTATCCCCGTTGAACAGATTTTCGAAATTGAAACGCGCTTTCCCCACCGCCAATACTCCCGTGTAATCCATTACTCTGTAGTACATTTTCCCGTTTTTCACGACCTCTTCCAGCTTGATGGTGTGCTCTATCACAGCGTCATCTACAAACATTTAATTGCTTGTTAATTAATTGTAATTGTGCAATTATACTTACGGAACAGGCATAGCGAATCGCCTTTTCCGAATATCGGCAGCACTAATATTTTCCCGTTAATGTCGTATTTAGCTTTCTGCTCCAGTGTAGGATGGAGTGAGGTAAATTTTAGAACGTTTTTAGCTGCATCAAAGCTGAAATAAACTCGCTATTATATACCAAAAAGCTTCTACATAATACAAAACATACTGTGCTTCTTTTACTTTGAGTTTAGATAGTCCAGTGATGCTAGCATTGTAGTACTTTTGTACCAAATTAACCGCTGTACTTCCTTCTCCTATGATAATTCTGGTGACTTTTAGGGGATCCACAGAAGGTACACTCAAAGCTCTAATACCTTAAATACTTTGCTTTAATATAAATTAACAATTAAAGAGTTTATTTACCTTTACTACCAACAGTTTTGATGCCATTTTCGATGGCGTTTACCAAGCATTTGTCCAGATCTGGCGCGCTTCGATGGCACACAGTGAAATGTTTGCCTATTAATTTTCGTGTTAATGATTAAAATTCGCTTGTAAATGGCGTACGTACCGAAATTGTAGGCGCTCGCTGAGCACAAAGAGATGGCGAACAATAAGCAGAGACCGGTTTTCTTCATAATTTCAATGCAATGGAGCTCGATGGCCGGGAGGGATTAACAAAATATCGCTGGCTGTTAGCGGTTTATATACAGCAGGAGGTTTTGTGTTATTTTTAAGGCGATTTCCAGGTAATTATGATAATTATCGGGCTGAAGGAGCATCGAAATGGCGAACAATGGCCCGTGGAGCGGTTGACATCTCTTCAGGGTCAGTTTATTTGGAAGGAAAACTGGTTGGAAATAAGTGCCGATTTTTATATAAAAACATATATTTAAACATTTACCATTTCACAAAATATATGACATTATAATGCTATATAACTGTTACTTTAAGAGTTCATTTCATAAGGAACATTCAAAGAGTCTCTTAGTATTATCCAAAATATTTAGTAAATTCATTTAATATCACATTCATTAGCAGTTTAGTAACATCTAGCAGATAGGATGGGCTTGCAAGTGAAAATAGTATCTATTACTTATTAAATTAAAAACCAATTTTACAAAACCAGTCATTTACATACAATCGCCGGTAACATAATAATAATAAAAAAATTAGCACCACTCTCAAGTAATTAAATTAGTCTTAAATTTCGATGATTAATTTTTCCCCCTTCTCGAACAGAATTTATTTACATCAACTATTACCATCTAATTAACAACGTTTTTTCCATATAAAAAATACCAAGCTACCACTTGAAAATTCTCTTTCAATAACTAAAATCAATGGCTTATTTTTTGTACTGATTACCCTTTTGAAATCGTTATTTTTATTGTTCTCTTTGAGCGTACTTTACAAAAATACATTTCTGATTAATCAAATCTTCCGATTATTAATTGATTAAATTGCTAGTGGATGGTTGATAAGCTTGCGGTAGAACTACAAAAATCTAAATTGGTAAAAAATTAGAAAAATAAATCGATTACATTAATTTATACCAGAAGCGGTTCATTTCTTAACAAACTAAACTAAATTAACGAATGTATTATCACAAAGCAAAAAGTAAAATAAAAACGTACAAAAATTGAAGTTGCAATAAAAAAAATTGTACTAATTAGTAAATACTAACGGAAATTAATAGAAAACAAATTGCTCATTTCATAGAAATGCAAAAAAATACATCTACAAACAAAATATGCTATTTGACAATATTTTAGCATTTTCCATAAAACTAAAACATCCCTTATTTTTCACAAAAATAAAAATTACAATTACAATTTGGTCCCCAATTGGTAACTAATAATAACGTACAAATTAATTCCTTTGGACTTGAACTGGTCATCATACAAGAAACTTATTTTTCGAATGAATATGTACAATATTGATATATTAAATTTCTCCAACAATTCAAACAAAACGACCTTATATTTATATACATCAGAACGTTTTCCCAGCGAATATTTCCTCAAAAACATGTATCTAATACATTTAACAATCGAACAACGAACGGGAAAGTCAACAGGAAAAGGTACAATTCATTTTTATTTCAAATAGTAATTCGAAATGACTACATTTAAATATCACATTTAGTTAATACCTATATCTCACTTAAAATATATGGCTCGCATATATTTCCAAAGATATGCACGAAATTCATAACAGTCAAACATACATAACATATTATTACCCAACAAGAAAAAAATAATAACCGCCTACAGACCGGCAACAATAGCCGAGCACCAATGCGCGATAGTCCATCGCGCACATCAATATATATCATCAGGCGGCGAGAACCTCCTATGACTAATCGAAGCCTGCAAATAACTCGGCCTCCTCGGCACTCCCCCCACGTGCAAACTGATATCCTCGTCGGACACGTTGTAGTGGCACAGCAGCTCCTCCTTGGGAGCGATCCCCAAAGCCGCCGGATTGTCCACTCTTTGGCGGCTGTACTGACTAGCTTCAAGGCTATGAACGAACGACACCAGCTTAAAATCCTCGCTGACCTGCCAAAATACAACAATATGGTCAATTGAAGTACTGTTGAAGAGGTGCAGGTACTCACCTTATCTTCTAACCTCTCGACGATGTCCCAGAAGGAAGGCCTGTCGCTGGGCCTCCAGGACCAGCACTGCTTCATGATATCGTAGAGCAGATCGGAGCATTCCGAGGGGCGGGTCAGTCTTCCCTTGGAGATGATGAATTGCCTCACGTTTTCGTTGGACAAACCTGCAAAGAGCGCGTTGAAATCAGCCTACTAGATGATCTGTTACTAATTTACCTTGATAGGGTTGTTCAGCTAGAGTAGCAATCTCCCACAAAGCGATACCGAAACTCCATACATCAGAATCAGTGGTGAAGACGCCATCAGCAAGACTCTCTGGTGCCATCCACCTGACGGGCAGCAACCCCTTGGAGCCTTTCCTATAGTAATCAGTCATGTAGATGTCCCTAGTCATGCCGAAGTCGCCCACTTTGACGGTCCTATCGGCGGCCACCATGCAATTCCTGGCGGCCAGATCCCTGTGGACGAACTTCTTCGCCGACAAGTAGGCCATGCCGTCGGCAATCTCGATGGCCATGCGGTAGATCTCGTTGGAGGTGAGGTCCTGCGAGGAGTCGCGGATCCTCCGCAAGTAGTTCTTCAGGTCGCCGCGCTCCATCAGCTCCATGACGACGAACGGCGGCTGCACCGTGGAGACGACGCCCAGCAGCTTCACCACGTGGTAGCAGTCGCTGAAGGCCTTCATCACCGACGCCTCCATCAGGATCTCCATGCGCTGGTACTCGTTCAGCGCCTCGTTGACCACCTTGACGGCGCAGGCGAGCTCCTTGGACCTGACGAGGCCCTGGTAGACCGTGCCGAAGTTGCCCTTGCCCAGCACCTTCTCCAGCTCGATGTCGTCGGGGTCCATCTCCCAGTGGTCCTGCGGGTAAATGGGATAGTCCGAGCCCTCCGGGTAGTTGGGGTTTACTCCGATGATCAGCCGTTTGTTGTCCATGCGCATCTTCCTGAAGTAGTAGTAACCGCAAGCTGCAGCTGCCAGGAAGAGTGTGATCATGACACAAACTGTTACGAGCGAGCCATGGCCATTGCTGGGGTATGGCACGAATAACTTCCCCACTGCTCCTTTGGAAACTCCTGCTAGGGTCTCAGCTTGCACTACAATCGAATGCCAGCCGGGGTTGATGTAGCGGAACTCCTGGTGCATCGTACCATTACTATCATTAAACATGGCAATGCAAGATGTTAGAGGTACTATGTTATTCTCAGAGTTTATAGTGATCCTGTAGGCCACTACAGGAGTGCTAGGACTCGCCGGAGGAGTCCAGGTAACATTCAAAACATCCTCATTATAACGAGTGGTAAAGTTCACCACTTCATCAGCACCGGGCTTGGGCAAAGTTCGCACGAACCTCTGCAGCACGCCGCTGCAGAAGTGCTCCAGCTTCGGCTGGTTGCAGGCCCGCAGGAAGAACACGTACATCGTGAACGGCTCCAAATCCTCCACGGTGACGCTGGTCACGTTCGGATCGATCAGCTTCTCCATGGCGTCCGAGCGTTTCTTGCGCCTCTCCGGCTGGTACTCGTACTGCCCGCAGGCCTGCTGCTCGGTGGAGGAAGCCGCGATGTTGACGCACAGCTGCGCCTTGGCCCCGCGGGGGATGAACTCCACCTTCTGCCGCGCCGGGCAGTCGCAGGCGAGGCCAGGTTCCGGTTCTTCCGCGGCCTCCTCGTGGTCGTCCAGGATGCTCGGATACACTCCGTTTTTGTCCAAATCCACCAAGTCGCCGTCCTTCCTGGAAATCAACACACCAAACTTAGAGGATATTAAGCCGCCTGGAGCAGCTGGGAGCTTAAAGTAATGGAGTAGATGTGAAGCCGGAGGTTCTGAGGGATTTCTGATGTTACGTACGTTCTAGGATGGTTGCAGTAGTCCCTTTCGAACAGAAAATCTTCCTCCAGCTTGAAGTAGAACAGCCGGTACTCGGCGAGGACGCCGTTGGGCAGCTTGGGCTTCTCCCACGTGAGCTTGATGGCGGCGTGATCGACGGGCTGCAGCTCGAACTCGGTGAAGCCGTCCGGATCGTCGGTGGTGGTGTTGAAGTACATGATAGTGCTGAGGAAGCACTTGGAATCCAAGTCCGTCTCGACGCACCGGCTCAGGTAGTAGGCGTAGAAGGAGAACGGCGACAGATTTCGCAGGAAGAACGTGACGTCGCTGGAATCGGTGACGTTGTACTCCTCGCTCCATTTCTTGTCGATCTCGCAGGCGGCGCCGATGTAGTAGGTTTCGTTCCTGCTGTAGGTTTTCTTGTAGTAGATCGTGGTGCTCAAGAAGAGGTTGCTGGTGGGGATTTCTGAGGCTGGGAGCTTCCAGATCACGGTGGCGTTGGTGGACCTGGCGCTGAGGTAGATCTCTTTAGCTACGTCTTTGGTGAAGCAAGCTGCTTGGTCGCCATTGGAGTGCACAGACACGTCCACTACAGTATAATCTACTTTTGTAACGTTCTTTAGATAATCTATTTTAGATAGACACAGTATGGGGTTGTCGTGGAAGCTGTACTTTCCTGTTAAAAAAAAGGTAGTAGTTTGTACTAGAAAGGGGTTGGTATAAGTGTCTACCTTCGAGCTTCAACGTGGGGCGAAAATCCCACAACTCCTGCAGGTCGGGGTTCTCGTACACGACGATGCTGTAGCGGGCGCGCGGCGCCTCCGGGTCCCTGGACCCGATGAAGGTGACGTTGCGCAGGAACTCCAGCGAGGTGAGCCTGGTGCGCGTGACGCGCAGCGCCCCGCTGATGGACCGCACGGCGGAGAGGTGCTCGAGCAGCAGGCTCTGCAGCTCGGGCAGCTTCACGTTCTTGATGCGCAGCGAGCCGTTGAGGTGGGTGCAGCCGCTCAGCTTCCTGATGTCCGACTCGGAGCTGATCTCGTCGGCGACGTGGCAGACGATGACGCAGTCGTCGCCGCAGTAGCTGCAGCCTTTGACGACCTGCGGGAGATGCAGTTTTGTAATTGGTTTACCAGCTAGTGCACGGGGTGGTTTTTTTTTAATTGCGTTTGGAGTTGCGGTTATGGAAGCGTAAGTAACTTTGTAATTGAATTGCGAAACGTTGAAGTTGAGGGTTGAAATTTAAGCTTCAATGGAATGCTTTGAAATTTCGAGTTAAATTGGGGGATTATTTTCACGATTCACTTGCATACTGTACATAAAATAACAATAATCTTGTAGACAAAATTACTAAATTCCCAACCAGCTTGCTCCCCTTATTACCATCAATCATTACACCTTTTAAATAATTGTGAAAGGGAAGCGAGTATAAGGAATTTCCTACCTTATTCTCGGCAGTGACGTGTTCCTTGTAAATGTGATACAAGGGGCATTTATCCAGGCAATATCTCTCGCCTCTATCCGTATGGAAAGCGACGTAGGTTACGTTTCCAGTTACGTTTAACGTCTCGCAAATTTCCTTGGAAACGCAGGTATCCAGAAGGCGGTATCTGAAATTCGCCAATTGGAAAGTTTTAATTGAAGTTTGATCTCTCTTGAATGAGAAAGTGATATTAAACGAAAAATTTTTTGGATGGAGAAATAAAGTGAAAAGGCTTCAGAAGTTGTGTTATAAAGTGTCAAAAAAAAGTAAAGAAGCTTCAAAAATTATAAAAATGGCAAAACTTACTCGTTTTTGGGACACCTATCCAGACATTTTCCTTTAATCAACAACTTGGAGGGATCCTTGCACAGTAAACACTCGTCCTTATTGGCTGTACAACCCAAGCATTCGTCAGGACAATCAGCAAGGATCTTCTGCCTATCGAAGCAATGCGTTGGATCCCAGCATAAACCTGGAAAGGTACTAACAAGATGTATACTTGTATCAAATCATATTTTATTTATAAAGAAATGTATAGTTTGTGCAAAACGAAGTTAGATGCACGTCACTATAAATTGAGACAGTGTTGCCAAACCAGATCTAAGAATTGTCGTCATTCGTGACGTGTATCTAACTTTATTTTGCATAAACTATACCTGCACTGATTCGAGCGACTGATCGAGTCGATAAATCGCTTGAAATATTCATAAACAGCAGTGAAAATCGTGCGGTATCTGCCAACAAGAAAGTTACGGGATTCGCGCCATAACCAGTAGCTCCTTAGTGCACTTTTATATGCATTTATCGAGTGATAAATTCTGGATTAAACCGATTATTTCGCGTGAATGTGACGGTTTAATTTGTACGTATTCGTACGCACGCGGCCGGTTTAATTATAATCACCGGGCAAGTTTCGATTAAATTGGATCGAAATGGTTTCCAGATTAGCGCGAAATAACAAAATTTTGTTTTAAATTCCAGCCCGATTGTACCCGGATGGGACTCGCTGAGGATGGAAAACGGTCGAAATAAATATAGGTTTCGATGAAAATGCGAATCTTTACTATATTTTTAGAGTTATCGCGGCTGGGAAATTGAATGGGTTTCAATTTGCGACTTGAATGGCCGGTGATTATTCGCAGATGATGGCAATTTCTTCTCGTTACGCAAAGAGTTTGGATTGTGATTTTAATTAAAACCCATTCACTGGAGAACTAAATCGATTCTTATACAGGGCGATGAAATTATCAACAAACACACCAATTTCTGTATAATTAAAAGTTGTATATACAGGGTGAGTAATTAACGTTTGTATTAAGTAGACTTACCGTTGCAGTTTTGTGGACAAGGATCCCGGCAATCGGCCTCTTGACTGGAGTTGAAAATTCTGACTTTCTTCACCCCCAACTCCGTCCAATTCACTGTATTCGTGCAGAATTTGGGGCACGTGTCGAAGGTGACGTTGCCTCGTTCGATCAGCAGCAAATTCGTGGTACCCATCTGAAATATTGCAATTTCTTCAGCAGGAGCTCAAGAAGCCACTCTATAAATTATCTATAAGGGTAGTGGGAGCGGCGGCTCGTTCTATTTAACTACCCTATTTATCGAACACACAGCTATTTTAATCCGGCTATATTTAGATGAAGTGTATATACAGAGGAAGTTTTCCCAAGTGGTGTTTGTTTAAGCAAAACAAAGTACCTACTACACAAAAATGACAAGAAATTTTCCACATTGGTTATAATACTGTCAATTTATCAACTCAAAATGTCATCATAGTGTACCGCTCATCCCCCCAAAATTCCCGTAAACCCAAACCCATATGTAACCGTTTAAATTAGAACCTCGATAGTACCATTATCGATCAAAATGCCAGTGGAACTGATACCGGTGAACCTGAAACCCCGCCACATGGGCGCCAGCCCGGCCGTACCCTTAAAGTACAACCCCAACTACAGACTGGACCATTTCTACAAGTACAAGCACGAGACCATCAGCCGCATGCCGGAGTACCACTACAAATGGGGCGGCATGGACTACAAATACACCCCACACAACGACCAATCGGTGTACAAGAAGCGAGAGGGGTACTACTACATACCCCCTACCAAAGTCTCCATGGTGGATAGGGGTAGGTTGAAGGAGATTGACGATTTCTACACGGCTTGCCAGCTGCACAGGGACAATTACAGGGATGATACGGGTACTTTGCACCCCATGCGGTACTTCAAGCGAGGCGAGTACGTGTATCAATGTCCCCCGAATACAACTTCGCGGTACTTCGAGTACCCGGAGTACCACGTGAAGTACAAGCACCCTTACGTGCTACCCTTAACCTTGGGAAGGACCTTGAAGCCTACTTTGTTGCCGGAGAGGGCGCTGACGGGGGTGTTTGCGCCCTCGAGTACTTTTACTTGGAAGACTTGATTTTTGATGGGGTTGTTAAGATGGTATAGAAACCTCGTATGAAGTTGGATTGTCTTAGCAAGCCGAAGGTTAATATAAAGTTCATTTGAAATTCGCGAAATCCGGGATGTTTGTAAATGTCACCAAGTCGCCTCCTTATTAAACGAAATTGAATCGGAAAAATGATTGTAAAAAAATAAATAAAATTTAAAAATTCATCTTGTAATTTCTTTAAAATCGCACTTCAAGCCTCAAAAATGTTTGATTTGCACCAGGTTGGGCTTATTTCAACTGGACAGTGTCCAATACTTCCTTGTTATTAAATCCAATAAAGTGGGTGTAAAATATTCATTGCCACAACTCCCATTTTACCAACATCAAATGCGTAAATAAAGCAAAATTTATAACACTATAATAGCCACTGTTATTTTTAACGATGCTGTTTATTGTTCACAAGTTCCTTAAAATACGAAACTATCATAAATTGCATCAGGATTAAATTTAATTAATTTATATTAATGCTCCCCCATTGACAAATGGCGAATGTCTCACCCACTCCTGTTGTGTGTGGGCAATTCAATTTGACAAGAGACTTCTACCACATGAAATTCCTGGGGTAAAAATAAAAGAGTGGATGATAAATTGCAATCTGAAGTTTGTACGTATCGAAAACGGACATTTTTTAAAGTTATTAAAGTCATTTTGCCGGTAATTAATCAGACTTAATAATGGAACATAAAACTTGTGTACGCACGTAGTAGTACAATATTTTTGAGTTTGTTAACAACGCAGAAAATACCATTTGCAATTAACGGATTTAATGATCGACTTTGAAACCGCAGGTAGTTTTTTTTTATATGCAGGAAATAAAATAAAATAACATATATTACGAAAATACACCTATGGTTTATTATTATGAACTCAACATAAATCTTTTTTACGAGAAAATTACTAATTTACAAGCGTGTATAGTCTGTCCAAAACAAACTTTATAAAAGTCACGGTGACGTGCTTCCAACTTTGTTTTGGATAAAGTATAGATTAAGTGGAATTATCGCACCCTGTACACTGTATTGCAAAAACAAACAGCAATCATAGGAGCGATAAATAAGTCCCCAGGTTCGCAAACAATGGCCTGAAACATGAAATACGAATCGATGTGGCCGGAACTAGATGGAATTATTAATAGGAGAGACGAAGATCGAAACCGAAACATCACGTATTTACCGAGAGAATTGAAATAGAAACGCTTTATTGCGCTCGACAATCCGCCGAAAACAAAATGTCACGTTCGCTAAACTGCGTAGAAATATTTACGCTAAGATAATAAATCTCTGCGCTTTATTAAATTGGAAACAAGTTCGATAAAATAAGTGTGAATTTCTTTCACCTCTGACCGAGCAATTCACGAAAATTGAGCCCGCCCTACATTATAAATTGCCCCACCTGATTGCGATTTATTAAGGTTATTACGGCCGTTTTATTGACGTCCTATATTGAGCCTAATTGCTCGAATTGGAGAATAATAAAAAATATATTAAGGAATCGTGTCGACTTTTATTAAAGTTTAGAATAATTGGAAAAATTGCGACTTGCATAAAATTACTCGACAAGAAATAGTCAACATCTTTTATGACCGTTTTACGACCGTTGCAATGTCGTACACTCGTTGTATTAGAAAAAAAAATTGGCGTAGGCAAAATAACTCTGTTATTTACAACAAAATGTTTTCAATAATAATTAACGCTTGTGTCAACGACATTTTTCCTAATTAAAATGTACGACAATAACATTATTAGATAACGGTTTGATTCGTTTGAATATTCGCGGAAGTAGCGAGTTGGCTGCGCCTGTCAAACATTGCGTTGGTAGCACTGCAATAGTCGTATTGCCAACAAAATTATGACGTGCATTACTCTACACAATAAATTCGCTTGGAAGTATTCGCATTCTATATTAAATAATAAAGGCTCTTCAGAACTTTTCGAGCGTATATAGGTCTCGTCATGTTAGTAGGGCATAGTTGAGGTGGCTGTGCACAAAATGTAGGCGAAGATTGTTCTGCAACTCTGCACTAAATCAACCGGAGTTTTCGCGCTCGATCGACCGGAATCGGGTCGCAGCGTGCACCAACTGCACGCAGTCGAATAGATCGCATTGTAATCGAATTAGAGGCGAGCCTCTTGCGTCACTTCCAGCACGACGAACAAACAGAAATGGAAGTTTTCGAATTTCATAAGTACCGTAGGTTAAAAACCTCATAATTTAATTAAGCGGGCTGATAAAAATAATCGAGCCGGCTATTTTTTGATATCTGCTATATAGGGTTAGTTGGTTGTGACGTCACAGTATCGGTTCGTTGGATGCACTATATGTAAGAAAATAATTAATGGTTGGAGATTTTGTAATTTTTAAAAACTGTTCTATGTGGCCTCCTTTAATGATTAATGATTAGATTTTTGTTTGAAATAAGTGTGTTAAAAATAATATATGTTAAAATGTATGATGAAAATGTGTGTTTTAAAAATCGTATGAATGCAAAAAAACTGATTTATGTCCAAAAAATGGAACCTTTCCCAACCTTTTTGCGACACCCTGTATATATAATTATTTTTTTAGGTGACAAATGTAAAAAAGTAACTCTCCTGCAAGTGAAAAGCGAGCGATAAAAGAGAAGTAGAATGCAATTTGAAGGAGAAAGTTCTGCTACAAATACAATGTATGTGTACTGCATGTCCTTCTAGGGTAAATGCGCAACGTAGGATTGGATTTTATAGCCTGTAAAACCCCTAACATTGTGCTACAAAATACACACCAATCTCTTTAAAATTTCTCTCTAAAAAAAAACTCCACCAGGTGAGCACGAAATGTAGATGTATAAAAAAGTGTTAATTAACTCAAACCAGCAATATTCACTTAACATTTTTTTATTCCACAACAAACAAATTTTACTAACGCTTTTCGACGAGATAAATAAAAACATGTAATATTTATTTATTTATCTACATAAATAATACGCGAATGCTAAAAATAGCATCGCGAAATTTTATCGAATTTTTCGAAACGTTCGGCAAAATCTAATCACATACGACGTATTAAATTTATTTACCCGTTCGCGGGGAATTTGTAAGTATAATCAACTGCACACTTCAAATCGAAATAGGTTTGTCGTAAAGATCGCTTTATAATTTCAATATTATTTATATTGATAACGGATTTATTCGTATTATATCAATTAAAATAGTAGTAGGCATCGTAAAATCAGAGTTTTAAGTGGGCGATTAAAAACGTAAGATATTATCTATATATTTTATTAAAAATACGGATATATACAATTTAGCTACAATGTTGCTTATCTGCTATTTGCTTTCGCGAATGTTGTAATATGGTTGTTTAATAACAATTATACAGCGCTCTCGTATAAGAAATTTCGAATTGTAATATCAATTACAACCTACATTGTGTACAATAAAAAAATCTTGTAATACACGTACGTAAAGCATCCAGAAATACCGCAATTCTCTAAAAATAAACACCATTATACGTTTCATAATTTCTATTTTAATTCTCGTAAATTCGCTCTAGAATAAAAAATAATTCGATAAATTTCCGTCTATTTCCTCGCCGCAATAAACTCGCAATGTTTATGTGTGCATGTAATACCATATACGAATTTATTCAAATATCGACCTTCAAGCGGCCGTTAAAATCGAATTGAATGAATTTTATTACGCCTAAGCGAATTCGACAATCAACTTTAATAAAAACACACAAACGCAGATTATGCAAAAACCAGCAGGACCCGCCTGAAAGTCCAGCGATAAACAATCGATTTCCCAAGCAGGAAATTTCGCAGTTAAATCGAGCAGAAATTCACGATTAATCGAAGTGATCGATTTCATCAGCTATAGTCCATTCATAAACGAGCCGCCGTCTTGATCTTTGCGAAACCAATACCAAAAGTAGATTATATTAAAATTGATTTGTTACTATATACTCCGCCTAATTTATGAATAGACTATTAGCAGGGGGTACTTTTTCAGTGCTCTTGGGTCGCCTTGAAAGTCAATTTCACGTTCACCGAGCGAAATCCATCAACAAAGCGGCCTGGCTATCGTTGCATTTGCATTTTTTGTTGCACCGGAGCTGAATGCATTCTGCTGAGACAATTCCCAAGGCCGAAGTTGTATCAGTGCAATTAAACACACATATGCCCATTGTTTGGCGTCCTGACCTAGTTAAATCGATTACTGCGAAAATCGTAAAACTTCCACGGCACGGACGATGGTGCAGTAGTAAAAAAACTTTTAAAAATAAATGCATAAAGTTTACGACTCGTTTTATGCGTTTTGTTTATGCTGCAGTTGGTTTCTTATTGTTGTAGTAACCTCCAGCTTTTAAATGGATGTCGATAGGTTTCGAATTTTGCGCAGTTTCCATGGAAATTTGCGCTTTTAATTAAATATTTAATGAGGTTGTGTAATTTACTACAAACAGCTTATTTTTTTGAGTTTTAGTAGGTTAAAAGAATTCTTGGGGAATTTGGTAGTTCAGAAAAATCTGCAGCTTTTAAAAGATTGTGGATAAGTCTTAAAGTTTACGCAGTTTTGATGTAAATTGGAGTGCTTTCATTAAAATTTTCAATGAGATTGGGTAATTTACTAGAAAAGCTTCTTTTTAGATTTTTTCTAGGTTAAGCAATTCTTGGAGAATTTAGTAGAGTCAGGAAAAATTCTTAATTGCAAGTAATAATCAGACCTTTCAGCAATGTAAATTTCTTTGCAAGAATTTACGAGATTATTCAATTATTTTATTTCCTATAAATCATTTTAACGAAACGAATTTTACAGCATTTTTATCGAGCCCAAAAAGATGCACTCTGAAGCACCCATGCATTTTATTATCCTCCAGGTAACTTTAAACGAGCATCAACTGGTCACCGACCTTTTGATCGATTCAACCGGAGGTAAGGGTGCATAAATTTCCAAAATCTCGCATATTTTCACCATTCATCTGCCTCTATAAAGAAGCATTAACAACCAACGAATTCTCACCGAATCTCCCCTTGACTAAATTAATAAAGTTATCTTTTTGTCTCGAATGATCCAAGTTTATCGACTTGACAAACAGCACATCTCCAGAATGCAATAAAACCAAGAGCAAAGGTAATGGAAGACATCAAATGCCTCAGAGCTCGACCAGATGGCGAACTCCACTTCCCATCAATACAACAATTCCCACCGTAGTAAAATTTCTTTTAAAAATTTTATCGCCCAAACCGAAACCCAACACGCTGCTTTAAACCTGCAATCAATATCGCGTGTTTACGAGGTCCTATTAGTCCTTAATAATCGTTTCCCAGTACAGTCGCAACCTGTATTTTGGAACACAATAGATAGACAGGTGCATTAAATTGCATCGATTGCACTACGCACGGCGCCCTGGCACTTATTCAATCGAAGATGCAGTCAAGCTTTTTGGAGCTCAGCATGAGATAAAATTAATAAATAATATTTAAGGAGGCGGTGGATGCGTTTGGGAGTCTCTCGATGATCAATCGATTTAGAATCGATTAATCGTGGAGAGGCGACATTGAAAGATGGAGTTCGAAAGGTGAATGTCGCGACGATGCTGCGCCGCGATAAAGCGGAAGAGAGATCGGTAAACAAATACCGGAGCGTTTTATTTATAAATGGGTTTCATTATGCTGTCGCTTTTCGCGTTTATCGCCATTTGAATAAAGGTTACACGGGAGTTCACTCGCGCTGACGGCCCGTCGGATTTTTCCGTTTGCATTTCCTATCATTTCTCTATTAATAATGCGCCTGGAAGTTTGAAATTTGGTCCAAATGTGTTACTAAATAATACTAAATTGTATTTCATAGTCCATATTTACAGGGCCTTTAAAGTGGCCATAACTTTGTTATTTCAAATGGTTCACCCTGTATTTTAGAACATTGAGTAGTGGGTATATTTAAGCCCACTTGATCCATATGTATATTCCCTTTGCACAAATCCAGTCGTCTTTGAAACAATCGAACTTTTGTTATGCTATGACAATTCTAATCTTGAGGTATCTAGATGGCTTTAAAACGTTGTGCTGCGTCATATTTCCGGTATAGCCGGAAGTTATGTGATTGAAAAGATTAGAGTAACAAAGAATAGACAAACGAACAAAAATCAAACTGTCATTTGTCAGATTTTTCTGAAAATTGCACAAAACAAATTACACGAATTGCAGTTCGGCACAAAACACTTTACTGATAATATTGACGTTGACAAGAATGTTGCCAAATGAGTTTTTCAGGACCATTATTTGTGTTTTTAACACGAAAATTGGTTACAATTTATACAGATGAAGATGTTATTTCTATATTAATATATCGAATTATCCATTAGGTAATGGAAGAAATGGATAAATCAGAAAATGTTTATTGCAATAAATATACAAAAAACGCACATTTTGCAGGAGTAAAGAAGAGTAATAGGAAACGTGGCAAACTTGCTAAATGTGACTTCCCTTTGAAACTCTCGCTTTGATTGGAGCAGAGTGTATGACGATTGTGTGACGTTTTTCAAACTTTAAAAATTAATTGCGGCCTTATTTGGCCACAGAAAAAAATAAAAATTTCATTACGCGCCTTCTTAAAATACACGGCTTTGAAAAAAAAATTAAAAAAAAGTCGTGGTCTTCTCCATTGTGAGATTCGCAACTCTTCATGCAGGAACTCCTAAAAGCCCTCCCTATACCATGAAAAATACTGCATAATAGATGCATTTTTGCATCTCTACTTCGCATAATCTAAATAGAAACAGAATAAAAGTGTTGAGTGATGGATACACTTGAGGATGATGAATCGCGACAGTGCATTTTCATTTATTCGAAGATTCGCATGCTTTAAATTTAGCAGTCACCTGGCAATTGCTAGCTCGTTTCTAAAAATGTACAGAGCGTTTTTCGGATTAATTAAAATTTAATATATTCTATTCTAATTAGCCGAGGATTAGTATTTATTTAGCAGACATTATTCCAGTTTCGTTGCATCGGTAAATAGTTGTATCAGCCTCCGGGCGAAAATAAATCGAAGCTCATCCTGTATGCATCGGCATAATGCATAATAATGCACCGGGAATTGGGTCAGTTAATAAACACGTTCGTCTGGTTTGGAGCAAATAATCTAATTTTTACTCGATTCAAATACGCAATATGCACGTTTTTTATATCCACACGATTGTTTGTTACAGAAATTCCAATTTTGACAGGCCTAATTAGACCCGAAAATCGAATTAGCCAGTTAATAAGTACGCCAAACGAGAATACGCTTTAATTAAGAGAACGTTGAAGTTGATTGTATAGTTAATTATAAACGACTTCGACTCAACACATCTAAAATATATCACAAACGAATTATTTTGGATGTTGCGCAATATACAGGGCGATACGAATAAAAATACAAAAAATTAGGCCTAATAAAATATTGACATATACGACAAATGACATACCATTAGCGCAAATTTTAAAAGTTCACAGCCAACTGAAATTTCGATATTATTGAAAGTTTGCGAAGTAGACGCGATTTTCTTTGAATCAAATAAACTTGTGCTCGTTACTAGTAGATATTATTGATGACTTTCAATTACGCTTATACGCTCATAATCCTGACATAAATCGAAGTTAGATTGCAAGTTGCGCACAAATACGTCTGATTCGTATATTCATTATTCATTTGCCTCTAAATAAACAAGACGTATCTAATGCTGGTCTAAGTACATCTGTACATAAAGCACTCGTTTATTTACCATTTGAGGTTTATACAGAGACACCAAAAAAAGAGTAGTGTAAAATAAATCTAATTTAAACATTAGAAACAGTGTCTCGGGAATTACATTTCTACGTTTTGTGGTTTTTTTTCTGGGACACCCTGTATGTTCTTCTAAATTCTAAGGCATAACCGTTACCTGGCGTGAATTATCTCAAAGTAGGTTCGTTGACCTTCTGGGAAACGAGTCAAAATGTTGGAAAAAATTAATTCTAATATCACATAATTAAATTAGGTCCGAAAAAGGTGTTATTGAAAATTTAATTTACATTCCAAATTAATTTACATGCAGCTGGTGGTTGATTTATGTTAATCTTCGATTCACCAACGAATTTTTTTTATTGATACTAGAGAGTTTATTTCGCGATTGTGGTATTTGTACTAACATAGCAGCAACAAATTGAGCGAATATTTGCATAATTATCCACTGGAATTGGCTTAATTAAATTGGCCATAAAATACCTCCGGGCATTCCATCCTAAACCATCAACTAATTAACTTAAAAGTTTCGGTAATTCCAGCTTCCCTGATGCACCACGGAATTAATTCTACTACATTTCTTATGGTGCTTTTAGTGCGAAATTAAATTTTTATAAAAAAAAGATTTTAAGTTTGTTGAATGCAGTTCCATCGATGCGTTTTTTGTTATGCACTGTAACACAGTAGGAGATACCGTACAACAAAAGAGTCTTATTACAGGCCATCTGAAATTCGAATCTCACGGGAATTACTTCTCTAAATATACCTTACACATAATCCGAAATTATTGCCTCGCAGGAAGCCGAATCCTTTTTGTGTAATTTCGCAGAGGTACTTACTAATTCTGGAGGTATTATTAATTTCGGAAACGGAACGATAGAATACTAATGGCCAGGGAAAATTAAAATAAAAAAATTCCTTACACGAAGTAGATATACACTTTGTATTGGCGAATCGCCAGTGTAATGTATACTGAACTCTTCCGACAATACGGTGTGTTATTAATACAATCCCCATTCGCAACTTGTTCGTGCATATACAGGGTGAGTCAAGAAAAAAATAGGTACATTCGCTTAGAAAAACGAAAAAGTTTGATATCAACTTTGCACTATTTTTATACACACCCTGTATACAATAGTTTTTCAACACAGGATCAATTACCTTTGACCTTCCTAGTAGCCACCCTACAAAAACCTATTCCAAATCTTTAAAGGGATGCTTCTAAATTAATTATTTATAAGGGTCTAGGTATTGTAAAAAAATTATTAACTCAAAATTGAGACAACCTGTAAGGTAATCTCTTATCATTTCCCCACATTACTCGCTCACCCTGTATAGTAAGTAAAGTTTAAGGAAACATATATGCGATTTTTTGTGATATTTGGCAACACCGCTCTTTTTTTAACTGCACACAAAGCAATTATTTCCAACACCCCTATCGATTTTGAATATTTAAAACGTTGCTGAAACAATCGATGCAATTGTGCGCCCCCTCTGCACGTATTTAGTGGGGGTAAATTCCATGGAGCACTCGAAAAAAAAAACCGGGGGGTGTTCAACCCCTCTGCAGGCAAGCGTGTAATTTTTCTACACCCCCTACAGCGTGTATTTCCCGTCGGTAAGCTCGGAATCAATATTGGGCTTCTCGAGAGCGAAGTGCACCTGAATAAATGCAACAATGCACGTTTCAGGCCGGTTAAAGAACCGCTTTATCGAAGGTAAAAGTGGATTATATGTAAATTCACAACTACTACTGTTACGCCTTAGTGAGATACAAATCAATGGGGTATTAAGTAATGGCAATTAGCCTGATTAAAAATCGTCTTCTCGGAATTATATACAAGTGAGTAAACAAGCTAATAGGATTGGATCGGGGCCTCCTGTAGTGATACATCAATGTCTCTTTATGATGAAAATTCGTCTTGAACCAACAAATTTATTAGGGAGGTTTCTTGGTGAATTTTGTTGGTACACCCAGTAGAACTCCTGATAAAAAACTTTCCAAGCTTTGCATTAAATGTAATGCGCTTTTAACGTTCCATTAAAAATGTAATTTGTTAAGAGAAACTTTATCTAAATATCCATCGTGCCGATGCAGCAGAAAATCCGTTTTTGATTTAAACTTTTGACTAATTTAAATGTTTCAACTGGCTTTAATACGGAGCAAAATCGGCCGTTAAATTGGCCTCGGGGTGGGTTTTAATATAAAATTCCAACGCAGGTTTACGATGAGAATTTAATGTCATACAGGGATATTGAAAATTCAATAACATTTGTTGGAATTTTGATATAAAGCGTAAGTACTTGTAATGAAAAGGTACATGCTACAGCTTTCTTATTACTTCATGCGGAAATATCTAGTCTATTCATAAATGACGCGGAATAATATTGTATTGGTTTTGCAAGGATTTAAATTAATGGCGGATTATTCCGCCTCATTTATGAATAGACTATAGTGAATAAAACATGTTACTGTTGTAATATTAATGAAGCTTTTATGTATTATTTAATACCAATGGAGAACATTCTTCCTGCATACTCGCAGCGATTTAATGCATTGTATTTTATACAATTATAATTTGCTTTAGAATTTAAAAAAAAGTTATATTTATTCGAGCGTAAAATCGTTTTGAATCGAACTAATTTCACATACGTTGTTCGCATATTTTCGCAAAATACAATCGACAATAATAGATACACTTAGAACACAAAATTACCATTAACGCAAATTTGTTAACTAATATAATTCGTTATTCATTAGATATTATTTTTTTCAATGTTTACCTATTCCCCGAACATGCCATTTAGAAACCTAATTATATCAATAATTATAGGAGTCATTTTCCTATCTAAAATAGTAATTTTTCTATCCAAAAGAGTGATTTTTCCGCATTTATGTAACTGATAATCAAGATAATCTACAGACCGACGGTAATAGCAGAAGACTTGATCGCATTCCTGCGCGTGTCTCAATATTTCGGTCCCAATATGGAGCAAGCGAGATGAGACGCTTCAAAATGGACTTTCTAATTTCATAAAAGAATTTCGTTGATGGCTCGAAGGGCCTTTTACAAAGAAAGCGAACGTTGACCGGTTTGGAAATTCAAATTACGCGGCCCGGCCGTGACATTAAAATGCGGAATATTTTTCGACGAGATGCGAGAATAACAATGCTGTCGAGTAGCATTTGCATAATAGAATATAGAAAATGAGGAAGATGATTCGATAACATTCAAACGGTCGTTTCTGGTTGTTATATATATTTTTTTTCGTTCATTTGTGCGTGAACTCACCGGGTATTTGTGTTGGAGAGGTGTTTGTTTTTCTTGAATTAATTTCGGAGTGCGTAGGAAGATATAGTTGGTGCAAAACAAAGTTAGGTGCACGTCATTGATGTCGTCATACTTTTTAAAATAAACGCATTAAAGTTATTACCTACAGAATTAAATTTAATATTAATATTTAATAACATTTTTGGATTCTACACGATGAGCTGATTAGAAAAAGGGGTCATACTTGGTATTTTGGTCTCATAATAAAGGCTATACAGCCACTCAAAAATCAATAATCGGCTAAATTCAAAATTTTGTTAAAAATTGACCGTTACTTCGTTATTTTAAATGGGAAACCCTGTATATTTTTGCATTTTTTGATTCTAAACGATGAGCTGATTACAAAAAGGGGTCACACTTGGTATTTTGGTCTCATAATAAAGGCTATACAGCCACTCAAAAATCAAAAATCGCCTAAATTCAAAATTTTGTCAAAAATTGACCGTTACTTCGTTATTTTAAATGGGACACCCTGTATATTTTTGAATTTTTGTATTCTACTCGATGAGCTGATTACAAAGAGGGGTCACACTTGATATCTTGGTCCCATAATAAAAGCTATACAGCCACTCAAAAATCACGCAATTTTGAATTTTTTGCATAAATTGGCACCGTTTTACACAAACTATAGCCACTCCTTTTATTGAACGATAAATTAATTAGCTAAGCATAAATATTATTCTTATTTTCATTGTCTATTGTATTATTTTCTGCTAAACTGTTTACTTATAGACATTTTTTGTATAAATAAAACTGCTATTTTTCATCGCAGCTCTCTACGATTTTCAATTTTTAAAATAGAGTGTCCACTTACAGTGAAGTGTTTATATACGCTTGGGCCAAAAATATTCCAATTTTCCTCGATTTTTCGAATTGCGCAGTTAAATTAATCGAAACTTTTAATAACGAAACTCCGTTCGGTTTTTTCTGCTGTCACACAACGTGCAATTAACCCGCAAAGACCTATAATTTTCGCGTAGAACTGTAATTTTGTCATTCGCCAACCGCTATCAACGTTCGCTTCATGATTATTTAATTGCACCGGCTCGGTAATTCCCCCGCGCACGGGCCTGGCCGAATAGCCCGACCGGTCGAGGCCGGGCAAAAAAATCCCGCAATCAATCGCCTGATAAGAGATTTGCCGCGCTTCATAAATGACAGTAATTGTGTCATATCGAGCCCTGTCTGACTCATAACTGGGATAGCAAAATCTAGCCAGCTGCTGTCAGTTAATGTCTTATTATAATAGACTAATCATAATATGTAATGAGAATTAAAAGAGTATTGTTGGGATTCTAATTCTTGTAAGATTATCACTAATTAATTACCCCATATAGTGGTAATTATTACATCGATCAATTAATGCTGTAGTACTTATAATAGATAATAATTGTTGAATTATTCTATTATTATAACATGCAGCGTGTAATGGATTGATCGAGTGTGTTGAACTGTCGTGGTTGAGCGTTGAATTCCAATGCGAAAGGCGAGTGTCAGTGTTGTGGCAAATCAGGAAGAAAGTAACTTTGCGAAATGCCGGAGCCTTAAAATTTTTATCGCTCGACGTTTCAAGGCTAGCTCGAGAATAATTTGCCGCAATGGAGGCGCCGTAATAGTGGCTAATTACGCGAATAATTTTCGAAAATTATTGTACACATTATGCGAGATTAGAGAAAAATACGAAAATTCGCAAACTAGGTTTCCATAAATTGGAAAAGCGAATAAACATTTTAACGAACCCGGTCTAATGATACATTTTGCTTTGATGTGCGTCGACATTCGTAGTTATTTTGCAACGTTATATCGTGCGAATTACTCAAAATTGCTTTGCCTTTCTGAATTTATTTTCGATTTCTCTTTAAGTTACATACGAAAAATCGCCTAACAACACGTATTTTGCACTTTATGAGACCGTAAATGCGCAGAAATTTTGAGAAATTATTCACTGGAGACATTTTTTTATCTAAAAGAGTCATCTTTCTATCTAAAAGAGTCAACTTCTATCTAAAAGACTCATTTTATCTAAAAGAGTCATCTTTTTTCTAATAGAGCCATTTTTTACTTCAGAGCGTCATTTTACTATCTAAAAGAGTCATTTTTCATTCTAAAAGAGTCTTTTTCTATCTAATAGAGCCATTTTTTACTTCAGAACGTCATTTTACTATTTAACAGAGTCAATTTTCAATCTAAAAGAGTCATCTTCTATCTAATAGAGCCATTTTTTACTTCAGAGCGTCATTTTACTATCTAAAAGAGTCATTTTTCATTCTAAAAGAGTCTTTTTCTATCTAATAGAGCCATTTTTTACTTCAGAACGTCATTTTACTATTTAACAGAGTCAATTTTCAATCTAAAAGAGTCATTTTCTATATAATAGAGCCATTTTTTACATCAGAGCGTCATTTTACTATCTAAAAGAGTCATTTTTCATTCTAAAAGAGTCATTTTCTATCTAATAGAGCCATTTTTTACTTCAGAACGTCATTTTACTATTTAACAGAGTCAATTTTCAATCTAAAAGAGTCATTTTCTATATAATAGAGCCATTTTTTACATCAGAGCGTCATTTTACTATCTAAAAGAGTCATTTTTCATTCTAAAAGAGTCATTTTCTATCTAATAGAGCCATTTTTTACTTCAGAACGTCATTTTACTATTTAACAGAGTCAATTTTCAATCTAAAAGAGTCATTTTCTATATAATAGAGCCATTTTTTACATCAGAGCGTCATTTTACTATCTAACAGAGTCATTTTTCATTCTAAAAGAGTCATTTTCTATCTAATAGAGCCATTTTTTACTTCAGAACGTCATTTTACTATCTAACAGAGTCATTTTTTTTATCTATTATAGTAAAATAACTCTCTATATTGACTCTACTAGATACAAAAACGACTCTCCTAGATAGAAAATTGACTCTCCTATAGATAAATTGAATATCCCAGCATTTCCCCGTTTCATCAGCAGGCCACAAGTGGATATCATTTTTCACGTATGCGGCTTTAATCTAATCGTTTTAATCACCTACACAATTACTGGGGGGCTAATTAATTTGTGCCATGTTGCGTCCACAGCAGTGTTGTGAAATTGATTAATCCCAATTTATCTGCCGTAAAAATGGCGAGCTTTATTCCGGGAATGTCATATCTGTTTATGATAAATGTTTCTTCTCGGTATTTGCTCCGGCCGAAATTTTCAGGGAAAAAAGGTTCTTGTACGACATGTTGAAAGTTCAGGTCCAATTTCACGGTTATTTTTTATTGTGACTCGCATACGTGCTGTGCAACACAATTCGTAACGGGTCTCGTAACATGATTTATACAGGGTGTCCCGAAATTAGTGGACCTAGAGCCCTATATTTATTGGTTAAAAATAGCATAAGCCACTAGGGGTACACCTGAACTATTATACTCCGTTCGCTATCAGGCTATTAACGAATAATTTGATAAATAACTAACTACTACCCGTATTAATTTTATACCGGTATAATACACGGTATCTATGAAAGCCATGTAAGTACTTTTTTATTATATTATTTTAGTATCTATTTAATATCCCACAGTAGCTCAACAGTGCACTATGTTTAGGTGACTTTATCTGGTATTGCAAAAGGGTGTTCTACAGGGTGGCTCTACTAAAGTAAAATAAACATCACTAATTAGGTACTCAAAGATGGAATTTTATGATTTTTCGTTTCCCTTTAGCATCTCCTGGTAGTGAACGGAGTATAAAAAATTCTCTATGCAGCGCGCGTGGCATGAGTTAAAATTTCGTTACGTGTTTACCTATTAACAAAAACAAAGCGAGAAGAAAATGCGATAAATCGTCGGAATGCTACTGTGTAATATACACAAATATTCGCCATTGTAATCGGGGTCAAGGCCGGCCCCGAAAATTCGGTATCAAGACGCACGTGGTGTAGATACGATTGTGTTCGAATTGATAAAAAAAACGCTGCTGAACATATTTATAGTTTATTTATACGCTCGAACATATTCGTAAAGTAAGCAAACTTTCTCGAACTAATTAACATTGTGCTGGCGGTTCGGGAAACCTGACCTGCCGGGTGAATCGTTAATTAAACAGCGAATACCACCCCTTAATTAACCCGCGACTTTGGGTGAAAATTTCCCCGTTTAGAGCAAGTATAGGACAACGCAATTTGCCATTTATTAAAGTTCTTTTTAGAAGAATTGGCGTTTGGAGAGCTTTTACAATCCTGCGCTATGGAGCTTTTTTGTTGTACACTTCCTACCCCTGGCATATTCGGCTAGGTCAACGCCCTGTCTCGTGTTTATAGGCCCTTTTTGGATCCAAATAAGTCAGTTAAAGCGATGAAACTAACGAGATTTCGCCCATTTTTCTACTGTATTAATATCTACTAATTTATTGAAGCGACAAGGGTTCTCGATGTAATGCAATCTGCTTAACTCGAAATCAATAGCGCCCTTAGAGGAGGAAAGAGTTGCTAGATTTCGTCGCCCACGGGCGGTGGTCTTGGCAATCTTATATACAGGGTGGCCCAAAATGTTCAAATTTAAGAAGACATTTTTGGGACATCCTGTACGTGTATTTAAAATAAATTGTGAACGGGGTTCACAGAATGAATGGGATTAAAAAAGTGTAAACAGAAGTTATTATATCTTTACTATTAATAGAAAATGCAAATTAATTTTTTCGTTCTATTCAAGTCGACACTTCCTCAATAATTTAGAACTAGAAATTTTATAGGACAAGTTAATATTTTGCTGGCTGGTTTTATTTATTTTACCTGTGAATTGGGGATTAATTTTCGAAAATAACCGCGCAAACAAGCTTCATTTTTTCCGAAAATTTGTAATGAAAAAAAAATGGAATTTTCGCGTACAACTAGCAAATTGCGCTCTGGTTTGTTTGGGTTGACGACCTTTCGAGTAGTTTGGCGTATTTTTACGGTCTATTTTGGGAATAAATAAACCGAAAAGGCTCCACAACAATGCTAGTTTAGTGCGGTCAAAATATGTACTATATTATTGCCGATTTTCAAATAATGTTGGCCGTGAATTTGAAAAAACAATAACTGGTTCCGAAAATACGAATAGATTTGTTTGTTGAAGTTCACAACGAATTCAAATCGACGAGATTAATGCGAATAATTACATAAATAATGCTGTTAACTGGACGCAGTTATTTAATAAAATAATGTACCTTTGTTTATCGAAACGTAATGTAATAGGCGTTATGCAAATTAATTTTTCAGTAGATATTTACACATGCTAAAATGTTTATTTCCTTGTCATCCGCTTAAGTATATATCAGATTATAATCTGGTTTGTTTAATATCCTTTTTACGAATCGACAATTCGAGTAAAAATGCGTAGCAAAAAAATTCTATTTATTTTCTACACGATTTATATGTTCAAAATATACATTTTTTTCCCAGTTTAATTGGGTTGTATTCAATTTTTTCGTATGTTTGTCGACTCGCAGATAAAATGTTACCGAAAATATATTATTTTTCATCGCAATCTTAGCACTATTGCCACATCAGGTCACCATTGTTTACGCTGATTTTCGATAAAATGCACTAAATAAAATAATGCAACTTCCAGTTATTAACCTTTGCTATAATGCAGTTTGGATATGCAATGAAATTATCACGTTTTCTGTGGGAAAAAAAGCATCATATTTCGATGCTCAGCGTATTTCCTCCAGTGCAATAACATTCAATAGAAAGAGCATTTTTCGCTTGCTCGTTTATGTTACATACTTCTCGCCCTCCCCCTGTACTTTTAGATAACGAGTCAATCAACTATAGGGGAAGCTTTGCGCTTAATTAGCAACACCTGAAAGCTTCCGCGATGCATTAAAGGGGCACCTGGGGGCCGTTTTTTCCTTACAAAAAGGGCACATTTTATCTCGATTTTTACCAAATGCAGGGTCGTTTGATGGGGCTTTTTTGTTAACCCCACAAAGTGATTTATGTAGTTTCTACAAAGGTTGAGCTTTGGGATCTTCACAGGAGCTTTTTCTTAATTCTTACCGAAAAAACTTGAATGAAAACGACAGTTAAATTTCTTGCAGCGTTCGCTTTCAGGCAAGTTTTTAGGCAAGTCGGGGAATTATTTCAGGTGATTGAAATTTTCAATTTTCATATGCGAAGAAAATTGTCGAGTTCTTCATCTCTTATAGCTATTAGGTAATTCCGACATTTCTTGCGCAAGAAAAGTGGAAGTACCTCTCGCAAACATTTGCAGACAGTAACTTGCAGCAATTTTTGCTTTAAGTATACATATTTTGGAGCATAAACAAATTACAAATTTTACCTGTTGTAAATCGTACATTTCCAGCGCAACGAACGAGTACCCCTTCATGGTAGACAACCCTCTGATGGCCCGCAAATTGGGAAACAGCCCGCCGACGGACGCCAGCCGGTCCACCCGCAGCAACCCCAAGAACCCGGTGATCTCCACCAGCCGGGGAAACACTCTGAACTCCGTCTCCAGGCCGATGTCGACGAACGCGATGATCAGATTGCCGTGGATGTGGGTGCAGTTCTCCAGCTTCCGCAGCAACGTGGGCCGGTTGACGAGGCTCCCGGGGCAGACGCGGCCGGCGACCCGCATCCCCAGCACCGCCAGTATTACGAGCAGAAGACACCGGGACATCGTGGCGGCGACGGCGCGATCGTTGTAGCTGACATACTTACCGGCTCGACGGTCGACCGAAAACTGAGCTGGGGATCGCGGGAGTCGTGGAGCGGACGAGGAATTGAATCGCAGCGGTGGAGTTTGCGGTGCGAAGTTGATGCTCCTTGAACCTGGTGGAATCGCGGCCGGCGTGGTGCGCCGTGCCGGCGGAATTTCGGTCGGTTTGTGGACGTCTTCTTCGAGGGTTTGGTCACCTTGGTGGTGTTAGAAATGCGCTTGGATGCTGTACGAATTTGAAGAAAGTGTGTTCTAAGAAGGCGCGTAATGAAATTTTTATTTTTTTCTGTGGCCAAATAAGGCCGCAATTAATTTTTAAAGTTTGAAAAACGTCACACAATCGTCATACACTCTGCTCCAATCAAAGCGAGAGTTGCAAAGAGAAGTCACATTTAGCAAGTTTGCCACGTTTCCTATTACTCTTCTTTACTCCGCAAAATGTGCGTTTTTTGTATATTTATTGCAATAAACATTTTCTGATTTATCCATTTCTTCCATTACCTAATGGATAATTCGATATATTAATATAGAAATAACATCTTTATCTGTATAAATTGTAACCGATTTTCTTGTTAAAAACACAAATAATGGTCCTGAAAAATTTATTTGGCAACATTCTTGTCAACTTCAATATTATCAGTAAAGTGTTTTGTGCCCATTTGCAATTCGTGCAATTTGTTTTGTGCAATTTTCAGAAAAATCTGACAAATGACAGTTTGATTGACAGTTACTGCGTTCGAAAATTCATACTATTTACTATACAACAAGACGTGAGTGGTTTACGATTGGTTGATAAGGTATGAGTCAAAACCCAAAATTTTTAAATTTCAAAGGGCTATATCTTTTTAATTATAACACATTTTGAGCAACTGAAAACGGTTTTGAGCTCTAATAAATCATTTCTAATCTAGAGTACACCACTATCCAAAATTACAATATTTATTTATTTGTTTATTTACAAAAATTAATTTTGATATTTTTAAATGTTTCATTTCATATTTTTAACGCCTACATCGTTTGCAATATTTACACTTTTATTTGGCTATAAAAAAGTACATACCTAATCTAAAAACGAAAGTAGATTAAATAAATATACTACAAAATACTTTTTTCTGGGGAACTCTTGAATTATTGAACACTCGGCAACGTGGCGTATGTTTACAGCTACTTCTTCCATTATCACAGTTGGCGAGATTAGGTTGGCGACGTTGCCAACGATCCGCGATTTTCGCAGTTTAACAGCCAAGTTTCAAATTGAAACTGATTAGATCTACAGCTTTTAAATGTATAAGTACGAAAATTTTCGATTCGCTTTCATTTTTACATTAATTTCCAATCGATTAGTCGTTATCGTGATATATATTAACATTAATATAGGGTAATCACAGAGGGATGACAGGAAAGGTTGGCAACACTGTAAGTTCGCTAGTGTTTATGGTTACTAAAACAATAATTGTTTTCTGTTTGAAATCTGTATTAAATGCGCGCATAGTGAGATATTAACCGGTCGAGATTATTATATTTCAGTTGCGTTAATAAAATTACCGAGACTAGCAGAGGTCAGTATAATTACCACGTAATTTATAGGTCAATAGGTGTTAAATAGTTTAAATAAGATACATCGATTCCCTTTATTGCCGATCGTTAAATATTCGGTGAAGTACCGGCCGATATGTTGTTTTTTTATGTCAAAAATTCTATTATTATCCACGTGAGGTTAATTTCCTGTCACTTTCCCGCCACGTTGCCATGTTTACAGCCCGGGAAACTCATTTTTACTCTTCATTTCAGCTAGTCTTTACAGAACTATGCCTTCTTACATAAGCTTCGGAATACTCACTGGTAAGTAGGCAACCCATTATACACCTTGTTTTGATTCAACTTTATTACTTTAGTCAGCGACAGCTGCTTTGCAGTTAACGGAAAGGACTTATCAGGCCCTAAATTAAGAGAGGAAATACTAAAGGAGTTTCCTTCTTCCGAGATACGCAAAATAAATATCGTACCAGACGATTTGCAGAAAATTAAATCGACTCTTATAAGATGGTGCGACTTGAAACTCAACGTAATATTCACTACAGGTAATCTACTAGACACTTCCAATGCATTATCCTTCAAATAGCCGTGTTTAAGGAGGCACCGGGTTCTCCAGCAGGGACGTCACTCCCGAAGCTACCCTCCAAGTGGTGCAAAAACACGCACCAGGTCTAGCCCTCGCTATGATCACCAACAGTCTGAAGATCACGCCCATGGCGATGCTCTCCAGGCCCGTGTGCGGTGTTAGAGACAGCACGTTGATCGTCAACCTGCCGGGAAGCCACAAGGCGGCCGCGGAATGCTTCGGCTTCATCAAGGCGGCCCTGCCGCACGCCGTGGCCCTCCTGACAGACCAGAAGGACTCGGTGGCTGCTGCGCATGGCGCCATGCAAGCCTCCGCTTGCACCAGCCCCAGCAAGGTAAATTTTAGAGTTAGCAGTATACTGCAGAATTTGAGTTTGTTGTCATTTTGCTAGGTGAAATTGCAAGCTGCTTTGAGAGATCGAAAATCCCGCTACCCTATGATCGAAGTCGAGAAGGCTTCCTCCATTATCGAGAGTGTTTGCAAGTCGGAAGAGGGAGCTACAGAAACGCTGCCGTTTGCGAGTTCTCTAAATCGAGTTTTAGCTGAGGATGTTTATTCCAGCGAGCCGGTTCCGCCATTCGCAGCTTCGATAAAGGACGGCTACGCCGTTAAATCGAGCGATGGGGCAGGAATCCGCGTTGTAAAGCAAGTGGCGGCTGCAGGAGATGGGGTAGGTGTGTCGTATAAAAAGCTGGATTTGTAATGAATGGTGTTTGTATTGTTGCAGCCGATTAATGAGGTTCTACAGCCAGGCGAGGCGATAAGAATATCGACTGGGGCTCCGATTCCTGCGGGAGCTGATGCTGTGGTCCAAGTGGAGGATACTTCGGTAGTTGAATATTCGGTTGATGGTGCTGAGGAAATTAGGGTGGAAGTCAAGAAGGTTCCCAAAATCAATGAAGACATAAGGTGAACAAATGCTATTTTCGTATGCAATGGAGAAGACCACGACTTTTTTTTTAATTTTTTTTTCAAAACCGTGTGTTCTAATAAGGCGCGTAATGAAATTTTTATTTTTTTCTGTGGTCAAATAAGGCCGCAATTAATTTTTAAAGTTTGAAAAACGTCACACAATCGTCATACACTCTGCTCCAATCAAAGCGAGAGTTTCAAAGAGACGTCACATTTAGCAAGTTTGCCACGTTTCCTATTACTCTTCTTTACTCCGCAAAATGTGCGTTTTTTGTATATTTATTGCAATAAACATTTTCTGATTTATCCATTTCTTCCATTACCTAATGGATAATTCGATATATTAATGTAGAAATAACATCTTCATCTGTATAAATTGTAACCGATTTTCGTGTTAAAAACACAAATAATGGTCCTGAAAAAATTATTTGGCAACATTCTTGTCAACTTCAATATTATCAGTAAAGTGTTTTGTGCCGAACTGCAATTCGTGTAATTTGTTTTGTGCATTTTTCAGAAAAATCTGACAAATGACAGTTCGATTTTTGTTCGTTTGTCTATTCTTTGTTACTGCGTTCGAAAATTCATACTATTTACTTATACAACAAGACGTGAGTGGTTTATGATTGGTTGATAAGGTATGAGTCAAAACCCGAAATTTTTAAATTTCAAAGGGCTATATCTTTTTAATTATAACACATTTTGAGCAACTGAAAACGGTTTTGAGCTCTAATAAATCATTTCTAATCGTATCTATTGCCGCATATCTCACATCGTGGTCTTCTCCATTATAATAATAATTTTTTCCAGAGAAATCGGTAGAGATGTACCGATGAATTCGTTGGTTTTGAATAAAGGGGATCGTATCAAAGCCTTCCATTTAGGAGTATTAGCCATGTTGGGCAAAACTGCTGTTAAAGTTTATGCGTAAGTTGAATGAGTCAAATCCCTAAAAATTCCTCCTTTCACCTGAAAACATTTTCTAGACGCCCTTCTGTAGGAATCATGTCGACTGGCAACGAAATATGTGAACCAGGAGAGAAACTGGAGCCTGGAAAAATCAGAGATGCAAATCGATACACCTTGCTCAATTTGCTGAAAACGTATCATTACGAAGCAAACGATTGTGGTATAGTCAAAGACAAGTAAGTAATACCTAACGTAGTGTTTAATTCCTTTTTTTATGCATTAATTTCTAGTCCTGACGCAGTGAAGCAAGCTCTAGAGCGGGGTTTTGCTCGCAACGACGTCATCATAACGAGCGGTGGGGTCTCAATGGGGGAATTCGACGTGTTGAAACGTGTGCTAGTCGAGGATTTTGAAGCCGATGTACATTTTGCCAGGGTGAACATGAAGCCCGGGTAAGAGATCAATTCGTAGCTTGAATTCGAAAGATTAAAAGATGGCTATCGTGTTTTAGAAAACCCACTACTTTTGCGACACTCGTGTATAAAGGAAAAATGAAGAAGGTCTTTGCCCTACCGGGCAATCCAGCTTCATGTGGGGTGACTTGTCTGCTGTTTGTGATTCCTGCTCTGCGCTTAATGGAAAAATCGACAAACTTTAATTTTCCTTCTATTCAACTACCAGTAAGTTTAAATTTTGTTAACAACATTTATTAACAGTTTGGTCCAAAAATAAGCTTTCATTTTTTTGCATAGTATATAAACCTTATTCCAACTAAAATGACAAATTTAAAACGAGGTTACGATCCCAACGTTGCCGGTTTGCAGTTGAAATCCTGTCTATTACTGATTTTCAAGTTATATGGTTATGTTTACTTTCAATGTTTACAAATGAAAAAAGTTGTAAATAGAGGAATTTAAACAATAAAAAGAGGATTAGGATGACAATATGAGCTTGCGAGTATTATATTAGTTGAATATTATACGATTTTTGAAATTATATTGTATTAATACTGAAATTTGCAAAGGCATATGGCAACAGCGTATTTTAAAAATCTAAGATTTCAACCGCGCGCCGTAAAATTCCCCTAGTCGAATGGGAGAATTAACATTGACACTAGGGAAATTTTGATCTGCGTGGAAAAAACAGGAATATCACCAAATTCTCATTTTAGTTGGAATAAGGTTTACACAGTTATTTTAATGTTACAATAAATTCATTTTTTTTTCAGGACGAATTAGATTCTTATACTTATAATAGGGATAGTCGTCCAGAGTACCAACGGGTTAAAGTTGGCTCCAATTTGACTGCGACTTCTACTGGAGATCAAATAAGTAGCAGATTAAACAGCTTGGTGGGAGCAAACGGTTTGCTTTTACTTCATCCAGGCCAGAATGATAATCCATTCGTAATATTAATTGATGAGATTGATGAGTCTGATGAGTAATCTTTTCATTAACATAACTTTTCTATGTGCTTTATATTCTCTGTTGTTGGTATTTAATAAATGAGTAAATTAAGAGTTTATTCGTTTTAAACCAATATTCCTACATTTGGTTCTACATAAGCCACAAATGTATTTACGTTAATATTTAATAACTTGTAAAAAAAGCATTACATAAATACACAAAGTTAAGTATAAATATATCGTTAATTATATAATACTGAGTTCACTCGATCCAACCAATACGATATGTACATTATTACAACGTTTAATGCGACAATTTAAACGATTTTCAAGCACTCCAAACAACCATACCACTGCTTCTCCTCCAAGTTGTAATTCGCCTTCGGATTCCTCGTCGTCAAGGCCACGTCCAGCACCCGCAGAGCCCTCGCCGACAGCACCACCGGCTGGAACTCCAAGTGCCCGCTAATATCCACCGACGTCTCCGGCTGTTCCGCAGAACTGCAACAAACCACCAATCACAATCGACCAACACTCAACAATTCCAATTTATACTTGGACATCTTAGGCGCCGCGAACAGCAACTCCGGCATCACCCCCTGCGGATTGATCGCCACCACCTTGATCCCGAGCGGCGCCAGCTCCAGCCGCAGCGCCCTGCTGGCCCCCTCCACGGCGTACCGGCTGGCCGCGTACGCCACCAGCCCGGCCCCCAGGTGCTCCGTCGCCCCCACGGTGACGATCCGGCCGCCGGCGTTGCGCAGCAGGGTCTGGAACTTGCGGGCCGTGCGCAGCACGCCCACCACGTTGCTCTTGAGCGTGGCGTCCCAGTGGGCCGCGTCCTGCTGCTCCAGCTTGCCCCTGTAGCACACCCCGCTGGTGTTCACCACCGCCCAGATACCTGCAAGCAACAGCGCTTGGTGATTGCGAAGGGAACGCGGGGTGGATGTTTACCGTCCTCTCCGGCGGGCAGGTGGGCTCTGATTAAATCTGCCGCCTCGTGGAGGAGGTCCTCTCTGGTGGCCTCCAAGGGCAGGGCGATGAGGACCCCCGGGACGCTGGAGCTCTCCTTGTGCTTCTGCCAGGCGCGGATGATCCTCGCTGAAGGGGAGTCCTCGCTGCTCCCCGAGGAGGCGCCGTTCTTCAGCCCGGCGAACACGCGGAAGCCTCTGTTGGCTAGATGAATGGCTATCTAAAAACGAAAATTACTTATGGAAGACCTTCGTTGTTGTTTCTAATTTCTCGCTTGGATGGCCATCGATGCGTCACAGTCTTGCTGCTATATTTACACATTACATGTTTTTAATGTTACATGTGTATGCTAGCAATTTACAGTTTTAATAAACTACATTAGAGCTGTTGTGGTCGATTGGTTATTGGCGAGTTACCTGCAGGCCTATGGCATTGTCGGCGGAGGTGACTAAGACAGGTTTGCCGGCGCCCGGGGAACCCCCGTCAGGTAAATCGGAGCTGCCCCCGCGGATTTTGCAGAGGAGGTACAAGAGAAGGGCCCCGGCTATGGAGAAGAGCGCCACCAACTGCAGGGCCAGTACCAGGGCTGTGTTTTCGTCCATAGCTGTTTCGCATCTGAAAAATTCGGGATCGGTTATTACGCTGGAGGCGTTTTGAATGTTGTGAGTAAAGGCGTATTGTTTTGGATTTTCTCGACCTTGGTGAGAATATCCCGTGTTGAATAATGCATAGCCGTGAGAAGTGTGCTGTTTTTGATGTTTCGATGACATAATCTTCGCTTGCGTTGATTATTTGTATACTTGACAATGAAGGAATACAACTTTATTAATTATGTGTTTTTTAGATGGAAATAAGAGACCTTTAAAGCCTTTAAATAGTCGATTTTAATGCCCTTTACTCTTCCATCCATACCATTTTTTTTTATATAATTAACCATATCAAATATTTATTTCTGCGAAAGCCGGCATTTTAATTCAATTAACGAGCGTTAAAAATGTGCAATTCCGCTCTTATTAAATACAAGAATCGCTTTTCTAATATTTAAAAGATACAACGCAACAGGCGAGTAATTAAATCTGTTAATAACAGCATTTCGTGATTTTCTCCAAATTAATTACAAGGATTATTTTCTGCATGTTGAAATTCAGACTTGCCCAATTAAATCGAGAGCGTATGAACTACAAGCAGGAAATTCGTTTATCTAATAAACTAATCTGCGACGTTTCTGCGTTATAAGACGCTCATCATCAGTGCAAGCAAAGCAATCTTCGATGAAGGGGAATTAATTGGAATTCGAAAAATGTTCTAATTGCGACCGACTTTCAATGCAACTGCTCGGCTACTTTTGGCATGGTCTCCTTGAGATTAAGGCGTGCCCCAGGAGGTCGCTGACACACAACTAAACCTCTCCATTTTTCAGCCTAAAGAGAAGGAAGTTCGCTCTAATCAGTAAGAAAAACACCCGGGCAACGTATTTACATACATATAGTTTGTGCAAAATAAAGTTGGATGCACGTCACTATAAATTTAAAACGTCACAAATAGATGAATCTAAGGCAACTATGCGATTTGACAGTCAGTGCCTACCAACCTACTATAAGGAGAAATTAATTATTTTATATACAATTAAACTTCTGTTTTATGAATTTATTTTTAAAAGTTGATCACAAAAATTACGACATTAGTGACGTGCATCCAACTTTGTTTTGCACATGCTATAGCTAGTTCGTTGCGTAAGTGACACACGTGCATATTAATGGATATTTTACATGTTCGCTAATTAATCAAAGCGAATTCCTAGCGGGAAGATTGCGCAAAAGTCGCTCTTAATTAACCTTTAATTTGCAATTGGAATGCATGCAGTTTACATAAACGCGAGTGTGCATTATTTTCGTTCAATTACCGCCGGCTCGTTACGAAAAAATTTCACTTTATAATAAATAATTCTTTGCCAACAAAAACTTCTTGAGCGAAATGGTAAATTATCGATCGTAACAGTATTTTATTACTCGCTCACTTCAACTGAACGGTATTTTTTGAAGCAAGAAACCAAACAATTCGCCTCGAGGTAGGCTGAATATTTTCATGAAAATTATTAATTTACACAGACAATTCTAATTCCTCCAGAAGGTAGTTAAATGCAAATCCATATTTACGATCGCCTTGGCATATTAACTGATCGAAGTACTAATTAATTACCCAATCTGAATATATCTAATGGCCAAGGAATGCTCAAGAACCGAATTCATTAGCGAGCACAACAATTATTTTGCAACTGTCCTTGTATATACAGGATGATGGTACAAACATAAGCCCAATATATCAGTTATTGAATAGACCAGACTTTTATCTGTATATCTAACGATTCTGGCTGTTGATAAGGAACGAAATTACGCAGTAATATTTCGATTTGTTTGCAGGAGACCTTCCTTATTATCTCCGATTTATCACCGATACCGCACCTTCCTGCTAATATGCTATTTCTCTTATTTGTAAGTGCTCGATACGCGTTCGGTTTGTTGACCCTGATTTCCCTGCATCTGCAGCGACACAGCCGATATCTTCGCTGGTGCAATTTTACTTCGAGCACCAGCAGAGGTTATGCAGGAAATTTCGAAAAATTGAATTCGTATAGGTACTGTACCTGCGGGCAAACATTCACTAGCTCACTGGCGACCTGCTGGATTTAAACTGGTACAAACTTTTAATCACTGGTGAAGTATTTTGTGTGTAAGGTCTTTGTTTTGCACGAGTTGTGCGATAATATTTTCTTCGAGTCATTTTGGATCAAAATATATTACCAATGGAGCAAAAATGGGTGATTAATTGAATGCGTTTAATGAGTGTGAAATTTGAATTTGATTATTTTTGGAATTAAATTGCTTGTATGATGAACTTACAGGGTGCTGAAGATGTGTTTCATTTTTGGAGAAACTTTAACGTTTAAAAATTATTGACTGTTCTTGTTGGATAATAAATCATCTATAAGCAATTTGTAGTTTTTTGTTAATAAAAAATGCGAATATCGACAAAAAAAGTTTATCAAAAATTCGAAAAATTTTATTGTTCGACTTTTAGTCACGCCTGGAAATGTGGAACATTCGAAATTCCGAAAATTCGTTTTGGAAGTGTTACTAATTATCATCAGATATATTTGTGATTCAACGCAGGAAGGACTCGACTATTACTCGAGCCGCTATCTCTTTAATGCCTCTAATTTATAAATACCGAAAATCGTTCGATTTCTTCCATTCAATCGATAACCGCGAGAATTTCTAATTTTAATCTTGCACTCGCTTCATTTGCGCTTTCGTCCCACATCAAATCCACCAAAACTAGTGAAAGTTCACTAATAAAAAAATTATGTATAAGCATGAACAAAATTTCGTATTAAACAACTTACCAAAAGCACAAAAATACTCAACAAACAACAACACAACTATCCTTGCTACATTCCGTACAATATAAAAATTTTCAAAATTCGCACATACGACCACTTAAACCACCAACCAGAGCGGTAAATACAAATATTACCACAGGAGATATATGTCAATAGTCAACTGTGTCGTCTTCGATTAAATCACTAAACTGTTCGGATATGCGAATAGAATGGTGTTCCCCGTGCAAGACCGGTCTGCGTACGGGCCGAGCACGAATGGCCAGCATTTGAAATCTCCAATCTGAATGTATCGATGATGGTTCGAGGCGAGCACCAGGTGGAGACCTCATAGGCGGAGCGGAGGTGTTTATTATTTATTCTATACAGCAGGAGAAATTTTGTATTTTTCAGGAAATTAGTTGGGTGTGTAGGTACACGGAAGTGTTTGAGTTTTGAATAACTGATTGGCCGTTTTGCTGATGCATAAGAGGTCGAAATTGTTGTGGTGGTTTAGGATCTTCTGATGGGAAGTAAGCTGGCCAGATGCGGTATATAGAAAGAGGCCATGTAGTTGGATAAAGAAGAAGCTTCTGGGAATACCCTATAAATTGGTACAAGCAATTGAGCGATATATAGTGGATTAATATTATTACACCTGCATCTAATAGGAGAAATTTTGTATTTTTTAGGAAATTAGTTGGGTGTGTAGGTACACGGAAGTGTTTGAGTTTTGAATAACCGATTAGCTGTTTTGCTGATGCATAAGAGGCCGAAATTGCTGTGCTGGTTTAGGAGCTTCTGATGGGAAGTAAGCTGGCCGAATGCGGTATATAGAAAGAGGCCTTGTTGTTGGATAAAGAAGAAGCTTCTGGGAATACCCTATAAATTGGTACAAGCAATTGAGCGATATATAGTGGATTAATATTATTACATCTGCATCTAATAGGAGAAATTTTGTATTTTTTAGGAAATTAGTTGGGTGTGTAGGTACACGGAAGTGTTTGAGTTTTGAATAACCGATTAGCTGTTTTGCTGATGCATAAGAGGCCGAAATTGCTGTGCTGGTTTAGGAGCTTCTGATGGGAAGTAAGCTGGCCAGATGCGGTATATAGAAAGAGGCCATGTAGTTGGATAAAGAAGAAGCTTCTGGGAATACCCTATAAATTGGTACAAGCAATTGAGCGATATATAGTGGATTAATATTATTACACCTGCATCTAATAGGAGAAATTTTGTATTTTTCAGAAAATTAGTTGAGCGTAGGTACATGGAAGTGCTTGAGTTTTGAATAACCGATTGGCTGTTTTGCTGATGCATAATAGGCCGAAATTGGTGTGGTGGTTTAGGAGCTTCTGATGGGAAGTAAGCTGGCCGGATGCGGTATATAGAAAGAGACCATCTAGTTCTGAAGCTTCTGGGAATACCCTATGAATTGGTACACGCATATATAGTCGATTAATAAATTATATTTTCGCTGTTTCCACTTGAGCGAGTTCCTTAACAATACCGGTAGCTTTTCCTTTGCAGGCCTGCATTGATATCTGCAATTACGTTACACTTTCTTCAATTCGAAATTATTGCACACTCTGCAGATGACGATTATTTGCCTATAGGAAAGTAATGGTTGCCGCAGCGATTGGTAAATTTCAATGTGGCGTTGCTAGAGGAAGAAAATTGGATTTAGAAAACAATTCTGCGACCTACATAAGTTCCATTGGACGCACTAAATTGTCCAAAGATACACGTTCAGAATGCTAATTGCTATTTAGACAGGTCGGGTGTGCTTGTTACATAAAATCGAGACGTAATCGTGATTTTTTTTAATATCTATCATTGTGAGTGTTTGCTCCGCCGGGCACGTACCGAACGCGAAATTACGGCCTTAAAAAATTAACGCCTCGCTGTGGAGGTAGGGAAAAGAAAGTCGCCTTCGCTCATACGTGATCGTTTGTTTTCAATACCTACTGCAATTCGTATACGATTGATTTTTTTCTCGGTTTTTATTGTTGTTGTAAACGGTCGATGACTGAACGCCCGAATGGTCGATGACCTGCTTCAAAAATTAACACAAATACAAAAAAAATCGTTATAATCTACTAGAATTTGTATTAGATGATATAATCGAATCATTATTATTGCTATTTTTAATAAATTACAATTTAAATACATTAATAATAGGCAACCAGTTTTACACCGCGTAAAAAGTGTTGCCTACTTATCGGTTAATGAGAGTAGCGACGTGAAGATGGCAGCAGGTGTCACGAAAGCTCGTATTTACTTAAATTCCAAAGTTAAAATGGTGGCTTGTCAAATTTTCAGCACGTATGTAGGGCGGGGAGGTATCTATTCGATACGTGCTTGATTTTCCCGTGTCGAAAAATCGCCGTCGAGAAAACCCATCGTCGATTTCGAATTTCTCGAGTTTCCCGTTTTCCATCGGCCGCTCGGATCGCAGTGTGCTCGAATTTGTTTATTCAATTAGTGTAAGTGGTATGAATGTGCATCATGAAGGTAAACATTAGAGTGTTCCTCCGTTGCGTTCTTCATTCGCTGCCTAAGGTACGTTGATTTGTGCATTCGAGGTTTCTAATAGTAAACATTAGCCATTGTCAATGTGCTTTGGGTACTTATTCTCGGTTAATTTCATCGCAGTGTCCTTGCATTTAGGGCCTGCTAATCAATGTGGGCCGTGGGCATGCCACTTTGTCTTCTCATCTCCTGTTGTCTTTACATAACACGCAGTCAAACAATGCGTAAGGCTTAATAAAATTTCGTTCTCTGTGCTTTGGTTGTTGCGAGCCAATAAAGGTAAACAAAACGCGATGATGAGGATAAAGAGAAATCGCTAATTTGACATGTCGTTTGTTAAAATAGTACTTTCTAAAGTGAGAAGAAAAATGTGGAATTTTAGCCTACTTTGTTAATGAGATTGTTGTTATTGTTCACTAAAGGGTTTGGTTTGTGACACGAGGAATAGACGAGTGTCGATAATTATAAATTCAATTTGTTGTTTGTTAAAAGTAGGTACTTTTTAAAAAAAATGTGGAATTTTATCCTACTTTGTTAATTAGATTATTATTGTTCATTAAAGGGGTAGGTTTATGACGCGAGTATCGTTTTTATTAAAATAACTGTATAAATCCGAATCTAGGCCACTGTACAATTTTTTTAGTACCAACCCTTAGGTAAAAATTTATTGAATAGAACTTCCCCCTTTGCTACAGGGCTCTTTTCACTGGCGAAAGTTGCATTATCCACTCCTCGAATATTCTCTAAACGTTTACAAAATTCTAATAACTCCGATTTTCTTGCTTGCTGAAAAGTTGGGAACTCCCAATGCGACTCCAATTGTCTGATTCACAATGGAAATTCGCGAATAATTTTCTTACATTCGTTCGTCGCCTTCTTATTATCATATAAATAACGTAACGTAATACATGTTTTCGTTTTTTTTTTTCAATTACCCATTGTTAATTGTTGTCCCTCGATTGTTTGGGTTTCCATCAAACGCGGGTCGAAATTCAATTCGTCTCAACGAATTGTAATTTTATCATTGCAGGATCGAAGTGGCGTGGTGTGGAATTGAAGCGGTATGAAAATCAAGCAGGCCAAGATGCGGTCGATTCCCGTCAAGCAGGACCCGAAGCTGCTGAGAAATCTCAAGTCTGTAGCGAAGAAGAAAAAACTGTCTAGTCTTAGCCTTAATGCGCCCGTGCGCGATACGATTTCCGAAACCATTTCGTTCGTAATCAAGGGAAAACTCACCCCGATCAACCCGGCGTTGGTCCACAAGAAAATCGATTTGATCGGCAAGAACAAGAAGGCGGCGAAGCCCCGCAAGATCGACCAGAAGGCCGCCAAAATCAAGAAGGAGGTCCTCAAGAGAAAATCAAAAGTTCAAACTAAAACTGCCAAAAATACAAGTGCCCAGAATATTTGTAAGAAGAAACCCGACAAAGTCGTAGCCAACGTAGTAGCACCGTCGCCAAAAGTGAACTCCAAGAGCCCAAACGAATCAAAACTCGCGAAAAACAAGCCCAAAACGAAAGAAATCAAACCAAAGAGAGTAGCTAAAATCGCTACGAAAGACAAAACAAAATGTAAAACGCCACCGAAGGTGGCAAAAAAGCCAACCAACGTTAAAAAACCCAACAAAACGTTGATAGACGAAGATGAAATTAAGAAACAACAAACCATCGAGGCGCTACTGAAGGAAGTTAACGAAGAAATCAAACCAAGAAAATCAAAACTATCGAAACACAAAAGTAGCAAATCAAAGAAGAAGAAAGAACAAGACGAGGTCAAACCTCTCGATGCAGCCCTAACCAACCAAGAAGTTCCTCCAGTGGTTCAAAAAGCCATCAAATCCGAACTAATAGAAACAGAAACCACCCTTAACGTACAACCAATGCTCCCCGAGGTAACAGAAGAGCCTGCAGAAATAAAAAAAGAACCGGTCTCCAGCGAAGAAAAGGAAGAACCCCAGGAACAAACCGTCAAAAAGAAATACAGGAAAATAAAAACCAAACCCAACGTGACTGTGATGAAGAAACGCGTCCCTTCCAAAGGCCGCAACAAAGAAGACGCCGTCTGCAAAACCAAGTTATTCAAGTTCTGGAACGGCCCCAAGCGCCACCGAGTGGCCTCCCTGAACGCCCTCGCCAAAGTGCACTGCCTCTACGAGAACGAGACCAGAGGCAACATGCTGGACATGATCGACGAGCTATCCAAGCTCCCCTACTCCGCCAAAAAGGACTCCTTGAAATCCAAAATCAAAGACGAAGATGAAGACGAAGAAAACAACAGCGAAGAATCACCGCCTCCTACGAGAGTATTACGATCCGCTCCGGGTCTACGAGGCGTGGGGAAGCACTGGGAGATGCACGAAACCTCCAGCTCAGACGAAGAGGATGTTACTACAATCAAGCAGAGACCTCAGAAGGTTAAAAGCGCTACATCCAAGCAGAAGCCTAAAGAGGAGCAGGCCGTGGAGAAGAAGCCCCGCAAGCCCCAGGAGCCGATGATGGACCTGAAGGACATGGTAGTGAGCAAACGCATGGCTAGCTTAAACGCTAGTGCTATTCTAGCGGCCAGCTACTCGGCGGAGAAGAGGCCAGATAAGTGTGATAGCAACGATGATTCTTCATCGAGCGCCGGCAACTCCTCCGAGGAGGAATACTGCGCCCATTTGGCTAAAGACATCAAGGAGGAGATGGACGAGAAGAGGGAGGATGATGCGAAGTTGATAGAGGTGCACGCTGCACCTAACAAGAAAGTGGCAGTCATCCTCAATCAGGATACAGACGTGACCATCACTGGGGTTTATGTGAACAGCACCACCAGGTCCACCCACCACGAGGGTTACTGCAGCATCGCCGGCATGCAGTACAGGATATCGGCTACCAGTCACACGCAAACCGCCGCTACTGCTGTTGCCTCGGAGACGCTGCTGCAATCTTCCAGCAGCGGGCCCGATAACGTAAGTTGCCGCGAGGTCTCTTGCCTTTTAGCTATTAGGTCAGGTTACTTGCTGTGTATTGTTGTGGGAATTGGTGTTGTTTTCGACAGAGCAACAGCGATTCGATGCCGTCGTCGAAGTCGTACACGCCGCTGGACGCGCTGTCGAACATGCAGCCGCCCCCGGGGCCGGGCATCCAGCACGGGCACCCGGTGTTGCACGGGCAGCAGCACATGGGGCCGCCGCAGCACGTGCTGCCGCTGCCGCCACACCAGCTATCGCCAGGTATTCGAATTTCGAAAGGTTAGAAATGGACTTTTACTTGAGTGGTTTTTGGGTAGGTTTGCGCCACGGTTGCTCCAGCGCCTTCTCATCGCCGAATTCGAACCCGGCGTATCACCATCCGCCGATGCCCGGAGAGCCCGGATTTGTACACGGTGAGTTTTTTTTTTATGAAATATATATAAGTTTTTTTTAGCTAATGAAGCGTGTGTAACGCAATTGGTATATTCAGCCGTGCTCGAAAATTCGCCACCTGTTGAAAAAAAATTAAAAACTGGCTAATAGGTGATTGTTCAATGGGCAATTTCGCTGTAATAATAAAGCTGCAAAGGTCACTCTTGATTCAGTGATTGGAGCGATTGATGTGAGGTTACAGTTGGTTGGGTAAAAGTAGTGAATTGTATAAAAACGATCATGCTGGGTGCAAAAATCGACGTTTCGACGTCCGAACAGTCCATCTTCAGGCTCACAATGGCGGTCAAATTAACATGTCCTTCCTTTCGAAATCTCCCAAATGATCTCCACGAACTTCTACCTATAGCATTCGTTTCTCGTGAGCTCGCGCAGCAAGCGAGACCGCGGTGGAACCGCTTTTAAATCGTAAACATTTTTCGATTTATTGCCTATCGAACGGCGGTAATTTTCGCGGGAAAACCTCGTAATTAACGTCGATCATTAGGCGAAGCGTTCGGTCGCGTCCCGTTAGGTTTTTAAGTAGTTCATTCAGCCGGCTGTCAATTCGCTTCGTCGAGAGAGTAACGAACACCTTCGTCGAAGTGATGTAGATATTCGTGTTATTTTTTTCGTTCCTATTTCTCCGGGCCTTTGTCAATCATTTCAGAGCTGCTCCGATGTAGAATACCTTGCTAAAAGGATGCTGGATTAGATTTCTTGTGTTATTGGAGTAAACGTGTGTAAAGTTTTTTTGTTGATTGATATAAAGGGTGTTAATGAGTGCGTGGTAAATTTCGTGGTATGGAAAAATCGAAGTATAAAAGTGACTAATAAATCGGGCCCGCTATAATCCCCATTGCAGCCCAATCCCCGTCCCGATTTTATTCAAAACAAGAACCGTAGGCTGTGAGTCATGCGCGATTCCGGTTCGGCCGAGTAAAGGGAAAGGATTTTCCATTTTCCGGCCAGTGTCGTTCGGTCATCTTCACCATCACCTTCCTCCCCAATCGCTATATTATCAGGGAAGTTCCCTTCACCGGGCTGTCGCTATATTTATCGGATATATTTATATTCTTGCGATATTTTCGCTCCATCATAATCGGTATAATGATGTGTGGCTGGCGTTGGATTCGCGTGCGTTACGTCGTTACAACGCAGTTTGTTATCGCCGACTGACGAGACGCAATAGTGGCGAAATGTGCGGAGTTTTCACGTGAAAAGTGCGCGTTTTCTTTTTGGTTCGATGGTGGTTGATGTGACGCGAGCCTGAGGAGCCTTTTCGGGGCGTTTAATCGCGGAAGTTCGGGGGATTACCGGCATGATATTGGCTGCTGCAACAGGCGAGTTTGGTTAGGTGGAGATTTTTTTAATGATTGCTAAGCTAACTTGATTTGTTGTTGTTTAACTCAATTATGGTATATTCGCGTAGTAGGCTTGTTTATAACAAAAATGTTTGCAAATTGCACAAGAAATTGAAATTTGACGACATTAAAATTAAATTGTTAAGAAATTTTTTGGGACAAAAGAAGAGCTTATTTTCATTTAATTATGTCTAAAACGAACATTAATAAATCGATATTAGAATTCCTGGGTATGTATTATTATCTAAAATTGATAACTCCTAGCGGATAGGTATCTAATATCCCGGATACTCCTGCATTTTCCTTAAGGAAAACAATTCCGTATTGAAAATAGAAGCGAAAATAGAGAAGAGCATTGGAAATGCGATACCATCTTTTGCTCTATGCAAATAGAGCAATACAAATTTTTCACAAAAACTTGCTTGCAATTTTTGGCTCCTTTTGTGATGATAAAACGAATATAAAATGTATGATCTTTGGCGGTAAATCGAATTTAATTAATACCGGTAGTCGAGTTTGGGACGGGTCGCGATCGGGAGCACATCTTAAATCCCTCGAGAAACGGAACAAGGAGCGTGGGCAGGTGGGCCTTGCTCAACAATGGGACAGGTGATGCCGAACAATCGGCCCAAGGGTGGTACCGATGCGATCGCAATTCGAATTTCGAGTTTTCGAAGCTCTTCTGAAACAGAAATATTTACAAACACTCGTACACAAAATTGCAGCTAGTTACTGTCTGCAAGCATTTGCGAGAGGTGTTTCTCGTTTTCTTGCGCAAGAAATGTCGGAAGCGTATACTCGAGCCTTTAAAGAAAAACTTTTTTGTATAAATATCCAGATAATTCGAAATGTTCGAAAATGTATCCATACCTACGTTAGCTGGATAAATAAAAAAAGAAGCAACACAGAGATTGTCGACTGCGATTTTAATATTTAGCCGGCATAAAAGTAGAACTCAAATAACTTGAGGCCGGGCTTTACATTCGCTTTACGGTCCTATTCCCACAATAGAATATTTCCAGCGAAAAGAATCCTCGTACAGTTCACAATAACCTTCCTATACCTTCATTTTCGTTCTAAATAACTCTTGTATATAAATTTTTAATCCCGGATTAATCCGACCGGCGCGTTTAATAGAAATCCCCGCGTTGATAAAAATTTTTCAACACGTCCACCGCCGCATTTAATAGAAGTCCTGGCGTTGATAAAAATTTTTCAACACGTCCACCGCCGCATTTAATAGAAGTCCTGGCGTTGATAAAAAATTTTCAACACGTCCGCCGCCGCGATAAATACGTTATTAGCGATTATTGCCGAAAAGGAGACGCATCGGCATCCGAAACGCGGCCGATCGATCGATTTATCGAGGTGTTAACATACCGAAATTTCGATCGGCGAATATGTGATAAACGGCAACTACGCCCGATGAATACCTACATTGATGGTAATCATTTACAGCGAGATATGTCGTTGATTGGAAAATGATATATATCTTTGCAGAACCGGTCCCATGATATCTTGTACTGTTATACAATTTATCGTTACCGAGTGGCCGTAATCTCCGGCTAAATACACCTTATTCATGCAATCTATTTACTTGTTTATAGACTTATTGTTTCGATGGATCAAAATATTCAATTATAAACAAAATGGACTCGGTTCAAATTTGACTCGCGGTTTAGTTGAACTGACGTTCACCTGTGACATCGACAACCGGGCCTTAGAAGGTTTCGTATTACAGTTGCATTAGGTGAAACCGAACTGCAGTAGCATTATTTTCGCTCCGAATTAATGTAAATTGAGCTATTTTAATAGCTAAAAGGATACCAGTAGAGCACTAAAAACCAGCTAGCACGCAATTTATGAGAAGTCCCAAACATTGATTATCGCTATAAAAAGGACGAATCGATACCAAACCGGACAAATTGTTTGTTACAAAAAAATCGCAAACAGCAAATTGCATAACGAACAATTATTTGTAGCAAACATCAATATCTAAAGGATCGGAGGCGTAAAATTAATATATCTACACGTATAATCGTTCACCTTGGCAGTGACCTTACGGAGCCTCGGATTGTAAAAGGATCTTTTTTATTCTTTGTTTGTTTCGGCCAGCAAAAGTTGAATAAACTGATTGGCCATTACGGTAGAGCGAGGGAACCGCGAATTAAAGGTCGCTGGCACAATTATATAACCGGGTGTTGGTATAAAAAAAAAACTCCGTCTCGAATTTCCGGGTAACATCTCGATAAAAATTATTTATTTCGCGATAGAAATTATAAATTATGGCTAGATTTTTGCGTGGTAATTTGGTATAGCTGGAATTAAAATGAGCATGTAATGAGGTCGGATTGTCTGCAACTGCAACCGAACATAATGCGATCGATGCCGCAAGGCTGTACAGGCGATTTCGGTTTGGAAGAAGACAAACAGGAATATCCATTTAATATCAAGCGAATATTACGTGCCACGTGGGACACTCCCAAGGCCGCCGTCTATGTAAATAATTTATTTAGTTAAGACCGAAATAGTTGCATATATTATCAATTCCGGGAAAACGTCGCGTCGATAATCTGTAATTTTATTGAAAAAAGTTTTGTTCTGAACAGCCGATGGCAACAACAACTCCTTCGGCATACATCAAGTGACTTATTTCAGTTAATGGAGAAGACCACGATGTGAGATACGCGGATTTCGGCAAAAGATACGATTAGAAATGATTTATTAGAGCTCAAAACCGTTTTCAGTTGCTCAAAATGTGTTATAATTAAAAAGATGTAGCCCTTTGAAATTTAAAAATTTCGGGTTTTGACTCATACCTTATCAACCAATCATAAACCACTCACGTCTTGTTGTATAGTAAATAGTATGAATTTTCGAACGCAGTAACAAAGAATAGACAAACGAACAAAAATCAAACTGTCATTTGTCAGATTTTCTGAAAAATGCACAAAACAAATTACACGAATTGCAGTTCGGCACAAAACACTTTACTGATAATATTGAAGTTGACAAGAAGTTGCCAAATAAATTTTTCAGGACCATTATTTGTGTTTTTAACACGAAAATCTGTTACAATTTATACAGATAAAGATGATATTTCTATATTAATATATCGAATTATCCATTAGGTAATGGAAGAAATGGATAAATCAGAAAATTTTTATTGCAATAAATATACAAAAAACGCACATTTTGCAGGAGTAAAGAAGAGTAATAGGAAACGTGGCAAACTTGCTAAATGTGACTTCTCTTTGCAACTCTCGCTTTGATTGGAGCAGAGTGTATGACGATTGTGTGACGTTTTTCAAACTTTAAAATTAATTGCGGCCTTATTTGGCCACAGAAAAAAATAAAAATTTCATTACGCGCCTTCTTAGAACACACGGATTTGAAAAAAAAAATTAAAAAAAAGTCGTGGTCTTCTCCATTCGAAACACCTATCCCACTACTTAATTGCACCGGACAAGTTCCTCAAAGTTAATAATTACCGAAGAAAATCAACCGTCGAAAATTATTTTTTCCACGACAGATGCGGCAGGCAGCTGGCCGAAATTCGGGAAACAAAAGATGATAGATATACCGCTCGTTTTTTCCCCACAACCCTTACGCAACCGAAATTTTCGAATTTCTACACGCCTAACGAACTCCTAATTAATTCGTCTGCTCCGCGCGAGTAGCTTCATTTAACAGGTAATCCAATCCTGTTTCAAAAAAGTCATTGTTAATCCATAAGAAACTGGAGCAACAAGAGTTATATTTCTCTAATTCGCCACAACACCCGCATAAATCTTCCATTTAGGGATGATAAAATCAAACGAAAGTCCTTTCAGTTTCGCTTTAGGAAAAAACCCCAGTGGCAGACGTCTGCACATCTGCCGACGTGACCTTTGCGTCCTTTCCTCCCTTTTATCCAGACGGAGAGCGTCGCGACGCTCAGAGCGCCCGCCGACGCGCCGCGTTTTCGCAGCGAGTTGTTCGCTAAACGGTTAAAACAAACAGGCGGCCGGTAATTAGCCGGCCAACGACAAGTGTTAGGCCTCTAGGAAATCGATTAATTTAGGGGGTGCATCTACGCCTATGGCCGGGGGTTTTTTTTTACCGCTGGGTAGGCACGCGCCGGAGATGTATACGTGAGAAATGGCGATATATCTTCCGAGAGCCTACCTGAGAAGGGACCTTTATTGGTGTTTAGTAGCAGAAAAAATCCTTCCGGTTGATGTCGATCACAAACAGCTTTAACGTATTTCAATTTTGTATATATAACAAAACAATAGGTGTTTATATGAAGCATTAATCAACAGTAAACTTGTTATTGCAGCAAATAAATTCATTTAAATGCAAATTTACCGGTACTACCTGTAATTATTAGGCATATAAAAATTCTTAGTAGAAGTTCGCTACATCTAGCATTATGATGAATTTCGCGGTTACCATTTAACTACACAATATACAGGGTGCTAATGAATCGATCTTCAAAGGGCTCTAGATCCCAATAACACTATAACAATAAAAAAACTGTTATTCAATCTCTATTAATCGTGCCCAGTTTCAAGTTCAAAACTAACAACATTCCGGAGATATTCGAGAATTAATGAGTCAAAGACACCATCTTCAAAGGGCTCCACCAAGTGCACTCCTTTATAAGAACTTTTCTATCTATTTTTACATATACTATCTACCCTATAGAAGATTGTATTTACGCATCGTCCACACATCCTCCACGTATAGATTCACGGAACGTCGTAGAGCCGAGGTGACGTCAACGTGACGTAGCCCATTCTCCGGGCCGCCATTGGCCCGCCGCGGGAACGTTCTAGAGTGAACTGACCGAGAATGTGTCGAGAAACGACACAAAACGAAACGAAACGAGAAGGTTAACGTTAACTTTAACTTCATGTGCTCCAGTCGAGCGTCGACTGCGTCGCGAGATAGACGTGCTTGGGTGGCCCGATTCGAATTTACGCGCGTATGTAACAGGTTGTGGAATCGTCTGCTGGATTATGAACATGGATTCGCGTTGTAAATGTACCCGGTGCTCGGCTAGTCGGCGATGATGCGGAGGACCAAACGGGTGCGAGCCAGGCTTAGAGTACCCCAGCGATATTTTCGAAAATGGTGCGATTAACGGGCCGTATTCGCGGGCATTTGACCGTGTGATTTGCAAGTTAATTGGCCACCTGCCGTCTGCTAGTTCTGCGTATCGAATGGGAATAGCCATCGGCGCAGTTGTCCGCCACTACTGCTAATACCTCTAACGTGATTCCAGTGCTGTGATATGTTTTTTTGAGTGAAACAAATTGTGATATAGAAGTCGTTCCCGGACATGAAGATGCCTTGCAAGTTGTGCGAATCGTCGCCGTTGGACCGGCGAAAGTACGATCGTGTGAGTTGCACTCACTCCCCTGTGTTCCTGAACGGTGCTGCGCCCCCCGTCGTCCATCACTCGCTGGGGCTCGGGTTGCAAAACGGCATATTCCTTCCGGAAATTAGAGACATGATGTTGGCAGCGTACCTGCTGAGAGGTGAGAATGCCAGCCGGAAATCCAGTGCGCTATACCCATTAACCCTTTTGTCATATGTTCTCTGTGCTCCCACCATTGTTCTCAGCCTAAACATTTAATAGTTTAGGCTCGAAAAGTGGTTCAAAAAGTGTAGAAACCATCAGATTACTTCATTGCTTCATCAGAAGAAGAATCAATATATGGTATTCGCACCATTGTTGTGATCCAGGGAGAACATACCTAATCCTAACTTTGTGGCGATTAATTGCTTGGTTTTGTTGCTCGAATCTGGTTCAAAAAAGTGTAGTTAAATGAAAGTACAGGAATTAAACTGAAAAATAGAGACCCTAGTGCTTCATTGCCTACTAAGAAGAACTACCAATGTATAGACTCAGTGATTAGTTCATCAGATTCATAGTTCATCAGATTCATCAGAGTCCATCAGTAAACTATTAGAGATGATTAAGGAACTATCTCCTTGAGTCTGAGTAATGAACAATCTTACACCATTGAAAGAACTAAGTCTAAAAATAGAGACCCCAATGCTTCATTGCCTCATCAGAAGAAGTACCAATGTAGACTCAGTGATTAGATCAGTAAACTATTAGAGATGATTAAGGAACTATCTCCTTGAGTCTGAGTAATGAACAATCTTACACCATTGAAAGAACTAAGTCTAAAAATAGAGACCCCAATGCTTCATTGCCTCATCAGAAGTACCAATGTAGACTCGGTGATTAGATCAGTAAACTATTAGAGATGATTAAGGAACTATCTCCTTGAGTCTGAGTAATGAACAATCTTACACCATTGAAAGAACTAAGTCTAAAAATAGAGACCCCAATGCTTCATTGCCTCATCAGAAGTACCAATGTAGACTCAGTGATTAGATCAGTAAACTATTAGAGATGATTAAGGAACTATCTCCTTGAGTCTGAGTAATGAACAATCTTACACCATTGAAAGAACTAAGTCTAAAAATAGAGACCCCAATGCTTCATTGCCTATTCAGAAGAACAGCCAATGTAGACTCAGTGATTAGATCAGTAAACTATTAGAGATGATTAAGGAACTGTCTCATTGAGCCTGAGTAAAGAACAGTGGAATGAACTAAACCTAAAAATATATTAGAGACCCTGGTGGTTCATTGCATCATCAGAAGAAGTACCAATGTAGACTCAGTGATTGGATCATTTGATTCAGTAAACCATTAGAGATTGTTAAGGGATTGTCTCATTAGACCTGAGTAATGAAACATTGGACTAAAAAGTAATAAAAGAACCATATGGAACCTTTATTAAGGGTGGAAAAATCCCCAAAAGAGTCCAGAAAAGGTACTATACTATTAGTACTACTACTGGACAAAAAGACCACAGTTGAAATTTACAATTGAAATCTCGGTCAATAAAATTATATATCAATGATAAAGCAAATGGAGAGTTCAAAAACCTTCGGACTTTTCGGGGAATCCCTAATATAATTCTATAATTCTTCTATATTAATTTCGCTATTTAGAAATTGGCCAGACGAAGTATTTCTGGTCATCATTGGAGCATTTCGAAATTTTGGCTGGGTTTCACTAAAATTTTTCTTCCCATGAGTTTTCGTACTAACGCAAAATATTTTATCTCAAAGCACTAAATCATTCCTATAACGGCTTTTGATATACCTACCTACTCGAGTTTAAAAAGTAGCTGAAATTATCTACAAAATCAGATTGGTTAACAGTAAAGGGTTTTTAATGCTTATATAGATACACCAAAGTCCTATTAATAATGAAGCAATTAAAATGCATAAATAAACAGTCTAATGGATCGTTTTTAATTAGCGTGTAACATTAATATAATCCGCTACAAACAGCATCTATTTATCGTGTAAATCGCGGATAAAAATAAACGTATCGGTCGAAGTAAATTAATTTAGCGCACAAACTCCGCGAAAAGTCGTCGATATAATAATGGGCTCATTATCGAGATGGCTTTGAGCCACTAATCGAATTCAATTGGACCGATCGTACGCCTTTTAAGATATAAAGTCGACGTTTTTCGTACGAAAACAGGTAGGAATAACAATAATTTGTCGTGAACCACTTAACTACCAGACGGTTTGACATTTATATGAAATTATTCTCGTTCGGCTTAACGAGGTTATATTGATTGTCGATTTTCATTTGTAATGTACCTATCGAGAGCGTTTCGACATCGGTCGCATTATGTAGCAGGTACATTTGCATATTTACAAGAATAACGAGTTTTATAATTTATAATAGAACATTGTTTGTGAGGAACTTGTTGCTCGTTTCGCGCCATCTTCACAAACCATGTCCTCTCTTAAATCCGTTAAAAACTAACATTATTTGATATAATATACCACTAAAATTTCTATAAATGTATATAGTTCATTCAAAACAAAGGTAGATAGTTGTCACAGTGTTGTCGATAGTTTTATTGGCAAATATGACGACATTAGTGACGCGCTTCTAACTTTGTTTTGCATAAACTATACGTGGATAATCTATAACTATATTTGTTTGTTCTTTTGTATGTATAAGTAACTTTTTTTCGTTGTTCACTGAACTAAAACAGCCCCTCTTCCTGTCTGCTGAGGAGTCGAGACGGTACATAAAGTTGTCTAAATGTTTACTAGACTTTTCAGCGCTCAATATAAAACGAGTTATAACTCAAAATTAATCCCCCTGCCTAGCTTAACTAATTGAAGGATCCGTGAATATTAAATGCTCGATAAATAAATATTTGCGTTGGGATGTTAGAGGATTAAAGTAGATTCACAATGCACTTTTGTGTAATAATAAAGCATTTTTTTTGGAACGTAATACTCGTTTTTCCTGGTACGTTTAATTGAAAGCGAGTTAAGCGAAACGAAAATCAATCAACTACGTTGATATCGCGACCTCTGACATTAGTGAATTGTAAATGGATTTATCTACCTGATAGAATCAATAAAGTTTTCATTCATGTACGTTCACACTTCTTACCGCACTTAATCGAAATATTTGTCAATAAAGAAGGAATATTTCATTCGAATTGACAGGGTGAAACAAGTGTTGCCAACATTGAATATATTCCAATACAAGTATACCAACTGTTAGTGTCAAAATGTCACTTTGGAGCTTTTGTATATGCACGTGATTTTTATTGGAACAAAAGGGACCTGTTGAATACCGGAGAAATCCTTTTGCGGCATACCCAATTAAAATATATTGGCGGGTTACTAGATCTGACATTTCCAGATAATTGGGCGGCTTTGAAAATTTAAAAACGGGCGATAATTTGTTGTTAAAATTGTCCAATTTTTTAACGTTTATTTTCTGAAATTAAACTTTATGTAGTGAAATAATGAATGACCATTTCGAATAAAATGTATACGTACATCGCTTTCCAGTTATTTATTCATTGAATAGCGAACGTAACGGCGTGATAAGATTTAGATTTTAACCTTGATGGATACGCGATACGTTATCAGTAAGGTTTATTTATTGCGAATATTATTTCAGTTCATCAATGTGTGCGCGAAAAAAATTACTTATCCTTGCGACATTATACAATGCTTTTAATTGTATTAACATGTAGCAAACGAATTCGTTAAAACATTTCAATTCAATCAAAATTCATTTCGTAAAATTCCCCAAATGTTTGTTTTCGCTTATGAAATAATCAAAGCAATCGCGAACGGGTATAATTTACGTTAAATTCGTTTTAAATATGTTTAAAATTCGTTTTATTGGTTTCCTAAATTTATGTTCTCGCCGAAATTTTTTATCGCCAGCTTTTTATTATTCCCTATACAAACATTTTAATTATTTAAAGCTCGATTTACATAAAACGCGCCGGGACAGATTTTCTAAAGCTTCACAATGAATTTTTCATACATTGATACCAAAAATAATAGATATCTATGATTATTAAATGATAAATGAAGATTCAGAGTAGATTCCGAGTACCAAATTTTTAATTTATTAAGGCGGGTAATGTCGAGCAATTGGTATAAAAATTGCAGCGTAATTGAAGAGCGCCGGACGAGCCGACCGTTTGACCTTATGTAAAATAATAAAAAAAAACGAAGTAGGATGATGATTGTTATGTTACCGAGAGAACAGAAACTAACGAAATAACTAACGGGTGTAACTTCAAAACTTTCGAATCGCGAGATCGCTAACAGGGTCACGCGCTATTTATATTTATACATCGCCAGCACATTCGAACTTCTACAACGCTTTTGCCAACCCGTCTTCTCCGGCTAAGTACCATTCATATAAATTCGCTCGAGACTACGTGCACTGCACGCCGCTTCGCCTGTTGTGCGTACACACGCGAAGACCGATAATGGAGAAGACCACGACTTTTTTTTTAATTTTTTTTTCAAAACCGTGTGTTCTAAGAAGGCGCGTAATGAAATTTTTATTTTTTTCTGTTGCCAAATAAGGCCGCAATTAATTTTTAAAGTTTGAAAAACGTCACACAATCGTCATACGTTCGGCTCCAATCCAAGCGAGAGTTGCAAAGAGAAGTCACATTTAGCAAGTTTGCCACGTTTCCTATTACTCTTCTATACTCCGCAAAATGTGCGTTTTTTGTATATTTATTGCAATAAACATTTTCTGATTGATCCATTTCTTCCATTACCTAATGGATAATTCGATATATTAATATAGAAATAACATCTTCATCTGTATAAATTGTAACCGATTTTCGTGTTAAAAACACAAATATTGATCCAGAAAAATTTATTTGGCAACATTCTTGTCAACTTCAATATTATCATTAAAGTGTTTTATGCCGAACTGCAATTCGTGTAATTTGTTTTGTGCATTTTTCGGAAAAATTTTGACAAATGACAGTTTGATTTTTGTTCGTTTGTGTATTCTTTGTTACTGCGTTCGAAAATTCATATTATTTAGTATACAACAAGACGTAAGTGGTTTATGATTGGTTGATGACTTATGAGTCAGAACCCGAAATTTTTAAATTTCGAAGGGCTATATCTTTTTAATTATAACACCTTTTGAGCAACTGAAAACGGTTTTGAGCTCTAATAAATCATTTCTAATAGTATATTTTGTCGAAATCCGCATATCTCACATCGTGGTCTTCTCCATTGGCCAATTTCGCCGCGCAAAAGGTCGAAATTTCCTAATATATTGTCGCGGCTTTGATGTCGAGGGCCATCCGTTCGCGAAGGAAAACCTCCCAGTAAATTAGAATATTTTTTTTGTTCGTTGCATTTCCTCTAATCCTTGATGGTGTGCAGCTCTCAAGAATATATTATTGGTTCTGTTTGGTGGTACATTGGTATGGAAATCCCCAATATATTAGCTACTGCAGATGATATCAAAAACACTTCTGTGTAGAAACTTGAATTTAGCTCGTCTTCAGCTTTCCAAAAATACAGTACTGTTATACTATACACTATACCCACTATTTTTTGTTATAAATTTGGAAGTCTTCTAAACGTGAATCGTGGGTGTACCGAAGGCGTATTTTAGCTACCATTCTGCCACTCGGTGTAGCTAATTGAACGGTGTTTTCTTTTTGTTATGTACATTTTTGTTGTCGTGAACAAAACCGATATCACCAATAGGAACTAGCGCCTCGCTGGTGTTTGTGTCGGATGTTCTATTTTTAATGAGGCGCCGAGTTATTTACATAGTGGGTAGAACGCAATTATTCAACAATACAGGCCGCACTCTCGTCGACTATCAACGTCTCATTTACACTCATCATCGTTTTCGAGTGCATCCTAGCCCGCCATTGTTCCACTTGGAGTTTTCAATTGGCCCTAATGGAGCATCAAAACTCCAAATTTAATCAACGAAATAAATCAATCTTCTACTTTGGGTACTTATTTTAATGATTGAATAGCTATATGCTGCCCAAATTCTACCCCAAAAGGGTAGAGTGTAGAGAGTGGAGAATGGAGAAGATCACGATGTGAGATACGCGGATTTCGGCAAAAGATACGATTAGAAATGATTTATTAGAGCTCAAAACCGTTTTCAGTTGCTCAAAATGTGTTATAATTAAAAAGATGTAGCCATTTGAAATTTAAAAATTTCGGGTTTTGACTCATACCTTATCAACCAATCATAAACCACTCACGTCTTGTTGTATAGTAAATAGTATGAATTTTCGAACGCAGTAACAAAGAATGCACAAACGAACAAAAATCAAACTGTCATTTGTCAGATTTTTCTGAAAATTGCACAAAACAAATTACACGAATTCCAGTTCGGCACAAAACACTTTACTGATAATATTGACGTTGACAAGAATGTTGTCAAATAAATTTTTCAGGACCATTATTTGTGTTTTTAACACGAAAATCGGTTACAATTTATACAGATGAAGATGTTATTTTTATATTAATATATCGAATTATCCATTAGGTAATGGAAGAAATGGATAAATCAGAAAATGTTTATTGCAATAAATATACAAAAAACGCACATTATGCTGAGTAAAGAAGAGTAATAGGAAACGTGGCAAACTTGCTAATTGTGACTTCTCTTTGAAACTCTCGCTTTGATTGGAGCAGAGTGTATGACGATTGTGTGACGTTTTTCAAACTTTAAAAATTAATTGCGGCCTTATTTGGCCACAGAAAAAAATAAAAATTTCATTACGCGCCTTCTTAGAACACACGGTTTTGAAAAAAAAATTTAAAAAAAAGTCGTGGTCTTCTCCATTGAGTGCGAAAAAATTATGTACTAATAGCAAATGTACTTTAGATGAGTTCATCAGTTAAAATGAAAGATTTATAAATTTTTAGTGTTCGCTGGAAAAATAAACTAGCAATTACTAAGAAATGATTTTATGATGCAAACAAACTAGTCTATACCGAGTGTAAAATATAAACGTTTTGGCATTGATAAAAATAGATTGGGATACAATTTAATGCTCCTCGTGAAGTGCATTTCTTCTCTCGCAAAAAAAGAAATTGTGCGATAAACGCAAGTCGACTCGAATCGCCTTAATTGGCGTTTTGTTCACTCTATAAGCAGTCGACAATTCAACCTTGTTTTCGTGAAACATTGGTAAAACTCGCCCGACGATGGTTCGCAGGATGCCCGGTCGACAATGAGAACAAGATTTATACCCTTGCCAGTTTTTTTACGTTCACAAACTTTCACCTCGACCTCTCCGGGCCTCGTACGCGACACCCAGCACGTACTCCGTTTTATTTAAACACCTTTTTTTTTCGCCCATATCTACTCTAAATCTTGCAAACAAGCCTAAATGTCGGAAGTGTTAGTTGAAAGTACTATCAGACACTTTAATAAAACGTATACACGATTTGCAGGTTAAATATGAGCGCTATCGCAAAAACTGTCGCAAGTTACTTGCTATTCGAACGAGCCTTTTGCGAATTTTGGTGGACGCGCCAACTATTTCAACAATTACGTATAGTTTATGCAAAACAAAGTGAGCAGCACGTCACCGTAAACTCACTACGTCACAAATAGGCAGTGTTGCCGAGGTTTGCGAGAATTATTATTATTTTTAAATGCCGTTCGTGTTGTAAAGAAAGTTCGATCTCTTTATCTGGCGTATCACAAACGAGAGAAGAAAAATTCGAAGTGTTTATTGATTCACGTGAATGTGAAAGCTGGTGAGCCGGCGACGAGAGAGTTACTTTCTCAATCTTCGTTTCCTGGTCTAGGCTCCGATATGAGTGAAGTTTTCATCATTGCAAAGTGAGAAATGCACTCTTTTATTCGACATATAAATATGCGCAAAATAGGTTGTTATAAATACTATTAATTAGGTTTATTTATGGTAAATACCCAACAATTATTTCATTAAAGCGCGTTAAAAAAAGCCTCCATAATTACGCATTTTAAGCTGATAAATTTTCACATGAATTATTACGAGCCGATTACCGCTATCACTTCGGAATTATTAAACTCCCATTCCTGCCAACCTAACGCGCTCGGAGAAGAAATTCTCGGCCACGCAATTTAATCAGTAGCTCCCGCCGCCGACGGTAGAGGGCAGCAGCGGTCGGGCCGCTCGCGAGCTGCAGCGGCGGGAGAACGCCGAGGGCGGAGCGGGAGTCCCCCCGCCTCCGCCGGCTCCCCTTTCGAAAATTAAGGGGGGAAACCGCTTCAGGAGGATCAAAAAAATTTTTTTATTGCGTAAATCGTTTGGGTAATTATTCGAGAATGTACTGTGGAAATTTGTATGTCAGGTTACAGGAAATTTATTTTTCTTACGGAATTTTATGTTTTATTTATGGAAAAATGATGTTAAAATTTGAGTGAATCCCCATTAATTCTTCCAACCCAAAAAAATCCTGAAAAATCATCTTCAACCCTAATGCAGTTACATTCTGGGATTCCCACAAACAGGAGCATTTTTATTTATTTATTTATTTCATTTCCTTGGCAAATACGCAGCATTTAATTCCGAATTTACAGGTAGCAGGAAATTTATTTTTCATATGGAATTTTATGTTTTATATATGGAAAAATGATGTCAAAATTTTATTGAATCCCCATTAATTCTTCTTGAAAAATCATCTTCAACCAGCCTCCTAATGCAGTTACATTCTGGGATTCCCACAAACAGGAGCATTTTTATTCATTTATTTATTTCATTTCCTTGGCAAATACGCAGCATTTAATTCCGAATTTACAGGTAGCAGGAAATTTATTTTTCATATGGAATTTTATGTTTTACATATGGAAAAATGATGTGAAAATTTTGTTGAATCCTCATTAAATCTTCCCACCCAAAAAATCCTGAAAAATCGTCTTCAACCAGCCTCCTAATGCAGTTACATTCTGGGACTCCCAGAAGCATTTTTATTTATTTAATTCTATTTAATCTATTTAATTCTTTTTATATATTTAATTCTGAATTTTCTCCAGCAGGATACTACCAGCCAGCGGGTCCGTTGATATCAGTACCGCAGCCGCACGGGCACGGCCAGCCGCCGCCTCCGCCCGCGCCGCCCCTCACCAAGAGCATTCCTCTCTCAGACGCGTCGCCGGCGTCCTCCACGACGCCCTCCTTATCGCACGAGGCCCCGCCGCCTCCGCCCAGCTCCAACGGCGACTCCTCCGACAGCGAGGTAACTTCCAAACTACTAGCTTATTTTTCGGTATATTCGCTATACAAATTTCAATTTCGCAGGTTATAATAACGTCGGTGACGGCCGCCAAAGACAATATTCCGACGCAAGTGCACGCGGCGCCTTCCTATCGCTACCCGCCCCAGTATACTAGTTACCAATACCCCTATCCTCATCCTTACAGTTATCCTGCGGTGCACCCGCCGCCCAATCCGCCCTATTCCCACCACGATATCTGCTACACGGCCGGGCCCTACGGGCACAAATGGAATTTTAGGAGGCACCTGGCGGGTACCCAGTATTACCCCGTACCGAATCCGCCGGAGATTTATTCAGTATCGCCGGCGGGGCCTTCACAACAAAGCCAGCAGGTCAGTTTTATATTAGATTTACATCTCTTGGGGATGATAGAATGGGCTGAATTGGTACAAATGTCTATATTTTTAGATGGTCGCTGCACCTCCAGCGTCGGCCAGTGGGACTTTCACAGCGCCTCCTGGACCACCGCCGCCTCCTACGATTATGGAAACGTACGCCGGTCAATTAGAAAGTTATCAACCGCCGCCGCCGCCGCCGCATTTTTACCCATCGCCTCCTTATCCCCCGCCTGGTTCGTGTTATACGCACCAACCAACTAGAACAATTCCTTATATTAGTAAGTAATCTGACTGTTTTTTGGAAGCTTTTATACGAAATTTCAATTACTTCCAGATACATATCAAAGTAGTTGCCCTTGTCCAATGCAGTCCTGTCCAAAAAACGTACTTACTGGGCCTCTTACTGGTGATAGTAAGAGGTCTAACATCGCTTCCATTTCCAACGAGTCGATGCCGCTAGCATCGATAGCGCTGGTGCTGCCGTCGGAGCCCGCCAGCGCCACCGGCCCCCCGAGCCCGGCAAGGGGTTCGGCGGGCATGCCGCCGCCTCCGTCGCCCGCGGGGGCCACCTACCAGCCGCCGCCGGCTCCCACGAAACGGGAGTCCATCTCGCCGGATTGCAAGCTGGAGAAGAAGCGCAAGGCGCGCATCGGGAAGGCCATGGTGAGGAACAACATGGCGGCCAGCATGCAACAGAACACCATGCTGCTCATGTGCAACCCCCCGCAAGACTACGTTAAAAGGGAAATCGAGAGTCCCAAAGAAACTGAGCTAGAACAGAAGAGTGATGGTTCGTGCGAAGAAGTGAAACCTGCTTGTAAAGACGCCGAAGTGAGTACCCAGTTACCGGTTACTGTGGAGCCTAAAGAGGAGAAGACCATTTGCCAACAACCGCTCAAAGAGGAAATAGAAGAATCCCTACCTATAATCAACACAGTGGCGGAGAACGTGAAGGTAAAAAACATGAAAAGGAAGCTTTCCATATGCCCCGACAAACCGCCAGATCTCGAAGTCCCTACGAAAAAACAAAAAACAGGTTCCTACAAGTATTTGATCAAACGGGAAACCAGCACCGTGCGGATCAACAACGGCAAGCGGAAACTCCTCGGCGACATGTCTTCCCCTACCGGCGTAAAAATCAAACTACGCAAGAAGCGACTCTGCCTAAGCAGGGAAGCCAACCACCGGAAATCCTCGAATTGCCGCAGGTCCAGGGCGTACAAGGCCAAGCTGAAGAACCCGGCGTCGCGGCGCGGCAAGCTGGCGCCTGCGGCTCTGGACAAGCTCTTCGCCAAGAACAACGTGGAGAGGATTATAGAGAAAGTGATCAGTGATCAGGTGAGGACGAAGCAGGAGGGACGGAGTGGCAAGTGCGCGAAGCGGCGTGGCAACGCCAAGAAGATGGTGGCGGCGCGACGGAAGTCCAAATCGTGCGAGAGCGTCGCGACGCCGGCGCCCAAACCGGTGAAACCCAAGTGGTCCAACGGGTGGAGGTGGGAAGGGGAGCCGTTCGAGGCCAAGGTGTTTTTAAACGTAAGTTTATTAAAAGGCCTCTTGCTGTTGAGGTGCTTGAGCTACTCGTTAACTGTGTTAGAGGTCTCTTACTTTTGATGCGTTCAGCCAACTTGTGATTAATTGGATTTGTTGGATTTCAGAGCGATGAATTGACTGTAGTGAGGAAGTGTTACCCGGCGATGGTTCATCACGGGGGCGACAAGATAGTGCCCAGGGACTGCGTCCTGCTGAAAGCTGGTCCCAGGAAGAATGATTTACCTTTTGTGGCGAAAATCGCCTCGTTGTGGGAGAACCCCGACGATGGTAAAGAGTGAATAAGCCTTCTATGGACTCTAAATATTCATTGTTGGTGTGTTTTTTTAGGTGAGATGATGATGTCTTTGTTGTGGTATTATCGACCGGAGCACACGGAGCAGGGAAGACTGCCCACCGACCAGACGGATGAAGTGTTCGCGTCTCGACATAAAGACTCCAACAGTGTGGCGTGTATCGATGATAAATGCTATGTTCTTACATTTAATGAGTATTGCAGGTAAATAGAGCATTGTTTATTCGATAGTTCATACAAGAGAGGAAGAGAGTTATAGAGCCTAAAAGAATTTTCAATGGAGTGTATAGATTAGTGCAAAATGTTACTATTTCAATGAGTTGACTATGTTAAAGTCAAGAGATTTGCGAATGTAGTATAATTAGTTGTATTTTGTGTTGTTTTAGATATCGTAAAACGACTAAACGTATGGAAGCAGGTATTGAGGAAGCATTACCGTGTATTCCGAATCCGGAACCATATCCGAGATCTCATCGGCAACCTCCCATGACTCAGATATCCCCAGAAATGGTATTCTTTTGTCGTAGAGTGTACGATTTTAGGCAAAAACGGATAATGAAAAATCCGACTTAAGTTTTTTATTTTAATTTAATTATTGCTGTTATTTGTTGAAAATTTCTATTTTTATTGTATTTATTATGTTTTTGGGTTCTTTGAGATACTGATTCGTATCGAATGTTGTATTGATTGTTCGAATAATCAAAAAAAAAAATAATTCAAACCAGAAAAGACTACGGAGGTTCTAAAAGATTAAACGTTTTATATCACAAATCCTTTTGGAGCCGAAGCCCAAAAAGCATATTTAGTCAACTAAATTTGATACCTACTTATACATATTGTTGGAAAAAAGTAAAGGGAACATTTGTATAAATAAATTATTAATAATGTTGTATAGAATATAGAGATTATATATTTAACACAAAAAAATATTTATAAATAGTCAATAGATTACGCAGGTATAAATGGTGTGTGCTTTCATAGTAGGCTACTGGGAATTACCGAATAAAAGGGAAGGTGTGTCTCCGATCTTTTCATAAATAACGACCAGAAATTAATTTATCAAGTTCAATAAATTTCAATACAAATCACACGAAATTTTAGCCGTTTTATAAATGTAATTTGGGTAATTTATTATAAAAGATTCGGGTCGTTTTATTATAGAAAAGCGTTTATACATTTTTATTTCAGTACGCCATAGTTGTAGTTGTGTTTTCGTCTGTGTCGTCTCTTACATATTTTAATAATTATTATTGTAAAAACTATTTGCTTCCTAGTTATTGCTCAGGTCTTCTGGTTAAAATTGCAAATGAATTAAATGCATTTGCTGCTATTTTTTTAGGAATAATTTTATCGCAAATTATAGAGAAATGGAAACGGAGAGATATTTTATAAATCTATTTTTCAGTGATCTGCTTTTAGTTGTTTAATTTTATTCTGGATACTGACTTATCTTTCCTTTCGTTTATTTACAATTTTCTCTTATACAGGGTGATCACCGTTTTTTTTTTTTAGAAAACTCGTACACAAAAATATTGAATAATTAATTTTAGTTGTTTTTTTTATTTTTCCTAGTTACTCTAAGTGCATTTTACGTTTAGATTTAAATGGTAGTTTGAATTCCATTTAGCTGTTGTTACAAACAATTTTTATATAACATTTTCATCAATTTGTTAGGTAACTAAGGAGCAAATAATATTTATTTAATGTAATATTAGGGAACAATGCTGTGGAGATCTCCGTACAATTAGTCTGTTTACATGAGAGTTGAGGTATCTTTTTCTTCGTCGAGTCAACTCGATCCGTGTTTACATGAGAGTCGATCTCGGGTTCGACTCTGCATGTAAACAGACTATAAATCTGCAGCGATTACTAAATTCTGTTTATATCCTGAAATTTCTCGAAAATATGTAATTTTACAGCAAATTGGTAATTTACCTGTAGTGATGATTAGTCAACAATTACTAAATTTTAATTGTCCATTGTTTAAGGAATCCTCCGCTTTGTTCCCGCGCGTAAAACAAATTTCGAAACTTTGAAAAAGCATTTTAGTAGTTGCGACATTACCTACAAAAGAAAAAAAGAATGTTATTATTTTTACAAATTCGTAGTACCTAACTATTTTTATATTGTTTTTTTAGTCATTACTAGTTTTTTTTTGTAACTATAAGCGATTGAAATTTTATTTTTTAATTTATCGAGTAATATATTCTTTCCGGCTCGCAGAGCTTTATTCTGTTAATTTTAAAATATAGCCAAAGTTAACGTTATTATTTTCTATTTATTATGTTTTGCTTTTACGAAGCACACTAGTTTGGTTGATTTTTTTTTAATTAGTAGTAGACAATTCGTTTCTAAATATGTAACTAAATATGTTTATTTTTCCGTAAGATTATGCCTTTTAGGTGCCTTTTATACTTGTCTGATATTAAAATCCTGTCTCTTATGTCTGTATACCCTACCATCAGTTGTCTTAATTCCCCATTTTCTCAAATAAATGTGTGAAAATCATTTTATTTCACTCTTACCTCTTCTTTACTTCCAATTTTCCATCGCACTTTGATCGTTCAACCAACGTTTATCTTAAAGAGGATACAAAAAAACCACTACAACACCTAACTAAACATCTATCGCGTTGTTAAAACTTTTTAAACATATAAATTTCAGCCTGTGATGTACACTGACGCACTTCGAATCTAATTTTAGCGGTCAGATTAAATTAATTCGCGGTTAATTCGCCGGAGAATAGTTGCTAAAATGTCGAAGTTCTTGTTGCTGCTCCTCTTGGCTTTAATACACAACGTGTGCACGTGCAAATGGGTGTGCGTGGACAAAAACAACAACATCAAAAAAGAATTTATCAACGGCAGAAAGATCAGCTTGGATCCTCAAAGCAAACACCAACTCCCGGTGACGAAAGAGGTTAGCAAGTTGAAGAAAAAAGGTACAAACACGTGCTGGTAATTTCACAAATACCGTACAAATTTATTGTTATTTTTAGAAGCGCTTCTGAGAAGTCCTGATGTTATGGTGGAGGCAACTCACGGTGAATAAATTCATTTAATTACCCCGTATTTCGTGTAATTAATCACTTAATTCGTAGATATGTGCAAGGCCAGCGAGTCGATCAAAACCATCAAAGAAATGGCCAAAAAAATCAAATGCAAACCCCGAGAAACCATCGTTGATATCAAGTACAGAGGCAGAACGGTTCGTACTAAATCACAAATTTATCCCTTATACAAAGCCCCTCTTCCTCCAGGTAATCCCCAGCAAGGTAACCACCAAGCTCTGCTCAGGCTTCTGCTCAGGCTCCAAATCCTGCCTAGCCTCACAAACTATCAACGTCTCTTTATCAATCTCCATTCCCGACTCCAGCGGTAGATTACAATGCTCTGTGGTCCACGTGCCAGAGGATATAAAGTGCAAATGCGGCTGCGATAAGAAACTATTCGATTGCACCAAGAAACAGGCTTTTGACAAGAAGTTTTGCAAGTGCAAATGCACCAACGAGGTAAGAAACCTTCAGTTATCTATCCTATACAAGGGTTCTTGAAGTTAGTGACGTCACTACTCGGTAAGAGCTCTTATTGGTCGAATAATATGACTGAGTAACAATCGAGCTCTGTGATTCGCTAGGCTCAATGGCATAACTGTCAATAATGACGTATTTTTATGTGGCTTCATGATGCGATTTTTTTAGGAAGAAAACAGATCATGTTTGTCGAAAATGAAAAACAGTATTAATAAACATTACTGGAGCAAGGAGGAGTGCCTTTGTAAATGTAGAAATGAATATATCTGTTCCACTGGGACGAAATGGGACAACGAACTATGCAGATGCGTTAAAATGGAGAAACATAAATGATTTCCAGGAATATATCATTCGAATCCCGGTATTACTGGCCTACACTAAACAGATCACAAGCCATCGAGACGTATCTAATTTTAATTATAATTTATTACAAATATTAAACTGTTATTTACTTTACCTTGTTTATTAATTCCCCACGGTGTAATTTTAGAATTGTACGTTCTATTCAAAGTAACTTTAAAAATACCTCCTAAAGTACAGTAGTTATGCAACACTTTTGTCATCTACGTATTAATGGCTGCTCTCATAATTTCTCATGTAGTGTTACAGCAAATCACAAGAGGGCACTAGTAGTAATCGTACAAACATCGTTATTTTATTAATAATTTCATTTTAAAATATATAAAGTGCCTTTTTAGTAACTAGTAAGTGTAAATTTGATTGTAATTTGTAGTATTATAAAAATGGTGAGTTTAAACGATGAGTTGATTGGTTGTGGGGATGGTTGCGAAATTGGTCTGAAGGTAGCGCCACGTGTCACAAAAAGAGTATTGAATGTGCGCTTAGTGAAACGGTTCGGGTAGGTTCGGCTTGTCCACTTATGACATGATTGGCCACGACAACGGCCGATCGGGTCAATGTCTGAGCATCGAGCATCAGAAAATTAATCGTGAGGTGAAGCCCACTGGAATGAAAAAAATGGTTTAACGGGGCGAAATTGTGAATAAAAGTGGTATAAATTTGTTAACTGTAAATGTGAATGTACCGGGACAACAATCGTGCGTCTGAAACTCCGTTCGATCGAACAAATGACTGTCGAAGTGTAAAAAAAGGACTGATCACTCGATCGGAAGAAGGGTGTCAGCAAGAAATGTGATAGGTTTACGAATTTATTGCGAATTAGTTGGACAAAAGAAATGAGCGGACGACCTAGAACTACCTCTTTCGCGGAGGGCAATAAGCAGCCTTTAAATCCCCCTTTGGGAGGAATGAAAATTAGCAGTAAGTGTGCTTCTCCGTTACGTCTTTCATAGAATTACTTGCGTAGTCAATATGGCTGCGAAATATTACTTTTCCGATTCGCTTTTCGACGAAAATCGCCTCGCTAGATACCGACGAATCCAATCGGTTTTCAATATCCAAGTTGGCTGCATGTTGGAAATAATTGCTACATTACGCACTTGTCATTTATCGACTGTGGAGCTCTATGATGTTGCAATGCACCTGCCCTAACCCTAATTGACAGGCTTAAAAGGGTCAGGCCCCAGCTAATTTCAGGCGCCATGGACTCCCACATCTGACAATTTCAAATCTATTCATTTTCTTTTTTTTATTATTTTATTTAAAACTTCGTAAATCGAGCGAGCGCCTACTGCGCGTTTCGCTCTAATTAGTACAAGAAGAAATTTCTTTTCACTCTTTAATTAGAGATTGTTTTACGGCTATTTTCGCTTCGTTCTAATTTGCTATTAATAAAATTCAACCAGCGCTATTACAATATTATCCTCAACCCCAATGCAGCTCGACTTTTATGAATATTTAAAGGGGAAACGTGAAACTGTCAAACGTCAAAGCATCTGTCAGCCGCAAATTAATTCGATAATTTATTGATTATATCCACAGTAGGCAGAATTAATTATTATTCATCTACTTGTAAAAATTCAATATGAATAAATCAAACTCACTTATCTTTATGAGGTACCCGTTTTACGGTGAAAATATAAAAAGTAATCACCGCCAGGAACCAGGTAACAATGTTTTGATAAAATAATAATAAATTGTAATATTTCCTTGTTTAATTATACTTTCACTTGTCATTCACTTGTCATTTCCAGAGGTAACTAAGAAATTTCCTATTTTAATTGATTTAATTGATAAAATGCATTAAATCATTCGCTTATTAAGATTCACTATTATTATCTATAAAAAAGGGATTTAATTGTCAATGGTATTTCCCACTGTTAATATTAATTATGCTATCTAAAATTATATATTCAACAATATTCTAAATCTTTAGATAGTATAATTAATTAATTCAAGTAAATGAGCATCAATAAAGCCGCTAATATAATTAACATACTATAGCACAAATATATTTATCCCAACACATTCGAAATTTAATAAAAATTACGTAAACCTCTACAACATATGATACACATCAAGTTACCTTTTTACCTTGATAGTTTACTCGATTAACAATCAAACTAGCCGTGCGCAACGGTTTTCAAATCCCCCCATGGCACGCCACTGCCTTCGGATCTACCAATAGCGGAGGTGTGGAGCATTCGAATCGGATTGAAAGTGATTCCAGTCCGGGGCTCACCTTGAATTTTCAATCTTTCATAATCTTATTTACTATCTAAGCAACCATGTTCAGTGTAACTGCGGCGGGTCGTGGACGAACAGCCGCCGTTCCAGCGCCGGTTTGTTGTCGTGCGAACGCGTATGCTCGACAAAATGGTGCCCAAATACACGGACGCGAGGAACTTCACCAAAAACGACATTAGTTTCATGAAGAAAGTGGCCAATAACCCCGACAAACAGGCCACTGTTGCGCCCAACGATGGCAAGAAGGGCAGCCAATGGAACATCACTAAATCCCTGTCAATGCACAATTTATCTAACAGGCCGTTGGATAAGGATTGCAAGAGAAGCACGTTGATGAGGTCAAGCTTGGGGATTGGTGTTAAAGAACAGAAACACGAGCCTAAGTATTCCGTGTTGAGCTATTACTGGAGGAAGTTTAAGAAGAGTTTTAAGCCATCGGATAAAGAAGGAAGTAGGTGTTTAATTACCTCTTGCTTTCGCTAATTAGCGACGAGTGAGGTTGATTATTAATAACAAAAGCGAACTACGCAGATTACGTGAGTCACGAATTAATTATGATGGCTTCGGTTTGTTCGCTTTTTTCGATTTGTTAAATATTCATTTCGACATGTTGGTATTTTACCTACATACCGGATGAACTTGAATAAATAATCACTTTAAAGTAAATCAATATTACAGTAATGCCCACCTCTATAAATTATTCTTTTAATATAATACTGGGCGTGCAAGAAATGCCGATTTTCGATAACCTTCGAAAGGGTTTTTCTTCTTCTACTTCAACGCCCTGAATCCAGTACGACGAACGAAATCAACAAAACTTCAAATAATTTTGACAATATTTCAAAAATGTACTAACAAACAAGAGCTTTTATTCAATAAGTGACTGCTAAATATTACCGTACCGATTTATCAAGAATATCACCATTTAATTAATGCATTTGAAAATATTCCCTCATTGCTCCCTTATCTTTCGCTAAAGGTAAGAAAATTATTTTTTCTACAAGCTCCGGGGGGCACATTACAAGTCCTCTATCGCCACCCCAATCGTGACTAAAATGAAGAATTTCTAGCTATTACATAGCTAATTCAATTCACAAGTCTCGTTGAAAGTTGCCTCTAATTGAGTATGCTAGTAATTTGATTAAGTAAAGAGCAATTCACGAAAAACTGATAATAAATCCATCGTTTTAAACGAACATGTTTTATCTCGAATTGGGCGATAATATTTTTGTAACAACAATTCGAGTGTACACTCGGAAAGTCCCGTCTTATGCAATTAATCTACGTTGTAAAAAAATTCTTCGAGTGTAGCGTTGTGGACTACTTTTCTCGTGTTTATTTTCGCCGCACACTCTCTGGTTGCTTCAAGAATGGTAGGTGAAAGTGAGCCGAAACGCACAAGGATGTCGCCGTTTGGAGTTCGTGAGAGCACTAATTATAGAAAGAACTATTTTCGGGGAAACAGGCCGGCGAAGGGACGGCTTTTCCTTGCCCGAAACGCGTAAAATCCCATAAATATTTAACGGGTTTTTTGTGTGTTCCCGAGTCACGAGAAATTAATCGTCGAAATTCTCGTTTCTTTTACGCGGCGATTCGCTTCGAGGTCAAGCGGGAAAGTCGGATTTTTCCACGAAAGAAAACAGCGTTTCCCTTCTAATCGCCGTTCCCGTCATTTTTTAGATACAAAATTTTTAATACAGTAGATGGCATCGAAAAGTGTCACGAAAGAAAAACGCAAAGAAATTTTTGATGATGATGTTGACAGGTATATTTCCACGGCCAAAGTTAAATCAGGTAATTCGCAGACCTTAAACCTTCTTCAATCTACCCATCAAAGGCCTCGTTTCAATTTTACATCCACTACCACATTAGGAGGTTCAAAATATTGCATAAATCGTTAGCTTAATTATTCAAGAATGCACTGTCGAAATTTCTAAGTGAAATTCGCATTAGTTTAGATTTTATGAGAATAGAACTGAATGCACATCGGGTACAGGCCACAGGCCATTTAATTTTCATTATTTTCACCTGAATTGAGGTTCATAGTCTTTTAATATGAACTCAAAACCTTTTTAATTTCAAATGAAAATCGAAATGGCTCTGCACGCAATTCAAGAACTATACATACAACCTTCAACAAACACCGCAGCGTAATTTTGTTATTTTTGGCTGAAATTATTCAAAAAATTCACAAAAATTGATTGAAATATAAACAAAATTTGATTCCTCCTAATGCGGTTTCCTCCATTAAAATCCCGATTTAAAATCACAAATGCATTGAAATTAGGCCTTCAACTTACATAATAAGACAATCTCAATGAAATGGAGCGGTCATCTTGTTATTGCGCTAAGATAAGAGATATTTATCGCGTAAAATAAATCTATAAGTTGATTGACACGTCCAAAAATATTCCATGGGTCATACAAAAATGGCATTTTAAATTTTTATTTCGCATAATTACTATTTCGAACGTTATCGTTTGCTTGCAGTATTTCCCTTTCGATGATAATCGTTTATTTCAATTATATTCGAGTAAACTAGAAACAGTTATCGCTGCATGTAAAACAGAAAAAAGGATAATGCGATTCGCAAATATTTATGCAGATTATTGTTTTAATTATCGCGCTTTTATTTACGAGCATTCATTATAAAATACCCCAGATTTGCTTCATTCCCTTACATAACTAAAATAAGTCAATTAACCTACATTTTTTGCCTAGATCAAAAGGATTAATAAAACACTCTAATTAACGCATACGCGCAATTTCCCGGATATCTAGCGATTGGTAATTTAATTGAAAACCGATAATGGATCAATTCGATACAACGCCAGCAGTAGATTTGTTCCTAATAATCTTATTTTTTCTTTCTTGGCGGCGGTTATACAGGTAAGGATGGTAGCAAAGTGACTACAGTGGTGGCGACGCCCGGCCAGGGCCCCGACAGACCCCAGGAAGTCTCCTACACGGACACCAAAGTGATCGGGAACGGCAGCTTTGGCGTCGTTTACCAGGCCAAATTGTGCGATACTTCGGAGTTGGTAGCCATTAAAAAAGTCCTGCAGGATAAACGGTTTAAGGTGGGATTTATTAACATATACTGGTGTACAATTGTGTTCATCTAAATTGCACAGTTTATGTGGAATCGAGGTGGACACGATAGTACATTTGCGATAGACGATTTATATCTGTTTTTTTATTTGGCTTTCAGAATCGAGAACTACAAATTATGAGGAAATTAGAACATTGTAATATAGTTAAACTTAAATATTTCTTTTACTCTAGTGGAGATAAGGTAAGTTAAGATTTTCAATTACAAAATTTAGTGACATCACTTTTATGAAACAGCAATGTGAATAATTGCATTAGAAAAATTCCCATGAGTCATTCTTCGAGGTTTTGAATTTCCCTTTTCATTCTTACGTATCAGCCAAATTAAATAAATATATTTTTTACTTCCTAAAAAAAATCTCGGTAGAAAATATTTTGGAAATTTTGATTAATAAATAGAGGTATTTTCGGTATGAATTTTTAGCATAAAACCCAAACAAGCGTCATAAAATACCAGTTTGTTTTCAATTCAATCTTTCGCACTCAATGAATTCTAATCTCTCTGCAATTTAAAAATAAAAAATTAAATACTACCCACGCCAAATTGAAATTCTACAATTGCAATTTATTTTAGAAAGATGAGGTGTACCTGAATCTGGTTTTGGAATACATCCCTGAAACAGTGTATAAGGTTGCTCGGCATTATAGCAAATCGAAGCAAACGATACCAATCAGCTTTATAAAGGTATGCAAATCCATTTATTAAATATGTTTCATGATGACAGAACACTATAGGAAGTTCATTGGCATTTGACATTGACAGTTATTTAATCTATAACTCAACCAAAGTAGCTTGGCAATTGAAAATCGCATCAGAAGTAATCTAACTGCCAAGCTACGTTGGATAAGATATAGTTAGTTGAAATAAAATTAGTAACTTATGTTTAATTTTTTTTTTTTTCAGTTATATATGTACCAATTGTTCCGTTCGCTAGCCTATATTCATTCGTTAGGTATATGTCATCGGGACATAAAGCCGCAAAATTTATTGTTAGATCCAGAGACTGGGGTATTAAAATTGTGTGATTTTGGAAGTGCTAAGCATCTCGTCAAAGGCGAACCGAACGTGTCATATATATGCAGCCGTTACTATCGGGCGCCGGAGTTAATATTCGGCGCCATCGACTATACGACGAAGATCGACGTGTGGAGCGCCGGCTGCGTGCTGGCCGAGCTGCTCCTCGGCCAGCCCATATTCCCCGGAGACTCCGGCGTCGATCAGCTGGTCGAGATCATCAAGGTACTGGGTACACCCACCAAAGAGCAGATTAAAGAGATGAATCCTAATTACACGGAATTCAAGTTTCCGCAAATCAAATCGCATCCTTGGCAACAGGTATTATATTCCTATCAAAAAATAAAACCGTATTCGGCGCTTTTTTTTGTATTCATAGACTACTTCAGGCCTCAGATTATGTGGCTATTCGGCCTTAAAGTTAGAGACAATGACAATTGACGTTTGTACGTTGTTGTTATGGAGTAACTGTGGATATTGTTTACTTAAAGACTCCTTAAAGTTAGAGAGAGGGCGCTGAATACGGGACTTTGTACAGTATGTTCATAAAGTAACGCTTAAATTCATTATTAGCTAAATAAACGGTAATATGAAAAATTCCTGAAACAGGTCGATTTTTGATTTTAATTTACTATCATATTTAATATCATATAGGTTGATTAATTCGGCCTGTTTTGGGATATTTTGATATTAGCTAATAATGAATTTATGCGTTACTTTATGGACGCACTGTATATGTAGAATTTCTACATTTATTATAATAATAAAACATTTTGTTTGTATACTTAAAAACGTTCTGTAAATTAGCGTTCCACGCCGACGAATTGAGCCGCATGTAATTCTACGTAATACCTCCCCGGAGTCCTGTAAATCTACTAAAGCTCACGACATGAGCTCGAGCCTTAATATAGACTTTAATCCGCACGTAACTCCTCTACTGTAAAAAGATTCTTCTTTATTTCCTACATACGCTGGTATTTATCCTTTGCTCTAGGTGATTAAGCTTTCGAAAGTGCTAATAGATTTATAGTAAAAGCGAGAGGGGAGTGTACAACATTCTGTTTATTTAAACCGTACGCATTTTTAATAGAATGTTCTCTGACTTACATCTGTTTTTTGCAGTACATGTTGACAAGAATGGCCATGCCGTTTGACAGCACAAACCACCAAAAAATACGTGTAAGTCCCCCATCTAAGAGACTTGTGCACCGCCCTCAATTTTACTAATAACTTTTCTTGTGGTATTTCGATGTGCTTTCGTAACATAACCGTATTGCGTATGTGTGGTATACGAATTTACAGAATGTTTTTAAGGATACTTATCAGTCGATAGCCAATGTTTGTCGTTTAATTCGATCGAAATGTTGCAGGTATTCCGCGCACGAACGCCGCCAGAAGCCATTGAATTGGTAGCCCGATTGTTAGAATACACACCGTCGTCGCGAATTAGTCCCCTACAAGCTTGCGCGCATTCTTTTTTCAACGAACTAAGAGAACCAAATACTCGCTTGCCTAATGGAAACGAATTGCCGCCGTTGTTTAATTTCACCGAACACGGTACTAGTACCAACCATTTTACCTGACAAATCCAACGGAGTACTCTGTTTTGTTGTAGAATTAAACATTCAGCCATCACTTAACTTCGTGCTGCTGCCGCGAGGGGGCCAGGAGGCGGCGAGCAGTCCCCAGGAGGCGACGGCGTCGTCGACGGCGGCGAATCAGGAGGCCGCCGATGCGACATCTACTCCCATACAGGCGGCGGCCGGGTCTGGTATAGCTTAGTTAGTCAATCCCTTTTCTCCCCCTATTCACCTAAGCAGGCGCTCTATGTGCAGCCCGATTCATATTTAGAGATTGTGCATGTGAGAGGACAGCTGTACTATAGTAAAAATTATTATCAATTTAATATACGTGCGTTGTACAGAACTTATTTACTTGTTTGCGTAGGGTGGGCTGAAAAACTAGGATACCTTTGAACTACGTCTGTGATTTTTGTTAGTGCGGTCGTCAAAATGAGGTAATGGGTTGGGATCGACCGATGCTGATGAGGTCTTAATGGGTCTATACAGATTATTAGAGCGCTTCGAATGGCATCAGTATGTTATTAATTGTGTTGAAATAGATTTACAATCGATACTATTTAGCGTTTTATTCGTCGCATTAATTTCATATACTACTTTTTTAGTTTTTAAATAGACGATAGCACATATTTAATATTGTGTATACAGTCTCCATTTTTTTCCTTATACAGGGTGTCGCAAAATGATTGGGACATGCCTCAACTGCAGATCTCAAAAGTCTGTAGTAAAACCAAATCCCAACCTTTTTGGGACACCCTTTATATACAACTAAAGTCGCATTAAACTGGCTTGGAATCAAAACAGGACTTAAATTCGCATGTATAACGTACCTTTCAATCTCGCCGCTGTTCTGTATCGGCCATTACTGTAGCCAGTATCAGTCGATGTCCTATCTGAAATAAAAAACGTTTGCTGGTTAGGGGTATGTTCGTTTTTTAGCTCATTTATTACTCGGAGTCGGGCATTTGATGAACGTTCGATCTCTCGTTGGTAACGCTTTCATTTATACCACACGCCGATTTAATGTTGACAGTTTTTTGTGTATATTCGAAATGTGATATCGGTAATAATATGAATTAGAACAATAATGGTTACGTTGTTGAAGTGAAACGTAATCGATTGATTGACACGACGCATCTATTACCAACTTGGATGATAAACCTTTTTTTTTGTTTGGCGGTTTTTTCCTTTTGTACAATGCAGATTGTTTCGATTAATTAGTTTTTATTAGACTTAGATGCACCGTAGGTGGACACCAGGTTGTTAGCAATCGAATGAATATATTTCGGGAATTCTAATTAATTTCGTTTTAAGGATAGTTAACGTACTGTGAGAGCACGGTAAGGAGGAACAGCTGAGAATTTGTCTAATTTTACGATTACTTTTTCACATCTGCTAGGTTTTCATTCCAAGTTGCCGATTGTAGTTCCAAATTCACAGAGGATCTTGATCTGTACAACAAGACTGTTGTAGTGAATGAAAGTACCAATTCAAATGAAGTTAATAATACTTAGTTTTAAATTACGTTAGAAATCTCTTACTATTACCGAAAATCCAATGGATTATTGAAGAATCTGGCGGCGTCTTCTTTATTATATATTGGCAAAATATTGATAATCTGTATATAAGTTATTTTTTATTTTGTACATTTTTTGAAAATATTCTTTAGTTATTTGTATAAATTAAATGTATATTATTTAATTGTATTTATATATTTTTCTTGTAGATGCCAGATTTTTCAATAACACTAATTGTCAAATGTTTATATTGTTAGTCTTGATATAAAAAATAGATAAATACAAATATGTGAAATTTAACAAAAAAAAACAATACTTTAATAGAGCTTTTGATTTTTAATTTTCTCTGTTGTATATTAAAGTGTCTTTAACATTATTTTATTGTGGTGTTAATATTTTTTAAGGTTTCTCGTTTTGGTACTACTTGTTATTATTAATAAAAACAACTCGGGGCTAGATATTCGGTAATGTAACTATTTCGATTAATTAAGTTATGTTTTCATCTAGCTCCTCTAGAAGAAACCTATTTTGATATTAGGATTTGTATTCAAAAACAATTAACACGTTCACTGCAAACCACTCTACATGAACCGTTCAAAAAAGCAAAACGAGTGAATAATTAATTACAGGGTTGTGGAATTGAAATTGCTCTTGCCACAGTAAAATAGATTGGTTTGCAGTCGACGTGTTAAAAGATACGGTAAGAATGAAAATATACTCCAGACTTGTGTACTACTAGCTTTTCGCTTAGGAAAATTAAAACTGAGTAATAAAAAAACCTTAGTCAGAAGCAAAGTGGCCAGCATGAAAAACGAACTTCCTCAAAATGAAGTGTAGTTTATACAAATGGTGATCGATGTGTAATAGTGGCTAAAATTTAGTTTTCAGTTGGTCATTTTCGGATGACTTCGTAACTATTTAGAAAAAATGTTTCATGGTTATTGCTTTAAAAATGCAATGAATTCAGAATTAAATACTTTTCACGATTCACGCCTGAATAAATAAAAATTGGACTTACAATTAGAGGGATCTACAGTAGATATAAATTATATTTCTTGTGCACATGTACGTTGACATTACATTTTTTTAATATAAAAAACCGTTGTGTGTAAAGTGTAATTTTATTCATCTCTTATTTGGTAACCAAGTTTTTGATGAAATTTCTATTTGCAGACTTCTACACTAGTAGTATTTTTCTTTTTAGTTAGTGATCGTTTCTAATTTATCAAACAGTCGCACTCTCTGAATTATTGTAATGTAGCAAACGTATAATTTTTTTCATTGTAAATATATAATTAATTTAAATAATATTAATTAATTGTTAAAGGTATATTTTTTGTGATTAAAGTAAATGCTCTAGAGTAGAAAGTCAAATATAACATATCAAATCATTTCGTGCGCATTTTATTTTAGTGATATCTCTTATTTTATTTTATTACGGGTAGTTTCTCCCCAAATTATTTGTTAAATTTTCCTCAACACATTTAGAATGACTCAAACTTCAATATATGACGAATGAAATAACTGTTTTAGTCAATATAAGTTAATATAAAAATATTTGATGTAACATTAAATCGAAATAAAATAGTTAAATTTTCTTGATAATGGTCGTTGTTCTGGATTAAATCAAGTATTCTTATGTTATCCTAATTTATTTTAAATATTCGAAAATCCTATTTCTTCGTCATGTTTTCAAAAATACAGCCCATTAGAATTTTAATCTGCAAATTTAAGGTGGTATACACATAAGCAGTGTAATGTGAATTGCCTATACAAACTTACACAGGCGTACTTGAACTGTTTGAAAACAACATACAAGGCGCTACATGTGTCAATTTTTGAGGTTATGTTAAATGTCACTGTCACTGCCTTATGACATAACCTAAGAAATGTAATGCATTTAAAATTATTTAATCATTTCAATTAAAACATTACTCAAGGCAATCAAATATGGTCAAAATTAAGTAAATCAATCCAAAATGTCCCAAGGCGTTGGTGCTTTTAGTCGTGTTTTAAAAACGCACGTATTACCAAAATTCGGAAAATTTTTCAAAAACGCCTTCAGCACGAAATACTTATTAGCCACCAATCTAACTCTATCCATTTCCCTATCGGGCCTGGGAGATATTATAGAGCAAAAGTACGAGCTATCATGCGCAGAAATCGACAAAATGAGCTACAAGAGATGCGGAAACATGTGCGTATCAGGCCTAACACTAGGCATAGTGTGCCATTATTGGTATAGATATCTAGACGTATTTCTGCCGGGTGGAACATTAAAAATTACTTTAAAAAAACTACTAGCGGACCAACTAATAGCATCACCCCTTTGCATCGTGACATTCTTCGGCACCATCGGCTACTTAGAAGGCTCCAGCATGGAGGAATTCATCAAAGAAGTCAAACAGAAGTCCATGAGGCTCTATGTGGCTGACTGGATGGTCTGGCCCCCAGCCCAATTCATCAACTTCTATCTACTACCGTGCCAGTATAGAGTTTTATTCGATAACGCAGTCTCCTTAGGCTACGATGTGTACACTTCGAGGGTGAAGCACGATGCAAAATCGCATTTGAACAGAATCCTGTGATATTTATGTACAACTCGCAACGTTAATACATGTTTATTAGATACTACATTAGTTTTATTTGTGGTTAAATATACTCTACGAAGCTAATTTCTCATCGATTTCCTTGAGCCCAGTAATGACGCATTTCATCGAATTGAACGCTCTTTCGCCATCACTCGACCCGCTGACACCTCTGCAATCGTCCAGCGACTTCAAATCGCCGAGCTGGTAAAACCTGCCCAAGTAATCGATGAGATTATCGAACAATATTTTACCATCATTCGATTGGAAGCCCTGCTGCTTGTAGCTGCACGACAAGAAGTCCATGTACTTGCGATCTTCCACGAACTCCAACGAACGCACCGCTTTGTCTACTACAGTTTTGTTCAACCCGATTTGCTTCAAGCACTCCAAGCCGATTCGTTCGCGCTGCTTCATGTCCTCTTTCATGTCTTCAGGGCTTATTTGATTCGGAGGTGCAGCCTAAAAGTGTACAAATATAGCTACAGATTCGTAGGAATAGCTGAGTACATTAGCTACAGATGCGTAGGAATAGCTGGGTACTTATGAGTGGGTGGTTGTAGCTATTGCTGTAGGTCCGTAGGTGTGATAAAATGAGTATGATTGCGATTAAATAGCTCACCTGAATGGTACAATAAAGAAATAGGGAGAGGAGCAGCACAATTGCAGTCATGTTGTCGATAGCGCGTCGTTGTTTGAAATAAAACGTAAAATATTTTATTGAAATATCGGAGGTCAAGTTTTTTTGCGGGTCAAGTAATGATTATTCTTAAACTACGATATTTCAAATGAGTGTCCATGAATTTGGCAATGATTAAGTACGTTGTTTATTTTTACCTCTGTTATTATCATCCCCAAATTGAATATTATTCAACTGGAAATTACGAAAAAAAAGCGGCAGTTAGGGGAAGCCCAAAAATAGCTCATATATGAATGGAAAAAAAGAAGCAATCACTTTAAAGTGATTTACATCATCTCGCGCCGAAAAAGTCGACAGGATGTCCAATAATAGAAACGAAAATAGGAAATCGAAGATACGTAAGGTGTCCTATATGGGCGTAATGAACTCGATTCTTCGGGAGCCGCAGCGATTTCCGAGTGGACAAGGTCTCTTGAGCACATGGCATGAAAAACAACAGGCCGACGGCGCACCAAAGTTTAGTTTGCCGTGCATTCTCGCAGGTAATGGTAGGCAGGTAGCCCGGCTATTGCTCGACGACATTGAAACGATCATTATGATGGTAGAAATTTCTACGAAACGGATATAAAATGTGAATCGACACGCTAGTGTAGGTACGGTAAATGCGGCGGTTTTGATTGTGAAATTGCGATTTTAAGGTAAATAGATATTTTTTAATTAGTTGTAGAATGAAGAGAGTTTGCTTTAGGGTATGTATACACCTACAATGTTGTTGGTGTATACCTACTCTCTAATTTTTTCAAGCATTTTCACTAATGAATTTCTTGTAAAATATATGCAGAATTGTACAAAAATATTTATATATAACGTTGTTTTTTTTTCGGAATTAATAATGTACGCAAACTAATTCTCGTTAAAATTTTTAAAATCTGTGCATTAATATTGCACGAATCTTCCTTTTAAGTAGGCGAATTCGATTACCGAACAATTATTGTTGCGTTATCATATTCTCATAAAAATTAAGTAGGTAGTACCCGACGAGTTTCGTGAAATTTGTCGTCGTAAATTCCGCTTATAATAATTTTTTCCATGGAAATATGCAAATTTAAAATTTGTTTTCTATGTACTGAATTTTTACGTTCGATGCTAGTTGTGTAGGAAATTCAAAGAAACTTTCTAATCCCTTCAAATAACATCCCCTAAATCCAGGTAGCAAGATTTAACTATATACAGTTAATTATGGAATAAATTCATTTTTCCGGGAATAGGCGACTTTGGAGAGAAATCCCGAAACAGGTCGATTTTTATTTTTAATTTGTGATTTTGTGGCATATATTACATACTAATAACGTCATCAATGTAGGCGTGATGACGTAATCGATGATTTTTTTAAATAGCAATAGGGGTCGTGTTATAGCTCATTTAAAAGCTTATTGAATTCTCTATTCAGTGATACAAATATTAACATTATATTATTGATACAGGGTGGTAAAAAAAAATTCAAAAGCAATTAATTTACACAAAAATAAGTTTTTGAATAAATTGAGTTGGTTTGGATTGGTTCTAATTTCACCTTAATTGCGAAAAATATGTTTTATAATAATATTCTCATTCGTTCACCAATAATCTCTTTGGATCCTCCACCAAATTTTTAAATATGCTTTCCTAACCGTCGATTCACTACAAAATAATAGGAAAAACACCTCCACCACATATCAAAACCGGTTCCGCCTTCGCCAAAAACAAAACGTCGCTCATTTGTTTTACCAAAAAATATTTATAAAATTGATTTTTTTTCGATATTTTGTGTTTATCTCTTCAAAGAAGCCATAAACAAATATTGTTTACTATTTATATCTCGAAAATTAGGCGATTTTGCAGAACAAGAAGTGTGCAATTTATTGAAAAACTTACTTTTGTGTAAATTAATTGCCTTTAAAAGTTATTTCTTTTTTGCCTCCCTGTATCGATAATTATGTTAATGTTTATATCACTGAATAGAGAATTGAATAAGCTTTCAAATGAGCTATTACACGAACCCTATTGCTATTTAAAAAATCATACTGTTGTCTCCCAACCGTGCCTAATATTCTCTAAAAAATAATTTATTCCATAATTTTGTCCCACACTGTATATACACAACATTTTTATCCCTTAAGATAAATCCAATAATTACAGCATTTGTGATAGAGCAATCGCCATATTCAAATCTAATCAGGTTTCGATTTCCAACAATCGCAACGCAACGAAGACAAAACAATTCCAACTCATCCACAATCTTCAAAAAAAAAAAACAACAAATTCCTTTAAACAACGCTAATAGAGAAAGCGATAATTAACCCAACCAGTCACGCCGCATTTCTATAGCTAAACCCCATTAGCAGCCAAATTACAAAATCGTTACTCGATACATAATTACACTTTCGTTTTCCCGTAATTTCCAGAATGCCATCGATCCAGCACAATGGCTGATCAATCCCCGTTAGACCTGGAATTGGAGGGCATCAGGCCGGCGAGTTTCTACGACAACAAGGACGAGGACGAGCGCGAGCAGATCCTGCATTCCTCGGACGAAGAGTACGCCAATCGATCGCAGATCAATTTCATCAACACCACCGTGCCGCAGAGCATCCTGGCCCACGACATCATCGGCAAGCACACTCCTACCAGGAACAGCCTGAGACACAGCAGGCTGATCACGCTGAACCGGTCCGGTCAAGGTGAGTTTAACGCAAAAATATGCTGAGACATGCTGTATATGTTTTACATTGATGAGACATGCTGTATGTAGGTATTACGTCCGTGAGTAAGATGAGTTATGTTCTAATAAACACGGCATTGACGTCAGTTTTTTTTTTCGGGAAATAATTGATTAATTTGGTTAATATGCGAGTAGATTAATAACAGGAAATTCTACGTGAGCATTGGATTTTTTTTTGTAAAGTTAGAAATAAGTGTGCCGTGGAAGAGTTATACAACCCCTTCAATTTTTAATGGGTAACCTTTTCGATTGTGTGGTGTGTTTACGTTGAAAAACTTTTCTGTTGTAAAACAAATATAAGAATGAGAATTCGTCGATAAAGTTGTTAGATTTTGTTTGTCAATAAAAAGATGCGCAATTGTAGAAAAATGTTAGAAATATCGAATAATTAATGACGTGTATAAAGTACATTAGGTATCTATTACTTATATTTATTTGCGTTTATCGGAGGCTATAAACAGAGTGATAAAGAATAATTATTATTAGCTAATTGCGGCGTTTAATAACAATTCTTAAGTACACACGTTCGATTAAATGCGGCCAATTTCACGCAATGCTATATAAAAAATTACAGTACCTATACTCAATTAAATGCCACAATATCTTTGGAAATAATAGCGCTTCATTAGCTAGATACGCACTTACCTATACAACTAATTAGTTAATAAAAATTGCATGATTACTATATAGTTTTTTTTTAATTTTTAGTACCAATGGTAACGTCAACGGTTTTACCCTGTCTAAAATTAGCCAAAGTACTGCTAGCTATCATACTAATAATCGGACTGGAATTGTGCATAGAATCCTTATGGCTGCTCCTCTGGTCGCCCAATTTGAAATCCAGAGATAATCCAGGATGGTGCGGCATACCAGTAAGCATTTTGTACCTATATGTATCAAGGACACACTCTTAAAGTTCATCCTATCTAAAAAGACAACTACGTCACGAGCCAGGCTGTCTCAACGTTGCCGGGTTTGCAGATTTATATCAGTTAAACACGAAATTTCGAAAAAAAAATCCATTTTATGAATATTTTCTGGTAAAACAAATGAGCGACGTTTTGTTTTTGGCGAAGGCGGAACCGGTTTTGATATGTGGCGGAGGTGTTTTTCCTATTATTTTGTAGTGAATCGACAGTTAGGAAAGCATATTTAAAAATTTGGTGGAGGATCCGATGAGATTATTGGTGAATATTTGAGAATAAGTGCATTTTTCGCAAATTCGGCACTCTAGATGAAATTTCGGCAAGTCGAAATGTTGATTTTTCAGCATTTTAGGACTCTTCTGGAATCAGCAAAATAATAGATATTAATTTAAAAAAATTGCAATATTCCATTATTCTCCTTTGTATCGGTTTTTTAACGAATTTTGTGACTATGGCAACAACCTAGGGAAATGTTGAACTGCGTAGAAATGACGTAGTTGTCTTTTTTGAGCGAATAAACTTTACTCATTTTGAATCCGATTTTCCAGGTATTAGTTTCCAGTTTCGCCGGAATTTTATTCATCTCCAGCGTCCCTAACGGATATTCAGGCGCGAAATTCGGCTACTGGAGACAATCCTTAAAGGTAAACCATTCGATTACTACACTTTTTCTCCACCACTAACCTACAGACTAGTCACAATAACAAGAGCCACTTCAGCTATACCCCACGATCCGTACAATAACTCACAACATATTCATTAATATAATCAATCGTGCGTTGAATTTAATCGAACTACTTATTATTATTTTCCAGTACATAACAATCGCAGTTAGCGCGGCGGCGGCGGTGAGTTGTATAATCACGATAGCCTTGTCTTCGTTGCATTTGATGGCGTTGTTCGGCATGACGTGCGCCCCGCCCGAGAAATTAGACTCCACGTGCCTCTGCCGGTACAATTCCACCGAAGAGGCCGTGTTAGAGGAAAGTTACCACTACGCGGACCTCAGTTGCAAGGAAGTGCGCGAGGTGCTGGCCGTTTTGATAATGGCGTCCTGCGCCGCCGGCTGCGTAGCCTTGATAGCCGAGGCCGTTTATCTCTACCTGCATTGGGCTAGCAGGAATGCCTACGAGTACTCGAGGGTGCCCATGAACGCTTTGAATATACACAAAACGGGGAGGTAACGTTGGATTTTATGCGGCAAATTTGTTTAGGGGTGGTAAAATCGTTGCACTAGTTTTATTAAGGTTCCCAAAGATTAGGTAAGTAACGTGCAATTGCATTGATGCAACAATCGCGCAGGTGCAATTTTATCTTAAGGTATTTATTTCGTAGTTCAAATGTACCATTTTAATACGTTCAAATAAACGTTTTTATTTATCTTTTAAAATAACGTTTTATTAAAAAATATCCAATTACAATAATCTCTAAGTAGTACACTGTATATCTTCGATAAAATCGATTATCAATATGATACAAATTTCATAAAATAGCAGCTTATGTATATAAATACGATATTGGTATAAAAAATATGTTCACTAGGTTAAAATTTTAGGCACGTACAATGGAAGACGTTCAATTAATAATTATCAAATAGGCAATAAATTAGGAGGCGGCGCCAGGTTATTCGGATACCTGGACTTTAACATGGCGCTCAGCCAGTTAGCTCTCGTTGCTGCGTCATTCCACGCCAACACTGATCCAAAGTACGGGGCGCTTTTCGTTCTTACGTGCTGAGCGCTGACGCTTATAAACGTGATACACCACCTGGACATCGGGCTCCTCTTCGATTCGTGCCCCAGATACCAAATTATGTCCTCTATGTTCCAGGAATGCAGAATAATTTCACCCTAAGCAACAAAATGGCGGCTTTAATAGGCACATGTCAAAATATGACAGATATGAAGTTAGCCATTATGTGGCCTCTTGCCTATAGGCATGCAAAGGTATTACTTACGGTTTTATCTTTGAAGCAGGTCAATTTCCCTTGGGAAAATTGAAAAGTATGCTGCTTGAACAGTCTCGTTTTGCTATCAGCAAATCTCATCTCTCCTGATACCGGATACGGTTTGTCTAGTATGTATTCCCAATATTTCGACAGGGGCGCCAACGTCAGATAGTTGTCTTTCCTGTCTTGTTCGTCCCAATAGCCCCATTTCAATACCACCTCGAGCAACTAAAAAGTACCAGTTTGTATATAAAACACTCTTTGAAATTATCACGCTCTTCGTTACCTTCTCCTGATAATGCACAGGCCTGATCAGCTTGTCGTTGAGGATGATTTCTTCGATGACCAACTCGTGCACGGGGATTTTGATGTAATCGCAGAGCTCCTTGCATAGATCGTACGCCGTTTTGTTAGGGCCAATCTACAAAACAAATTACTCAAATTGAATCACTATAGACTATTTAATACTCACAGAAACGTTGAATGATTGGCCTTCTTTGTTGTGCAAGTACACCCAAATGCGTAAATCTCCAGCCGTTTTGTTGCATATGTTCCCTTGCGGAGCTTTCGTATACTTTTCCAGTACATTCAGCATGTGCTTCTCCCGCTCCAGTTCGCCTGGATCTTCTGGATATATGTACCGATACAAAGTGATTAATTGGTGCACTACTTCGGTGTCTAATTGATGGTTGTAATTAACGTTAGGTATAACGTCTCTATCCTTAAATTATTAATTAGAAGAAAACATGTATAAGTTTGTGTGTGTATTTACTTCGTAATGCAACAACGTGGGTCCCCAAATACTGGCAAGATTCTCGGCTGTCATTAGATTTTTGGCACTTTGAGTACTGATGAAATGGAGGTGTCCCATTAGCTTTCGTGTGGTGTTGTAAGATATAACAGACAACTGGTCCAATGAAGCTTTGTACATTCTAATCTTTTCATCACGATTGTTGTGTTCTAAATGTCGATAATTTAATAACAAGCGATTGGGGAATTGTGAGTAACTTACTGGAGACTTCGTAGAGATACTGGCGTTGGTTGGCCCCCAAAAGGGGCTCCGGTAAGTCCCTAAAAAACCTCTTCAACGCAGTGGCTACTTCGTGTTCATTACAAAGATCAGTAGTCAATTGCACAGCGAAAGCGTCCTTCCTAAATTTCGATAGTAGTTCAGACACAGAAGAACCTTGGCCGGGCCTACGGTATATGCCTTCGGTCATGCTGCCTGCAATCGATTCGAAATTAATCACGTAAATTAATCGATTTTTATGGAAAATCGTACCGTGAGCGTATATGAAATTGATGCACTTTTCCACTATCACAGGAACGTCGTTTTTGGTTAGCTGCTGTTGGTCCAAATTGGCCCCGTTGTTGTGAGCTTCCAGCTTCACTATGTGACACCACACCTGAAGCAAATCAATACAATTATTGTTACTTTAGCATAAATCATAGCCGCTCTTTAACGCTAATCAATCGTTTAGAAAGTCTCTCTAATGTCCATATTTCAAGTTGTTAGAGTCTCTCTAACTTTAGAGAGAGAAGCTGAATACTGGCCACTATCTCTACAAATATTACAGTACATTACCTTAGTTTCTCTTGACGTCCACATTCTTAAATAAACCACTACATCAGGAGAATCTATAAGCATGTTAGGCCCTTTATCATTAGTTCGTGGATTGTTATCAGTATCCAAATAGGGTTGTAAAACGATGCATCGAGCTTTCCTCAAATCCATAGACTTCACGTTTTGTCCATCTATAGCGTAAGATAACTCCCGCTGGCTCAATACTATCCAAGCACCAGTCCATTTGCCACTTACACCTGCGGTATTTTATATTTAATACTATCACAACAACTTAGAGGACTTTACCTTCTCGGACATACGCCCAGCCCATTCTCGAAATGTTTGTGGTGATTTTCGAATTGAATCTGTTAGTTAACGATTCGGCTATCAATTGGATCCATATTCTGCGTTCGGAGACGTTCCTCGTGCCGTAGATGTGGCCCCCTCGCGCCTTTCCAGTGGTGTTCAATTCGAAACAGTATAAATCATCGTTGTCGTATCTAAAACATAAATAAATTAGTCATATTACGTTGTGATGAGACGTACCGTATGTATGTTTTTTTTTTTAATTATTGTTCGGCTATTGTTTCCGAATTTTTAGCATACCTGAGTTAATTAGTTTATTCGCTAAGCAAGATTATGTTTTATGGGATTTATAATTACAAATTCTGATTAAATTATAGCAACCTGTAGTTGTATTTCTTATCTTGCAATAGCTGAATGCTGAGGATGTTTTGCGCTGGGAAGTGCTCCTTTAAATGCTGGCAGGTGTTATCGGAGTAACACAACAGACTAGAATTCTCCAAAATGCACCACCTTCCGCTGTACTCCCCAAACAAATCCTCCACAGGTCCGTTTTGCACTTTGTACAGCATTCCCCGTTTTTGTACACACTTGTTCACTCCGATTGCAGCCCTCTCTACTACGTTATCCCGGTTTTTTATGCCCCTGACGACGTCGGGGGCCTTCTCCAGCACCTCCTTCACCTGCCTGAACCAGCTGGTTTTCTTGCTCTCTGTGCTCGCCGTGGAGTTTTGCCGGGCCACCGTAGGGGCGTCGGAGAACCAATTCGACTTGGATTTTGGGGTGGGTTTTTCGGGCTCCTGGGGCTCCTCTTCGGGGAGCGAGTCCACTCGGATAGGCGGCGTGGGGGGGCTCAGCACGTCCTCGTTTTCCGAGTCGTTGGAGATGCTCCATTCGTCGATGGTGTGGGTGTTCGAGAGGTTGCCGTAGAGGTCGCCTTGCAGCAGCTCCTCCAGGAGTTTTATGTCGTTTTTACCGGGTGAAATGGAGTCTGGAAAAGGCGATTATTTGTGGATTAGGTTTGGAAGGTTTTTTGCTACATTTTTTAGTGCTATTATTTGGGTATTTGCTACGAAAATAACAGTTATTAATTTTGAAATGTTTACAGTAAGAATCATTATAAATAATAACAAATTGATTGATTCATTACTAAAGATAATTATTTTTGCATCGTATAAATTTCCCTTCTGTTGGTATAAAATTCTCACAAATACTCGTTAAATTGTTTGTGAAGATTACTCAAGTTCAGATTAATTCAAAACAACAACGTTGCGTTCTAATTTAGCTCTATTAGAAAACATTTAAAACCAATTTATGTGATGGCGAATTTCTTCAATAAACTATTGAACATTAGGAGGCTATTTGAACCTGATTTTTTTTGGACGGGAAGAATTAATTGGAATTGGGAAAATAATGAAAATTAAAAATTTTGCGGGCCTTAAAACAATTGGCTGTGTAGCCTTTATTATGAGACCAAGATACCAAGTGTGACACCTCTTTGTAATCAGCTCATCGAGTAGATTCTAAAAATGTGTCATACTTGATATTTTGGTCTTAAAATAAAGAGTATACAGCCATTCAATACACTTCAAAATCTTGCGATTTTTTTGAGTGGCTGTACTGCCTTTATTATGAGACCAAGATACCAATTTTAACCCGTCTTGGTAATCGGCAAAAAATTCAAAAATATACAATGTGTCCCATTTAAAATAACAAAGTTGTTGCTACTTTTCGACAGAAGTGGCAACGCCGCGTTCTCTCAAAACGTCTAACTTGCCATCCAACGTGGGCCACCCTGTATAGCAGCGCATTATACTATCAATATTGTCATGATGCTCTTTTATCGAATCTAATTCAGACCGTTTGACCTGTTTTCTTAACGCATTCATCAACTGTAATTCTCTTGTGTGCACTATCGCGCTGCAACAACAGGAAGAAAATTTCAATGCCGAATGCATTCCATCCTCAGGCGCACTTTCTCGCATCGAAGTACGCCTATAAAACGAGTTTGATTCCATTTCTTGCAACACCAACGTTTTTAATGTTAAAAATGCGGTGGATATTTTCATTACAAACGTGCCGTTTGCTTGGAAAACGATGAGTCAAACGTATTATCAATACAGCTCATAGTGTAGGTCGAAGTGTATTTCAAAACCAACCGGAAATTATAATAAAATAACGCACAATTCAGACGAGAATATTCGTTAATTATGTATTATTCGCTTACAATACCAAAATAAGATAAACCTTATCTAATATACCGAAAGATAAGGCACAAACAGATAATGTACCATCGCCCGGTGACCTCACTAAACAATCTTTTATAATTGAGAAGACCACGATGTGAGATATGCGGATTTCGACAAAATATACTATTAGAAATGATTTATTAGAGCTCAAAACCGTTTTCAGTTGCTCAAAAGGTGTTATAATTAAAAAGATATAGCCCTTCGAAATTTAAAAATTTCGGGTTCTGACTCATAAGTCATCAACCAATCATAAACCACTCACGTCTTGTTGTATACTAAATAATATGAATTTTCGAACGCAGTAACAAAGAATACACAAACGAACAAAAATCAAACTGTCATTTGTCAAAATTTTTCCGAAAAATGCACAAAACAAATTACACGAATTGCAGTTCGGCATAAAACACTTTAATGATAATATTGAAGTTGACAAGAATGTTGCCAAATAAATTTTTCTGGATCAATATTTGTGTTTTTAACACGAAAATCGGTTACAATTTATACAGATGAAGATGTTATTTCTATATTAATATATCGAATTATCCATTAGGTAATGGAAGAAATGGATCAATCAGAAAATGTTTATTGCAATAAATATACAAAAAAACGCACATTTTGCGGAGTATAGAAGAGTAATAGGAAACGTGGCAAACTTGCTAAATGTGACTTCTCTTTGCAACTCTCGCTTGGATTGGAGCCGAACGTATGACGATTGTGTGACGTTTTTCAAACTTTAAAAATTAATTGCGGCCTTATTTGGCAACAGAAAAAAATAAAAATTTCATTACGCGCCTTCTTAGAACACACGGTTTTGAAAAAAAAATTAAAAAAAAAGTCGTGGTCTTCTCCATTGCGAGAATCTCGTTAAATCTGCTGAATAGCAGTAAAATGATATTTAGAGCCGAACTCACCGGTTTTGTCCAGCGAATTGAGCGGATCGAATTGCAGTATGACGCTCTTGGAGGGCCGCGGGGGCCGCGCCGGCGGCTTCGCCACGATCTCGTGGTTCTCGTAGGCGTTGCTCCGCAGGCTCGCCGTCCCGTCCAGGCTCCTCAGGCTCGAACGACTCGACTGGTCCGCGATTTCCTGCTCGATTTCCTCGCTCTCGTCGAACCTATCGACATTGCGCTGGTCTTTGGGCGTCACGATGTCGTAGAACTTCCACGAATCCGACCTGGACAGGATGCCAGATTTGTCGTTATCCGAGAAATCGAACTTGGGTTTTTCGCTGTTCGTAGAGTACACCGGGAACACGCTTTCGTAGTTCTCCGGCTTGGTTTTCGAGTGGTTCGAGTGGCCGGAGTTGCTGCTGGAGCACAACGAAAGAGGCTCGTCGTAGAGGGACTCGTCGGGCGGCGGCGGGGGCGGGTGCCGGGGCGGCGGCAGCCCTATCAAATTTTCTTCCGAAGACGAGGAGGGCGTCTCGCTGTCGACGTTGTTGTAGATGTTTTCGGTTCTGGATAGAGGCGAGCTGAAGGTGATAGAGCTGAAGAGGCTGATGCTGTCTTCGTCTCCTTTGGGCTGTTGTTCGATCTCTTCGGGGGCCGGTTGGTCTTGCGAGCTCGAGCTGAACCGTCTGGCTAGCCTTCGTACGCTTTGCCTCGTACCTTCTATGACGGCCCTTTTTCTATCTTGCACCAGCTGGTGGATGTCGTCGGCTACTTTCTTCGATGCTGAACTTACCTAAATTGACACAGAACAGCAAATATTAAAGCATAGAACAATATTTTAAAAGTAGTGGTAGGCTAGATTTTGAATTGTTTTAAATTGCATACCTTCATGTTTCTTACAAGCAAGCAATAATATAACTGAACAATGGAAGCTTTAAATGAGCTCCTACACGATATAGTTTTCGTACGGTTGTATAAATTTAATGTTGGATAAAATATTTTAAAATTATGGAAGGTGCTGCGTAGAAATTGCTAGATTTAAATCGAGATAATGCGGAGGATATTTGCAAGTGTAATTTGTATAAAAATTCGTTCTGTTTATTCGGTTCAAAGGTGTGTCTGGTTACACACGAATTATTTACGAAATTAATTGAATTCCGGCGGTAATTGGAACAGAAATGATGAATGAATGCGACTTCCAATTACTCGTAATGTATAAATTTTACAATATATGCGTATTGGGAAACGAATTTATTAATGCGTACAAGTACTGAAATATTTAATTATTTACAAAATTTAATGTTCATTCTAAATTGTTTATCTTTATTACCTTGCCTAGAATATCAATAAAATAATACAAATGTAACTGATAACTACTGTGTAAAAAAAGATAAAAATTTTCAATGAACATAAGCACTCACCCTTTTCGTTAACGTATTTGAATTTTCCTCGTTACTGGTAATTGTATCAACGTTATCTAGTTTGCATTTTTCTTGGATCTCTTGATAATGAATGTCTAATTGATTCGAATTATCATCGCCACCTATGACACCTTCTTCTTTAGCACTCAACGCATTCTCTGCGATTTTCTCTAAATTATTCTTAGCGATATTTCTCCTCGGCGTCGGGACAGGCTTTTTCAATTCTCTTAAACGTGGCGAAGGCAGTGGATTATCCATTTCGCAATTCTACACTCTACTTAGTTGGCACTTTCATTTGTAATGTTAAATAAACTTACGGCTTTTGCTGCGATATTTCACTCGTCAACTACATCACAGATATTGCTTAGAACAAAGAAAACGACCGTCAGCGAACGTGCGAACTGCAAACAACTGATTTTTTAAATGTTTGGCACTGCATTGTGTGTATTGAATGACTCATCTCTCAATTAAAACAGTCAGCTACAATCTACATCGGGATTGAGAGTACGTCGTTTAGTAGCGGTGGGAAATTATCAATTCTTATCATTATTGATTGCTTTTCTGTATAATTACGTTATTATTTCGCAAACGTTCAATGCCATTTACTAGATTTTTCAACTAGAAAACGACTGAAAAGAAAATGTAAACATCAACATATCATCATAACCCCTTTTTTGACAATCAAAACAGCGCTGTAGCCATATTTTTACCTCACAATTTGGCAACACTGCAATTATTAACAGACGATAAAACACTTTTAAATATTATAAATTCGATTAAAACAACAATCCTATAAACTATAAACATTAGAGTTCCATTTCTCAACGATTTTTATCATTTAATTTACGTGTATGATTCGTACAAATTGACTAGTCAACTCTTAAGTAAAAGGCCATTTTCGTGCAATAGTTCAAATGCTCAATAGTTGACAGTGACAGTTCGCGAACGTTGACATTGACAACACAAAACAAATGTGTTAAAAACGGTGTTGTTCTCGAATTACATTTAATTAAACGGATTAATGTAATTAATAGAAAGTTAATGAAATAAACTGGACTTCCTCTCCAGTGACTAACATATCAAAATGATATTTCGAGATGAGTACACCTAATTCCGAACGAAACGATGTCACACAGTTGAAAAGATCATTTTGTAACCTGAACAAGGTTTACATATCTTTGGGGTGTTCCCTAAATGAATTGGAACACAGCACGTTTGGGGTATCACTGTATAAATTAATAAGTGTTTTATCTTTCGCTGTAATATTAACCAGTGTGTTACTTGAGCAAGGTTGCATTACGTTTCTAATAAATTATATTTTTGGTGTTAGGTGTATTGTACCTAATAACTACTTTATCTGGGAAGCTACTCGACCCATATCCGATTGCAACTTTTGTGTAAACGTTTCGAAACCTTTCGTACTGCCAAATTTAACTAAAGAGTTATTCTCACCATATAGCTATGGTTCTCAACCGATTGTGATAAAAGGGGCCTTTTTACATTGGCCTGCCATGCGTATATTTTCGCTAGAATATTTTCAAGATCTGTATAATAAAACAGAAGGCTCAATTAAAAGCGTAGATGAGGAATGCCAATTTTTACACTTCAAGTCTGATTTTATATCGCTCAAAGATGTTCTGTCGATGAGCAAAGAGAGATCTTCGAATGATCCGAAAGAGAAGTCTTGGTATGTTGGATGGTAAGTAGAAATATTACGAATTATTTATTCTATTATGCTTCAAAATTTTAATTTTTTAGGGGTAATTGCCATCCTACTATACTAGAAGAAATGCGAAATCACTACCCGAAACCACACTTCTTACCGGAAGACAGCGAAATTCCCTCGAAAGAGTACATATTCATGGGATACGATGATGGAGCCACGTTGCATGTAGGTCAATTACATTGTAATATATTTGAACTACTCTTTATTTATTTTAGCTGGATTTTATTAATCGATTAATGTGGCAAGCTCAATTGAAGGGAACGAAACGTTGGTATCTACATCCACCGCCTGAATGCGAACATTTATGCAAATCATTGGAGTTCTCTGTTGAACCAGGAGATGCTGGTGAGTTTGAACTAATTTTGTGAATATACAATTAATTATTAATTGGAATTTGTTATTAGTGTTGGTAGATACAAGAGTGTGGTATCACGGGACAACGATTCAAAGAGGAGATTTCAGCATTTCAGTCCAATCTGAATATGGTTAAGTGTACTTTATTCTTGTAAGTTGTAGTATAAAGTACACTTTAGATTGGTTAAATAATTATTTTGCTCGTACCTGTCGAATTGAAACTAAGCCAAAAAGAACTAATACAAAAAATAGTAACAGAAAAATGAATCTAATTTTTTCATGAATAATTCGATAATCAATTGGGAATTGTACTGTAATTTTTCGTACTTCGAATGTTATAATAACAATAGTATTTAAGACAATAATGAATGAATATTTAAATAGTTAATGAGTATTATCTAGTCGTAAGTCATATTTATTTACAGTAGAAATATTGTAGATTTCACTTATTAGCTATTTATTTATAAGAAGCTGGTTGTATGGAACAACTCTATAAACAACTATTTAAGTTACTTATTACCAATTATAACTATTAGAAATTATTTGCATATTTATAAATAATTTCCTTTGTAAGCAATATTTTCAAAGCTCAATTTGAATTAGCTTCTTGTAGTCAACCATTTACTTTTTAAATGTCTTTAGATGAATTCGTATATTTTTCTGTAAACTATTTCATGATTGTGCCACTTTTTTCTACCGTACTCTTCATTTAATGTTCCTTGAATTAATGGAGGAACATTTAAAATGAACAAATGATCAAATTAATTAAAAATGATCTTAAATTTAATATTTATGTCGTAAATATAGTTACCATTTTCTAGTTGTATTCGTAAAATAGTGCCATAAGTTTATTAAGAGTATTACATCATTATTTATTATCAAATGTACAATTAAATAAAATCTTTGCGTTGAATTGGTTTTTTATTTATATCCCCATGAAATTCATCCCCCTTGCGGTTGGATTTTCGGAAGGAAAAAATTAAAATACGCATTTTTTTCTATTTGTATTGATAAATAAATTTAACTTGTAAAATATAAATATAATCAATATGTTTCTGATTTTTTGATATTTTAATGTGTAAATCTACCATTCGAAGAGCAACCATTGAGCGTATCTCAGGTACAATTCTTTTCAACAAATCCCACTGATCTCAATTTATCAAAAGCTTCCCCTATGGCCGAATTTACACATCGGTAAAAATATACATTTGTGTAAATATATAATTATTGTGGGATGTAAAGGTACTTACGTTACAAACATTTAACAATTTCAACAAAGTGACACTACCTATTCAACAAAAAACAGTGTTATCTAGTGCGATAATTTTCAACTTTTGAACAAGGCGTCAACAATATACACTATGTATCAACAATTTGCTATAATGGTCTCTAAAAGTTTGTATATTTGTACGATAAAGCGCTTTCGAACGGCCTAAATATTGCTAATAAAACGTTGCTCTATCGTAAATTTCTATGTACACTTTGGTGCATTTCCTCCGTCCAAAGTGCCTCGCAAAAATTTTATTCTGCCAGGCATTTCGGCTAATAAATCCTGGTAGTTTATATCGAAAAAATTCGAAACGAAATGATATGTATTTCGAATTAAAGTGCATTTAATTTGACTGCAACAGGATGGAACAATTTCAAATGGAGTCGACAACTGGCTGTTGACCTGTTTATCATATTATTCGCTGGATTTTTTACGCTTTCAGGATTAATTCATCAGGAAATACGTATACCTAATTAACTTTTATTTAGAGCATTTTATTAATTTAGATATGTTATTGCTTAATTTTCTACCTATATTATAAAATATATTGTTTTTATCATTAAAAATCCTCGTGGAATTTTGCTTATTTTCGTAAAAAGCGTTTCACAGGACGTTATTTTTATTTCAATTCAAGCCAATTTACTGCAAATCGCCTAATTTCTACCTACACAATATAAAAATGATTCGATTTCTCTGGATTATTCGCCCGATATATTAAAATATCACCCAATAAAGCATCTACTAGTGTAGCAAAATTATCCCATAAATTAATAATAACCACAAATATAAACAGTAAACACACAAAATACAAAAACATCACTCTTTGATTGCATGTTGGATATATTTTTCATCTTCGATTTAATTTGAATTCGCTCATTTTCGATCGAAATTAAGGCCCTGTCGGGTGACTTCAATCTCCACTTACAGTAAAAGGATATGCGCTTTCTTACCGGATTAACGATTATTTCTGTTATCCTTAGTTTTGATTCGAACTTCGAATTATGATTATCACAATATCACTGTATAAAAATGCTAATTTTTCCGTATTTACATACCCTTAATTGAGCGTATTTAATGGTGAAGTTGGTGAGTCTTTTCTCTATATAGGAAAAGAAAAAACTCACAAAATATCCACCAATTATCTTTGAAGATTGTTGCATTTTAATACGTTTTAAAATGTGCTCCAATTAATTGGATAAAAACTTTGGTACAAAACTTACCGAAAAACCAATTTTCAAGCAGGTAAGAGTGCCTATTCAGCTGTTTTCGAGTATATCTAAAATACATTTTTAAAATATTTATCACGTTTTTAAAGCTGTCACGTACATTCGGCTCAAGCACACTATTTTCGATAAAAAATTAAAGCTTTGCGTTATGAATAGTGGGAGTTTCTGCCTTTTTTCGTGAGCATACGTGTGACAATTTAATTGTACTAATTTAATTCTAATTCTTATGGGTAGTAATCAATATCCTTATTGCTGAAAGCAAATTTTGGTTATTTAAAATATCTCTTTTTATACATTTTGTACAATCTTAGGATGTATAATAATTTTTGGATGGTTGTATTCCAAATTTTCATGTAGATATTTACCATATATTCGTTCGTTTTACGTTAGCTTAATTATTGCTAAGGAGGGATATTCAGCTGACGATTTCACAACACTATAAAAATTGCTTCATAAAAGCTAATTACTACTTTATAATTTCCTATATATGCTACTCGAAAAAGTGAGTAGCTATCAATCTAATATTGGACAATTTTCATACGATTTTTTGCCAAATAAATATTAATATTATTCCTATAAAAATGGTAGTACCTACGTTATATAAATATCTATTTTAATTCAATATTTGCTCAATAATTCCGAAAATTTGTGCATTCTATACGTAGGTATAATACCATTTTTCGCATATCAAATTCCGTAACTCGCCTCACATCAAGAACACAACCAGCTGAACAATCACAGCCCCCAAAAATACCTACTGCACCCTTCCAAATTTCAATATAACACGCCTCTTGCCAGGCATAAATTCACATCATACTCAATCCCACGCGTCCATTAGCCGCTATGAATCAAAATCATCCTCTTTGAGCGCCAGCGGCACGGAGATCATCCGCTCGGAGATGGTCCCGCGGCGCTTCGGCGACACCGGGGGGCTCCCCGAGGGCGTAGAGGGCGCCGTCAGCGTGCCCAACGCCGTCAGATCCACCCTCGAACCGGACCGAGACGGCGGCGCCGAACCTACATTCACAAAATATACACCAACCCCTCGAAATACTTCAGAGTTTTTTTACCGGTGCATCCCCGGAACCCCGACGGGCTGGACCTGGGGCGCGCGCTGGCCGTGCTGCTGGTGCTGCAGGTGCTCGAGCTGCTGGGGCTGCGGCGCATCTCCGACTGGGAGCGGCTGCTGCGCCGCCGGACGCGCTTCTGGGCGCTCCCCGACCGGCACACGCCCGTCGGGCACGGCTCGCCTAAGGCACATTTTCCCTCGCAAATCGACCGGGACTGCAGCAGCTCCTCGTAGTTGTTGAGCATCAGAGCGCACTGCTCTTGGTCCTTGTAGACCAGCGCCAGGCTCGGGTAGCGCTCCTTCAATCGCCTCCTTTCCTGCTCGAAATGATTCATTTTCTCACCCGGGGAATCCTAATGGGGTTAGGCACTTACTTCGATTAGCCTGGTGCACTCGAATTCTTCTAATTGCTTCTGGAAACCCAAATTGGGATTGGCCACGGCCCGTCCCGCTCTAACTACTTTTAGAGCCTCTTTCCAATTAAGGTTGGTCACCGACATGATGTATGCTACAGCTACCGTAACGCTACGTGACATGCCGGCCAAGCTGGAAATTAAATAGATTGATATTTATTTCCACAGGGCGTGGTGTACTAAAAGTGCACTTAAATATACTGGGTGTTAATGAGTTAAAAACTCCTAGGGTTACAAAAAGTTTTCATATAGTAAATATGTGCACTTGGAGGTTCAGTTTGGGACCTGGGGGACCTTTGAAGATGGTGTCCTCAAACCGAATTTGTTTTCATTAACCAGTTTGTTATATCTAGAACGATTTTTTATAATGAATGTAATTTTTCATTGAAAATTTTGATCGAATTTTTTATTTAATTTTTCGTTGCGAAAGGCCGAAAGGAAATCGAAACGCGGTGATAAAATCGAATCGATTTTTTGAACAATGTAATTTTTTCCAAACGCGAGTTGTTTAGACATTTCCAGCACGCTTTGACTTAGAAACCGAAAGTTTTATTAGTCCTGTGCATTACCATAAAATCAATTTCAATTTAAAACTTGCACAACAATGGAAAATTGTCGTGAATAGCGCTAGAAAAACCTTTTTGTTTAGCACATAATAATTGTACAATACAAAACTTGACTGATTTATTATTAAAGAAAATCGATATTTGAGCAACGAGCTGAATTCGTGAATAGTGCATGAGATAAAAAATAGCATTACCAATGGATAAGGACGTTTCCATCTCGAAGCCTGGCCGCATGGATAAAATCGTTGCACAAAGAAAAATACTGAGTTAAATTTTGATCTGGAGAATCGGACGCCATGACGCACAAGTAGTGCTTATCCTGCAAACAACAAACCCACAACAATTCGAATTTAATCCCCAATTAACAACATACTGAGTGTATTCTTCTAGCCGTGTCGTGTATGGCCAGAATATGCGTGATGTTGAACTTCGCGAGCTGCGAGGAGTCCTTGGAGTCTCTGTAGTTGCCGACGTAGAGCCCCGGCAGGACCTGCGGGAACAAATCGATGAGGAAAATGTATCGCTAAAAATAATATCGGTTAATAAATCAATCGATAATCGGTGGCGAAATTTTAGTCTCTTCGCTAAACGATTTTTCATCCACACCTTGACCCTCTTGCGGTGGACCGGGTGGGTTTCCAGCGAAAGTACGGGCTTGTGCCAACTGTTGTTTTCAATGTCACGAATGTGAAAAACCGATATTTTATACCAACAACTCATCTTATCGATTTGTATACCTATCATTAAACCAGAGAGTATTGTAGGACAGAATAAATAATTAGAAATAAAGTGGTTTTTTAGTAACGTAACTATATAAGCATTGGTTTAGAAAAAAAAACATGATATCCCCACATTAATCTTCATTCAAAACCATAAGAATTTCCCAAATTATACGCTACATTTTTCTCCTACAAGCAAAATAGTAGATATTATATTCAAATCATCGTTAAACTAACACTCTGATTATTTAATTCACCCTTACACCTTATCCTTGAACTTACTAATACACATAAATTCGTATTTGATAGATTATTATCATTCAATCGTGCTGAACAAGACACTAATTGAGATGTAAATGCGATCGTAAGAATACGAAATTTTCACCAAGTTGCGCCTCCGAGTGTTGTGAAAAATCTAAATAAATAATCAACTGGCACGGATCAATCAGAATGGGGTTGGATTAATAAAACAACGCGAGATTACCGCAATTCCATGGCCGGTCGTTTACCTACGCGTTTACCCATTATTTATTTATCGAGCAAAAGGAAGCCTATGCTGTGGAAAAGCGGGAAAATCCGCCATTAATTTGAGTTAATGAAGCGTCTGAGGCACGTGGAAATCTCTTGAAAACAAGTAGTAGAAGATATGATACCTACAAGTGGTGCTAAATGGGTACATTTTATGTTTAAAAATGAGTACAACAAATCTATTATCCAGGAAAATCTAGTAACAGATATTTTTGGCACACATTTCGGGGGGTAAATTAGGTTGGAAAATTTAGATACGTTTCTCCCTGGGGGCATTACGGGGGTAACTGTTCGAACGTGTCATAACGAATTCCATGCATAGGTAGTTCGCTTTCATAATTCAAGAGTTAGTTTTCCCCAGTGTAAAATTTCCCTGGAAACAGTCCAATTTGGACAGGGATAGTCGTCGCGGGCGATTTCCTGCTTACACATTCGTTATCGCTGCATATAGAAAAAGCCTGTAATAAATTATGTGCATAGATATGCATACCGGGCGAAGAAAAATTCAAATTGATAAAAACTTTGCATAACAATATTTATGCTGTACTCATGTTTATGCATTGCGTTTGTTCACAAGTAAATATATGTAATGTATCTGAGGTGAGTTAGGGAAATAAATTTAAATAAAAAGAATTTTTATTATGCTTAGGAAGGTGTTTGTAGAGGTAGAAAAAACATCGCCCATGGACTATTTCTGTATTTTTGTCCTTTCCTCTACGAAGGTTGAAAAAGGAGTGCTTTGAAGCAATTTAATTAAATTCAACATGCGAAAAATTAATTCTGCCGAGGAAATTTATGAATCTTTTTATGAAAAAAATGTGCCAATAACATTTTTTTACTAACGAGTTTATTGTGTTGTGAAAGGAACATTTTTTCAATTCCTTAAAAATAGAACGATACATTTGGCTGCATGAAAATGAAAAATGTTTTTACTGCAAACTATTCATCACTTTCACGTGCCTGTTTTCCCAGGGAGTTTTCGTTATAAAAATCGAATTAATTATCGGAAAACAATCCGAAATAAAACTATAGCAGATGAAGTAAATAGCTAGAAATAGAAATTAATTAATAAATGTCTACCTAAGAAAATCCTCATTCGAATTCGCTACCAATTCCCTAAACGCTTCGTTGGCTATATGAAGATTCTCCGTGCAATTTGCGGCTTTTGTTAAATATTTAAGCTTTATAACCTTCCTGCATAATCCCACAATATACCACTAAAGCCATTACTAAAGATTACCACGATTCATTATTCAATTTCTACAGCACGCTTGCCCAGATTTTAACAATAAACGAGTACTTACAGTGCGACAAGAATCGCCGTAAACGAGCGAACAGCATGCGCACTAGATTATTCATAGCGCACGTCACGTCTTCAGTTATCCCGCACGAATCGTAGGTATCCAGTAAAAAGTTATTGGAAGTTTTATTTCGACGCAAGTACCCACTTACGAGGGAAACGTGTGCGGAGTTTCGCTGGAAATACCTGCACTCTCGCCGACGGGAAATTCCTTTATTATTCAACAGTATCACCTTGCAACTCCGCGCAAGAACTGCTAAATAGTAAAGCGGCGGTTAAAGTGAAAAGGCCCGCTTTTATTATTTCATTTCAAAAAATTATCGCTCCATTTTGTACAAAAGATTGTGTGAAAAATATATTAGAAGTTTCATTTATATAATATAAAGTAGATAATTGTCTCTTATACAGAAAGTACCATTTTTGGATTCTGTGGTACTTTTTAACTAACCATCGAGCAATGGGTATTTTTATTATTATTATAATTCCCTATACCCAAATCCAGTGGTTTTTGAAATAATGGAATTGTTTGTTAGCTAATTGCTGGTTTTTATTGTCTGTAACTTTCGAAATTTCCTATTTTTCCTGTGACAAAAGTCGATTTTAATCTATTTATAGAAGCCGAACGAAATTTCACATTTCACGCTATGCGATTTTTCTCCGGGAAGGTAAACATTGTTACATGCGGTACATCTTCCTTGACATTGAATGGAAGTTGGGTAATATTAGAGTTAAAATATCATAGAGAAATCGATTAAAATGACACTTTATTTTAAGAGAAAGGGACTAGTTTAATGTTTATAACAAATCCTTATTATGTATCTACTTATTTAATTCATAAATGAAAGATTTAATATAATTTTCTAGTTCTAATTGTGTATTGTTTTGAGGAAAATTAAATATAGAGAAACTAATAATTTAAAGAAAAAGTAATTAACACCACCACCTAATGTAAATATTGCATATATTATAAAAAAAACCATCGAATTTACTATCAATCTACAATCGTTTGAAAGCAAATAACCCAAAGTTTAATTCAATCAGCAAATCCCACCAATTTTCTTTCACCATTTTTGCAATAATAATTGTCTAATATTTACTTGCCTTGTTCATGCCATTCCCCATGTTGGCGGGGCGGCCGCGGTAAGCCTTTCAGGCCCCGTCTTTTCGTTGTTACCCGCTGCCCGGACGCGATACGACTGAAACCTGAAACCTGAAAACTAGGACTTTTCAGTAAAGAATTCCCTTGCGTGAGTCTTGTTCCTAGAGATGAGGAACAACGATGGCGCGCCGGTGCATCGTTACCACGCAAAAACCCAACCATTTCCATTCATAAAACAACTTCCTATTCTCCTTTATACAACAAATAAACCCGAAATTTCCCTAAATTACTCCAAATTTATAGTACACACTAACTAGATAGCATAGCATAAAAAAATCATGTACTAAGCCTCCTAATGTTTGTAGTATAATCGCAAAATAAATCGGTTAACTCCATTACAAGCGTAAAAATAGAGCAGGCTGTGATCTAGGAGGCTTTGTTTAGATTGTTTTTAGAGATAACTGGTATTTGGTAAATACTTTAATCCAACTCTAAAGCGCTCTACGAGCGGCGGCGCTCTGTCTACCGATTCCGGTCGATATGGGACACCACGAGGTCCATTGTTAGAGAAATAGTAGCACAAACGCGGTTTTGTTTCGTTAAAAAATACTCACCGTTTATTGTTGCACCTTGGTCATCGTTTTCAGCTATTGGAAACTAACTAGATTTTCGGTTTTTGATGTCAATAAAACATTGTGGTCGATGGTAATGTGAAGATTCAGTGTTTTCGTTGCTCGAGGTTTGTTCATACTTTGTTTTTTTTGGTATAACAATTTGATTTTTACCAAAAATCAGATTTTGACATTCGTGCTGGAGTAATAAATTTGACTGTTCAATGACAGCTTTAAACAGCCTACTTACTATTCTATTATCAATACTTTTAAAGTGAGTAAATAATCAGGTAAGTTAGGGAAATTGACACCTCCTCTTTACTATTATGGTTACTCCGTAACGAATAATGGGAAAATAGGAATGAATAAGTAGACAAATAACATGTACTAAACGATTTTTATTATGCATGGTTATATTTTTGCGAAGTAATTGACATAAATGACAGTTTAATTAGAATAAACTTTTCAATGACAGCTATACAGCCTACTAATAATTTCTAGTACTGCACATTTTAAATATTAAACAGGTGAAGGTATATTATTAACCAATGCGTAAGAAAGAGAGCAGGAATAATATAAAATTGTTGATTTAATATTAATTCAATTAAAATGGCGAGTAGCGAGTGGTGATAAAAAGTGTGCGATAAATGGTAAGTACAAAATTAATCTAATTTTGGTATAAACAAGGAATGAAATAAGCAAATCGACTTCTCCTTAATTTTATTAAATATTGTTCATGGAAGTATTTAAAATAACAAGTTCTCCTAACAATATTTAAATACTGACTTTAAAAATAGATCAAAAAAATAGCTTGTAAAAGTACACTAGGTAATAATATATTTTCGATGTATTAACAAATCATATATATCATAAATAATAGTCTTAAGTCTTCTAATTAAGTGGTCGCATCGAAATAACAGAACCTCGTACGATATATTATTGATAAGACCGGTTTCTAACTAAACAACAAAAAAAAGAAGACTACTTAGTACGAACAAAATAAGAATCTGTTATTTCTCTACAAATAGCACTTCATCAAACACATTTTTATAATATATCATTTCCAAACAACCACTCTACATGTGTCTTGTGTTCCCGAAATTGATCCCCGACTGATTGGCACCTTTGTTGCTGCCCATTTGCAGCCCGATGATGGTCTGACCCGCCCGAAGTTTATCCTCAGAGAACACCCGCTCGTTCTTCTCCGCCTCCTTGGGCCCAATGTGCGGTTTGCCGAACTTATCCGCCTGCAAAAGACACCCAAAATCAACCATACTCACAACAATTTATTGCAGTAAAGATAAATTACCTTCCTGCCTAGCGATTGCAGGCAAATGACCACCGAGTTCAAGTTCTGCCTCTCCCAAAGGTCCACCGTTTGGAAGGTCTCCTGCGGGGGAACCCCCAGCTCCTTGGCCGCCTCCAAGAAGGCGTTGATGTTCTCCATGCATTTGAACGCCATGGTGGTGTGGTTGATCTTCTTCACCATGTTGGGTTTGATCGAGTTCACCAATCTGAAATCCAACAATCATTACATAATCTCTTTAAAGTATTGAACTGTTAATTGCACAAACAGTGATGATATCACTTCTAAATTTAACAGGCGAGTTATTGACTAAAAAAGGAAATGTGAGTCACGCCTGTCTGGATCCACTTAAGCGAGTCTGGACAATTTCACGGGGAATTTCGTGCAGTGGACGATCGAACAAAAAACAGCAGGTATGCGATATTAAAATGTTATGTAAGAAAATTTCGGGGGGTTCGAGTGGAGCCCACAATGGGGACCATTGTGCCCGAGAATCGGCCTCAAGGTTGCGTTAATCATCGAATTACGTAATTATATGTTCGATAGAACGCACGTAGAATCGCTCGAACTTGCCACGAATAACAAAATTTATTTACTTTCGCTTCTATCAGTTTTTCGAATTGATAAGGCGACTGAATAATCCGAGAAAAGAAGTAATACAGCGGCTGTAAAAATAAGATTAGAAGCGTCAATGACTTTATATTTATATCGATCATATCCAACAATAATGGCTGCGATAAAACGAATTGTGCACTTACTTGCAAAGTAGAGTTCCATCTCTGAGTACCTCGTAGAAATTGTCCATGTCCCCGGCAGTGTTGAGGTCATCTCCAGTGATCACAGACACCCATTCCAAGCACTCCTTGGCCAGGTCCTCGCTGTATTTAGCGTTCACCTATAAAAATAAAACAATCTTTTATCGCTAAATTCATTACAATACAATCAAGCATTAGTATTCATGCGGTTTGGTCATCCCGTATGGTACTGGTGTAGCCCTAAGTGGGTCAGCATTTGGTATCTCAAGGCTGCTGCTAGTACTGATTTTGCTGTGGAATTTTTCGATAATATCGAAAGGAAGTTTCTAAAGCAATTTGTATTTGTAAAGGCTCCGGGTACTCCGGTCCTGTTCCAGGTTATGTAGACGATGAATTTACATAATTCTCGCGTGGGTTGGGGCGTGGGTTTAATGTTGTTAAAAGCAGGTTGGGATTGACATTGACATTGGGGTTTGGATTTCGAGAAATTCTTGTCTGAGGATTCTTGTTATATTAAATTACTGGTGTAGTTTACGAAGTATTGAGTAGACTGTTTAATTAGTTTCGCACCTTTATAGTGATTGGGGTACGAGCGGTGAAATGTTCGGGTTTTTATGGCGAATTGTCCGGATGCTTTCGTTGTTACAAAAACGAATTGCACAATTATTACTGTTTGGTTAGAGTTTGCAATATGGAATTTCTTAGTTTTTATAAGAATTTTTGCACGTAACGAAGCCATTTCTGAACTCATACGTACTACAGTATTAGGTACTTAATAAGTATTCGAAATAAATGCTTTCAATAGTGATAGATGTATTGTATACAGGGTGGCACATTAGTAACTGATGTATTGGGCTTTTCTATACTATGTGCCACCCTGTATATACTATATTTCGACCCGGTTCTTTAATACTATCGATAAGGCTAATAGTTGTAACCCACATTCAGCATAATTTGTCAGCAAACCCGACGAATTCCTGATAAATAATTTCCGGTTTTTTCATATCGCGTTACGTAAGTAGCGCAGGTTGATTTTCTAATTTCCTATTTTCGTTTATCTAAATCTTCTCAGCTTTAAAATATGATGAATTGATCGAAACTTTGCCCCCTTTATTCCCCTACTCTCATAGTCATCTAAGTATGTACTCTTAAGTACCAATTGTGGTGTCTTTAAAGGTACATATGTTCAGAATTCGATGAGTCTTCATATACTTATTTTTACGATTCGTAGTAATTTTTTAAGTAATTTCCGCTTGCGAATTTCGGTTACGGAAAACCGCAAGATTGTTCATAATTTTTTTATCTAAATTTAACCAACGATGCTTCATCATTGGCCTTCTACTGATCGATTCATTTGATAATTAATTACGTACGTAATCGAGAGGAAATTCGATAACGTTTACGAGGAATTCTATCCATTTTGTAACGTTAATTTCTTACCTATACGGTACTGTTTTCCCTCTACGCTGACGGTTCGAAATTTTTCGCTTATTACGAGTTTATTTTTATTATTTTTCTTAACGAGAACTCTACATGTGTACCTACTTCCATATTAGCGTTACTAACGCTGGTATTCCGAGAAATTTGTTTTAATTTGTAAGCAAACACCCGACTTAGCCGATGATTCGAATTAAAAAATAACCGTTGATTTTACAAGTAATAAACCGATATTTATAAATTACTGAGAGTTAAAAATAACGCAATAAAACATAGGCCTAAATTACGAATGATCATGAAAGGAAATTTTTACGATTTTTTCTATACATCAAAAATTAAAATTGCGCTATAAAATGTACAGTAACAACACTCAACTTGTTCGTTACTGTTAGTTTAAATAAATAGACGTAAAGTTTATAAATTAAATAAAATGATTTACGAGTTTGCATGGGAGTTCCCATGGGAGTAATTCCATGTAAATTCCACATACAAGCAACTGCAAATTTCAACGCCATATATGGGTGCAACAAAGACAACTCCTAGTCTCATATAAAGGAAAAAGATTGCACCTTTCTCACTCTAACCACTGTTATTTTAACGTACTTTCTTTGTTCAACTCATTGAATTGACCATTCTGCAAACAAATTGCCTGTATTTGCACATAGTTCATGAACTTTACTTCTTCGAGTTCTTGCTGTTGTCTCTACACAAAGTTTGCACAAGGTATTATCACAATCGTTATTACGTGTTGCATGCTGTTCGAAAAAACACATAAAAACCCTAATTGATTGGGAAATCTAATACCGGCGTAATTATATTTGAACACGCCCGATTTCACGTTCAGATACGTTTACTCTGATCGATGGTTTGATTGATTATTTTCCAGGGGAAAGTTAACCAGATAACCGATGTGTACAGACAATTTAATTCAGGATGTTATAATCGGATTAAGTTAATAAAATTCTTGTTTTTAACGCTCCTTGAACCTGGGAATTCTGTGGGAAAATACCGATTTAATTACCCAAAGCCATCGCAATGGCGTAGGTTGAATATTTACAAAAGGGGTTGAATAAATTATTTAACATTTCAAGATAATTGTGCCTAATTAACCTATAAATAGCAACGAAGAAACTCGTAAACAATTTCGCCAAGTAGTTCTTTTATGTCATTAACAATTACAAATCGTAAAGTTTGAATTAGAAGCGTCATTATAGAAAAAATCATTTGCTTGTTACACACAACTAACATCCTAAAGCAATTTTCTTTCTACTAGATTTTTTTATTATTTCCTTCGACATATCACCGCAATCGATACACCGCAGCTAGCTCGATTCCGGGACATCCTGTACACCATTTTTTTCGCGAAATTATCAGCAAACACAAGGCTTTTAATGGCTGTTTACTGACCCTCAACCACCCCTTTGGCTACGTCCTTGAATGCGAGACCTTACACATTACATTAATAACAGAGCGGGCGTGTCATGGGTGAAGTACTTTGTAGGTTTCCAAGAGTCGCCAACAGACGGTATAATTTATTCAAATATCATAACTAACTAGTATTCAACCGGCAAACAACGGAAATAGCCACATCCACAGCCAACATTTTAATATAATCGCCTCACTTTTTTACTCTATTCAATTAAATTAATCTATCAAAGAGTCCCAGCAAAGAGAACACTAACTAATACCCTTAACTAATGACATATAACTAATACCCTTAACTAATGACACCTAACTAATACCCTTAACTAATGACACCTAACTAATACCCTTAACTAATGGCATATAATTAATACCCATTAACTAACCCCTTCTGTGATATTAGAAGAAATTTTTGACCTTTTTTGTAGTATCAAATAATTAATTGGTAGAAATTTCGAACGACACGTTTCCATGTAAAATGATGCAAGCAAATTGCCCGTTGGCCTAGATATTTATTGTTATACAAAGTGTTTATTAACAAACAAACGGGTGTCCGAATTTCAATTGAAATTAATGTTTGGTGTGTGGAAAAAGTGTTGGAGGGACCGTGTTTTGTGTTTTTTATTCGATTGTAAATAGTTAGGGCAGCTGTGATGCAACTTTATTGATTTGCCCGGAACTTGACCTACATTTGGAGAGGAGGTGAAGAGAAAATCTCGGTTAGATAGGCGGACGAGTGTCTCGCATAAATTGATTTTAGAGTCAAAGAGTCAATGGATTTTTCTGTGATTTATAATGAGTTGAACTTTCGTTGAACGATTAACAACATGTTTTTATCTGTTGGAGGTTTCAGCCTAAATATCTCGTTCGAAACATAAGTAATAAATTGTTTTTTTGTCTTCGAATGTGAAGAGGTTGACTTATCATGTATTCCGAAAACATTTAGGTAATAATTAAAAATAAAACGTGATCGAACAAAGTATAATGACTTATCGATAAGTGATTCTAAACAGAATCGAATTTGAATATTTTTTACAACACGTTCGAATTCGCTCGATAATAAAACAATTTGCGGTCGCGTTTAATATTTCTACTATTCAATTTTATGTAAATTGCTCGCTTTAATCTCGCTAATGAGGTTTGCGACACCGTGTCATGCATATTTATGCTGGAAGAAAAGCGTGAAAAATTCGAAAATTTTATATTTTCTCTCCTCTTATCAATCAAGTTGAAAGTATAAACGAATATTAACTTATCTAGAGGTGAAAATACCGGCTTTAAAACACATTTTTACTAGTCCACTAAAAATATGAAATTTTAGGCATACCTATATTGGAGAATAAAAAATGCCTAGTAAAATATTATTAAATTTCTTCTAAAATAACAAATCCTCCGAATAAATTCCTTTATTTTCGAAAGGTAAGTGCACCTTTACGAAGATGCGGGTCAAGGGCAACGGCACCTCCTAGGGATAAAATACCGTAACATCTGTTCGAATATTTTTACCTTGTTATTAACACAATGCGAATTTTATACTCCATTTATATTTACTGATAACGAAACTGTCGATGTACATAATACAATAAAAATCCAACAACTGGTGCGAATGCTGATTAAATTACAAATGACCAAACAATTTTTTAACTTCCCCAATTATAGTCTGTTCGTAAACGAGGCGCCAATACAGGGTGAACCATCCAAGTGCCAATTTAATGATTTATTAATCCGCCTCGTTTACGAATAGACTATAAATAATCGAATACAAAAAAAAAATAATACCTTCCGTTGCGCCTCGGCGGCGAACCCGCTCTTCGCAGCTCTGTTATTGGCCATAATTCTCCTCTGCAACGGTACCAAACGAACCAACCCCGCGACTCGGCTCTGGCAAACTTTCCCCAAAAAAAAAAACCAGTCGAAACTCGAAACTCGCGATAGCTCTCCACTCGGCGCTGCGCTGCCGTAGACACTGACTGACTCCGTCGCCGCGGATTCGACGCGAGAGCCTCCCGGCCCGGCGCGCTCCGGCTCTCCGCCTTCCCGGTGACGAAGAATTCGGTGGAATCGTTGGAAGGAAACCGGTTGGCCGGCTGGCCGACGTGCACACGTCGGAGAACGTGATGTCCACCCGGCCCGGAGCGTTGGAATCCTATTCAGAAAACCGCCGGCTGGTCGCCAGAAGGACGAAAAGGATTCTTGTCTTCAGGAAATTGCGTTATTGTCTTCGGTTTTAACTGTATATAAACTTTTTTTGTGCTCAGAAGGCTATTCTAGCTCCCTAATTTATGGTGAAACCTTCATAAGTAGCTCTCTTGTTGCTTCATCTGGATAAGGACTCATTTAACAACACAACACTTTCATTGGTATTGGTGCAATCGATTTTTTTGATACAGCTCCTCTTGTTCCAATTAGTACCAATTTTTTTGATTAGGAATCAATTCCTGGCTCTTTACTTTATGGAGAAACTTGCATAAGTAGCTCTCTCATTGCTTCGCCTGGATAAGGACTCATTTAACAACAAAACACTCTCATTGGTATTGGTGCAATCGATTTTTTTTGATACAGCTCCTCTTGATCCATTTAGTACCATTTTTTTTGATTAGGAATCAATTCCAGGATCTCTATTTTGTGGTGAAACTTGCATAAGTAGCTCTATCATTGCTTCATCTGGACAAGGACTCATTTAACAAAACCCTCTCATTTCTTCATCTCCATAATAACTCGTTCAAAAAAACTTTCTCCTTACTTCATTCAACAGAACTCTTATTGCTTCATCTGGATAAGGACTCATTCAATAGAACCCTCTCATTTCTTCGTCTGGATAAGGACTCATTCAATAGAACCCTATCATTTCTTCGTCTGGATAAGGACTCATTACTTCATCTGGGCGAGGTGTCTTGTAACAGGACTTTTACTTTTTCTGGATAAGGACTCATTTTAAGTAGATCTTCAACTAATCTTCTTTCTCAACAAAACCTAAAAATGAACAACCAGATTGTTTTGTGTATACCTGACTAATAATTTGAATATAGGAGTATTATAGGTGTCTATATGTTATTGATAAGATCGGAATTTTGAATGTAAATGGCGGTAATTTAAAGAAATTCGGATTACGAATTCGTCGGATAACCTACTTTAATCGAGCGAAGAAAAAAGTACAAGGCGAATGGAGGCCTTTTACAAAAAGGTAGCTTTTTTTTAATGCGACGTTATTTAATTGGCAATGGTTGCATAAATATTTATCCATAAAAGTAGACGGTTGTCTTCGCGAAGGATAAGCGGCTATATAAGGTTCAGTCGATAACATAATGAACTCAATCGCGTATCTATCCATATTGAACGGACTTATTCTGTCATCTATGAGAATAATTTCACTTACAGCGGATTTAATTAGATTAAATTAATTTAACAACGCACTTCAATTAATTCGATTTAGCTGAGTTTTTTGTTAATCTCCCTGAAATTTGGATGTTTCTAAAAATAAGAATCTCCTAATGCACTGATAACTACACAGATATGATTAATGATAAAGCAAATAAGTCGATCATAATGATCGATATTCAACACAAAAAGACCGATAGATTAGATAGAAAGAATTGAAAATTTCTGTATGCCTGTTTTGGTAAAATTGTATTAAGACATTATAATCGATTATGTAATATCGAATCGTTGGTACTTTAAATGAGTCACTTAAATGACCTCAATTTAACTGGACATGTTTGTATACAGTAGAAATCATCCATGACATAATTATATTAAGCAGTGAATAGTAGAAAATGCATTTAATTTTTTTATTAAGGAAGAAGTGGATAGAAATGATGGGCATTATTTTGGTAATAATTACTTATATTCCTTATAGTTTTAACAGATAAAATATCAGAATAATCTTCACATTTCAAATCGGGATATAATAAAAAACAACGCCTGAAAAATAATAAAAATTAGCACCATTAACATGTATTTTGTATCATTTTTTCCTCAAAAATATTTCATCGAAATTATGCAACGTAAAATATAATACATAAATTGTCCAATCGGATAACTACTATACAAAATATAAGAATTAAAAATAGAAATATGTACACCTAACGTAACATAGGTCCGTATAAATTAATAATTCAGCGAAAATATAATATAAAAATACACAAAAATAATTAATACCTAATCCGAAATCACGAATTTAAATCACAAGGTGACGCGAGAACTTAAAATTTAAAAATGCTCGTTCTTTGGAAGAAATTAAACTAGATTACACAGCGGGGGCGTCTCTCAATAAAACCTCCTCATCTACCAATTAATACTGCTTAACATCTCCAACAACACCCCCACAGCTACAACTAAAATCGCAAATTGAAACCGCAACGAACTAATCAACAGGTAACCTAATTAAATCTGTTTAAAATTTACAATCCAAACTTTCTACCTACGTCTTTGCAGCCCGTTTAAGCAGGTTTTGTTCGATAAACAATTTTATAGAGAACAATAACCCATCAGACAAGGTAAATTTACGTGGAAAAATAGTGCTAGAATCATGCAGTGTACTGATTTTGATTTTGCTTGGAGTATCTGCGTTATCTTCTTAGGTCACGAAGCCCTCCTGGGAGGCGGCGGCGGGGCGGGACACGGGGGATTACCCGGAATGTTCTCGTACAAAGTAGGCTTCACCAGATCATCCGGAGGCCTATAAAAAACCACACATTACACCTACTAATCAAACAATCACAAATATGCAGAGATGGGATATGTACAGATGAAGACAAGTTGATATATTGACCACTTACAGTAGGTACAGTTCACCGCCTAAACGAAACATTCTACTTGTAAAATAAACCTGTAAAAATATCCCATCACGTGTTACAAAAGCACAAAGAGGTTCGCGATGGGGCTTTACCTGGGCAGGGAGATCTCGGAGAGGGCCCGCGGGGGCTTCTTGGCCTCGTGCCTGAGGGTCACCGGCGCCGCGGGGAAGGCGATGCTGACGGACGCCGATCTGGGCGTCGCGACGCCCGGCGTCGAGCAGCTGTTGCCGATGTCGCTGCTGTATTTGATGTTCGTGTATTCCCTGCCGAGCTGCATCGATTTCTACGAGAATAAAGAATCAGTAAATGTTATTTTACAAGGGTATAGGTTTAATAAACACCAGGGTTTACTTACTTGTTCAGCCTTCATTCTTTCTGTGATTGTTTCTATATGATGTTGTACCGCCAGATAAACGAATTTATACTGGGCTTCAGTCTGTACCATACCGGAACGTTGAGATCTGACCATTTGGATTGTACGTTGAATGTCGATTTCGCAATCGAGACCTAAGGATACCAACATTAAATCACAAGTAAAAAACGATTAAAAAAACCATTTACCATATCTTTTTAACTGGTCTAAAATCATATCTATGACTATAAAAGTACCAGTTCTTCCTATACCGGCCGAACAGTGCACTAAAATAGCACCAGGGGGCTGATGGGGAGTCTCTAACTGCAAGGCTTCCTGCCTCTTGTTCACCTCGTGCAAAAAGTTCAACACGCAGCCCGGATCCGAAGGCACCCCGTGGTCAGGCCAAGCCTATACACAAATCCCCGTTAATTTCTACCATCGAAATCTCACCAAACACCCTCACCTGGAAATGATAATGGTACACTTTCCTCTCCACGGCGGACCCCTCCATGCTGACCAGGAACTCCCTCAGCGTGTAGTGAGGCGTGTGCGACTCCATCAGATTTCGAACTTTACCTTTGCCGTACTCTTTGGTACTGCTCACGTCCGGCCAGTACCTACAACAAATTCAAAATATGATAAATCATGTGCAAATGGCTTAAAATATAAAGAGAACATAGTCTGGGAAAAGGGTATTAATTCATACATATAGTTTGTGCAAAACAAAGTTACATGCACGTCACTAATCATTGTGCAACGCTGTCTATTTTTCTGACGTATTTATGGTGACTTTGTTTTGTACAAAGTATATCTTGTTATTTACAAAATGACAAATATATGCGAAATACCTGCGTTTTAAGTACATTCTAGGAAGTACTTAAACCAAGAATAGATAAGTAAGTTATGCAAGTTTTTTACAAGAATAGATAAGCAAAGTTATGCAAGTAATTCCTCTACTTTATCATGCTATTTAGTACTTGTAAAAGCTTGTGTCGAGCTGCGAAAGTACTGGTGAGAGTGACTTCCAAAAGTGCGTACACTTAAAGCAAAAATTGCAGCAGTCTTTACAAAAGAAATGCATTACCTAGCGCATTTGTTCTTCCCCCGTTCGGTTTCCTTGGTGGTCATGACGATCACCCTGCAATTCTCCTGCCACACCATCTGCCAGAAATCGGCCACCGTGGAGGGTAGACATCCCTGCGTGGCGATGTACACCTTCCCGCTGGGATCGTTATTACTCGACGGCTCCCCTGCCGTACTCTCATCGGACTTCCATCGAATGTAATTGGCATTTATGTAGTCGCTGCCGGCCACTTTGGGATCCACGTCTTTCAACTTCACCCGAGTATCATCGACTGCAATTATACCAATTATTATAGCTCAAATAATGAGTTTGTATTAGGTATCTTACATGGTAGTATGTTTTTGTATCGGTTCTTGTTCCTGTTCTCCGGCTTGACGCCCTCCTTGCGCTGGTAGAGGTGCTTGAATTCCTGCTGTTGCAGCGATTCGAATTCCTCCCAGAAACCGGCTTTGCCCAGACTGTTCGGCCCGTTTTCCGTCTGAAATCAACCGCTAATTACCTCACTATTACCTACATTCGATAGCGCACGTACCTGTAATTGTTTGACTCTAGAATGGATACCTGACGCGTTAATTCTAGTTGCATTGAAGGGCTGTTTGAGGTGTACAACGGTACCAGAAGTCTCCACCATGGGGTTCCTTTTGTAATGCTCTATTAAATCGGCTAGGCTGTTGAATTGTTCGCCACCTCCCACGTCGTATTTATTATCCTATCAAAATAGCAACAGTCGATAAATAATACTACTTACAGTACGACAAGAATAGCTGGAGACTCTGTGGAGTCTCTAGCTATTTGCATCGATCTGTAGGTGATGCTTACCGGTGTACAGCGGATCATGACGTGTGTGACTTTGTCGTCAGTTCGGACTGATAGCACGAAATCGCCGGGTTTGGATTGGCTTTCTCTGACTAAGAAACTACCGTTTTTCCCTCTGTCCAAGATCAGCTTCTCGGCCTCTTTTCCGGACAAGTGTCCGTGGAACCATCTGGAATAAATACAATTTACAATTACAAATTTATGGCCTTAATACACGTCTAATTGAATTTGTATGTTCTATTTATTAATCATAAGATTTTTCATCTCAAAAGTTTGCAGTTAAGCCTTTTTGTGACACCCTGTATTTTTATGTAACGAATCGAGGAGAGAAAACCGCAAAATTGCGCGGGTATAATGATATTAAATTGTTTTATTTACGGATTATCGTGTCGCGAAAACAAGAATTATTTCAACTAACGTGTATAGCATAGGTGTTCTAATTGAGCGCTCGATGACGTTAACTGGGACTGTTTTAAATTTTAATTCGATTTTTTTAATAATACCAAACAAAAGGATCGTTATGTAACCGCGGTTGTTATATAAAAATTATTGTTTTAATAGACCTATTCGTGGATGATTTGTCTCATTAAATTTAAACGACGGAAATTTGCAATATAATACACTTTGATATGTTAGTAGGTTGTTAATTTTTAGAGCTAGTATACGACTGTACTTTCTCCACGACTGCTGTATTTTTTGTTTAAATTTGACTCATCAGGATAATGGTTTTAGAGGTTAAAGAATACTAATTAAACATGCAAACCTTAGAAGACAATAGCGAATTTTTACTTGGCAACAAATGCGAATTCCTAATAGTAGATACAAATAAACTTATTGTGTGAATTTAATGCTCCAGCAAATTTACTACGCAGAAATCCACAACACAGATCACTATTCACTCGATGACTAAATATGCAGAAAATGCAATAAAAATCCCATTACCGTAACTCACAATCAATCACACAGCCTACTCCGGCTTATCCTTGGCGCTGTACGCGAGAGAAAAAAAACCAGCAAATGCAATATCAAATCTAATCTAATAAAAAAAAATAAACAAAACCCGCCTGAAGTTCTCTATCAACTGACGGAACTATTGGAAATGCGTTTAGAGACGGCGCGACGGCAAGGAAAACCTTTTTTTCAACATTATTTATGGCTTATCGAGGTTAATTATAAATTTAAATTCGCTAATCAACTGCGACGTTCGGCTCCGAATTTGATGGGAGTCCCACCGAACGATTAACGAAGGAAATTAATTGCTCGTTAAGTCGGAAATTGCCAAGAAAAATCGAAATTTACCACTAGATACCAATTACCCATGATTGCAAAAGTAATTTTGATGGCAAAATAAATTCATTAACACATTAGCAAAATTTTTAACACGTACGTGAAGAGTGGGTGGTGCGATTTTTGTTTACATTCGGTTAATGTTTTTGCTTTTTGCTTCACAACTTGCGTAGGTGTATCACAAGTTTAGTGAAAAATATGCCTCTGCTGCAATTTTCAATACCCCACAATTTTTCTTGGCCTCTTTCTTGGTAGGAATCTCCTGTTTTATGCTTTTTAATAATTCAAATCATGCTATAATCGCCACTTTCATTCACCCCTGAATAATTCCCATTGGGCGAGATCCCAATTAAAAATAATAAACGCTCGAACTGGAAATTTATACAGCAAAAAAGTCGCACGTTCAGGTGCATTTTCGCATCGGTAAAAAACCGCTTCGCGGAATCGCGAAATACCTACATGAAATTATTTGAGACGCAAAAAAATCCCGGCGACATTCGACATGAGAGGAGTCCAATACCGCCGGCGAGGTGCACACAATATTTGCTTTGCTAATAGGAAATCAACGATAATTGCGGAAATTACGCGAGAAAAAAATTCCTCTGGCGGTACTTCCACAGATAAATCCGGTGATTTTTCACCTATAAATTTTTGGATAAGTGCTGGAATTAATTGACAAAATATTTGTTAATTACATGTACACAAGCTAAGTGCTAAATAATATTTAAGCCAGCATTTTGAAGAATTAAGAGGGTTTTTTAATCAATTCGATTTATTGTCCTAATTTTTCACCTATAATTTTTTGGATAAGTGCAGAAATTAATTAGCAAATTATTGTCTATTAACAACCTAAAACCTAAATATTTAAGCCAGTATTTCGAAGAATAAATAGTTTTTTTAGTCGAATTTTAAGTCAATATTTGAATAATTAAGTGTGACTTTTAGCAATATCTTCGATTACGTAAAATGTAAAGTAAACATTTCTATTAATTATGTAAGATTAATATCAATTTTCTCAATCAAGCGTGTCTTTATGAGTAATTACAAACCACTTCAAAATTACTGCAAGCCCACACAATCAAAACAATGACTTAAAAAAGACGCCAAAATAAAATAAATTTCACCATTTCACAAATTCACACGACCCAAATGCTTGTATAACAATAACTCAATTTTAAATTAAAATATGGAAATAGAACGAACCAACAGTTGGCATTATACAAACTTTCCTTATCGAATCTTCATCAATTCACCAATTAATCAACACCTTATGTCACAAAACTGAATATCACAGGTGAATCCCCGATTCCCTATAATCCCTATGGACTTACTTGTAGCTGAAATAGACGAAGGCCTTCCTGATCTCGTTCAAAGCGGTGCCGATGATGATGGAAGCGGCGGGCACAGCCAGAACCGAAGGATCGCCTCTCTGCTGCATGCTCTTGGTCATTTCAGAAATCGAGAAAAACTCCGCGGGAAATGGGGAAATTTAATTCACCAGCGCATCTCCGTTACCGGCGGCGTGTGCACTCGCGGGAAATTTCAGCGGCAACTGAACGAAGGTTGTGCGACATTTGTTTATTTCGATGGTAAATACGAGTGGGTGGGTTTCGAGTGGAAAGGAGGGAGTCTTCCTCCGGGTGAGTCAATTCTGAATAGACCTTTTTTGGAGGCTATTAGGGATGCGCGGAGTTTTCGTGGAAATGTTTAAGGAAACGCGACCGGTGGATACGACTTGAAATTTAATGAGATGTTTTCGGTTTTATTGTTGTAACGAAAAAATTAGGAATTCATGTTGGTACTCGCTCACCTTATTTGTTGGCGGTTTATTGCTTTTCCTGCTTTTAGCAAGATTTTATTTATTTGAACTTATGAACTAAAGCTTTATCAAATTGTACAAACACTGAAGGAATTCGGATAATCACCCTGTAGGATTTTGTCGTTGGGAAAGGAAACAAAATCCGATGTGAAACTTTCTAATTCTTGACGACCGGCGAAGACAAAAACTTTCCGAGAAGGTTCGGTGCATAGGGATATGTAGGAACGTCAAGTGCCCACATCTGGCTTGCGGAGACAAAAGCCTGTACGGCCAAATTCCGCGATGGGACGCTCGAGGTTTGGTGGCGCCAGGACACATGTCGAGAGGGCTGCGAAGGTTTCAAGAAGTTCGGAAGAAACCGGGAAAGAAGCGGGGCTTTTTGCTTCGAACCGTCCCCGAGAGCAGTCGCAAGTTGGTGGAGGGTCCTAAAACCAATCGCCAAATTGTGCCCAAAAGGAAGGTTGTGTAGTGAACCTGTGCGAATAGCTTCAGTGTTGTGCGGAGATATCGAGGTTGGCGGTAGAGCGTAGAGAGGAGTCGAGGTTAGTTTGTAGCTAATTAGCATTAGGCGACACGAGCCGATGGCTGGAGATTGGCGGCGTTTGTGACTAGCATGCTCATACCAATTTTGTACTATTTTTCGAGTTTCTCGTTTCCATTAGGTATCGTATACGGAGGGGCGGGGCCGATTTGTATTAATAATCATAATAAAATGTGTATACCCCAAATTATTCGTCTCACTATAACCAAATGGCGTGGTTTCCGATGGGAAGTTGTGGGAGTATCGAGAATCTAATTAAACTCAACTTGCAGTAATGGAGTGTCAGTGTCTCGATTTCAGGCGTGTTTTGGGACTTGTTGAACGATAAATAATATTTTCTACCGTGCTGGTTTTCCTTGGGTGAAGCCGCGCTTCCTGGGGTCTACCATACCGCTTATGCCAACTTACTTAGGTCCAGGGAGGTGTATACCACTGTGATTTCCTTTTGACTCTAACCTTTCTTCTCGTTTTGATTGTGTGTGTTTGTATCTGCGAGTGGGTTCGAGACATTCACACTGCATTATATACGTGTACATTCGCATCGTGCCCCACGGCGGAAGATCCGAAACCCGGGCTATTTCACTTTCTAGGTACTAGCGGGTATAGACATTATATTTCGGGGTGGGAATAGTTATTCTTTACGTTGTATCGCCTTCTCTCTGAGGGTTATTAGGTAATTCTATCAAATAGCTGGATTTTGTTGCTGCCTTTTGGTATTGTCCCTCTCCGTATTGCGATAATTAACTTGTTAGTGACTTTTATGTATTTATGTATTTGTGGGAACCATTTTGTTGGGTTCATTTATAATTTTATTGCGGGCATGCCGATATTGATGTTTTATTGACAGGGCGGATCGACGTGGCGGTCCCAGGCCCGATTATTGGCCTGGCCCGCATTGCATGTTTAAATTTTAGTTATATGTTGATTGATTTCTTTTGTTTAATGGTAATTTGGTAAAAGAGAGGGTTTTCTTACTGGTTCTTTCCCCACTCTTCGCGTCTAGAACCAGGTGGTCATATAATCCCGAAATAAATCGTATTATTGGGAAATTCTGTTGTCTAATTTAACCCTACTCCTTCCTAAACGTTTCACGCCAGCGAATCAACGAACTTGGGGTGGACGACTAGACGATCACACGGATTCCGCATAATGGCCCACGATAGGTAAATCTTAGTAGAAGGTAATCGAGTCGACCTGTTACGTTACAGAATTTTGGTGCCGTGACCAGGATTCGATGGACAGTGAAACAAATTGGAGTAGGGTTATTGAGTTTGGTCTGGTATTGTAACGTTGGATATTTTATAGGGTTTGCCCTTTCCCCGCCATTCCGGTATTGCTGTATACGATATTGGACTCCCTTGTGCTTCAAGAAAAAAAAAACCCTTCTGTCTCGTTCTCCCTAACACCCCCTGGTAGCTTCCGGTCCGGAAGAAGCGCTTTTGGCTCTATTTGAGGTCGCTAATATGGCCGAGATTCGGGGCATTTTAGGGAACTTGCATGTGCGACAGAGAGCGGATGAATTCTGGGGCCCCCTGTTAGGTCATCTATCCGGCTGGCCCGAAGTATTGAACCAACCACAAAGTCAGCTCCTGCCTTTCCTAAAAATGCATGGGGACGTGTTACTGCACAAAAACCCGGTTTCGGAAAGCGAACGAATTTGTCTTCCCGAGGAGGATACCAGAGCAGTCATCCGTGCCTACCATCTCCACTACGGTCACTTCGGCACGTCCAAACTCTATGCCATCCTGAAACATTTGGTCTATGGCCCCAACCTACGTCGAAAGATCCACCTGGTAACCCGGTCGTGCGAGACATGTCAGCGATCGAAACACCCCCAACGGTATCTAACGGGTAGCCCAAATACCATCTTAACCACTGAACCTGGGGAGCTCGTAACTGCGGATTTTTACGGGCCGTTACCCGAGGGGCGGGGTAGGGTTTCCTACATATTCGTGGTCATTGACTCTTTCTCCAAATATACCCGCCTTTATGCCTTACGCAGAGCCCAGGCAAAAATCGCGGCCCTAAAAGTCGTTAATGACTTTCATCGGATTGTGAAGATCCAATCCATCCTCACGGACCATGGGACCCAATTCACACCGGAGGTCTGGCAATCCACTATGAAGCGTCATGGCATCCGGCCGACGCATTCTTCCATCCGACATCCGTCGTCAAATCCCTCTGAACGGGTCATGCGGGAATTAGGCCGATTGTTCCGAACTTACAGCCACCAGTCGCATCCCAGCTGGGCGAACCAACTGCCCAAGATCGAGGAGCTCTTTAATAACACTCCCCACCTCAGCACGGGATACACTCCCAACCAGATTCTGTACGGTACACCCCCGTCCTCCCGGTTGAATGATCTGATCCTTCGACTACTTCCCAAACCCCGAACAGAGCCGTTGACCAAGGTATGGGAAAATGTTCGGAAGAAGCAACAGGAGCTGGCGACCAAACATCAGCTAGCAGAACGACGGCCACACGACCACTTCGCCGTTGGAGATCTCGTCCTGTTACGAGAGAATCCCGTCTCGGACGTTTCTAGGAAGATCATATACAAATTTTGTCCCTTGTATTCCGGTCCGTATGAGGTTGCCGCTGCCCCATATCCAAACGTATACACGCTGAAAGACCCCAACCATAGAGGGGTAAAAGGTAACTTTAACATCCGTAACCTCAAACTTTATTTCAGGCCTAGCGAAGTGTACGCATAATGTAGGGGTCCCGTACGAGCTGCAGAAGGGCTTATCGGGTGTAACGGCATTGTGAAGGAATTTTATAGGAAGTTGGTAGTGGACGTGTTTTTCTATCCTATAGTTGTTTTTGTACTTACTTAGATCGTTTTTTAGTATGTAGATAAATTGAGAGTAGTAATAGCCAAGCTTTGTATGCATGTGACGTTGGAGGGTTTTGGGGGCAATAAAGTTTTATTTTCCAGACAACTGCGTTTTCGTGTTGGATCAGGGAGTGTCTTGGTGTCGACGCTAGGACCACCCTGACATTTGGGGGGTGTGAAAACCATTCTGTTTCAGGTCTTCCACTGAACGGCTTTCAGAGGGGCGTCTGAAGGAATTCGGATAATCACCCTGTAGGATTTTGTCGTTGGGAAAGGAAACAAAATCCGATGTGAAACTTTCTAATTCTTGACGACCGGCGAAGACAAAAACTTTCCGAGAAGGTTCGGTGCATAGGGATATGTAGGAACGTCAAGTGCCCACATCTGGCTTGCGGAGACAAAAGCCTGTACGGCCAAATTCCGCGATGGGACGCTCGAGGTTTGGTGGCGCCAGGACACATGTCGAGAGGGCTGCGAAGGTTTCAAGAAGTTCGGAAGAAACCGGGAAAGAAGCGGGGCTTTTTGCTTCGAACCGTCCCCGAGAGCAGTCGCAAGTTGGTGGAGGGTCCTAAAACCAATCGCCAAATTGTGCCCAAAAGGAAGGTTGTGTAGTGAACCTGTGCGAATAGCTTCAGTGTTGTGCGGAGATATCGAGGTTGGCGGTAGAGCGTAGAGAGGAGTCGAGGTTAGTTTGTAGCTAATTAGCATTAGGCGACACGAGCCGATGGCTGGAGATTGGCGGCGTTTGTGACTAGCATGCTCATACCAATTTTGTACTATTTTTCGAGTTTCTCGTTTCCATTAGGTATCGTATACGGAGGGGCGGGGCCGATTTGTATTAATAATCATAATAAAATGTGTATACCCCAAATTATTCGTCTCACTATAACCAAATGGCGTGGTTTCCGATGGGAAGTTGTGGGAGTATCGAGAATCTAATTAAACTCAACTTGCAGTAATGGAGTGTCAGTGTCTCGATTTCAGGCGTGTTTTGGGACTTGTTGAACGATAAATAATATTTTCTACCGTGCTGGTTTTCCTTGGGTGAAGCCGCGCTTCCTGGGGTCTACCATACCGCTTATGCCAACTTACTTAGGTCCAGGGAGGTGTATACCACTGTGATTTCCTTTTGACTCTAACCTTTCTTCTCGTTTTGATTGTGTGTGTTTGTATCTGCGAGTGGGTTCGAGACATTCACACTGCATTATATACGTGTACATTCGCATCGTGCCCCACGGCGGAAGATCCGAAACCCGGGCTATTTCACTTTCTAGGTACTAGCGGGTATAGACATTATATTTCGGGGTGGGAATAGTTATTCTTTACGTTGTATCGCCTTCTCTCTGAGGGTTATTAGGTAATTCTATCAAATAGCTGGATTTTGTTGCTGCCTTTTGGTATTGTCCCTCTCCGTATTGCGATAATTAACTTGTTAGTGACTTTTATGTATTTATGTATTTGTGGGAACCATTTTGTTGGGTTCATTTATAATTTTATTGCGGGCATGCCGATATTGATGTTTTATTGACAGGGCGGATCGACGTGGCGGTCCCAGGCCCGATTATTGGCCTGGCCCGCATTGCATGTTTAAATTTTAGTTATATGTTGATTGATTTCTTTTGTTTAATGGTAATTTGGTAAAAGAGAGGGTTTTCTTACTGGTTCTTTCCCCACTCTTCGCGTCTAGAACCAGGTGGTCATATAATCCCGAAATAAATCGTATTATTGGGAAATTCTGTTGTCTAATTTAACCCTACTCCTTCCTAAACGTTTCACGCCAGCGAATCAACGAACTTGGGGTGGACGACTAGACGATCACACGGATTCCGCATAATGGCCCACGATAGGTAAATCTTAGTAGAAGGTAATCGAGTCGACCTGTTACGTTACAACACATTTAATTAATTCGAATGATAAAAAAGTTGCTATTATTAGTTATAATATGCATAAATTGATCGTGTAGGTACAAGTAATTTAATAAATGTAATGTCACTTTCGGTTCTCCCGCATCGCCCACTATCGCAATTATAAATTCGAACGAGTTTTTTAAGCATATTATTAATGCGCCGTTTTCTGCGTTGTTTATGTTTATTGTGAAATTTCGATATCGAAATATCGGAACACTTTTGAGGAATTTTGTCTAAATGTCTCTTTTATGTGGCGACTAAAGTTTATGCTAATGATACGAAGAAATTTCTAAAAAGTTATCTGTTCGTTTCGATAGACGAAAAAAAAAAACGTATTTAATGCTTGAAATGCGACCAAGAGTTAAATTAATTTACACGCTTGAAATGTGGTGATTTAGGAAATAAATTTATCGGAACAAATTCATTTATAATCAAAATTGTTCAATATCAAATCAAATCTTTTAATAATACTCATGTTATATCTACAGGGTGTTAAAGAATACTTATTGCAACTTCTAGTGTAGATTGTATATGTAAAAAGTTCCAATAAACACGTTCTCTTGGAGGTTTCTTTTGGGACCTAGAGGACCTTTGAGGATGGTGTCCACAAAGAGCCCTAGGTTTATTAGAACAATAACAATCTGTATAATATACCTACAATGCAATGCAACTTGGGTTATTTTTAGTAAATTATTATTTTCCACCGAAACCCATCAAGAGGAAAATTTCAATTGTGTCTAAATTATAGGAAGATTTGTTTTGTTTGAATTTCCTTAATAATACGTAAAATGTTTTCCCATTATCCGGTAAGTTTCGAACAATTCCATATTGGAAATAACGCAAATTTACCGCAAAAAAATTGTGTAATAAGCACCCAAACGCACCGTGTGATTTTCTAAACAATTACGTTTTTCGAATACCTCACGTATTTGCCTAATTTTCCACAATTATTACCCAACACGTGCCGGCGAAACGCCTGATAAAAGACCACAGAGCGAGCATCAAAAATTGAGAAAAAAATATATAAAAATTTTACGTACATTTGGAACAGATTTTTTTTTCGAATTGTGAAGATTATTCAGACCACATAACTTTTCAATGTCAACAACAAGGCGTACAGTAAACGTTGACGATTTAAGTATGGCAGCCTCGTACAAGGTCTATATAAGTATTATTGCGAAAAATACAAGGAAAATAATTTAATTAATCATGCACATCGTCATAAACCGGGTTAGCTGAATTAAGGTATCCTTTAATATTTAATACAACATGGAATAAGTAGAGGATTAGTACTAATATAAGAAATTGATAAAATTAATCTAAAAACACGTCCACATTTATGATTCATTTTACCTAGATAACTCGAAAAAATCTCAAGGAATATATTTGCAAGGTAACTAGTTTAATAGCTTGTATTAATCGTAGGTTTAATAGAGAAAAAAATTGTATATGTAAGGCCGCTATGGGTACGTATCTGTAAACCTTACAATACACCCACTAAATATAATCGCACAGGTAATTAACAATTCCTAAAAAACCTGGTAATTTTACAAGAAACCGCCTACCGTAGGCAATAAACATAATTTTTAGAGTAAACATGCTTTCTCGCGAAACAATCAACCTACGGCTTTCATAGTCCAATTCCCATAAAAAAGCAGAAAAACCTAAAATAGCCATAAACAATTCCTGCGCGCTCAGACAATAGACTTTTATTTTCCTTCAGACACCGAGCTTCCTGCATGACTCAAGCGCTTTAATAAAGACCAACTTCGAATCGCCGCAAAATCTCTTTTCGCATGTTTAATACGTACTCATTGCGTTAAATGGCCATCGATACTTCAATCAATACCACAGGACCGGACTCGAATACTCCACAAAACCGCAAATTAATGTCTGCTTAATTGAGCATTTCGAGTGGATGTTTCGGGTGTACTTGAGTTGTTTATTTGGATGCGACTCTGTGATATTGAGTTTAAAAAGTGGCAGGATATGGCTGTTGTCCAAATAGGTAGTGTACGGGCGTGCACGTGGTTGCAGACACACAATCTCGCTTATTAATATGCAACTCGTTTGACCGATCGAGCGCCGGTGGAATTGCTAAGAGGGAAATTACTCGGGTAATTAGTAATGGAATACGTCAGTGGTAGCGGCGAATGTTCTGGTAAAAATTCGAACACGAGACGTTTGGTACATGAAACGCTAGTACAAATTGTAAATTAGATAAATAAACATAAAACGATTTAAGTTGTTTGCAACCTTGGGAAACTTGTCTTGTGTTTTATATTAAATTACAACTTCGAACAAACATTCTACAAATCCTGGTGTTAAATGACAAATTTATTTATGAAACGACCGATCGAGATGCACGGTAGATTAAAAATCGAGTTTTAAAAGACATATATCACACGAAATTTGCGTCATTTCGTTATGTAACAATGAATTATTAATGTTATATAAAATATTTTTTAATTCGCATTAGAAGGCAATCAACGAGCAAGAAGGAAGAGAATTACCAAAAGTAGAAACTTTACACTGCATACATGTACAGCAAGAGTACCCAATCTTCGAGTGAATCACCCGAAATATTTTCCTGGGCGTAATAATATTTTACAGTTACCATTAATAGTTTAGATGTTTCTTCCATGAACAATGGAACATGAAATCACATTGTGAAATCTCTTCATAGACATAATAAAATTCTATTACCGATTGAATGAAATTGCATGTAAAATATACCAAATTCGACACGATTCCGGAACTTTTATTCGAGCAATCGTTTGAAAAAAAATCTCACCTTTCAGTCGTCGGATCAGCGCAATTTAACGGGTATTTCAATTCGATAATTTCACCATTCTTCTCCTTCAACTGCCCCTGCTTCTCCATGTAGTACTGCACCAATTCGGACAAAGTAGCGAACTTCTCGCCCCCGTACAAGTCGTAGAAATCCCCCGAGTTCTGGATTTTGATGTGAGTAACCTCCCCATTTCGCCTGCAATCAAGAAAATTAACGTTACAAAACAACTAAAATGAGTTTATTGTGGTGCTATTTTGTTTGCCTCATGCCCTATAGTATCAAAGACCACCATCGTTCGTAGGATGTATCGAGCATATAATAGCTTCGAGTAAATTAATACTTCTCTTATAGCCTTTTTAGAGGCAATAGAATTCATCCAGAATGTGGATAAAGTACTTTCCACAGAACTTATAGTCTTAATAAGGTAATAGTAGCCTTACGATGTAATCGAATGAGTACAACAGCCACTGTAACAATTACGAACGAAATGTAGCAAGCTTAGATATCAAGTAAACTAGAAAAAGTGTCTTGTACAAGGTAGTTAAGCAGCAAGCCTAGGTAATAAGCTTCTAAAATGTTATACGAGTATCAACAATGTAATCGTATAACACGTAAACATGATAATAGTACATTGTTGAATATTATTAATAGGTTTGCGTAATTTTATGGTTGTGTTTGGGGACCGAGTTACCTGACTGAGAGTGTAAAATCGCCGGGATTTGAAGAACTAGGTCGAGCTAAAAAACTGCAATCCACCCCTCTTTCCATCAACAATTTTTCAGCGTCGATCCCGCTGATGGTAGGCCAGAACCACCTGAAATAATCGGTTAAAATTGGTAGATAAATGTCGTAAATTGGGAATATTAGGGTTGCTAGAACATACGCTTCGAGCCGAAGTCGGAGTTCGAGTTCGAATCGATGTTCTGAACGTTCGTTCGGAGGTTGTGATGGGCTGACAACTTAATTAATAAGGAAATAGGCGAAAATCGTTACCTTCTTGAGCTCATATTGTGCGAATTTCAAAGAAAAAATGCATAAATATACGAAAACAAAATAAAATTAACATTCCGTACTGAATTCCGAGTCCGGCGCCATCTTGACGTATACCAGGAGCGATCGTTATATAAAAGCCTCTTATCGTTTAAATAATGAAATAATTGTGTTTTACTGCGACTTATTTCGATTTTATCGAAAACCGGTTAGCATAAAGCGTAAATTTAACGCTGCATTTGCTAATTATAGAATAATAAATCAAATTGGACAGTTTAAAAAAATGCAATACACTGATTTAACCTTATAAATGGTGACCCCACCATCAATTTGTTTTATCAAAGATCACTTAAATTGTTAATTTTTTGCTAGTACAATCGTAATTGCATTTTAAAGTATGAAATAAAACACTGCCAGTACTAAAATCTATTTATTTTCGAAATTGTTACAGGTACAACATGACTATGATGTATAATAAGGAGTAGAATCGCTCGATATTCCTTCGGATAATAATTCTTGTTTCTCTGCAAGTTTCTTTTTATCCAAATCTGGTTTAACTTGCGTGAAATATTGGTAATAATGCCATCCTATCTCCGAAAGAGCGTACGCCGAAACGCCCACACAAGTCCATACGAAACCTCTGTGCAATTTATCGACTAATTTACTTCTAACGGGATTTTTCTGCATGTTTTTAGGGCGAAATTTAGCCAATAAAACACCATAAGATTTATGTTTTTGTTGTTATTTCAGTATTTACAATTATTTTTTGTGTTGTTTTTATAATTTTATAACCTCACTTTACACATGTCATTTTGTTTGACATTTACGTAATGTTGTAAAAAAAGAAGAAGACTTATTGACATATTTGACGTTTGGGATTAGTAGTTCGTTTGTATTTTGAGGTTTTTATACGATTTTTTTATTAAAAAGGCTTTATTTAAGGATGTAAATAATTGTAATTAATCATTTACGGTTGATTTATACGAGGATGTGGAGGATTAATTAAATTGTTGGTTAATAATACAGGTTTCTGTTGAGGGTTCATAAAATATTGTCGAGATGTCGCTGGGGTAGCCAGGTTGACAAGTCAGGTTGTAAAACTTACAGATTAGAAATTAGGAATTCGTTTACGCGAACCCAACCCAAAGTGCAGTTTGCAGTTTTGTATAGTTTGTATGAGTTTTTAGGTTGTTTTTTACAATATTTTGATAGTTAAGGTGTGTACAAACGTTCAATATGCCCGTATTTTCCAAGTAATCCACCAGTTTCGCGGCGATACGTTTTCCCTACGGCTTTTTATTCACGTGAAACGACGCTCGGAATGCACTAAAAATGGCAGATTTACATTTAATATTTCCGTACATTCCAACCACGTCTTGACACATTTTTCGTAGTTCTACTTATTTTTAAACCCGCCGGTATTTCTACGGCAGCTTTCGCTAACGGAAAAACGTACTCGCCCATTCGCATTGCAAAGTGTCAAATTTGACAAGTTAACACTTCGTTCATTTTGTAGTATTTGATATGCAGACCATCAAGTGTGTAGTGGTTGGGGATGGAGCCGTGGGTAAAACCTGTTTATTAATTAGGTAAGTGAACAGTGCAATTATCGAGCACTTTAATAAACCCCTCCGTTGCAGCTATACTACAAACAAATTTCCTTCCGAGTACGTTCCGACTGTCTTCGATAATTATGCTGTTACTGTTATGATAGGTGGCGAGCCCTACACTTTGGGCTTATTTGATACAGCAGGTAATGTATATTAATGTAATTAAATTAATATCCCTTAATAGAGCAATTTTATTGTCTTAAATGATGTAATTATATTGTGTAGTATCGATTTCGAAGAAATTATGTACTGATATGGTAATTTACTATCTAATAAAATATGTATGTCTCCGAAAAGTATGCCTAGCATAATGTAGCGCTTAGAAATTCAATCACTGAAATGCCGTTAGAATTTTTTTGTTTCGCAAAAATTTATCAGATGAGAAGTAATAATAAAATACCGATGTGATTAGTAGAAAATTGTTGTCGGGAATTCTAATCAAATCGGCACTTTGACCGTTAAAATTCATTCGCCGAAAAAAACATATTTTTTTAACGCGTAACGGCGAATTAGGCGTGTAAATATTTGCGTAAAAGTAATTAAAATAATGTCGAATGTTTGTTTATAAAAATATAATTAATTTTGCATCTGTTGGCTGTAGGTCAGGAAGATTACGACAGACTTCGTCCTTTGAGCTATCCTCAAACTGATGTCTTCTTAGTGTGTTTCTCAGTCGTTAGCCCGTCTTCTTTTGAAAACGTTAAAGAAAAGGTAAATAATGTACCAATTAAAACCTACAGACAACCTAATTTATGCTAAATTTTCTAGTGGGTGCCAGAAATCACGCATCATTGCCAGAAGACCCCTTTCTTACTAGTTGGAACTCAGGTAGATCTTCGCGATGACGGGGCCACGATAGAAAAATTAGCTAAAAATAAACAAAAACCTATATCAATCGAGCAAGGTACATACGAACTAGTTAATAGGTTATTTAGAGGTTTTAATAATGTTGTGATTTAGGTGAGAAATTGGCCAAAGAACTGAAAGCGGTCAAATACGTGGAGTGCTCCGCCTTAACGCAAAAGGGACTGAAGAACGTGTTCGACGAGGCCATCCTGGCGGCCCTCGAGCCCCCGGAGCCGGTCAAACGTAAAAAGTGCATCATCTTGTAAATCGATAACGTCTCCATTACCTTCAGATTTATCAAAAAACAAAAAGTATTTCTCCTAAAGAAAAGGATCGTAAGAGATCCGATGGGACAATTTTTTTATATTCTTATCGAGGAAAAATGATACAAAAATGAGTAGAGCTTCGAGTCAAATCATATTTTATTTCTTCCAGTATGCTCAAAAAAATATAATAGTTCATAAAGGAATTGAAATTATTTAACGAGAGTGACAGAATCGAGACCAGTGGCGTCCGTTATGCCCGGCAGTAGGTGTTTCTTTTTTGTTGTAGAACAAAAAATTTAACAGAAAAATGTCTTTAGCAAGAGCGACGATCTCTCATTCTCGTCCGTGTAAATAATTTTTGATAACAATTTCTTGTTTTTATCTTAATTTATGTCTCATATCAATTTTCGTCGTATCCGAGCTGTTTGCTTCGAATGAAATTAAAATCATTTTTGCACAAGCTTGTACGAAGCGAACATCGAAGGAGATGAATTGAACATTTTTATGGAGTAATTGTTTTAAATGTATTGCGGTTGAGGATTCTTTTTTTAATATTAACGCTTCGTTTTGTACCAGTTAGGTTTTCGATTTAGGTTTCATTTTTTGCGTAAAAATGGTGCTAACATTTTTAAAAAGGGGACAAATATATTTAAAACAATTGAACTTATTACAGGGCCTCTAAAAAAATTCTAATTTATTTAATTAACCAGTCGTAAATTGTAAGAAAATTGCAACAAAGTAATATTATGGTACCCTATTGTATAAATTTTTTTAGGTTCCCTGTAGTGGTAATCTCAGCTAAATAATGAATATGTGGTTGAGTAATTTTTTACGCTAGAATATAATATTGTACATATATAATATTTGGAAGGATGGTCTTGAGCGAGTGTGATAAGTTGTATTTTATTTATCTGCATTTACAATTAAATTTCTTAAATTAATTATTTTCAGATTACGTTAGTTATGTACTAATTTTTAGATTATGTGTGTTACTTTAATTGGAATATCCATCCATATTATGCAGTTGTAATTCTTCCGGGTCATTTTTGCTGAAATTGAAACTAATGCACAGAAGAACAAATTATATTTATTCATTCTCGTATTAAAACTGGCTCGATATTCCAGATGATTAAGTAACGGTGTGTACAAAATTTTTGAATGTTGTATAATCTAAGTATTCTACTATGGAGTTATTTAATACAAGAAATAAACATTTATATGAAATTGGATTTTGTGTGGGGGTTGAGAATAAGTTTAGAGTCTTGTTATTTCCAAAAAAATATATTACAGAACAATTTTTGTTTCTACAATAATTGCGGTTAAAGCATAATGGTTTATAATAATATATTAAATCTATATAATAAAACTTTCACACCTAGTGCTGACGGAAATTTAGTACCCTTCAAATATGTATAACTGTACCTATATAATAGTATAAATTGATACTGAAAAACCATTACTTTCCTAATTTAGTGTTTTTTTAAGTAAAAACGATAGTCTAAACACTATTCAAATGTAATTTGCTAAAAAATTACATTTTATTTAATAATGTAAATGTTGCCTACTTCAAGCTGGATCCCGCAAAATACAAAATTCACCACCGGCAAAACAACCGTCCAAAATATTCTTTCCCATAATGACTGCAATATTTTTTAATTCCCTATAAGTAGTGATGAGTTGCATACTTTGCTAATAAATAATTTTAGAAATTTAATATATCTGTAAAAGTTAAATATACAATATAAATCTAAAATTATTCTTAATTAACTTCGCTATACAATAAACATTTAAAAATCTCACAACTTTGCAATTGGTCATATAAAAATTTCTGATTTCAATTGGAAAAATAAAACTAGCTAGAAAACCATTTTGATTTCCAACAGGTTAATAAAACTGCTAATAATAACTTCTAAATTTCAACAATACAAAATCGAAGCAGCCGCCTTCACCAGCGGTTCACAGAAAAAAAATACCCCACCGGTGCAGTTTGGGTAAATTTTCCTCCAAAAATAATACCAAACTTTGTATAATAAAAAAAAGCTATCGAAACTGATGCTGTTGCGGTATTGTTTTCCACGCTCAAAAAATATATACCAACATCATAAACCAAATGGAATGTTATCTCAACGCAATCACCAATATTTTTCTGTAAACCGCCAACTTTTCGCAGCATTAACTCCCCGCCATTAGTCCAATTTAAGTAACAAGTATTGTCGCAACAACAACCGAAAACGCACTAACGGGGGCTCCGTTCCTCCGCCATGAATTGATCCAAAACACTCTGAATGTTCTGCTTCAACTCTGACTCAGATTGACCCGATGCGGTCACCACTTGGCTCGCTGTTTTGATTGTTTTCGTAACCCTGAAACACCAAAACAAAAAAACCATTCGCAAAAATAATCCCTAAATACTTGAGGATTACCCCCTCCAACTCTCCAAAATGGGGGAGATCCTTAAGTACTAAATAAACCTTCATAGGTCCAGAATTAATATGTTTTTTTCTTACTTTAATTGCTCACTTTATCTACAATAAGTACAGTAATTAAACCTAAATTCTATTTGCGCTCTAATCTAATTTTGCATGCAGATAATTAAGTTTCTTTTAGTACTCATTTACAATCAATGGAATTGTTCTGCTTCAAAAAGTATTAGTTCTGAATGAAATAGCGGAGTAAAAAATTAATTATCTACATAACTTTGTAACGTTTTTACAGGTTTTTGATGGGTTTCTACTCACTTTGCTCCTGTGACTGGATCGACTGTTTCTTGCGTGACGATCGTAAATTGCGGTTCTTGCTGATAGAAGTCTTCTACAATTCATTTAAAGTTATGTTCTAAATCTAACTATAAAAAATCCAACTAAGTACTAAATAAAACCGATTTAGCGAACCGTACGATTCGATAAATCAATCTCCTTGTTACCTGAACGTGAAATAACTTGTCTGTACGTAAAGAACTAGATACTAAATAAAGGTTTAGTGTAGTTAGAAAGCGTTATGATTAAAACTATTCTTTGCATACAGATCGGTGTGTGATAGTGCAAGCAAAAGTGTAAAGTCATGCCACATTTTAAATTTCGTTTCTTTGGTTTTTTTTAATGGGGTTGTAGTTTCCATGCGAATGTGGAAAGTTCATGTAATGTTGACGATGGTCGTGAGCAAAAAAAACCGACGAAAGTGCGCTAAAACCGCTCGCAATTTCGGCGATTTCTTTCATGGTGGGGTGTACATAAGAATAAATTATTGCAAAAAAACTTCTGCGTACCATTGTCAATTTTGTGCGAGCAGTGCCAACACGATCATGCTTGTTGCCAATGCGACAAACGACCACACTAGAGGATAAAGAACATGCCGGGTCTCTAAGGTATTTGCTTTTGGTATTTTTGATGCTAGGCAATAAGACTCTGTCAAGATGCATGTTCAAACAGTGGTTAATAAAATAACGGGGCCATTTTAAATTAACATTAAATTACCGCCACTTTCGGACGTACTGCGAAATTCTGATAGCAGAAGAGGATGTAAATTGGATCAAAAATTGTGCACTAAAAAAATTGTAAAATTCCTCTTTGCTATCGTAATAATTCGTTAATAAATCGGACGAACACAGTTGCAAATTTTAGTAGTAGAGTGATGTTAGTTGATTTTTTTTTCGTGTAAATTTTAGTGGTTTATAGAGAGTAAATTAATGTTAATTCAAATGGTTAATATCTAAAAGAAAAACATTAATAAAACGGTTACAAATCTAGTTATAGTAAAAATAAAAACACGCTCAATACATGCATTCGAAAATTAATCAAATATCACTCCAATCTGTAAATTAACTTAAAATATCCATGCCAAATCGACGCAAAAACAACAAAAAAATCACAAAATCCAAACGGTGTTTCTTTTTTTCATAATTTACCTATCTCTAATCGGTAACATTTTCCTAACTTTTGCGTGTGAAGCTACTCGAAAACCTATTTAAGCAATTTGGCCGAAGCTGAAAAAATATCGAAACTAACACGTGTGCCACGTGAACCTCTCCTCACAACTACCATCACGAGAAACTCGCAATTTATATGCCAATTCATCATATTTACCTGACTCGTCCTCGCTGAGCTCGGCGCCCTCCTCGTGCAAGGCCACGTCGGAGCCGCTCGAGCTGCCCACCGTCCTGGCCGGCTTCTTCAGTATCCCCTTCAAGGGGCTCCTGCGGCTGTCGTCGTCAGACTCGGAGTCCAGCGTTGATACCTTAGACCCGGGGGACTGCAGCGTGTCCGCCGGCGACGTTATCCTGGTGCTCTCGGTCCTCAGCACCGGGATCTTGCTCTTGGCGGCTGCGTCTGATAAGTTCAGAGCGTCCGGGGGGATGGTGGTTTCAGTGGTGATCCTGGTGACTGTGGTTTTGATGATGGGGTCCGCGGTGGTGGCGACGGTTTCGATGATTTTGGCGGTTTCGTCGTCGTCGTCCCAGTTCACGTCTTTGGAGAGCGCGACGAACTCTTTGAGGGGGTCTTTCGAGTGTTTTTTTATCGTTTTGATTTTGCCGCCTTTTATTACGGGGATCTTGGAGAGTTCCGCTTCCGGCTCGGTTTTGATTTCGACGCTTTTGCGCGGTTTGGGCACCGGTATGGAGCTCTTATTGGGCGTCTTCTTCGAGGATTCCTCCAGCAAGGTCTCCTCGCTAGTGCTAAAGTCTGGTTCATGTTTGCCTACAATAGGACTCGACGCCTCATTTTCGAGAAACCTAAAAGCCTCCTCGCTCTTCTCCTGTATCACCGATATCGAATCCTCTTTAAGGCTCTCCAAATTATCCAGCGAATCCTCCGTGTTCGTCTTAATATCCTCGAATATACTATCTTTATCCTCCACGAAATCCCTGTTATTCGTCAACAACCTCCCGGATATCTCATCGTACAAAGTATCAGAGTTGCTCAGCCTGCTGTTCACCACCTCCTCGGCCTCGCTGATCACGTCGTCCACCTCGCGCTCCACCATCTCGTGGAAGCTCTCGTCACCTGTAGACCTCCTGGTGGGGATGCTATCGAGATTAATGCGCCTGGAGATGTGGTCGTCCTTGCGGCTGGGTATGATGACATCGTCCTCGGGGAGGAAGTCGTTGCGCTCCTGGTGCAGGAACGTCAGCGTGTCGTGCACGTGCCGCTTCAGCGCCACGATGGGGTCCTCTTCCGGTTTGCGGCGCTTCGGCGTCGACGTGAGAAAGTCGACCCCTTTTGAAAACAGGTCAATAGAATGCTACCGGACGGTTTTGGGCTAGCATGCGCCCCGGTGCTGGTGCGATTGCCAACTAAAGCTACCTGTACCCCCAGGAAATGTGCTTGTACTACTTGGTTAAACGGTTACCTCTGTACCAGCGGGTGTTAGAAAGAAGCGAAATCATAAAATGGGCATGTACTGGTTACCTTTTTTAGGGTTAACGAAGCTCGATTAGTATTGCATCAAATTTAATTACATACATTAAAGTTTGTTAGTACAAAATGGACCCTCTATTAGCTATAATACAAAGCTTAAAAGCAGATGCAATCCTAATCTTAGTTGCTCAATACCGCGTTAAAATAAAAATAAAAAAAGCGCCTAAAATGTTAGTTCAAAACAGCGTACCTTTGGTTTCGTTTTCGCTAATATGCCGCTGCAACGGGGGTTCCCCGGCGCCGAATTCGGCAGGACTAGGCGGAGGGGTACTTCCCAGAACATCCCCCGTCTCTGCAGTGGTACGCAATTGGTTTAATTGGTGCGTTATCTCTTTAATAGCTTCGTTTTCGTCGTTGCTCATTTTAGTGTCAACATCGTTAGCCAGTATTTCGATTGGTGGGGCCGAAGGGGCCGGTTTGTTCAAGGCGTTGAGTAACTTCACGTCCTCTGGAAAAGAAGCGTGAACGAGACGAGATTTTAAAATAGTTTTTAGTACTAACCGGTTTTGTCCAGATCGTCCTGGCTGGAAAAGGATTGGTCGATGTGAGCGTCCCGGCTCAGGGAAGCATCTCGCGAATGGCCCAATTCCTCTTTCAAATTATCGAAACCCGATTGGTCTACGTCCAGGTGGACTTTAGCCAGGGCTTTCTCCATGTCGTCGGTTACTAACTCCACGTTGCAAATGCATTTATCTATGATATCCTGCCTGCCGATCTTCTTTAACGCCAGCTCCAATTTATTTCCTGTTAACGACAAACAATAAGATTTGATACTAGATGAGTTTATGAAGAGTTGTACCAGTCGCTTTGTTGGCTTTCTGCCTCAACCACAACCTGAACATGATCATGGCTTGTTGGGGCTTGTTCTCCGGATACTCCTCTTTGATCAGTTCGATATCCGAAGGCGGGATGTCCAATTCGAGGGCCAGCTTCTCCCAATCTTCATCCAGTAGATTACAAGTATCAGACAATCGGAAATCGGCCCGATGGATGGCGTCTGGTTTGCCTAATAAACGATCAAAATAAGTACAAATTTTATTAAATTTATACTCTACTTACTGATGCCACCTTCTTGAAGATAACTGTGGTCTTTATCCAACGACAACAAATCAGATTGGGAATCCCTGCTGGTGACAACATCTTTAGGTAGAATTAAATTTAGAGTGCACAGAGGAGTTTGGTTCGGTTCTCCTCTAGCCACTTTAGCTTCGCTCATGAATATAACCCTTCCAGAAGCATCTTCATCCTATTCAATACGCAAATTAATACTACAACTTAACTATACAACTAATATAATACCTGGTCTCTTAACCGAATAGTAAAAGCCAATCGGTTCTCCCTGAACGCCTTGAAACCCAATTTAGGCTGGTCTCCGGATTGCAGCACTGGCACGATGTTACCACCAAACTCCATGAACACGTCCTTGCCTTCCAGAACCTCGATGTCCCGGCTCTTGGCTATCTCAGTGAAGTGCTCCTGGTGCTCCAAAGTTTTATCCTCCTTATCGTCCGTCATGCAGAACACCCTCAGCCTGGCCTCTACTGGTGATACCCTCTTCGAGAACACCACGAACTTCGCCATGAATGGAACATGCATGGCCTGCAATTGGGGTTAGTTTAATGGCGATAAATGAGAAGGGTTTTAGTACGTACTTGGTTGTACAATTCGGTGGCCATTTTGGCTGCATCGGCCACGTTTCTGCAGTCCATCAGCCAGAATCTCGCCGACACCGTGGTGGTGAAGGACACGCAATCCTTGACGAATGAAAGGGGCGTGGAGCCGGTGACGTCCTCCCAAATGGCCTTGTTTTGCCCGCCTGTTCGACCAATAAATATCAACGACGTTTTCGAAACGTAAATTAACTGACTAATTAGCGAATTTGTTGGCTAATTTTCTCGGTGTTAGCGAGACAATTAGATACCTATAGAAGCACACTTCATACGAAAACATTTAGGGAACTAAATTTACCTGATTTAGTTCCTATCGAAGCATGAATACGAAAATAATAGTTTGCAACAGTAAAGACAACACTGATAACAGGTTAACGACTAACATGCGATATGTGGTGGGTCTATGGAAGCGACTATTGAGGTGTTAAAGGTAGAATTCTCGTAGAATTGAGCGTAAAAACTGTTATAGTCACTCACCTACTCTATTTTAAAGGGTACTAGTCTAGTATCCGCATACTTTTTAATGCATTTCGAGGGTATCAAATGCAATTAATTACAGGTTGAGTAAATGTAAAGTTACAAAATTGGGTTAATAGAAGTATTAAGATAGCAAAATAGCCAATTAGATTATTTTATTAATCGTGAGTAAAGCGGCTATGTGCAGTTTAAAAATAATCTGAGCAAAAGATTGTAAAAATAGACTTGTTGATGGAACAAAATCAAAGAATCCAATCCTATACTAAATGGAGAAGACCACGACTTTTTTTTAATTTTTTTTTTTCAAAACCGTGTGTTCTAAGAAGGCGCGTAATGAAATTTTTATTTTTTTCTGTGGCCAAATATGGCCGCAATTAATTTTTAAAGTTTGAAAAACGTCACACAATCGTCATACACTCTGCTCCAATTAAAGCGAGAGTTGCAAAGAGAAGTAACATTTAGCAAGTTTGCCACGTTTCCTATTACTCTTCTTTACTCCTGCAAAATGTGCGTTTTTTGTATATTTATTACAATAAACATTTTCTGATTTATCCATTTCTTCCATTACCTAATGGACAATTCGATATATTAATATAGAAATAACATCTTCATCTTTATAAATTGTAACCGATTTTCGTGTTAAAAACACAAATAATGGTCCTGAAAAATTTATTTGGCAACATTCTTGTCAACGTCAATATTATCAGTAAAGTGTTTTGTGCCGAACTGCAATTCGTGTAATTTGTTTTGTGCATTTTTCAGAAAAATCTGACAAATGACAGTTTGATTTTTGTTCGTTTGTGTATTTTTTGTTACTGCGTTCGAAAATTCATACTATTTACTTATACAACAAAACGTGAGTGGTTTATGATTGGTTGATAAGGTATGAGTCAAAACCCGAAATTTTTAAATTTCAAAGGGCTATATCTTTTTAATTATAACACATTTTGAGCAACTGAAAACGGTTTTGACCTCTAATAAATCATTTCGAATCGTATCTTTTGCCGAAATCCGCTTATCTCACATCGTGGTCTTCTCCATTTGGATACCAGTGGATTAGACCACGGTTTGACCAGCTTTACAAGTCTACCCTCACAAGCACATCTATACCTAGCTTCACTTCATTAACCTAGCAACCAAATATATAAAAATTGGACTATTAAAAACAGATCAACTCACCGGTGATGGAGCACAACAGCCGCAACGTGGTGTTCGTGGTCCCCTGATACTGATTAATCATACCTTGGGAATGAGCCTTGGGCGCCGGCATGCTCAACGTGATGGCTTTGTGGAACTTCCTCCGGCGCGGCTCCACCGTCACAATGGGGGACACGGCCACCCCGTGCCCCAGCAGCTTCGACACCAGCTCCGGCTCGATCCCTTGAGCCTGCAAACACCACCCCTAAAGATCCTTTCTCATTGATAATGGTATTAATGGTTACCTGCAGGCCGACTCTGATCTTCTTGGTGAGCGCGTTCGGGGGGAACACAGCCTGCACTAGAGGCACAGCGGAGCTGGACACGGTGCCCCCGTCCGGGCCAATGGCGTGCACTTCCTGTCTAATGCGAGATATCACTGCGAAATAGTGCGGGAAATCGTTGGTGACGATGCGGGTTATCCTATTCGTGTGCAAATCCTCAATCTGGCTCAGCTCTAAACACAAACATTTCAACACATTGACCGACAATTCCTCGCAAAATTCGCTACCTTCTCCATCGAAACTGTGGTTCAAAACGTCCTGTATAGCCTCCTCGCTAGCCTCCAGCGTGTGCTCCTTCCAAGTCTCCCCGTTATCCGACCGCAGCACGATGATCTCGCGCTGCTTGCCCCGCAACGAAGCGAAATGCGGCACTTCTATGATAACCGGCCTGCAAACCAACTCAAATTATACCACCGAACTTCTTTATACTCATGAGACTCACCCCAAGAACTTGGCGCCGACGGGCCCGAGCTCCAGCAGCCGGCTGGCCAGCGCCTCGCCCTCCATGAGGGGCGGCGGGTGCGGCGTGCGCTGCGGCCTGACGTAGCGGCAGGTGATCCTGGTGGGGCTGGAGGCGCACCTCGGGGGCACGATCACCCGGACTCCCGAGTGGCGGCAGCCGCGCATGGCGCCGCCTCGCGCGTCCACGATGAACGACACCAGGAAGCTGCGAGAAGAGAATTGAGTTGGGTGGACGTCAGAGGTGGCTGGGGGAATTTTCGTGTCGATTGCGCACGGTTTGCCGCGCAGGCGGCGTTTGTTGCTATTGTCAACGCACTGTGAGCGACACAATAATTGTGTTTGTTGTTGAATCAGGTGAGGTGATATAATAAACAATATTTGCTGGAGTATTATCTCGTTAGCGGCAATATTTGTAGGCGCTTTTTTTACAATGATGTTAAGTGTTTTATATACGTTATGTTTGTTTTAAATAGTGCGGAATGTATGTAGTGGGTGTTTGATAACACGTCTACAAATTTCAATCGACACGAAAATTTCCTATAAATTGATCGAATGTAATTTGAATTGAATTAATTTTACAGTGTCTAAGCGAGTGGTGAGGGGTTTATTTGATTTTATTGGAAACATCAAGAAATATAATTCGCTGGATGGGTGGAAATATTAAAGCGAAAAAATTGTCATAAAACAGGCATTTCTAAGTTTTCTACTTGTTACTGCACAAGAAACTTACTTTCTCCAATTGGGAACACTGTCGGTTTACATGACAACAATAAAAATAACGTTAAAAATAAAATAAACGAAAAGAAATTACTGCAATTATTTATTAATTTAATTAAATCTAGCTACGTATTAGTTCAATTCGGAAATTAGTTAATTCCCCAACAATGGAGAAGACCACGACTTTTTTTTTAATTTTTTTTTCAAAACCGTGTGTTCTAAGAAGGCGCGTAATGAAATTTTTATTTTTTTCTGTGGCCAAATAAGGCCGCAATTAATTTTTAAAGTTTGAAAAACGTCACACAATCGTCATACACTCTGCTCCAATCAAAGCGAGAGTTTCAAAGAGAAGTCGCATTTAGCAAGTTTGCCACGTTTCCTATTACTCTTCTATACTCCTCAAAATGTGCGTTTTTTGTATATTTATTGCAATAAACATTTTCTGATTTATCCATTTCTTCCATTACCTAATGGATAATTCGATATATTAATATAGAAATAACATTTTCATCTGTATAAATTGTAACCGATTTTCGTGTTAAAATCACAAATAATGGTCCTGAAAAAATTATTTGGCAACATTCTTGTCAACGTCAATATTATCAGTAAAGTGTTTTGTGCCGAACTGCAATTCGTGTAATTTGTTTTGTGCATTTTTCAGAAAAATCTGACAAATGACAGTTTGATTTTTGTTCGTTTGTGTATTCTTTGTTACTGCGTTCGAAAATTCATACTGTTTACTATACAACAAAACGTGAGTGGTTTATCATTGGTTGATAAGGTATGAGTCAAAACCCGAAATTTTTAAATTTCAAAGGGCTATATCTTTTTAATTATAACACCTTTTGAGCAACTGAAAACGGTTTTGAGCTCTAATAAATCATTTCTAATAGTATATTTTGTCGAAATCCGCATATCTCACATCGTGGTCTTCTCCATTAAATGCACTTTGTACTTGTTCTCAAAATTTATTTTCATAAAAAAATCTACTACTCTCCCAATATTTCTCTTTCCAAATCTACCTTTAATTTGCTCCATTTCGCCAATTGTTCTGAAAATTTGATTATTTTCCTAAACACCTACACATTTATTAATCTATACACGTACCTAGGTAATTATATACAGGACATTACAATATACAATGTGTGCATTTACCAAAACCACCTAATAATTAAGCATCCTGCAAAATTTACAACAACGAATCCTCTTAATATAGTCAAAAAATTATGCACTTTTGCAAGACACTTAACAACAATACAATTAGCTATGGAAATAACATATAAATCACGCAATGTTAATGTATAGTATGTGCATCATTCAGTGCGTATGGTGGTGCCCAATATGTATATAAAAAAAACTTTACAAGTAAAATAAAACAATTGTGCACCACCGAAAAAGTACCTTTCTCTGCACAGGCCTGATCCCTTGATTTTGACACGACCCAATCGACGCAAATGGTGCTCTAGGCGCCCCCAGTCTTCATTGCTTAAGCTTAAATACATACATACTATCTACTTAAGGCACTGCACTGGCTGTGGGTTCGATTACAGCTAGGGGTTGTTTCGGGTAAAGTCAAGCGAAAAGGGGGCATTAAATATACGGATTTTGGAAGAATGTGGTGACTCACCCTGTATTTTTTTACCACAGATTAAAGACAACTTTTAATAACATTTAAAGCGATGTAGAAAGCGAGTTTCACGTTACAAAGTGAACCGTTTGATACTTTAATTCGTCGAATTAATTTTGATTATTGTATACAATTTTTAACCCAATATTAAGTATAAAATAGACTTACCCGACAGTGATGGGTTGTCGATTAATATCCACATTATCCGGGGCCGAGAACGCGTTGGCTGCGTAATATTCTCTGACGTGCTGAGGCGTTATAATCAAGTCGTTGCTCAGATGAGATGGCGCTAGAAAAATATAACAATTTTTTTCTTAAAATCTAATTAATACCATGATTTATGGTATACCGGGCGATCTCATTTGTCATGTCATCCAAAAAAGCGCTGCAAGGTTTTCCTCGATGAGAAAAAAAATTAAAGCGAAAACGTGGGTGGTCAATTTTGTGTCGAATATTTATTAAAAAACACAAGGTTAGATTGTTAAAAATATCTGATATAAAATCGCTTGCACTTCAATTATTAATTCGCTTTATGTACTGTAGGTACAATGGTGTCCACCTTAATTACACAGCCTAATACTGAGTTTCTTGTATTGTGAAGTCAAGGTGGACAACATTGTATGTACGCTGAATTCGATGTAATTTTGAAATGTTCTTTGAACCGACAATTGTAAGAACAATTTCCATAAAAACGACGTTAAAAACATCCTAATTACCGGTTCGTTAAGATAATTACCATCGTATTTTTGTACGAAATACAATTACCTACTTTTGTTATTTACGAGACATTCATGTATATTTATTAATATTTTGTTTCAATTCAAAAATCCTCCCAATTAATACTTCTACCTAATGCACCCACTTACAATTAATTACTTATTACATAAAAATAAACTCACCTATAGAATTCCGATTGTACTCGCTTTTCTCATCATTGGTGACGTCCATTCTCATCGAATCATCACCGAAACTCTTCATGTCATCGACAGTCATGTATTTGTACTGTTGCTGGTCCAGCAGAGGATCGTCACCTAAGAATCACGATACATTTTCCTCTTGAAAGATAATAATACACTCCCATTTATTCGGTTAAAACGTTGATAAAATACGCGATAATACGCATTGTGCGGCGAATTTACATGTGAAACGTGTAGAAAATTACTTACGGACGATTAAGAAATAGCAAGTGAATTAAAATGAGTAGATATACACACGATTTAGTGCGATATGTGGAAACAACACGAATCGAAACATAGATAAGATTAGGATTTTTTTTTTAATAAACTCGCTAACACTCTGTATATAATCGACGTATGTTTTTATACAATTAATATCTCCTTACCTCTTACCCAAACAAACTAACGACTACAAAAAACACACTTAAACATGCTCGTTAATGGGCCACTAATTCCGATATGAATTAGTCGAATGATTACACGGGACGTATTGCATAATTAACATGTATGCCGACGGATTTATCTGCGATATCGTTATTAAAAATAGCTCCAACAAGCGACAAAGAAGCCCACAAAAACATACATGTTTCAATATACATTTTATTTACACCGAAAAGGAAATATATCCGCCCCAAAATCCCCATGCCAGTTATAACCTACGTTTTCAAACGAGGAAAGAGAAGCTCTATATAAAGCCTCTCTTTCCGCGTCCAAAAGGAAACATTAAATAGTTATTAAAGGGACTTACGTGTGTAGGTCATATGTCCCTGGTAGAAGGGCAGATAGATGTGCTGAGCATGCGTCGGCCGGCCGTAAGCAACTGGATGCTCGTCCACTCCGCCTGCATGCAATCAACCACCACCCTTATAGCGGACGACACGCTTTTTTTATATCATATAAAACAACCCCCCAACCCGCCGAAAATGTACCAGAAATTTTTAGTTACGGATCGAGGGCGTCGGGGAACAACAAAGTGGTTAGTACTGGACCAGGTAAGTTCTCATTACTATTTACAGAGTGTCCCAAGATCAGACTGAAGCACCAAAATGTAGCACTAGTACATATGGTAATCTATAGTGTATGCAAAAGAAAGTTGCATATATGCACGTCACCATATGTCAGAAACGTATGACGACATTAGTGACGTGCATCTTACTTTGTTTTGCACAGACTATATGCTAGTATTGGTATCTGAGGTGGACACTCTGTAAATGTCGGGTGTAGACAAATTTCGGTTAATAAATAAAGTTATTGTTCAACCTACGCTTTAATAACAAAAAAAAAAACACTGGAAGCACACGAATTGCGTAAAGAAAAATGCAAATAAAGAAAAATCGAATTGCAAATCGGCTTGTTGTATATTTACATTTAATCGCATTTTTCGTTTGCTAATGTTAATTCCGAAAATAAAGTAACACCTCGATTAATTTAACCGCAATAAAATCAACTCTACTAACCTCCTTCGTCCTCCGAATCAGACATGAAAGTCTCCTGCATGGCCTCCGGCGCCACCACTTTATACTTCTCCTCAATATTAATATTCGTAGTAGTAGTGATATTAGTCTCAGTAACAACCTTCAACTCCTCCACGACGCTGATATACCCCAATTTATTCGCTATCCCCAAAGCCGTTTGTCCGTTCTAAAACCACAAAAAAATTACCACCCACCAAACCACCCCATAAAAAACTCACATTAGTCAACGCGTTGGGATCAGCCTTGTTCTTCAGCAGCAGCGTAATCACCAGGACGTGGCCCTGCTGGGCGGCCTGGTGCAGCGGCGTGTACCCCGCCACCGTCGTGGGGTTCACCTCGGCCCCCTGCTCGACCAGCAGCCGCACCACGTTCACGTGCCCGTGGTGGCAGGCCACGTGCAGCGGCGTGTACCCCTGCTTCGTCTTCGCCTCCTTCTGCGCCCCCGCCCTCAGCAGCAGCTGCGCCGCCGGTACTCTGTCCTCCTGCGCGCAGAGATGCAGCGCGGTCAATCCGTTCTACAAAAAAAAAACTCCAATTAAATGTAAATAAGTAGCGCATTTGGACCGCCCTGTAGGCAGGAATCTTCCGGCGAAGGTTCGTCCTCCGGTCGATAGGTGGCGACACTTACGCATCGTAGAGTGTTATGCAAGTGAGTGGGTTATGAGTGGGTTAACGGGCTGTTGTATTTAATCCTTGTCTTGGGGTGCTGAGTACGTCAATGATCGTTTAGTGAGCCGACTCTGCTAAAGCCAAGTAAAAACTTACCGCACCCAATTAAATTGAGTGCAATTTTTGGAAGAGCCCTTCTACTTTACGAAGGGCCGATAATAACCTACTTAAAAAATCTACACTAAACTATCTCACTGTTACTCAGCGAGATTTCTTATTGGTTAGTGCTAGAATTGAATAAAAATCGAGCGCTGTGATTGGCTAATATCGAATGACTTTAGGATGACAGCTTGACAGCTAACAGCCCGTTAACTGCGATGTTTAATTTGAGTTTTTAAACGTACCTTAGCGGCTTGGTTGGCGTTGGCTTGGTGCTCCAGCAGCAGCGAGCACATGTCAGCGTGTCCCTCTTGGGCGCTGAGGTGTAATGGCGTGAAGCCGGCTTTGGATTCGGCGTTGGCTTGGGCGCCGTATTCGAGCAGAGTCGTGGCGATGTCCATCTGAAAACGAAAAACGTGTGCTAATTTGGTATTTAAATCGACGATAAGCTAATTCAAACTCACGAAACAGGATAATTATTGTTAAAAAACACCTGTAAATTATCATGTAGCATTCTTGACGTGTCCGCCATTTTCGAAGCACCTGTCAAAGCAATGAAACCAACATGGCGGATACGACTAACTTTGTTTTGCATTAAACTATACACTATCAAAATACCTGGTTCTTCCTGGCAGCGATGTGGAGAGGCGTGTGGCCGTTCTTGGCAGTGGCGTGCGGCGAAGCCCCTTTATCCAGTAACAGCAGCGCAACCGGCTGGTGATCGTAGTGAGCTGCGACGTGCAACGGCGTCACGCCGTTCTTCCCTTGGGCGTCGGCTGGGGCGTCGCGTTGCAACAACAATCTAGCTACATTCAGATGGCCGTACTTGGAGGCTAGATGTAGAGGCGTGAAGCCTTTTTTAGTAGTAGCTGTCAGATCAGCGCCATTGTCTAGTAGAACCGAAGCAACCTGTGAACAATAAATGCATAAAACAACTGGTTTTGTTATTAAGAAGTCTATTAATTACTTCTTCTTGTCCTTCTTTGGCTGCTATATGCAGTGGCGTGTATAAATCTTTAGTAGTAGCGTGTGGTTGGGCGCCATGCTGGAGCAGCAGCATGACGATATCAACGTTGCCCAATCTGGAAGCTACATGGAGAGGAGTCTGCTCTTCGCGAGCTTTAGCATCCACCGAAGCCCCGTTTCGCAACAGTATCCTTATTATGTCAGTCTACAATGCAAACATTCTATCATCTAGCTTTCATTTTGTAATGTATAGAGCCTACCTGGTTAGCTCTAGCAGCCAAATGCAACGGAGTCTCGCCTCGTACGGTCGGTATATCCGGACTAGCGTCGTGTTGCAGCAAATAAATAACGATATTCATGCAACCCATGAAGCTAGCCACGTGCAACGGAGTCAGCCCGCTTTCAGTTGTAGCACCAATACCTACGAACACAACGCTTCATTAGCACGCTTCCTTTCCACAGCCTACTTTGCTCTAAAGCTGCAGTACTCACTAGCTCCGTGCTTGAGCAGCAACTCCACCACCTTGATGCGGTTCTTCTTGCAAGCTATGTGCAACGGGGTGAAGCCATTTAAAGCCCTGGCGTTGGGATCTGCTCCCCTGTCGAGCAGCAGCTTGGCCACCCGGACGTGACCACAGTGAGCAGCTACGTGTAAGGCGGTCAAGTAGTCTACTGTCACCTCATCTACTGGTGCTCCATGGTAGAGTAATATCCTAGCAGCGTCTACGTGCTCTCCTTGCGCTGCCATATGCAATGGAGCCAAGCCATTCTATGTAATGAACAAAATATTACTGTAGTGTACTGTAAAATGGTGCAGGAAGTTTGAATTTACTTTGGTTTTGGCGTGCATTGGTGCCCCGTTCTCCAAGAGGAGGTCCACCACGTGGTCGTGGCCGCTTCTAGCAGCGCAATGCAACGGTGTTAGCCCATCTCTGGTTTTAGCTTGTATATCAGCCCCTTTGGCTACTAACAGAGTCACCATGTTTATTTTACCCCATTTGCTGGCCACGTGGAGGGGCGTGATGTTGTGTTTGGCTGTGTAATTAACGTCAGCACCTGTAAAAACAATAGTTTATTAAACTATTAGTGAGTGTAGGTTATTGGTGGTACCTTTTTCGTAGAGTAGCGAGGCCACTTTGTCGTTGCCGTAGTGGGCTGCGATGTGCAAGGGGGTGAAGCCGCTCTTGGAGGTGACGTCGGGGTTGTGCTCGTTCTGGAGGAGCAACGAGGCGGCCTTGACGTCGTCTTTTTTGGCTGCTATGTGCAGGGCTGGCAACCTCACCTTCCCTCTGGTGTCGTTTTCTAGTAGTACTGCTACTACTTTGTCGTGGCCTTGCTGCATCGCCACCGCCAAGGGGGTGAAGCCATCCTAAAATCAAAAATTTTAATACCATTATTGAGCCTATTAATGGTGCTATAATTGAGCTTTCTTATCAGGAAGATTGTAGCATAAACTACTCGAAATTGCAACGAAAATGTACGAATTCCTCACCAACACTTTAGACAATTTCATGCTCACTATTCACTGAAACAATTTAGTTTATTTAACTTTGAACATCTAAATGGAGTCTCCTGGCAGGTACTTCCATTCATCCACTATCTGGATACGATTCGAGTGGCATCTACATATGCAGTATTACAATTAAATGAGTCAGTGATGTTTAGTATAAACACCATGATAAATTGTGGCAATATGCACATTCCTGCGCGGGAACGTACAACTGTTACATAAATAAATATAATATATACGATATGAATTATATAATATTAATGGATGATACGCTGCAGTATGTTAAGCATCTAATTACAAATTGGGAATAAAAAAAATTTGTATTGTTTGGCTGCATATCCTCGTATGTAAAAGGCCATGTTGATAACAATAACTTGACAGAAGCTCTGATGTAACAGGAGCTCTTGATATAACAGCATTTCAAGAGGTGACAACTATTGGCCTTTTACATACATATGTGGCCAGTTAACTTCCATTGATCAACTATCTTACCTCGGTAGCTAAAGCTTGATTAGCACCTTTGGAGAGCAAATATCGAACGCAGCCATCGTGGTTTTCTTGGGCGGCCATGTAGAGCGGGGTGAATCCATTTTGGGATTGCACGTTCATAGAAGCACCGTGTTGGACTAGCAATCGTACAATGTCCTCTTGTCCGGCTGTGAAAAACAGTATTGTAGGTGCTGGGGTGGTTTATTTTACGCTGGGCTTACCAAGAGAGGCTATGTGCAGGGAGGTGTTCCCCTTTTTGGTGGCTGCGTCGGGTATAGCACCGCGTTTGAGCAGCTCCCTGGCTATTTCTATGTGGCCGTCTTTGGCTGCTAGATGAAGGGCGTTCAGGCCATTCTGGGGGGAGTCACAGAAGAGATAAAATGAGTTCTTTTCATTCTTTGGAATGAAACGAAATAACAAAGGGTGTTTCCTTGGCTTTCAGAGTTTTTTGTTTGTTATTTTCGAGTGGAAAAACTTTTGCACGAGTCGCTGATTATGTTTTGATTAAATTGAAGTAGATATAGTTCGTGCAAAACAAAGTTTGATGCGCGTCACTAAAGCATTGTGCCGAGCTTTTAGAAATAATTAATTTATGGTGACGTGCATCCAACTTTGCTTTGCATAAGCTATATGTAGGTTTGAGATGAGGGACTTTAATCAAGAAATATTAATCAGCGATCGAAACATAAATCAACATTATATGATAAAAATTGACTTTCCTTTCGCCGCCCACGACCCACCAAACTATTTAACAGATGAAATTCCTGGCTCATTCGACTCCCACACGCAATTAATGAATGGCTGGTGTGCATAATAAAATCCATTTTTTTTAATGGGATTCCTAATTCTGCTTGATCGATAGATATCCGTAATTTAATTGACCGCAATTCGAAATCCCATATGCACCGAAATTGGGTTTTTATTACCACTTTTCGAACCAGTTTCGTCCACTAAATATCCTTTCATTCTTCACAGTCGATTCTAATTATTTTTTCCTCGTGTACTTTCTCTTAGAAAAGCGCAATTATCAAAAAATCGATTACCTTTACCAAACCGATAATAATTTATTATAATGGATTTTTTCGTAATTATACACGCATTGGCGTTACATAATTAGTGTATAATTTTAGCAGGTAAATAAAAAGTAACTATAACATCTTAAAATAAACTTGCGAATAGGCGGCACATTACAATTCACCCTCACATAATTTCGTTCTAATTATAAAATGAAATATAAATGTGCATTTCGTCTATCCCGTAGATCAAATGCAACAGATGTCCCTATGCGAGCCGGGACAGCTGCATTTTGTACCAGTCAAGGCGAAAAGGCTATGCACTCAGGAACGCAACAAAAGGGTATTTACTTTTGGAAATTGCTTCATAAAAAACTCATTTTTTACCCTAAAAAAATATGAATATTTATCAGAGAATATCCTGGGAATTTTGCTTGGTGCAGTGTAACAAAGAATTGTTGATTATAAGTGGTGGGATTAAATTTATTAAAGCAGGTAAAGGTGGATTAAAAGAGTGGAATTTAAGTATGAAATATTAGTAATAAGGAATAATGTCGACACCACTGGATGAGCCGGCATGTAAGGAATACTTTTCGGGTTCAATGAACATCGACGTTATAACGACTTTAAAGGGATTTCGTCTTGTTTATCCGATCTGAACTACTGTTAACGTGAATTTATAGTTACTTTTTGAACTCGAAACGAGTGCGAAGAAATTTATATTCGTTCGATTGGGCTTCTAGCACTGTTTTTTAATCCCCCCGAATCTCTCACAGTCGAGTTTAATTAGAGGAAGTTTATTAAAAATCCATTATTACAGTACTTAGGCGAGCGAAAATCAGACGGTTTCGTTGAGAAATTCCCAAGCAATTACCGTTTCCTGTTCGAGTACTTACCGCGTTTGATGTATTTATGTCTCGCACCGTCCCCGAATCCAGGTATTCCAGTATCTTGTCCAGCTGGCCAGCTCTGGCTGCCCTCAGGAAAGCCGTGTTGGGATCAGTCTGGAATCGAAAAATACAGAAAATTACATTTTAAACCTGATGATGGTTAAATTCAACCGAAACATCGCTTATAAACCAGTAGCAAAAATCATTTATTTAGTGCACTATCAGGGCAATTTTCTTTCGTCGCCTTGCCAAAGGGGTAGTAAAAATTTCAATGAAAAGCCATAGCAGGCTCGTAGATGTTAGGGTAGCTTTCAATTTAAACTAAAATACGTGCCCTAGCATCTCATTTGCTCGGCGTTAAATATTCAATAAGGCGTTTCGGTTCCGGGGCTATAATGAAAGTTTCACCGAAGGAAGTCTGAAGGGTACGTTTTTCAAAAAGTAATTTAAGGGGTTTCTTCTAGCGGAGTTGTTGAATTGAAAAATTAATTGATTTGATCGGTTACTTACGTAAGTTCTTATTAAAGGGGGGTAATGAGATTTTCGAATATGTAATAAAATTAATTGCGTTATTTTTTAATTGAATTCCAATGCAAACTAGATTGCAAAAACAATCGATTTATTCTAATCAATTACATTTAAGGAGTAATTGCTAGTTTCTGACATCAATAGAGATATTTATAGAGACAGAAAATTGTACAGGGCGTAGTGAAAACAGAGCGACAATATAAAAAAAAACGAGATTAATTAAAGCTGCTGTTTAATAATTTAAGGCGAATGAATTTTTTTCTCGCTTCCACGACACGCAAATTATTCCAGACCTTGGCCCCTTTATGCATAATTCCATTCACAAAATCGCCACGTTCTGTCGCATAATTATTTTATTAGCGACGCGATAGAGCGAATTATTCAATATTTTTTGTACATATTTCGCTCATATTATTAACTCGCTCATTTCAGTCTTTGGTTTAGGATGTGCATGCATCAGCAGTAATGATTTCTTTCAACTTTACACAGCGAATTTTCAAGACTTGTAATTTACTTTAATCTCCATAAAAACCACATTACAGTCTCTATTAAAGTGATAATCAGAGCACAACCGCGTCGGAAGGAACCATTTTTTTCACTATAACAGCTCCGTCTGGGGCCGTAATGAAAGCGAAATAAATAAAATTTTATATGCGCCGATTCTCGTTAGGGCTCTTGCAGGAGAAGGGAAAAAATCGAAGCTTTGCGCTCGTCAAACTGTGACCATATAAAGAACAAAAATGCGCCATTGTTGGCAAATCACGGCAGGCTTTTTTTCAATGGAATTTTACTTATCTCTTCGGCCAGGGCCGGGCTTATGTAAATTTGCGCGAAACGCGAGAATATGTGTGCAGTGTTATTTATTTACATCGTTGTTCGATGGCGTGAAATTGAAATAGTCTATTTCGACTGGTTTTATTGGCGACTCGCCATTTTTGCGCCAAGAAACCTCCCACGAATTATTATGGCCTTGATGAATCGGAAATTTTAATCTGCATGGATTTTGTTATTCTATTTTCTGCTTATTGAAATCCCAAACCTTTCTATAAAATTTTGTTAGTGTCATTGCAATTTGAATTCATCAAGATTTTCGATCATTCCTCCGTTGTTGTTACTTCTTTGGATGTTTGTTGCTTTTTAAAAGAAATAGGAATTATCAAGGAATGATTTATGCAGGTAAATAAGTGCAACAAAGACAACTGCCATTATAGCCTCGTATAAAGGAAAAAGAAAGAGTGATGTTGTGAGGATTACTAGCAAATTTAAACTTAACTGTATAATTTTTTTTAGGTTTTTTGAGTCGATCCAAAAAAATTCAGCACCGTTTTAATCGAGTTTTTTCTGCAATAAAAAAATCTAATGGCGAAAATTGCGGGATTTACCGGCCAGAAAATTGAATTGTAAACACCAATTAACACGCTTTAGTGACCGACTTGTCGAAATTACGTTTTCTGATTGTAAATTAATCCTACGCCTCGTATTTGACTCACAATCCCAGTCAAAAGTGACCATCTTCAAGCCACAATTACTTCCAAAAATCAATTCACAACAATAACAAAAATATTACAGTACTATTACCCATTCCCTAGGTGTTCCTAGTACCTAAAATAATACTAATTAAAGGTCCGTTTAAAGGAGATTTAGTGCAGGTCATACCGCCAGTACTACATTGCACCTGACCTTGATCCTAAAACCGAATGGAACTTACAATATTTATTAATGTTTATTTACTGTTGCCGCGTTACATCCACTTGTTGTACAGCCGACAAAACAAATTGACCATACACAACGTGGGCGGAGTTCCATTCTATTGAAAATTACCTAGAATATTTTAGTACCGACTCTCCCGCGGCGGTACCGAATCGATCCATTTCCGCTGTTATTGCCCTTTTTCTACCTGTAAAAGTCCACTCCAAAATACCTCCCTTACACGAATGGTACCATTTATCTTAACACCGCAACACAAGCAATGTGTTTTTTAATGATCTACGTATGTTTTTTAATCAGTAGTACCGGGTTAGTAGGTTAAACACGCAGATAATTACGCGATTATTGAACTTCCAAATTACAATTATCAATCCTCTTTGCAATCTCTTGGGCAGAGCTTGCGAGTAAACGGATAAATTCGGTCGTGTTACGAAACAGGATCAGGATCGCAATCGATTCGAGACGGGAGATTATGAAGCTAGCATGCCCTTCGGTCCCGACCTGACCTACTTCGCCCTCTCCTTCTGCGCCCTATTTAATCGCTACGTACATACATATACACCCTCGTAGAAGCGGGGTACTTCGCCAACGAAAATCCTCGTAAAACATAAATATCGCAAAATTCGATGTAATATACAAGAGCTAGAAAGCTTGAGAAAAACGGTGGACACCATCTTCGAAGTGCACCAGGTGCAAATTATCGTCTAAACACCTCGAGTATTGATCAAAATAAACTTAATGGGCACCGTGTTCGAACATCTCGAGTGTTGATAAAAAATTGGGCAGCATCTTCATAGTGCCCCAGGTCTAATCGAGTTTTTGGAAAATTCGAAAGGTTCTAGGTATCGAACAGAAGGCCCTGTATACGCGATAAAATGCGTCGTTTCGTCATTAGGAATACCTGGGGGACCCACGTGGCAGCGAGACCATGGGCGCATTATGTTCCTCCGGCGTGAAGAGGTGAACGAACGTACCGAAAAAAGAAAGAAATTCCACGTCAGTTACAGTTGGCGTAATGCAGCTTTGTCATTTTAAGTAGAGTGCTCGGTGTATTCAATATACAGGATGTTGATCAATTTCTGTTGCGTTTTATATTCGTTGATTTTAGTTACAAGAGTATCGCAATGGTGTTTTCGGTTGATTCGGAATTCGTACAATTGCATTAATACATTGCGTTAATTATTTTTAGCTCGTTACGTGTTGGATGTTTATGTTTTTAATTATGAGATGAATCAGAGATATTTACTTGCGAATTTTAATCGATTAGCAATTCTAATGTTATTATTGCACACGAGTTCAAAAATGGCCTTTTATTGCCGCAATTGCAGCGAAAGAGGTCGCAGTTGTCCCACTTCTGATTTTTCGGGCTATTTTTCGGAATTTACATCGAATTAAAACCCATGCCGAGCATAATTAACTAGTTTATGACGATTCCAGTATCCCAAGGTCGGTTTTTTCGAATGCTACATAAGCGGTTACGTCATGCCGTTTGTTACTCCAAAGTTATTTTTATAAACTTAATTTTAATAATGCTCCAGCGCGATTATTTATGTACCTACCGTCGAATTAATTAACCGACAAAAATGATGCAAAAAATCCACTAATAAATAGATTGTTTTAAGCTAAGATATAAGAGTATTTTTCACCATTTGTTGCAGCAAATTTAGGCCATTGTATAGTTAGGCCTTATTAATAATACATTTGCGCTAATAATAATCGCTACACACAACATTTTTATACAATATTAATGCATATATGTACACGCTGCGGATCGTAAATAATGGGTTAAGGTCTAGCGATCGATCGAAAATGCTACATGAATAATTTCCATTTCCTTTGCGATAACGATACTTAAAATATGTAACTTATATAAATAGAAAATACTAACTTTCGCCACTGCACATACGACATAAGTATTTAGCTATACCTGTCGGTCTGTACACGATTCACTTTGGTGTCTTCAGCTATACCTGTCGATCTGTACCTACATGATTTACTTTGGTGTTTTCGGCTGTACCTCTCGGTCTGTACATGATTTACTTTGGTGTCTTCAGCTGTACCTCTCGGTCTGTACATGATTTTCATATGGAAAATGGTTAAGATTTTCTTTAATTGCACTCAGTGTGTGTAAATTTAGATTTAAAATCCTCCTGCACTTCACATGTAGGTAAGTTATATCTGCGCATATACTCCTTATTCTTGCGAATTAATTTCGAACACGCCAATTCGATGATTTATGAACATCAAAATATTTAGGCGATAAAATGCTCAAGTGAGCCGGTTTATTTACAGATTTAACAATCAATTAACCGCCTTTAATTCGATCTAAATATAGCCGGTTGCAAATTTTTCCTATAGGAAAGGATTGGGTTTTTTTAGAGGTTTTTAATTGAACTCTATCGAATTAGAGCAATCCGCTTTGCGCGCGAATTAATCTATTAATCAATTCGCTCGCGAAAGAACCGAAAGCCGCCGCAAAAGCGGGGCTAATAAGGAAGGAACTTATTGGACCATTCAATTGGACAATTGGGGATGCTTAGATCACGGTTATTTTTTTTTTCTAACGTGAGACAATTCGATTTACATGCAAACTTTGCTTGAAATAAATCTGCTCCAATCTGCTCTGTTGTGCTTTGCTCTACTCTAGCTCAAAGTTCTAGTTTCGATGCTCTAGCAGGGGTGCGTTTGTGGGCGTTAGAATGATAGATAATAGAGTATAATAGAGTAGGGGGATGTTTTTTGATTATTTTTTCATGATATTTATGCTGGGACACGTGGCGGGGAAGCCGGATAGTGTCCGGGGGATGGCATGCATGCGCCACATTAGGGGCTCTAAGCTCTAAATAAATGACTCATATCGGTTTTGATCGAGATTAATTAAACATAAAATAGACCGAGCGAGCCCATGTCATGGGGATAATGCCAATTTGGGGGGTTTAAGGGGTCGAAAATTGGGGCAAAAAATTGGTGGTGAAATTGTAAAAGTAGGATTTGAAATGGGTTTACGCCCAATGAAGGATTGATTGGGTTAGGAGCAATCAATTCAGTTAGGAGATTGTTTTGAATCCACGTTAAATTTATCCAGATTTCTCCACTAATGTCATCGATATTCCTACACTTTCTACATCATTAATGAAATGCGTCGCGTAGGTACGGCATGTCCCGCGAAATTCTCCAATATTCGAAACCTACATGCTTAAAATACCAACCAGCAGCGATGAGGATTTGTAGAAAGTATTCGCGAACCGAAACGCATAAAAATTACGTTCTTATCTACACAACAAAGCCGATAACAACTCCCCAAAATCCAGTTTACACAATTCGCGAAACATTAATTTCGTTGTTATGGACTCCAGGACTCCGCTTACGAGCATTTATATTTAGATTTCCAGCGTTAATAGCAGCCGGTTTTCGACATTTCGCGACTCGCTCATAGTACCAGTACCGAAGTGCTAACCAGTTTACATAACACTTATCCTCGCTAGAGCCTTTTAAGGCCGGCGACGCGTTCTAATGGCCGAGAGCGAAGGGGCTTTTACCTGTTTCCCGGCCCTGGGCAGCGTTTCCATGTTGGTCCCGTTGACCACCGGCGCCTTCTCCTGGGCGACACCCCCGTTGGCGGCGCTCCCGTTCCCCAAAGCCATCGCGGATCGACCTTAATTGCAACGACCAGTCCTACTGAAGGGGCTAGTTTAGCGGCATTTCGCGCACAAATTTCCGATTATTTCGAGCGATCACCGCAAAACCGACGACGAGTTCTAACTGCTTCTAACTTCTAAATGATGTTGTTTCGCCACCGTTCATTATTCTTGACCTGATTTAACGTGGACGTGCTGTTTTATAGCCGTCTTCTTTCACCTCGTTGGCTCGATGGTGTCGCACTCGTTTTGAGTAAATGCGCAAGTGCCTGGAACTCCTTTTTCCAGGACAATGCTCGCTCACCAGCCTAGTGTATAGGCAACTCATTATACACTACGATATCCTTGTTTATTACATGCTATATTAACATAGTGGGCTTCTAAATGGAAGATCTGGAAGAGGGTTTATTGACTCAATTTTTCTCCATTCTGGATGGATTCTAAAAGATTTCATTTATTCCAGTGTACTCTCCTATTAGATGAATCTACCATACAATTCACCAATATCTGGAAGAGGTCTTATTACTAGTAAATTTATGATTGATTCAATTTTGCTCCTTTCTGGATGAATTCTAAACGATTGCATTTATTCTATTGTACTTCTTAAGATGAATCTATATCACATTTATCAATATCTGGAAGAGTCTTATTGACAGAAAATTGCTTCAATTTTTCTCCATTCTGGATGAATTCTAAAATATTGCATGTACTTTTCCAAATGAATCTACCAAGACATTCACCAATATATCTGGAAGAATTTATTATTGATAGAAAAATTAATATTGACTCAATTTTTCTCCATTCTGGATGAATTCTAAAGTATTTCATGTACTTTTCCAAATGAATCTACCAAGACATTCACCAATATCTGGAAGAATTTATTATTTATAGAATAATTAATATTGACTCAATTTTTCTCCATTCTGGATGAATTCTAAAATATTTCATGTACTTTTCCAAATGAATCTACCAAGACATTCACCAATATCTGGAAGAATTTATTATTTATAGAAAAATGAATATTGACTCAATTTTTCTCCATTCTGGATGAATTCTAAAATATTGCATGTACTTTTCCAAATGAATCAATTTTTCTCCATTCTGGATAAATTCTAAAATATTGCATGTACTTTTCCAAATGAATCTACCAAGACATTCACCAATATCTGGAAGAATTTATTATTTATAGAAAAATGAATATTGACTCAATTTTTCTCCATTCTGGATGAATTCTAAAATATTGCATGTACTTTTCCAAATGAATCTACCAAGACATTCACCAATATCTGGAAGAATTTATTATTTATAGAATAATTAATATTGACTCAATTTTTCTCCATTCTGGATGAATTCTAAAAGATTGCATGTAATTTACCAAATGAATCTACCAAGACATTAACCAATATATCTGGAAGAATTTAATATTGATGGAAAAATTAATATTGACTCAATTTTTCTCCATTCTGGATGAATTCTAAAAGATTGCATTTATTCTAGTGCAATCTTCTAGATGATCACCAATATCTGAAATAGTCTTGCTGATAGAACATTTATAATTGGCTCAACTTTTCGCCATCCTGGATGGATTCTAAAGGATTTTAACAGGTCAAGTTGGCGTGGAAAGCGGTTTTCCTGTCACAAATGAGCGAGCAAATGACAGCGCATAATTCAATGTCGACTCGTTTTGATGACAAGTTGTGTAGGTAACACCGGAAGAGGATCGAACATGCCCATCGATTCCGAGTAAAAAATACAATTACACGAACGTGTAATAATTCCGTTTGATTATGTAATTAATTCACGGTAATAAACTACAGCAGAATTCCAATGGCGGATTCTTGAGCTGGTTAAAATATAGCTAATAAAATCAAGCATTATCCAGGATTTAGATTTTTTCTTCTGTGGTCAATTCCACTGTTTTCCTGAAGGTTTATTATTGGGTACAAAATTATCTACTATCCAGATTATCCAGAATTTGAAGATTACTTCTTTAAATCACTCAGAAGATCCATACACATAATATTAATATGATACAATCTTATCTCCATTTAAACCTTGCTTATTCAGTAACCATCTCTTCATTTCTTCACCATTCTGATGCAGCGTGCATAAATAACGAAACATTCTCCCCAATGTACCCGCCACTGCGACATCCTCTCAACTCAAAAGCAATATAAATTGGCATAATTCGCCAATTTCAAGTTCAATCCGATTGTTAATTCGACATAACAAACAGCCAGCCATGCACTTGAAAGCTGTCCTTGCAACCAGTTTGGTCCTGCTGGTTTTGAGCTCGGTATCAGCGGTAAGAAACCACTCGATTACTCTAATCGATTATTAATCGATTGCGTTGATTCGCAGGCCCCGAGAGCCATCGGCAATGAAGAGGACCTGAAGCGGAGCGTGGTGGAGTTCCTGGCGCAGGACAAGGAGTTTCTAGGTGCTCTGGAGCACTCCGGGTTGATAGGTAAACGCTCTAAAGTTACGAAACGGGAATATTTTGCAGAGATTGCTCGATTATTTTATGCTCCTCTTGGGTTTTGTTTGTTTCAGATAATGGAGCTCAGAGGCAGAAGCGCCAATCTGAGATGGACATCGATGAGAATGTTGAAGGAGACGTGGAGGAGGTGCCCAAGGACGGGTTCTTCGATAGGGCCGCTAAATTCGTGGTAGATTTGCTCCAGAGGTTCCTGAAATGGATCAATTCCTCCGATAACTAAGTATAATCGATTGTAAAAGTTGTACAAATAAATCTTCTGATTAACTGTTGATATAATGAATTTTATTGAACTCTGCAAAATATTCCTCGATGTAATGTAGGTGTCTTTAACAAAAGATAATTTGGGATTCGTTTCAGTACAAGGAGAGGTAAATGGGAGAATTGTGAGTAAAAGAGAGGCAGATGATGATGGGGAATCCTCGCTGATGAAAGTTGTAAAGAAAGTGGCCAAATTTTTGTTCAAAGTGATCGTTGAAAAATTGGCTGAAACTGCTGTAGGAGTATTTGGTTAATTTTTCGTATAAAGTTGCTGATAATACTGTTACAATTTGTATGAAACTAACAATAAATACAATTTTTTATTAACTTGTAGTTTTCTTAATGGCTGCGGGTTAAAATTGGTAGGTCAAAATGACCTCTATATGGATTCTGGGAGATTCGTTTAGATAACATGGTAACAACAATTAAAGATGTTTCTGGTTATTTTGCTTCGTAATCAACAATTACTGTTCAATAAAACGACATATTTGGATCTTCCGCACTCTAATTAAATCCCGAATGCACGAGATAAACAAGAATAATAGGCGGCTATCGAATCGAAACTAATAACACATTAAACCGGCATACCGTGAAACTAATATGCATCAATTTATTTAGCAGCAACTAAAAAAATTACTTAAATGAATGGGTACCCCGCTCGGTTGAATCAGTCGCAGAGTAATTGAGTTCAGATTACAATCGCTTGTTGCAAAGATGCTTATCGTTTTTGCGCTGGTTTTCGTCGCAATTATTACTAATGAGGTATCAATTTGGTTTATTCTGTTCTAGTGCACAATTTATTGAAATTACATAAATTCTCCTGCAGGTGTCTTGCATCAGCTGCGACAGGTCTCGCGTTCTCCTGGGCGCCGAAGACGTCTGCTGGACTTCGAAGGTGCAAGTGATAGAAAGGATCTCTCACACGCAGAAGAGGGTGCTGAATTTCGCTAAAAAGAGCCTGGGAATGGAGACAGAGGAGATAGAACCTCCGCAGAAGTGCGATTATTATTACTGCATTTTCAAGGAAATGAATTTGGTGAGCAGGTCTTAACAGTTGTAGAATTTGGATATGTTAGGATGTTTTTGGTTTAGATCAATCCAGAGTATGATGTTCCATGCCAGGAAAGAATAACCAAGTGGGTTAAGAGGAATGTTAAGTACGAGGAAGCGTTGAGTTTGCTGGATAGGCTTCAATACTGCAGTGGGGAATTAAAAACGTCTTTGGGTATGAATTTATTATTTTTTTGAGTTATCTCTATTAATATTCTCTATTATTATAGGTGCTCATCAACACTTTTTAGCCAGTAATGTTGGAAAAACAGGTAGAAAGTTGCAATGCTTTAAATTAGGGTTTTGAATTATATTTTACCATTTTTTAGAACGAACAATAAATGAGTCAGATCAATCTAGATGCGACATAGCAGCAGAGTTTATGAAATGTTTGGAGCATATTCAATTAATTGATCCTGAGGTTAGTGCAATTATTAATAAAATATTCTAATTAATCCACCTGATAATTAATTTTTTATTTTTTAGTGCCCGGTTTTCCAGTACCCCTAACAAATGTATCATTCTATTAAATAAATAGATTATTTTGAGAATTATTTACTTTCATTTTATGATTATTATATCAATTATATCCCTAATTACTAGCGAATCAAAGTTCAAATTTTAGTAATGTGGCCTCCAACAAATTTATTAATCAGTTACTTAAAAATTCTTCTTCATTTTACTAACTAGTGGCTTCTACTATCTAAGCATCCAGCCAATATTGTTTCTCGAGTAGAATTTTGATTGTCAAAAAATATATGATTCATCAGAACTACTACCAAGTTCAAGTTCAAAGTCAAGTGTCAAACGCGCGATTTTGTGAGGTTAATTGTCTGTTTACTTTTTAATAAACAACAGTAATTTAAATTAGGTTGCCGGTTATGTAAGTTTAATAAGTGTTTTGTTATCTGTTGATGTTTAAGTACTGTTTAAACAAAGCTATCAGATTGTCATTGAAGTTTCCCGAGAAATTGAATCGGTACAAAATGGCAAGAGAGCAAAAATTCCAAAAACTGCCCACCTCGGTGATTCCCATACACTACAACATTCACCTGTTGCCGGATTTGGAGAAATTCAAATTTACCGGAAAAATAACCATTGATATTGAGGTGAGCTATAATTCAAATCCCAACTGAAACTAAATAAAATGCAATAAATTACAGATCAAAGAAGCAACTGACAAGATTACGTTGAATTCCTTAAATTTGAATTTCCATTCCGTAAAATTACTAAACAACCATGCCGAACACACTCCAATCAAAACTCAATTCCTCGTTGATGAAGAAAAAGTCATCATCAATTTCGATAAGCTCCTTACGAAAGGAAATTACAATTTATTCATCGAGTACGAAGGAAATCTCGAGGATAACATGAGAGGATTTTACAGGTAATTTCAACATTACAATTCATACAATAATATTAATTTATTGCCAATTATAGAAGTAAATACACAGACGATAAAGGACAACAATTTTATTCAGCAGTAACTCAGTTCGCTCCTGCTGATGCAAGGAGGTGCTTCCCCTGCTGGGATGAACCTGCCCATAAAGCCACCTTCGATGTAGAATTAACTACTAATAAATGCACTACACTTTCCAATACATCAGTTATAAAGAGCACTCCATCGGAGAATTCTATTAAGTACTCACCACTCTTAATAAACTATAAATATTGTAATAACTAGATGTATATTTTAGGTACACCTTTGCTAGAACCCCCAAGATGTCCACCTACTTAGTAGCATTCGTAGTAGGCGATTTCGAATACGTAGAAAAAGAAACCGACGGGGTTCTAATAAGAGTTTACACTCCCTTAAAAAAGAAACACCAAGGCGAATTCGCGCTAGATGTCGCCACAAAAGTACTCCGTTACTACAAAGAGTACTTCAAAATAGCTTACCCGCTGCCCAAATTAGATCTAGTGGCTGTGGCCAGCTTGAGTTACGGGGCCATGGAGAACTGGGGCCTCATCACATACAGGTTATTAAGCACATTTTTGGTTATTTAAACACTCGGTTACTGAGCGAATTGTTGGTTTATAGGGAACAACGATTGTTGATAGATGCGGATAACTCCTCGACAGCGAACAAGCAAGCTGTTACTTTAGTTGTGGCCCACGAGTTGGCCCATCAGTGGTTCGGGAATCTGGTTACTATGAAATGGTGGACCGATTTGTGGTTGAATGAAGGTTATGCCACATTTACGCAATTTCTAGTAACTCACCACCTTTATCCAGAGTACGATATTTGGTCCCAATTCGTCAATACTTACTTCCTGGCCGCTTTGGAGTTAGATGGGCTGAAGAATTCGCATCCCATAGAGGTGCCTGTGGATAACCCGTCGGAGATCAACCAGATTTTCGATGCTATTACATACAATAAAGGAGCTTCTGTTATCAGAATGTTGCACCAGTTTATCGGAGAGGAGAAGTTCAGAGAAGGGATGTGTTTGTATTTGGATAAGTACCAGTACGGGAATACTTCTACTGAGGATTTGTGGAGGGCTTTGGAGGAGGCTAGCGAGCAACCTGTGGCGAAGATAATGTCCACTTGGACCAAGCAATTGGGGTTTCCTTTGATTAAAGTTGAAACTCGCTGTATGTGCTCGTATTTATTGTAAATTTCCAGTACAATTTTGCGTTTTAGATGGAGAAAATGGGGCGAATATTAAACTGTCTCAAACGAAATTTAATTCAGACGGTTCTCAATCTCCAGACAAACAAATCTGGATGGTTCCGATATCGATTTCAACCAGCCAGGGAGTTAGTGAAAATCTACTCCTAACTAACGAATCTGTCGAGAAGACTATAACTGGATTAAAACCTACAGACTGGATTAAAATTAATCCAGGTGTAGTAGGTTTTTACAGGACACAATACACCAATGATATGCTAGATAAATTTGCTGTTGATATTAGGAATCGAAGCATGCCGCCTTTGGATAGGTAATACAGCCACTCTGAAAGTTCTTTATACTTTATAATGATTTATTATTTCATAGATTAGGTCTGTTAGAAGATACTTATGCATTGGTGAAAGCTGGTTACATGAAAACCGACGCTTTACTGGATTTCCTCCAGAATTACAAACAAGAAACGAACTCAAACGTCTGGATCTCCATCGTAAATATACTAAGCAAATTAGAAACACTCTTCGATTACTCAGAAAACAGCGATAGCTTCCGAAGTGTAAGAACACACTCTAACAATTTTAATTATTATTATTACTAGAATCTTTCAGTATCAGAAACAACTGCTGAAAGGCCTATACGAGTCCATAGGCTGGGAACCACGTGATAGTGACACCCAAATCGATAGCCTTCTGAGAAGCAAACTGCTGGCCCATATGTCTTCTTTACAAGACCAAGAAGTTGCTAGAGAAGCGAGAAGAAGATTCCAGCAGCATGTTAATGGCGAGAAAATTCTACCGGCTGATGTACGAGTGGGTTGCTACAAAATTGTTATCTCCTCCGGTTCGAAGGAGGATTTCGAAAGCTTGTTTAGATTGTACAAAACCAGCGATTTGAATGAAGAGAAACTGAGAATCGTGAGCGGGTTAGGAGCTACTCAACACGCGGAATTAATAGCTGATTTGCTGCAATTTTCGTTATCTGTAAGTTGATTTTATTATGTATTTACTTACCTTTTATATGTTGTTTTTTTAGGATCATGTTAAGATTCAGGATAGCGTTTTGGTTTTAATAGCAGCTTCACAAACAGCTATAGGAAGGGACTTGACGTGGGAGTTTATTAAGGATAACTGGGAGATTATAACTAAAAAGTTTACGGCTGGTTATCTGTTGCAAAATTTGATCAAAGAGGTGGCCGGTAAATTCGCCTCAGAGCAAAAGCTGAGAGATTTGGAGGAGTTTTTTAAGAAAACGAGCAACTGTTGGATAGACAAAGCTGTGCAGCAGGTGCTGGAGAGCGTCAGCATCAGCACGGCTTGGTTGAGAAGGGACGCAGAAATTATTAAGCATTACTTCGGTTCTTGATATATATTTTGTAATTTTATAGCGGTCGGAACTATTCGTTTTATTATTAAAAATTTGAAACAGTTTTCCTATATTTATAATTAACATTCGATACAGTGCTGGTGAAGTCTGCGCCCGATTTGCGATTCGAACGGGGCGAGATTCAGCTAGTTAAATAATCGGAAATTTCGGAATCGTTCCAAGTTTATCATTACTATAAAAACGAAATTAACTTTTTATTTACAACAAACATTTCCTAGTAGTTAAACGCAGTTTCAATCTGTTTGGGGAATCATAAAAGTGAATGTAGTGGAAACAATTTTCTAAAAAAGCGAGCCTATCACGAATTTGAATCGCACTTTTAAGATTCCCGAGATTTATAAACGCATAATAAAAAATACATTTTATTGCAAACAACGCCACAAATTTCGACTTACTGTTAGATTGTACAATTCGGATGACATACTGCTAATTATTAACAATTTTTAAAACAATCAACTAATAAAAAAAGGAGGAAAATCTTGACTAGTTAACTAGAAGGTAAGACCACAAAATTTGTCCTCAACTAACCTGAAATTCTCAAAGTCCAGTCTTCTCCAAAAAAATTTCAAATGTCAGTCTTGATGTGATGTTTTAGGCCTGTAAGAGAAACCTAGGTATATTAAACAATTTGTTATATTGGCTTTTCATATATTTTTATTGAATAAAAGTTCTAGAGAAAATAGTAAATAATCACAATAAAGTTTTATTTAATCGGTCCGAGTAAAAAATCTTATAAACCGATTGTCACAATAGTTTCTGAATAAACAACAAAAAAACTTATCCAATATTGTCAAAATGCAATTTTTTTCGATAGCGGATTGTGTAGGCACTTAAAATGGTTTTTCTGTTAACTCAATAATTATCCAAAAGTTTTTTAAAAAACTACCAAACACCCTGCTTCATTAATTTTTCAATATTCACCTACTATTGCTCTGATATCAATTAATATTTCACTCGTAAGTAACGGAAACAATTTAATTTGGGAGAAATAATTCTAAAAACCTCATCTACTAATGCATTGTTAGTACCTAATACTTATCAAATTTGATATTAGTTGGCATTTTTTCGTTTATCTCCAACATTTCCTTAGACTAAAAAGCGCCATCACACATAGCTACACAGTTCACATAAGTTTAAATTTCTAATAAATAGGAATTTCTTCAATCTATAAAGAGTCGGTATATCAAATTTTAAAGAGTGTAAAAGCGTTAAACTAATGTGAACCATCGATCTGCGAATGAAACCGTTTATATATTAATCTTTTTAAAAAAAAATCCTATTGTTAATGGACACATTCAATTGATTTCGAAACGAAATTGATCCAATAAACTTGCTCCTAGAACTAGTTATTTACAGAAATGATATTTATTAGTTTCCCGAGATGAATTGCCATATCAAATGAACAATGTCCAAAATCCTTTTTTAGTTAACGAAACATTTAAAATTATGACAAATACTGAATTGTATTTTGGGAGTAAGTGTTTTTTTTTTCAGTCTTTAACCTTGTCTTTCAGCCTACCACAAGAAGTAATTTCCTTTAAATGTGCCACGTTTCATCACAGAAGATTTGATCTTTTGAACTTACTAAGTCGCGAATTTTATCCAACAAAAAGTACGCCAGAGTTAACGCAAATGAACTACTATTTTCGAGACTTCATCTACTCAAAACTATCAAACAAAATCGAACGATTAACGCAGATTGAAATATATGAAAAAACATATTGTATAGAATAGGGCAACCGGGTATACCAACATAACTTATATAATATAATTAAAGATTAAATGCGAAAGGAATAAAATTTAACATTATAAAAAAATAATTACGCCCCGAATAATCAAACCTTCTGACATTCGATCACTGGATAATATAGTAAACATTAAGTTACTTCTCATATCACATGTTTATCAATCATTCCAGAATATATAAAAAATTCATTTCTAGTCCTCTTATCCCTTCAATTTTATAGTGCAATTTTAAACTATCATATTCAACATAATAATTTGATTGAACTAATAATATGATATAATATACATTAAAGTTTAACACGAAAAGTGAAATGCAAAAAAATAAATACTCGAAACAACGAGACTAAACCATTATATATGTAACGTTAATTAACTGAGTTATTGATATGTTCTTTTTTTTATACAACAAATGTTAAAGTTGCCAGTGCTATTTAAACATTTTTATGACCACTTGATACTTAAATAATATACAATTATTACTCGTTTCTGAATGTTATAAAAAGGAGTCATAGCACCCGTTTAGTTGTACCTTTTTGCCCCCATATTATGTAAAATTAATCTGTGGGGTGAGATTTATAAAAAAAACACCCTGTATATTGAGTCGTTCAAAGGCAGTAGGCTTAGAATTTGATGCGAATCTCACATAACAATGGCAAGTATCTAACAAGTGAAAAATAAGAGGGCAAAACGCAAAAATAAATAAAAAAAACAAATGCGATAACCCCCGTAATTAAAATTTAACAAATAATGAAATCAGCTGGTAAATAATAAATATAGAAAAAGTAGTGCGTTACTTATTATTTTTTTTTTGATTTTGTTCAATTTTTGAAATAAACGTAAGCAACGAGACCCCCACCCAAAAGCAGGGCGCCCCCTAAAACTAAAGGTAAGTATAAAGACCTCTTCAGTTGCGTCCACTGCTCGTTCACCAATTGGCGGCGCTTCATGTCCCTCACTTGCGCCTCCAGCTTCTCTTTCCTCTCCAATCTGTTTCGTTGTCTCAATTCAGTCGGCGAGCTGCAAACAATCAATTCATTACCAAACAATCCACCGATTATCATCAACCAAATTAACCTCGATTTCGTGTTAGTCGAATCCGACAAATCCGACATGGAGCTCTCAGACCTCACATCGTCGTCTTCTTCTTCCAATTCGTCTTCTTCGCTGAGCTCGTCCTCGCCCGGCACCACCGGCAACGGCCCACTCGGAATGTAATTCTACAAAATATGCATTAATAATTTGTTTTATTTGCGAATTGTTTAGCTCACATCATCGTCGTCTTTGTTTTGATAGTTCCAATCGTGATCGGAGGTGCTGTTGGGAATGAGCGGAAGAGGCCTATCGATAGATGTTCCGTTGGGCCTTGGCAGGCTGTCCAATCTAGGAGGAGGCAACGGCGGCACTTCGTCTTCTTCCGAATCGGAGTTCTCTTCTATGTTCGATACGTTCGATATATCCGATACGTTGTTAATGTGGTTTTCCTTAAAAAAATACACAATTATTATTGCATTCGTGTTTGATACGAAGTGGTTTTAGGGATGTGTAGGGGGTTACCTTGGGAAAGGTTTATTCACGGTTAATTTTTACGATTAATTTTCTGTAACGAATTAAATTAAACTACTGCAACATATCTACAAATCGGGTGGTTAAAATAAACGCATAATTAACCTTATAACTCACCCCTTTTCCATCTATATTTGCTCCAGACTTTGTCCCTTCGATAATCGCTTGGTACGAGAATCTCAATTGCTCAGCCGTCTGTATCAACCCCATCCTGTATTTCCTCATTTCCAATAGAATTTCCTTAACATCCACCGTATTTATACCATACTTATCGATCTACAACAATAAAACAAACCGTTATCTACTCGTTTAACACTAAATGGTGTATTAACGTACCAAAATTAAAACCGAATCGACTAAACAAAATGTACCAGACCGTCCGATACCAGCCGAACAATGCACCACAGCGGGCCCCACGTTGGACTCCAACACGCCGGCGTCTCTCACTTTCCGGAGGAACTCGAGGAAAGCCGTGGGGGAGCTGGGCACCCCGAAGTCCGGCCACGTGGTGTAGTGGAATTGCAATATATCACGATGGTGTCCGCTCTCCGTATCGGTCAGTCTGAGCAGCCGCGTTAAATAATAGGAATAATCTTTTTGTTCTAGGTACTCTACGGTTAGTCCGACGTCTGTCAGTTGCATCTTGTGATCGGGACCGATTTTGGACGGCCAGTATTGATAACATTTGTCTTGCTTCTTCTCTACCAGTTTATTCAACATTACTACCTGTAAATGTAACCAAACGAATTAATTCTCCTCTCGATTAAACCGATTAGTTAATAATACTCTTACCCCTTTGCATTGCTGTTCCCATATCATCAACCAGAAGTGACTATAAGTATTGCTCAACGGTCCTTGGGTAAGAATGTACTGCCTGTGGGCCTTTTCTACTTTAATAAGGTTTGCATTGATGTAATCGGTGGGGCCGCGTTTTAATACTATCCTGCTGTGATCGTATGGGTTTACGTCTCTATACCTATTTAACAGCTTATTCTCGGCTTTCACGGCCTCTGAGCACATGTTATCATTTTGACTTTGAGAACGGATTTTCTGTAAATAATAATCGGTGTAGAGATTGCGTTTCCGAGAAACACGTTTCGCGCAATTAGATATAAATAGTTCGTAAGTAGCGTGAGTATTGTACCTGGTAGAGGATTTGCCATTCGTTTTTAGTGTTTAACTCCACGTATTCCTGTTCAATGTTGTTGCCAGATGTCATTATGATTTTTTAGAAATTACCTTAGCTTGAGACGAACCTGCAACGAGAGTAATAAAGCGATCCGCGGAGCTGTGCCGGCGACTGACTTCGTAAATGGGTTTATAGGAAACAAATAACCATTATAATGAGGGGGAAATAATTGCGAAACTCGAAATTCGCGAAAAAGGAACAAAGAGTTCCTCGACTCTAAAACGCTGTGTGTAAACGAAAGATTACAGGAAAATTTTGATGTCATCACTGTCAACAGTCAAGTGTGTCACGTGTCATATGAAATGTCAAAATCCACTTGAAAATGTCTAATTACAGAAATTATTCCTACTTACTTTATACACTATAATAAATTGTACGTATTGCAATAATTTATCGCTATAATTTCGTTTTTACTAATATTTGTGTAAAAATTAATGAATTAATCGCATAAATTACAAAAATCACTTTGGATTTGTGCCTGTAATTAGAATTAGTTCATTTGTATCAGGCATTTTTTAGCGATCTGGTGAATAAGGAAGACGATGAGGGGGAGAATTGAAAACAAGGAAGCAAAACGGATATTTACCGAGTCGACACATGATACCTACGTAGGTAAACTATAAACGGTAAATGATTTAGGTCGTTAGTTTTCACGAGTAGCGGGAAGGTAATGGTAGCTGATTTAATTCGCGGAAAGGTGCTTGTGTGGCAATTTCACCGGTTCGAATCCAACAATTCCCTTCTTTTACATGAAAAACTATTAATAACTTGCTAAACGTTCAAAAATAAACAATTATTCTTTTTGCGCGTTTATTTACTTTTTTTCGTAATGCCGATTTTTTCGTAAATACGGCGGTTTTTAGTGCAGATATTTAAAATCGTATTAAAATTAAGAATAGTGTAGTTCAATTTACAACAATATCAACAGGTGAGTTTCAAAAAATCTTCATTTAACCTACTTTTTCACAGGTCGCTTGATCAATTTCGATTTTTACAGTTACACGTGAATTTCACCTGTAAAACACCAAAACTCGATTTTATATTTTATCGAACAGTTTTTATTTACAGCAGCGATAAGATTCCTATTAAAACTATGTATAGTTATTGGAAATACCTAAATCAGTAATTATTTTGCCTCTAGTATCAACAATTAAAAATAATACGTTTTAAATTACTTCTAGATGCGTAGGTAACCAATTGATGTGTGTTTTATAAACCATTAAAACCACTAAAATTAAATCCAAACTGAAATAAAAGCGCCTACATTTCAATATAAAGAATGGGCCTATAAGTGCCTATAGTATATCCAAACTCAATTCAATATCATTAGTGTACGAATTAAATCTAATTATACCAAATTTGATTGACTAAATGCTATTACTAACTTATATTTATAATAAAAAACATTATGCAATTAAACTTATTAGGTATTTCCCAAAAAAAAACTGTCTGAGTAATTCTCATAAAATATCCAACAGGCTTTGCAAAAACTATACTCTACTTAGTACTTTATTCAGCCAATTTAATTTATAATTATCCTTATACATTCACGTAGGTCGATTGTTGCGTGTACATCCCATCATCAAGCAATTTTCGTGTTTAGATAATGGTTTTTACACGGCCAGAAGAAGCCCAGTAGCGCAGATTCCTATTCATAGAAACGTACTTTGCACTTTGCACGTTCGTAATGTAATATGTAACGATATGTTATTGGTGTTGTCTCGCTTTAAAATATCGTTTTGTTTACATTGGGAACATCCTTGGGACCGTGTCCTATCACTTACACATATATGCGAACAACAGGTTGATAATTTAATTCGATCATTTTATAGATAGACTAATACTTAGGTGCAGTGTTTTTCACTGTAGGTACGTTAATTGCAACGAAATTAATTTTAATTGCCTCGCTTATTAAAATATATATACCTACAATCAGTTGAAAATAATACCCGCAGCGTAAAATATCTAGTAATCTTAAGATACTCGAACAATCGTACGCAAGTGATTCGTTTGTAATGAATAAAACCTGTAATTGTTTCAGTTGCATCAGCATGGCAGAAGCCCACTCTGCAGTGGCGTTCTCTTTCGCCATCACCCACGAAGGGCTGGACGTCAACTTCGACAGGGAGGTGCTGCACCTGGTGTGGCAATCGGGCCTTCGATCGTGGAAGAAGCGGGTGGCTCGATTCCAGGTGGGTAGCTCTATTATTACAATTTTTTCTACCTAATTACTGTAATAATTCGGCTGCGGTTAATTACAAAGCGACCTTCGGTTGTTCCGATCATAGTTAATTAATGCTTTGAGTAATATACGTAATTTTTAATTGCAGAATAGCATCCACAATGGAGTATACCCGGGGCACTACAGATACCTCTTCATGTTGATGGGCTTGGTGACGGCGATGACATGGATAAACGTTTCCGTACCTTTCGATATAACTAACAAACTATTGCGCATTCTTCCGAGGTAAATAGTTATTCGTATCGCGTCCGTGCGACAGTTCACTGAACGTTTAATTCGTTTTTCAAGCGATTCGATGCTTTGGTTCGTCACGGCCTGCTTCCTTACCTCGTTGCTGTACTGGCTCACCGTAATCTACATACTGAGATACATCCTAAAATTACTGTTCGTATACAAGGGATGGATGTACGAAACGAGAGCTAGAGGTAGTAAACCATCTCTGAAAACTAGAGCGTGGTTATTTTTCGTGAAAATTTTCAGCGGTTGGAATACACCGAAATTATATAGCTATCAAGGGTCTCTGCCGAGACTACCTCTACCCGATGTACATGACACCATGCAAAGAGTAAGTTAACTACAACCGATAGTATCATTATTAACCATCTATTCGTAGTATTTAAGAAGCGTGAGAGCTCTATTGGACGACGAGCAATACAAAAGAATGGAGAAACTAGCCAGCGAATTCGAGAACGGTATAGGCACAAAACTGCAACGCTATCTCATACTGAAATCCTGGTGGTCTACGAACTACGTGTCCGATTGGTGGGAGGAGTACGTATACCTCAGAGGCAGGTCCCCGCTGATGATCAACTCGAATTTCTACGGTATAGACGCCGTGCTGCTGCATCCCACCGAGATCCAGGCCGCTCGGGCGGCTTCTACTATTTATTCGTTGCTGGTGTTCCGCAGATTGGTCGAGAGGCAGGAGCTGGAGCCGATTTTGGTGCAGGGGCTCGTGCCGCTGTGCTCGTGGCAATACGAGAGGATTTTCAACACCACTCGGCTGCCCGGTAAAGAATGCGATAAAATTGTTCATTTGCTCGATTCCAATCACATTGTCGTTTATCACAGAGGCAGGTATTTCAAAGTTGTCATTTACAATAGGAGGATACTGCTGCCCTGTGAAATCCAACGGTAAGCTCAACCTATAATCAATTAGCTTTGGATTGATTTTAATTGCTTGTTGATTAGGCAAATCGAACAAATATTGTGCGATGAATCCGAACCATTACCCGGAGAAGAGAAATTAGCTGCACTAACAGCTGGTGATAGAACTCATTGGGGTACCGTTAGGGCGCAGTTGTTCAACAAAGGGGTTAATAAATCGTCTCTGGATACAATCGAAAGGGCTGCTTTTGTTGTGACTTTGGAAGACAACGTTCCTTATGAATACGATCCGGTAAATTATACATATTATTAACTCTACATTGCGATTTTATTAATTATTTTATTTCAGAAAGATCCGTCTAAATTGGACCAGTTCGGGAGGCATTTGCTGCACGGTAAAGGGTATGATAGATGGTTCGATAAATCCTTCACTCTTTGCATTGGTAGCAACGGGCGTATTGGCTTCAATGCTGAACATTCGTGGTAAAATATATTAGCTAAAAGAGCTTTATGAGATTAATAAATTGATTTTTTTAAGGGCTGATGCGGCTGTGATGTCCCACGTTTGGGAATACGTGGTGACCGCTGAGACTTGGGAAACTCGGTAATAAAAAAAGTGTTGTATATGTTTTGGTGATGGAGTGTTGCTGATACTGTTAACTTTCTTCTTTTTCCTTCTATTCTATAGGTTTGTGTGCTAAATTTTTGTACTAATTGTAAGATAAATATTGTAGGAAATTCTTTGATGAAACAATAATTAATTTCCTTCAATTCAACGATGATTATTCGACATTAGCATGCAAACTTTATGTATTCTTCTCTGTAGCATGTAAATTTTCACTACTTACAATACTATTGACTAATATAAATGTTTTATGTTCACCACGATAAGTTTTTACTCTATTGTTCATGCTAATTGTTGTGTTTCCTTACTAGAAAACAAAACGTGTATAATAAATTAATGAACTATATTTTATTATTCAGCTACAACAAGGACGGTAATACGCTAGGCACCCCGGGCATGGTACCCCCAGCGCCAATTCGCCTGAACTGGGAACTTAAATTAGAAGCCCAAGATGCTATCCAGAAATCCGTACAAGTCGCATCTGATTTGATTAAAGATGTGGATTTGCGTATATACGTCCACGATCACTACGGCAAGGGTTTCATGAAGACCTGCAAAATCAGCCCCGATGCCTACATCCAAATGGCGCTACAGCTAGCTTATTACAGAGACGCTGGGAAGTTTTGCTTAACGTACGAGGCCACAATGACCAGACTTTATCGGTAAATCTTCACGAAGATATCCTAATGTACCGAGTAAATTTGTGTTGTGTTTTGTAGAGAAGGCCGCACCGAAACGCTACGTCCTGTATCAGTAGAATCAGTCGCTTTTGTGAAAGCTATGGAAGATAAGAACTCGAGCCCTGCGGATAGGATTGCTTTGCTTCGGGAGGCTTGCAATAGACATCAGGTATAAATCTAACTAGATAATTGCTTCTAATTTTGATATATTTTGTAATATTTCAGAGTAGTTGCCAGGACGCTATGTGCGGTAGAGGCATCGACAGACACTTGTTCTGCTTGTACGTTGTTTCGAAGTACCTCGAAGTGGATTCTCCGTTTCTGAAGGAAGTTTTGAGCGAGCCGTGGAGATTGTCCACATCTCAGACGCCCCACGGGCAGACGACTCGGCTCGATTTGAAGAAGCACCCTAAATGTATTTCAGCGGGGGGCGGCTTCGGGCCGGTGGCTGATGATGGGTACGGTGTATCGTACATAATCGCTGGCGAGGATTTGCTGTTCTTCCATATATCTCATAAGAAAAGCTGCCCGACTACCGTAAGTTGAATATTTGTAGGAAAATATGTGATTATTGTTGTATTTTTTTTTAGAATTGTCATCGCTTTGCGAAGAAAATTGAAGAAGCTTTGGCTGATATGAAGCAGACGTTCTTGGATTACCAAGCTTCCAATGGGAAGATGTAGGGGAGGATAATTTTTGAATTTTATTACAGTGACCTTATAGCATCAAATTTTACTTTGTTTACTACATTATTTATTTAGTCCAGAAACATTAATCATTTTTATTGTTATGCAAAAATCAATGCAATGATAACTTAAGTTTAGTTGAAATTAGTTGTACGTTGTTTTCTAATTGGATATTGTGGTGTTTTTTTATTTTTACTGTAGTAGTTGTTAAAATTTGAATATTGTTCAGTAAACACGTAAATAAAATAATTAAAATCAAAAATCAATTAATTGGAGTTTGAATTGCGCTATGCGACTGAATATTATCAGCATAAAAGGCCTAACAAAAAATCCGATTGGCAACACTGCTGAAGCAAGCGACATGACATATGACACTATTGACATTTCCGACAAAAACTAGAAGGAAGTGTTTATTTTTGTTGTCGGCTTTATTCGATTCGATAAATTCACAAAATTCCAACAATGGAATTAGTAAACGAAGCTGATTTAATCCAAACTAGTAACGAGTACACTATAAACACTCAAGGCAATCTCGGAGACAATACAGATGTAACTAGACGACGAAGGTAAGTCCTTTGTTAAGTACTGTCAAATCGACTAAAAATTGATTCATTTCCAGCTCGAATCGTTCGATTAAACGCAGAAAGTTCGACGACGAGCTAGTGGAATATAGTTTAGGAATGCCTGGTATTTCAAACATAAAGGTAAGACACTGTCATAACGTTTCTAAACTGCAACTTACATGCGATATTATTCATTTAGAGCGGCAGATCTCGCACGCATTCGGCCCATTCGGATTTCTCAGCCGCCTCTCCATCAACTCCCCCAGCTCTACCCCAACCGTCCACTTCTCAAACCTACGTAGATCCCAAGCGAAAACACATTTCGAAAAACGTCCTGACATCCTCGAAACGGGGCAAAAAGGGAGGGAAACTCGGTGGACAATACACCGCCAAAGATTTAGGAAGATGGAAACCAGTGGACGATCTAGCTCTGATCATCGGTGTTCAACAAACTAATGATCTACGTACAGTTCACTTGGGTACGAAGTTTTCCTGCAAATTCACAGTACAAGAGTTACAGCAAAGATGGTACGCTTTGTTGTACGATCAAGCCGTATCTCGAGTGGCTGTATCGGCCATGAGGAATCTACACCCCGACATGATAGCCGCAGTGCAAGATAAAGCCCTATGGAGCCAACAAGAGGAGAAAGTATTAAGCACCATCAAATCCGTAAATAAACCAAACGCCTCCCAAATACCCTCTTAATAAATGTTTATATTTGTAGAACACCACTCCATCTCCAACAGTCGAAACGTTCGCTGAGCTTCTCTCGCAACATCCCGATGTATTCTATACGGGTCGAACGGCAGCTTCGCTATTTCGACACTGGCAGAGCCTTAAAATGTACAGCCTTTTACCAGATCAAACGGTGGGCCCCCTGCCCGTGTCCGGCAGGCCTATAATGACTTTCAACGATGCCGAAGAGTTTGTGCAAGACTCGGATCTCACCGATCCCCCCGACGAGTCGCTCGATAGGGAGTTGAAGCTGCAGCAAAGGCGGAACGTGAAGGAGATCAGGCAATTGGAGAACGAGGTGGGGAGCTCATGTTCGAGTTGAATTTGTTTTTGTAATTGCGGGTTGGTTTTTTAGGTTGGGAGATGGAACGTGCTGGTTGATAGCGTGACTGGGGTTTGTCCGGGTATGTTGGATAATCAAACGTTGGCTGTTCTTCGGGGGAGGATGGTGAGGTATTTGATGAGAAGTAGAGAGATAAGTATCGGGCGTTCGGGGAAAGGGCATGTTGTGGATATTGATTTGTCTTTGGAAGGTCCTGCGCATAAGATTTCTAGGAGGCAAGCGACTTTGAGGTGAATTAAATGTTGCGAGTGTTGAGTGGTTTTGTATATTTTGGTTTATTTTTGCAGATTGAGGAACACTGGTGAATTTTATCTCTCTTCTGAGGGCAAAAGACCAATTTTTGTGGATGGGAAACCGATTATGGCTGGCAACAAAGTTCGTTTATACGATAATGCTGTTGTAGAAATAGCTTGTTTAAGATTTATATTTTCTATCAATCAAGATTTAATTAGAGCAATTCATAATGAGTCCGTCAGATACAATTTACCACCATAATTGTATTGTGATATCGAGTTGTGTGAGTACGTATTTCTTGTGTGAAGTTATCCAGCATACATTTTATATTAAAAATTGTATTTGTTCCAACATTCAACATTAAAATTAACATTATTTATTTGCAATAAATTAATATTAAGAAATTCAGCTTTTTATTAAACCCGACTCGACTAATGCTTGTCGAGCTGCGTTGTTTATATGCCTAAATCTGTCCGGCCCAAGTTGAATACCACCATACCTAAAAATACAAATTTAATACCAATTCAAAACTTATTCACTAACATTTACCATCTGGAAATTACCACCATTACATTGTTCAGTTTTAAAGTTTGTAGTAATTCGAGTACTCTCGAAGATGCTTTGTTTTCCCCATCATCATTGCAGTCCTACAAAAATTGATAATCAAATTAATTGAACTATTAAATTCCTGTTAAATACAACCTGAAGTACTACATTGTTAGGAAGAAGTATCCTGTACGCAGAAATATTGTGCGTAGCATTGGCTATTTTTCTATTTTCAAGTAGTTCATCCATAAAAGAACTAAAAAAATAATAAACGATTAAATAGAGAACATATCTTAGTAAAAAAATACTTGCTTTACATCTTCCTTACTATGAACTTGACAAACATGTCCCTGGAATACGCTTTTTCTATCCACGATTGTTGGTCCATGATGAATTTTTAACGAGGATTGCTTCGGTTCTAATTTTTTCTCTGTATTTTCAACAACAACTTCGCTATTTGAGGGAGATTTACTGCTAGACTTGCTACTACTTTTCTTTACTATATCTTCTACGATCATTATCATTTGATAGATTAATGGACAGCCACCTTCGGTACTAAAATGTAGAGTCAAATCATGACTGGAAATTTATTAATGTGACTGTATAACTCACTTGTAGAGATTTTGGAATTTCTGTTCTATCTTCCTCTTTTGCTCGATATTTAAATTAGGGGCCAGCAATTCGTATTTTGGTAGAGCATTAGAAGGATATTCAGGCGTTAAAGTTATGTACATTTTTACTTCTTTTGATATATCTATGTGGTACGTTCCGGTGTTGGTATCTACATGCCATTCGTCTCCAAATATTGATTTTAAGGCCTCCAATTCGTCTAATTGTTGTGATAAATTATCCATATTTTGGTCTTTCAAGTTTATGAATTTTTTATGAAATTAATAAATGTCAAAATTTCTACTTTTCTTGTAACTTACAACATAGAGTGATCAGACTGCTAGTTTGTAAAAGGCCAAAATTAGTTCTAATTATCAAGGTCAAACGTCAAAATTTGTCAGTTATGACAGTTATCTGGATAGTGGATTGTTTATCTTGCAATTACATGACACGTTCATTCATCAAGTTCTTGTATTTTTGTTATTGATAACAAAAATAAAATAGTGTCATGTAGACAAAAACCCCTACTCATCATTTTACGTACACATAATATTCAGATTACAATAATTTACATTCAAGTTGTATATTAAAAATGGCTCGACACAGGGATGTCCGAAATATGGACTACTCTGACGGTATGTATGGTACTTAACTACTTTATAAAATCATTGAAAACTAATTTTCCAGATTACGATGGATATGATGATGTGTACGGTCATTCTGTTGACGATGATTACTACATATCCCCGAGTAACAGGCAATTCTTGTACAACAGGGAGCTATCGCAGAGGAGCTCCGAAGGGGACATAAAAGAAGAGGACGAATCTGAAGCAGAACTGGCCGATATGGATAGAGCCAAAATAGCTTCTTGCATCGATCAAATCAAACAAACCATCGGAAACGTTAACATTTCGAGGAATGATCTAGTCAATATTATTATACAACACAACTACGACATTCAGAAATGCATAAATACTCTGTTAGAAAGTACTCTGCAACCAGCACCGGTTGAAAAAGGTGATTAATTTGTCGTGGTTAACATACATCAAACATTTACCTGTGATATTATTCGTATATTTAACTAACTGGATTCTTTTTTTTTCATGTTTGCTCCGATTATGTTTTCCATGCAAGGTAAGATTATAACAAGTTAAGAGACAATCCATTAAAAAACACTAAAAAGCAATTTAATATACCTCAAATTTTTAACCATAAACCCACAGACAGTTCAAATTTCAACGTCCCGTCTAGCAGCCAATCGAAATTTATTATCCCAAAATTAAACGTACCTTCATTTAAAAAAGACGCGAATTTCTGTAATGAATCGCTTAATAACGACAAAAAGCAATTTAGCAATTTATCAGACTTGGTTTCAACTCATTTAAAAGACAACGTGTCAGTATTAGATGGCATCAGAACACAGCTAAATAATTTAAATCTCAACAATCAGGCTTTGGGTAAAATGACTGTATCAGAATCGAAATCCTCCAACGATCTACCTAAAAGCGAAGAAACTTGCAAAATAGACCTATCTAAAGCTTTAAAGAGTACCGTAAGTGCTCCCCTGGTCTCTACTAATAAATCGAAAGAAGATTTCGAAATGCCTTTCATCGAATGCAAATCAGATGCACCCACAAGAGGAAATCGCTCGTCTTATGAGCAACTGATTTGCTCTTTAACTATACCGAAAAACACGCAACATTTCGATTCGAAGCTAGAAAAGAAAACCAGCTTACTCGGGACGGTTATTTGCAAGAAATACAAGAGATATATAAAGCAAATATTGCTGGCAAAACAATATTCGAACACCATCAAAAGGTTCGATTTCAGTACAACATCACCCGACAGCACAATCATTCGATACTTAAAAAGATAGTTTGAGCTAGCATTAAAATTCCATATACCGCATAGTTTTTTTAGTATTAATTCACAACAGTCTCCCTACAATTTCATAAACTAGTTGACATCGAACCGGCCACGAAGGTCATATCTTCCACTCAGAAAACCGTCACCAGCATCACCAAGGGCTTCGATCTCCTGAAGACCTCCCGAAGAGAACCGCAGGTAACCAAGGGCTTCGATCTCTCCCAACGGGAGCCCAAGCCCAGCCTCACCCCCAGGTCACAGTCGCCAGCCTCCGGAAAAACCACGCCGGTGGAGGGCTCCGAAGACAACAAACTAGCCAAGCCCCTGGACAACAAATTCGACCCGCAGCTGTTGTACCAGAAGGAAAGGGCCCAGAGCAAGGAGCACCTCTACATGGTGGTCATCGGCCACGTTGATGCAGGAAAGAGCACTTTGATGGGGCATTTGCTCTGCGATTTAGGACAGGTGATTATGAAGCTGTTGTATAGTGTTCGTAATTTTAATGTAATATGTTTAGGTGAATCAGAAAGTGCTGCATAAATACGAACAGGAGAGCAAGAAGCTGGGCAAGCAGAGCTTCATGTACGCTTGGGTGCTCGATGAAACCGGCGAGGAAAGAAATAGGGGCATTACGATGGATGTGGGGCGATTTCAATTCGAAACAGCCACTAAATGCGTTAGTAAATCTCCATTTTTTGCATGTAGTAGAACACTTGTGGCCTTTAACTTCTCAGGGATACAATCCACTAACTACATGCTTCGATTGTAATGTAGAATATTTAATATATGGGCTTTCGTAGGTGACTCTCCTGGATGCTCCAGGCCATAAAGACTTCATACCGAACATGATAGCCGGTGCCGGGCAAGCGGACGTGGCTTTGTTGGCTGTAGACGCCAATCGCGGCGAGTTCGAGGCCGGTTTCGACTACGGGGGACAGACCCGCGAGCATGCGCTGTTGGTGCGATCACTAGGAGTTTCCCAGCTGGCTGTGGCTGTTAATAAATTGGATACAGTGTCGTGGTCTCGCGAGAGATTCGACGAGATCGTGGACAAGCTGAAGGCCTTCCTCAAGAAGGTGGGGTTCAAGGAGTCCGATGTGAGTTTCGTGCCGTGTAGCGGTCTCACCGGGCAGAATTTGACCACCAGGCCCACCGAGAGCGAGCTCTTGGAGTGGTACGATGGACCTTGTTTGCTCGATATTATAGGTACAAATAATGGATTTTTTAAAGTTCCTATATTGTTGATATTCGTTGTATTTTACAGATCGATTTCGCTCACCGGAAAGACCTGTATCCAAACCTTTTAGATTATCTGTTAACGATATATTTAAAGTAAGTTCTTTTCTACAATAAACGGCCACCAACCTGTATCTTTAGGTATTTCTTACCATAATTCCTAAGCTAGGAAGTACCTAAATCGAATGTCACCAACATAAGGAATCACATGCTAAGAAATACCTATAAATTATGCTTAGTACTTCCTAAAACTTTAAGAATCGGTTACATTACAAACCCTAACTTATAACCTACTTTTAGGGCACCGGGACATCATTTTGCGTGTCAGGTCGAGTAGAAAACGGCACGCTAACCGTCGGGGATAAAGTCTTGGTATGCCCCAGTAGAGAATCTGCCACAGTAAAGGCTCTGTTGATCGAAGAAGCCTCCAAGACAGTGGTATTCGCCGGTGATCAAGTGACCGTAGCGCTATCTGGCGTCGAAATGCAGAACGTCTCGGTGGGCAACGTCATCTGCGATCCGGTGAAGCCCGTGCAGGTGGCTATGAAATTCCACGCGAGGATCGTGGTGTTCAACGTTTCGGTGCCCATCACCAGGGGCTACTCGGTGGTGTTGCACCACCAGTCCTTGGTGGAGCCGGTGGTGGTGAGCAGGTTGATATCGGAGTTGAATAAGAGTACCGGGGAGTTGGAGAAGAAGCATCCGAGGTTCTTGAAGAAGCAGGCCAGCGCCGTGGTGGAGATCCAGGCGTCGCGGCCTCTCGCTTTGGAGTTGTACAGCGAGTGCAAGGAGCTGGGCAGGGTTATGCTGCGAGTGGGAGGTGTCACTATTGCGGCCGGTGTTATTACGCAAATTGTATTATAGTAAGTTCGAAAAATAAATGTTGAATTTTATGAAAGTGCGTTTTTCGTAAAAAAATTTAATAAAAAAAAACTTACAAGTGCAATAAATATTAATTTTCCTAGATTTTTTGTTACCCTCGCCGTTTTCGTTGGTCTTTGCAATATCCTATAAATTCTCTGAAAAAACAAATTCCCGATTACAAGGAAGTCAATAAGATAGTTCGATATTAGCATGATCAATAATAAATAAATTTTCTAGAATATCTGTAGAGATAACTCTTATCTTGATAAGTACATATACGATTCAAAATACCCAAAGGTGTAGCTAAACTAGGTCGATAAACATACAGGGAATTTGCACCAAGTCAATGAGTTGAACAAAGATGAAATTAGAATAACAGTGAGTTAGAATGAGAAAGTTGCAATACCACAACATCATCACTCTTTCTTTTTCCTTTATATGACACTAATGGAAGTTGTCTTTGTCGCACTAAATTGTGTATAAATACTCACTCGATATATTTTGGTATATTAGGATCCGTCGTGATTCCAGTATGCCTGTATCCCAGCATTCCAAATTCATGATAGGTTACATTTCCTTGCCTACCAATTTCTCTTTTAGTCGAAGCCACCTGGGCGACCTGCCATTAATAAACCCATCAATTAACAAACCAACGTTTAACATAAAAAAAAACTCGCCTTCCTCCCCAACCTGCAGGGAATCACCTCGTCATCCTCAGCATGCATAATCATAATCGGGCAATCCACCGACAGTATATTAGTAGTAGTCCTAAACAAGAACCCGTTCCTCTCCAGCGGCCTCTGCACCGTCGCCTCGAACCACGGCATCCACGTGAACACCTGCCCCAGCTGCGTCTCGGGTATCTCCTCCCGCATGGTGGTGAACGCCGACTCCAGGATCAACCCGGTGGGCACCACGTTGTACCTGTCGCGCAGCCGCTTCACCGTGTGCGTGGCCAGCGCGCTGCCCAGCGAGTGGCCCCACAGGTAGATGTCGTTGGTGGTGTTCATGCGCAGCCATTTGAACACCTGCGCCGTGTCGCTCACGATGCCGTCTTCGGAGGGCGGCACGTGCGGCCCCGAGTCGCCGAAACCTTCGGAGAAACACATAGTTAGCAAGCTGAAGAGAGGATGGTCCTGGAGAAGTCCCTAGAGGAGTCTTTTTGGAGTCTTTGGAGGAGCCTTTAGAGGAGTTTTTGAAGGAATCTTCAGAGGAGCTTATGAAGGAGCCATTGGAAGAACCTCTAGAAGAGCTTCTGGAGGTGATTTTGAAGGAGCGACTGGAGGAGCCTCTGGAGAAGTTTTTGGAGTCTCTGGAGGAGCCTTTAGAGGAGTTTTTTTAAGGAATCTTGAGAGGAGCTTATGAAGGAGCCATTGGAAGAACCTCTAGAAGAGCTTCTGGAGGTGATTTTGAAGGAGCGACTGGAGGAGCCTCTGGAGAAGTTTTTGGAGTCTCTGGAGGAGCCTTTAGAGAAATTTTTGAAGGAATCTTCAGAGGAGCTTATGAAGGAGCCATTGGAAGAATCTCTAGAAGAGCTTCTGGAGGTGATTTTGAAGGAGCGACTGGAGGAGCATCTGGAGAAGCTTTTGGAGTCTCTGGAGGAGCCTTTAGAGGAGTTTTTGAAGGAATCTTCAGAGGAGCTTATGAAGGAGGCATTGGAAGAACCTCTAGAACAGATTCTTGAGGTAATTTTGAAGGAGCGACTGGAGGAGCATCTGGAGAAGCTTTTGGAGTCTCTGGAGGAGCCTTTAGAGGAGTTTTTGAAGGAATCTTCAGAGGAGCTTATGAAGGAGCCATTGGAAGAACCTCTAGAAGAGCTTCTGGAGGTGATTTTGAAGGAGCGACTGGAGGAACCTCCGGAGAAGCTTTTGTAGGAGCCTTTAGAGGAGCTTTTGTAGTGTTTATTTACCTCTGTGGTCGGTGGCAATGAGCATGAAGTGTTTCCGGAGGATTTCGTAGGTGTTCTGGGGCAGGATCCGGTTGCAGCCGACTCCGTGGAGGTAAATGGCGATGGGATAGGCGGTTCTCTTGACCAGTTCAGAGGCTGTTAGATTTTGGCGATTGTTGGTTTCGTTTGTGGGTAGAATGAGCCAAGCGCCTATGCTGACTAAAGAGGAATTGTCGAGGTCTTTGGTGGTGATGTAGAAATTCACGACGCCTTCTAAACCGTATTTCTCCGGGTGGCTAAAGTCCGGGTTTTTCGGTCTTTGCGCTGGAAATTCGGGCGGCGTGTAGAAGCTAAATTAGAGCTGAATTATTGGTACTTACTGTTAAAGAACATGAAGAATCGTTGGAGTTTTATGTTATTCATAAAAACTAAGGGAAATACGACCCATATTAGTATGAATACTATAAATATAAGGGCGATGCTGAAAAAAATAATCATCAATTAACGATAGCGAAATGATGGTTAGAAGGCCGACAAACTCCCATAAATCACATTATAGCCTCTCTTCTCGCAATTTTTGCTATTAAGGGCTCCTTCATTTCTTATCTAATAAGCAATTACGCGGTACATTTCCTAAATATGTTGTTTGACAATTCCGACAATCCATGTCACAATGCTATCAAATATCACAATGACTTGTGAAGGAACTTTCAAAAAAAATATTTACAAATCCATAGAAGAAGTGCCATGTTATGAAAATTAAAAATTAAACTGATGAGGAAGCAAAAATGAATGAGTTTATTTATGGTACTTTTATTTAGAGGTTCACATTAAAGTAAAAAATGAAGACAAGGGTAAGGAAAAATTATTTTTTCGGGAGATAATTGAAGAATACCCTTCCAAAAAATCTCAATTACTTCCTAATCTAATCTCTCACTTAATTGAATTTAATACAGAAAAAAGTAGTAAAAATCTGCGCCACTTATTAACGCGTTGTTTCTGCAATATAACGAAAAATTGGGGATACTTACAGGGCGATCCCCGTGAAAAAAAGGGCCTTCTGCCATCGAGCCCAACTCGAATAGAATCTCCTCTTACCCATTTTGGGCCCGTCGTTGGCTCCTATGTAACTGTACACGCTATCCCGGGAATGTGTCCGCTGGAATCGAAAATTTCTAATTTATTTAGCGTTCGCTGAAGACCCGTTTCGTCGGCTGTTGACTTACTAAACACCGCGGTCCTGCCATATCTCGCTTAATAAATACAACTCGCTCTAAGTTGTAATCCGATAAACGAATATCTGAGCACCTGCAGGGAGTGCTCGTTATGGAATTGATAGATTATTGGTTTTATCTCCATCAATATTTGATAAAGTGGAGGGCTTTTTTTTGAAAAATTCGCAGTAATTTTTACAGAAATAACACAGTGACACAGATTTTTATTAGAATCAATTATCCCCACACATAATTTGTTGGTACCTCAATGATTCTTAGATTCTGATTCATGTTAAAAAAATAATTATATGTACACATTAATTATCTTGACTTGAAGAGCATCTTAAAAAATCGAAAAAATATACTTAGTATCAAATTTTCAGAAGAAATTACTAATGTAATCGATAGATAACGATATTAAATAGACTTAGTACGGATTGGTGGACTTTTGTGATAAATAGGTAATTTTAAAACTAATCTTAAAAGCTAATACTTGTCATCGGGATGTTTTCAAATGAGTGATATTTATTCTATGAGTACATACTACAAAATAAATATTGCACTTACATTACAAAAAACGGTTGGAAATTGAAGTTCATCACTGTACTTCTAAGTTACACCCTGTAGCTTTAACCGAAACATAACCGGGTCTTGCTATTTAAATCGACTTGACAAAAGTGAAGCGATTATGAAGAAAAATAGTGAATTAATATCGTAAAATTCTACATTGTCAGATTGATTTATTAAAGCAAACACACGTTATAAATGATAAGGACTGTTTAATTTGAGATTAGCACAACAAAAAATTTTATTATTCTTGCGGCGATTATTAAAAAACCCCAATAAATTACAAGAATGAATGAAAAAATGAAAAAATAAAATACCATTATGTAAACGATAAATAATATTATATAAATAAACAATGGCAGCTCAATTCCTCTTTATTTTCGACCTGAGTTTCCTTCTCAAACAACACAAACGCCCGACTAATCTACAAAACTTCCTCGCGCAGTAATACAACGCCATTAATATCACAAGGCACGTGAAAAACAAAAACCCCACCACGTCCAGCATGTAAAACTTCCAAGCGGGCATCCCCAGAGCGGGGCTACGCAGATGCTTCGCCCCCTTGTGCCTGATCACGTACTCCGTCCAATACACAGCCCTCTGCAGACTGGGGATCTCCTCGTCGCGGAAAATCTCCCCCATGAGCTCCGCCGTTTCCCTATACCTAGAAAAAAAATCAGAAATTTGAAGGTACTGGTACAGTGCGTTAGAAATAGCTAGAGACGCGTCTACAGCTATTCCTATTTGCTCTAAGTATGTACAGTTCGTTAGAAATAGCTAAAGATGTGTCTACAGCTGTTCCTATTGGTTCTAAATTTGTACAGTTCGTTAGAAGTAGCTAGAGACATATCTACAGCTTTCCTTATTGGCTCTAAATGGGTACAGTTCGTTAGAAATAGCTAAAGATGTGTCTACAGCTGTTCCTATTGGCTCTAAATTTGTACAGTTCGTTAGAGATAGCTAGAGACGTGTCTACAGCTATTCCTATTTGCTCCAAGTGTGCACAGCTCGTTAGAAATAGCTAAAGATGTATCTACAGCTGTTCCTATTGGTTCTAAATTTGTACAGTTTGTTAGAAATAGCTAGAGACGTATCTACAGCTTTCCTTATTGGCTCCAGATGGGTACAGTTCGTTAGAGACAGCTGGAGACGCGTCTGTGACTCTTTTTGTAGAAGTGAAAGTTTAATTGTATCTTACTTGGGGTTTTCCATGACTTCCTTGATGGCGGTGACGAGGATGTCTTTGGTGATGGTTCGCCTGTTGATTTTCAGGCCGTAGCCCTTTTTGACCATTTTGTTGACGTTGGTTATTTGATCACCGAAAAATGGTATTCCTATCAATGGTATACCGTTGACCACTGATTCTTGCAGCGATTGCAAACCGCCTTGCGTGATGAACAACTTAACGTTCTTGTGTCCTGAAATGGAATCGATTAAGTATCGATTCAAAAAAATCGATTATTCGGTTACTTAGAACGTCCTGCTGGGGCATCCATTTTCTGATTAGCACGTTGTCGGATACGTCATCGAGCACGTCGTCCATTTTAAGTAGTACTTTATAAGGTACTTCAGCGAAAGCTTTGGTGATGGCTTTCTTGAAGCTTTCTGTCAGCAAGTTGGCTTTGACGTTGCTGCCCAAACTGAAGTAAATCACGCCCTGCCGGGCCTCGTCCAGGAACTTCTGCAGGTCCTGGAACAAACGCAAATTTTACCCCCATTTTGATCACCAATTTCGTGATGCATGGGCAAAGAGGGCTTACAGCAGGCAAAGCTTTAGGCGGGGCAATATGCATTCCGCCTCCCACAGGAATGGTGTTCAAATTCAACAGCTTCATGCTGTGGAACAGCGCGTGAGTACCAACGAACAGCATGCTGATATTATCCTGCAGCTCCTTCAAATCGGGCAGGCCATCTCCGAAGTACTTCTTCATTTGCGCGTGGTAGTTCGGGTAGCTTCGATTGTACACGAACCACTTGTGCGCAAGCACGTAGAGAAAGCTCTTCATCCTGTCCCAGAACCCCAACTGGGCGTCATCTTCGATGTCCAAATTGGGATCCGGGTTGACCACCGGATGCACCAGGTTACCTAGCGAATCGTGGACTTGCATAGCCGGCTCCAACGAGGATATACCAATGCTGGGGCACTGGAATCTCCAAGCGAACGCCAGCATAGTGGGCAGCTGCGCCTCCACAATCACCAGGTCAAATTTAACGGTTTTATCGTTGATAATCCGTTGTACTTGCGGTAAAGACAGTATATAATCGTGGCATTCTTCGAAAGCAACCCGCAGCACCGCTGCAATCTCGCGGAAGCTCTTGGTCTCGTCCACGAAGAGCTCGGTCACCCGGTGCTCGTTGTAGATGCTGTAGCAGTGGCTGATGTCCACCTCGGTGAGGTTGGAGGCGGTGGCGTCGTTGACGGGGTCGGTGGTGATGACGGTGAGGCGGTGGCCGCGGGAGGCCAGCGTCCTCCACAGCGGCTGGAAGGGGACGTGGTGGCTGCGCGAGGCCGTGGGGATGACGGCCAAGATGCGGGCCGCGTGGAGGTGGTGGAGTTGGAGGAGGAGAAATAACGCGAGAACGGGCGTGGTAGGCATGTCGATCGGTACTGATTTGGGTTATTGCGAGTACTTGGTTTATTATCTAATCGTGTACTTCACATTTTAGTACCGTAGGATATATTAATGTATGTAATTAGAACGGGTATAATTTTTGTTTTGGAGTTATCGATTTTTGTTAAATTTAAGAGATATTTTATACAGATTAATTTTGATTCTTTTGTAGTGATTCATGTAGCAATAATTTCTACTCATTCACTAAATATGATCCTATAGATTATAATCATTGTGCGTAATAGTTAATCATTATTGTTTATAGTGGAATTACAGCACAATGAAATAGTCTTTGTTTTGCAGTTCTTCGTAATTAATGATGCTTTGGTATGTACCTATATAAAAAATACAATGATTATCTTAAATTTTCTAGCACAATTCTATGTATAACGTTTTAATCCTGGGTATCAGAAGCTGTGATTTATTATTGGCACGTTTTTTCTGATGCAAGAATAACGATATATGGAATATACAGGCAAATTTGTTTGTAATATGGTCAATTCAATGAGTTGAACAATGCAAGTTTATTAAAAAAACAGTTGTCTTTGTTGCACCATATTGTGTACAAATTTGCACTTGCAATATGATCAATTCTATGAATTGAACAAAGATAATATTAAAATAACAATGGGTTAGAGTGAGAAAGTTGCGGATGCCCCATAATATCACTCCTTCTTTTTCCTTTACATATGGGACTAATGCGAGTTGTCTTTGTTGCACCCATGCGCAAAAAAAATTGCAGTTGCCTGTATATTGAAGCCTGTAAGGTACTTCCTCAATACAAAAAGCAACAATAAAAAAATATACGAGTTTTAAAACAATTGTTTTAATCTACCATTTACCGATTTGTAGATAAAAAAAACGAAACAAACAAAAACGTAATTGTTGGTAACATTGCGTAAAAATCGTCCAACAGTAGCAAAACAATGATTATGAGATTCTTTATCTAACATCTTATCTCTATACTTAGTATTTGTTTCAACTTACTTTCGGCAATGGCTTGGAATCCTGGAAATGCATGCCAGTTCCTATGGATATCGTGTTAGGAAACACCGGCCTGAGATTGTGGAAAATCGGATGCGTGGTAACGAACAACATACTAATGTTATTTTGCACTTCAATTAGAGGCACGTGTTGCAATCCAGACTCCTTATAAATCCCATCCAAACTAGGAAACAAGTAAGCGTTGATGGTATACACCAAGCCCACCCTATACACCAAACTAGCCACCCTCTCGAAAAAATTCAAATCCTCCAAATTCTCCAACGGCAAGTTATAATCCGGGTTCAAAATCGGGTGAGTAGGGTTACCAATAGCCACGTTATACTGTATCCCGGACTCCATGGAAGACACCCCTATCCAGGGGCACCTGAAGTGCCCGATCAACCCCAATATAGACGGGAAATGCGCTTCACCTATGATCAAATCGAACCTCTCCATGCGCAGCTTCCTGATCTCCTCGTTGTCGATGAGGATGCGCGCCAGGTCGAGCGTCACCTGGCGCAGGAACAGCGCGATGTTCCAGAAGTACGTGGGGTCGCCGGAGATGACCTCGTAGAAGCGCACCCGCCGGAAGAACTCGTGCACCTCCCCGATGTCGATCTGGCGCAGATTGGACTCCGTGGAGTTCCTGAGGGGGTCGGTGGTGATGACGGTGACGCGGTGGCCGCGGGCGGCCAGCTCGCGCCAGAGCGGGTGGAAGGTGATCTGGTGGCTGTAGGAGGCCGTGGGGATGATGCCCAGGATACTGGCGCCGTCGCTGCGGTGAATCACTGGCACTAAACACAGCAGGATGCAGTGGTAGAAGCGCATGGTTTGGTTGGTAATTGAAGACTGTTGGTGGAATTTAATTTTCGAAATCCCCCGAAATTTCGAGATAAGGATGCTCATCACTTTTGACAACTTTAAGATAGAATCAAATAATTGTTGCTGGTGTGCAATATCAATATTTAAAGACTGGCGTTGGATCAACGAGAGTATTAAACGATTTGAATGTGAAATTATTCAACGTATTGTTATTTGTTTTTGTTTTAAAAATAATTATTTTAATTAGTTTAATTGGTTGAGTTAAACTAAAGGTTTATGTAGATATAGTGAAACATTGTAACATTGAAATGTTACATTTATTCAGGCTAGTCACAGAAGTCTGTAGGCCCAACCATTTTGTGACACCCTGTATACTCACGAGTATGTACTAGAACTAGAGAATATAGTGTTAGTTTTGCAGCGCTGTAAAACTGTCAAAAATTAACAAAATTGAATAAGTGGGTAGTGATAAATATTCCTTGAAAACTTCTCTATCAAAATGCTCTAATGTGATTTTTTTGTAAAATGACCACAAAAAAAGTTATAACGAAAAAAATAAAATTTGTCCTCAAAATATCATCTAATTTCGTTAATAACTCGTTTATTTTTAATTCTACGACCAAAAGTTACATCACTAAAGTTGTAGAGAATTCAATTTGCAACAAAAAGTGCCTCCACAAAATTGTCTCTACGACAAATAGTTTGGCCGATATAACAAAAAAACCTCTCAATTTTCAAGCAGTTCATCCAACATAATTTTTGACATATAAACAACCACTCGCCTAATCTTTGGAATATTCTAATCAATTTTTGACAACGCAACGACATCGCAAATTCCACAACTTCGCACGAAAATCAGCCATCAGCATGGAAAACGAGCAACCAAACAACCAGGTCGAGTCCCTCAAGGAGGTAAACTCCGAACTCAAAACCGAGGAGGCCATCAAACCGAAGAAATCCCACAGCCTCCTCTCCACCCTCGTGCGCCGCCGCCTCTCCAAAACCAAGAAAACCGACAAGAAGCTCCAGGACGTCCAGAACCAACCCCCGGTGAAAGTCCGCTTCATCAGCAGCATCAGCTCCATCGACAGCCACTCCACGGAGATGTGCCCCTTCGATGAAGCCAGCCTGAGGACAGATGCAGTTACAACCGGTTTGCTGTTAGCGGTCTTTTACTTATCGGGAGATTGTTGCAGGAATCCCTAGCGCCCTCTGCTAATGTTAAGCGAAGTTTCTTCGGGAAGTTCCTGAAGAAGCGCGACAGGAAGAAGTCGAGGAACGTGCATACCATAGAGAGCAGGCATAATATAGAGGATGTCCTGTCGCAGATTAAGGTAGAAGAGGAGAAGGATCCACCGTTTGTACCAATTTCCTTTCTGTATGTACTTTACTATGTAATTTGCTGTATAATTGGTATTGGATTATCCAGAGAGCAAGACAAATCGAGCCTACCAAAGTCGATGTTTCAAGGGCTAGTAGCCGTGCAGAACCTCGCGTTTCGCCTGCAGCAAAGCGAAGGACACTTCCTGAAGATCTTCGTTAAATACATCTCGGATGTGAGCTTCCAGAAGGAGCTCGGTAAGCACCAGCATCTATCCAGAAGTGATGGTAAATTGTTGTGCTTCCAGCTGACGCGCTTTGTTCCCATTCCCATCTGCACTTGGAGACGGAGCGTATGAACAACATACTGTCGATGGAGATGCTGCTGAAGCAGGTGGAGCTGGAGAAGACCAAGCAGGCCACCTTGCAGGAGGCCTTCGATTCGGCCATCAGGCACAACAGGCACGTGCAGGTGGAGTATGATACGTTGTTTTGTTCCTATGAGAAGTCGCTGAGGAGGTTGAAGTGTAATGGGGCTAAAGATGCGAAGAGTGCAGAAGGTTTTGGGTTGTGGTGTTTGGTGTAGAGGTGTTTGAGTAGTTGAGTTTTAGGTGTTGAGGCTCAAATACAGGGAATAATCAAGCACAATGTGAGCTTGACTAACAAAACTGAGGCTTTGTACAAGCAAATAGAAGGGCTGGAGAGGAAGTTGGTGGATTTCCAAGAGAAAAATGAGAGTTTGGAAAACCAGTTGTCTGAGTATATTGTGCTGTATAACGATCATGAAGGTGTTTTGTTTATTAAATTTGAATTAAATTTTATGTGGATTTAAATTTTAGCTCATTACCATCGCACTAAAGTCGATTGTGAGTTGGAAATGGCGACTTTGACGCACCAATTGAAATGCAAAGAGAAAGCTCTGTTCAAAGCTTTGAACGTTTACAACAAATTCAAGCACGATTTGTTGAAAAACAAGGAGCTTTTGTTAGTAAATGTGGATGCTTCACCAGTGAGTTAAAGCTTCTTATTGTAGATAACTTTGATTAATTTTTTTGTTTAGTACGATGAAGAAAAACTGGACGAAACCATTGAATTTATTCGAAATTACATGGGGGAATTAGTAAAGGAATTGTTCAATTTAAAGGGAAATCTCCTGCTGAAGGAAAAAGAAATGTGAGTTTGTGCAATTTACGGGGGGCGATTTTTGTTTTTTTAACCCTCGTTTGCAGAAAGGAACTCTCCCAGGCGAACGAGAAATTGCTGGAGAACGCGAAACAATCCACTTGCGATTTGGACGAATTCAAAAAGAAAATCCAGGAAAGCGAAAAACTGCTGACGGAACACCGATACAAGTGTTTCGAGGCGGAAATGAAAATTCAAGAGGAGAAATTCGAACGGAACAAATTCCAGGGCGAAATGGAGAAAAGCGCTTATTTGCGAACGATCGCTCAATTGGAAAATGCCGATAACGAAGTACTCGCGATTCGTTTGTTTATTTTTATACAGAATATCGCTTTACATTTTTTTAATATCTCACTATAATAATGGGACATCCGGTATATACTATTTACTCCACTTTTTTTAATACTACCTAGATCACAGTAGGTCACTGTTTGAAGGATTGATAAAGTTTGACAGGGGTGACATTGACAATGCTTGGATAGTCTACTGCGATTTAGAAATATTTTTTTTGTTTCATAGAAAACGGCAACAATAGAAGAATTAAATGGCCGCATAAAAAATTTAAATGGCGAAATAGAAAGCTTGAAAAATCGACTGGAAAAGCTCTCGGAAAACGAATCTGGCGATATATTGAAAGAACTGAAAGTGAATAGAGAAAAATTGATTGATTTGGATATGCAGTGTATTGAAGTAAATTATTTCTTTGTATATTGAGTAGGAATCTTAGGTGAGTTTAATTTGCAGCTCAATAACGAAAAGCGAGCTCTCCTGCTCCAATTGGAAGAATTTAGGGAGGATAATAAGAAAATTTCGGAATTCCAATTGGCCAATAATCAACACATCGAGCAATTGCATTTCGAAATGGAGAAAATGATCAAGGAACATCAACAGTTAAAACAAAAATATGACGTGGAAAAACAAACTGTTCTATGTAAGTTTCGTCCGCCATTTTGTCCAGCATGTCCTGTTACTAATTTTGTAGCGTTGCAATTCGAGAGGAAGAAATATTTGGAAGAAAAATCTTTGATAAAAACTCTGTTTAACCACATGAAACATGAAATCTCCCGATTGCAGCAATTGGAAGGATCAGTTGTAGATATGAGTAAAGAAGCTAGTAAATTAGCGGTACTTGTTACTATATAAAATTATTGAAATTGTGTATTTTATGTGGTTTTTTAGATAATCGCTGATTACAATAAGCAATTGGGGAAAAAACTGAAAACTGAGCTGGACGAAAAGGTCAAAACCATCACCAAATTGCGCGTAAATGTGGAAAAACTGGACGACATCCGAAAGGAAAACGCAGAAGAAAAGCTGCACTTGTACAGAGAATTGGCTGATGTGTGCCAAATAAAAGACAGATTATGTAGCGAATTGGATTGGGAAAAGCGCGAGAATAAAGGGAAAACAAATTGCACCAACTCCACGCAGGTTGTTAATCCAATTACCAGCAATTTCTCTACTCAAACCTGCCTGTTCCAGATCCCCCAACACGACGATTTCCACAAAGAAGAAAAAACGATCCTCAAAAATCTGTTAAAAGACCTCAAATACGTCGTTAAACAGCGAAACTCGCTCATATCCGAACGAGATTTACTCACCAAAGAAGTAAAAAAAAAACTACTCTAAAATTTACCAATAATTTACTCTAATGTTCCAGTTGAGCGCCTTGAACAAAACCATAGAAGGTTACTGCGAGCAACAGAAGCAAACTGATAATCAAACGAAGAGGATCGATGAATTAACAGCTACGATTAACGAGCAATTGGTTACTATAGAAAAGCAAAACCAGAAGATTTGCAGGATGGAAATCGAGAGGAAAAGCGTGGAGGAAAAGCTGAGGATCATCGAGGATTGCGTGGGGAAGGACAGGTTGAAAATTAACATGCTTCAAGGGAAACTCACCGCCGAATTGGAAACCTACGATGACAGCGTGAGGGTGTTAGAAGAAGAAATTGCCAGAGTAAATTGCTAGATTTTATTTCAAACAATTATTCATACGTAAATTTTAGCTGAAAATGGACAAAATAAACTCCGATGATAGCATAAAGTATCTGCAAAACAACACTCAGAGGCTGTTTAATGATTTGAACAATTCCCGCGCCTGCGAGAAGGTACTAAAACTCCACTCTACCCTACCCACTTACCAACTTCCCCCTACTGGCGTAGTTCATATAGGAAACTGCTGTAGTAGGGGAGAGTTGAGAGGTCGATTACAAGTACAATTTATTTAATTTTCTCCAGGATTTAAGGGACGCCTTGTCGAAATCCCAATCAGAAAAACTCCACCTGGAAGACACCCTTCGCTCCAGAGAAAAACTAACCGAATCCCTCCAATCGGAAAAAGACAAACTACAGAACGAAATGGACCGTATAAATTCGATTTGCGACGATTTATTATCGGGTAAACCAACCCTCTTAATTACTCCCTTAATTACCTCGGCCATTTCGTACAGATTTCGAAACCAACATGAACCGGTGCTCAGCTAAAGACAAGCTTCTGATGTCCGAATTGCACCAATCCCAGAAAGCCTTGCTGAACGTCAGCAACGAAAAAGACCAGTTAAACAAGGTTTCTTTCCCACTAAATTAATTACCCCAACTAATTAGCAACTAACGCAGGAATTGACGCACATTAAAGAAGACTTCAAGACTGTTAACAGGAATTTCTACAATTTAATTGAACAGGAACAAAAGTGGGTGAACTTGGTGAAGGCTTTCGAAGAGAAAAGGGAGTGAGTTTGTCTTTAATTTTCTCATACGATTTAATCTGTATAAATCCTCGTTGTAACAGTATCATCAAAAATATCATTGAAGATAAAGAAAAGCTGCTGATGGATAACGAGGCTATAAAAGAAGAATGTAAGATGGTGAAAGAAAATCTACTCATGGCGAAGAGGGAATGCCAATCGTTGGTTAGCGAATTGGGGGCTATTAAAGAGGAAAGGAACAGCCAAATCGATGAAATTGTAAGGTGAGATGGTTGTCTAAGGGTAGATTCGTTGTTATCTGGCGGGTTTTAGGAGCAATGAAGTGGCGCAAAGCGCTAATATCATCGAAATAAACTCTCTAAAATCCAACATAGATAAATTAAACGAGAAATTAGATAACGAACGTTCATCTTACACATCTTTATCGCAAGTTCACAAGGAAATTTCTACTAAATTCATGAAGAGCGTTAAAGATGCTGTGGAAGAGAAGAATGGTAGGCTAGAAGCTGAAAGAAAATTGAGAGAATATGAAGATTATATCGATAAATTACGAATGAAAAATGTACGTAGCACAATTATATTGAATAGAAAGTAAGTTGGTTTTTGTAGGAAGAATTGGAAGATAAAGTTAACGATATATCCAAAAAAATCGAAGAAAACAACGAAATTATAGTCCAACTGGAAGAAGAAAACAGCCAATTGAACGATATCAAACGAAATGTAAAAAACAAGGTAAAAACTAAACCCTTATCAATCGATTCAATAATCTTAAGTAAATCTTCTGTAGACCACGCAAGTAGAAACATTTAACGAAGACATCGAAGAATTGAGGGTAAAAATTCATTAAAAATACATACAATTTCAATTAATTTAAAATTCCCAGTACCTCCAAAGCGAAATCGAGCGAATGAAACAAGACGAGGTAGAAAGCCACAAGGCCATAATGGCCCTGCAAGACCAACTGGGCCTGCTCCACAAAGAAAACACCAACTTGGCATTCGAAAAGTACCAAACAATAAACTTCCACGAACAAATTACCATCGCATTTTCCAGATCCGCCGCCACCCTCAAACTCCACGAGTTCCAGAAGAAATTCGAGACGGAGCAGCACATCAGCAAGCAGCTGCAGAACGTCCAGAAGTACATGCTCGACGGCATACTGAAGATGAAAGACGACGGCTCCTTGGGATCAGAACAATACGATTGTCTGATCACCTACATCAAAAACGATTCTACAGATGCCGAGGATCACCGGGACGGGCGCCATATCATTTGATCGCCACCCCAAAAGGATTAAATTCTTTGTTTTTTTCTCTCTCGGTGTTGTTTGTTTTATTTGTAGAAATAGTTTCGTTTTGAGGGACGTTGTATAGGTTCGTTCATACTCTATTAATCAAGATTGTTCTGTGAAATTTCTGATACTGTCTTCATTTTCATCAACATCATCATCCATTTCCTGTAACAAAGTCACTTTATTTAGTGGTCTCTTCTACACAATAGTTTATGAAAATTGATCTGCTATTCATCATCAAGCATACTTTAGGAAAGAGTTTATAATTGCATCTTGATCTTCATCTATGAATCAAGATTAACTACTAGGTACTTCTCTAGTATTACAGCTTGTCCATTTCTTCCATTGCATATTGATCTTTGCTACATAATTGTACGCCAATTGATTCTATTAGTTTTTCATCATCATCATCCACACTTTAGGCAAGAGTTCATATGGTTTGCACCTTGATCTTCATCTATGAATCATGATTATTCTCTTGATAGTGATGACCATTTGGGTAACATTTCCTCCACCAATATTGCATTGGTGTACTGCTCTCTTCTGATGCAAATTCGTCGAGTAAAGCTGCCATATTTCTGGCGCTATTGGCAAGGTAAAAATGAAACTTCATCATTATCGCAACTAGCCAGTAGAACGTCGATTAACGTGCGAGTTGACCATACGCCACGCGATCTACTCGCATTAAACTCGAATAGAAACGCAAATGAACGGTCGGGTGGGTACGCTCATTCGGTGCTGTGTGCCAACGCCGGCGGCAGTCCGGTGAAATTTTAAAATTAGAATCCGCCGAACGGTCCGTTGGGTTGCAATTCGACGTGCATTTCGAAGGGAGACGGTGTGTGCCAGCGCAGCGCCGCGAAAAATCGAATTTTCCCAAAAGAAAAAATCGCAATAATAATAGAATAATAGCGCGAGTTTAGCTGGTTGTAAGTGCGCTAGTTCGGGTGCCTTTGCCGCGAGAATGGATGCACTTTGGTTTTGGATTTTTGTTGTTAGTTTGGTGTGTTGTGGTAAGTTATTTTTTTTATTATTCAATTATTAAAGTTGCCAGAATAGACCCAAATAATAGTACCCTCTCATCTCTTTACCATCAAACATTTTCTACTCTTTTCACAGGATTTATCCAAATATAGTTGCAATTCAATTAATACAGTTGGGAGAAATAGTATGTAGAAGAAGATTTTCTACTCTTTTCACAGGATTATTATTATTTATATCCAAATATTCCTAACGTTGTAGCAAGCTGGGTAGTTAAACAAATTCTCCAACAAGCAACGAATGCTAATCAAATTCGATTAATAGAGCCACGAGACCATAACGAACGGTCATTTAAACTACAAAAGGCAGATGGGCTGGATGTAAAGGAATTAAAAGGAACGGAAGTGCGTTCGTACTTCCGCCGACACGTGCCGTTTACAAGTGCAACGTGCGCCTTGAACAAACGTCTTAAGCGAGCCGAAGGGGATGAGAAAAGCAGGGCCGGATTAAACCGAAAACTGTACTAAACTCGTCCAGTTTTCGCTTAAATAGAAGGTCATTATCAATTATCGCGTACGGAGCGTTGAATTAGTTATTGCTTCCGGCGCGTATGAACTAATATGTACAGTTTAAAGATAGATAGAAATTGAAAGTTTGGATGTTTGTACCGGCCCTGGGCTTGTACTGGTATCAGCAACAGATGGTTTTAAACCACCACACCGTAACACGCCAATAGGGCGAGTGTTATCGCAACAAAGGGGACATCCTGTAGGTTTTTTTTTAAAAACGAATAGTTGCATTTTAAATTGTTTCGATAAGCATATCCTGAAAATATTTACCGTTTGCTATCGTATATTGATTTTGTATTTATAGGTGTAATCGCAAATCGATAATTTATATGCGCTCTAATAAGGAGTTTATGTCTTGTTGTCTAATTAAATTACCGATTAAACCGCTTCAACGCTGATCCTTTTATAAAGGGTGATCCCTTAGAACAATTTGATTGATTCGCTGTTTATACAGATGTTATGCAAACTGGTGCAAACAAATTCGCTCGTAAATCCAGAATATATAAAATAATACGACTGGAAAACTAGTGGAAGCGTGCCAATAATCCGCTTGTATTGAAAACTGATGATGATACCAATCCTTCTATTTATAAAGTAACATTGAACGTTGCTTTCCATGATATCATCGAAGGAAAAATCTCTATATTTACAACCTGTTGGTGGCGCATTACAAACAGCGCTGTAACTTCCTCAAATTAATGAAACTCCCCCGGGGTTTCCTCCAAGGGAAGCTCGAAAATCACGCGCTATTATGGCCAGCTCATGCACCAACAGGAAGCCGAATTATGACCGGATAAGCGGCCGTCATGTGCTCTAACCTCGCGTTGGTAGTTTCGAATATCACGACAAAAAAAAAATTATAAACATGTGCACGATATGCTAAAATTAAAATCGCAAACATCGGGCCAGCGGATTCGATAAATTCGCAAAGACCTTCGAAAAATCTTGAAAAACGGTCGGAATTTGGATAGAATCTGGTCAGAAAAAGGTCATAATATATTTAGAATCCCGTTGAAACTTGGACTGAACTTGGTAAGGATCTAAATAGATTCTGGTCAGCATTTGTTTAGATAATGGTCAGAATCAGGCCATAAAATAGACCTAGTTAAAACCTGGTTAGGTAAAGGATCCAGATAGATTATGGTTAGAATCTTCTTAGAATTCAGATCTGGTTAGAATCTGGTAAGAATCTGATTAGAGTCTCAGTCTGGTTGGAACCTGGTCAGGACCTAGTTAGAATCTGGTTAAGACCTAGTTAGAATCTGATAAAGGTCTGGTTAGGGTCTGGTTAGGGTCTGGTTAGGGTCTGGTTTGGATCTGGTTAGAATCTGATAAAGATCTGGTTAGGATCTGGTTAGAATCTGATAAAGGTCTGGTTAGAATCTGATAAAGGTCTGGTTAGGATCTGGTTAGAATCTGATAAAGATCTGGTTAGGATCTGGTTAGAATCTGATAAAGGTCTGGTTAGGACCTAGTAGAATCTGGTTAAGACCTAGTTAGAATCTGAAAAAGGTCTGGTTAGGATCTGGTTAGAATCTGATAAAGGTCTGGTTAGATCTGGTTAGGATCTGGTTAGAATCTGATAAAGGTCTGGTTAGGATCTGGTTAAATTTTTTTCTGAATTTTCCAGTGGGCTCGATCAAAATCACGGAGGTGCGAGTGCCATCGTCGATCCCGCTGGACGGCAACTTCACCACCGCCGACTTCGATTGCGTGTACGAGGCGGCCGGCGAGGCCGAGCTGGAGGTGAAGTGGTTCTACAACGGGCTGACGCACCAGGTCTACCAGTGGATACCGGGCTACGCGAACCGCGGCTCCCTCGGGCTGCTCAAGGACCGCATCGACATGGACTACGCCGTCACCAACGACAGCGCCACCGAGTTCCGGGGCTTCCGGGTGACGAACGTCACCAGGGACCTGTCGGGGAACTACACGTGCAAGGTCAGCAGCGACAGGAGCGAGGCCGTCGCCACCAAGCAGCTGATCGTTTATTGTAAGTTTGTTGACTTATTTAATTGGAACTTGATATGGGGCACTTTGTTATCTAAATAAACAATATTATTAATTGTTATTACCAGTAGCGTAATACTGGTGAAGTGAACAATGGAAGAGTGATAGATTTTTAGGTAGAGATATCGCTGTATTATATAGTTTCCTACAAACTTTTATATCTTCTTCTTCCATTAATAGTAATATTATATTTTGAATTAATCTGGCGTTTATTGTTTCAAATAAGCAATTTAATACCTCTATTCTTTCGACTGCTGGCACACTCTGTTACCCTCGGTTGGCTACCGACAAAGAAACGATCTCAAAATATACAGGATGTACAAAATTCGAGTACTGTTGTACAGTTATGTTGTTTAATATTCCAGCGCCTCCTGAAGAGGGCTTGGACATGGCGTTGCTGAATAGCGAAGGGCTGGTGATTTGCACCACGTACGGGATATGGCCCCAGCCCGAGGTGGATTTCTATTACATCTCGAAGTAAGTTGATCGAATGTTTTTTGATTTTTTCGCTAAGAGATTGTTTGTAGTAATGGGAGTCGCGTGGACGTGGAGGAGACCGTGAAGATGTCTGAGGAGGACGATGATGGGTTGTTCAATGTAACTGCTACTCACGATTTTAGCGGTTATAACGACACGTTGAATGGTCAGACGAAATTTGTGTGTAACGTGAGCATACCGGGGACACCGTTTTATTTGGATGAAGAAATCGTCCATATAGGAGGTAGGTGTTTAGGTGTATTCTGGGGTTGAAATGAGTAATTTAATGCGGATTCTGTGAGTTCAATAATGTGTTTTGTACGATTAGATGATGCAGAAGTTGTAGAGCCAATTGGTAAGGGTTTTTCGAGTGTGCACAACATCCCCCGTTTATTATTTAATGCTTCCTTTGCATCGGAAGTGGTTTTTTTGACTTATTTGCTTCGAAAAGTACTCTTGAAACCGATTATTTTTTAATTTTTATTTTGAATAACAGACGGAGAAAACGCCGAATTAAACGATGTAGCGTTTAATGAAACTAAATTAACGGCAAGGAATGAATTTCAACTGGAAATTGTCAACACTACTCCCCGAGGTACTCGAAATTTATGTTTTTTGTACGAATATTTATTTATAACATATTTTTTTCGTTGTATTTTGTACCGATATGTAAACGTATTGAATGTATTTAGTGGTGACAATTAACGATATTTAAATTGTATGCTTAGTGATCCCCGTAAACAAAATTTCATTACTAATCGGTGGAGGTTGAATGCTCTGTAAACGTAGTAATTTCCAGTTTTGTTTAAATCGATTTTGTTTAACCATTTTGCCCAATTTTACTAAATAAAAAAGCTAATACATTACACAAATTTGTAACTAAATAATCAATATTTTTAGATAATTCAGCTGGTCATCTAATAGGAAGAAGCACTGTAATCCTGCTGCCTGCAATATTCCTGGTACTACTATGGAATAACGTTTAAAACTTAATTATTGTGATAACTATTTCAATTGTATAATAATGTAATATTGTAAATATTATTTATTTGACGATTTCTTGAAAGCAATACAACAAGAGAGAAATAATTGTTTATTTAATCTTATTCGCATTGCTTTTAAGCGAATTTACCATTCTTGCAATTGTGTTTATAATGTATATAAGAACCGATAATGTTAATTGTTGATACTAAAATTATATTTTCTTTCTAGTCCGATTTTATTTCATCATTTTGCCGTTAAAAGACATATGGAATGCGGGTTACTAAGTACAAATAAATAAGTAAAGAGAATCTGTAACCGTATGTAAAATTTATATATCCAAAAACTGGAAAAAATCCGCTATTTTAAATTAATTTTATATTTTACATAAACATTATAATGAAGAACCAATAAAATAATAGATACAAATAATTAAATATATAGCTAACTAATCTCTCGAATATATAAAGCAAACACCCATTCAAGAAGAAATTTGTACATCAAATATCGTATAAAAAAAATCCAGTCCGACAGAATATGTAGTAAACCGATAATAGCCTTCTTATACAAATTTACTCAAAAAAAAATTAACATAGCGCTACACCAAAAAAATACATTCGACCTACTTTAACGATCTCCACGCCAACTTGTTCTCTCTACCTAACGATTCTATTTGAGTACAAATTTCCCGGTTCTATTTCATCCGTTCACACTTGCATCAACATTTATGCTAGCTCAATAAATTCCTGATTTCCTTGTGCATGTGGCATAAGAAATCAACGTAACTAGCCGAGCCGTCCGCTCCCCTATCTTCAGCCAAAAAGTGCTTGAACACCGGCTCCAGCTTCTCCCTTTGCCGAACAATCGTCAACTATAACAAAGCAAATTAGTAATTGTTTACAAGCTTCGATTATGCAAGTTACTCACCCGCATGCATCGATGCCTTTGGATTCGAATTTCATCGATAATATTCCTAACAGCAATCGATAAGGGATTGTCCAATTCGGGTAAATGCACCTTCTCGATGTCCACTTGTATGGCGGACGGGGCGCCGAATAATTTCTGAATGAAATCCGGGTTTACTCCGAGACCGAACCACAGGAACATGTGGATACCGTTTTCTAAAAACACGCACAATTACCATCGATTTGCACTACATATTTAACAATTTTTACCTAATATGTACACTCCTTGTTCGTTAATTTTGTCTATAGTACATCGAATGGGATTCGGAACGTTAACCGGATCGGCTGTTACATCGATATCGTGCAGTGGAATCAGCCTGGGATAGAAGTAATATACTGATGTTGGGACGTCCATTATCATTACAGCTTGCAATACGAAAGATCTACAAAAATATTAGCTTAATCATAACATTATGTACTTTGTAATATAGTAGATTTTACCTATCATCGATTGTCATATCAGAACCACCAGACAACGCATCGTTCTTCAACAAGCAATTAACGTAGAGCGGCAGTAGTTTCATACACTCGGGCAAAATCAATTGCCCCGCGCTGCTAGGACTGGCGCAATTCTTCCTGTATATCGCCAATATTTGAGCAGCCCTATTTATTATCGAGTCCTTAACAGCTTTGGGATTGTTATCCAGTAATTTGTAGCAAGCCTGTTTGCTGATGTAGTTAATTATCGTGTCCAAATCGCAACTTCTGTACAAATCGGCCATCTGCGAGCAAGTCTTCAGCGACAGATTCATGATCCTCAACCGCCTTTGACCGGAGCAGGACGTGTATAATAGAGCCGTTTGAATGTAAACTCCGGTTTCTTCGGAGAGTTTATCATCGTGTTTTATTTCAACACCCACCGCCTTATCACAATCTAAAACATTAATGCATATTTAATACTTATTATTAATAATATAAAGCTTCTTTTACCTATCGAAGCTAGTTCGATATCAGTTGTATTAGACATGTAGAAGTGCCCGTAGAAATCTGTAGGCCTCACTCCAGTCGATGTTCTCACTCTCATAACAGCATCGAAAGCTATAGGTCTGCTTATGTCCATTATTACATCGTTTATTAATCGTTCGCCGTCAATATCAGACTAAAACAAACAAATTTAAATAGTATTCAATGACTATTTATAGGGTTAACATACCTGGAAATAGGTGTATTTGTAAACCTCCCCGCCGGTGAGCCTAGACACTTGTCCGATAGTAGCTATATCAATGTAAGAATTGTTAAAAACGAACAAATCAACGGAACAACCGGCCGCCACGCAATCCTGCCCCAATTGATTGTACACTTGGGTTTGTGGTGTAAGTATAGTTTTCTCTTTATCGGTACCCAACAGTTTTCTATCGTCGCGATTCTTGAGTCTTCCAGGAGCATCAGCAGAAGGTAGAGTCGAATGGAATACTACTAATTTACCAACGCACTCAGAAGCCTAAAAATTATTAATTAATACTCATTCGAATGCTTGATACTCGTAGTATACCTTCAGTGCTTCGAGTCCTGCTTGTATGGCTGGCAGCAAAACGGTTTCGGTTTCTCTAGTATCAGAAAACATAGCGGGAATTTGCTCCATCAGCAAATCAATAACAGCACCTGATTCCTCCGGAGTACTCAGAAAACCATCCAATAGCGGCATAAACATTTCTTGCATATCTCCCACTACTAACATCTGCGGAGCAGCTAGAGTACCCTACAAACACACCAAACATCAAACATTACGAAAGCTACATAACTTCAAAAACTCACTTTAATGTTATAAAAATGCACGCAACTATTATAAGTTATGAACCCCACTCGCATATTACTCTTCTCCTGTCCTTGATCGACCGGCAGGTTCTGTATGATCTCCTTCATTTGAGAACACAACAAATTCACCAAGCCAGATTTGATGTTGTTGTACGACACGTCTATAACGAAAATGATCGCGGGCGGCTTGGGGAGCACGTTGTTACGGCAATAATCAGCGGTGGCCACGAACTCGTAAGTTCCCAGCAACAATTCGGGACGTTCGTAACGATCCATCCTTTGACCGGTGTGGTCCAAATGCTGGAAGTACTCCGTGGGAACTAAAATGTACACACAATTAACCTTAATTATTACAGCAAATTTATTAATTACCATCAGTCGTAGCCATACAGAATAGGCACTGGAACCTTCTACCGGAATCTACGAACTGCATGTAGGGGCACATGTAAGCCTTGCATCGAACACAACGAACTGGTCCCAATGTACCGAAGTTCACTATAGGCGGCGGGTACTCCTGGTCCACTTGCCTAGCCATAGGACTTATAACAAGACTGAACGGAACGGCCGTTTGCTTCATTATATCCTGAGTAATGGGCACGTTGTACATCGAGGATCTCATGTACCTTGGACTGCAATTACCCTGATCCTGTACCACGAAATTGGTAGTCACCAACGGAGGCACGAGACCCTTTTGATTCGTTACGAACACGCCGGCTCGGTTTTGCTGATCGTCTTGAATAACTTGCATCTAAAAATAATCGATCGTAAAATACAAAATTAGCTGAAAATTCGATCGTACTTACAGGACTCGGCATCTGATCGGGATCCAATCTCCTGTTCTGCTGAGGTTGCTGATAGTTAGCCGAAGGATATTGCCCGGCAGCGTTCGGGTACTGCCCCTGCCCTGCCATAGGTGGCTGTTGGCCCGGCATAGGCGGATACCCAGGCCCCGGAGGCCCTCTCATTTGCTGATTATTCATCATACTCGGCTGCTGGCCTAAGGGAGGCAGCATATGCGGACCATTATCTCCGTTTATTCCACTTCTGGTTTGTCCAGGATACTGTTTTTGTCCTGCTAAAAACGACCCGTATACATTCAAAATACGTTCAATAATTCAACACCGATCATTACCTGATATATGCATTCCATGCATCTGATTCGCCATTTGATTAGGCCCATAAGGCGGTTGACCCTGCAGCGGAGGCGGCGCCATTCCCGCCCCAAAGGACGCCGGAGGATACGGCCCCGAAACGCTTTGCAAAGGATTCTGTCCTGGCAGTGGAGGCTTGGACAACGGAGGTTGTCCTGGCAAAGGTGGTTGTCCCGGCATTTGTTGACCAGGCTGAGATGGTTGTCCTGGCAAAGGTGGATGTCCTGGCATTTGTTGACCAGGTTGAGATGGTTGTCCTGACAAAGGTGGATGTCCTGGCATTTGTTGACCAGGTCGAGGTGGCTGTCCTGGCAAAGGTGGCTGCATAGGTTGAGATGGATGTCCAGGCAAAGGTTGTTGCCCTGGCATTTGTTGACCAGATTGTGATGGTTGTCCTGGTAAAGGTGGATGTCCTGGCATTTGTGGACCAGGTTGGGGTTGTTGTCCCGGCAAAGGCGGATGTCCAGCCAATGGTTGACCAGGTTGAGGTGGCTGTCCCGGTAAAGGTGGCTGCATAGGTTGAGGTGGCTGTCCAGGCAAAGGAGGCTGTCCGGGTAACGAGGATGGAAAAGATGGCGGTCCGGATAGAGATTGCGAATGAGCAGATCGAACTTGGGTATTATATTGGCCCGGTTTCGGTGGCCCTTGCATGGGATTGAATTGATTAGATTGAACACCAGCGGGTGGAAACGGTCCGGAATTCGATTGGACCGGTTGCGGTTGATGCTCGAATTGATTCGAAGATCCGGTCACACCGATTTGCGGCTGTTGCATCGGCTGCGATGGCGGTCTGCCAGTTAAATGCGATTCGCCGGGCATCGAGGGCGGCTGTCCCAAAGGCGGCGGCGGCTGCATACCGTGAGAGGGCGGTTTATTCATCTGCGGAGGTTGCCCGGTTTGTCCCGCTTGAAACGAAGGCGGGCTGAACGGTTTTTGCGGCGCCTGCTGGCCTGGATTGTTCGGCAATTGCGAGCCGAATTGAGTGGGAGGCGCACCAGGCATAGGCGGCAGTGGCCTCGTCTGGTTCGCTGGCTGGCCAAACTGGTTCTGCGTGAAATTCTGCGGAGGTCTATTACTGGGTAGGTTGTTCGAATGTTCGGCTCCTGCAAAATAAATCTCAGTAAATTAAAGAAGTCCATTAATTGCGTATAAGAATGTACCTGGTCCTTGGCCGTTGTGGAATTGCGGGGGCCCGTTCTGGAAGCTGGGCGGGCCATTGTGAACGGCAGCATCCCCTTTATTAGACGACAAACCAAACGGATTGCTAACGTCACCTCCTAGCGAGGAAGGCGGCAATTGACTCGAAGGAATTTGCGGTTTCGGCGGGGGCCCCGAAGAATTTAGAGGAGGAAATTGATCCGTCGAACTGTTGAATTGGGCCGGGATGTGATCGCCTGCGGAGGGTTTCTGTTGGCTCAAGGGGATGGTTTGAAAGGATGGCGGTGACGCCCTGGTTGGCGGTGCCCCGAATTGCTGGGGGGGTAGAAATTGAGGATTCATCTTAAATCACCCTGAAAAATTGTTTTCGATTACTGTATGTTCAATATAACAGGGAAAAATGTATACGAGTAGAGTCGAGCTTTGTGGGACGAATGTTACTCATATGATTAATAATAAATTTTAGGTAAATTGTTGGTATATTAATAAACTACATAAAAATGAACAGTATGTTCATTACAACTCATCATCCCACTATATAGAAACAATAAAAATATCAATTAGTACTGAATATAAAATGTATAGCGTTCTTATAATATTTTTTAGCAAAAATACCCTTCTAAATCAAGCTATAAAATTAAAAAAAATATATTTTAAAATAAAGTCTGCTGACACCAATTTTCCTAAAAACTGGTAATAATCAATACAACAGCAACAGTAACATGCTGGTAATATTTTCACACATATCACGATCTTTTCCAAAAGTACTTACAGTGCAAATTAAACTAGAATTCTTTTAAAAAACATAAATAAATAAAAGACATTACTTTTCACTTCACTCTGCCACGTAAGTTCACAATGCGCATGATTTAGTTACTTCCACGTCAATTCCACCAGTTTTGACAAGCACGATTGCCAACATTACCGACTCTTCTCTGCGATTTATAAAAATAACCCAATAACCACTACAGCAAAGACCCACTACCCACTACTGTCACTGTCATATGTCATAATATTGCAGTCCAAATAATTTTTAAACATTTATAAAAATCAAACTAATAATTATAAAGTTGGTGTGATTATCAATTATGTTTAAGAAAATAAAACGGAAAGTATGTGGCAAAGACAATAATTTTTATCAGTGAAACGCGTTGTCACTTCGTTATTCTAAGCAATAATGTGGAAAAATGTAATAGTCGTATCGACATTACTTATTATATTAATCGCTGTGTATTTCCCTTCGAGACATGCAAGGCAATATAATTATATATCTGTGAAAGAAATGATAGACGAATTAGATTTAAAATGGACTCGGAACAGCAACTCACTTCATTCAGTAAAGCATTGTTCATTCGACAAAATAATGAACGAAGTTGAAGATATCGAAATATCCTCGATAAACGACCGAAAAGTATTCCAAAAACCTCAATTAGGTAGATAAATAAACCCCAATATTCGTTTAGATTAATAATCTTTTTGCAGGAGGCGAATTTATTCCAGAAAATTGCTCACCGCTCACGAAAACAGCACTAATCGTACCATATCGAAACCGAAGTTACCATTTGAATATTTTTGTTAACTACATGCATTGGTTTCTTCAACAACAACTATTGCATTACCGGATTTTTGTAGTGCTTCAAAACAATTCTCTACCATTTAACAGGGCTAAAATGTTGAATTACGGAGCCAAAGAAGCCATTAATTTGAAATACGATTGTTTGATATTGCACGATGTGGATTTGATACCGATAAATTTGAGAAATATCTATGCTTGCTCTAAGAAGCCTCGGCACATGTCCAGCAGCTTGGACACCTTTAGGTAATTACCTAATTACAAAAATTAAGCAGTGTGTTTTAATTCATTTTTTTTAAGGTATAATTTACCTTATTTGACTCTATTCGGAGGAGCTGTTTCTATAAAGTCGGAGCAATTTGCGAAAGTAAACGGCATGTCTAATGAATTTTACGGCTGGGGAGGAGAAGATGATGATTTTTACAGGTTTGCCATTAAATTCTTGTAAGTATTTCGTGAACGGCTTGGGACACCCTGTATATTTTTGCATTATTAGATTCTATTCGATGAGCTTATTAGAACGAGGGGTCACACTTGGTACCTTGGTCGCATAATAAAGGCTATACAGCCACTTAAAAATCGCAATATTTCGAAATTCCAGCCGTTCACGAAATACTTCTACCGTGAACAACCCTGTATAATTCAATACTTTACAGGCGTTTAATTACAAACAACATGGAGCCCTGTAGGTTTTCCCCGGAAGTCAGCAAATACATCATGTTGACTCACAAGAAGGAGACAGCTAGGTAAAATTAATATTTTTAACATTACCTTATTTACATTTTAGGTTCGTTTAGGAATCTTTATTTTAATGTATTTTTTTTTTCGATTCTCAGTTAATTTTTATACGAGGAGTTTTCGACTGGACGTTCATAATTTTGACCAATCCCAATACTTCTTAAAGGTATATTGAATGTTGGCAAATATTTTATATGGATAACAAACAGCTTATTTAGTCTAATCGCTGTGAATTCGCTTTATTTGTTTTAATTCTGTCGCTTTATTCATTCATACCAGCCATAAATAAATGCTGATATTACCTAATTTTTTGTATACTAATAATATGGTGAAGGATCTGTTTTACTCATTGAATGTTATTGTATATATACAGGGTGATTCCTAAGGAATGGTTAATATTTAATCATAGTTTCAGGGCCTCCAAAAATTAATGTTTTACTAAATAACTGCGTCAAATGTTATCTACTACTAAGATACAGGGTTGAAGTTAAAATTTATTTTTCATACATAGAAATTAGTGCAATAAAACCAAAAACTACATTTTAACTGCAACACCCTGTATCTTGCAGTAGATAACATTTAACCCAGAGTTATTTAGTAAAATATTAATTCTTGGAGGCCCTGAAACTATTATCATTATTAAAACACCACGTATTTTCATTTCTATTCTTTTTTTAGTGAGGCGAGGTATGAGACGTTGAAAAACGCCGTAGAAAAAGATAAAACCGACGGATTGACTTCCATTTCGAATAACTACAATGTAAAATTCGAGGAATTCTTTACTTTGTTGACTGTGCATTAAAGACATCTTAAATTTCATATGATAGTAAGCATAATTCTATACAATGTTTTAAGCTCACAGATATGTATTTATATATTTCAATACGTTCTGTGTAGAGGTGCAGTTAAGTTGTAATAAAAACCTATCAAAAATTCTAATCTATTGAACCGCTATCGTACAGTGAAACAATTTATTTGCATTCAAACCTTTTGTAGCAACTATGGGTAAGTACACAGTACCTATATTTATGCATTTATCTCGTCTTTGACGAATTTCTTATATCTTTCATTAATTTTTGGGTGATGAATTCTTTTATTTAAAGTTTGTTATTTTTTTAAACAGTTGATCAAGTGAACATTGATGTGCAGCTTGGGAGGAATCTCCCAGGCAGTTGCCCAGTTTGCCAGAATACGAGTTGGTCGTCAACATTCTCTTGTTGCGCATGGTGCTGGCTGTTGCTGTGCTTCCCCTGCGGCATCATTTGCTGTTGCTGCATGAGGAAGAAAAAATGCTCGAAATGCGGCTTCATGTCCAATTAAATACGTAATTCGTTATGTAACGTTATCACTTTATTTTTTGTGCGATAAGTTAGATTTCTGGATTGATTGTTTTAAATTTGTGTGTCTATTTGAAATTATTTGCACTTAGTAGATTTCGTAAAATAAATATATTTTCTATGATTATTCGATTAGATTAATAAACAAGTGTTTAATGTTTAATTTACAATAAATATCACATGCAGTATACCTACAAATTGTATCAACTAGTATAAAATTATATTTCGCTTTTACATTTACATTTAGTCGTTTTTCTTTTGCAATATTTTCTACACGTAATTACATTAAAATGCGCATTCCAAACAAACAGGAATAGATTATTATTTACAATTTAACTTTAAATTAAAATCGTTACAAAATATTCGTCAGGTTTAATAATATTAGTAAAAGGCAAACTATAGTTTGTGTAAAAGAAAGTTAGATGCACGTCATCATAAGTTTACTACGTCACAGTGTTGCCAAACTTTCATAAAGTTGCTATGACGACATTAATGACGCGCATCTAACTGTATTTCGCACAAACTATATGCAGTTTGTTATTAAATTAATTGCCTCGTAAGATCAGTACCTCCCGTTCCTACTATCAGAATATTTCCCCGACAATTTACTGACTGAATACCTATCGCTGTACCGATCATCCCCGTACTTCTCTTCTGCTTTATAATGTATCTCCGGAGATCCAATGGTCTTTTGCCAGTGGTGCGTCCAGTACAGCTCGTCAGGATTCACGTCCTCCGGCCGCTTGAACTCCCTGCATATCACCACGCAGTAGATCAAACTTCCTACGAGCGTCAGGAACCCGAATATCAGGAACACTATCCCTAAAACCCTACAAAAAAAGAAGAATAAATCCAACTCTTGCGGGGGAACCACAGGGATACTCACCAAACGTATATGGGCTCGTAAAATTGTATGACTATCACGAAGCCCAGGGTGACGAGTATGATGCCGAGATTCAGCAGCAACATCAAGCAACACATGCCCTTGATGTTGGGGCAGAAGGGGTTGGGGGCAGCCATGGCCTCCACGCGCATGCCCGCCTTCCTGGAGCTCCGGGATTTGGCTGTGCTCGCCACGGAGGGGGCCATGGCGCTCCTGTAGGACATGTGGCTGGGGGCGCGGGCTCTCGAATTCCTGCTGTAAATTGATTGCGTAATGTTACAGGCGAAATAATCACACGGTATAAATGTATAGAGTTGGTAATACTGAGGAAATAGAAAGTGGTTTTTTTTTTGATGAGAGTTTGCAATCGATGGAAAAATTTTGTTATTATTTATTATACCATTGTGTCGGGTGAAAAAAGCGTTCTCATTGTGCGAGAATCTTCTAATTAGAAGGAAAAATGTCTGTGTGTTGATGTTTTTTTTTAATTAGGTTTAATTGTTGGGGAAATAACTCGGCGAGTACATTGAACGGGTCGTAGTAGAATTTCTTCCGGCTCGATTAAATTTTATCTAAAGAGTGCGTTGGTTTTTTTTTTGAAACGTCCTTGTCAAAAATATGATTCTTGTTGAATCTAGTAAGCGGTTTTTCATAAATAAACAGGATATGTCACTTAAGTGACAGATGAGTTTATTAGAGTGAATCGATTTGGTTTATTCTTAATGAATCTAGTAACTGGTTTTTGATAATAAATTTAGAAAAGATCATTTTTGAAAAGTATTTACTTCGAATGTGAACGGTTTTGGGCGGAAATCTCAAGAATTCTGACGAAGAAAAAATTTGGATAATTGAGTTGACTTTTTAAACTAATCTAGTATCAATCTAGTAACAAGTTTTTGATAATAAAACAGGAAATGTCATTTTTTTCAGGACCTGTCATTTTTGAAATGTTCTTCGAATTAATGTGAATGGTTTAGTAGGAAAAAGCCCAAAAATTCTGAAGAAGATGAAGAAATTTGAAGTGTTTCTAGGCGAGTTGACTTTTCAAACTATAAATATGATTATTTACTTGTATTCGTAAGGTGGAATCTAGTTACCCGTTTTTATAATAAATCAGGAAATGTCAATTTTGACAGGACCTGTCATTTTTGAAATGTTCCTTGAAGAAAATTATTTACCTGTATTCGGAAGGAGCCTTATAGGCCCCGCTGGTGACGTAAATGTCCGAGCCGTTGGTGTCATAGCCACTGGCTCTGCTGAGCGCCGATGGAGCCCTCGGCGTGCCTTGATGACCATTTTGGTAACTATTGCTTTTTTGGTAGTTGTGGTACTTTCGGCCGTTTCGTTCGTTCACTATCGTATATGGCTGCAACACAAATCGACCGAATTATTTATGAATTACAAACATTGTTTCGGTTCGTTGTACTCCACAAGACATTTCGAGCACTAATTCGACTATTACGAGAAATGAGTAGCTCGAGGATATTATTATTTAAAAGGCGCAACACGCTCGATTTATATGAATTATCTTGGGATATCCATTTCGATCGATCAATGACGATTTATTTGCGTAGCACAATGAATATTATTTTGATGAATTGTTTCGATTTTCCGGCCAATAAATCTCCAAGCGTAAAAATTTCACGTATTATAAGATCTATTAGCTTTCTCCATCATACGGTTATCACTTATTTACATACATACATTTCAATTAGATCTGCATACATCAAGTAGGTATATCAGCCAACTGGATGGAATTAACTGTTCATTATTTGTTTAACATAATTAAAAAACCGGTCCGTTATTACCAAACATTTATTTCTAATATCTAACACAACGAAATAGCTGCAATTAATTTACTACCTACAAGTTAGTTGATAATTAATTATAGAATTAATCGGACATGATTTCCTGAAATGTAATCGATAGAAGAGCGTCGAAATCCGAGCCTGCTTAGGTTTAAAATGGTAATTCTAACTGTTCCGGATTAGACAAAAGCTGTTGATTTGCATGAAGCAGTTACTTCCTGGGAAACGAGAAAGGAAAACTGTTTAACGACTTCGCATCAACCGCTCGAGTATATAATTCACAAAAGGAACGTGTGAAATTCAATCGAATTGGGTAAACGACTCGACTGCTATTTTTTTATAACGAGCCGATAATTAAGACAATGGGACGATTATTTTGATGGTATTCGATTTAACAATCCTAAAAAAAAATAACAGCCGTTTATCTGTTTATTCTCCTCGCGAAAATTACGGTGGTGCTGTATAATAAACGATTATTTATGTAGGTAAATAGGCACCGCGAGCCGTAAGTACTCGAAACGTAAATATTGAAACCTTGCCGCATACTAACTAGTTTCTCTTTTCTGTTAAGTACGAGCATAAGTACCGATAATGTACTCGAGCAAGGACGACTCGTCGTTTATTGCGAAAAAAAAAATCTTATTGGGTTGTACGTTTCTTCGAAATCACAACCTGTTTGTTCAATATAAATCGAACGGATTTTGTATGCACAATCCGATCCTTCATAAATCGGCTCAAAACGAAATTAAAACCATTTTGAGCTGTCCAAAACCATTTAGAACCATTTTAGAACTGACTAGGACCATTTCAAACAGTTTAGGATGATCTTAGAACTGTGCAAAACCATTTTTGAACTCTCCTTACACCTTTCTTTAATAAAAGACTCGCAGTGTATAAAGATTTACAATTTTCCTAATTTTTTTGTCGATTTCTGTTCATATCTATCATTCATATCCCTAGATTAAAACACCTAACTAAATGAAGAATAACCCGCCAATGTGTATATGTAAGTACACGAATAACAAACGAGGTAAACCTGGCGAGTTGACATTATTTTTTTCCCTATGCACGGCTAAATTTTCGGGGTCAAATGTGCATCGAAGGTGAACACTGATCGATGGTTAATAATCAATTTATTTATTTGGCGGCATTCGTAGATGAGATAGGCGAAATCGAGCGCCTTGACCTTTATACGTGAGCATTCGAAACTTTCGAATCCTCCACGATCCTGAATCCTTACCACTGATGTGTATTCGGAGAGGGTCCTCTCGGAGGGGGCGCGCTGGCTGTCCTCCCCGTCGGAGTAGGGCGCGTGCCGCGGCACGTGGACCGGCGTGGGGGAGTGGCTGTGCCTCGGCGATGCCACGTAGTGATTTTTGGCCACCCTTTTAGCCATTTCGCCGCGATCGAATCGTGTCTATCAAGTCGGCGGCATCTGAAAAATTGAGTAAACTTTCATCGAGATTTAATTTAGTTTTTGAGCGTTCGCGGATTCGCTAACCTAGAATTGACGAACGAGAATCCATAAAGTGTAGAAACCCACAACAATCGTACATTTTACGCTCGGCGGGTTCGGATAATGTAAAATTCGGCACCGGAACACGCTTAGAAAACAACAACAAAAGTGGAATATTGCTCAACCTTAATTGCATTCCTCGGTATATTATTGTTGTGCGGATAATGAAGAAACGTGATAATAGCAGTCGCAAACTGGCGAACTCCAAGAACTGATTTTATTAACATTTATATTCGTTGTAAAGGTTTCTCTTTTAATGGGAAATTTTATAAAATATAGAGCATTTTTTATAAGAACAAAGTTTTCTCTACAACATGTGTGCAAATAAATATAATAAAAACAAACAATAAGATTGATTAACGCGATTAAATGGCTAACTAAATTCACGTAGTTCATGTTCGAGCGTGCAAATGCCAAACAATAAAAGAAATCGAACGAGCCAACGAATAAAAAACGAATTCGCTGTTACACTTGACCTCATCCGACTTCATCTTATTTATACGCTCTATTACAAAGAATTACTTAACATTTAAACAATCCACGCCCATCGGCATTAGATAAATATGTATTTCCCCGGCCCGGTTCGATCAGATAAAACGCGAACACGAGTCGTCCATCGCTGTTCACGCCTCTATTCTTACAAAATACTCTTCGCTACCGATGAATTTTATACGAATTTCCACTGCTTAAGGTCTCTATTAGTCTATTATAGACCTCTAACATTGCCTAAAATTTTCAGCATATTGGGAATGTAATCTAAAAACTCTCCTTTTCTACTACAAGTTATCAACTGGCCATTTAAATAGAAAGTCTACCGGTAATTATGCATGTTAAATTATACCCATAACGCCTAAATAAAACGTATTAATTAAGCAATTTCCCCGACGTTATAGCTTATTAATTCCCTATGCATTTATGCGCGCTCGATGGCTCGCAAGCCGAATGGTCGACGAGGAATTTCCATATTTGTACCTACACGATTTGCATTGATGAAGGTCGTTAAGAGACCACATATGTGCCCAGGAGGTGACAAAAACAAAACGATATACCCGGTGCAAATCGGTGGTATTCAAATCGATTATAACCACGTTTTTTTTGCAATCGAAACATCAGACTCGGTTGTAGATGAACGTTAGTTCAACTAAACAACATTTACTCGGTTCAACGCAGAACTGCGGTTGAACTGTGCGTCTACAACCGGGCTTTAGAGTACCTAGTTTTCTGGACACCTGCGATTCGCGTAATCGCTCTACCATCTATTATCTATCTGGTGTGTGCAATGGTAGAGGAGAAAAATCGGATGCGCCTGTAACTTTTTCTTTCTTCGCTTGAATGGCACATACCGTAACGGTGCTGACACGGTTTTGAGCCGGTTGCGGCAGCGTTTTCCAGGACCGGTCGCCTCTCGTTTTCGCCTAATCGAATCGATATTGAGCAATAATCGATGCTGGATCGATTAGGACGTATCGATATTGAGCAATAATCGATGCTGGAATGGAATGTCGGTGTAATTACGGCAGATGCATCGACATGTCGAGACGCTCGGCTTATTTTCAGTTTTGTAATTAATGATTTATTGACGGGAAACGCCGTAAATTATTCGTTTCGGTTTTCTTTCGCGGATTCCAATTAACTCTCGCTCGAATTTATCTTATCTCGTACGACTCGCTCCGACTAAAATTATCCCCCGGTATATTTGTTAATTTTACAAAGCGCAATTCGAAAATTCTATAGTCCGTTCATAAACGATTACTCGAGTAATTCTTGCATGAATAGACTATTTATCACCGAGATTAATAAAATTATAATTTTCTAATCTGATGTATGGCCCGTGGAATGTTGTTTATCTTCAATTCGAGTCGCGTTCTATCTGATCTTTTGTAACCAAAAATGTCACGGTACAATAATTTCGTGTTTGGAATTTCAATTCGGTCGAACGTCATTTAATTAACAAACAATTATTTTGCATCTCGAAGATTTCTATCGTTTTTCTTGCCGGCAATTTAAACCAAAAAATTTACTTTCTACTCTAACTAACTGTGTTATTTTTGACATATAGTTTGTGCAAATCAGAGCCAGAAGCACGTCACTAATGTCGTCTTTGCATTGTGCCCACTTGATTTTGCACAAACTGTATCATAGAACGAATTTGTTAGATGTAAAATATTTTCGCCATCGCAAGATCGAGTCGTGATCTTATTCCAGCATTAAATCGCATTGCCTCTCTTCCTGCCGCCCCGGGCCACCACTGGTCTTTTATCTTCCTGTATATAATTGGCTAGCGGTATTCTATATACCATTAAAAGTAGTCATAATGGCTGGTAGCCGAGATACCGGCCGACTATCTTAATTCGATGACAATGTTTCGTTCTAGAAAACACCTGATGTATCTCTGTGAGAAACAATGTTTCGAACGGCACAAAGAAGATAATTATTTTCTCTTCTCTCGAATGCACTGGTAGAAAATGCGTTTGTAAATCTGTGCACTTGTAGGAGGGATCTTAGTTTTAAATAGTCATGTTTGTACAACTCATTTTTTAAAGCTTGTTCGTTTAATAAATACACTTGTGATGATTGATGAAGACAAAGTCATCATTTCTAATTGAGCACTCGAATTCTACAAAAAGCTCATCATCAATAGGATACAAAAATCCTTGCGCAATTCACCTAGAACGTCTCTGATTGTTTCAATTAAAAGTCTATTAGGGAAGACCTGAGGAATTCCATTGTTGAACAGCCACTATCGGGCACGGTTGTAGATACAAAAAGAAATCAATCGTCGAATCCAGCTTATTGTTTTTTGGATTAAAACGTTGTACAACCCGATTGAAAATTAGATTATTAAATATAGGCATAAGCAGATAAATTGTACAGTACCTACACACTTGCATACCTCGAGAAAATTCTTACCTTGGCCTCAAAAATTCGAGCTGGTAACTGAATGTAATAAGCAGCATCGCGGCTATTAACGATAGCCGCGTTTTCGTGTTATGCAGAACGATAATTACATGAAATTATATAATAAAAAAACGGCCGCGTACTCGGATTTTATTTGCAACTCGTAACGTAGAAGAAGATCAGCGCGGTGATGTCATGATTGCGTCGAGGAGACTTTCGTTTCGTTATCGTGGAAATTAAAATTGAAATTAAAATTAAAATCCCGGAGACCGGCGTGGGTTTCCATTAGATTTGATTTGGAAAATAAATGTTTCTTTTGTCGAAGTGCATTTAACTCGCCATGGGAAGATTTCCTTCCATCGAACGGTGAAGTCAGGATGAAGTGTTATGGATGAAGTGGCTGTTCGATCACTGTTAAATAGTTGGATAATTATTTACAGTTGATTCTTAAATTTGTTGTTTTTTACTAGAATTGATGCAATATTTTTTGTACTAAAAATTAAGGTGTGTTTTGAATATTTAATTAATTTAGTAAATAAATGACGTAAGTGTTTAATGCAAATAAAAAAGGAAAAAACCTTGCTCATTGTTAGTCGAATGTCCACTTCTGAGAGCTAATATATGCACGATTTCGATCATCTTTACCACTCACTTAGCAAGTTCTTGCGAAATAATTAACTCCGATGTCTATTTTTATTCGTATATTAAACGCATTAGGCAAGGAACCTATTACATATCGAGCTCTAGTCTAATTTAAATATCACTCCAAAACTACTATCATAAATACTCAATAATTAATACTATCATACTCAAACGTGAGATAATGTTAATTGAATAAGCTACGTTTATAAAAAAATGTATTGGGCTACTCACCGTATAAGAAAAAGGCCAGAAAATGAGAAAATCCTCTTGAGGGAAGACCGAGCTAGCACTACCTGCGTCCACCCATGTTTACCCAACACTCTCACTTTTAAAATACGGTTTCGTTTCGGTCCGGAATGGTAGTAGGCGCAAGGTATTCCGTGTGGGTATCAAAGTCACTCGCGCTCACTTGTTGCCTTACAAAGCCAACTCCTAGACTATGGCTAGCGCTGCACGTCGACCATCCGAGGTTACCTAGACCACTACTCCGCCGGTGGAATTCTCGAGCGGATATCTGCGTGGGGAAAGCGCGAAAATTACATCACCGGACTCTTCCTTCGGGCCCGCTCCGGCTCGATCTGGTTCCTCGGGATGGCCACGGTCCATCGGGAAGCAATTTTACTTGTTGTTTTTACGCGCAACGATTGGAATGCGCGGTGTTTGCAGACACCATCTTCAGAGGGCTCCAGGTCCCAAGAGCTCTCGCTTATTAGAATTAGAAACACAATCAAAACCTTTATACTCTGCATATCCTTTATTGAGTATTTAAACAGCTCTTCTTCAGACATCACTCCTCACAATTCCCCAAATCCTCAATTACATTCCTTCAATACCACGACAATAGATCAATGATAGACATCACCAAGTGCCGTTGAGTTGGTCTGTGAAGAATCGTTGGCCGTGGTAAACGCTGACTATCAGCACGAGTATTCCGATTATGATGATGGCGATGTCTTTCAAGAAAATGTAGTAGCAAACGCCGAACCTTTGGTAGGGCCACCTCACCGAGATCTCCAGGAGGGCCGGGAATATTATGCCTAGAAACGAATGGCAAATGCCGTGCACTGCGAGGAACAGAGGCAGTCCCGTTCGTAGATAAATGATGATCACAACTGAAATTTCACGATAAATGGGTTGTGTGTGCAAATATATTGATTGTACCTGGTAGTACGACGAACACGGTTATTCTAATGAAATATTCTATGATGGCTTTGACGTATTCCCAAGGCGGGTTGATCCAGAGGCTTAGGTAGTGCTCCCATAGTACATACAATCCTATATGGCCTTGTAATCCATAGGAAATGTACAAACCGAGGAAAAATAATATCACAGCCGCTTGTACTTCCCTGAAGTACAACATAAATTACCAACAATAACATGCATTACAATCTAATTATTACCAATTCGCTATATCCAAATTCAACGTCAACATTTTAATATCGTCCTCGTACCTCCAATAACCAATTAAAGCTACGAAGAAGCACAATATGGTCATGAGCGCGTACGCCTGGCACAACAATCCCGGTATGCTCAAAAAGTACTGGCCTCTCAAATAATTCAACTCGATAGTACTCGTCTAAAATACCAAAAATCAAGCCCCAAACAACCCCGCCAATCGCCCGCTCACCACAGGTATAGATTGAATGGCGAAGAGGGCTGGTATGAAGAACAAAATGTGCGAGGTGAATTCAGTGGCTGGGGGCAGCAGGGTGAAATTGGGCAGGTCCTGCACCATGTGGAAGATCATGAAGCAGATGGAGACCAGCGTGAGGATGTTGGAGACCACGGCGAATCTGGCGTACACCTTCATGTCCTTCACGCACATCAGGATCACCAGGTAGGGGCCCAGGATCATCACGTAGCTGGAGTGTGGGAAGCCCTTGCCGTACCACGTTTCGAATATCCTCTCCAGATCTGAGGCCATGTGCCATAAATATGCGCATAGTTGGTTTAGTTGGTTTATGACGCATAGCACGTCCACGCATATCCTGGATAATGTGGATTGTAAGGGGAATTGAAAGGATAATGATACTCACCCCATGATAGGGCTCAGGAATCTTAGGCAACCTGGGCCTAGTTTGAGTCCCATTTGCATTACTTCTGGGTAGTATAATCGGGGTATTCTCATCATTTTGCATAATTGTAAACGAGATTTTAGCTACAAATTAATACTGTAAATGCGTTAAATTAATTACGAAGTTTATCCGTATTTACCATTACATGATAGGTGTAGGTTACGAATATTGATACTAAAATTAAATCTACAATTCCTACTAGTATTCCCGAATACCGGAAAGCTTCAGGTAGTAAAAGCAGACCAGTGCCCAAAAATCCTCTCAGTAATAAATTTAAAGCTTCCCAGTATCTGCAAAACTAATTCGCTTAACAGCATACTTTAAAGTATTGCATTTTAATTTAAAAATTACTTACTTTAGACCCCGTTTGAGGAATCTTTCATCGTATGGGTCGTAATCTTCATCTGGAAGTGTCACTCCTAAACTATATTATAAAATGGGTTAATTAATTTTAAATAACTCGCCTATTTTTAATTACCTAGGCTTCGCACTACTCATTTTATAATATTTCTTTGGATCAAATTAATTTTTTGTTAATTTTGGCCTGTGCATTTAAAAAATAATTGAGATAATCGAATTATTAATACCTTGACATTGATCATTAACATTCTTGACAACTTCTATTTTTCTTCCTTGCTATAGGTAGAAAATTACTTTATGAAAAGAAGAATAAGTTTCCTTTCCTGATGTGTAAAACTTTTAATAATATAAGAATTAATAGATAAATGGTGTTATTTTGAAAATTATGGAAAGTTGGAATAAAAAATAATGTTTTTGTTGATGTTTTATTAACAATATTTTTTAGATATAATGCATAACAATATTCCGGACTTGAATCGAGGCAATAACACTATATTATCAAAAATTAATATGTATATATTTGGCTAAAAATTACTAAAAAAAAACTATAAAAATAACTATCAGTCACTGGGATGCATTTTTGTACAATGTGCTTACGTTTACTATATGTTAACATTCTACAGATTGTTTCAATTTGAACGCTGAGATTCGCAATGTTCGTGCAGTGTGAGTATTTTACAAGTGTTCATACGGATACAAAACAGTAAAAACAATTTAATTTCGACCGAAACAAATTACCTTAAAGCTTAAATCATTATTTTTTCCATAATTACAATTGCTATAATACTTAGTTAAAATTGGCTTCAAATTGGATTCTCACAGCCCCGCCGAAACTCAAAAATCGTCTACAAGCCGAAAAGCAAATTCCACCAAAAACAAACTTAAACTTCAAGGCGTATACCCTAAATATTTCGATTTTCTACAGATCCAAGCCGGCCGTTCGTTAGCTATCATTCATATCTCACTAATATTTAACGAGCGCCCGCTCACGAGTTGCCCTTAGTCAGCTCCTTCACTATCTCGTACAGGCAACTGTAGCTCCCCGCCAGCAACCCCACCACGCCCATCAGGATAAGCAGCAGGTCCTTCCACAGGATCCACTTCCCTTTACCCAGCCGATCCGGCCAATACGCCGACATTTCTATGATAGCCGGGAAAGCTATACCCAAGGCGGACAGGCAGAAGGCTCCTACTAATGAGATGAACAGCCCCAACAATGGTACAGTCAATCCTAGTACAACTAGAAGGATTAAATAATTAGTTTTGTGGAGAGTTTTGATTGGTGTTGGTGCTTACATGTTATTGCTACTAAGCTAAATCTAATTATGTACTCGTAGACAAGCTTCCTTTTGTCAGTGGTAGCTTCTTTAATGTTTGGGAAAATGTAATTGGTGAGGATGATTTGTACAGCTGGGTAACCCTGTAGACCGTAGGAGATGAAAATCGCCGCTGAATACAAGATTCTGATCACTTGTGCCAAACTAAAAACCACCAAGTTAACACCAAATAAAAATTACAATTTATACCAATCGCTCACATATCTACTGAAGGAAAATTCAACGTAATGGACGAACTGATGAGTTCCCCGTAGCGCCAGTACCCCATCACAGCCAGCCAGAGATAGACGAACGTCACCAGCGTCATCCCCACGTTCAGCACCCCCCACGGCTTCAGGAAACTCTTCGGATCCGCCATGTTGTTCTCCAAAGCGATCACCTACAAACCAAACTCGCTCAATCCACCAGCTCCACCAGCTACGCCCAGCCAATACTCACCACACCGCAGGCCTGCAGCGAGAACAAACACGTGCCGAAGTACAGCGGGTAACTGGCCAACGTGCCGACGGCCGGTATGCTCGAAAAGGCCGGTAGATTCTGGAACACGTAGTACCCGCATACTCCGAACGTTAGCAACGTTATCAGGTTGGCCAGAGTCGAAAACGGCGCTAGGAGCTTCAAATTTCTCACCTAAAAACAAGGATAATGTAATGATTCTGGTCCAAGATGGCGCTGAATTATTTTAGAAAGATCTAGGTAGGTGTAGGAGGTGCTAGGAAGATGCCAGAAGGTGTTTCTAGGAGGTACTAGGAAGACCTACATTGATCTACGAGGTGCTAGGAAGATTATAGAAGGTTCAAGATGGTGCTGAATTATTTTAGAAAGATCTAGGTAGGTGTAGAAGGTGTTAGGCGGTACTAGGAAGACCTAGACTGATCTACGAGGTGCTAGGAAGATTATAGAAGGTTCAAGATGGTTTTCAAGATGCTTAGGTAGTACAGAAGATTTTAGAATGGTTTTAGAAGGTATTATAAGGATCTAGCTAGATGTAGAAGGTGCTAGGAAGATGCCAGAAGGTGTTAGGAGGTACTAGGAAGACCTAGATTGATCTAAGAGGTGCTAGGAAGATTATAGAAGGTTCAAGATAGTTTTCAGGATGCTTAAATAGTAAAGAAGATTCTAGAATGATTTTAGAAGGTATTAGAAGGATCTAGGTAGATGTATAGAAGGTGCTAGAAAGACGCCAGAAGGTGTTAGGCGGTACTAGGAAGACCTAGATTGATCTACGAGGTGCTAGGAAGATTATAGAAGGTTCAAGATGGTGCTGAATTATTTTAGGAAGATCTAGGTAGGTGTAGAAGGTGCTAGGAAGATTATAGAAGGTTCAAGATGGTTCTGAATTATTTTAGAAAGATCTAGGTAGGTGTAGAAGGTGCTGGGAAGATGCCAGAAGGTGTTAGGAGGTGCTAGGAAGACCTACGAAGCGCTAGGAAGATTATAGAATGTTCAAGATGGGTTTCAAGATGCTTAGATAGTAAAGAAGATTTTAGAAAGATTTTAGAAGGATCTAGGTAGGACTAGGAGGTACTAGGCTGATACCAGAAGGTCTTAGATGGTCTCAGGAGGAACTAGGAAGCCCTAGATTGATCTACGAGGTACTAGAAAGATTATATGAAAGGTTCAAGAGGATTTTAAATTGCATTAGAATGGGGGTAATAGGAGTACTTATAGGGCGATTATAGAAGATGCTAGGAGGTCTTAGGAGGTAACAGGAGGACCTGGATGATACATGAAGGCTCTAGAAGGCTTTGTATTCTAACTTAGTATGATATTAGATGATAAAATAAATATTTCTTACCATCATAATGAGGAGGAACGGGATGAAGAACATCAAAGTGTAGAGTAAAAGCGAAATTTCTGGTTTGATGTATTGATCGGCTACGGCTTTGACGTTGACGCCTACGAATACCACGTAAACGCAGCAGATTCCCACTTGGTAGAAAATTAGGAAGAAGTTGGTGACGCCTCTGCGATAAGAAAAAAACAAACCTTAGATTATCAGTGAAAGGGAAAATTTTGTGGTACTTACGGTGCCCACGGGGCGAATCTTCTAAGGCACGTTGGTCCCATTTCGCAGGCTGCCTTCATGGATTCCGGGTAGGTGAGCAGACCCACGCGCAATTTTTTGCACATCGCGTATTGAGATCTTACCTATACAACAGAATGACATTGTTATTAAAGAAAGTTGAGGCTTTGGTAAGTGAACATACTAAAACGTGTAGACAATAAGTGGACAGTAACCCGATGAGGATGGTGGAGATGATCCCGTTGATCATTCCGGCGTACTTGAAGGCCTCGGGCATGGCCAATATGCCCGTGCCGATGGCGCCTTTGAGCAAATGTATGAGGGTTTCCATGTTTCTAAAATAAAATTAATTTAGTGGCTTATTTGATTGGGTAATTCGTTTGTATTACGTGGTGGGATGTTCGTTGTGCCTGTGCAAATGCGGATCGAAATCCTCAGCATGGCCGTTTTCGATCTGCGATCGCCTCTTCTCCTCTTCCCTGCAACGAAATGCAACATTAATTAAACGAATCGATGCTTATTGCAAATATCCTGCAAGTACAATTATAACAAGTAAGTACATTGACATCTGATCTAATTACAAACGTACCGAAGCAGAGGTGTTAAATAATTGTGAAAAGGGGGTGCTTGTAAAAACATCTTTACCATTTAATCGAGTACTTGGTGGGTGTGAGAATCGAATCGGTTATAGTCTCTAACAAACCCGATCTCACGAACAATTCTCTTCGCGAGTCGAGCTCTAAACTTGTGGCTGATGACATTTGGAATTTTGAATGATTTTGACTGATTTTTTGATCGGTAGGTCAAATGAGGTAGACCTATATTTGTGCTGGGTATACAAAGGAAACACGTAAGAAGCAAATAAACTACATTTTTAGCAACAACTAATACCAACTACTAGAAACGTAAATAAAAGAGGGTTGAAAGTGAAGAGTGAAATTGTGAAAACAGAAGCTACCCCTTCTAAATTTACCACCACCCTTTATGTATCGAATAAAGCAGTATTTCTGATACGTCTTTTTACAAGTATAATACAATTACCCTTTGTCTAGTAGACCAGACGTTTCGTCTAATATTCTGAAAAAAATTAAGTATGTTTAATACGAAACCGTCAAATATTTACACTAATTTACACGAGATGGGGGAGGTTCTTAAATCAACCACTTACTTATTGGCCCCTAAGGGCTCCAACTTGACGGTATCCCCTGCTGATGCCATCTTATTCACTCGAGCCTCGGATAATTTACCTGCGCCGTTCCAACAACATGAAGACTAGTTAAGGTTTTCTAGCAGAACTGCAACAAAAAGCGTAGTTCAAGTCGAAACAATAAGTGTTTTTTTATAAATTAATTGCCCACTAATAAACCTTAAAAATCGCTATAAATTCGCCGATACAACGGTAACGATTCGAGTTCGTTACCGACTGTGGAAATTTCGAGTAAATGTCGCACGATTTTTTCGAAATCCGACAAACTCAGCAAGTCTATATTTACATATTGTTAGGCTGATAGTAAATAATTAACAGCCAGTCGGATTGATTGCAATTGCACACATTTATCTATCGTCGCTGCTTCCAATTACGCCTCGTAAAAAATGAAATTATCCACTGTAAACAATCGGGAATTTTTCCAAATTTTCTCCTCTACTATTTCACGAATTCAAAAAATTGAAGCACTTTCGTTTTTCCATAAAAAGGTGCAATCACAACACAAATTAACTCGCTAAGCAACTCAAGCATTTCATGTACAAAAAATTCGTGCATACTTCAACCAACTTTCTTAATCGCATTTTCTAATAACCCTAAAGTTCAATGAAATCAAAATATTACAAAATGAACCATTGGACGAGTTCCAAAGTGCGTACAATGCACGATAATGAAACTTATCTACCAGGACACTAAATTTTTCGAACCCAATGTGGGTCATTTATCGCACGAAACCAATTCATACGGCTCCGTTTATTTTAATCGCCAAGGTTCTAATTCATCAACGGCAATTGCCGCAAATTGTTGCTGTTACATATTACATACCGGTCTTCAACTGGATCACGAACGGAAGACAGAAGAGCCCGCGAATCGGCGACGGAGTACAATGATCACGATCACCGCGAGTTAACTGGTCGCAAACTGGCTGCGGACTGTCGGGATGCTGCGGGTATAACTGTGGTGTAACCGTGGTGTAGCTGTTACACCAGATGCACGGGACCGTTAGCCAAATTATTTGATTGCGAATTTAGATTTAGAACTTTTCGCCGCGCTTTTCTTGGTGGGGTTTTTTCAAGTATCATCGGGCGCACGATGCGGGTTACTCCTTGAAGAAGGTGGCCAAGCTCCCCCAGGTGCTTTTTCCAGACCGGTTTTTTGAAATAACTATTTTTTTCGATTTTCCCCTAACAGGAAGGCACAAAAAATGAATCAAAAATAGTGCATTTTTAACGATATTTGCAAAGTTGTGAAGGCTACAATTGATTTTCGATTCAATCCATTTAGTTTCTACAGAGTGGCAAAGATTTTCATGGAGAAGTGGTCATAACTTTTAAACCACTCGGAATAACTTTATACAATAATACATTTTTGGAAAGCTGAAGACGAGCTAAATTCAATTTTTGGTCTACCACAGCAAAACGGAACACTCTGTATAAACGGAACCAATTTTAAAATATGCAGCAGAAAAGTATCTACAACTTTTCTGAAGAAGTTTTTTTGATATCATCTACAGTAACTGATATATTGGGATTTTCCATGCTAATATGCCACCCTTTATAACCATTATTTTTTTAGGTAATTGAATTAACCAGAGTACACAATACTTAATCAATAAATTATGAATTTAATGCGCCCATTTAAGCAATGCTGCAATTATTTATCATTGTTCAAATTTATCAAGAAAACATATGGGAAATGGGTACTGTATGCATTCCTGCATATTTTCACACAATCCGCATAAACCAGCATAAATTATTACAATTAATAGAATTCTAGTAGGTGTTATATATTTTCTATGAATCCACGAAGTTTCCACGATTGTGTCGTACTATTTAGGTACTATTCTGTTACGCCATTGCGTTCATTTCGGTGATCCGTGGAAGGAATGTTTTCGGGTATTCGTTTCATAACATTTTGCTTTTTTCCCAGTCAGGTGGTTTCGGTTTATTTTTAGTACGAGTACTTGGATTTTGGAATCTGTATTTGTGTTTACGAAGATAAATTTCGACATATTGCGCCGGTGGAAAGTTAACAAAATTGTTTTCGAAAGCACCTTTGCACTTTGCTCGTCCACAAAAACCATCCATTTTTATTACACAGAGTGATGTATTTGCTGGAATAAGCTTTATTAACGTACCTGAATAACTAGACGGGTTACGAAAAAGTCGTCACAATTTTTCCATTGAGTGAAGGAACGTTTGGAAATGGTCCAAAATTCGGAATAAAGAACCAATTTGAAAGCTTACGTAAATAATAACATGTCGTACTAAAGTCGATGTTATAAATAAAACCTTCTGACACGAATACCTTTTCTATATTAACATAAATCGCAGTCGCGTCGGTAATCATGTGTGTAATGAAATCATACGCAATGAGTGACAATGATTTAGTAATTAGTCTGAGTTTATCGTCTGCATATGCAAATTAGTAGCCTAGCATACCGAAAATATTTCGAAAAATAATTCGAGCAGGTACACAAGAAAATCTACTTCTTACAAACACACGTGCCTCGGAAAAACATTGATTATTTCTATGTCATCGACCAATTGAGTTCAGTTATGCCTACAATATTTTGTAACATTTGACCTCACAGCAATTCCAAACAAATTGTTATTATTAATACTAATAATGCGCCTTGATTGAGATTAGGTACTCTACATACGCAAATACTGTTCATATAAAAACTCCAATAAATCATCGTTAATAAAACAATTTCCCAGCGTTTCACTCACCCGAAAATCCACGCATATGTTAGAATTTAGCTAACAAACGCGTATTGATGCAAGCGGCGCCGCGACGCCGACGCCATTTTGGGCACGAACTGACTGCTAAGTCAGCCGTCGCGACGCCGACGGCCAGCAGATCGCGTGCCGGGGTGATTTACCCTACCAATATCCCAATTGAACATCAAACAATTTTATTGTTCTGTAGCGGGCAGTTCGTTGTCTAGACTTGCTCGTAAATGAACGAAACAATTTATTTGCTTTAAATAGAATATATTAATTTGTAATAATATAATATTGTATAATTTTTTATGCTAAGTAAAAAATTTGCTTTTTACATATACTTGTACAAGTTCATAATTTTCTATTTACTTAACATTTATCTTGTTTAGACTACAACATTCACTGTTTGGAGGTTCAAATAATAACAGCAGTTAATTCTCGCGTTAGGCAACCAGTTTTACAATCTTAATTTTATCACTTGGTGTACAAAAATAGGATCTAGCTATATACAGAAGTCCAGGGAAGGCACCCCATGCACCCGTCACGTGGTGGAATTCGTCACAGGCGCGAACTTCTCCACGATCTTCTCCAGACTCGTGGAGGTTCCCACCACCAACCCGAAGAACCCTATCAGTATAATAATCGAGTTTTTGGCCAGCCTGAGGCTTCCCTTTATTCCAGACATGCTGTACCAGTAGGTGCTGATATCCAGTACAGCTGGAATGGCCATTCCCAAGGCGGAGAGCGTCAGTGCACCAAACAGGGAGATGAAGAGATCAATGTATGGTACAGCCACAGCTAAACAAACTGGAAATAAGATAGCAATTAGCTCTTTTTGTGGTTCAATTGAAGTAGTACTTACAGCAGAACACTACCATGGATGTTCTGGTGATGTACTCCAGCAAGAGTTTGTGCTGGTTCTTCTGGAGCCTCCGTAAGAGGTAATCGTTCCAGACGGTATCAATGGCTGGATACATCTGGAGACCGTGCGTCACGAATATGGCCAAAGACAGCATGATCTTGCATATTTGAGCAGGACTGGAAAACAAACATTTTATTGTTGTAAGTAGATTGTTGGTGCAGCTTACATGTCGTTCCCGATGGTGTAAGAAACCGATCCCCCGACATCTTTACCGAAAGCTATGTAACCAAAGAACCCCATAGCAGTGTATAATGATACAATGGTAATCATGCCGATGTTGAGTACACCGCAAGTACTACCGAAATGTTGTGGCGTCTTCATTTCGTTCTCCAAAGGCATTATCTACAAAATTAAACTCTTTATTAGTAAAAAAAACATCGATTAAATTAATAAATACTCACCACTCCGATTGCCTCTAAAGCGAACAACACGGTACCAAAGAACAACGGGTAATCCCTGTAGTACCCCATGGGTTCCTTGTCGGTGAAGGTGAACTCCTGCTGGAACATGTAGTAAGCTATGATCCCGAAGCTCAGGATCGTGACGAAGTTGGCCGCCGTGGAGAAGGGCGCCAGGAACTTGAGATTCCTCACGTAGTTGATCAGGATTAAAGGCAACAGCCAGGCTAGCATGACGTATCTGGCGTCCACGTAGACCCCGTGCGCCTCCAGCACTCCCTGGATGTTCTCGCCGATGAAGACTGTGTAGACTGTTCCTGTTCCCAGTTGGTAGATCAGCAGGAACGTGTTTACTATGTGTCTATGGGAAGTGCAATTTATTGATGCAATTTATTGCGTTTAAATTGTAGATAATAAGTAGTTTGCATGTTTGATAGGGATTGAATTGAGTGTAGTAAATTGAGGGGTTAGACGTTTCGGAAAATTAGCTCTGATGATGGATGGGATTAGTAGAAATTGATATAATTGGGTACTGTTTCGATGTTATATGATGCAAAGGAAATTTTGTAGATGCATAGTTCAACTATAGTTCTGCGTTGAACCGAGTTTAATTACAAATTTGGAGAATTCTGAATTGGGAAAATTTGGCCTACTAACTAAGCATCTACAATGGAGAAGATCACGACTTTTTTTTTAATTTTTTTTTCAAAACCGTGTGTTCTAAGAAGGCGCGTAATGAATTTTTTTTTTCTGTGGCCAAATAAGGCCGCAATTAATTTTTAAAGTTTGAAGAACGTCACACAATCGTCATACACTCTGCTCCAATCAAAGCGAGAGTTGCAAAGAGAAGTCACATTTAGCAAGGTTGCCACGTTTCCTATTACTCTTCTTTAGTTCGCAAAATGTGCGCTTTTTGTATATTTATTGCAATAAACATTTTCTGATTTATCCATTTCTTCCATTACCTAATGGATAATTCGATATATTAATATAGAAATAACATCTTCATCTGTATAAATTGTAACCGATTTTCGTGTTAAAAACACAAATAATGGTCCTGAAAAATTTATTTGGCAACATTCTTGTCAACTTCAATATTATCAGTAAAGTGTTTTGTGCCGAATTGCAATTCGTGTAATTTGTTTTGTGCATTTTTCAGAAAAATCTGACAAATGACAGTTTGATTTTTGTTCGTTTGTGTATTCTTTGTTACTGCGTTCGAAAATTCATACTATTTACTTATACAACAAGACGTGATGGTTTATGATTGGTTGATAAGGTATGAGTCAAAACCCGAAATTTTTAAATTTCAAAGGGCTATATCTTTTTAATTATAACACATTTTGAGCAACTGAAAAACGGTTTTGAGCTCTAAAAAATCATTTCTAATCGTATCTTTTGCCGAAATCCGCTTATCTCACATCGTGGTCTTCTCCATTGGGCCTATATGAATAGGTATATAAGAATATTCTTTAGGCCTCAAGATATATTGAATAATTGGTTTATTTTCGAACTCGTTCAGCTGGCAATTACGTTTAAACACGCATTGAAACACCCCACTTCAAAAATCAAGAACGCGGACGTGGCGCGTAATTCTTTCTGAATGCTAATTCGTTGTGGAAGGTTATTGGCTGGCATTTGCCTCTCGCGACCCTGTACTACAAAGCGAAGTACTTACGGCGCGATGCCGGAGAACTTCCGCAGGAACTCCGGGCCCTCGTTGAGGCACGCCTGCGCCGTCGCGGGGTAGCTCATGCTGGACACCTTGCGCCTTTTGCACACCTCGTACTCGCAGGATATCAGCATCTGGATGCAGTGGGTGCACAGCAGGCCGATCACGGCCGTGCCGATGATGCCCAGGATGTAGCCCGAGTGGTAAAAGGCCAGCGGCATGGCCAAAATCCCCGTGCCGAAGCTGCCTTTCAGCAGGTGCACCAGAGTTTCAGTATTCCTGCGATGAAGACATCAATTTAGTCTCATATGAGAGGCATATTGTAGGTCACACTAATCTTTTATTCATACTTATAGTCCATTCATAAATGAGGAGAACCATCCATTTGCCTCATTTATGAAGAGACTATAAGTGTGTGTGTATGATTTGGGGGTACTCACGTGGTTGGGTGTTGGACCTGTCTGAAATTGTAGGGGTTGTATTCGCCGGCCTCCACCGATTTCTGCACATCTTTGAGCTCTAGAGGGTAGTTTGTACTGTTTTTCTCCGTTAATTGTTCCCTGGAGTTTACGGCGCCCGAAAAACTAATTAAAGAAATTTAATTAGCGCTCAGGTATTTATTACCGGCGTGACTATAAAGCGAAACATAAAGTTTTATCGAAAATAAACACGCGAAAAAATTATTTAAAAATCTATACTTAGTCCATTGATAATTTATTGTTATGAAACGGAATCGGTTTTGGCGGTTTTCCAAAATTACCCGGTCCCATCCTTGACGTGTTTTGCACATTACGGTCGCCTTAATTCGTTAAAAATGCAAAAATTTTACCAAAAATCTTGAGTAAGCAAGAAATTTAATCTTACAACACAATCACAATTAGCGAATAGGCTTAATAGTCTTAAGAGGAATAGATTTTGAGTGCCTTTACCTGTTGTAGCTTTCAGTTCTTGCGTCCTCGGCGAATCCGTGGTTTTGATGGCCGCTCATCATTCGATCCTTATCATTAATTCGCGGGATGGGGTCGCTCCAACGAAGCTCCTGTCAACACGAAAAATTACACCCGACACTTTCAAAAAAAATCCCCGATGTTGTATTATTAGATTCGAAACGGAAAATCAGATTGCGCGTCGGTTTCGTTCGAGCATTTTTTATTTTTCCCACCGAGCCCGCCCGGTAGATGGCCAGAGAACGATGTAGCTTGTAAAAACGCTTTACTTTTATATTTATTAACATTGTCGAGTATTTTTCCCCACTTGTGTACACGAAGATCAAGTGTCGTTTATTCAGATACCTATTCAAATCTTTTGTACTTGTATACCTATCGCGCGCAGTGATCCTGTTAAAATGATGTAGCGAAAAATTCGCTCATTTACTCTTGAAAATTCTAATTCTATTCTCCACTATTGTAATCGTTATTATGTAATTTGTGCACAATTTTAGGGAATATGCAGAGAATTGTCCTTCAATGGGCATTGAAAAACAAACAACTCTCGACCAGACAATTGTCAATCATAACATTGCAATAAAAAATCTTTTTCTAGCGCAAGTAAATATTTGGGTACTCGTAAAAAACTTACAGACCTCTGGCAAGTAATGGAAAAACCTTGGGCAAAACAGAAAATCGGTTTTGTCTAGGATATCTGTTATTGGATTGTTACCTTGTCGGGCGAAATTCTCGTCCAGTCGAGACTGGCTGGAGTCGTTTCGGTTAAAGGCCGTTTAGTAAAAATTAATGAAAATTGTTTTTTAAGTAAATAATAGGAGCAGTACGTACGAAAAAGCGTGGTTTGTGCGAAAATTGCGATGGTGTTTATGAAAAACAAAGAGCCACTGACTGGATTATTACTAATGCATTCGTCGTTGTGTTAATATAAAGAAAATTAGTAATGTTAAACATTTGTAGAATGTAGGGATTTCAAATTGAAGGAATGTACTTTGTTGTAATAGTAAGTTAGTATACCTTAAACTTGCTCACTCATTAGTTATTTCAATTAAACTTTATATACTTCTAAAACCACTTTTATGTTCTAATTTTTATTCTTTGTACTTATTCTTTTAGCATTTCTTTCTATACTACATTAAGTTATTCTTATCTAATCTTTTATTTTCGTTATATTCTATTTACTGTTTGGTTTTTTGTTTTCAAATGTATTCTAATAATAACCTAATTATCTACTAACTACTATTCTCTTTTCGTTTTTTAATTACGATGTAAATATCGAAAATAATATCTAAAATAATAAAGGAAAACGATATTTAATTATATGAAATTAGTATCTACAAATTAAAGTTAATAGTTTAAAAAAAATAAGTGCATTAATTTATTGCATTATTGCTCAAAAAACGAGTTTATTTATTGTAAATCTCTCATAAAAAATTGTTAAATTTATTTCCAGTCATAATAATTTTCAGACTTAATTATTAGATTTTTGAATTGGACATGCCTCGAGGAATTTCTATAGCTGTTGTTAATACCTGATGTATTTGTTTATTTTTCGATTTGAATTAAAAAAAATTAGTTACCTTCATTTATGAATTTTAATGCGTGTTAATGAACGATACTATAATCATCAGAATTAATATTTATGTGTTTATAGCCGTTTTTAAAAAATAAACACACTATTGTCTGAGCATGAAAAATAATAAATTTCGCTGAAATTAACTATTGAAATAAGCGCATTAAATTAAATGCTAAACCAAACATCCCAACGATTTCTAACCAATGTTTAATTGTTACCAATGATGCAACTATTTATAATTCAACCATAGAAGAATTAATTAATTTAATCAGTCTACTCACCATTTTTATGAAAAATATTCATAAAAAATTCCTGAAAAACCCCATGCACATGATCCCTTCGAGTCTCATAGCAGCGAATTTGCGATTTTTACTCGTAAAATTAGCACTTTTCATTGTCTTGATTTTAGTATTAACTTTAGCGTTCGCTCGCTGCAAAATATTCGACAACAAGGAAACGATAAACATTCACAAACGTTGCATTCCTCGAATGTACCAATGAATTTTTCGAAATAATCGTGATATAACGCGAATTTATTAACTTAGATATTATTTTGCAAATTAACGAACGAATCGCGTATATCGTATAGTCTTACCAGAAATTTTTAAATGTTTTTGCGCAGGATTTTGAGATAGAACAGAAAAATTCTGATTCATTTTCTGATTCACTTGAATAAAGCCGAAAGGTGCCTATATCAGTATATCAATTTGCTGCTGATACTGTATCATTTGTTTACCCATTATTTTTTAACAAAAGCGAGTGCTATTAGTGGAAAGCACTTTTACATAAACCCAATTTTTTCATTTCTTAATACAGGATCTGTTTATTGACCTAGGTATTACGAATTTTCATTGTCTACAATTTTTTGTTTATCCAATTGCAAATCACTTTTATCTCTTAACTAATCATCCATCATGCGGTAAGTATTTCTAAATCATCACCTAGTTTTATAGAATTTTATCTCAAGAGGTACCTTAAATTTAATGATTCATTTTAAGATAACTGATATTATAAAAAATAAGATTTAAGGGAACCGAAAGAGTAGTTATATTACTATTTGTTGTTCTCAATAAATTCCACTACTTATAATTAATAAAAAATACGATTAATTGATAACAAAAAATTTGCATATAGATAGTCTACTTATTATTAAAAAAAACCAACAAATAAGTACCTATTTATTAGCTCAATTAACCGATGCAATTAATATGAAACAACATAAATTTACCTTAATTAATTCACCAACTTCTCACTGCACCTACGCCGAGCTCAGCGCATTCGGGTTGATTTAGTTCTTACCTAAATCCCAACAAAATTAACTCTATTATCTCAAATACACCTCGCACTTTCTAAATTGAAGGTTGATTGACTGATCACCACTTGTAACTCGCGGATTATATTATTACTGTAACAAAATTACATCAGATTGTTCTTGAGATGTGACGAATTTAGCGCGGACGAAAAATTGCAATTGCATTGACAAATATCGCTGAAATCTGGCTTGATTTACGATCGGTTTCGCCTACGATTAATCGATTTTTCGATATTTAATTAATTTGAGACGATAAGCTTTATTCGATGCATTTTAAAACTTGATGCAATATCTCTCTAAGCGACTACTAGATGATTTTTCAGGTAGGTAAAAATAATACACCAAATAATAATAAAACCTCTACCTATTTGTAAACTTAATTAGCTTGATTATAAACATTTTTAATAAAATCCGAAACCATTTCCCCAACCAAAACAATCCCAGCCGCAGGATGTCCTCCCAAAGGAAATGGAAAAACACTCCCATCAGCCACCCTCAACCCCCCAATCCCATGCACTTTACCCTCTGCATCAACAACATCACCATGACTGGGGCTCTTCCCCATGGGGGCAGTACCCACTGGGTGGTAAATATTCATGGTCATCTGGCGGATGGCGCAGTACCAGTAGGCCCTGGACTGGTACTTGTGCTTGCTGCAGGCCCTCAAAGGCCCTCCTTGTAGAGTAGTGTCCAGTTTTCTCATAGCCTTGGTCCTGGCAAGCCTCAGCATAATCTGCACGCCTTCGTAGATCCTTCTTATGTCTCTACCAGAGGGATCCGTTAGGAATCTGTTGTCGATGAGGGGGTAGTCGAAGGGGTTGCTGCTCTTCAATCGCACCGTTCCGGAAGAATCCGAGTGAAGACTGATGATGTACAGAAGAAACGAGTTGGTCCTGTCCATGTGCTTCCAAACGTCTGCGTAGGTTTCGTTGGTGAGCCTGAAGGCTCTTTGGGAAAGGTCTGTTGTGGCGTTCGATGGTATGAACATTATCTCGATATCTGGATAACCTGTGCCTGGAATTGGAATTGTTGTTAGTTGACGAAATATTGCTTCATTTTGCTCACCTTTGGTGAATTGTGATTCGTAGAAAGCGACTCCTTGGTTGTTTCCCGGAGCAGCAAGAGGCCCAAAACCCTTCATAAACTCCTCGACATACTCCTCCAGAGGTCGAATAGGCTCCATGTAATTCGTTTTAAAGTTCAACCCGTAGAAACACGAGTGGTCCCTTAAACTACTCCCAACCTCCAAATCCTGGATCACCTTTATTCCCACAGACTCCAGGTGCTTCTTGGGCCCTATTCCAGAGAGCATCAGCAGCTGGGGAGTTTGGAACGTTCCAGCACAAACCACAACTTCCTTACGCACCCTCGCTACGAATATCCTCCCTTTGTGCACAAACACAACCCCTCGAGCAACTTTATGCTCATCTATTATAATCTTCGTTACGTAACTGTAGGTGAGGACCTGGAGATTTTTGCGTTTCTGGATAATAGGGAGGATAAACGCTGTGCCAGTATCCTCCCGTCTGCCGTTCGCTGTGTTAATTTGAGCCGGGGAAGCACCTAAAACAATAACAAAAAAGAGCTGGTGTAGAGACCTGTAGTGAACTTATTCTTGTACCTAGGCCTGTTCCTGCGTTGTAATCAGCCACAGGATATCCAAGCTCTTCGTGAGCTTCCAACCAAGCTTCGAATTGGGGGCTCCTTGGTAGGTGGTACTCGACGTTCAGAAGGCCTTTGGTGCCGTGTACCTGGGGAACCACAGGGGCTTTTTGGTCCCTGTAGTTAAATTTTTCGGTTCGTTTGAATACAGGCAGTACGTTGTGGTAGGACCAGCGGGAATCCCCCACGTGCTCGGCCCACCTGTCGAAATCTATGCTGGAGCCTCTGGAGTAGACCAAGCCGTTGATGAGGGTGCTGCCGCCGATTCCTCGACCTCTTGCATTGGGGCAACGTTTCTCCAGCATTCCTGTTGAAGATGGCGATAATTAAACGAGTTTTGATGGGGTTTTTGAGCGGTACCCTGGCAGGAGTTTTCCTGGGGGGTGCTGACGAAGCCCCAATTGTACTCGGTGAATTCCACTTCGAAATACATGTTGGGTATATCTGTGATGTTGTTGCTGTATCCTCCTGCTTCTAGTAGGAGTACCTGCCATTGCTCCACTTCTGATAGTCTGTTGGTTACTATGCTACCTCCTGCTCCTGCTCCTATTACTATGAAGTCGTAGAATCCTAGATCTGGAGTAAAATTGGATTGTTTTTGTGCAGTTTTCTTACGTGTTCAATCGCATGAATGAATTGGGTGTGACGTGAATGAAAAGACAATGCGTATTTATTCCTTTTATGAAATAAAAATTAGCAATAAGGTACCTTTTACGTTGTAATCGAACGGTTTGTATTCGCTTGCATCGGTGGGAAGTTGGTAATACTGTCCTTGGTTTCTTACTTGTGTTATAATGTTGGTCAAAAATTGTATGTCCTTGTTGATGTATTGAGTGAGGCTGTATAATGGATTAAATTTGTAAAAAATTGGATTGATTTTTTATGGTTATCTTACTCGTTTGTTTTGTAGTGCTGTGGAGTAAAAATTTTGGGAATATCTGCAATAAAAATTGTAGTTTGTAAAGGATTTCTCCAGCTCACTGTGTATATTAGAAAAATAAATGCGGTTTTTCAAATAATTATTTAATGAGGAATATCCAAATCTATCTATTATAGTGAGTTTTATAGTTATGAATATAATGAAGTTCAAAAAAACCCGTCTACATATTGCATACATTCTGGTTTTTTATGTACTTACGAAACTGAAATTTAAAGCAACTTACACAACAGTTATGTTATCGATCAAACAGGTGGTTTTTTCGATAATTTATGTTTCTCGCATTAATTGATTTAACGCGTTAATTCCTCGCACTATTACATAAAAAAAAATTAATTACCTAAATACAGATTGAGACCTTCGAAGAATCCACCCCAATCAGGAAACGACAGTCGAAAATCGCCTATCACCACAGCAACTCCGAGCAAGAAAGTAACGATTTTCAACATTCTCTTCTCTGCGGATTTATTTTATTCGAATTATGTTCAACTAGTGCCGTTCATTTTGCTTTTGATACGGTACAATTGCCGTTGGTAACGTTTAAATACGAGGCAAATTTGAATCGAACAGTGGCGAAGGGACAAAACCAACAATTAACCAGCCAATGGTCGATTATACAATGCTTTTTATCCACAGAATTATCCACAGTATTAAATTGTGTAATATTTTTGCTATTAATATTGATTTATAAGAATTTTTAATAGTTATAATTGCTAGTACGCCTTTGATTTTATTATTGGGCAGGCTTAATTAAATTAGTAAGGGTAATTAAAGCGTAATATTACGCGAATTAGGAACGCGATATTCTTGACACGAATGATAAACGATTCATTTCTATCCCCCTGATTAAAAACCCTAATCTTAATTAAAGTGCAATTAGTTAAGTAGCTTGGTATTTAATTACCCACTAGGAATCTACTGCATGTTTCCCTCTCGTTTGTGGTGGAAATTTTTTATTAAAAAAAAGTCCTTGATTACTTTTCCAGGTGAAAATTGCTCGAAACGAGAAAGTTATTAGGCGAGCGATTTTTTGCGAAAATTAAAGCATTGTACTGAAATGCATTTCCTGTTGTTGGTCACCCAGAAACAGAGTCGTTGCGTAAATTTCTACCAGCTTAAAAATCCAATTATTTACTGCAAAACTTTACAGCGCTAATTACCGCGCGATTATTAATTTATTTATTTAATAAATATACGTACAATCGAGAAATATTTTAAACGATAATCAGTTACGCTTGCTTTTTAACCTTGCATACCAAATCCACCAATTTTATTGTTCTACGAAGAACATGTTTATTTGAGAGGTCAATAGGATTATTATTACTGGTTTTGTTACTACCATAGGTGTGAATAATACTATTTTTCAGCACCTACGTTTGTGGATTTAATATCAACAATCCAGTAAATCGACAAAAAAAATCAATCAGATTGGATAACGCTTTAATTCAAGCAACAATTGTATCGCAATGATGTAATTTATTGATAAAGGGGGGCTGAGATTATTTTTGGTTTTGTATTGTTCACCAGTCGATTCTATTTTATCTGCATATGCATAGGTAATTTAACGATTTCCAAAACGGTTTGATAACACAACAATAATAGGAAATTTCCGAGTTCATTTAAGCACCAACAGGTTCTTTCATCAGACTACAAACGAGCTTCAAAACAAGAAAATATGGCGTAATTAATCCTTTTAAATTATTTACAAAAATTAGTTGCATTCCGCAGGAAAACCCAGCATATTTAGACCCAATTTTCTCGCAGAAACTGCAGCTCGCTAATACATTAATAACCTATCGATTAATCAAATTACGTGTAAGATTGATCGCCATAACGATCCTTGCTGTGGTCCGGTATAAACGTAGCCGCATTAAAAATCGTCCGGCATTTCTTGTCGAGACTCCGGTTGGGAAATTCGCGACGCGCGGTAAAAACAGCCAGTTCGAAAAAGTTTCACTGACCTGGAAAAAATGATAAATTAAAAATTAGTCTCGTGCGCGCTGACTGATTGATATCACTCAAGATTCGAGATCGATTCGCTTTGTTTTTCGGGGGACGCTCTGTATATATTTAACTGGAGATTTGAGGAATATATTGCGGTGAGTTTGATTCCAGTTATTTGCTCATAGTATACATTTTAAGCAGGATACAGAGATAATTATCCAGAGGTACAAATACCTAATTTTAGGGTACAATTTTAACAGCTAGATTATTTTAACTGTTAGATAAAACCCTTCTGATAACAGCCGGTTAAATTAGAAGATTAATTGAAGGTAGTTCTTTTTTATTTATATTTTTATTATTTTTATAATTATTTCTAATATTATTATTATTTCTAATTGCATCTGAGCAGGTCATTTTTCTATAAAAGTGAAATTTATAAGATTTCATTGCTGCTTTATCGAGTAGTGTTATTTATTCTTCTATAAGCACTTATTTTATCAATAATTCCTTCTTCATTCCCACTATCTTTTATCTCTTTATTTCTTCTGATAAGGCCAGAAATATCCTAATAAATAGGATATGGAGTAGATCCTTGTAAATTTTTTCTCATGTATCTCAAGTTTGAAAAAATCTAGACAAGCAATAAACCTAGATGTAATTGAGTAAGAGGCTTAAGAACTAAGATATAAACTTGTGCAATAGTTAAGTTCATTGCGTTTGTTGTTCAATGCCGACTAGTACACACTAGATTACCTATATCTGAGCCATTTTTTTGAGAAGTTCGGCCTCGATATTTACAAGAGTGTCAAGTTTATTGTATCGTAGATCCATATCAGAAGAAATGCCGCGGGAAGTATCTACAAACAATGCAATTTGAATTAAAGTGATTGCTTTATTGTAGATAACAACGATTAAATACGTGGTTTTTTTCAAATTATTTAGTCCGTTAAAGGTGATGTTATTGACGGCGCGTGTAATGTGTTTCGTTTTACGACGGTTATTTGCTGGAAAAATGATATCATTCGGAAGCAATGTACCTATTTGAATAAATTTATTTTCTTTATGTAATCCCACGGTTGGAGGGTTTTTTCGTGCAGTTGATTTGAATAAAATTTAATTTACATATATAATAGGTAAATGAATCTGTAATGTATAGTTAAACGAGCCTATTGAATAGAAAATTACGTTGATAATTAAAAATAAATAAACTGTTAACGCATATTCATACAGAGTCACTCTGTATAATGCGTGATTAAATTACCTTATAGGTAGACAACACACAATACAACAATAATTCTAAAACGTCATAAAACAGAAACCTGTAATGTAGATAACGCTATTACAAATTATCAACAATAGATGGCGCAACGTGTCAAATTTTTTAAAAACTTGATATTTATAATTAAACTGAATATAAAAGTGTTTTAATCATTCATATTTTAGAAACTAATTCGATATAAACATTAATAGGTCGCCTAATCCTAATAACTTTAATAAATTTTGTAAAAAAAAGAAGAATTTAATTGGTGGATTCCACCACTGCGGCCTACTTTGATTTTTTATTTTTTCGCGTAAAAGTAGCTGAATAATCAATGAAAATTAAATATCAATGAAACCGTCTGGACAGCGCCGAACGGAAGGACCCAGGTAGAGACTTTCGGGCGAAGCACCGGCGCTTTTGCACCGCGAAAAATAAATAAATCATCGGCTGGAAGGAGAGATAAGTCGACAGTTAACTGGATATAACCGGTTCGGTTTCGTAATTCTAAAAATAGTTCGCACACGGACGAATAATAAAATAAGCGGAGGTAGTAGACGAGAAATGAATACCGCTCGGCCGGTTCCCTTGTAATTTTCAATACCTTCTTTCGTCACATTACAAGATGTACCGCATGAATGAATCCGACATTTTATACTAATCTATATTAAATTGGTACCCTTGAAATGCGATACACACGCAAAAGCTGTTTAGAAATCAATTCACAAGAAGCTATTATTTATTTTTGAACGTGATTAAATCCGGTCCTGTGTACGCTAAACTGGTTGAACAAAAGGAAAGAATTATGGAGTGGTTTGGATATTTTTTCACCGCACCTTCCGGCTTGGTCTTTCGTAATTTCACGTCTGGCTTCGCGCTGCAATTACTTATAATATATTCGCATTCGCCATAACTGTGCTTCTTCTAAAAGCGAATTCGGATTAGGAATAGTGCCGTTAATTACGCCAAAGGTTGTTCTCATATCGCTAATGTTTTGTTGTCTTTCGGTGGCTAATTGATGTCGATTGTCTAATCAATATTTTCCATTAGATAATTGAAAGGTTTGCACGGGGATGTATTGGCAATTAACACCTTCGGTAATGAAAATTTTAGCAATTTATTTTACCGGATTTTATACGCAAATAGAGCTTGTTAGCAAATTCGAAATGTAATGGTTTTTTTTTGCGACTATAGAGAGGTCGAATTGATCATTTTACCAGATTAATTGGTAGAAGAATTAATATTGTAAACAAAGGAAAATTACATTTGAAAACAAATCGAAATCATATAGGAAAACGCACACCAAATATGCCACTTTATGAATGAATAGCATTCATTTGTCTACGTGATTCAATTCTGGGTAAAAATGATGTAATTTGTTAAACATTTAATAAGATGACTGGCTTATTTAATAGTACACTATGCTCCTAATTACTCATAAAAACCATGACCAATGTATTTAAAGCGCCTTCTGTAATTTACGATATCGGTTCATTGATGTTCACAATACCATAAGAATTTATAATAAAAAAATAACAGTGAATTAATCTTTAATATGCAGTATCCTATACTGGGGTTCTTCGGGGTGGGATTCCCCCCGGGTCCGGTCCTGCCGTCGCGAACCACATGGATCGGCATTGACGATATCACCACACACGTTTACATTATCATTGTGTTTTGTATTCGACAACTTTTTTTTTAAGGAACTCGCCGAGCGAGCGTTTAACGAGCGAGTGGAAATTTCCACTAGTCTTCTATAGACAGACGGTAACCCAAAACCTGAAGCACCAATGGCGTAGAATCGAAGAAAGCGAAAGGGTATCTGTTAATTCCGGTTGATCGAAATTACGTAAGAATTGTTCGAAATGTCTAAATAGAAATGACAATAAAAAACGTACTCGTAAACGTAAACATTACGTGTTTAGTACCAAGTACTGATTCGTCGAATCAATTATAACTATTACAATAGTAGTAATTGTCAATAGACTTTAATTTTTGCTATACTTCAATTAACACGGTGTTAAAAAACACCAACCATTTGCGCTTTTTTCGAGTGCTAATTCGCTACGCCATTATTAGCAGTTTTTTCAGCTCCAAAAATTGTTAATAACAAATTAAATTCTCTATTAAAATGCTTGTCAAATATGACGACATTAGTGACGTGCATCTAACTTAGTTTTGCACAAACTATACCTGCTGAAATTCTAATAAACTAATATCAAGATTGTCGAGATTTTTTTCATTGTGGGTTCGCCTTTAGAAATCCGTTGTTTAGACAAGTCTCGACAAGTTCTAGCTCGAAACTCGAAGCCCCTCGGGCGGCGATGTGGCATGAATGAATAAAATTGCATCGGTTTTCGCCATCAGAGACGTGCCTTATTAACGAATTAATCGATTATTACTAACATTATCGCTGGAATATTCCGTGTAAGAAGGAGGCTATTCGCATTTCGGTTAATTGGCTGGCATATCAAATGTATCAATGCAACAACAGCGATAAATTAACGTCTAGACTATAGACAATGCACGTTTGTGAGGTTTGCATATTGCAAGAATATAAACAAACTCTAATTGTAAATAATCCTGCTAGGGTAAATCCAGCGGCGAATTGATGTATGTAGATACATTTCTGGATCTTTTGTCAGGCGAATTCGATTCATTCCAGTTATCCAGCGATTATCGTTCGCATTGAAAATAGAATCCCATGACGTCGCGCTGGACGCGATTCTGTCCATTTTAATTTTAGTCCCAACTGCCAACTCATTTGAAAATAAATAATTGTGTAATCGACGATCTCAGTGCATTAGGTGGCGTTTGCAGTACCGTCGGTTTTCGAACATCTCTCTGTATATATTTACGAAAAAAAAGTCGCGAATCTAGCATGGAATTGAACGACATGACAAAGGTAAATCTCTCGTGGTTTTCTTGCGTGTTGCGTGTGATTTTCTTATCGACAGTGGATCAAACAGATTGCATTTTGTGCGATTTGTAATTCAGCTTCTGCAGATTGTTCTTTGCAAACAGATTAAATATTTGATCAATGAATTCAAACAGCCCGGTAAGTAAATAACTAAGGCGTTGCACATACACTTTATTATCGTTCAGTGAGATTGAATAGTAATCTGGAAATTTTTTTTATTCTGGTCTTCTTGATGAAGAGTATAAATTAGGTACTTAGTTCACGAGTTTGATAACTCGCGACATTTTTATGAACATATTCAATATTGTGGTGTACATAAAGCAGATTTACGAGGGCACTAAATCGAAATTAACCGTTCGATTTTAGTTCATTCGCAGTTTCATTAACCTTGATAGCAACATTGGCCTTTTCGTGTGTAATGGCAAAACAACAATATTCGGTCGATCGCGTATGAAATTATGTTTAATTAAAGTTAAACATTCCCATTAATCATTCGATGGCGCAAAGCCAAACACCTTACCAACAAACAATTCTTTTTCCCTTTATCACCGCCTTTGGCCTGCCGCCCGATTGCGTTCGAATTCTGCACACATTCACGTGAAATTCGAATGCAACAACCTTTAGAAACAATTTAAGCAAAGTTTTTAATTACTTTGAGCTGAATTAATTGTTTGTGAACAAATCCTTTTGCATTGGATATTAAATACCTGTTTATTTCTGTAGGGGATATTCGATTACTAAACAAACCTTAGTGTATTTTGATACGGGTTGAACCAACCTTGACTTCCAGGCGCCAAGTTGCAGGCAATTAACAGTTGGAATTAAATATAAGACTTCCACTATGATTGAATTTTTTTAGTTTTGTGGAAAACCGACAAGTAAAAGGCTCTGCGATATACGAAAATAGCCGCTTTCGAAATATTTTTGGCAATATTCTTCGGCATTACCACGATGATTGATCGCTCGGTTTCCACATTTTTTTTGTAAATATTTTCATCGACCCGCCGAAATAACTTTGTTGCAATGTTTATGTTTACTAAAATAGTGCAGGCGCTGTTATATAAAATCTGTCTAGATTTGAAATTCGAAGTGGGTTGTATACCAAATTATAATTGATTAAATAATTGTTTACAAATAATTCTTGTAGAGCAAACACATGGTATCAATTTAAAGGCATAATAATGATCGTGTTGGCTGTACGAAAGCTAATGAAGCAATTCTGTGCGGCGTCTAGATGAAAAAAAAAAAGATCCTTTTAAACCGTCTTTAATTGTACTTGATGGACGCATTTCGATGTAGATCAATTTATCCTAATTTTGGCACGCACACCACCAATTGAGCTAATCGTCGAAAAAATTAACTCGAATTTATTTTCGTCTACAATGAAATTTATTAATCATCAATAACCGTCTTATTTTTAGATCGGTTTAAATTGTTTAGTTGCATTTTTAATAGGTAAAATCCGTGATTTTCCTCGGCCATTTTACGACCCTTTTCACCATAAGTCATAAACACACTTAATAATAACAATACAATTTTTATCAGTGACATAAAATCTCATAGGAATAAATCGCGAGCTTTAATCTCAATTTTACGATACAATCATTATTACACTCTGTGTACATAAACCCGAATGGGTTTCAATTATAACATTTATTAGATTTTTTTTCGAGTAGTACACAATCTGCATTCGCGAGATTTCATCGATTCAACCCCGCTTTTGGAATAATATATGTGGCTTTTTGTTTGCACGAAGAGCCGCTCAGTCTGGCCATTCGGAGGAATCGGAGACGCCGCGACGGCGACGCTTGACGTCATCGAATACCAAAAACTCGCCTACTCTTCGTTTCAACTCAAGTTTATAGCACAAGGTTGAATTGAGCAGCAGGAGAAAGGAACCCATGAAAAATCGAGACACTCAAACACGTCACAATTGTCGTAGCTCAAAATATTTCATAGTTTACTGTGATTTATCCAATTTTTTATTAGAGGTTTTATAACCCAATGTGTATGTGTAATAATAATGCAGATTAAGAACATTTTAATTCGCAGTACAAAAGAGAAATTGGATTTTATCGCAATAGATTTCCAGAATAAATCTGGAGATATTGATTAAATAAATTAATATTTATCATTATGATAATTGACGATTTAAGCAGAAATCTCACCATCGTGATTATTATTGATCACGCGTCAGTTGATTTGGTAATACATCCTCTATAGGTAAGAATTTAATTTTGTACTTATCCATACGTTTTCTTTAATAACCTAGCAGTACTATAGAAATTGTAACGTGTGCTTGAATAGTAGCAATTTTACTATTGAAAGCCACATGTTGAACATTGAACGGGTTAAATATTTATCAGGATGTGCTTTGTTTATCTAAAAATAAGCTCGTGCGTCACGAGAGCCAAAAAGAAGCTCTTCAAACGCTAAATTGCGTTTTTCTTCTCACGGGGTGTCCCTTATTGCCATTCATCGGCCACTATAAAATTTTATTGTCAATTATTTCTCAAATTAAACTCCCAGATAAACCATCAATCACCTCACGAAGCGCATTTAGAATGTAAACGAGCCTTTTACGGCGAATTTTTATGGCTATCCTCTAAGTTAAATATTTTTTCTAAATAATCTGTGTAGATAAAAAATATTTAGCGATTTTTCGGTATATGCGCATTAAAGTTATGCTGTAAATGCCACGTGCACCTATTTCGTTTATGTCGAAATCAAAATTAGCGCACTTATTTTGATCTAATAATAGAGCGACAGAGTGTCGCAGGTTTGCTTAACTTCTATAATGTGTTCTGATTTATAACACTCAATAACAGTCGATTATATCGTCTGGTATGTCCTGCTCATAATGGGATAATTTTTGTATTAGTAAATTGCACTTTACACATCTACAGCCGACCATAATTTTTTTATTGAAAAAGTAGGACTTTAAGATGCGTTCGATGATACATAAACGAAAAAATGGAAAAAGTAGGACTTTAAGATGCGTTCGATGATACATAAACGAAAAACTGTCAAAATTGACATTAATGACATTTCTCTGACAGAAGTTTAATAAAGGTGGGAATCTATTTTTTGGTATAGAGATGCAGTAACGACTGTTACAAAATAAGCGTTATTTATCACATATTGTTCATATATCCCAGTAATTCTGGGATAGCTCTGCAAATCACGTAGGAAATATTTCGAATCGTTAGGGAGGTGTTTATAATAAAATCTAATTGATGATAACGAAAACAATGCAGCAGGAATCGTGACTGCGCACGGACGAAAACAATTTTTGTTTCGATAACAACAGAAAATCGAATTATATTTGTTTAATGCGGCTGAAATTCGTTTAGCAATGGAGGTGATAACGAATGAATTAATTTGTCTAAACGTTACGTGTTTGCGCTCGGGATGTTCGCTTCGATGTGATTTTTTCACGTAAACAAGAACATTGGCGTCGATCCAGACGATACATTTTCGTCACCGGAATTCATTTCCTCCACCTACGGCATTCTCTTCCTACTGGAATATCGCTAAAATCGATACTCTAGAAACAAGGAAATCTTGAAATTTCTTGGCCAATAAATTCTATTTAACAACTGTAATGTTCCTATCCAAATATATCTAAATAATTGTTATTTTCTTTACTCTTCCTTATCATATAATTTTGTTATTGTAACCACTTTTCAAAGAAAAGAATATTCAACGTCCGCAGACAAAGAAATTTCAAATTTACTTTTATTTGCTTAACTATAAACTTTCCAATTTTACAAACTATCATAAAACTAATATTTTTATTTTGTTTACGATTGTCTGCATCTTTGGAAATTCTTTCTAATTACTTTAGTGATAAGAAATAGTATAAAACTCAATGTAACCATAGGCCGAGGGTCAATCTTCTCGATAACTCACTAGTCTTCAGTCGTTACTCTGTACGAAATTTCAAATCATTTAATAAACAAATAGTGTAAGGAATAAGTTACGTGTATTTCTCCAATCAACCCATTACAAGAAATAAATTGGTGTCAGAAGTGGGATCGCGAGGATCAAAATAAGGATCTTCGTAGACTCTAGCAGAGCGAAATCCTTATAAGAGACAACGATCCAAAAGAGAAACTAGAACGGATCAACGTAAGTCCCTCTAGTTTTATTCATTGTATGGGCCAACGGAGTTCCTGAGCACGACGACCAAGTTCCTGAACACGACGACCAAGTTCCTGAGCAGAACGTCCGAATTCCTATAAACGACGTCCGCAACGCAGATTTCGATTCCGATCCAGGACATCAGTCATCCATTCGTTGGATACTTCCTTCTCAACCCCGGACAATAACGTTCGACCGGGACACAACTCAACTCAACCACCGTTTCTACTCAACACAGCAACTCACCGCAAATGAAGCCCGGAACCATCGTAATAACGCTGTAAGTCTTATCTATTGTTATGCCAATCTATCCCGATTTGAAAAATATCGATATAGAAAAATTCGAAAATTCAGAAACGAAAATGACGACTAAAGTATCCTTGGAGATTGCTAAAGATATCCTAATTAAATTCGACGGTAGCAAAAATAAATTATTCGAATTCATTGATAATTGCGATAAAGCAATATCTATAGTCAAAGAAGAATTGATACCAGTATTGTTTTCAATAATAGAAGCTAAATTAACTGATAAAGCAAGGGCTTTAGTTCGCAATAGGTCGTTTTCTGAATGGTCGGAATTAAAGAAATTTCTGTTAGACGCATATGCCGAAAGACGAACCACGAGTCAATGGCAACTCGAATTAAATTCCTGTCGCCAGAACCATAATGAACCGGTTCTTTCCTATGCAAACAAGGTCGAAAACTGCTACATCAAATTAATCAATAGTTTAGATCATAACTTAGACAAAACTAGTAGAGTTGCTTGCATAGAACTACTAAAGGAACAGGCTCTGAATGTGTTCCTGTGCGGATTACAAAAAGATTTAAACATTTTAGTAAAATCTCAAAAACCTTCCTCGCTAGAAGAAGCCATTTCTATAGCGCAAAACGAGGAACAAGAGTTAATATCAAAGTCAGAAATTTTCAAATACCAAAATATTAATCAAACAACTGCTAAGCATTGTACTATCTGTGATAAGCCAGGACATACGACATTTCATTGCCGATTTAATAGCAATAATAATAATAACAGACATCCTAGAAATGTAAGGTTCGCAAATCAAAATTCACAAATTAATTCTTCAAGACCGGAAAATTCGTCTAATGGAAATTTCCAACCCAAATTTTGCAAATATTGTAAAAACAAGGGACACCTTATCGAAGAATGCCGTAAACGGAAATACAATAATGAAAAGCGTAATTCACAATTTAATCGAAATACTCATAACAACCCCAATCAAAATTATACAAATAATAATAATTCCCGTCAAAACTTTATAAGTGGGTCAAACGAGAACTCAATTAATCTACCTAGTACGTCTAGTCAATCATTTGAACAACTATCTTTAAACGAAGAAGGGCCTCGTCCTTTGGCTCAGACGAGAAGTGCCCGGAATATTCGAGCCGAATATCTTTAATCAACTTAGCGGTCACTACCTTTTTAAAATTGGATGTCATTCAACTTTGCCAAAATCCTAATTCATTCCTACTAGACACGGGCGCAGACATATCTCTTGTAAAATTAGGGCAATTACATGATGACACTCCCTGTTTCGAAGACAAACAGATCACGCTCAAAGGTATTGACTCTATTAACTCCGACAAAATACGAAAGACTATTTGTTACGTTTATCTCGACATTGTAGTTAATAATCAAATGCTAAATCATTGTTTTCATGTTGTAACTGACGATTTTCCAATACCGTTCGACGGACTGATTGGAAACGACTTCATAAAGCAAAATAAATGCAAGATTAATTATAATGACGATATCTTACAAATTTCTAATCATCAATTGCAATTACATCATATTGAAACTACACTTGAAAAAACAGACGTAAACCCTATTCCTAAATCTAAAATTCATAATCCTAATTCTCCTAACTCAAATCAAGACGTGAACGAAATCTTTCTAAATCCAAGGACCGAAACGGTCGTAAAAATTAAAATCCTTAACTCCAATATAACAGAAGGTATTTGTCCAGACACAAAAATACTAGACGATGTGTTTCTTTGTCCTAGCATCGTCAAGGTAGAAAATAATTTTGCTATTACTTCAGTTCTAAATACTTCGGATAAAATTGTCAAAATTTCAAACTTAGAAATATTTTTAGAAAATCTACCTCCATCGAATACTGAAAATCATCGTACTTCAATAAATACTGTAAATATTTGCAATCAAAATTTCTCAAGCGATAGGCTGAATAAGATAACTTCTCTTCTAAGAACAGAACATCTAAATGATGAGGAAAGGAAAACTTTAATCAAAATTTGTCATGATCATAATCAGATTTTTTATTTGGAAGGCGATTCGCTCACGTCTACTGATGCTATAATGCATGAAATCCATACAACTCCTTCACCCCCAATTAACACCAAATTATACCGATATCCTGAGGTTCATAAACAAGAAGTCGACAATCAAATTTCGAAAATGTTAAAAGACAATATAATCGAACATTCTTCTTCACCTTGGAATTCCCCCGTCTGGGTTGTTCCGAAGAAAAATAAAAAATGGCGCATCGTTATAGACTATCGAAGATTAAACGATATAACAATAGGTGATTCCTACCCTTTACCCAATATTACTGACATCCTCGACCAACTAGGTCATTCTAAATATTTCTCTATAATCGATTTAACCTCAGGATTCCATCAAATCCCTGTGTCTCCTCAAGACGCACCAAAAACTGCCTTTTCAACCCCCACAGGTCACTATCAATTTAAACGCATGCCTTTCGGTTTACGTAACGCACCTGCTACATTCCAAAGGCTCATGAATAACGTACTAATGGGCATTCAGAATATTAGATGTTTTGTCTACCTGGACGACATCGTAGTTTTCGCGGATAACTTAGAGAGTCACAACAAGAGATTAATTGAAGTCTTCGAAAGATTATCTAAGTTCAACCTAAAAATTCAACCCGAAAAGTGCGAATTCATGAGACATGAGGTAATGTATCTGGGTCATATGATCACGAAAGAAGGTGTTAAACCCGATCCCAAGAAAATTGAATCCGTTTCTAATTACCCCATACCAAAAAACCCCAAGGACGTCAAAGCATTTTTAGGATTAGCCGGATATTATCGACGGTTTATAGCAAACTTCAGCCAGATTTCAAAACCTTTAACGAATTTACTAAAAAAGGACGCGAGTTTCGAATGGACTAGTCTGCAACAACAGGCATTCGAAACAATAAAATCATTTCTCTGTTCCGAACCGTTGCTACAGTATCCCGATTTTGCAAAACCCTTTTTCTTAACGACCGACGCTAGTAATTTTGCTATTGGTTCGGTCCTATCACAAGGAAATCCCCCAAACGACCTTCCCGTAGCTTACGCGAGTAGATCTCTGAATAAGGCCGAAGCCAACTATTCAACTACAGAGCGCGAACTCCTGGCAATAGTCTGGAGTGTCAAACACTTTAGACCCTATTTGTATGGTAGGAAATTTGTCATTTTGACAGATCATCGTCCGCTCACTTGGCTTTTTAATAATAAAGACCCAAGTTCTCGATTAGTTCGCTGGCGCCTTACTCTAGAAGAGTATGACTACGAGATAAAATATAAACCCGGTAGGATAAATAGTAACGCCGATGCTTTGAGCCGAATCCCGATACCCGATCCTATACAAATAAATAATTTCACCTCTCAATCTGAACCAACATATCCCGAATTCCTTAAAACAATAAAAAACAAAATCATTATAAATTCAAATATCGACGAAAATCATAACGACCTCATAACAACCAATAACACCATTTGCATTTTCCTTTCTAAAGATTTAGAATGTATTTCCAAACATCAAATTGAACTAGTACAAAATCTCAAAATACTCGACCATTTAAATTCAAAAAATTTGAAAGATATCGAATTAATCAAAATTAATAACAAAGAAATTTTTTGCGTCTTTTATAAAAATCATTATTGGGAATCCGCATCTTACGAGGATATTTATAATTTCTTAATCAACTTAAAATCAAACTTAGTAAATAATAATATAATTTCATTCAATTTGCCTGTTATAAATTCTCAATTCGACAACTTAAAATGGAATAAGATTAGAATCATGATTAGATTCATCTTCAAAAATACCGATATAAAAATTACAATAATACATGATAAATTGACACAACCGACAACGGACGAACAAATAAAAAATATTTTGACTGAATATCATTCGACTCCCATAGGCGGTCATAGTGGATTCCATAGGACCTACAACAGGATTAAAGAGCGATATAAATGGCATCATATGAAACTTGATATAAAAAATTTCATCAAATCATGCGAATCATGTCAAAAAAATAAGTTAGTTAGAAAAAAACATAAGGAACCTATGGAGATCACTACGACTAGCACAACCCCCTTTGAAAAAATAGCAATGGACATTGTAGGACCTCTACCGTTAAGTGGAAGGGGAAACAAATACATCTTAACACTACAAGATGACTTAACAAAATTTTCAAAAGCTTATCCAATCCCCAATCACGAAGCAAAAACCATTGCCACACGTCTCGTCCAAGATTTCATTTGTACATTTGGGATTCCGAAATCCATCCTTACAGATCAAGGACGCGACTTCACTTCAGACCTTCTAAAACATGTCTCCCAATTATTTAAAATTAAACAAATTAACTGCACTGCCTATCATCCGCAATCCAATGGCGCGTTAGAACGTAGTCATGCCACACTAGCAGACTACCTCAAACACTTCATTAATGACAGCCAAACGGATTGGGATGATTGGTTAGATTTTGCCATGTTCAGCTATAACACTACAGTTCATACCTCTACTAAATTTACACCACACGAACTTGTTTTTGGTCATAACGCGATTCTCCCCAGTTCATTGACAAAACCTACAGAATTCCGATACACTTACGACGACTATCTAGCAGACTTGACATTAAAATTACAAAAATCGAATGAATTAGCACGTAATCATTTAATAAAATCAAAAGAAACCAATAAAAGATATTATGATACTAAAATAAATAAATCCGATTTTAAAATAGGAGATAAAGTCTATTTACTAAACGAACAATCAAAATTAGGAAAATCAAAGAAACTTTCACCAAATTACACAGGTCCATATCTAATCAAAGAAATAAACTCACCCGTAAATTATACTATAATGATAAGAAAAAACAAAAAGGTTAAGGTTCACGCAAATCGTCTTAAACGGGCTTTTGTTGCAGTTTCATGATATGGATATTATTGAGGTGTTGTTCAGGAGATGATTCTACCTCACCTATATCTATAACCCGGATACCTTCATCTGGCATCTATTATGAACAAATCGACCATATCAAATTCTATCAGCATTCTTGGGAAATAGTAACGTATCTTGAATTAGATGTTTTCTATAATAAGTCAAAATTTTTAGAACTAACTTTCCACAAAACCAAACAAATATGCAACCACTCAAATATTAGTAATTTAACTTTTTGCAATACCAATGTGAAAATGCTTGAACAATTAATACCCTCAATTCATCAACAAGAACAAACTTTAATTTCATTAATAAAGAACAGACGAGAAAAACGTGCCCTAATAAATTTTGTGGGGACGTTATTAAAATCAGCATTTGGCACCTTAGACGAAAAAGATGCCGAGTACTATGATCAAACAATTAACAAGGTAAAAGAAAACGAGAATCATTTAGTTGATTTAATTAAGCAACAAGTACGAGTTGTTAAAACAACTATTTCTAATTTCAATAAGTCAATGTCCACTCTAAATAATAATAAAATAATATTTGATAGAAACTTTCAAAAATTATCCAATTACGTTGAAGATTTGAATAAAAAGTATTTACACATTGAATTGTCACAAACATTAGAAGAACAATTTTCTTTACTTATTTTAACTTTAAATGAACTACAATTTGAATATACCTCAATCATTAATTCAATTTTATTTGCTAAAACAAACATACTACATCCTCTAGTCATAACTCCGCAACAATTGGTTAAAGAATTGCGAACGACCTTACCATACCTTCCTAGTGGTACATCTTATGTAACGTCATTAGAAGATAATACAGTATATCAATTATTGGATTTTGTCAATATAAAAACTCACTTCAGCTCAAACAAAATCATTTATATAATCTCTAACCCTTTGATTAACACCGTTAAATATACTTTGTTTAATATTGTACCGTTACCTCTTGTGAGAGATATGCATTTGTTATTTATAATTCCTTCAACCACGTATTTAGCTATATCTGAAGATAAACATACTTATACAACCGTAAAAACCCGTAGTAATTGTAAAAATTTAAGCGATCAATTGATTTGTTTTTCTAAAGAACCATTCTATAATAGGTTTAGTAGACCAATTTGTGAAACAAAATTACTCTTAGTAAACGATAGAATACCCCCCGAATGTGAGACTAGAATCCTTTCTACTAATGTCGAAATATGGCATAAATTGGAAAGAGGTAATAATTGGCTTTTCGTTTTGCCCAAACCAACAGACATTACAGTCAGTTGTACTAATTTACCCATAGTAAATAAAATCCTAAATGCAACAGGTTTAGTTACTCTTAAAGATAATTGCAAATTATTCACAAGTGCTACTACTTTAATTTCCGATAATACTAATCTTCATAGTAAATATAAAGCGATAGTTCCAAGTTTTGATTTAGACATAGATGATTGTTGTGATTACAAGAAATCCAGAAAATCTAACATCACCGTTACCCCTTTACAGGCAATAAACCTTGATAAGGAATCTCTTGTTCTAGCTAGTAGTAAATTAGATAATATTGATAAGTTGGCAGACGAAATAATTGATGATAATAATTCGAACACATTTTCTGTATTTACCACAAATTCATATTTTGTATACATAATTTGTACATTAGCGAAACTCTTTTTGCTGTATATATTGTATAAACTTTATAAAAGATGCATTAAACCAAGAAATAGAAATAACTCAAACTGTTGTAAATCTATTTCTAATGTTCTTAATTTAAGTATATGTAGGAAATCTGAGAAAACCAATGTCTCTATTGACTTAGATGAACCTTCAAGTTCAAACGAGAAATCAAATCTCAGGAGAAGTGTCAGATTGGCACAATTGAAGGATAATTGTTAATCTCATTTTTATTACGTATCTAAATTTAAGTTTTGTTTAATTTTTAACTTTAAATCTAATCTGATTTTAATTATATATATATATATATCTCCGTTTATTTGTTTTTAATTACATATTATCTTTAGTTATTTTATATACTTATGTATTTTAAATTGAAAGCTTACACCTTTCAATTTTCATAAGGAGGGAAGTGTAATGTTCCTATCCAAATATATCTAAATAATTGTTATTTTCTTTACTCTTCCTTATCATATAATTTTGTTATTGTAACCACTTTTCAAAGAAAAGAATATTCAACGTCCGCAGACAAAGAAATTTCAAATTTACTTTTATTTGCTTAACTATAAACTTTCCAATTTTACAAACTATCATAAAACTAATATTTTTATTTTGTTTACGATTGTCTGCATCTTTGGAAATTCTTTCTAATTACTTTAGTGATAAGAAATAGTATAAAACTCAATGTAACCATAGGCCGAGGGTCAATCTTCTCGATAACTCACTAGTCTTCAGTCGTTACTCTGTACGAAATTTCAAATCATTTAATAAACAAATAGTGTAAGGAATAAGTTACGTGTATTTCTCCAATCAACCCATTACACAACTACAAGTTTTCGCATTCTATTCCATATACAGGATGTTAATACAGGACCTAGAGGGCCTTTCTAGATTGCACCTTTAACACCCTGTAGATAATTTTTCTATCAACTAATTTAATCTCCCCTAGTTTGCGTGCTAAACGCTATTCATAAACCAACAAAAAAGCGAAAAAACCTGCACTTCCCTGTACCTCATTTGACTTCCTCCCCTTTTACTTTACTTGCATGCTCGAGGGTGAGACGGAATTCCGCGAAACGAGGATCAATAATATCTGCACAAAAGGCTCTCCACAAGTTGCAGTCGAAACTCTACAGGGCGGTTCAACTTACAAAAATATTGCTACACTTTGTTCATCGTGGAACGGTCGTTACGTCATCACCGCCTTAAAATTCTTCGTGCTGTTCGAGGAATAATATTATTCCATTAACTAGATGTTACATAAAAATTTTTATCATAGTTATGGTAATAGGCGATTTGAAACTATTCGAGTCATTTGACACTTTCTATATAGTGGATTAAACGGGTAGGATATTGAATTAATTCAATGTAATTATTTCTGCATTACCAAACGGACTTGACATATGTATTTGCTCGGCTAGCCTTGATGGGCGATTTCGGGTTTGATTAATATTTCCTATTTGACGCCGGCGAAAAAATTACAGAGTGTTGGATTTATGTTATGCCCAATTGTTGGTTTAATGATTAATCAGACTGAAAATATTTTTGCCATGTTTCTACTACCTAATTTAGCGCTATTTATGGACGTGTGTTTATCCGTCTTATGCTAACTTTTATCGTTAAGGATTTATGGCAGCTCAGGTGGAATTTCACATTTTTCATGTTTACGATCGTGATTGTTTAAATATGGCATTTTTAACAATTTTTTGTACGTCCTATGGAAACGTTACTATTTTATTCGAAACCTACACATATTTGGGAAAGTTTTTCCAAACGCGGAATTTTATTATTATTATCTTCCAGCGAAATTGAGCTGGAAAACCGACGAGTGCGCGGCCGATCGAAATCCTTCGATGAATTGTTGGCAATTAAATTTCTTGCAATACAAATACGTAATTAACTCATTCATCAATCATGTTTGCGGTCATGCTATTCACCGGATGATTCTAGACAAAAGCAGTTGAAACTATTCCAATTCGACTTTAATCGCAGCGATATTAATAATAATGGCTGTTAATAATATCTCGATTATGTTCGCTATGTTTTTACCGGGAACATGTACATAAAGCCAGAGCGATTGGGCGATAGAAGAATATTTTCGTGGCGAAAATATCCAATTTGCATGCCGATTAAATCGATTATTATAATTGTTTTCGATTGGCTCCATTCAGTTCAAGTTCGTCGATATCGATTCCTTCGGCATACATATAATTTACCTATCGTATAATCAGTGAGTCAGTGTGACAATTAGGTGGTTATAGATTGCTGATTTGTGTAAACAAAGTTGGAGATTTTAGTTAATGAACTACATTTTATTGATTCTTGGGGATTTTACAATAAAATGATATAAATTCGAGTTGAAGATAATTTGTGAATTTTAAAATAAACAACGTTTATTCTTTAGGTCGGGTCAATATCCTGGCTATAATGATGATTAGATGTTTGTTAGTATACCTTTGTGTTTTTTATTGTTTTAGGAAATTAGTAAATGTTGTTAGCTATAAAGTGTGGAATATATTTTGAAAAAATATCAATTGTTGTCTCTAATTATGTTTCTGGAAAAATTAGTATTTTAAATATGAGAGTAAGAAATTTCGCAATTCAGGAAAAAGAGGAATTTTTGTTGATAAATTCATAGAATTATCTATTTAAAAAACAATTATTTATACTAATTAAATATAACAAATAGTGTTTCCCTAATAATAACAATCTAAACATTGATAACATAACGTTAAATTGTAAAATATCGATGACTAATCATTTTTTGAAAACCAATAAAAAAATTATTATACTATTTTACCTTTGGAACGCGTCCAACCGAAAATAAATAACAAAATATTGCGCAAAAATGTATTTTTAACATTTCGATGTTCCTTTATTGCATTAACTTAGTATATTATGTTGTAGAAATTTATAAATAACCAAAAACCGTAATATCTTTTTGTTATTCACGAATCAAAAACTATTTTTACTCCTCGAAATTTGTTTTCAAAGCATCTAGTTTTAGAGCACGAAACAACACTTTTATTACAAACATTTTCCACATCGGAACTATTTTCTTTTCCCAGAGATATTTCAAGTTCAAATATCACGATGACCTAGTGAGTACTTGTCGCGGTACGATTCCATTACGTACCCACCTGCAGGTATTTCCTACACGCATCCCAATCCAAGAACCAATAAATTATAATCTAAATCGCCCAGATTAAGATTAAGCACCGAAATATTCGCATCGGTTTACTAATCAAACGGATATAAATAGCACCGCTTCGACGGTGTCTTCCTCATAGCAAACATTTAGCTCGCGAATTTCGTTGTATAGAGAAAATTGGGCGAGTTTTCCGGGGCGCGAGAAAGCCCCCCGATTTCCCACGATTTTCCTGAAACAGCGCGCGGAGCGCTCTCTCCCCACTCGAGCTCGACACCGGCGATCGGCGCGCACGATACGCTAAAATAAAATTCGAATTCGAAGGAACGGCGACGGCCAGGCCAAGAGGAGTCGCGAAACATTTCAAATCTAGCGTTGCGAGACCGAAGACTGTGGTGTCAGTGATTTTGTGGGTTTTTCACCGATAGCGAAGCCAAACCAGCGAGAAAACATGTCGAAGAAGAACGGGAATCCCGCCGCAGCCGCGCTTCTTCAGGGGGCTGAAAAGGTATTTTTATTTTTCCCAAAATTCGTAACTCTTAAGAATTTATTTTTTGCTATTATTGTAGCGCGTATTTGAAATTCTAATGGCACATGAACCGTTTGTTTCGCTGCATTATTTAATTAACCATGAGGTTACTGGTCTCCTGGTATGTTCGTGACGTAGGCAATGGAAAAGTACCAACGTGTATGGTATACTGTGCACACACGCTCACACACATACACACACTGGCGTATCACTCGAAAAACCCCAAGGGGGTTTCGTTATACAAACGCCCAATTTGTTAGAAAATTCACCCTAATGCGCCACTGGTACTACCTAGGAAAATAATTTGTATGCAGGCGGGTACTTTTTTCTGGCGAATTTTAATGGATAAAACGAGTTTTCCTCAACGCTAATGTTTCGTTGCAACGCGAATTAACTGCCACATGGCAGTATTTGATGTTTACCGAAGGTCTTGTTTTATTGGTTACCCGCCCGATTGTCAATAACGATTTTTTTGCGTGGGTTCCAGCCGATAATATTGAAAACCTATTTCGTAAAAAGTGTGTTAATCGAACGCAAATTACGCGCATTTTGATTTATTTTGGCCATATTCATCTAAATTTTACAGGAAAATGTCATGAATTTATTCTAGTATGTTCTAGAAGCTTCTTTAGAGTCTATTGTTGTTCACCCACTCGCCTTTTTCAGGTAAAAAGTCCGAGTTTACTCACCTTTGAATCGAAGGTAGATTGACAGAAACCTGACAAATACACACAATTAGATACAATACCTAAAAAATGGAAGCATCAACAGCAATAGAAATAAATATATTACAAAAACCGCTGCGAATGCAAGCAGAAAAAATTCATAATGTGTCGAAAAATATCATTTTTAAAGCCAAAACCTTTGGTTTCTTTGGTCTATCAAATGTCTTCTTTTGCTCCATCTAAAGTCCATCTGAGGACCCTTAATGATCCATCTTTGGACCATCTAAGGTCTATCTTTGATTCATCTAAAAACCATCTATGGCCCCTCTATGGACTATATGGTCAATCAAAGGTCCTCTTTTGCTCCATCTAAAGTCCATCTATGGCCCATCTGAGGACCCTTAATGATCCATCTTTGGACCATCTAAGGTCTATCTTTGATTCATCTAAAAACCATCTATGGTCCCCTCTATGGACCATCTATGTCTCCTCTATGATCCATGATCTTGAGTCCATCTAGCTTTCTATCTATTTATGGTTCATCTATGGTCCATCTACATTCCTATAGAGCGTGTTTTATTGTTTGGCTTAACGCGAATATTCGTAAAGCGAACAATTAAATAGAAAAGAAACGCCGCAACGAATTCATTATGAGTTTGGTGAAATTATTTGCATCGACCTAGATACAGAGCGACTTAAAAAAAGAACAAAACCCATTCTAATTGACGGTGTTGCGTCTAATTAGTTTGAAGATGCGATGCGTAACTTTTACCGGTTTTCTCTTGCTCGTTTTACCTCACCGTAAGCTCGATTGTATTATACCACGTAAGGTAGCATTTCTAGCATAACGTAATGGTCTGTTTATGGCGCCTGTTTGTTTGTTTTTCCGGTTTTCCCGAGCGCCGGTTAGGAAAATACAATGGAGAAGACCACGATGTGAGATATGCGGATTTCGACAAAATATACTATTAGAAATGATTTATTAGAGCTCAAAACCGTTTTCAGTTGCTCAAAAGGTGTTATAATTAAAAAGATATAGCCCTTCAAAATTTAAAAATTTCGGGTCTGACTCATAAGTCATCAACCAATCATAAACCACTCACGTCTTGTTGTATACTAAATAATATGAATTTTCGAACGCAGTAACAAAGAATACACAAACGAACAAAAATCATACTGTCATTTGTCAGATTTTTCTGAAAAATGCACAAAACAACTTACACGAATTGCAGATCGGCACAAAACACTTTTGATAATATTGACGTTGACAAGAATGTTGCCAAATGAATTTTTCAGGACCATTATTTGTGTTTTTAACAAGAAAATCGGTTACAATTTATACAGATGAAGATGTTACTTCTATATTAATATATCGAATTATCCATTAGGTAATGGAAGAAATGGATCAATCAGAAAATGTTTATTGCAATAAATATACAAAAAACGCACATTTTGCGGAGTATAGAAGAGTAATAGGAAACGTGGCAAACTTGCTAAATGTGACTTCTCTTTGCAACTCTCGCTTGGATTGGAGCCGAACGTATGACGATTGTGTGACGTTTTTCAAACTTTAAAAATTAATTGCGGCCTTATTTGGCAACAGAAAAAAATAAAAATTTCATTACGCGCCTTCTTAGAACACACGGTTTTGAAAAAAAAATTAAAAAAAAAGTCGTGGTCTTCTCCATTGGCGTGATGATCCCGATGGAACTGACCTGTACTCAGCGCTATTTACGCGCGATAATCGGGCGAAAATTCGCTTGTATACGTTCATGATTTTTTTAATGGTATGTGTATACCTTTCTATACCGTAACTGACGTCAAGGCTGTCTCGTAACGAACCGGCTATGTATAATATATTCGATGCAAATTATATTCCATTTCTAATAAACTTTAAGGACATTTCTCCGGGCGGATAAAGCGGAATTAAAGTGTTCCTAGTGCGTGGAGGATGCGCGAAATTATGACCCATATAATTTAGATGGAATAGCCGTGATCTAGTTTTTTTGAACCGTAAAATCTCGCTCGTTTTGCGAATAAATTAATGTAACCTGTTCAATTTTCTATTTATAAATTGTGCCTTAAATTCTAATCGTTCTAAATTGTTTCTTGTTCCTTGGTTTTATTGACCTCAGTTCTATAAATACGGCTGGCATGTACTCAATTTTTAGAAATAGGGTTTACGCTCAATTCGAATGCTTGATTTAATTTATTCGACGATTAATCGCTAGAGAAAGTGTTTATTTCCATATATTTTCTGATTTTTTGGACACTTCTAAATTCATTAATTCACCAAAGGAATTTTATTATTAGATAGAAAATAAATTCCCTATAATACTAAGCGCCACAAGTAGGTACACATTTTTTGTAGTTTACTTATCAAATATTTCTTCAAACTCAGCGCTGCATTAATATTCATGTACGAATAAATACATAAATAATCGAGTTTTTATTTTTAACTCACCGGTGTAGTTTATAATTAAATAAAATTGGTTTATTAGTTAGGTATTAACGAACGTTCGCCAAGGTCTTCCAATTCGTTTAAAAAATTAACTAAAAAATGTCTATTATATCGGACTGATAGCGATTTTTTCCGTATTTGAGATTCCACTTAAAGATTCTACAGGAAATTTCGAAACGTTTCATAACGAAATTTAACTTTTAAAACGAATAATTAACACCATTCTGTTCGTGAATCATTCGGTAAACCAAACACTTTTCAGCGAAAATAGTACTTTTCCGGTATTCATCGATTTATGTAGATTTATTTGTTCTCGATTAAAATGTATTCAGATGTATTCGTGGTAGTACAAAAGGGCAAGAAACGATTTTGAATACAAGTGATTTATGTATAAATACATAAGTAGTTCGTGTGGTATTCACGTTAAAAATTCGTTCTATTTGATAACATCGTAAAAAGATAAGGCGAAAACTGTTTATTTAAGCTGGGTTTTACTTATTTACTTTACTATTATTGCTCAATATACAAGGTGTTAAATAAATTCAACCACTCCAACTTAACTCGCCAGCACCTCATTCATACAATTCCATTAATAAGAAATTTACTACAGACGAAATTTAAATACGTACAACTTATCTTATCGTAAATAATAAAGAATTCCTAAACATATGTCCGCGTTTAATTCGATAATTCCGAAGAAGTTATTTACACAACGATTGCTTCCCAGTAATTGTGTGAATCATTCTAATTAAAAGCGATTTCTAATTATTTAAACGCTCAAAATTTCCTAAACAATTCGACGACCAAAGGCAGATAAATAAAATTTTCATACGATTCGCGCTGATGCCACGGAAAACCGAACGGGGACATTCAGCGAATTTTTTATGTTTATTAAATTGTTATCATAAGGCGCATTTCGATAAAAAGGAATGGAATTTTCCTGCATTAATGCCAGTGAAATGTTTGGGTTTTTTTTTTTTTAAATAAACACAGGTGACGAAGTAATTCAATTATTTTTGTTATTAGACAACAATAAGCTTGAAATTTTACTGCAAATATTGCTAAATATTAATCTATTTATTGGGATTAAGTCAACAAGAATAACGTTTTTAGTATTTTTATGGTATTCTCAATTCTCTGTGCACTTTTGGAAGGTGCATGGTCAATTGAGATATGCATTTGCAGTTGAGATATATGCATGAGATTGTTGAGAAATGTATCAAATTGTTGAGAGACAAATTCTCTTTCTCACAAGATAAATTGATGTTTACCCATTTAATGAGGCGAGCAAACAATAGAAAAACCTTCCTAATCTGATACCAATTGTATCTTTTCGAAGTTCAGTAGCGATATTCCAGACAGTCGTGCATTGTGGCAACGATTCGGTATTTTAAAATCCCAACTTTTCGTCACGACAAGATAAATTTCGAATTTATTCGATCGAACAGCGACAGTAATAAGCTTATTTGCGGCGATTGAATTTCGTGAACGGTTTTTTATGGCGATAATAACTTATTTTATCTCGCTTCCGCCAGCGGTGGCCGGAAAAGCCGGGCTCAATGAAAGAAATCCGTTCAGGTATCTATAATTCTATTTGTTCTTCTAGTTAATTTCGAGTAATAATAAGTTTTTAATTGCTACATTTCCACTACAGTTGATTATGTAATTTACGATAGCAAGCTGTGATATGTTTCCAAATAAATCTAATTTATCAAAAAAATCGTACAAATAATTCAAAAATAGGTCCAACAGGAAACGCGAATTTATCTCTCTGTATAACGTTCGAAAATAGCGAGTCAAAAATATTCTAATTTAATAATTTATTGGGGCATCGAAGGGGCCCCAATGGTCCAAGGTTGGTGCACCCCTTCGCGGTTTATTTTCGTGCCAATTCAACTATTGGGGTCAATTAGAGTGTTATTTCAAATGCGCCGTTTAATTCAATTTCGAGGCAAAGGAAACGGCAATTTTCGCCGACTAAATAAATCGCTTTTGATGAACAATTGTATCGGTAAAATCGCAAAACAATGCTTTGACCTTCTAGTGTATGTACGTTATTTATTATATTTCGTAATGGCAAGCAGTTTTTTTGTTTGTTGAATAAAATCGGAGGATTCTGTTTTATTTTATTTTTAACAGGTTAATTTTCTACTCCCCACTTCGATAATTATTGGATGATATTCATTTTTTTTGTATAATATGTTACGAAATCAGTGTAATTATCTGCGATGATTCTTTCGAAATTAAATACTTGATAATTGTTTTTTTTTATTACAGCCTATAATAGCCCAATTAGACCAGAAAAAGGGTGGTGTAAACACAGTAATAATGACTAAGTAAGTACAAAAAGCTCCAGCTTTCCACCAATACATTCATTCCATCGAACTTCACAATGCTTCTTTTTGAAGGTATAAAAATTCATGTATTATCAACATATTTATTGAAATTCAGTGAAAAAAAGTCAGTAAAATTCAAATTCTTTTGGTCTCGTCGAAATTAGAAAATTGCATTCTTAATGTCTAGTAAGTTTTTTTGGTGATTGGATTTTACATTAATTGAAATTTTTTTATTTTTTGATGAGTATTTCGTTTTTAAAAAAACCATGTATATTTGTGGGCGTTTTAGTTTAGGGCGCTTTTTTGATTGTTTCTACCAAGTATAAATCAACTAATTTCGTTACTATCTAATTTCTGTTGATATTTCGATAAGTTATCGCGATTTATGATACAACGAAAAATTATTTATTGGTGACACTTGGCGAATTCTAATCAGTACACGCGATATTTTACAGTCGCCTGAATTAATTATAAAACACATCAAATTCGAGTATTATATGCAATTTAAATATAAATAAATCTTGATAAACCTTCAAAATGAAAATTTTAATATCATAAAAGCTTATTCTCTCGTCATGCTTGCAAGTGTCATTTTCACCTTCCTTTTTTTTATGTTTTTATTTATTTGTGTAATTGTCTTTTACATGTCGTTCATTCATTATTATATCTAGAGGAAGGTTCAAATTTATCGTATAAAAAGTTTGATTTATGTTTGGTTGAAAAACCTTTTTTTCTCTAAAGAAACCGAGTGTATTTTCAACACGAATTATATTTAAATACCTTAATATTCCTCTATTGAAACTCTTGATATTTTTTGTCAATATACGTCGGTTTCTGATCGTTTTCTCTTTTATTTTGCCGGTTTTTTTTTACTAATCTTTTTCCAAATATTGTCTCGTACTCCGTCATTTGGCCGATCCAAAGTCAAAAGACACGCGAAAATCCTTTATAGGGATGCCACGCATTTATACATGGTTAGGCATAGTATTGTGTTGATTATATTTTGATAGTTTTGTAAGCTATTGGCAACTTCTTATTACCGGAGCTGCTAGAAGTATGCTGATACCGCACCACGTGATGTGGTTGAATGCTGCTGTGGGAGCCTCGGAACAGTCTTGGACAACCAACGGTACAATTACTCTATATTTTATTAAATTACCAAAAAAAAACTGTATTGAATTATCCAGGATCCTATTGCTGTTTGAACTGGTGGGTTTTTTGGAAACGGATCGTTTCTGGAACTTTTTTGTTTCTCGTTAAATTTTCCTGTTTTTTGGACGAATTTTCGAAACGTAGAATTGTATGTTATTATACTTTTTTTATTCCCACTGTATTTTTCGAAGTAAACGCTCCGATTATATTTATTCCCGATTCAATTTCCCCGTTCTGGTTCAGGGAGATATCCATTTTCACAAGTTTTCAGAAACGTTTGCTGTAACTCGAAATTCCTACAGTTTTTACACGTCGATTCTGGATCGTTCTCTTTTTTTTTTGTTCAGTTTAGGAAATTTTGTTCCTTCCTTCAGTTCAAGCTGAAAGTAATTATTTTTTTTATTTTTTTTACATTTCACTCATTCACACCCACGTGAATCATTTCCTCGTAATCCCGTCGACAACCGATATCTTTGTTCAAAAGGGGATTTATAGATTTGGATATGAATCGAATTCTCCAGAAGTACGCTTAAAAATAACTGGAGAGCAAACAGTTTGAATTCTTGAGCCACTAGCACGAAATCTATAAATACCCCGGCAATCCCGAACCCGAATTCCGACCATGCACATTTTACAAGGTGTAATCGAAAAGTACAAAAAACTTCTCTAAATAATTGTATCAAAGGTAAAATGATTTAAGCAAAAAACAAAACGGGTTTTTTGTACACACACACAACCACACACCTACACTCATACACTCAGAAAAAAACATCCATACATACAGATCAATTTCTCTTTACTAACAAACTTTAACACGTTTCCCGTTTCAAGAACAACCGGCCGACAAGTACGGTTCGCACGTCTAATTTGCTCTATTTGCAGTTTTAAGTGTGACCAAAATCAAGTCCCCACTCAATCGGCAAACGGGTCCACCGTACCTCTGGTGGGTACGCAGAAACCAGACACAGAAGTCGGGGAGTACGATCCGTTCCAGCACCGGAGCCTGCCGCATCCTACATCGTAAGTACATCCAGATATTTCACCTACTACAACATCCAGGACCTCTTCCTTACCTTCCACCATCCTTACCTGGGTCTCTGGAACCTCCAGGACCTCTTCAACCACTTTGGTAGAGGTTGCATCGCCTAGGTCCTTAGATAAGTACAATGGAGCGATCCTTTGTGAAACTGGAAGCTCCAGGACCTCTTCTATCATTTTAGTAGATGTTGGATCAACTAAGTACTTAGATAACTACAATGAACTAGGTACAATCAAACTCATACTAAGAGTCTTGGAAAGGTTTTTTGGTGGCTTCCAAGCCTTTCCAAATTTGAAAAATCCCAATGAACTAAGTGTTCTAATTCATACCAAGAGCCTTGGAAAGATCTGAAAAGTCTTTTTACCCTTCTATCATCCGTTCCTGGACCTGTTCTATCATCTTAGTAAAGGTTGGATCATCTAAATACTTAGATACAGAACAGACCTTGAGAAGTTCCAGGACATCTTCTATCATCTTGAACCGTCTACCTCAAACCAAGAGCCTTGGAAAGTTCCTTTGGTTGCTTCCCAATCATTCCAAGTGTTGAAAAATCCTGATAATGGTAGAGTAATTGTTTGGTTTGTTTGCAGGGACATGGATACGCTAATCCATTTGCTGAAAGGTAGCCTGGGCTCGGGGATCCTGGCGATGCCGTTGGCCTTCCACCACGCCGGCCTGTTCTTCGGCCTGGCGTGCACGTTCGCGATCGGTCTGATCTGCACCTATTGCGTCCACCTCCTGGTGAAGACGGCCCACGAGCTGTACAGGAGGCAGCGCGTGCCGTACATGGGCTACGCCGAGGTGGCCGAGGCGGCCTTCCTCACCGGCCCCAAGGCCTACCATCCATGGGCGAAGTTCGCCAAGGCGATGATTAATTTCTTCTTGGTGGCGGATCTTTTAGGCTGCTGCTGCGTGTACGTGGTGTTCGTGGCGAAGAACGTGAAGCAAGTGGTGGATGTTTACGCGCCGGCGGATTACCACTACGATTTGCGGATCTACATGGCGCTGCTGTTGCCCATTCTAATTCTCACTAATCTTATCAGGAATTTGAAATATCTGTCTCCGTTGTCTATGCTAGCTAATATTCTAGTGGCTGTCGGTTTGGGTATCACGTTCTACTACATCTTCACCGGGCTGCCTTCCGTTGACTCCAGGCCGTATTTCGCCAACGTTTCGACTCTTCCTTCCTTCTTCGGTACCGCCATATTCGCCTTGGAAGGCATCGGCGTGGTCATGCCTTTGGAAAATAACATGAAAACGCCGCAACATTTTATCGGGTGTCCCGGGGTACTGAATACTGGGATGTTTTGTGTAATAATGCTTTATGCTTCAGTTGGATTTTTCGGATATCTCAAATACGGCGACGCTGTAGAACTGGGAAGCATTACATTGAATTTACCCGACGTGCCGTAAGTTGTACCTCTTCTATATTCTCATATTGATGTACTAAAATGTTGGTATTTTTACAGATTGGCCCAAACGGTAAAAATCATGATTGCCGTGGCAGTTTTCTTCACCTACGCGTTGCAATTTTACGTTCCAATGGAAATTATCTGGAAGGCGGTAAAGAATAACTTTGAGAGGAAAACGTTGGCAGAATACAGCATTCGAGTCAGTCTGGTTATTTTAACCGTGGTGTTCGCCATTTTAATCCCGAATTTGGGCGGTTTTATCTCGCTCGTCGGTGCTGTTTGTCTGTCAATGTTGGGTCTCATTTTTCCATCTATAATAGAATTAGTCACGTTTTACGAAGACCCAGGCTTGGGCAGGTTCAATTGGCGCTTATGGAAGAACCTCTTCCTCATAGGGTTTGGTTTGCTGGGTTTCGTGACGGGGACGTATGTCAGCATACAAGAGATCATCCACGGTTGAGACCCTCCGATACGTTCAGTATTTCTAGAGCTACCCTTGCAGGGAGAGTCTCTATAAGAGGGTTTTGCTTTACCGGCTGGAACCCGGTCGTTCCTTCAAACATCAAAATATTACAAAAAAAAAAATACTAAATACTCGGGCAAGGAACATTACGCTCTTGGGCGACAGTCGGTTACCTTTTTGGGGGGTTTATAGGAAAATGCCATTATATAGAAATCATTCCAAGTATTGGTTTTGTGATACAATTAGTGTTATATACTTTACCAGTCCATTTCATTTCAATAATCGCTGTTAAAAATAATCATTTTAATCTAAGTGGTAACTTTAAATTCGTTAAAATGTATTACAGAATCCGTACTGCAATCAACCAGTGTTAGCTAGAATTTTAGATCAACTTTTTTTTAACAATTCCTTTTAATACTTTAGGCTTTTAATATTTGCGTAACTATTAGTGTAGTTAGTTATATTAATTTTGATAAAAAAAAACACGAGCCAACTTAAAATAAAAATTGACAAAACATTCTCTCAACTAATTTTTGAATAGACTCTTTGTAGAAAACTAAGATAGTTATGAAGCAAATCGACTCCCTGCCAAAATAATTATCAAAGCAATCGTTATGAAGGGGTATTGGAATGAAAATTCGAATTTGTGGAACGTGAAAACACTAATTATTGGCGTTGAAATGTAGGAAGCGTGTCGATTCGAGTTGAAACTGGCAAGAACTTGTTCGTTTCAACTGGAATTGCCACGTAAAAGGACTTTAGAAATGCTGTGCCGTTGACTACAGTGAAAATAAAAACTGTGATTACAGATGTAACAATTTTTCAAAGCTGTTGTTTTATTGGGAGGACTATTAATTTCTTAAAAAAAGCAAACCATTTCCGAAAAATAGATCGTTTCATTTCTCAACACACGTTTTTTTATAGTGAGAATATTTATATTTGAATATTGTGATTATTTAGTTTAATTTAAGCTCAAATTTATAGGGTCATTTAGTGAGTGTTCATTTCTTTCCATAACCGCCGATGAACTTAGTTTGACTGTAGGTTTACTTTTATGCGAGTCACCGAGTTTTAATAAAATATAGCGCACAACTTGCAATATTGAATAAAAATCCAAGCAGTGACATGCATGAAAAGTATTAATTTTGTCGTAGGAAAATCATTTTAATCGTACTTTTTTTGACTTGAACTAAACTAATATTAATATTTTCTGACAATTTTGCTACTTCAAAATTCCTACAAGAATTATTTATTTAATAAAATTAGACTAATGAGCTGCAAGAAATGAATTTTTCTAAGATATTCAATGCAATAAATTAGTATTTTTCGAATTAATTTAACTAAAACGAGAAGAGCATTTCTTGCAAATTTCTCATTTAGCGTTTAAGATTGAATATTTAGTAACTAGTCAAAAATATTACCGAATTATACAAAACATTTCAATTAAATTATTTATTCACCTATACTAAATTTTCAGACGTACTTTTTTCGTTGGAGAAAGCGAAGAGCATAATTCGGTAATAGTTAATTTTTTAAACGTACTTCTTATATTTCAGTAGAAGTTTTGAACACTAACACAAGTGAACACAGTAAGAAAAAACAGTATTTATAGTTCCAAAGGAACTGTGTGACTTGGTGCCTTAATACCTGAATCTGGATTTATATCTCCAGACGATGGATAACGAAGTTGAATAAACAGGGTTCGGTTACAAAAAAAAAGGAGAGAATATTTCATGTTCCTAAAAACATACAGATTATTTGGAATTAATCTTATAAAGGTTTCGCCTTAATTTGGACAATAACAGCTTTGTAAAGTATGAAAATGATCTGTATGCTTTCTTTTTTTGGTAAAAATATATTTCGAATAATCGGTTGGGAATTCTTTTTTAAAAAATCGAAATATATTAATTGCCTGAGGTATAAAAATGAGCAGAATTCATGTGCCAAGTATGTATTACCAAATTAACTTAGTTTTATACATTTTTTTAGTATTATTTTGAACTTTGTGCATGAATTTGGTAAGTTTTCGGAAGTAAGTCAGTAGTTCCCGAAAAAACTTTTGTTAAATAATTTATGTGACTTGTTTGAAAAGAACAGATAAAAAGCAAAATAAAAATATATATGACTTTTACGTACGACTTTTATTTACCTAAGTTTAAAGAAAAAAATATCTGTTACGAACTAATCACAGTAAAAAAAATAGACTTAAATTATACTTTAAATGAGTAAAAAGGCCCCTCCGGACTCATGGCGTGAATATGGATAAAAGATCTAATTTTGAAGCATTTGCAGGAAACTATACCGAATTGCAGAACACTTTTACCACCATTTGCAAGCCGATTAAAAATAAAACTATTTGTTTATCACATTTATTTCACGCCACGAGTCTGGATGGACATGTTCAAACACGTTCGAAGAGAGACAAAAAAATTTATGCAACGGCAGATAATTCCTTTAAAGACGCACAGGAATGCATCAGAAGAATACTGAAAGAGCAGCAATTACACTTCTAACTGGGCAGCATCAATAAGCTATAAAAAAAAAAACAATAATTAAAAAATGAGCCATTAACTCAAAAAAAACAAACTCACGAGCTCTATTTCCAAATCCATTACCCATCCTGTTTCCCCCAGAGGAACTGCCACCGCCTAGACCTCCCATTCTAGACCCAGAATTCCCCATCCTGTTACCGCCACCGCTCGCCCCCGATCCGCCGCTGAACCGCGACGGCCTTCCTCCGGCGCTGTTGTCCCTCGACCTAAATCCGCCGCCACCGGAACCGCTACGACCACCTCCGCCGCCGCCTCCGCGATTCCCGCGGCCTCCACCGTATTTGTTGCCGAACCCGCCACCTCCGCTCTTGGCGAAGCTGTTGGGACGGCTGGCGATTTCGGCCAATTTCGGATTCACCACCTGGATGATTATCATCAGATTAGAATTGTTTTTAGTATGTTAATTTGATGGTTTGTTACCTGATTGGCTTCTTTGAGTACTGCTAGAAGATCTTTGGCTTGCCTGGCATTGGCAGGAGTGAAAAAAGCGTAAGAGGTGCCGGTGCAATCGGATCGACCCGTCCTGCCTATCCTGTGTATGTAATCCTCCGAAGAATTTGGATAATCGTAATTGATAACGTATTTAATTCCGTCCACGTCTAATCGACAAATCCAAAAAAATCATTAGATAAAACTCGTTCTCGATTTAGTTAAAAAAATAGTTACATCGCTTTTGAGTATGAGAAAATTTAAAGCAAGTAATGGTAGATAAATTTGTTCTGTGCAAATCCTGGTTTTTATTTTAAATGTGGCAAAACAATTAAACTTTCAACCAAAATTTCTCTTCGATTTCGCACGATTCCGACACTAAGAAAATATGTGTGTTCATTAACTTAGCTCTAATTATGTGCCAACGGTTTTTGTTACTATGAAAGTGATGTAACCATCTGAATCACATGCTAAATTCGATAAACCAATCTATTAAACACATTAATGAAATCGGGAATGTTTTTCAACAAATTAATAAAAAATATATAGTAATAAACTATCTCAAAATTGCATTGAATTGTTGAGAAAAACATTCGCTAGATGATACAAAACGAAATTATAAAAAAAATATAACAAGAATACTAACCATGAAAGTCTATTTTAATCCATGTTGCCCGAAGTTTTTAAACAATTCATTGTGTTACAGCTATAGTAGCAATGGTAAGATGGCTGCTGCAGTGGAGTGACGCGTACAATTCTTGCTCAAACTCTATTATATATTTTTTTGTTCAATTTATAAAGCCTAATTTGTACCGTACGCGTCGATGTCAAAATTCTTCACACTGCAGGACCGACAGGCTGACATAATACAATTCAGCAACTCGGCAATTTATAACAGATCGATGTACGTTGAAGTTACAGCCGAGCTACCTTATTTTATTTGATTGCTATTGGGACAAACACTGCTTGATTCACCTTTTTAGTACACGAATTGAGCAATGTGGCGTAGCTCTTTAACGATTTAATTTCCACTAACATTCCAATAGCCCTTTCGTCCGATAAACTTCTTGACTCGAGGTGGATCTACACCCAATAAGTGATAAGAGCTTTACGAACTACGCCACTGTATTTCTGTTATAGATATTTCTATGTCTGATTAAACTCGACGATCCATTTACGTAACGGATCTATTAGTAATGGTGAATAGTGCCCAGCAACAGTTGTGTTATTTCTACATGCTATGTCCATCGTCCCATCGGTCTTCTACACCTCTTAGCGGGGAGCAGACAGCCAGAGGCACCGCAAGACACAGAATTGCATCCTTTTTAAGTAAGAACACAACAAAGGCGTATCATTAGCAAACGCTTTTTTAGTTTCTTTACGTTTTTTTTATAATGCTATGTACGCTCATCCTGCATGTGCCTCTGAAACAGAAAGGATAAACCAGACTGATTAATAAAATTGTAAAATCAAAAACTTAAAAACTAACAACTACTGTTATATGATTCTGATGATTAAATTATGCAAGATAACCTATAGAATGGTAGAAATGTTGAATATTCTCCTGTCCAGTTTTTTATATTGATTCAAAATAAGTCTTGATTGAAAGCAAAACAAATGGGATATATTATAAATATGTGCAAATCCTAGTTTTTATTTTAAATGTAGTACAAACAAACTTTCAACCAGAATTTCTCTTCGATTTCGCACAATTCCGACACTAAGAAAATATGTGTATTCATTAACTTAGCTCTAATGATGTGCCAACGATCCCTCAAATTATAAAAAGCGATTATAAATCTGGAACATTGAAATTCTATTGTATGCACTTGAAAATCTGCAGATATAAAACAAAAAATAAACTGAAAACCTATTCGTGAATTTCCTACACCTAAACCTAAATAAAATGTTATAATTAATCATTAACAACCACCAAGATGTAGGGGCATTACGCCAACTGAATTTGAATAATTCAAGGTCCCGGAACCAGTCTGGACATCCAAAACTAATATGCTACTATAGTCAGCAGTACCCACATATTTGTTCATCAAAACTGCACATGGTTTTTAATTCAGATACCCAAACTTAATCGGAATGGATCCTTACCTAATCCTCGCGCAGCCACGTCAGTGGCCACCAAGATCGTGGAATTCCCATTTCTGAACTCTCCCAGTACAAAGTCGCGTTCTTGTTGGCTTTTGTCTCCGTGCATACACACAGCCGGCCAGCCGTACCTCTTGATCGTTCTGGTGATAGATTCGGCCTTTTTCTTCGTTTCGACAAAAATCAGTATCTTAGATTCTCTGTCACTGTTATTGGCTATTTCTTGAAGCAGCTGATTTAATCTGGAAATAACGTAAATGATTAGAAATTGAATGTTTCGCAAGTACTCGTACTCACTTTACTTCCTTTTCGAACTCTTGACAAACATCGACGATTTGAAGGATGTTGTGATTAGCCGACAATTGCAACGATCCAATGTTAATTTGTACATATTCCTTCAAGAAATCCGAAGCCAATTTTCTCACTTCCTTCGGCCAAGTAGCCGACCACATCAAAGTCTGCCTGTCCGGTCGAATCTGCTCCAAAATCTTACGAATCTGCGGCTCGAATCCCATATCAAGCATCCTATCAGCCTCATCGAGTACTAAATAAGTACACCTTTCCAAATTCGTGGTACCCTTTTCCAAAAAGTCTATCAAACGACCGGGCGTAGCGATGCAAATTTCCACACCTCTCTCCAAATCCCTGGCCTGCGGCCCTTTCGGTGCCCCCCCAAACACGCAGGTGTTCCTCACGTACGAAGAACTACCGAACTCGCTGGCCACCTGCTGGATCTGCTGCGCCAATTCCCTCGTAGGAGCCAATACTAGAACTATCGGACCGTCTCCTCGATTGATCGGGGGTTGGTTATTTATATGAACGATCGCAGGAAGGATGTAAGCTAGAGTTTTACCGGACCCGGTTTGAGCGATACCCACCATATCTAAGCCACTAAGAGCAATAGGCCAGCCTTGAGCTTGTATAGCCGTGGGGGCATCGTATCCCTGATTCTCAATTTCCTTCATCACGTAGTCGGGAAAGCAAGCTTCGGAGAAGTTTTGTATGGGATTCGGTGCAGTACCATCGATAGTAATCTCTTTAGCTCTGCGATATTGGTCTACTTCGTACGGTGATCTATTCGCTACGGCTGGATTAGGAACGTAAAAATCCTTCTTGAACGGTCGCAGTTGAATGCTGTCCCATTGGGGCCTATACAGGCGGTTGCCTTGGGCGCCCCGGCCGCCTCCGCCGCCGCCGAACCGGCTGCGGCCGTCGTTGTTGCCGCTGCGAAAGTCGCTTTTGAAGCCGCTGCCGCGGTTCCTGAAGCCGCCGTCGTTGCTTCTGAAGCCGCCGCCGTCGCGGAAGCCGCCGCTCATGCTGCGGGTGCCGCCTCCCCCGAAGGAGCTGCGGTCGCTGTTGCCGTTGGTGAAGTTATCGTGGTCGCGGAACGAGCCGCCTCTGGCGCCCGCTGAGCCGCCTCCCTGCCTGAACGACCTGGGGAAGTAATTGGTAACATATTGGAATGATTTAATTACACAACACTTACATTGTTAATTACAGTTAATTGAATTTACGTTAATATTGCTAAGTATACAACGAATTTAATTACAGAAAGTGGTAAATTTCTAGATATACGTGCTAATGCATTCAAATTGTTTAGAATATGTTGGTAAAACGCAATTAGGCACCATTTTGAATAAGCTTGATGAGGTCAAGTTGATACGAGAAATAATTAAATACTAATAAGAGGAATAATTAAAATTAGGTAGAATTGAACTTACATTAAGGCAGACAGCGATGATCTTCTCAAAAGACTTAAAATTTTGGATAAATTGGAATATTGGACGCTTTTTGGATGATGAAGGTGATGATCCTTATGACGAAATAACCTTTTGTAATCAGTTTCCAAATTCCGATTACTTTTCTACTTAATTATAGTTCGCCTAAAATTATTATTTCAAAATAATCGATTAATATTCCTTCACTTAAGGAAAATAACTTAAAAATACTTTAAAAACCCTTTATCAAAACCATACAATTCACTTGACTTATGATAATCATGAAAAGATGGCGGATACTGATCCTGATCAAAATCAGAAAGGGTAATGGAACTGTTCTTTGGAACTGCTACATAAATTAATTTTTCTTTCCCACTGCTTTTTTGGATAATTAACAATTAAAAAAAGAAAAGAATAGTATTTCCCATGTAAAATCAATACTAAAATAAAGGATAAAGTAAACATACCATTAAATATTTAAAAATTTTAAAAGTTATATCCCACCTCTACATAATATGACATTTGGTGCTGTTGGTCGATAATACAGATTACCTTTTTACCGACACTTCTTAACAGCACTAGGCCAACAGATGGCGTTAACATCTAAAATATTGCGGGAATTATTGAATGAGTTTTTCTTTTCTGTTACGGTTTTATTAAAAATCAGATAACAATTTTTATTATACTAACAGATAACATTTTCATTTCATTAAGGGGTAATTATATGAGCAAAGATTAGCTTCCTACGATGAATTAAATGTCCTATGGAAAAATAAACTATAATAGTTCGTTTTAGTTGCGAATGTTTTTATGTGAATATGGATTCGTGATCTTAATACTTAATCTTAGTCTAATTTACAATTAAAACTTAAAAGTTAAATTACTGTATTAGTAACGAATATCACTTCTGAACATTTGTTCTTTGGCCCTACAATTAAATACGAGTATTTCATGTACACTTTAGATTTAGTCAATCGATAAACCGACTTTCAGAGACAATAAATCGCACAAAACCGCGCTACTTCAACACTTCAACTAAATAAATATCCTACAACAACAACATCAGCAGCAGCAGCAGCCTCATCGACTCGATCGAATTCAACCTAACAACAGCCTTTCTACAGCCAACCCCATCAGGGATGCACCTCGCAAACAAAATAGGTTTCAAACGAACACGGCGAATCATTCCACTTCAACCCTTTGCCATCCCTATTCCACAACTCCAGGCAGTTCTCCTGCTCCCCGTTCTCGTACTCGAAATTATTCGGCTCCCCGGCGTTCCAATTCGTGAATGTTATGGGACGTCCTGTAGACATCCAGAAGAACTTCCCTTCGTCCGCCAAGTCTGTACCGGACGTCCAGAAATGCTCGTGGCCGAAACCTGCAATCACATATAAAATGTTAATCCACAAATTGAGCTCAAAACATGACTAGTAAGAGGCCATATACAGGTAAAGTACAAGTTCTCGTGCTAGAGGAATGTCTTTGCTCCGATTTGGAATAGAGTTTGATTACCTGAGTCTCTGATGTATTTCTCCAGCTTGTCGTTCTCCTCCTGCGAGGTGATGCTGGCCAAATGCATGCCGTGGAACCGGCAATACTGCGCCGCTCGAAAGTAGTTCGCCTGAAGGAACACAACAGAACAGAGAGATTATTTTACGTGTGCAATCGACGATCCGAAATCGATTTCTCAATGCATAATTGCCTTGCGAAACGCCGCGCGTTGATGGCGTTACGAAGAGAGGAAGTGCGAACGCTGGACGTTCTTGACATTATAATGCGAAAAAAACGTTAGTTGAACGTCTTGAAATAATTTAGTAGCCAACAGGAAATTAATTACCTTGAAGAAGATTCCTAAGTAGTACCGTTTTTCGCCTAACTTCAACAGCGGCATGGTCCACCTGTTCGGTGCTGGTGCAGCGTCTTCAATGCAATTGGGACAATCTGTACAGTTAAAAAAATACAATTAATTTTAGATGCAGATTAGATAATAGGTTTGGAATAATTTAAATAACGGGTTGAGTGTTTGCGAAGTGATTCTTGACCTGTTAAAGTGATTGTTTTAGTCACGGTACAACAGTTATCTGTTGCAGCAAGAGATGCGTATCCTGCAATGCCAAGGCCGCCTATTGGAAATTTCGTTTGCGAAACTAAGATCTTAGATCGCGTTTTGCGATACCAAATTTACAACACCCTTTGTATTTTTCGCTCACAAAAGACCTGAATTTAGTTGCCAAAATTAATGAATAAAAATCATCTTATTAAACCTGGTATATTATTCGAAGAAGCTGTCCTCACGGAGGGTCCTGCTGCGGACAGGCTCCCCAACAACACCACGAAACACACCGTTAAACCCATCATCATGCAACCAAAGAACTTTTAACCTGGCTAACGCGGCACATAGAAGAAGACCACTCTCGTTTTCATCGAGTTATCGTCGGGTAATAACTGATACTGCTCGATCGCGAGCGTCTAGCGCTAACGTTCTTAGCGAATTCGGCGACCTTGCGGCCCCGGCTCAACCAGAGAAAGTTATTTCGCTGCATCTGCGTGAGGACGAGAGCCATGCCGAGTACCTGCGGCGAAGAAGCTGCCACTGGAAGAACGATCGATCGCCAAAATACGGGTCATTGGTATACCGAGATATTCAAGGTCTCATATTTTAGATGTATTGTCCTATATGCATTTAATTACACTCAACATCTCTCTATAGTCTTGTGCATATCTCAACTGCGCCTCAAAAGAAGTGTGCATATCTCAATTATCTTTCAAAAGGCTTGTGCACATCTCAACTATCTTTCAAAAGGCTTGTGCATATCTCAACTATTTTTCAAAAGTCTTGTACATATCTCAACTATCTTTCAAAAGGCTTGTGCATATCTCAACTATTTTTCAAAAGTCTTGTACATATCTCAACTATCTTTCAAAAGGCTTGTGCATATCTCAACTATACCGAGCATTTCTCAATAGTCTTGTGCATATCTCAACTATACTAATTCTATACATTCAAAGGAGTATGTTTTGCGTTGGGTGAATGAAATGAAAATATGAGTATGCCATATAAAGTTTGAATTATTTTGTAAGGAAATGTATAAGGCTTAATTGCTGTAGTTTGGTCGAAACGGAGCGGAAAATATTAGTTGTCGTCGGTAAAAACCGAGAAAGTTAACGTTAGTTCGCCGTTACAAGATTTATTGCGTAATCGTATAAATGATATATTCATGAAAACATTTAATATCGAATTTAAATAACTCGGTGTAATTGCGAACGGTTGGCCATTGGATAACCGTTGAAGCGGTGAAGTATTCGAACATTCTGATAGCTGGCAGGTGATTTGATGGATTAAATTTCGTAATAACAAGTATATTTTTAACCCTTTTCCCTCACACTTTATATTGATGTATATAACAAACGAAATGATTATGATAAATGACCCTTTGTTAAACGTCTTGTGTTGCAAAATTTTGAGTTATTCCACTACAATTCTATCAGCATAGAAACGAAGAGGATGCTTGTAAATAATTTTGAACTTTCACTAATTTCGCAATGATATTTTCGCACGACATTTCCACGATAATAATAAAAATTCTTGCCATTACCGCCGTTATCATCGTAATCCTCGTAAGCGGTTATCCTTTCCGATTCCCCGCTTTCCAGGGTCTCCTTTTCCGGGCTACTGGTGCCATTCAAGGCGTCCTGAATGTTATTCACCATTTTCCTGCGGTTTCTGGGCAGGATTTCCCACACGCTGGGCGGCTTCGACGACTTATTGCGCCCGAAGAGCCGCTTTTCCAGAAAGTTTTGCAATATCTGGCGCGTTATCTGGTTTTGCCGCTGGATTTCGTGTATGTCCAGGCCATAACCTGAAATCGAGCAGAATTTAATCGTCTTGAAGCCCAACGCCTTTCTACTAAATACATTCTTTTCCGAATTCCATTGCTGATACAATTCTAGCAATAAAAGAAGTGCGAGTGTGCAGCCTTGGCTAATAATTGTGTTTGTAAACAATGCAGGTAAGCTGGAGTCAAGGCTGCGATAATTTCTGAATTAGATCATTGCGTTTGTTGTTTGGAATTAACAGAAGAAAATTTACCTGCAAATTTATGCATACAAATTTATTTCGTACGTCCCAAATGCTGGTATTAACAGGTTATAAACCGTTGTTAAATTAATCTTCTTATTTTTATGTCCATGTTATTAATGGTTGCAAAACAATGTCCTCGTTTGATGCTTATAGTGTCCCCATGATTGCATTTTTCGACACTGATGTTTGCGAAATCTTAGGGGGATATCATAGGAAAATCTTAATGCAAAATGAATGCTACCACAAAATAGAAATATATGCTAAAACTATTAATTAACTACACTTTATAGTCGTTCTTATATAATGTGCGAGAAATGTTTACTTTTATCATTACGCAATAGCTAGGAATTTCGTTTGCATTAATCTTTGTGCGAAAATTGGATTAAGAAAAACTGTTAATTAATAAATTGATTTCTTATCACATCATATCGATTTAGAAAGGTTTTTTATAGATGTTAATTATTACATTCACGTGTTAGGAAAATACCTATTAACGGTATCAGCATTCAAGAATACCTAAGCAAGGTTATTAATTAGATATAAAAACGTGATTTCTTTTATTATAATCATTAATTATGATTTTTTATTAATTTCCGCGCGCGAACGAAATGTAGTAAGATGAGTAAAGTAAATAGGAATATTGCTCAAAATAACACGAGGTAATTATCATTACAAAAGGCGCCTTTTTCGGTAAAATTTGATTTAAAAAAATTTCTCCTCAGAAATTCCGACATTATCTAACAATTACATAACCTACATACTTAAGGTTAATTGAACAAACCATCCTTAAGAGGATTTTCCAAGTTCAAACTATTACGATTCACGTGCGTGTACAATCTAATCGAGTTATCTGTAATTTTTACCTAATAAAATCCATTGCAAATTCAATTGGTAATTATTAATCTAATTATTATTATCAGCTGCTAATTAATATCAAGTTTTTGTCATTCAATCTCATCTATATTCGAACTTTCTTCTGTAGCGAAATTCCGCAGACTAACTTTAAACAATTACCTAATAATGTAAATTTATATGACACTTTCACTTCCAGGTTGGGTTCTTCTCGTAAAAAAATGGTTTATTAGTCGACGTTTATATTTAATTGATAGTAAAAAACGGCGCTTTTGTTCGCTACAATCCAATTTCTAATCGATACAAAAATGCGCGTTATCACGATTTAAAAATTAAAATTTTGTCGAGATTAAATTTATTTGAGGTGTAGTTGCAATGTGTAAATAAATGGGTATTACTTAATAGTGGCAACAAAAGGATTTAAATGCATTAAGTATTCGCCATTGATCTAAAAATCCCATTCAACAGTAACACACTGTAAAAGTGGGTTAATCTGCGCATTGTAGTCGACAAGATGCTTCCTAAAAACCGCTGGTATTTCGGAAATTATCATATGGCATTTAAAAAATTCATTAACGTGTATTTTATAGATAAATCAAGCGGTACAATGTGGGTTTATTGGCGTTGTGCTAACAACAAACATGACCCATTTTCCATCTCGAATTGAATAATAATTAACGATCGATCTGTCGAAACAATGGGCTCGATAAAAATGTATTTTGCACCAAATTAGCGTTCACATCCGGCCATTGAATGATCCAATCGCCCGAAGAATCTGGGAATGTATAATCATTCTTTTACGACCCGATCAATAAAATATACCATTAATGATATCATTTTAACAAACGAGATTTGAACGCGTTGTAACATACAAAGGTCGGTATGCGGAGTGCTAAAATACAATCAACGGTAATTAGTACAAAATTTAATGGTTAACCGGCCTTGTGATCAGACAACAAAGACCTTTTTTCACTTTTACTCGTAGGTTTACCAGCTTGATAAATGGTAGGTCTTCGATAAAATCATCGAACCCCAGCAGATTACCTTCGAATTTTTAAATAAGGAAAAATATTTACGAACATATAAGTGGTCAAGTTGTTTATGCTAATGCTATGAATATTCTTTTGATGCTAAAGCGATGATAGAATTGCGTAATAAATTAAATCGAAATTAATCGATCATTTTAATTGAATTTAGAACGGAAATGTATGAACGTTTTCGTTAAATCTGTAATGCAAGTCGAGCGTTATCGAGTCGAATTTACAAGTTTTCAAATATCCGCAAGAGCACCTTGACACGATATTTCTATCTTGATTCCGATTGCCACACTCTGTCATTACCACCTATAATTACCCTAATAATTTACAAATTTATTAAAAATTCGAAATCACGAAATATTTGTTAAAATCGAAGCGTGTTGAAAATTGTATAACATACATAATTTTAGTAAGGCAATCTACTTATCTCTGGGATACATGCTAAGATCTCTCTAATTAGCTATTATGTTAATTGGATTTTTCTGCTTCATTTAACGCAGTGCTGCATGCATTATATAAACAAGGAAAAGGCTGATCGTGCGCTTTATATTGCACTTTTGCAGCAATAAGATGCAACAAAAATCGAATTGTAATAAAACCTACTTATATAATAAAATCGTCTATTTGTTTACAAAATGCTAACAGCGCAATGGAAAAAATTTTATTCGACATTTAAATGTCACGATTTTCTTAAATTATGTGCCATTCGAAACATATCCGATTTTATAGGCTTTAAATGTATGCGAGAACAAAAATTTACGCCTATAATATAGCCACATTTTTGAATATCTCCAAGTTTGCGGTATTAGTGAGAGTTGAAAAAAATCGAGGACATACCTGAGACATCCTTGAGTCCTGAGAGCTTGTCCACTGCGCTCGTCCTGGCCGCGATCAGGACGAGGATCAAGGAGGCGGAAGTCCGGAAGAACATGTCCTGACAGCTGAGGAAATGAACGAGAACACCGAGTGTTTTGAGAGTTCTATTCGGTACTTACCTGGCAGTAAGGAGAGCTGAACTGTAGTTCATACGAATCTTGCGTGAAACCCACGGGTGGGAAAGTGTATAATGCTGTGTAGAAACTGAAAGTGGTCAGTGCGAGAGAAGATTCGATAGGATGCGGAGAAATCGCTTTGAATTTCTTTCGATAAAATTATTATTACTCGAGGAATTACCATTCATGTTTGCTTACACTTTTATACAGATAGGGGCAACGTTTTGAGGGTGTTACCCGTAAATCTATTACCCGCAAAACACTGTCCATATCTGTATATTACCTTTAGAAAAATATTGTTAATAGGGAGGGAAAGTTAACTATAATTTGAGTTCAATATTTAATCTTTCCACTTTTCTTTTTTCTGTGAATTCCATCCCGTTCACTTATCAATTGGAGAGGAAAAAATCTTGAAATAAACTGTATTTACACCTAAAAAAACGAATTTAATATTTATCAAAGAAAATATTTCACACATTATACCACCTGAAATTGAATTGTTGTGATGGATAAATAAATATAAACAGTCGAAAATAGTTTAATCAATCAAATAAACATTTTATAATAAAAGTGATATTTTTCAATCGAGTACTGTTAACGAATTAAAAAAAAATAAAATGTCTTTATTACGCTACTTCCGTGGTCACAATAAAAAAAGTCCATCAACCTTACGATATAATAAATTACTTTTTGGTATGTTCCACCTAATTTGTTTTCAAATTTACAATATGTACAAGATAACGTGTTAATTACATAATATATAATTGAAACACAGCCAAATGCGCTGTTGACTATACAGAAAAATACAGAAATCCAGCAGAGTATTAAAATTTTGTTACTTTTTCTTCGACCTATTTAAGAAGTTTTGTGTGGAAAACATTTATTGATTATACGACGTGTAGCAGGTTCTTAAATTGGTCGAAAAATACTAACTTATAAACAATAAATAACTTATAAAATAACTGGTTTAAATTGTAAATTAAGGACATCATTGCAGAATATTCCCCCAAGGAAGGGTATATGTAAGGAAATTGTACGTTAGGTGAGGTATATTTTTGAATTATGTTCCCGATAAGTATGTATTTCAGTTTTTTTTTTCGAAATTTTCTTATTGTGACAAATCGAGCGGACACTAATAAAAATAAAATTGACTAATTCTTTTCTCCTAAATTTCTATGGTGAAAAATTACTCTTTTTTCTCAACTTTCAAATAGAATATATTTCAATTTTTAATCTCGAAAATATAATTATTGTATATTTTAATGTAGGTACTTTTTTCTAATTTTATTAAGGTATCTAAAGAGTTTTCAAATACCAGTTGAAATCCTTTTACCTTCCGTTAAAAGGGAAGAGAAATTGAGGTATATGTATCCTTAGAAGAGAACACTCTCTCTTTCACATTTATCAACATCCATTCTTTTTGTTTTTCTCGTTTTTTCTCCTTGTAACATCACGATTTCTGTATTCTTTTCCGACTTATCTAAGGTCTACTCTAATAATAAGTTAAATTTCTTTTGATTAGTCTAACTTTTAAGCAAAGCAAAAACCTCGTATTACGATGAGCTTAACTAGAACAAAAATAAAATTACATTCAATTAAATATTCAATAACAAGTCAATAATTATACATACTATAATAGTAATAGGTATATGCTTTTAACTAGGATCTTTGTGGATGGAGTAAAAGGAATAAAATGATAATTAATACTTACTTTTTATTAGTAACTGGCCTCGTGCCCTGCTAAAATATACAAATCGTGGCCTTCGTCTGCTGATAATGTGCCAGTTCGAAGTAAATTGCTCTCTAACATCACGACCCTGCAATTTACAAAGAAAAACCGATCGATTTCGTCCTAATTCGACCTAATTCCAGTCAGATTTTTAAGACAAAAACTCACTTATCTGATCCTAAAAGTTTGTACGTTCGCGCCGTATCGATAATTTCTTGCGTAATTTCCCCGTTTTTCAACGATCTACCTTGCATCCCGTGCTTGTGAAAGGCCAATACGCTGTCCGGAAGAGAAACTATAACAAACAAATCCATTATAACACAAAATATCATTAAAAAAACGTCCAAACTTACTAATGCTTTCAATCTTAAACCCGAACCGCAACTCCGAAACCTGCTTTTTGTTCGTCTTCGGCTTCCCTTGCGCATTGACTATTCTAATCAGATTTTCGTAACACACTAAAATCGTATCTTTATCTAATTGAGTCACATTCACTATGTCTAAATTCTCCCGGCGAGGGATCACGGTGGCCGTGCCGTCCATGTCTTGCAATTCGTCAGAATGGAACCAACTAGCACCTATAACATAATACGTATTATAATTTTGATGAATTTGATATTAGACATGGAATGTCTCTAATATATCGCAGTAAATTAGATATTTCGCGTTTAAAACGGCACACATTTGTCAATTACAGAAGCGCAAGTGTATAAAGTTATTCTTTTTTGTAGAATACACAGTCATTTTGATGGTACAGTTATGTTTGAGCGGTAAAAAGCGGCACCTATTTTATGTATTATACCTGGGCATATTTTCAACAATGGCGATTTACGGATACACCTATTTTGCCAAACGTACCAATTATTATGAACAACTAAAAGTTATAAAGATATAAAGATAACATTCCTCCAAACAACTAGATCTGTTCATAACTAAATAAATATTCTACAGATTGATGCTTACCTGAATTCATATTAATCAAATCTAATTTAAACCTATTCTGCTGGTAAGCTTGCTTGATCGATACACACACAACGGGATACTCCAATTCCGGTGTAATAATCATTTCGAAAACGTGTAAAGGACTCGGTAATGTACATTCCACATGCTAAAATAACCCCATAATTAAAACCCAGCATATCGACACAAATAAATCCTTTATACCTTCAGTAACATGAATTTATTCAACGGATCGTACCACTGCATCAGATAAATCCCGTTTGTGGTGGCACCGCACAAATACTTGTACCCGTTGTAAGGATTCCTGGCAACACAACACTTTAAAGTACCTCTGGTGTCAGGTACTCTAGTAGTTAGAGCGAATTTTCTCGGTACAAATCGCTCAGGTATCCTATTCATGTGCAAACTGAATCGGTGAGACTGTTTATTTTGAAGGGCTAGCAGATCGTGCCTGTACAAATTCGGCGTTTTTCCTATAAAAAAAAATACAATTAAGTCGTACAATTAAATTGTATTGTCAATTATTTACCAGATAACGTCATCAATACGTCTTTTATAACGTACATCCAAACCGTTCTTCTATTATACAATTGATCGATACACGTTTCGTGCAGCTCGTTTAAATTCAAATTATAAATCCCCTCTTCGGCCCCGATTAGTATGTGCTGATCCCTCGTCTCCGGATTAATCCAGGAAGCCGTACAATGGATTCTCAACGGGCAACAGTTGAATACCTACAAAACCGATTCGTTTTACACACTGCATACTCCCTTAACCCCGATTATTACCTTAGAAAAGCAAGCCCCCATGTGGACTTTCGGTGTAGGGGGCAACCCGTTACTGGGCGGTCTCGGGGGCGTATGCCGCCTCCTGTGCTTCCGAGGCGGCACCGGAGGGCAAGTCACCATGTCTATAGCACCACCTTCGTGGTTGGCATCATCACCGGTACCTGAAACATCCCCAAGCACATATTAAATGGTACATTTGAATTACTGTAGTTCGCTTACCGTTAACTTCCCTATTTTCTCGATTAGTCCTGCCCGTTCGGCTGCTGTCGCTCAACGATCGCTGCCTTTGGCCGGTCAGGTTCATGGAAGTGACCAAGCCGAATATCTCGTCAACGGAGGAATGTCTTCGGGGCGAACCGTTGAAGGGTTGATCCTTGGGGTGGTTCGCGGGAGCGGCGTGCACGTCGCATTTCGCGGTGCCTTCGGGGCTTTGAACGGGCAGGGTGGCTCTAAAACAGAAAACCGTTGGTTAATTGGAGGCTCAAAGCTTGGAGGATTGAGTTAGTTTTGATAATGCAGAATTCTATAATGCTTTAATTGGCTGTATACAGGGTGGGAATTAGCCTGGGCTTTCCATACTAAAGTGCCACCCTGTATAATCGCTTTATTTAGTTTAATTTGTACATGGTGCAATCTTAAAGCTTATAGAAATACAGTACAAGTATTAAAGAAGTTGAGAGGAATAAATAATATGTATTAATAAAAATATTTGAATTATTGTGTAGCAAATAATTATTCTCTCTACTTCTTTGTAAATATTAATAGTGCAAAAGTGCTAAGTTAATGGGTTAGTGACCTACATGTTCAAATTCAAAAATGCATTCAAATTGTCTAATACGTCCATACATCTACAAATAAAAACAAATCAAAAATTTGAATTATCACGTACGTATAACAGAGCTCTAATAATTAAATTACACCTTTCAAATGAAACATTTATTTTTAAAACATCATAATATCACTTGATAGAAAGTAAGTTCTTTTTAAAATAGATTCGCAAATTAAATCAAGCGTAAACAGTGAGCTGTAGTAGTTATAAAATGAGTGAAATTACTTACAGAAAAAAATATATATTGTAGGTGTAAATCAATTGTAAGAAATCCGTATCCAACTCGACTCACATATTTCGAATTAATACCAATCAGGAATTGCATCACGAGTAAAGTAACAATAAACAAATCGCATACCGGAGATATTTTAAGACCTAAACCGAGTTGAACTCTCTGGGCAATTGAGCCACTTAACGGTTAACCTTCACTTATATATTTTTCTATTAAAATTTTAACATCTATTTTACAATCGAAAAATGTTTTCTAAACCACAAACAATACTACACCAACTATTTAAATACTATTTTAACTTACTGTTGCTCATACTCCGACTGGTGATATTTGTAGGTGCCCCTAGAATAATCAAACAACATTTAATCTACTTCTCGAAATCAGTTACTTTCGATTGCGTGAAAATTCCAAATACCCCGAAAATGATAATAAAAAAACGTACAAAAAAAACCAAAGCCAAGTACAGGTAAGCGATAAACAAAGCGGTTAAAAGAAAAATGTGCGGCAAATCAAACAAAATAAACAAACAAAAAGCGCAATGATGTGACGTTACTTTATTAGCCGATGAAAGTTCAGTCGAAATTACCTCATCATCAACTCTTCGTCAATGTACTGCAAGAGACTCCTAAATAACATAATATAACAAATTAAAATATAAAACAGAGTCTGTGCGATTGAAAAAGTTCAAAAGTACGCCTGTTAAAAAATTTTTAGTTATTGAAAATTGTTAATTTCTAAACAATATTCTGTTTGTTTCAAATAATCATCTAGTAAAGAAACTGATCGATTGCATTGAACAAGTACAAATTCTTTATAAATTTGAAACAAACAGCATTATCACTCAATTAATAGTAGTACGTATTAATTTTTTTACAAGTCAATTAAATTTCAAATCCGAAAGCCTTGATAAAATATCAAAGTTAATTTCTCTACTTAATTTCATACAATATTTATCTAATTTCAGCTAAAATAACTAAAAAATAATGCAAACAAAATCATAAAACGATGCAAAAATTCGCTAAAATAAACACAACACTCCCACGCAAGGCTAACCTTAAAGACATTTTTAAAATTTGCGATCCCGTCATGGCTTTTCTCTCCCGACTATGAAAAGAAAAATATCGATATTACACGTGCTAAACGAAACTGGATGATCCCTGTTTATATTCACAATGTTTTCGAAAATTAATTTACAGTGCAAAACACAAATTTAATGAGTTAAAATTCGATCGGCAATGATAGTAAAAGCATTGTGATATATTCAATTACCTATTAATTTTTAATTACCTGATCAAATTGTACAATAAAAAGCCATGTGAATTGTAGCAAAAAAAAGTTTTAAAAATGCACAATTGAGAACTTACTTTTCCCTGTTGAGCGAATCAAACGCATTTCCAATACCGCATTTTTGATTCTGATGTTCCATGCAGTTATGAACACTAGTAACATTATTCATAATATCTGTTAAATCCCACTGAGGCTGTTTTTCTTCTATTATAACAGCTGGTAAATCTAAAAAGCATAAATTATAATATTGTAACAAACATTTTCAATTTAATTCACCTTTACTATTGGATCTCTGCAAAGTATTGTTAACTTCATCTATACAATCGATGTCTGCATTGTTCGACAGCACTACATTCTGGGATTTTGATCTTGATGTCAGTCGTGATGCAATTCTTTGCGGAACATTCGGCACAGCCTACAATATATTCGTTATAAATAAACATACTTTTTTTTAAACGATTAATTTACCCCATCTTCATCGGGTTCAAGATCAGTAAACATATGCGAGGGATTGTTAACTTTCTGCAGTAACTCTAGAGCCAGTCTTCTGTGCATGTCTCCTTGGAAAAAGGCATGCTGTAGCAACTTTTCCGCAGTTGGCCTCTTCTTTGGGTTCTTCGTTAAAGCTACTTTTACGAAATTGTGGAAAGTAGAACTCCTAAAAAATGTAGGAATGTTAGTTAATTTCCAATTAAAGTAAATGCGAGTACCATTTTTCTTTGTCCTTTAAAGTAGGCGGTTTAAAACCGCTTTTCGACATCAAAAACAAAGCCCTCATGGGGTGCAAATCGAACATAGGAGGCTGCAACTCCGCCAATTCTATAGCAGTAATGCCGGTTGCCCAAATATCGCATAGCTGATTATAACCACCTTTACGTTCTACAGCAGCCACCTACGAATTAAATTAGCTTCAACATTACATATTTATCGGGAAGCCAAAGATGTATCACCTCCGGAGCCATCCAATATGGCGTTCCGATAAAAGATTTCCTTTTGTTAATTGTAGCAGTAATTTGAGCGGATACACCGAAATCAGCCAATTTAACATCACCGGTTTCAGTCAATAGAATATTCGCACCCTTGATGTCTCGGTGCATTTTCCCCATGTTGTGGAGATATTGCAGGCCCAGCAACGTTTCTCTGCACATGTACGCGATTTGGTTCTCCCCGAGAGGACCCGTAACTGAAATAATGGCTTTTAGTTTGAGGTCAATTAATAATTAATTGGGTATTTACTGTGATAGATGTCCTGCAACGAGCCACCTCCGCAAAATTCCATGCAAATCCACAGTTTGTCTCGGCGTAAATAACTGCCGTAGTAGGCTATTATATTGGGGTGCCTGCAGTCTCTCATCATAAGAATCTCTTGTTGTATGATGCCGAAATCGTCGCCTAATAATATACAAATTATAATATATTTTCGTTTAATTGCATCACATTGGTGTTATTTACCTGGTTCTAATTTTATCACTTTAATAGCGGCGAAATCGTTTGTAGAAAGCCTTTTAGCCTTAAAAGAAATACAACGGTATTATTTTGCTCTGAAGGTAAAAAAAAGGATATATTGTTACCTTATAGACGTCCCCATAAGTCCCACTCCCAATCCGTTGAATTAATTCGTAATCATCTTGCGGGTTTCTTCTGGAGATGTCCGAGCTCAAAACTCCTTGAGCCATTTTTATTATAATTCAGCTGATTACATTGTACGTTACTGTGTGGTTTTATATATTATAATGAAATTAAAAATGTTTACGTGAATTTGACTTTGACAGCATATGTACTGCAAGCAGACATTTTGAAATCGGCGCTGCCAACTTAATTGAGTTTAATGAATAAAAAAGTTACTATGTCATTTTTTAGTTTATGTACTTTGTTATTATGTGGGTTAAAAAAAGATGAACGATTTGTTAGAAGGTTTTTTTGTATACTTTTTGTTGAGAAAGAAGAAGAAAAAAGTAGAATAATGTTAGGTTAACACGTTGAATTGTAAAAAATGTTAATAATAAATTAATTATTCAAATTAATTTTATTATACTAGTATCATAAGTATTAATATAACAGGAACCAAATTTTTGTTCGTTTATAGACAGTGTTTAGTTTATAAAAAACATCAAAATTGGGCGTTTAGGAATATCTGGTAAGTTTTATTTACTGGGATTAATAAAAAGTCTAATTTTAAATTTAAGTTCGACAAACAAATTAAATTCATGTTTTTGCCAAATTTTAATAATTTGATTCCCTTCTGTTAATTTTTTGTTTACTTAGTACATAGAATTAAAAATGAAAAAAAAATTAATATCCCACTTTTATTTACAAATAATTATTTATACAGGTTAAAAATCTATATAAAATATGAACAGTTACCATTTTTACATTAATTATTTATTTACATTTGGATTCACTTCCATTCGAAAGTACTACATTAAATACTGGATATGTGCTAGTTATTATCCTTCAAAACATCCTTCAAGATCGAACTGGAGTTCCTGTTCTGAGCGAAATCATTAAAAGTCGGAAGGACAATCTCGCTCAGAACAATGGGAGTTTGGCTCGGAGTGGTCGATCTACTGTTGGTAGTCTTAGTAGAAGTTCCCTCGGAAACATTAGATTCATTCAAAAGGCTCGGCACCACTCTGGGCTTGCTCTCGTTCTCCAGAAATTTGATAAAAGCCCTGGATAGAGATTCCTCGTTCATCCTACTTTGGCTGTCCGGCAGCGCTTGAGGCGCCAGGAAGGAGCCCAGCCAGCCCTGCTGGGGCTTGTTGAGCTTCACTTTATCGTGATCCTGCTGGTTAAAATCTAAAACAGTCGCTATGATTTTTAATATCTGCATTTGATCCTTGGTGAAGTTGTTGTTGGATGTCACGAAGCCCACTATTAGATTTTTTATTAACAGTTTGTCCACTTTTCCATCTGTCGTGCTCAGGGCGGCCTTTAAATCCTCCTCAGCCTTCGATAGTTTCGATTGGAGTTGAGACACTGCGAATAAAATGAGCTATTAATAAAGTGCTTTGATGAAAAAAAGTGTGTAGAAATAAATAATGAATATACTTGAGAATCACATATATCCTGGGATGCTTTAAAAAGGTAGAAATCAAGTGTTACTCAGGGACTGGCAGTTTCATAACTCTACCAGTACCTGATGTAATACTCATTCCCTACCCTATTGGGGTTTTATAAATAAAATCATGCTCTGCATGCCGGCGTAAACTAAAACTGAAAAAAAAAAACAAACTGAAACGTTAAAAATAAAACACCAAATATAAATTATGTAAATTATACAAACCATTCGTCAAACAAAAAAAGGATTGTTTACCAAAAACAATGCATTCCTTATAATAAATAACGTTTTTAGAACGGCACTATACGAATTAGAATCGAATAGAAAGGAACGAACTGTTTTGATTAACGAATCACAAACAATAAAAGCCCATATTAAATAAAAAAACGTTAACTCGACGTAAAATGTGCGAACGAAATTAGAAAATGGTGATCAAACACTACATTTTGTCTATCCCATTCAGTACCTGGGGAATTAAAATACCTCACAGTTACCAAATGAGATTAAAAAAACATAGGTAAAGCGTGCAACAGTGCGAAAAAATAAATAATAAAGTGCTGATAGTGCGCTGAAAACCCATTGTGTAAAAGACCGAATTTATTCTTTGCAATAAATCAATTAAAGTTAAACCAGTGAGGAAATTTTAAAGTAAATTCAGCCTTTTCAGAAAACAATTTTAAATATATCTAAAATATGTAAAACAAATCAATTTACATTGCTAAACTTATGTAAATGCCTTTCAGCCTGATTGAAATTGAAAATAACCATTTCATAAATAATTATTATAGACTTATAATTAGCAAAAAAGCGTCCAAATATTAAAAAACTACCTTTAGAATTCAATTTAAAAGCAGGAAGATTCATAGTGAGCTAATTATATAACAAAAAAGCAAACGAACACATTTTAAAATATATTTTTAGACAAACCAAAAGCCAAAGAACTCACTAAAAACATGAAATACTAAATTATTTTTTTCCCGAATTCAATTTAATTCGCTTCAATTATTGTTAGTAATCAAAACAACAGATTTACAAACAGCAATTCACACGAAAAGTTAAGAAACCCCTCAAATTGTCTACATGCAGAAATTATAAATACATGCTGAAGCGTAAAAAAATCAGGCTAAACGGCATAATAACATTCGAAATAACATTACTGCGAATTTTTAAAATAGTTATTAGTAGAAAAAAAAATAATTGAACCAACTTAAAATATTAGAATCGAATACCCGAACGAATGATTCATTTCCCAGCATATTTAACATAACTAGACGGTTATGAATAGAAAAAAATTCCAACCGCTGGTCTACACTTCTTTTGTCAAACGAGAGTGTTTACGAATTCTTCATGTATAATATAATTTACTATTTTTTCCATAAAGAAAGCATCATAAGTTACGTATTCAATTCCAATAGGTCAAGTTGAACAAAAAAAATGGGAGATTAATTAATTATTATTTATGAATTGTGAACTAATGTAGCTATCGCGTGGCTGAAACAGTAGTTCATGACAATATCTGCTGATATTCTGGGATTCACACACAACCACCCAGAATTACCAGCTGATATTTCACGGACAACCATTGAATGTGAAACTGAAAAAACTGATAAAAATGCACCGTTATACAATAAAAAAATTAAATAAATCAGCTAATTAAAATCTAAGGTGATGTCTACAACTAAAACAATCTAATACAAGAAAGCAGCTTGTACTGTACCTTCTTCTTTCAATCCAATTATCGTCTTTTTAGACGATTCCAGTTGATCTGAGAGTCTGGATGCTGCCAATAAACCTTGATTTCTCTCCTCTAATTGAGCTTTGAGTCCAGAAATTTCCACTCTGAGTTCCTCTTGCACCTGTTTCTCCACGTTAATATGCCGACGAATCCTCTCAGTTTCTTTAATCACGTCTTTTTCTTTATCTGAAAGCGAAAACCAAACGTTTTTGAACTCGCCGAAAACTACCAAAATGTGGGTTAAATTCCTCGAGCTTATCACAATATTATTTTAGCATTAGTTGTGTTTAACAACAAAAACCGATTTTAGCTATGACTAAGCGAAAACAACGCAACTTTAAGCTTTATCTCGGGATTATATAGATAATCCATTTATCTTTATTGCAGATGAACAAAAAAAATTGCGGAATATAAGATGTTTAACGCCAAAACAAATATCGCATTATCTTTAGGTACACATCGTCTCGCTATATTAATTAATTCTAACTACAATGTCAAGGTGCTACAAAAAAAATCCCCTCAAAGCCTACGTACCTTTCCTAAACTGCTCCAGGACAAACTGCAAATTAGCCAGAGCCGCCGCCTGCTTGGTGTTCTCATCCTCCGCGTCCGAGATCCTCTTCCTCAACGAATCCCTCTCCAGCAGGGCCCCCTGCAGCTGGTTCTGCAGCGACTCCACCTGCTGGTTGGCCCGGATGCTCACAGAGGTGTACATGGTGCTGGAGCTCTTTTCCCTCTCCTCCAGCTCAGCCGCTCTGGCGCGCAGAGCTTGGTTCTTCTGCTCGGCTTGGTACAGCTCCTGCGTGTAGTGCTCCTCCAGCTCGATCAGATGCGCTTGAAGTCTGTCGAGGTTCTTCTGCAGGGTTCTCTCGTTTTCCGATGGTTGCGATCGCTCTGCCAGCAACTGTTGAACTGTAGATTGCTCCTCGAGGAGGTTTTTGGCTATCACCTCGCACTTTTCTTTGAGGAAATTGTTGCGGTCGGTTAGCTGCTCGATTTCTTTTTCCTTGTTTTGAAGCTGCTCTTTAGCTTGGGCGTCGTTGAGTTGCTTCTCTAGTTTGGTGTATCGCTCGTGTTCTGCGGTTAGTATTTGATTCAAACGCTGGATTTCGTTGTGGTAGGTTACGTTCTCCTGGTGCTTCATGGTTACCATGTTGATGAGCTCGTTGCGGGAGTTGGTGACTTCTTGGAGTTGCTGCTGCAAGATGGCCCCTCGGTCGGTGGTCTCTTTCAGCTGCGACTGCAGCTCGGCGAGTTTGTTTAACTGGGAGTGTAGATTGGCTTTTTCCAGCACGGTTTCGTCTAGTATACGCTTGAGTTTGTTGTACTCTTCATCCTTGTTAGGAGATTTGTCGTTTACTTTTAATTCGTTTTCTACTTTATTCTTTTCTTCCAATTCGCTGATGAGTTTGTCTTTTGTGGTTAGCGTTTCGTGGAGTTGGTCGAGTTGTGATCGAAGTTTGTCGTTATCAGATTGCAATTCGGCGAAATTGTTTTGATATTTCGCCACATCAGCGTTAATTTTATTCAAAGACACCTCCAGATTGTACCTAGCTTCCGATTGATCTTCAAGTTCTTTGCTCTTCTGCTCGCATTGCAGCTTAAGCGTGGTCTCAGACATTTTGCAACTCTTCAATTTCTCGGTAATCGCCTCTATTTGAGCCTCAAAACTCTTCCTGGTTTCGATTTCGTTGGCCAATCGGCTTTCCAGAGACTCCATTTGAGCAGAGTTTTTAGCGAGCTCCTGGTTTTCGAGTTTAATTCGAGAGTTCTCCGCCAGGAGGGCGTTGAACTTCGCCTTGAACTCGTCGACTTCCTGCTGCAAGCTCTCCGAATTCGCGTTCAACTCGTTGATTTGATACTCGAACATTTCGTATTCGTTTTTCAATTTCTCTAAAGCAGCTTGTAGATTGAGATTCTTCTCTACAGACGCCGATAAATCCTCCTTGTTCTCTTCTAACTCCTTCCTCAGCGATTCGTAGTTAACTTGGAGTTGATCGTAGTTGCTGAGCAGTTTCGAGTAATCGATTTTATCGTCGGTGTTGTCTCGATTCCCGATCGATTTCTCCAAGTCCTCGATTCGCTGGTTGGCGTTTTCTAATTGCGATTCGAGCAGGATCATGCTGTCCTCGTTCGATTCGGATATTGTTTGCAAAACTGGATTGCTTTTCAATGTTTCCAGTTCGCTAATGAGCGCTTCATTGTTCTTGGCGAGTTCGTTGCACTCGGCCTCGTACTCTTTTATTGTTTGGTTCTTGGCCACTATTTCTTGGCTGAGCATGTCCGAATTGCGAATGAGTTTCTCGATTTCGTGGTTTTTCTCCGCCAGCATGGCGTTTTTCTCCTCGGTTATCTCCAATATTCGCTTCTCCAATTCCATCGATTTGCATTTGAGATCAAGGAGGATTTTAATTATGTTTTCAATGTGTTTGCTTAGTTCGGCGGCTTGGGGATCGTCTTGGCGGGCGCAGTGTTGAAAATCAGACGGTTTTTCGCATTCCTGGAACTTTTTTATATTATCTGTAATGATGCTTATGTATTTGTTGTGTAATTGTAGATGGTTTTGTTGCAATTCGTTACGAGTTTTTTCCAATGTTGTATTGTTTTCGATTTCTTCGGTTAGTTTTTTTAATAGATCCGTATTTTCGCTTCTTAAATCTTCGATTTCTCGTTGAAGAGTATCCTCTTTTTTTAACTCTTCCAATTCTTCTCTAAGGTAGTTCAATTGAGTTTCATAATCTTCTCGTATCTGCACCAGCTCTTCTTCTAAATCAACATCAATTTTTCCAGCCGATTTAGCTAGTAATTCTTCATTTTTATGCCTCAGTATGTTAATTTCTTCCTCGTAAGCAATAACTTGTTGTAAATCCTTCGCATTCGTATTTAATATCTCCAATTCTTTTCTTAGAACGTTTAATTGAACTTGATGTTCTTCTCGCAAGTTCGCTAATTCATCTTGATCGGCTTTTTGTTGTTGTTGAAGCTGTTGGATTTCCTCTTTCTTCTGTTCGATTTCGTAGACAGCATTTTGATATTTCTCGAACAAATCCTCGTTAGTTTTGTCTAGCAATTCATCGTTGATTTTCTTCAAATTTTCGATTTCCATTTTGTAATCGTCTATTTGCTGCATTTTAGTTTCGTTATCTTTCAATTGCTCCAAATCTTCTCTTATGACATTCAACTGGGCCTCGTGCTCTTCTTGTATGGCGACCAATTCGTCTTCTAATTCAACGTCCATTCTTCCTCGCGATTTTAATTTCAATTCTTCAATTTGTTGCTTCAGAATGTTGATTTCTTCTTTGTATCGCTCTATTTCTTCATCTTGGTTTGGTATCTTCGATTTGTTTATTTCTTCTTTTAGGTAAATAATGTCGTTTTGGTACTTCTTCTGGACGTCTTCGTGCTGTTTCTGGGATTCTTCGTATTTGGCTTTGAGCTGGTTGATTTCTTCTTTTAGCGCGTTTACTTGTGTTTCGTAGGCTTCCAAAATGAAGGCCAATTTCTGGCAACTATCTTCATCTTCTAGGCTTTTTTTTTCGAAGAAGCGAATTTGCTCGTTGCTTTTCTTTAATTCAGCGTAGATCAATTTGCTTTCGCATTCGAGTTTGTTGATTTTCTCCTCCAAATTAGCGTTGGCGCTTTTCGTTTGCTCGGCGATTTTCTGGAAGTTTTCATTCGAACTCTTCGTGACTATTAATTCTTTCTTCAGCTCGTCCAATTCGCGGTTGAGTTTTTGCGTAGGTTTATCGCCATTTTCTCGCAGCATTTCGTTTTCTTTCAGCAGTTTGTTGTAGTTTTCGCTAGCTGTGTTTAATTCCGATTGGAGTTTGTCTTTGATTCTCATTATATTGAGCAGATTCTCTTGATTGTCGGCGTCGAGCTGGTCGAGCCTTTGCAGCAATTCTGTTTTTTCTGTTTGCAAAGAGCTAATTTTTTCAATCAAGGCGGTTTCAGGTTCGCTTTCCTCGGCCTTTTCCCAGTTCCAAGACCCTTCCGGGCCGTCACCGGACGCATTTTTCTGTAATTAAATTAGGAATTCAGTCGGTGAAATTATGCAGTTTAAAATGTATTCCATAATTTCGTCGAATTTATACGCATTACCATATCATTGATTCCTTCTAACCTATATTTCGGCAAGTAACTTGTAAAACCAAATAAGATGAATTATTCAGAGGAAATCGGTCAATCACCTCGATTATTGTGTGCAGGTTTTTCGCCTATTCGAGTGTACTAATTTCGATTAATCAACCGAGTAAAGTAGCCTGTATTGTCGCCCCCTCATGGGCAATTAATACCCTCATACATTTTTTAAATAAAACACGTGCGGTTTTAAATTTTACACCTGTGAGGCAGGCATTAAGGCCGCCATTTTCGCTTTGTTCCCGCTGTCATTTACATTTTATTTATCGTTTCCCGAAAGCGATGACAACGCTACTTAAGATTATCCGCGATAACATTGGTTTTTTTTAAATAAAATTACAATTTTTAATTATTCGAGAATCGCCGTGGACAAGTCGAAAACGAAAAGAGCTCGAGCGAAGGTTCTCGTACAGGAAATTCGAAGTGTTAACAAAGGTTAAATATTTGTACCCTGTATTTTAGTGGAAAGTTCGTTGCATTTACACCGAAAGTAAATAAAGCCCGAGCTCGAGCAGGCAACAATGCAAACACAACGCACTGCTGATACAGTTTAAAAAATTTAAAAAAAGCTCCGTGTGTACTAGTAAAAAGGTATAGAATTATTCGTTTTTTACCAGATTGTCGCATTGCGTAAACGCAAATTTAACTAATTAATGCTCGAATCAATGCCGAGAAATAATAATAAAGTACGGCGCTGGAAGGAAATGTGCCATTATTACCTATGCATGTTTACCTTTTAACGGTTTCCTGTATGTAAAATTATCTTTTTTTACAACAAACTTGTATCTTTTTTAGACTCATACATATGATAAGAAGTTATCAAAGTGTTTATTTACATAATAATCAGCAATATTCCTGGTCAACGTCAAAGTACCACATTACATTGTACGTATACGAGCAGTAATGTGGAAAAAATTATTTGCACCTGTATACAGGGCGTTTTCTAAATGTATTGAGAGCATATTTACAGCATATACTATAAACGATTTTTATTGCAGTTCCCAGTAAACATAAATATTTGGTCCCCGAGGAATTTACTTGTATACTTTGTAAACTGTTAATTTTCCTCATTACAGGTTATAACGGGCATAAGAAAGTAATGAGACCTAATTGCAAATAATTAATACGTCTATCTAAATTGTCAATATGCCGATTAGGTTTTTAATTTTACCACTATTAACGTTTAACCTCCTTTTTCGCTTATCGTTTTTTTTTGCAAACCGGCTCCAATTAGAATTTCATGCGGGTCGCTGGAAATTATTTCAATTTCCACATGTTTCGAACAATCAAAAAATTCGACTTTTATCGCTTCTTCGAATTCCAAAACTTATTTCAAACACTTCCCTCGCCTGGCTCCGGATTAGATAAAGCTTTACAATCAAGCGTGGTAAAGAGATTAGAGAAAATTTCTTTACGAGGCGCGTTCGAAAAATAGCGTATACGAGGGGTGGTAAAAAAATTACACTTACATTTAACGCACTGTACAAAATATTTAACAACGTTTCAACAATTACATCGAGTGCGCGTTCACGACGCAAGGGCGAACATTGTTATTATCTAACCAATGAAACGATAATGCACGTTCAAAATCGCTAACCTTGGACGGGCGCATGCGCCCAAATATTTGTCAAACTTCTACCTACATGTGCTCGGCAGTTACAGTTAATAAATAATAGAAAATACAAGTGGACGATCAACTTTAGAGTCGTACATGTGCGAGCTGTATTGCAATTGTGCAAGTACAAATAATTTCGCACCTATTTATAACGAGATTCGAAAATCGAGTGGGTGCTAGTGACCCGTTTTGCGAATCGTTGCCTTTCAGTTTTCGGCGGGAATCGCACTTTGTGTGTATCTCCTGGTTTATCGCAGAGCGCATGAGTTTCAACCCCTCCGTAGGGGCGTCATCGACTCTATTCCGCGCTATAAAATTCGCTTTCCATCGGTGAAAGAAGCCCCCGCAGGACGCAGTTTGAGCTAAATAAATCTCCAGTAAGAAATTTAAATCCTATCTAATGTAGTATCGATTAGAATCCGCCGTTTAGAAAGGCGAGGTATCTTAAAACCAATCGATTAATTTAATGGTGTTTTAATTAATTACCAAACGGCACGAACTTGTTCGTATTAACGTCCAAACACGCTACTTACTGGTAATTAATGTATTACTAAATGACCGATTTTCGTGTTATAAAATTAAATTATACAGTACAGTTTTAATCGCCAGTTACAAACGAAAACTTATCGCAAATATCTCAAACAATTTCTTTATCTAATCTCTGTACCCCAACCAACTTCCTTTCTCCCAAAAATCAAAAAAATCGCAACGCAAATTGTCAAATCCAAATTGTCATTTGAACGCGATTTTTCCAGCTCTCCACAAGATGGCCGGCGTCGTGCGGCCGCTGATCGTCTGCGGCCCCTCGGGGGCGGGCAAGAGCACCCTGGTGACGCGCATCCTCGACGAGTTCCCCGACGCCTTCGGCTTCTCCGTCAGCCACACCACCAGGAAGCCGCGGCCCGGCGAACGCGACGGCGTCCACTACCACTTCACCGACCCCCAGGCCATGCAGCGCGACATCGACGACGGGAAATTCCTCGAGCACGCCGTCTTCGGCGGCAACATGTACGGCACCAGCAAGAAGGCCGTGGAGAAGATCGCCGCCAACGGTGATTACAATCACCAGGTCTGTTTTTTGGGTTTTTACTAGGTTTGTTTTGCAGGGAAAGTTTGCATTTTGGATATAGACGTGCAGGGGGTGAAGCAGGTGAAGACTACCGAATTGAATCCGTGGAGTATATTCGTGCGGCCTCCTAGTTTGGAGGCGTTGAAGGAGAGGCTGTTGGGGAGGAAGACCGAGACCGAAGACAGCATGAGGAAGAGGCTGGGGAAGGCCCAGGAGGAGATTGATTACGGGACGCAGCCGGGTAATTTCGATTTGATCATCGTGAACGACAACTTAGACAGGGCGTACAGTGAGTTTAAGGATTTTATTGTAAAAAACGTGCTAGTATTCAAAGGTAACGGTCATTTGTGAGGGCGCTCGTTGCTTAATCAGTATCATTCCTATATTCGTTTTTAAGCAATAGATTAATTAAATTAAAGAGGCATTTTTTTCGGTTAAATGTTGCGTTTCATTTTCCTAGTCTATTTTAGATTTTAGGCTACAATTTATTTATCAAACAAGTTTATCTCGTAATGACTTTTTCCACATTTGTGTGCAGTTTAACTCAAAAAATAATGAACTGATAATTATGAAAATTGGTAGTATGATTTTTTATATAATTAAGAATTATGTGAACCAGCTTGTGAGATGATAATTATGATTTTAAGGGTATTTTTCATTGAATAATTAGAGAGAAAAAATGGTAAAAATCGAAGAAAATTTACACTGTTCGCAATTGGAGAACTATTTACATACATCACAGCGTAACTTTCTTATTTTTGGCTGAAATTACACAAAAAAAATCACAAAAATTGTTCGAAATATAAACAAAATGGTGCCAAAATTTGATTGAATTCCAACAATTTCTTCCCACCAAAAAAAAATCAGGTTCTCCCCTTAAAATTTTACACGAATGCGGTCCTGTTTTGAAAAAATACACTTCTCGTAAAATCGCATTTGCAAAATGCACGGGTACTTGCTGGTTCGAATTTCGCTGAATAATAAAATTCAAAGATAAAAAATAACCGTACAGGCGCGGTCGAGAGTTTGTGAAATGTAATTTTTATTGTTTAAAACACAACGTACAGTCGCCTACATAATAAAATATTCCAATTACCAAAATTATAGGACCAAATATCCTAATGAATAATAGATATATTCTCGAGTTAATAATAAATCTCTGTTATTAACTAAAATTGTGTTCTACATACGAGTTTTTTTTTAATAATGAATCGATCAAATTGATAATCAAAACGCTTTCGCACTTCAAATAGCGAAACTCACAATGAGTTTATCAAAAATTAATGGGCAAGTAAAAACATATTTTGAGAATCACCGATTGATAATGTTACAAACATTTCGATTATTAAGAATAATTGCATTGTTTCGGAGAACGGCTTGGCATGGAATTAGTATTGGTTTATCGTAAATGAACATCCGAATTGCAATAATAAAATTATTTCGCCAACTACAAAAAACTGAAGGAGAAGATTCTCTTTCGAGCACACCCTGTATCATCGGCGAGCAGGTGTTGCTTATGCATTAGGGCACATTATGTGGGTAAAGTTTCACTTCATAGAATTCTGGTAGTCTATAAACACAACACTACATCGATAAAGAGTAAAAGAGACCTGTGTCAAATACGTGACGTGAACTCGTCAAGCTCGCTGATATATTCGCTTTTTTATTGCACTTATTGCACATACAGGACGTCCTTATGAAAGCACTATTGCGTATGTTAACAGTCTTGGAAATGATTCATCAAAATTATTTTAATCTGGTTTATAATTCGCGGATTCTCATTAATTTTACGGTCGGGTTCAACAAACAGATTTGTAATAGGTATACGTGCATCATACACACAACCTCAATTTAAATATTTATTACCGATTGTTCAATCACGTCTTTAATGCACTTTATGCGAGCCGTTATTATCGGAATAATCCAAATACAGTCAATTCCGTCGCTTCCACAATGGGACTTATACGAAAATAATCGGATATTAAATGGTTATTTTACAGTTCGCACACAGCTTCTCCTGTTACAAACCCATAAAATTAGATTTACTTCATTGTATATAGCTCTTCCAAAGTCTACTCAATCTACAAAATACTCTACTCGCAGTCTACTCTAAATAGTCTACTCGAAATCTCCCACAGAAGTCCGTTGCGTTATTTGTGTTTAGAATAGAATTATAATAGCAGCCTCCGGAGAGTGTCCGGTAGAATTTTCTTTTACGCCTCGTTGTGATATTGATATACCCATCGAAATTTACGATTTGTTTACGAACGCAATTTACACGGTTATTACGGTGGATTTTTCGAACCACACCGGCGCAGGTGGGGTCGTGAAACTTGACAAAAAATATACAAAAAACTCCACCGAATGCCTCGAATATGCACGAGAAAATTCAATCGACACGACGCAATTATTTAATAAAAAATAAATCGATACCGTGCACAATTGTTGCAAATATAAAAACGGGTTTTTATGTGGTATATGTTGGAATTGGAATGGGTTTCGTGTGGGTAAGTATTGTAAAAAAATACCTAATTTAAAATGGAAATGTTAGATAAAAGTTTTTGCGATCAACTCAAGTGAAAATTGCAAGTTTTGTTTTAATTGTCACAATTTATAAATAAATAGGCTAATTTGTATCTATTAGCTAAATTGGTTGCCTGTAATTTTTTCCCACATATTTATTTTCCCAAAATTTCGAAAAATTACGAAATATCTAGCTCACTCTGAGTAATAACAGCAATTAATGGCCACGTACGTACAAATGTAATTAAAAAAAAACCAATAAAAATTCCAATTGGACGTAAAATTAAATAAAGTTCAATTAGTTACTGAATACAAGCGTACCGATAAAGATAATCGTAAAAAAAATCACAATTCCCCATAAAAATCGAATCGAATTAAATACGAATAAAATATAAAAAAAAATGTAAAACACACACCGCAAGTACAAAAATAAAAGTACTCACCTAATCGAATGACTAACCAAGACTATTGTTCAAACAAAGTCCATGAATATTCCACTCAAAGTTGAAACGAAATTAAAAAAATAATAAAGAAAAGAAACCATTGGGGCTTCGTTTGAGCCCCGACCGGCCGCGTCGCCGCTAAGTGGTACTCGCGATGGACGGGACGCATCCTCATCGAGTACTTTCAACATTTTGAATGTGAAACGTGAAAAAAAAATACGAAACAGTCGCGCGCCGTACCGGCTCAGCGACGCTCAATATCCGATATTGCGCTCTGCGCACCACAAAACATTAAACTAGGTACTCGTTACGTTTTCACGTATGTACCCACCAGAGGCGGAGCACTCCCAATAAAAAAACCACAACTTATTTTCTACATACACCCCCCAAAAGATCCCTTATTAATCTGCCTTTACTCCAGTGCAAATTGGAATTCTATTTCACATGAATATGAAGATATTAACACGTCAACTGCCCCAGGAACTTTTGCATTTGGTCCAATTATCACATTATTAATAAAGAATTTGAGTAAGGAGCTCACAAAAGCTGGTCCAAAGGGACCTCTGAAAGGTTCAATCTGGTCCAAAAGCGACACGGGAAAGGTTCGAGCTGGTCCAAAGGAACATGAGAAAGGCTCAAGCTGGTCCAAATAAGGGACCTGTTAAAGGTTCGAGCTGGTCCTCAAAGGAACCTTCAAATTGTATCCAAAATCAATAAAATACCGGTACATACAAAAACCAAACGACATTAATAATTAATTTTAATGAGTCCGTGAAACGTCTCGCTCGTTTTAGATACGTTATACATATTTTTTTTTATCGCGTTTCACCGTTTTTAGTCGACGACTTGTCGGGCTAACATTACATATATTTTTTTTTCCAACGTGCGAGCCGACGCACAGGACTCGGTACTTACGATGTTTATTTTAGAACGAAAAATCGTCGCCTTATCTGAAGGAAACGGTTGTTTGAATAGAAACACGATTTCCGAGTAAAATATTAGAACGCGGCGGGTGCGGAGCGTATTTTTTTTTTCGAATTTTGTACGCAAGTATCATTGAGAGCAGCGTAATCCCCCTTTCAAAACGTACCCTCTACTAACACTGTTCTAATACGCGCAGAAATTGTGCTGACGAGGGACTTACATTTCTAATTATTTCAAATTTACAAGAATATCGTTTGGATTTCGAGCGGTTCGCACGTGATAAAGACTTTTCGTTTCGCTTTGGTTTTTCGAGATAATACACCGACCACTTCCTTATAGATGCTGATAATTTATAATTAACTTACTGGCGATAATGGCGCGTTTTTTTTAACTTTATATTTATCGCGCGGTTTAAATAGACGAAGAAAACGTGGCGGATATGTGAAATAGATACAGAAAAAATTAACTCACCGGATTTTTAGTAATTTCTCTTCTGACAATTTCGTGTGAACGGTGAAAAACGGACAGGGTGAAGCCCGTTTTATACATGGGTTTTCTCGTTGCTATGGTTACTAAATGGTGATAAGGGCTTATCGGCGATGGCCAATTATAAGCGAGTGTTATTTCGAAAAAGTAAAAAAAATGTAATGGGACGGATATTATTGATCGCCAAAAATTGTATTTGCATGATAAAGATAACGATAATGTAGCTGAAGAACAAAGTAATTTGGAAAATAGAAAAATTATGAATTAACGACAGTTCAAATTTCAACGTATAAGGCCTTCAAAATAATCGCGTTTACAGCCACATATTCAACTTCCTTTTTTGAGAAAGTTAAACTCAATAAATAAAGGATTTGCCGGTGGATTTCCTGTTTACTCCGGACCGTTTGATTAAAATTGGAAAGTGTCTTGACCTAAAATCTCAACGCCTACGAAAAAATATATCAAACTTCGCTATACATATTTTCCATTATTCATTCGCATTTAATACATTTTATTACGTAGACATTCGAACACCTCATCGTGTATTTTTTTCGTATGATCCCCATACGAAATTACATTTCGGTACCACCTTATCACACCCTTTGTAAATAAAAACATCTGTCTGTTTGCTTTCGATAACACTGTTTGATATTGTTAGAGTTTAACGTTAAATGCATCCACTTTGTTTAATCTGGAGAACTAATAAATAGTAAAGGATATGAAAGATACCGGGTGTACCTAGAATTTCTCATTAGGAACTGTTTCAAAAAGTTTTTAAAAAACATCCTAATAAAGAATTACAGGAGAGATTTTTTTGAATAAAAGTGTAGGTAATTTTCCCCTCTAATTAATTCCAATGGTACGTCTCTGACAATAGAACATTTTTATTAGAATATTTTATTATTTGCGTCGGCCATGTTTATTAAAATGGATCGGTTATTTAACGATAACGCGCGTTTTTACCTGAACAACTGACTTTCATTTCGACTGATAAATATTCAATATCTCTCCAAAGGGGGGATTAGGTTCTGTCATGTTTGTTTTTCGACGCGTTAGGGGATAACTAATAATAGATCATGAGAAATACAAATTTTACTATGTTAACGGTTAAATAAGCGTTAAAATAGACACAATTCGCAGTAAATGTAAACATGTCGTTGCATAATATACGATATAATACACCGTATAAATGAAATAAATAACGATTAATTGTATAAACGCTAAAATCAGTCTCCAGGAAAATAGTAATTCTATTGAATAACATTTATTAACGTATTGTTCGTTTGAAATACTTAATTCTTTTCAATAATATTGCCCATTCATTTCCAACAAAATTCTCACCACCAGTTAGCAGGCAACCCATTATACACTTAATCATTCTCCTTCTAACGAGCCATATTAAGCTACTTATCAACAGAGCCTGCTTTGAGAGCCAATAAGTGTTAAAATTACAAAATAAAAAGGTTCGTATGTAGTGGATTCTAATGGGAATCGACCCATTAGACAAATCGAAAAAAAATCCACTCGAGCTGCATAGATTATTATCACACAGATGTCCATGAGAGTAAAATAAGAACTTTGGTAACACAATAAATCATCACCTAATGTAGATGTTATAAACTGTGTTTTAATTTATGGGTAAATAAATTTACCTACATACCTGTCGAAACTCCAGTTCTCTATTAAGTTTCTTCAGTTTCTCGATCTAAAAAATTAAAACAACAAGTCATTTACCGCATTGTTAAGGAATTGAGTGTATAAATTAGTTATTTTCATTTGAATATATGCACATACCTCCTCTTCTTGTTGTTGACAAATCCTTTTGAGTTCATCAGCGGATAATTGTTGATCTGTAAAATGACAACCAGTAAATACGAGTGAAACACGTTCGTTATTAATCATGCGAGGTATTTGTGAAGTTTGTACGCGCAAATAAATAGTTTATTAGCAAATTATGTGCGTTATAAACCCTATGTTTACCTTCGTCTTCGGCCAAAACATTGCTGGCAAAATTGGTTATTTGGCCTTTCAGAGAGTTCAGACTGTCATTGAAATTTAACCACGACATATTTGTAGTCTGTAGTAATTTAGGCCTCCCACATAACTCGACAATTCGTTCAAATTGTTTAAAAAAATCACTTTAAAACTCCTTGCCAACACCACTCAGATTTAATTTTTGACAATTCCAACTATCAAAATTTGACACTATTGACAGATGTCAGCCAGTCACGTTGACAATCAGGCTTTTGGTCTTGTCTTTTGCAAGTATGTAGAAGAATGATATTGTAATGGTGGTTGCCTATAATTAGGAGCTAAAAATAGTAAAAAGGAAATAAATTAGATTTTTTACAATAAACAAATTTGCATCATATTTTTATGAAAAATATCGTTGAAAGTTTTGAAATCCAGTGCTCAAGGCCGCTCTTAAGCGATCTTGTGGTTAGAAGAAATAAGGGAGTTCCCTGAATAAATCCCAAAAATGGCCCGTATTTGAATCAAGAAAAATATTTGGTAAAACCGGTAAACAAAATTGTAGATTGATCTCGTAATTATCACCAATATCTCTACCATTTCATCAACCTATTTCAAAACTAATCAGAAAACAAATAAAAGAAATTTAATACAAAATTGCAATACTATTTCGCCTAAACGAAACTCTCCCATATGGGTACGCGAATAAAATACAAATACACATTAGAGATAAGGTTTTAAGGTAAATACATTACAGATCCTGACTAAAAAACAATGTGAAGAATTAAGCAGGTAATTTTATAACCAATTTTTCCATTTAAATTTCATATCCTCCAACGTACATCCCAATTTTATGCGGTATTTTTTTAATAACAACGCACAAACTAATTGATAAAAATATGCAAGAGATACGCAATCAATTCCGGTCCTGCTCCGTATTTTGATACCAACAAACCGCTATTATTGACTCACCAGACAAAGCAACTAAATAATTACAGCGTTATTGTTAAAATGGAGAGCCAAGTAGAAAGTATACGAGAGTCTTTCGAGAGCGATGAAGACGATGGAGTCAAAGAGCTCACCGAAAAGTGCAGAAAATGGCTGGAAAAATGCGACAAATCCTCCGAATATTCCGACAGCACTTTCAGCGATTCGACTACCAACAGTGCTATGGATTCTGGTTTCGTGTTTCAAAACGAAGATGTCGTTTTGGCCGATCAAATCATCAGCAATAATTATAAGGTAAAATATTTCTTGCCTAACAACAAGTCTCATTTACGCAAAACTTTGGATTATCAGCCTTGCAAATGCAATAAAACTAATTGCATAAAACAAGCAATAGAGATTGTTGTATAATTCGTTGTAATAATACTGACGTTTTAGAATGTTTTAATAACTTTTACCAGGATTCGAGCGGTTCGTTCATCATCAAAGAAACCCCTCGACAGAAATACGACAACATAAAAATCTACAAATCCAAGAAAGTCCACGTGGGGGACGTTACCTACATCCACGGGCCAGTTATAATCAACAACAACTCCCCTTGTATCGATAAAATATCCCCCGAAGCCTACACAGAACCGGAGTGCCTAGTAGTACAAGTCAACAGAATGAACTGGCTAGCTCAACCAGCTTTAGGAGCCAAAGAATATCTAGAAGCACCAGCAGAATACGTTATAATATGTAAGCAAATCATCGAATAATCAGCGAATTTCTCTAATATTCTCCATTCCCAGGCCACACAGCCACCGAAGAAGGCTTCACCCAAGCCGACAACACCCTCCTGGTGCGACTGATCCAAACCTTTCACATCGAGAGCAGGAAATGGAAGGACATCTCCTACAACTTCCTCATCGGCTCCGACGGTTTGGTGTACGAAGGACGCGGCTGGGGAGTGGTGGGATCCCACACCAGGTGTTACAATTCGAAATCGTTGGGCATCGCCTTCATAGGCTGCTTCCTGCACCACCTGCCGCCCGACCGGTCGCTGCAAATGGCGAAAAACCTCATCGAAGAAGGCGTCAAGAGAGGTGCTATAGACGAGAATTACAAACTGGTGGCGCATTGCCAGTGCAGTTGCATCGAGAGCCCCGGCAAGAGGCTGTTCGAGGAGGTGCAGACCTGGGGGAACTGGGATGACTCGCTGGCGCCGAGGAAGCTGTCCGATTTCGATGAGATTACGGAGAAAAATATACCTTAAATAGCGCTTTTAAACAACGTATATCCACTACTGAGTAGTTGTGTTAATTTTTTATGTAATAAATTAGGTTTCGATTGGTTTATAATTTTATTATACCGAACAGCTTATGGGGGCAAGCTGGCAACTGGCAGCTTTTCTCCTCCATTTCGGTTTCAGCTTCGAGGCAGTGTTCTTTGCAGTGTCTCCAACGGATGTGCCTGCCCTTGCCGCAGGTCACGCTGCAGCTGGACCAAGCTGTCCATTCCTGCCACACAGCTACTGGCTTGGTGCTAGCGGTACTTGTTGTTTGGGTAGTAGTACTGGTAGAATTTTCGTTTTCTGCAAATAATTTTGTTAATTAAAATTAAGGGGATGAGGTACTTACTGTTTTCTCTTATGGTTCTTTTGTGGCCTTTGATTCGCTTGAGTTTCTGCTCCAGCAAGGTCTTCAATTGGTTCAAAGTGGTATCGCTTGTGGAACGTTTCGTGTCGTTTTTGGTACTTATTAAGTCGTCACAAATGTTTTGATCGCCCAGTATTTTACTAGATTCGTTGTAATATTCGCGATCTGAATGCACCGGGTTCCTTTCTACCCTATCGAACATTATTTCGTTTGCTATGCAGCTTATAAATCGAAATAAAATTAATGTATAAAATAGTTTCTTTAGTAAACCGTGCATGACAGGTTTTGTCTGGTTATGACAAGGTTTGATAGTTCAAATTTGGGGTAGTTATTTGAACTATTTCAGTTGTTATGGTTTGTGCAAAATAAAGTTTGATGCACGTCACCATAAATTTACTACGTCACAAATTAGACAGTGTTGCCGAACTTTTATAAAGTTACAAAATTTGGGAATTTTCTAAAGTTGTCAAGAACGACTTCTACATTTAAATATGACGTGCATCTTACTTTGTTTTGCTCAAACTATATTATATGATTTTGGTACTCATGGGATGGTTTTTTTATGTGAAAATGATCGACTTTCTGGTGTTGTAACGCCGAATGGATCTAATAAAAATTCTGTAAACATTGTAACATCTCGGTTATTTTAAGAAACTTCGTGTATTAATCGTGGGTCGTCGAGAACTTGGAGAGTCTAGCGAAAATGATTCGTCTATTGTAAATACATATTCGATCGGTGATAGATTAATTAATCGAACCCCATTTTTTCCAATTACCGAAATGCGATAAGGTAGTTTTCCCATAGCAATTCGCGAACAGAGAGTTTATAAAACGTGGTCAGTGCGCGAATGTACACCAGTAGGGAGAAGATAATCATATTCATGAACAGGTATATTCCAATTTTCTTAATTAAAAGTAGGTAGCTTCACTAGAATTAAATTAAACAATCTTTTTGCAGGCCGTTATCAGCGCACTTTTAATCTAATCCACATTGCAGCTTACACAGTTCGGATGAATTCTACTACAGTATTATAATTAAACTACAACACTAATCGAAACAATAACTTATTATCAGCAAGGAAACTTGCCAATAGAAATTTATAAGTATATCCGGTGCGTATATTTCACCAAATTCACACAGATTATCGAACTAGTACAGCGATGGTGTCGAAGCGACCGGTGCTCCTCCTGGTCCTGGTGCAAGCCGCCCTCGGCGAGGTGCTGCTCAACCACGACACCCGCGAGAGCCTGCGGTGGTGCCGGCACAGCGCCTGCATCAGGAAGTGCTGCCCCGACGGCCAGCTGCTCGCCAAGAAGGCCTGCACCGAGTCCAAGGAGCACGAGTTCACCTTCAGGAGCTACGACGGGCTGCGGGAGATCGCCAACACCACCGTGATGTACAACGTCATACACAGCAACTCCTGCAGATCGGCCGAGAGGTTCAGGCTGTCGCCGGATTACGACGAGGCGGATATATTCTACGTGCAGAGGAACGGGACGCTGTTGAAGCCCTACGATAAGGTCATGCCCCGGGTGTCCTATCAGTTTTACTGCTTGGAAAATTTCCTGTTTTCCGACCACGTGGAGTTGTCGGCTATCGTTTGCTACAACGACGGGGATTTGGAGGCGACGGCCGATAAACAGAACGCTTGCACTGGTAAGTCGAGATTTGCTCGAGTTTTATTTATTAATTGCACATGGTAGATTAGCGGGAAGTGTGGAGAAAATCTTGAGATAAAGTTATACAGGATGTTGCGTTACAAACTACTAGTATATGTAAAAAGAGTGCTCTTGGAGGTTTCGTTTGGGACCTGGAGGGCCTTTGAAGATGGCGCAAGTGTTACAAAAGAATAAATGAGTAGTGAACTTTTTATTAATTCGAAGGTTATCTACTACATACAAATTATTTTATTATAATTGAACCAACTGTAAAATTCAATATTCCAATTGGCAATTGCGTCACTACTTGTACAATTCAAATTGTTTGAAGAGAGTTAATTTGATTGATGTTCTGTTAGTTTATGAATGAATCATTTTTTTGGGGATCGTTTCTAGTCAATTATATTATTCCATCGAATCAAGTGGGTTTTGAATTGACGGGGATTTACTAAAACGCGGCGTGACCAGAGCTTATTTTAGAATCGTGAAACACGTTTCTTCTTTGTGTATTTCCAAATCGTTATTTTTCCTGCTAATTATAGGTGTTTATAATCGAGGGGTAAATAATAAAGCAGTCGCTCACAAAGGATATCCCGTTTCTTTATGAACTGATTTGCGAATTATTTCAAAGGAATTCGCTAAAAATAAACCGCAAAAGCAAACTAATATTACCCAGTTTACCAATTTTACATCAAACTATCACGTTTACATCAGCAATTGAAAATTCCCAAACAATACAAATGCCAATATAATCATTTATATTAAAGTAGGTATTAAATATGTAAAAATAGACCGAAATAAACTCGTGCCCTTGGAGGTTTCCTAGAGGAACTGAAGATGATGTTTTCAAACGGCTTTTAGTTTGTAACATATTCAATAACACCCTGTATATAAAGTGATGAAAATTAGTATTGTGGTTCATTTTCTATTGACCCTTATCTACAGGTTGATAAGAATAGTCGAAGACGCGTTTGCAGCTATTCACATCGCACTGTATATATTCTTTATAAACAATTCGACATTATTAGTTTATTCTCATTGTATTCATGGTATAATTACAAAATGATTACAGCGTATCAACAACATTCTTACACCGCAATTAAGCTCGATTGGGCTACGCACGTGATTAAGCCGGTAATAACTTGTAATAAATTAGCATACGAAATGACATTGAATTTCCCCGTTTCTTCCGCTATTTTACGCAGAATAATTTAGTTTTACGACTACCATACTTGTTGTTCATGCCGAGTAAATCAGTACTAATGTTGCGCCGGTCACTACATTCCTTCATCATTTATTGTGAAAGTTTTTGAGATGTTATAGCATCGCATTAGATCCAATTAAAGCATCCTCTCGCGTCGCGGAACCATCTGCGTGTGTCCCCGGGAATCCCGCGCCAACAACAATGCGATAGGCGATGAACAATCGAGTAAAAACCGTAATAAACCTGACGAATCTCGAAAATACTCGACGACCGAAACCGGGGAAAAGTCCTGCGGTGTGCACAGCTCGCCCAAACAAACCGAAGGAGATTAGACCGGCTCCTGTTCCAAACCGACTTCCAGTGCACCGCTTAATGTCCACGCAACATGAATTGTAAAGCGTCTGTGATCTGGTGGCTGGCCGGCCTGGCGCCTCTCGTCTTAGGCCAGCCCTGCCCCGAGTACATGGCCGTCGACATCACCGACGGCACTCCTCTAGGTCACGGCGACGTGCTCAAAGACGGCATCACCTACGACAGCAAGAACTACTTTCGAGAGGGCAACGAGACGTTCGGGTGCGTGTGCAACCTGACGAGGTGCTTCAGGAAGTGCTGCGGACCCAACGAAGTCTTCTTCAACGATTCGTGTATTGTTAACACTGGAAAAGCTGTGAGTTTTCCGGTGTACAACGTCAAGGAGAAGAAGGGCAATGATAGTGCGGGGTTCTACGTGGTGTATGGGAATCGGTGTATGAAGACTCATGATAGTATTCTGGCTGAAGGAGAGGTTTTCCTGCAAACGAATGGTTCTATGTTTTATGTGGAAGATGGCTACACGAATATGTACAGCGTGGAAAGTTATTGTATAGACAGGGTGAATGGAGTTATGGCGGCGTTTACTTGCGAGCCGAAAGCGTCCCGGCAAGAGACCATGTATAAAGGAAGAGGTGAGTTTGTGAGATCTTTGAGTGTTGAATTTTAATATACAGGATGTTTGGAAATGATAATTAAGTATCTGGGAAGCTTTAGGATTGTTTTCATCCCCTATAAGGGGACTTCAAAAGGGTAGTATTAGGGCTATTGTACAAAAGAATGTTAGAAACATGGAATAAGTCGCTTTTATCGATTTTCAACTAATTGGCTTCCAGAGCCACCTAAATGCAAAATTTTGTTATTTTTGAGTGGCTGTGTAGCCCAATTTTCATAATTTTATACACAGACAATCAAGAAATGCTTCTAAAAGATCTAAATCTCATCTTAATGTTGCTTGTCAAATATGACGACATCAGTGGCGTGCATCTAACTTTATTTTGCATAAACTGTACAGTACGCACGATATAATTAAATCATCCAATTATAAAACGCGATGAACGACAAGTGGTTCTTAACGCACTTTCTATGTTAGATATTTATAAAATTACAAGTAAAATTAATCGATCCGTTTTTTTCTGCGTATCTGTACAGCATTTGCGAGCGTTACGTTCAAACTTAATTAACTTACCACCTTAACTATTTCTAAAATAAACAAATTTCAGCAGGCGCTTTTGTTTTATCAACAGGCGCGCAGTTTGATCGAGTTAAATTTAGAGATTGTGCGGGATTTTAGTGATTTTCAAGTCGCCCTCTTCAAACACCAAGCACTTGCTGTAAAAATTCCCCATCTAGCATGTCCTCGGAACGCGTTTCTGTTTTTTATTTGGTGGTTTGTGCGTGTTGTGCAATCGTGCAAAACACACCACTAGATGATACTATCGATAATGCACAAAGTGTAGTGAGAAAATGCTGTGATATCGATCAAGTGGTGGTAGGAAAAACGTGCGGGAATCCCCCGCAATTACCCTTCACTTTTCTATCAGCGTTAAAGTCCAAAACGAGCATACAGAATTTGATGTATGAAGAGCTGAAGTGTGGGGAAAATTACGAAAGATTGGTCATTGGGGATTTTCGAGTGGAAGAAGACGGCTCGTTTTACTGGGATAGCACTGAATATTTGGATATAAATTTGTATTGCATCGATTTGTTCACTGTAGATTCGGTGGAGTACGAATTGCGGGCTTTGGTGTGCATATCCAACGAGGAAATCGTGGAATCTTCGGACATACCTGTGGCAGGTAATTGCGCTGAAATGGCTGTTTCCATTCGGAAATTTTCGTAATTAATGTAATTGGAATGCGCTGGAAAAACGAGATTTCAGGAAAACGGCGTTTTTATCAGTTTATTTCCTGTATTAATAAGCAGATTTTATCACTACTCTGTGTATCAACAAAAGAACATTTGCGGTAAATGCGTACTCTGAAACGCGGATTAATCCACGAATTAATTTGAATTTTCTGGTTTATTTAAAACCAACAAATTATCTATTTGTTAACTTTTAAGAATTATTGTACTGTTGATTATTATTCGGAACTGAAATAGTAAACTAATAAAACAAGTTATGTGAGAAATTTATAGGCAATACATCTTAACCTTCGTGTGTTTAAATTGATCGTATATTTTAAAAGAAAACAAAACACAATTTAACTCGCTCTCTACATTGAATGAATTATAAATTATTATGACAAAAAATTAATTAATTAATTGTATAGTTCATGCAAAATAAAGTTAGATACGCGTCACTAATGTCGTCATAGAACTTTATTTTGCGTATACACTATACATTCCTCGTTTGTCCCTTTATCATCGTATTTGTCTACTACACATAATTGCTATTAAATTAAAACGACACATTCAGCGGAATTTCACATTTTAGTCCATCAATAAGCCATTAAAACGCTTCCAAATAGAGCCGGGCGGACACGAATTTGATAAAAAAAAAACCACTTCACTATCAACTCGTATACGAATTTTGGCCGCATCACGTGAGGTGTAATTATAATTATATCATTATTATATTATTTCAACCCAATTTCGTCGCGAACCTCGCCGGGGTCGGACCGCACCAGCCCCAAAACCGGCCGAAAAAAATGTTAAAAACGGTGATAGTTTTCGCGTTGTGTTTGCTGGCCTTTTGCGCGAACGGGTGCCAGCCACCGGGCGGAAACTGCGCCAGGAAGTGCTGCAAACCGGCCGAGGCCATCCTGCACAACAAATGCGTACCCTCCACCAACGTCACCCTCTCGGATTTCATGCTGTACAATCTCACCGCCGTCGACAAACGCAAAGCGAAGACATTGCGTTACGAGTACGGGAAACTGTGTGCATTTGGTTTAGTCAGGATACGGCTCCACGGGGACTTCTTTCTGCAGCGTAATGGGAGTTTGTATGCGAATGATGGCGGCGATGAGTACCTCATGTACCCGCCGGAGGAGTACTGTCTGGACTACAATTTGGGGGATGATTTGAATTTGATTAGTTACATTTGCGTCAAACAAGATGCGACTGTGGACTTGTCTAAGATTGTTGGTAGGTTAAAGGCTAAATATATGGTTTTTGTATACAGGATGTTTCGAATAAAAGTGACGAATATTGTGGTATCTACGCCATATTTACAGTATGCATCAGGGAAGTGTTAATTAGTATGCAAAAGATAACTTACATTAGTGTCATGTGAAGGAAAAAGAAAGAGTGATGATATTTGTGGGATTGCTACTTACTTTCTCACTCTAACCCACTGTTATTTTAATATCATCTTTGTCCAACTCATACCATATTTCAAACAAATTTTTGTCACTCTTATTTGAAACGAACCTGAGATAACCACTTTACTTTATTTGGTGGTTTTACCACACTAATTATTAGATTAATTACCAATCAAGCTTCATGAAAGGGCTATAAAGCAGCTTTAATTGCTCCTACTTAGCAGATTTTTCTATACTTAAGGAGATAAATTCCCATTAATGCTATTTGCATATTTTAATAAAAATATTGATGTTGATTATCCTGAGGGTAATTAGTTTTCGCTGTTTCATTTCCGAGGCGATCGATCTACATACGCCTAAAATTTTCTCCCTGCAGACCGGCCTACGCCCTTTTTAGGTAATTAATTAAAAAAATACCTCCGCAGCGCTATGGCAATTTATACCTATTAATTTGTATCTAACAACTCCAATTAATTAATTAGAAAAAATAAATACGAAACGTTGGGTAAACAGTAAACACGAATTAGTTATTCGAATTGCATTTTTTTGGAATACATTTGATGATTAATTCGCGTAGGTAAACAAATGTTAGAGCGAGTTAGATAGCGAAAATTTATTGATAAGCGTGAGATTCGAATATATTTTTCTAGGGCTCGTTGGAGAATTTCCAGTTAATTTTCGACGAATACATACATTACTTCGCACTTAACTGAATTATTTATCGTGCGTTTTGCTCCGTTTTATATTCAAATCCTGCCGCAATTTCCCCCCCAAAACGCACCAACACGCATCGCAATAATTTTATTGTGCATCACTCACTTCACAGTACATTTCATTTCATTCGTGACATGTGCAGCAACTTTAAAATCATGTAAGTTTTGAATTTGAATGAAAATATTTTCATTGTGTAACTGCAATTTAGTTTATTTTTTTTTGAACAATATCTAGTTATATGACCTCACTCCAGGAAGTGACTGGTATACTTAACATAAATATTTAACTATGTATATAATGTAAAAAAATCAAATATCTACATAGGGTGTCCCAAAATAAGTGCGCAATTTATCCGAGAGATTTTGGGACAAACTATATATAAAACATATTGTATTGTTTCCCAAGAAAACCAGCAAATGTCTCGCTTATAATCAAAATATCACAACGTTTGTTTATCCTGTATGGAAGATGAAAAACGTCTAAAGATCCTCGTTGATAAAATAAACAGCCGAGAATTCTCGAACACGTCGGGCCCCGCTAATAATCGGCGGACAAATCATTTTTTAGTCCTTTCGACTGACCGTCGCGATGAGCGTCGCGACGCCCGCGAGTCTGCTGATCGGCGTTCTATCGATAATCTCCTCAGCGGAGTCGTGCCAGAGGGTGCTGAGGAAGTGCTGCCCGTTGGGCACCATGTTCACCACGTCCCTCACCTGCGTCCCGGACAATTTCACCTTCTCCTTGGACATCGATTGCGATTACAGATTGGTGTTCGGCAACAGCTGCCCCGTCGGCAAGGCCATCTTCGAGATCCCCGAGGAGTGCATCCTGTTCGAAAAGGGGGCCATGAATCTGATTTGCGGGTTTCCCCCGGATTACGAGAATCTGACGGACGTGCCGTTGGGGGATTTTTGCGTGGATAAAACCGAAAGCGGGGAGATTGGGGTGTTGTATTGCCTGGGGGGCGAGAGGACTTGTTTGGCTTGTTATGGTGAGTTTTCACGATTATTTACAGCTGGATCCTGCGATAAGAAAAGTCTGTTAACTTCTACGAATTATTCAAAAAATTGAAATCTTGATAACTAGACAAATATTTGCTTGATTTTGTTTTATGGCGTGGCGGTTGGTTTATTTGGTAATATACAGGGTGAGTCACGGTCAATGGTACTTGAAAAGTTAGGATAGGAGCATGGAAGCCGATTATCTCGATTTTCAACTGTTTGGCTTCCAGAGCCACCTTGATTCAAAAATTTGTGATTTTTAAGTGGCTGTGTGGCCGTTATTATGAGACCAATATACCAGGTGTGACCCCTCTTTGTAATCAGCTCATCGAGTAGATTCTAAAAATGGGTCATACTTGATATCTTGGTCTTATAATAAAGAGTATACAGCCATTCAATACACTTCAAAAACTTGCGATTTTTTTGTGTGGCTGTACAACCTTTATTATGAGACTAATATACCAAGTGTGACCCCTTTTTGCAATCAGCTCATCGAGTAGATTCTAAAAATGGTCATATTTGATATCTTGGTCTTATAATAAAGGCTGTACAGCCATTCAATATACTTCAAAATATTGCGATTTTTTTGAGTGGCTGTACAGCCTTTATTATGAGACCAAGATACCAAGTGTGACCCCTCTTTGTAATCAGCTCATCGAGTAGATTCTAAAAATGGTCATATTTGATATCTTGGTCTTATAAAAAAGAGTATACAGCCATTCAATACACTTCAAAAACTTGCGATTTTTTTGTGTGGCTGTACAGCCTTTATTATGAAACCAAGATACCAAGTGTGACCCCTTTTTGCAATCAGCTCATCGAGTAGATTCTAAAAATGGGTCATATTTGATATATTGGTCTTATAATAAAGAGTATACTTCAAAATCTTGCGATTTTTTTGAGTGGCTTGAACGTGATTCACCCTGTATATGTGTCTTGCATCGGTTGAGTATTTGAACAAATTTCTAAAATTATATACAATGTTTACCTATCGAATATTGTAATCCTTAGAAATACCAAAATAAATACTCGTCCATTTTAGTAGGTACAAAAATTACAATCCTAGTGAATCGGTTATTTCATGGTTAAATCATCTTCGTGTATTCTTATCCACTAATCTTATCTCGGTACGTATTTGTACATTTCCACATTCCGAGTACTGATAAAAGTCTACTAATATTTACAACCTCGTTGAATCATTGCGAAAATTACTGAAAACCCAAGTGTACCTATCCATGTATTTTCCAAAAAAAAAGCCATGTATCGCGTCGCGTTTTTCCTCATCGTGTCCACCCTGCTGGGCTTCTCTCGCTGCGATTACCCCTGCACCAACTTCGTGGATATAACCAACGGCAGGAGATCCGGTGACGATATAATCAAAGACAACGTGACTTACACCAAAAATGATTATTTCGCCGACGGCGCGTCGATCAAAGGGTGCATCTGCAACGTCCTGCAGTGCGTCAGGAAGTGCTGCGATGAAGGGAAAACCATGGACATGAAATTGAGAAAGTGCGTTCCTTCGCACAAGCCATCGAGCCGTTTCACTCGCTTTCACATCATCGTTGTGCCGGAGAACGAGATTTGCGATGATGTCGAGAGCAAGGTGATGCTGGATCGGGATTTTACTGTGGTTGATGGGGTGTTGGTGTGGGAGGACATAGAATTCGCGTTGGAGGATTATTGCCTGGCCTTGGAGGGTGATCAGTATTATGCTATCGCTTGCTTGGAGGAAGAGACGAGTGCTACTAGATATTTGTATTCGCTAGGTTAGTAATCGTGCTTTTTTATTTGATAAAAAATTGATATCTAGGTGATGATTTAGTACAAGGTGAAAAGATTGGTTAATAAACATAATTGCAGTTACAAATGGTTGTTGTGTGAATAATCTTATCGTTATGAACTTTATCAAATAATAGAAAAATGTTGCTTATTCTACAGCAGTGCCCTCATATACTTTTTCAGTTGCTTCTTATCGATCATTATTAGCTATTAAAATAGTGTAGAAATTGTATATCTTCTGCTTTCTATAAATAGCTACATTCATTCCCACTATACTGGTATTTTTTTACATATTAATTATAATAACGTAAACTTCTGCGATCTTATTACTAATATTTGTTAGTTACAAATCATCGAACAACAGCTGCTGTATAGCATATGAAAATTTAGAAAGATCTATAAATCCAATAAGAAGATGTTTGGAAATTTTTTCAATTTTCCTGCGATAAATGCGCATATTACTATTGCGCCTTCGGCTATTCCTAACGAATTATAAGTAGGTAACATTTAGATCTAATAAAAATAGCTGCAATATGTATATTATAAGAATTAATTCATCCTATATGAATATTAATACATCTCAATTCATCATCGCTACCGCGAAAAAAAATATATATACATAATTGCCTCGTAACAAATACCAAAAAACACAAGAATTGTATTTATTTATAAGCATTGGAATTATAGATAATTATGACCTATTACACAACTTCCTTGATACAGGGATATTTAACAAAACGAAAAATTTATTTTGCCTACACTACACTACTTTTACTTAGTGTCACTTTCACCTTGAATTTCATCTGCAAGGACCGGCTCCATTCAGAATCCAAAATACAAATTTTGTTGCCCGCCTTAATCACTATTTACTGCTGGTCTCATTATAAACATCCTCTGAATTCCCAACCAAGATATACAAACCGGTTTCAAACCGACAAACTTTTTTGATAAAACCCGATTTGTGCATGCCCATCTCAACCCGCACCTGTGAAATTGTGGATACACACAGTACGTACAAATTTCCCTCAAGGCTACCGCGACGTGCAGATTTTTCGCCAGCATAACTCTGTATACGTTCGCTTTATTTGATAAAGGTCGTAAAATCCAACCGCTCTCATGCCAGTCAAGTCAAGAAGACAAACAAACTCGCCCGTTTTCAGTCTGCCCACAATGATCCTGCGGATGCTAACGCTGCTCAGCGTGTCGGCGAAAGTGCTCTCGGTCGAGCTGGATTTGTGCGACACCCAGGGCGCCGCGCTGTACCCCAACTACACCGACACGTCCACGCGATTATGCGGATGCCCCGACGAGAAAAGATGCGTCAGGAAGTGCTGCCAGCGCGGCTACAGCCCCCGCCACTTCGAAGACCCCGTGCACAAGATCTACCAATCTAGCAACGTCTGCGAGAAGCGGGAAAACTCAACCACCAGCTTCGCTGTACCGGTGTACTCCGGCTACACCAAATTGCGAGAGGACAGTACCTTTATAGTGGGCATGCTGACTTGCAACGAAGGCTACGCTAATCGCTACTTCAGGCTCAACAACGAAGACCCTAAAGAGAAGTACTATGTGCAAGGGAACGGCTCGCTGTTCTATCCGCACTCCACGAGGAAATTCTACGATAACGATCGGTATTGTGTAGACGAAGAGGACGGTTTGACAGTGTTTTTGTGCTTCACGTTGCACGACGACCACGACGCCTTGAGGCAATTCAATATGATAGGTAAGTGAGCACCACTTGCGCACATCCTACTGCATATCCGGGGTGTTACAACGATTATTTTACCCTCCCTGTTGTTCAAAATTCGCTGAGGTTCTTGGACCAGTCAAGCCAACTTGATATAAGTTCATCCACCTAACCACAGCCACCCGGGACTGGCCTGCTTACGGTGGGGATCAAATTTTCGTTGGGACACCCTGTATATACAAATCACGGCGACCCGACAGCCATCTGCTTTTTTTTACGCCACTTACAATTGCAACAGATGCATCTGCCGCGATAATTCCGGTGTCCAATTACACCGAATCGAGTCCATTCGATGGCAACAAACATGTCGGTCAGAGCGAGCATTTTGCTACTAACATTCTGCTGGTTTACACCCCCAAAGAGCGCCATGCCGTTGGATTTGTGCAACCCGTTCGGCACCACCAGTTACTCTAACTACACCAGTGACGTGACGTTGAGCTGCGGTTGCGGCGATAGATCGAAGTGCCTGAGGAAGTGCTGCCAGCACGGGTACTACCTCCACCACGACGAGTACGCCGTCGACTACAGGATCTTCGAGGAGACCGTGTGCATCAAGAACGAATCGGCCGCGCTGGATTTCAAGGTGGCCGTGCACAAGAAGCGCCACTTCAAGCGGTACCAGGACAAGTTCATGGTGGGGTTGTTGCAGTGCAACAAGCAGGAGCGTTGGAAGTACTTCCGGATTAACAACGATGATCCTAACGAGGAGGTTTTCGTGCAGGAGGGCGGGTTGCTGTACTATCCCAAGTCTAAGAAAGTGTTTTATAGCAACGATAGGTTTTGCGTTGATGAAACTGACGGGTTCTCGGTGTTTTTGTGCTATAGCGAGGTGACGTCTTATTCAACATTATTAGGTGGGTGCTTATCATTTTTAAAAATGCACTAAAATCGCTGATAAGCTACAGCACGATTGGGATAACTCTAAACGTAGCCTGCGCGATTCGCCTACTGCGCATACCCTTCTAGTCTTCAGTTATTCGCAATGGTCTGTAGCAGGAATAACAATAGACTTGTAAAGTAATTCTATCTACATCTACAGACGTTTCTGTAAAACTGAAACTGGTTTTTTCTAAAATAAATTCCCAGAAATTGGTTCTGTGGTAGATAATTAATAAATAGCAAGTTGCTCTGTGAAATCACGCCTTTACAATTACAAGTACACGCGCAGATTCATTAACTTAATGGCTTTGAGAAAGGCGATGTTTGTCTGTAAATACAGGGTGAGTCGGAAGTGTTGTGAAAAAAACAATTTGCATCTTATTAATCATCTAATATTTTTTCACGTCAATGCGTCGCCATTATCGTGCGTTGGTGTATAAAATAATAGATTAATTTATAGCAAAATATTGACTTCGGAGCTTAATTAATAAAGTCTACAGGGATATCGATCCCTCATTTTAATTATTATTGCGGAAATACCGCAGACATAATTTTTTTCCGAGCCAATCGATTATTATGTATTAATAGCCAGCAATTTTCTTTGTCTCCAAGTAAATTACTTCTTCAGGAGTAATTTTTAGTATCTACTCATTATCGCCTAATCAAAAATCGAGCCTAAATTAACCTACTTATTATGATTGATTTGTTTTTATTGCGCGGAAAACCCGGTGTTTTTCAGTAGTTTTTCGCGAGTGTATTAATGTAACCACTCAAAAATAATGGAGAATGTTTAGGTGTTATTGGCCCAATCAGCCCTTATCGCTGGACAAATATTTATAATGCTGTGGAAGAACCCAAAGCAAAAAGCCCGAAAATATTAACAAAAAATAGACCATGAGCTTATACCTACCAAAAAATAATCACAATTTATAACAACTGCATACTTATTCTCACACATTCTCCCTTATTTCTGTGAGCTTTCGTGGGTTGTTTCACGCAAATGTGGCGACCGGTAGATCGATTGAACAAATTCATAAATCTATTTATCGCTCTAATTAATCGCAATAGCGGTAATTGGATGCTTTCGCCCCCAGGGAGGGGGCAGCTTCTGTGCGCTGACATTGAAGGTGACGAATTATAGAGAGGCCTGGCCCATTGGCTAATTTCATACGCACGTCGTTCGCTCGATATATCATTTCTTACAACAATTAATCGGAAAATCCGGTTCTGTTTCGCTGTGCACGGTACAGTATCTGGTTTTAGTTGTACTGTAAACATTTAGGAGAATGCGGGTGTTGTGCAGATGCATCGCCTTGTTTTTAGCGATAGATTCGGCGGGAGTAATTGCTGTAATTGACGAGAAGTTCTTCGACGGGTGCGAGAGAAGGGACGCGTGTGCGAGGAGGTGCTGTGAGAGTGGTTTCGAGTTAAAGAACAAGAGTTGCGTGGAGAGCGGTACCAACGGTAGCTTCGCCTTGGGGGTTTACAGGAACGAGAGTTTGCTGGGGTTTCTGGGCGATGGGGTCGCGTATAAGACGGGGCCGCTGGAGTGCTCGGGTTTCCGGTTTAATGCCAAAGGGTACTCCAATTACACGTACTATTTGCAGGCGAACGGGGACTTGTGGGTGCCGGTTTATAAAATCGTTTACTCCAATGATCGGTACTGCTTGGATGAAGGTAGAAATTTGTCGGTTTTTCTTTGCTATGAAGACATGAAATTAGGCCGGCTTGTTAGTGTTACCGGTACGTAACGGTTTTCTTTTAGCTCTTTTATGTAAGAGATTGCCATTGCGTTTCGAAATTATTACCTAAGGCTGGGAATTTTCGATTATATTACACCTATTGTAACCCGCATAGAATTTGCTTTATTCGATATTTAAACAAGTTTATTGCATAATTGAACTTGTGCACGTATAATGATAGTTTTGACTCGAAACTATTCGAATAAGAAACTTTGTAGCCCTAAAATACAGGGCTGTTATTAAATAAGTACTTCTAGAGTATAATAGGTTTAATAAGGTTATAAAAAGTTTAATAAAAAAGAAAGTAGCGCAGATATCAGTATAATTCTTTTTTCCTCTTACAGATCACTTCATCAATTTTTTTCCAAGCAATTTAGGAACTTTTAAAATTTCAAAAAAGAACACCAATAATGGCACATGTTTGTTACAACTTTTCGGCCAATTTTAACCTACCTTAGAAGTTTATAACCCATTTTTTAAAACCCTTATTTCCTATATTTCAGGTATGATAATTTCTACGCCCTTCCTGCTGATCACCTTCATCGTATACTTCCTGTTACCTGAAAGAAACATCCACAGGCGAGCCCTCATGTCCTACGTGTTAACCCTGCTAATAGCCTACATAACTCTGGTGATAATTCAACTCTACACCGGGCAATTTCCAGAAGTCACTTGTCACGTCTTAGGTGAGTTACAAAACAACCCCTAACCCTGCATAATTACGCATTTTATATATTTCCAGGTCACCTAATAATATTCTTCTTCTTGGTGTCATTCTTCTGGATGAACGTCATGTGCATCGACATGTGGTTGGCGTTTAGGTACGTTTTGTTTGTTTTATTTTCAAAATTGGTTTATTTTTGAAATCGTAGCGGGATGAGGACTGTTCTGAGCAAGCAGACGGCTGAGAGAAAACGGTTTATCATATACTGTTTGTACGCCTGGGGGGTTCCCACGGTGCACACGCTCGCCGTGTTCCTGATCAACACCTACGGGGACCAGGAGGCTAGTTATTATCCAGGGATCGGGAAGAAGCGCTGCTTTTTAGGAGGTATATTTATAAAATATTTGTTAAATAATAGTGGTTTAATTGGTTGCATTGTAGAGGAGTGGCCGACGTTTTACTACTTCTATTTACCGATGGCCATTCTGATCGGGATCAATATAGTTCTGTTTATCGCGACGACCGTTCGAATTCAGAGGATCAAAAGGGAGACGTCGATGCTGAAGCATTCGGAGAGCAAGAGACATTCTTACGAAGACGACAAGCAAAAGTAATCTCTACGAATCTGTAATATTCGGGTAAATTTTCGTGTCGTTTTTCGAAGGTTCAATTTGTATTTGAAATTGATGTTCGCCATGGGGGTGAACTGGACGATGGAGTTGGTGTCTTGGGCCGTGGATTGGAAAGTGAAGGAGACGCCGACGTTCGTTTGGTATTTAAGCGACTTCACTAACGCCCTGTATGGATTCCTGATATTCATGATATTCGTGTTCAAGAAGAAAATCTGGAAGTCCCTGCAGAAGAGGTGCGTTACCATCACAACTGATTATCTTTATGTCGTTTTTTCTTATTCACCATGGACACTATTTATTTTATACGCACCATTTTATATCTACCAAGCACTATTTTTTTCGTCTATTCACTATACAAACTTTAATAAAACTAATATTAATAACGTTGAAGGTAACAATTGTGTTATTATTTATAATGGAGAAGACCACAATGTGAGATAGGCGGATTTCGGCAAAAGATGCGATTAGAAATGATTTATTAGAGCTCAAAACCGTTTTCAGTTGCTCAAAATGTGTTATAATTAAAAAGATATAGCCCTTTGAAAATTAAAATTTTCGGGTTTTGACTCATACCTTATCAACCAATCATGAATCTCACGTTTTGTTGTATAAGTAAATAGTATGAATTTTCGAACGCAGTAACAAAGAATAGACAAACGAACAAAAATCAAACTGTCATTTGTCAGATTTTTCTGAAAAATGCACAAAACAAATTACACGAATTGCATTTTGGCACAAAACACTTTACTGATAATATTGACGTTGACAAGAATATTGCCAAATAAATTTTTCAGGACCATTATTTGTGATTTTAACACGAAAATCGGTTACAATTTATACAGATGAAGATGTTATTTCTATATTAATAAATCGAATTATCCATTAGGTAATGGAAGAAATGGATAAATCAGAAAATGTTTATTGCAATAAATATACAAAAAACGCACATTTTGCGGAGTAAAGAAGAGTAATAGGAAACGTGACAAACTTGCTAAATGTGACTTCTCTTTGAAACTCTCGCTTTGATTGGAGCAGAGTGTATGACGATTGTGTGACGTTTTTCAAACTTTAAAAATTAATTGCGGCCTTATTTGGCCACAGAAAAAAATAAAAATTTCATTACGCGCCTTCTTAGAACACACGGTATTGAAAAAAAAAATTAAAAAAAAGTCGTGGTCTTCTCCATTAATTGTAGCGAGTGTTCGAATTTTATCGTATTAATTTTTTTAGCAACACGTCCCTGAAAACTTTCTCGTGATATTTAGGATTGTATAAACTCGATCAGAAACATGTAAGAACATGCATTTTTGCTGTTTGTGCTGAAATTTACTAATTGCTAAACAAAACAAAAATGTGTTAAAAAGCGCACAATTTTTCTCTACTATTCTTACACACATCTCAATTCTTCTGGATTACTCCAATCTATCTACTCCTTACATTTTTAATCTTACATTTAGAATCTACAAAAAAACCATGAAATGAAAATTGATAAATTTTTAATTGAAACGTTTTAGAATGTGCTGGTTAATATACTGTAAAAAAAATTCAGGAGAAGAACAAGAACATGCCAGCAATATTAGATTGGCATAGAAAACGTAATTGCGAAATGAGTAAGTTTTGCGATAGAGAAATTACGTGAATGCACCAATTTTTAATAACAATGGTAATGGTATTTCGAGCAAAACACGAAACGGTGCACTGGAATAACATATTATACCGGGTGGCTATAATAATTCGTATTTTTTTGGGAGATTGGCAATTGATTATTTAATGGTGAACAAGAAGTTATTATTTGCGACTGAAAGAATTTGTTATACAGCCAATTTTTCGAAAAGTTACGCTTATTTGTAGCCACCCTGTGTATGTAGTGGTATTGGATTAAATTGCGACCAAACTCTGCATGAAAATCCATCTATTTAACTTTTTGGATTTGGTAAAAATCTAGCAAAAAATATGTACAAATTTTGGAGATGTTAATTACACATATTACAGTAGACATCAGGCATGACAAATTTAATTACGCATTAATTCGAAATGTTATTTTAAGCACACAAGGCATGTTTACTAATTGCACATTTTTTATATTATATTAGCCTAAAAATTAACCCTTTAATATAGCTTCTCCAAAGTCAATTGCATTACATACATCACTTTATACCCAATTGACTTTGGAAAAGCTATACCGATCTCGCCCACTGCGATAGCACCGAACTAATTCTTGTGGGATTCCCCCCTTGCAGGTACTACGTATTCATTGGAAAGCCTCATCTCGCTCACACCATGACGCAATCATCGGGGGTGGGCACCCGAACCAGCAACTACTCGACGACCGAAACGAACCTAAACTCCGACTACAGGCTCAACGATATGAGGAGCAGCAAACCGGAGGAATCGGGCCTAACGGCAGCCTAAGGGGGCCTGTCAGGTCCGCGCCGGGCTTGCCTTATCAACGCGATCATCGTGCCATATATTTTCTATGTATTAGAGCCAAAGATAAGTTGGTGCTTAACGTCGGTAAACGTAAATTCGAATAATCATTTGTAATTTTGTGTTGGTTTTTCTTCAACGGCAGGACCGGGTAATACAGCCAATAGCAGGTGAAACGGTTATTACAGGTTTTTGAACGAATTTAAATTTACTGCGATTTGTTTTTTTTTTATTCAATGTTGCATGTACTTAGAGATATGTCTTTTAATGTTTTTTTTTTTTGGAATATGTGTTAGTGTTAATTGTCCTATCTACAAGAAAAATTGAATTAGACGAAGTAAGGATTTTTTATACGATATTTTCACGTGTTTTTAATTTGCTTCGAATCAAGACACTTTATTTATTTGCTTGGAAAATTTTTAGCTTAGTAATAATTCAAATTTTATCTAATTCTACATGTGCTTAATTTGTGTGAAGACCCGTACAAATTTCAATTTTTCTGAAATAAATTCCTTATAATCTCATTCGCTTTTTATTCGCCACAACAAAACTTGAATCACATCCTATGGTTTGGAACATCCTCTAGATAATCCCGATGATAATAACGAATAAATTCACCACAATTCCGTCCAGTTTCTCAACAATTTCACCATGGAAGTGCGCGCTGTGCTAACGCTTTCATCGCTACTCGTCCTGTGCTCCACCCAGCAACCCCCACAACCCACCCCCTGCCACGCATCCCTCGCCGTAGACATTTCAACAGCGCAAAAATCCCAAAACCTCCCCGAAACCTACCTCCACAACGGCCTAACCTACGACCAACACAACCATTTCATGTCCGCAAACGGCACTCGACTGGGCTGCATCTGCAACGTGACGACTTGCATCAGAAAGTGCTGCCCGTTGGGCGCCCACATGGTATCCCAGCAATGCGTCCCCACCAACAGCTCTTTCCAGCCGGCCATCCACAACTTGGAGACCCTCTCCGAGGGCGCCGCGGCGAGCAACGTCCAGATAATGGTGGGAAGGGGGTGCCTCATCGAAAACTTCGTGGGCGTCCCGGTGCTTCCGGAGGAGCTCGTTTACTTGCAGGAAAACGGCTCTTTGTACGTCGTGGGCGGCGGTTCTGGCGAAATGCTCGACGTCCGTTCGTACTGCGTCGATGATTTCGATGGCGCGTTATCGGCACATCTGTGCTATTATTTCGATGTTGAGGAAGCGGCGGCAGCCGAAAAGGAGAGAGCTGCGAACACTATAGGTGAGTACTGATATCCCTGAGGTTTTGGGGTGATGGGGTGCGTTGTAAACTCGTTGATTTATAAGTCATTTTTAGAGATTAATTTGGAATAAACTGTGTTTTAGGAGTGCTGGTGTCGATGCCGTTTTTGATTTGCACGTTTTTGGTGTACGCGGTCCTGCCGGAACGCAATTTGCACCGGTATGCGCTGATGTGCTACATTATAAGCCTGGTGGGCGGCCATACGGTTCTGCTGATATTAAATTTACGGAATATAGACTATCCTCCGGTTTCCTGTCAAGTTTTAGGTGAGCGTTTCGTTGTAGATATCGCGGCGGTGTTTTGATTAGTTTCTACTTCTAGGTTACTCAGCTATATACTTGTATTTGACGTCGTTCACCTGGTTGAACGCCCTTTGCATTGACATGTCTTTGGCGTTCAGGTAAGTTTGGCTTCTCCTCTTATTTCGACTGCTGGCGTTATTTCCGTAGTTCTTGGACGGGGTTCTTGAGCAAGAAAACGTCGGAGAAGAGAAAGTTCCTCTTTTACGGCGTTTACGCTTGGGTAGCGCCGATGGTTTTCACGATAATGGTGTATTTGCTGGACTTGTACCTGGATAAATATTCCAAATTCCATCCCACTGTGGACAGTGGCAGTTGCTTCCTTGAAGGTATGTACTGGGTAAAACTACAACGAAAAACAAGAATGAACGCGGTTCAAAGTTGACTCGCTGTTTAGTTGAACTAACGTTCACTTGTGATATCCACAACGGGGCTTTAATATGGTGTTTGCAGCTGAATGGCCGATGCTCATGTATTTTTACCTACCGATAGCTGTATTGGTGATTATAAATATAGTGGCGTTCGTTTACACTTTTCGTAAAATCTACAAGATCAAAAAGGAGACGAAAATGCTGAAGAGATCGGACAGCAGAATCCACAGTCACAGTGACGATAAGCAGAAGTAAGATGTAAGCTAAGGAAGCCGTATTGTATTCGATTATTTACAAATTAACAGGTTCAACTTGTACTTAAAACTCTTATTCGCCATGGGAGTTAACTGGAGCATGGAAATAATATCGTGGCTTGTGAAATGGTTGGCGCCGAAGGCCCCCAAAGAAATATTTTACGTTACAGACTTCGCAAACGCCGCATACGGAATCGTTATATTCCTGATATTCGTCTTCAAGAAGAAAATAATACGTAGTTTACAAAAGAGGTAACAACCACCATTAAGCTCGCTAACTTATTAACAAATCTTCGATTATTTCAGATTGAACAAATTATGCGGCAAGCATCATCTCACCCCTCGCTCCTCGGCGAAGAGTTCCCGCACTACCTACTCCGATACAACAGATTACGGTTCATCCACCGCTTGCGTGTTTAGGCAACCCGAAAGCGTGCCGCTCAAGCAAATATAATTACTCGTTCGAAACTAAGATATATTTAAAAGTTCAATTAACCTGTATTACTAAATTAAATATTAATACACTAATCTAAGCGAAGGCGTCTTCCCTGTCGGCCCCTGCTCCATCGCCGTCTTCCAACGAAGAGAAATTAAGGAAATGCGCCGGCCGGTGCACTTCGTGGTAGAACTCCTTAGGATTGGCTAACTGTAATTCGTATTTCATGCTCGGGTCGTGACGAACTCCTAAAATAAACGACATCAAATATTTGCTATTTAAATTCAATGCATTAAACGCACCCATGAAATTGTAATTCCAGGACCCCTGCGAGGGCACCATAAAGAATCCCAAAAACCTATCCGAAAGCAACATCTGCACTTTCTCGTAATGGCTGGGCAAGTAGCCCTTCGGGTTGTTCCCTTTGTCGGTATTCTGTCTCCCCCATTCGAATCCGGAAGGCGTCAATTTATAAGCCGTCAGCGAACAAGAACCTGGCGTAAAAGAGCACGTAATGATAATAGTCTTCTCCCCATCCCAAGCCGGGTTATCAGACATCAGTTTCGCGTGGTTGGTAATATCTTGCGGGGACAACTGCGGCAGTTCGTTGGGCTGCGTATGAATCCACCCCAACGGCTCCATGTCCTTCAAAAACGGATGGTTCGGCGGGGTGTTCGGAATGTGCACGGTTTGATGGGTGCCCCATTGCGGGGGCAACACCAAGCAACGCAGCTCCTTCACTTGCGGATTATCCGGAGGGCTCACTCCATACAAAAACCCGCAAATCTACAAAAATTAGCACGTAAAATAAGGAATAAACTCGCTGTTATTTCAAGCATACCTGCGCCCTCAAATCCGATATCGTAACGAACTTCTTCAGCACGTTCTTAGGCAAAATGTACGTATAACCGGTCTCTTTAATATCATCGGAGCTAACGTAAATGTGATTAGTTCTCAGGTGCAAATTAGTAGCTGATATAGCCCTGACACGCCATTCGGTTTTAGAGCTGAACGTTTGGGTTTCGTAGTTACTCGTGGTGCTGGTGATGATCTCATCTCCGTGTTTATTCACCGTTCTTGTAGTAGTGGCTGTGAGCTGCGATTGCTCTTTGGTCTGCTTCTCGATCTCGGCGATTTGCTGCCTTTGCGCCGAGGGGGCGCTGATCTCCATACCCAGGATGATGTCCCTGATCTCCGATTGGGTCAACGATGCCACGTTTACGCTGAAAATTCCGGTAATTTAACTCGAATTTAATGCGTTAGGAGCGATTGGCTTACTTGTTTTTCTTTCCGTAATCGGCGAGGATTAGATCTTTCAATTGTACTTCGACTTTAATCCATTCGTCGTCCGAAAGCGTAGGCCAAATATGATGGGGCTCGGTGATAGTAGTCTTATCGGGTTTCAGTATAACTTTAGTTCTTTCGGTGTTAACGTGTAAAGCTCGCAGTATTAAAATTAATCTAGAGAAGGCCTAAAAACGAAAAGTACTCTTATAATAACAACTCTTATCACAGACTATGTGTGGGGCACTTACTGTGTACGAAGAAATAGTTTTCAGCCAATCATCGTAGAGATTGAACAAGACCATTTGGGGTTCTGTGGCTTTGAGAATGAGATCCCCGAATTTCTCGATCTTCAAGCAAGCCTGGAAAGGCAACTGCAACTCCGATCCTTTGATAACGATATTGGGGAAATCGAGCAAATGGACTTCCAAAGGATCCAACATACCCTTACGAGTAACAATAATTTGCTTGGGTTGTTCTTCGACCGGTAGAGAACGGATAAGAGCAGCCACTTCTTCGGCCGTTTTCCATTTAGCTAACTGTAATACAACACCAATTAAACATCAATTATATTTCATACAATTCTCAAATTATACCTGTCCCAAACGTTTCTGGCCGGCCCACACCGACGTATGAATAATCTTCAAAAACAACTGACCAGTCCTCGGATTGAAAATGAATATTGCCCCGTTGATGGGCTTGGTGGTCAAGTTACCTTCGAATGTCTTGTGAATCGTCACCCTGTATACGTTAGTATCGTCCACGAACCAGATGATTTGATTCGAGAATAATTCACCGTAGTTTTGCGACGATAAATAAGGCTCGGTGGGTTCACTCGAGTAAAGCTGGAGAGCCTTGCGGATACGCTCCCTCAACACGTACAAAGCCGGATTGGCTTTCATTATCTTCGCCATGGCTTGCTGGATTAACGGTTTGCAACCCGGGAACCAGTTACCATAGGCGCTGTTAGTTTAAAAGAATTATGTTAATTTCGATGTATGTACTCTTTAATTCGTTTAGTTTACCTGTGGAGGTTGTAAGCTAGATCTATAGCTATCAATACGCCGGTAGGCGAAGGGTAAATAGACATGTTATCTGTTGTATAATCCAAGAATTTCGCTCTGGCGTATCTTTCGACATCGTGCGAATCGTAATCGCCCCATCTGAGTTGCACATCGATCCAATACTTTTGGGTCGTCGTGTTATCCATGGTGTCTCTAAAAATTACGCATGCTACAATTAAATATACAATTACTTTTGTTATTACTCACTTTGTGTCTGCGAGCAGCGACGGTCGAGACACGTTCCACTTATAAGCGGAAAACAGCAGTATGTCAGCGCACGAAGAATTCATTTTGTAAGATTTACGCGGATGTATAGTCTCCTTTTGCACCGTTTCGATTTCCAGAGCGTCCAGTTCTTGATCGAACACCTGGCACAAATCCATCACGATGGACTCGTGCACTTTCTGCCACAAGTGGGCCCTGAATATTTGAATGAGGGATATCTTCAGCGTGGGGATTTTACCGTGCATGAAAATTCCCGTTAGATCGAGTTGTACTTGAAAACCCACGTAAACGTTGGCCCTGTTGATGGTGGGCGACCACCACAAGGTGAACCGACGGTTGGGTATTTGATTCAAACCGGACCTTTGGGCGTTCGTTAGCTTCTTGTATTTCATCGACTCTTCGAAACCCGACGCTTTTTCCCAAAAAAGACCTTCCCAAGTGGGGAAATACGTCCCTTTGAACAGCGTATGTTCGAGTATACCTTCGACGCCTCCCAGTGCTTGTATCATATCCGTTCTGTAGTTATTAAGATTCCACAATTTACCGTCGTGTCTCTGGTGCGTCCACCAAAACGGATTTTGCTTCAATACTTGATACTGCTTGAATTCAGTCCGGATTCTCCAACCCTTATCGTACGCCAAAGTGTGTCGATCCTTCTGGAACAGCGTGTTGATCCTCGGTATTCCCCTGTCCCAAGAATCCTCCAAATCCTCCAGCGTGAGCCGCCTGTTCTGAGCGTTGGCCTCCTGTCTCTTGAGCGCGTACTCGGCCCACACTCGCTGCGAATCGATGAACTCCGATTCCCACGGTTGTATGTACCGGTACAAGTTGGGAATCAGCTGGTCCTCATCGTGAGATATACCGGATCGGAAATGCGTGATACCGACGTCGGTTTGCTTCGACCACCTCAGATCCGATTGGGGGATCAGAACGTGCCCCATGGACAACATGCCGAGCCCTCCTAACTCTTTCGGGGTGTAGAACACCACTGGAGGGAATCGACTGGGCATTTTGGAGTTCAAACCGATCTTGATGCGAGTTTGGATTTTGTTCTCGCATTTCACCAGCAAATCTAGCAGTTCCTGGGTGTTCACTACGGCTTCTCGGAAGTACGTCATTAGACCTATTAGAGCCGTATTCCATTTGTTGACGATCTGGAAAATATACGTGTTTAGTTTGTTATTGTTTTGAATGAGTAGTAGTTACTTTTGTAAACGTTGTCGAACCGGAGGCCATGAGAATTTGCCTCACTCTGTTATGGAATCTGCTCATCGATTCATCGTCTACTCTCAGGAAACATTGGGCTGTTCTTTCCTTGCTGCCTTCGTGCTGTAGATTCCAGACACCGTCTCTATGCGTGAATTCTTCGTGTTGTGTGCGACACTACAATGCAAAATTTAAAAATATATATACCTAGTATATTGTATATTTACCTTGGGTAAAATGCGGCATTCGAAACCAGACATATTAAAGAGTAGATTGGGATTGTCCTTGGAATAAACGCTAACGAAACTGTTCTCCCACTGTATGGTAGTTACAGACCTCGGTAGCCTGTTTTTGATGTCCCAGAATACAGCACGTCCCCTACAAAATACCAATATAATAGATATATTTATACAGAATTTGATATCACTCACAAATTCACATCGTGCTTCATCAAACGCATTCTAGCGTCCCTGGGCCAACATTTCTTGTTGTTGTAACCCACGATATTCTCGTTGTTCGGGTCCGGATGTTCGGTCAAATATCGCTGAATCAAATCCTTGGCCTCGTCAGCAGAGAACCTACAGTGCATAAAACACATTAAATATCGAACAAATCTCGTAACAAGTACCGACGAACCTGAAGAACATGTGGATGCGATCCACGTATCTGCAGTAGAGCCTTATGGGGTGGCAAGTTTCAGTTTGCACGTCCTGGAATGTCAGGAAATCGTTGGGCATTTGCGGCGGGCCGGCCATTTCGCTGGCTCTTTGCAAACCCAACACCAGCAAATCCAACACGAGCCCGTAGTATTGCGTGATAAACGAAGCGAATTGCAAACCTCTGATGATGCCGTAACTGTTGGTGTGGTTCATATCTTTGTAGTTGATCACCACGTTGTTTTTGGCCGTCATGTAATCGGCTATGTTGTGATCGACTATCAATCGAAGCAATCTGTTTAGCAGGGTCAAATCGATTTTTTCATAAAGCTTCTCGAACTTGGATTCTAATAATACGTTGCATTCCCCTTCGTTGACTTCCCACACTTCCTGCAGGTTATTTATACCTTGACACCACTTGTATACCAACAATGGCGGCGGTTCCGTGTCAGCTGGTTTAATCCACGGCGGGAACAATCTCCTTTTATCGGCTTCGTACCACAAATATTGATCCAAATAAGCATCGGTGATCTTCTCCAAAGGTTCTACATCGTACACGGGAATAAGATGGCTGTATAAATCCATGAACTCGATTCCCACTTCCTTGAACGCCCTCTGAGTGAGTAGATGACGTTTTATTCTGGATAAAGCCTCGTGGGGATTATCGTAGGCCTGTTCAATCAAACCCAACTCCTCTCTTTGGCTTTGGTTCAAGCGTGACTTCACGCTGTAGGCTTCTTTCAACCGTTCCAAAGCCAAAATCAACAGCTTAGTATCGTGCTTGTAGGATAATGGCGGGAATGGTATAGGAGCGAATCTCCTCGATTCTAACCAATGTACCGTTGTGGTGTAGATAGCTACGGCTTCTTCGGGCGAGATGTAAGGCCCGTCTTTAAGATAGTTGTGCTGTCGTTCTTGCTCTGCTTTGAGGTACAATCTGGTGAGACGCCCGAGGTTCTTCTTACAAACTGTTTTATCTACAGTGGCGCCTCTGCGAATTCTTTCTCTGTTGTAATGAGCGGTGTTAGTCCACCAATCTGCTTTCATTTTTACGTATCTCAGGATCATATTTTCGATGGGAATCGGCAGGCCGGGCACCTTCCACGGGATGTTGGCTTTCCAGCACCTCCAGGCCTCCGATAAGTGTTGCAGTATCGTTCGGGCTTTGTTCTGTTTTATACCTAAAAGTTATATAAATGTGTTATAATCAATTTGAATAAACTATTAAGTAATCTGTACCTTCAGGCATCATGTCGACGATGTCGTGCATAACAGATGCCCTCAATTCCAAATCGAAATGCGATTCTACTCGCTGCTTCGTAACAGTCTTGGCGACGCCTTTCGAATGTCGCCCTTCGAATTGACGTGATAGTAGATTCCCCAACCATCGTTCGAGAAGGGGAGTTATCCCTCGCATGAAGAACAGCCACACTCTCCAACCTGGTGCCCAGAAACCGCAACCGGGCCCTTTACCGACGGGTCCCTGAAAGTATAAAAATTCATAGAGATCGTTCGTTCGATAGGAAGGACACTTACAGTATTGAATCGGTAGTAAATTAGATGTTTTAGATCTTTACACATTCTGATTTGCCTCATCAGCTTGTACTTGTATCGGTACATTCCTGTTAATTGTCCGACATGAGCGAAAATGTATTGTAAACCGTCAGCTAATTGGAAAGCATCGACGTTGTTCAAGCGGTATTGTACGTGAGAATCGATTATCAGTTTGGTCAATCGCAATATTTCTCTGCACAGATGGAAAGCTGAAAGACGTATAAAAATTAAAGTATAATGAAATACAAATTTTGCCAAAAATTACCGTTTCCGAAACGAGACTTCTTCCTCTCTTTCGTAGTCAACGTCTTCACCGGTTTCAAATTGAAATTGTAATCTAAATGCAGGTAGTTCAAATTCTTTCTGTGGATGAGCAAATTCAGCATGTTGTATCCTTGCCTACACACTTGCAAACCGGCTTCCACCCAATCCAATGTCGTCGTTTGGAAGAACTTCGTAGATTTAAACGATCTGAACAGATACCTCTTCTTTTGCGCTTTAGGGGGCCTGTGTTTGAGCGCGTTTAACACGTAGTATTTAAGCAATTTTTGATAACTGACTCGAACTTTGACGGGCTGACCGGGCGGACAATGCTCCATGTACCAAGGCTTCACCAAAGGCACGTCTATAGCTCTTCTACAGCGACCTATGCATTAAAAATTTATATATACATATCCTTAATAAACGATAAAATTATAACAATTACCTGATCTCATGTTGAAAGGTCTCGGAGCCCACAATAAAGCTATACCATTGGCTGTATTATCGGTGTAAAGAGGTGTCTCTTGTAGAAATGGTTGAACGGTTTCCGGTAAAATGTATTCTTCGTCATCTTCGGGTAGGGGTTCTAGACTTTTCACAGCATGTCTGTGAGATATAGGGTTAATCAAAGGGTCGAAATAAAAAGCTGGTAAATCAGGATCTTCCGTTTTGATATAAACGACGTTAGGAGCATGGTACCTACAAATAAGATAAAATAATTTCTACCGGTAAAATGGAGATAAATATTACAATGTTTGTACTATAACAGCTTTTCTATTGCAACCTTTTAAATAGAAAGAATATCGTAATACAAATTATTATGTTCCACATATTAGTATATTTATTTTGTTGCAAATAAATACAAAACTGGTGTGGTTTCGGCAATTATCAATTATGATATTACATAAACTTACCAGGATAAATGCACAAAATGAGGCATATTATTATAAAGGTATGGAAAGGCAATCCTATATTCAGTCCTAATGGGTTGCCTGATTATAATTTTATTTATATCGTTAAACTCATTCCAATCTTCATCTCTACAAGAACAAAAATAATTAAATTAATAACTTATTGAAAATATTAATCATTAAGCACTTACGCTGGATTCATATCCTTTATAAGAGGCTCAAATTTAGGCCCACCGGGTATGGCCATATTCAAAGCTTTCGCAGTGAAAAAACTCTTCGTATCGAACAAGTAAAAATAATTATCATCAACGAGATCCGTTAACAACTGGTTAGCTAATCGATACAAAGTAGCCATCATAGGTAAGGACAAACACCACTTTCTGTATGTAGGACCGTTAACGTATTTTGTACCGACTAACGGTTTGTGATCGTAAAACCATTTGGCTATGGCGGAATCTTCTTCGGCATCCAATTCAATCTGAATTGCCTCCAACGGCTCCACATCTAAGACGTTATCTGCGTAGTCTAGAGGCGGTTCTTCGTCATCGAATGGAGGAAATCGCATTCTTTTAAAATGCCTTCGATCTCTCTTTTCTCTTCTCATCATAATCCACATCGTACTGCAAAATCAATGACATTAGAACTCCATAAAGAGCAGTAGAAATTGTTTAATTACCCCCATTGAGCTATGTAAACTGGTTCGATAACCCATGGAATTTCGTTAACAAAAGTTATAGCTCCAGTAATGTGATATAAAGCTTTTACATCTCTAATTTGCTCCCATGGCATCGGCATGTTTTCCAAGAGCTTCATCACTGCATGAGGCATGTATTTTAGAGCTCTACAAATAATAATTTATTAAAATGAACGAAACAATTACACAATTCGAATTACCCTAAGTATACTCTTTTATCATGTCTGTATTTCCTGCTGCTCATGTCGCCATGATCTCGTATAATCTTCCGAATATGCTCCGGGGGCATATCCTCTTTCTGCGCTTCGATGAAGCCCAGTTTTCTCTTATCGGCGTACCGTTTCGACTGCAGCTGGTGCCACTTTTGGGCTACAACAAAACACATTGAAGCGCTAATTCCCCCAAAACAAACAACGTACCTTTTTCCTGTAATTTATCTTCGGTAATGACATCGGACTTGGGGTGAGGAGGCGGCATCTGCTGTTGCAACGCGTGGGCGTGTGCCTGAGCGGCGGCCACCTGCGCTTGGGCGTGGGCCGCCGCTAGATGTTGCTGGGCCATCATGGTGGCCCAAGGATTGGGCCCCAACAAATACGGGGGTAAAGACATAACCTAGAAATAGCGGCGTTTGGTATGCGGGTATTTAGTTGAATCGGGCACTTACTTTTTATTTTATTGAAGCATTTGAAAACTAGTGTTACAATGTTGGTTAATTTGTTGTTTAATAAGCAACGCAATTGTAAAGAAAACACGTTTCACTAACGACACTAAACGAACAATATGAAAACCAAAACACTTTTGACATTGACAAATGACAATTAAGAATCTTCTTTTTTTGCCTCTTCTATGTTATTTAATCAGTATTCTTCTTATTTTTTAATTTAGATAACCTTAAAATTAGACAGATAACGTCGGGCTCGAACGTCAGTTTTATTTAATATTGAACTTTGAAATTGGTTTTTTATATCGTAAATTTTATTTTATCAATACGTTTATCTTTATTTACCTTACTCAGTAATTAAATATTCCAAAAAACAACTTGAACGAGTTCAGTCCAAACATTACCAAGTGCCGATCATCGATGTTGCTGACTAAATATAATAACATTCCTAATTCATGTGAAAAAAATCGGTACAATTGTTGAGTAACCAGTAAGTAATTGACTATAAATTTAGTAGGATTTACTACAGAGCAATACACCCTGAAGACGCGCATTATTCATTAAGTGAAACCTGAAGCAAATAGTGTGATACAGACATTCCAATAAAGCCGAAGTTGATTTTGTTATATAACGAATAAATATGGGTACAAACAACGAAAACGAGAAGCTAATAGGTGTGATAGACGCGGGTACAAGGAGCGTCCAATTTTGCGTGTTTCGAACAACACACAATAAGGAAATTACCAAACATACGATAGATATCGCAACAGCTGTTCCCCAAGAGGGCTGGTCCGAACAGGATCCCAAAGAAATCCTGGACGCTGTCAAAAAATGCATGGCAAGAGTTGTCGATGAATTGGGAGAGGAAAGTGAGTTTTATTACTTTGATATTATCGTAATGTAATCTTTATTGCATTTCATATTTTGTAATTTTATAGCATCAAAGAATATCGTAACATTGGGTATTACGAATCAAAGGGAAACCACAATTTTATGGGATAAAACAACCGGCGAACCTTTACATAACGCAATAGGTGAGTTTATCGTTGCTACATTAGTAAGAGGCCATTTTTTTGTATTACTCATTGCTCATTAATAAACTAATTTAACCAGTATGGAACGACATCAGAACGGATTCGACGGTCGATCGAATACTAGCCAAAGTCCCCGATCAGGACACGAATTACTTCAAAAATCACTGCGGCCTTCCAGTCTCCCCTTACTTCAGCGCGTTCAAAATCAAGTGGCTGATGCACTACTCCCCCCACGTGAAGAACGCCTGCAAAAGCAAGACTTGTCTCTTCGGAACGGTGGATACTTGGATACTGTGGGTAAGAAATCAACAATCACCAGTCAAAAATAAATATTCTACAATCTCATCTGTTTATAGAATCTAACAGGAGGCGTTAACGGCGGGAAACACTACACCGATGTCACCAACGCTTCGAGAACGTTCTTGATGAACATCGAACTGTTGAACTGGGATCCGTATCTGTTGAGTTATTTCAAGATACCCGAGGAAATGCTGCCGGAAATCAAGAGCAGCTCTGAAATTTACGGTCACGTTAGCAGCGATTGGCCGTTGGAAGGCGTTACCATCTCGGGGGTGAGTTAGTTTCAGTCAATTATCGAACGAATTGTAACAAGAGTTCTTTTGTTAAGATTTTGGGCAACCAACAGTCCTCTTTGCTTGGCCAGCGGTGTTTGAAGGAGGGCCAAGCGAAGAATACTTACAGAAGTGGATGTTTTCTTCTGTACAATACCGGTAATCAGGTGAGTTATGATAAAGGGTATAATTTAGTGTATATTATAACATTAACTGTTAATTCACCATGTATTTCAGGTCTAGAAAATGCTAATTTTTGTAATATTTCAGCGAGTGTTATCGTCGCACGGTTTAGTAACCACAGTGGCTTATAAATTCGGAAATGAACCGCCCGTATACGCTCTAGAAGGTAAGTTAAATGTAAGTAAAATGTGTCCAAAACAATATTAATCTCGTTTGAGCCCATATTAGTTTATTAAATATCTTGATTAATTGTATAGGTAGCGTAGCAGTAGCTGGAACAGCAGTGAAATGGTTGAGAGACAATATGGGTTTCCTGAAAGATGTGAGTCGTGATACGGAGTCTTTGGCTAAAGAGGTGTTCAATACAGGCGATGTGTACTTCGTGCCAGCATTCAAGGGTTTATTCGCACCCTATTGGAGAACAGACGCAAGAGGGTAGGTCTCATTTGAACGATTTACTGGCCGTGGTATTTGATTTGTTAATTTTTAAACAGTATAATATGCGGTTTGACGGCCTTCTCGACTAAACAGCACATAATCAGAGCAGCTCTAGAGGCAGTTTGTTTCCAAACTCGCGACATCTTGGAGGCCATGAACAAGGATTGCGGCATACCGTTAACGAAGCTTCGAGTCGACGGGAAAATGTCGCAAAACGATCTGTTAATGCAGCTACAAGTAGGTTAAATTTGTTGGCTGGACATGCTGATAGGTAATAGTATCGATTCGATTGTTGTGAATAAATGTTTGCTTGGTTTTAAGGCGGATATCAGCGGGATACCGGTGATTCGAGCCGAAACTGAAGACATTACAGCGTTGGGGGCGGCTATGGTGGCCGGGGCGGCCAGCGGAGTGGATATTTGGGATATACATTCGGAGGAATCTGAGTTGATTCCTATTCATACATTCCTTCCTACATCTACAACGAATGGTGAGTGTATATTAAGATTTCCTAGTAACTAAATTGTACTAGTTTAATTGTTTTTTGTAGAAAGGGACGCTCGTTATAAGAAATGGAAAATGGCTGTACAGAGGTCACTGGGTTGGGCTGTACCAAAGAAATCTGACGTTATGACAGGTGGATATTTCCTTGCTGTTAATTTATATAAATATAATTTAATTGTGGTTCATTTTTGCAGAGGAGCGGTACAGTATGCTGGCCAGTTTGCCTGGATGTTTGTACGTAATCATCAGTTTCGGTATGTTGGCAATTTCTGAATATATTCAGGGCATCGGATCGAGGTGATGTTTTAAATTTTTTCAAACAATTTCTAATATTACTGAAAGTCCGGCGATTTATTTTGCCATCGACAATAATCGAAATTGAAATTTTTATTTGACATGGCACCATTTTTGTGTATATTGTGTTCAAATTGTACTTATATGTTTATTGTTGTTATTGATATCTTTATTTTTTTGTTGGTTTTTGTTAATTTTTATTTGTTGTATTGTTAAATAAAAATTTCGTTCATATTTAAATATTCGTTTCTAGCAGTTTCATAATTTATTTCTATACATATCGTTTTATTTATTTATTTCATAGGAAACGAACACTTTATACCCAATTAAACAATCTAAACCCTTAAAAAAATCGCTTTAAAAATTTTCAAGGCGACTGCGATTTGTACAAACATTCTTCACTTAACGAATAATATTAATTAACAAAAAAAACTTAAAAATAAGGAATGATTGTATCCCATTCACGCGTATTTCTCCACATCGTAATATAATCCAGAGTAAATGATAATCCAGGTGACTAGAAACCCAGCGAATGAAGTCATAAAACCTTCTTTGGTCAACTCCCAGGCTCCTCCGTATTCCTCTTCGTCAACATTTTGAAAACTGCTGCAGTAAAAGTATATAACTCCCGCGTTGATAACCACGAACCTAAGGTATAAAATTCAAATTTTTGTAACAATCGAGGATAGAAAGAGTATCGTATACTTACAGTAAAAGTCCCAAAAATCCTTTTAAAGGTATCAAACCCCAGACTATTCCTAGCAAAACTCCCAGTGCCTGCCTTGCCCAATAGATGACGTCCAAGAATTCTTCCTAAAATGCAATTTTACATATTTTCGAAATATTAATCAATACCGATGTAATTAGAGATAAAACGCCACGTTTAAACTGCTTTTCACACAGTTGTATTAATTATTAAAGTGTTCAATTATTTACTGAACATCCTATTTATCAATTAACATTATTAATTAGGTAATGTGTTTGACTAACCTTATCTGGCCAAGATGCATTTGATGAGAGCGCTCTAGACCAAGCTGAAGAAATAACAGGTGTTTCCGCATTTCGGGGTGCTTTCGAAGTCGTTTTTCCATCCATTATTAGATATAATTTAATTTATAATTGATAAAGCATGCCTAAAATAAACATGAAGAAAAATAAAGTGCATTAACACTTGTCAAGTCTTCTGTAATTAGGTTATAATCTACTTCTTTTCTAATAATCAAAAAGTATAGACTGTCACAGCTGAATAGTGTATTCAGCTACTCAAAAGATTCTTCTACTCGTTTATCTGGCCTCTTGTCCTGAGACCAACAGCTTTACAAATTTTTTGAATAAAAAATAAGAAGAAGATATTGCAAATTTTTAGGTTAGAGTAAATTTTTCTAAGATAAATGTTGATTATAAAAGATATTAAAGTATGTCTGCTCACGGTAAGCAAGAAATAACAGACCCCGTAGAAGAAATGCTTAAACAAACTGGCTGCATCAATTTACACTATGTAGTTCAAGTAATAATGAGCTATGTTTATAACACAAATCGCATGTAGGTACATTTATTTTTTTTTTTAGGATTGTATTGCAGAGACCAAGGATTGGAGAAAATGCCAGGATAAAGTAGCTGAATTTAGAAAATGCATGCAGGAATATGAGGAAACTAAGAGGAAAAAATATTCCTTATAATAGTTGATGAATTATTTAATATAGAGAATAGAGAATTTCATATGTGAAATATAGGAAACTAGTTTAGAAATTACTCGTTGCATTTGATAATCGAATATTAAAAACAAAAGAAGTTCTATAATATTTAGGTAAGGTAGGCAAGGGAGCTGATCTGAGTAGGCCATTTTTTCTTCTTTTTTTATCATAATTATTATTGTCTATTGTGATTATTTTTATTCATCAGATACGATTATAAATAATTCCAGTATTTAAAAAAATCATAATTAAGTAAATATTGATTATCAACAATTAATTTTAATTGTTGCAAGTGGTTTCCGAAACGTCACTAACTGTCACCTATCATCTGTCATGTAAAAGAGTCTAAACAGAAAACGATTATATTCGTGTTTGTGTAATGAAAAACTTTGTTAGGTGATTTAAAACGAGGAAAAATGTGTACCATAAATAATATCAAAGGAGACGTTGAGATCCAAAGATTGCCGGTAAACTCCGAAGAATATTTAATCAACGATTGGACTATTAAATACACAAAATCGCACATTTTGCATTCTATGTGCACCACCAGCGAAGTATGCAGCTCACTGCCCGAAAAACGTTGCCTTTTATGCGTGTAAGTTCGAGTTACCAATTTTCTTCAATTATATTTAAAAGATGACATTTTGAGACGCACATTTATTATTATTTTTTAGGTACTTAAATGAACTAGAATTACCTCATCTACCCGAAATGGTGTTCGCCAACAACAAACTAATTTTAAACCACAAGTCCGGCGTCTCTGTCGATTTCAACGCCTTGGACGCTCTGCGAAGAGTCAGCAATGGAAAACAATCCATCAAAGTGGCCCATTCGGATACTTGGAAAGACTCCAGGTTGGATTATATTTCACCATAGATTTATTCGATAGAATAATCTGTATATTTTTAGAGCCCCTGAAAACCTCGAAGAGAAAATCAAGCCTTTCGATTGGACATTCAGTTCAGATTACAGAGGTGGAGTGTCGGGTTCATCATCGATGAGCGAAACAGAAGAACGCATCAACATCGAGCGATTAAAAGAGAAGGAGAAGATTTTATTCTATCAAGAATTAATGTTGTACGAAGATGAACTGCACGATAATGGAATTTCCTCTTGTACGATCAAAATTGTATGAGTATGAGAAAAGTATAAGAAAACATAATATAATGTACTGTATGTTTTAGCGTGTGATGCCCAGTTCGTTCTTCGTTCTACTGAGATTTTTCCTTCGTGTAGATAACGTGATGGTGCGCATAAATGACACCAGGGTGTACCATGATTTCAACAGCGATTACGTGTTGAGAGAGTACACGAACAGAGAATGTGGCGTTACGGAACTGAATTTACCACTCACTGTGTTCGGAGATCCCAATTTGTTGTCGCCTCATATGCCTTTAAGGACGGCCATTTACGAGAAAATCAAGATTCCCGTATGTAGCGATCTTAATTAAGGTTTAACGATGTAAATGATGTTCGTGTTGATCTATCGATAGCGTCATATTAATTAGTTTTTTGATAGAATGGAAAAAGCACAATATTTCAGTCCGTGACGTCGTCGCTAGATTAGCGTAAGTCTACTGTAGGTGGTTTTTAATCGATTTTATTGGTTTATTTTAACGGGATGAAATAAGTGTATATAAAATGAATAATTTATTTGTTCCGTCAATTTGAATTACTATAATTTATAACATTTATAAGTTGTTCAATAGTATTTGGTTTTCTGGTTGGTTGAATTTGATTTCCTATTTACCGCTTTGTTCCAAATTTCGCATATATCAATTAGAAAATAATTGAAAATGTTTAAATTTCTGCAAAGTCAAAGACCAACAGATGAAAACGAAGAAGCTCCAGAAAATAACGTTCCGTGGAGGAAATCAAAGTGATTAAATTTCCGCAAAGTAAGAGACCACCAGTTGAAACCGAAGAAGCGCCAGAATATACCGTTCCGTGATGCCAATTGATTTGATTGAAACTTCAGTTTTCACAACTGTCAAAATGACGTCCAGCATTCGTGTTTTGTAAACTAATTTTCCGAAATGAAAAAATTACAGTGAAAGACAAAATGTAGCGCCCACCGAGCGAGCCGCAACCGTAAAAATTCAAAATTCCAATTTACTTTCCATACGCATACCGACCGCATTTAATGACCCCCTTCGCCGCGGAAATGGAACGACAAGCCCAAGTGTACCTGAAGCAAAAGAACTGGTCGCAGGCGATAGAGCTGCTCGACGGGCTGCTGGCCGACGAGCGGCTGCGAAGCGACGTCGACAAAACCGTCTCGTTTCTAACCGACCGGGCCGAGTGCTATTTGGAATTGAACAAGCACCAAGCCGTCATCGCTGATTCAAAGGACATCATCAAACTCTGTCCTGACCAGAGCGATTACAACGTTTGCCTGGCTAGGAAAAGACTGATACATTCCTTATATATGCTACAACGTTTTACAGGTATGTATAGTATAAACGATTTTTTAATTGAGCTTGTATTTATTACATTAATTCGTAGAAGCTGACATGGCTGCCCGAGATTGGCTGATATTAATACAAGAATCGGACGTTAATAAAGAAACCAAAGCTGCCCTCGAAAGTCTATTAGGTGGTTTCATCAATTGCACTAATGCCAAACAAAAGAATTTCAATTTACTGAAGATATTAGATGCTAATTTTACCAATGGTTTCAACGATACCACCAAGGTGAGCATACGATTTTGGTAAACCTATATACAAGGTGTTTCGAAATGGAGAAGACCACGACTTTTTTTATTTTTTTTTCAAAACCGTGTGTTCTAAGAAGGCGCGTAATGAAATTTTTATTTTTTTCTGTGGCCAAATAAGGCCGCAATTAATTTTTAAAGTTTGAAAAACGTCTCACAATCGTCATACACTCTGCTCAAATCAAAGCGAGAGTTTGAAAGAGAAGTCACATTTAGCAAGTTTGCCACGTTTCCTATTACTCTTCTTTAGTCCGCAAAATGTGCGTTTTTTGTATATTTATTGCAATAAACATTTTCTGATTTATCCATTTCTTCCATTACCTAATGGATAATTCGATATATTAATATAGAAATAACATCTTCATCTGTATAAATTGTAACCGATTTTCGTGTTAAAATCACAAATAATTGTCCTGAAAAATTTATTTGGCAACATTCTTCTCAACTTCAATATTATCAGTAAAGTGTTTTGTGCCGAACTGCAATTCGTGTAATTTGTTTTGTGCATTTTTCAGAAAAATCTGACAAATGACAGTTTGATTTTTGTTCGTTTGTGCATTCTTTGTTACTGCGTTCGAAAATTCATACTCTTTACTTACACAACAAGACATGAGTGGTTTATGATTGGTTGATAAGGTATGAGTCAAAACCCGAAATTTTTAAATTTCAAAGGGCTATATCTTTTTAATTATAACACATTTTGAGCAACTGAAAACGGTTTTGAGCTCTAATAAATGATTTCTAATCGTATCTTTTGCCGAAATCCGAATATCTCACATCGCGGTCTTCTCCATTGAAATACCCTGTATATTCTTACCCCGGCATAATCTACATAAGTTTGTTAATAGTTGCCAGGTTGTTGTAGTAGCGAAATATCCCTAGATCTAATTTAAAATACAAAAAACAATGCCTCCACCGCGGATTTTTCTCTTGTTTGTTCTCGAAAAAAAAAGGCGAAGGCGGTGCGGCCGACGACGCCCGCCGTCTCCTGCGTCTACTGCGACGCGGCGTTCGCCGACAAGGCGGAGCTGCGGGCCCACTGTCGCACCGACGCCCACCAGACGGCCGTCATGTCGGACGACGGGCGCGACTGGCGGTGGCGGCCGCCGCCGCGCGGCCTCACCTGCGACGCCTACCTGCCCTGCGACAATTGGCGCGACGCCCGCTGCTGCCGCTACGGCGCCCAGTGCGTGCGCGCCCACGGCGACGACGAGCTGGCCGAGTGGCGCGAGCGCTTCCGCTACCGCGAGATGCGCATGATGCGCGCCAAGGAGAAGGAACTCTTCGGTTTGTTTACTAATTACTTATAGCAATAATTACATACTAAATAACTCTGTCGATAGGTAAATCGTACACCGAAGATATCTTGGAGAAGTGGTCGCAATCTCTTCACCCGGAGTCCTTGATGCGTTGCCGTATAGACGAAGTAGACGACCGCTGTGACCGCCCTCTATCGGTCACTGTATCATCAAAAAACAGCGTACACGAGTGGACTTACACGTTGAAAACGAAACGTCCTCTGAAAGCGGTTGCATTACTCCAGGACACTCACCGTAATCACTTCTTCATCGGCGGCATCTACATAAAAAACTGCAAAATCGATCTGAAAAACAACCAGGAGTGGATATCCCCGTCGTCCACCAACCAGGAGTCGATGCTCTCCGTACGATACAGAATCAACGTGGTGTTCACCACTGGTATATACGGAACGTTCCGGTATAACACCTCGCTATTACATCACACTATTTACTACATAAATAATTATCGTAGGCAATCGATAGCGTTCGATTTCTCGTCGGAGCCGCTGCTGGTGAAGCACATGTGCGTGGACGTGGCGCCCGATCCCGACCTGCAGAAGATCCACGACATACGCAAGGAGATCACCGTGTCGATGGCGGAGCGCTGGACGTCGCCCGGCGTCGACGTGGTGCCCTATCACTCGACGGTGGAGAACGACGACGCCAACGAGGAGTGGGAGAAGCGGCTGCGCTCGATGTACCCGTGCCCCGGGGCCGAGACGTTCGCGTTGTCGCGCGACACCGTCTCCGAGCCGGGCTTCACCAAGAACAACTACAGGGAGCGCATGCACGAGCTGTTGTTCGTCGAAGAGATGGCTAGGTGAGAGACGAGTAAAAGGCTATGTATAGTTGGTGCAAAACAAAGTTAGATGCACGTCACTATAGATATGACGAAAAGGGGTCATACTTGGTATCTTAGTCTAATATTAAAGGCTATACAGCCATTCAAAAATCACAAAATTTTGATTTTAGGTGACTCTGAAGGCCAAACAATTGAAAATCGAGAAAAAAGGCTTACATGGTACTATCCTAACTTTTCAAGTACTATTCTATTGACATGATATAAAATGTATACAGGGTGATAAAAAATTTAAAAATTTTTATCAAAAAAATTTTTGTACCCTTAGAAAGTAATTGAAAAGTTAGGATAGGACCATATAAGCCGTTTTTCTCCATTTTCAACTGTTTGGCCTTCAGAGCCACCTAAAATCAAAATTTTGTGATTTTTGAGTGGCTGTATAGCCTTTATTAAAAGACCAAAATACCAAGTGTGACACCTTCTTGTAATCAGCTCATCGAGTAGAATCTAAAAATGTAAAAATATACAGGGTGTTCCATTTAAAATAACTAAGTTACTGCCCACTTCCGGTACAACCGGAAGTGGTACGACTGTCAAAATATTTTTAAACGATTCGTCTTATTGCATAATATATGCAAACAAAATTTTATTTAAATCGGCCCAGTATTTTCGAATATACAGATAGTTTAAGCTCGTCGTGACATACCCTGTATATAGTTTGTGCAAAACAAAGTTAGATGCACGTCACTATAGATATGACAAAAAGGGGTCATACTTAGTCTAATATTAAAGGCTATACAGCCACTCAAAAATCACAAAATTTAGAATATATCATTAATTGCTATTATAATTTTCAGGTACGACTTGATAGCGCGGTACAACTTAACGGCTAAACTCCAAATAGCCCACAGCTATATTCTATCCCCGAACAGCGCGGCAGCCAGTACGGCTAAGTACTCGAATAACGGTGAATTGTTCGCATCGGTGAACCTATGCAGGGAGCTATCGGAGGATACTTCGGAAGGGCGTCTCATTCTGATGCACTGCAACAGCGTATATCTATCTCTCACGTCTTGCAGAGAGGTGAAAGAGTCGAAACGCAGAGTATACGAAGCGCGGATCGAAGACAAGGGAAAGGACGCCATTTACCTGCGATTAAGCGCCGCGACGGTCGAGGATTTGACATTGACGCCGGATTCGGACGTTGAGGTCGACATACAGTTCCAATTGAACCGAGTACCGTACTGCGAATGGCACTACACGTTGGATAAAATGTCCGATTTCGCGTTGATATTCCCGGAAACTTACCTAGAGCCGAACATTCCGTGGTCGCCGTCGCGACAATGGTCGAAAACGTTAGATTCTCGATTGAACATCAAGCAAAAGGAGGCTGTGAACGCCATAACGACGCCCATAAGTATACAGTTACCTCCTATACTGGTTATAGGACCTTTCGGTACTGGTAAAACCTTCACGTTGGCCCAAGCTATGAGGGAATTGATCAAGGACCGTTCGCATAGGATTTTATTGTGCACGCACTCGAATAGCGCAGCTGATCTCTACATCAGGGATTATTTGGACCGATGGGTGGAGGAAGGGGTGGAGGAGGCCCGACCGTTGAGAATTTACTATACCAAACGTTGGGTGTCCACCGTACACCCGTCTGTTCAAAAGGTTAGTACGTATTCTATGTTATGTGCTCTAGCAAATATTGTCGAAATTCCAGTACTGCCTGATCAAAACCGACGGCACGTACCGCCACTTCCTGCCGCCGACGCTCGCCGACCTGACGCCGCGACGCGTCGTCGTCGTGACGCTGTCGACGTCCGCGTACCTGTCGCACGTGGGCGTGCCGCGCGGCTTCTTCACGCACATCCTCGTCGACGAGGCGGCCCAGGCGATCGAGTGCGAGACGGCGGCGCCGCTGGCCGTCGCCGGCGCCGAGACGCGCGTCGTCCTGGCCGGCGATCACATGCAGCTGGGGCCCGACGTGTTCTCGCCCTTCGCCCGGGAGCGCGAGCTGCACGTGTCGCTGTTGGAGCGGCTCTACGACCGCTATCCGGCCAGGTTTCCCTGCAAGATACTGTTGTGCGAGAACTACAGGTAGGTCTGATGCAGTTTTTTTCGATATTTTGACTATTGTATCGGATCCGTAGAGCGCACGAGAGCATCGTCCGCTTCACCTCGGAGTCCTTCTACGACCAGAAGATGGTGGCCAGCGGCAAGCAGCCCCGACACGCCGACTTCTACCCGCTAACGTTCTTCACCACCCGAGGGGAGGACGTGCAGGACAAGAACTCGACGGCCTTCTACAACGATTCGGAGGTGTACGAGGTGGTGGAGCGCGTCAGCGAATTGAAGCGCAACTGGCCGAGCGAATGGGGCGCCTACAACGATCAATCGATCGGCGTCGTGACGCCTTACGCCGATCAGGTGGGGGATTTGAATTAACTGCTCGAAAAATATGTATTAATCGGTGGTAATTGCAGGTGTTTAGGATCAGATCCGAATTGAGGAAGCGGCGCGTGGACAACGTGGGCGTCGAGCGGGTGCTGAACGTGCAGGGTAAACAGTTTAGATGCGTGGTGTTGTCCACCGTGCGCACGAGGAAGACTTGCCGGGCCGATGTCGCCCAGTCTGAGGTCGATTACGGGTTCCTGTCGAACGCGAAGCTGTTGAATACGGCGATCACTAGAGCGCAGAGCCTGGTGGCCGTCGTGGGGGATCCCATAGCGCTGTGCTCGTTGGGCCGGTGCAGCAAAGTGTGGGAGAGATTCGTGCAGATTTGCAACGACAACGGGAGTTTGTTCGGCATCACTTGGACTCAGTTGAAGGTTTCTTTAATAGTACAATAGATAAATTGATTGGGGTGTAATGTTTTTGCTTATTTCAGCTACAACTCGATGGTATCGAGCTGAAGAAAATCTACACTTTGAATCCATTAGCTCCGGAATTTATCCCTCGGAGATACAAGGAATTGCGAGCGGTACAACCGCCTTCCGAGCCTACTATAATCGAAATATCAACAAAAGAACAACCCCAGCCAACAGTAGCGCCGCCGCCGCCTCCGCCGCCCCCTACTCTCGTCTCCCAGCTTCCCCCGCCGGTGATTTCTCCCTACCCGCTGCAAGATTTGCGCTTTTTCCCCCAATTATTGTACCCGCAACAACCTCGTCCGTTTCTGTTCAATCTGATCCCGCCGCCTCTCACCAACGGCTACGCGCGGCCGCCGCCCATCGTCGATCCCGCCGCCATGGTGGCCAGGCTGCGGCAGCCTCTCAGAACCAACAAATCCGTGGCCGTGCCGGCGACTATTCGGGCGCAGAACGCCAGCGATTTGGGCCTGAGGGCGGGCGTGCAACAAGTTTCCAGCAACAAGTTGATACAGTTTATGAACAACGTTCATTTTCCCGAGGCGCACGTGCTCAACGATTGCGTGAATTTGTTGCCGCAAAGCATGTCGTTGGCCGATATGCTGCTGCAGCCGGCTAGCATACAGGAAAGATGGTAAGATAATGTGTATGAATACAGCGAAATTGTTCGAAATAATCGCTTCATTTATCATCCGCAGGTACGATTACTTGAAGGCCACATCGGGTATAGAAGCCGCTGAGAAGTTCAAGTACCTTTTGCATACTACGAATCAAAAGGGCAGCAAGCCATCGGATGGGGCGCTGTTCGAGCGGTCCACCCCCTGCGACTCGCCCACTTTCTGTTGGTACGACAGCCCTACCAATCAAATAAACTTCGATAAACCGGTTTACATGACGGAGAGGACGCCCGGGGGCGGGGTGGTGGTGGCGACGGCGGCTAACGGGAGGATCGAGAGGCGGGCGGACGAGGCTTTGGCGAATCTGAGCGTTGTGGATGATAGCGATGTAGACGAGGTGTTTAGGGCGTTCACGCGCAAGGGCGACGCCATCTCGGCGAACGGCGACGCCCAGCAGCGCGGCGCCGCGGTGCCCAAGTTCTATAAGTACTTTCAGTAAGGGCGTTTCAGCGTCCAGTAGTCTTTTTTAATGTCCCGCGTATATAGTGAATAAAGTTGTTTTCGGTTTTTCTACCAACGTCTGTATGTATATTGTATATAAATTGTATAAATATTGTGTTATTTGTTGTTTAAGTAAGTAGAATTACGTATTTTTTGCTTTTCTTTTTTACTATTTATAAAATATGAAACTTTATATACTTGTACTTAAGTTAAATACATAACGTACGATGATAAAAAGGGGTCGATTTGTTGTAAAACCTAACCGCAATAGTTTGGGATTTTTACCGCTCGGATTTTTACTCAACAATAATTTGTTTGCAACTTTTTTGAATAGATGAACAAGAAATTTCTGAAAAATATTAATTTTATAAATATTTTCTGGTAAAACAAATGAGCGACGTTTTACTTTTGGCGAAGGCGGAACCGGTTTTGATATGTGGTGGAGGTGTTTTTCCTATTATTTTGTAGTGAATCGACGGTTAGGAAAGCATATTTAAAAATTTGGTGGAGGATCCAAAGAAATTATTGGTGAACGAATGAGTATAATATTTTTAAAGCATATTTTTCACAAAAATGCAGTACTGCATTTGATTTAGGACTCTTCAGGGATCAACAATAACATAAATTTTATAAATAATTACCTTATTGTAATCTTGCTGATAAATTTATTTTAGATATTTAGGGGGATAGTCCAAAACCTGATGTAGGTAAACGTATGTAGGTAACATGTAGGTAAAAGGGTTGGATATTAAAGGGAATTGTGATTTTTAGGGTAGAGCTAAGCAACTTTATAACGCCAGATACAAAACATTGTTCAGTATCGCTAAGGCGACCGTGGATGATTTATGATTTGGTTGAAAAGGTCAAATTTATGTCGAGGGAGGTCGCAGAACAACTCAGTGCGGCTGCTAAGGTAATTTAACCAATTCACAAACTAGTCTAGATTCACTAGTGAAATGGTTATTGGGCAAAAATAAGAAAATCATCCACTAATTTAATGTTTTTTTTTATAGATGTTGCTTCTCGAGAGCGTGAAAAACTTAAGGGAGCAAGCCGAAGACGGTTTAGATGGGACAGATGCAGCTAATAATTAAACTAGTAGTAATTTTTGTTGTTTAACAGTTAAAATATATATTTTCAATAAACAATTTATTTTTATAATCGACACAATTCATCTTTTCTTGTACAAACAAGGCAACAAACTCGGCAATTTAATTCTTATTCCTAACGTCCTTCTCCTTTTTGAAATTCAAAAAATAAAACAAATTGTAATAGTAATAGTGATTTATTCATGTTAAGTATTTCATTACATTTATTTCATTTCATTACATTCTGCGACAAATCCTTCCAAGTACCATTGAAATCGAAATGTTGATGAACTCCTTTGATGAGTTGCTCGACGTCCTCGAATCTACTCTCAATCTCCGCTATATATTTTCAATACGGCTCTATAACAAATTTCAATAGACAATAATTAGATAAAAAAAACTGATGCCTACAATACAGCAAAAACTCAAAATTACTACAATCAATAAACGGTAGATGGCGCGCTAAAATATGTATTATGCAACACCCATTACGGCCATTACAAGAAAATTTGACAACGTCGCGGAATCAGTGGGATAATTAGAATTGCCACTTGTCATTCTTGTCAGTGTCATAGTTGTCAAATGCAAAAAGTAAACTTTTGCAAAAATTATTAAAATATCTACAACATTTATAAATACAAAACCATGGTGGAAGAAGCGAGGAAGTTTCTACAAGATATTTTAACGAAAGTAAGCGACCTGCATTGTATACTGATAACGGACAGAGAGGGTGTGCCGATGTTGAAAGTTGGGAATGATAAGATACCCGAACAAGCGGCCAGACCGAATTTTATTTCAACCTTCGGTCTAGCGATAAATCAGGGCAGTAAATTAGGGCTGGGAAAGACGACGACGTTAATCTGCAACTACTCCCAATACCAAGTTATACAGATGAATAAACTTCCGCTGATAGTGTCGTTCATTGCTAGTGATTCGTGTAATACTGGACATATTCTTGCTTTAGAGAAACAAATTGATATTATTGTGTCAGATTTAGCATTAGCTGTGGCGGAATCCTAGGGTTAGATAAACTTAATAAGGTCTATGTTTTCGCATTTGAATCAATAGAATGGATACCTTATCTAGTATTGATACGAGTACGATTAGTATAATAAACAAAGGTGAAAGAACGGACCTAAATTTATTATGATGATAAATGTATTTTTTTTTGTTAGTTATTTAATGTGCTATGATATTGTTCTCTTATTTACAAAATGTAGATTATATTAGGAATACCTTATTTGGATAAAATATTTGTTGTATTTATAGAAAAACAGTTCTACAATTTTTCGAGATTTAAAACGGATCGATAACACTATTTAAAAATTTGTAAAATTTACTTACCAATAGGTTTAAATACAAATATTTCACTATTATTATTATTATTGTGCGATTTATATTTTCATAACATGTATTTCAATTAGGTGATAAATATATTACATACTTATTTTGTATTTGTGTATTACTTATATACTATTTACATATTTCGATTTTTTATTCTCTTACTAAAACAATGGGAAAATTATTCGTTATCAAATGGTCATCTTGGAAAACAATTACTAAGTTTACTTCAAACTCTGAAAACAATCTCAAGCTGTATCAAAAATATATTTATTTATTTGCAAAAATCATAAGAAATTATTCAAAAAATGTGTACAAGCACTTACCTATTTTAAAGTTGGTGGTGAGCAAAGTAGGACAAGTAAACAGCCTTGGAAACACCATATAAATAGGAATGGGAATATTGTGAGGCACATCCCCATCGCCAATTTGTATGTTTTGTATCTCCGTTGCTACAAAACCACATTTACTTTTATTAATTTCATAAAATAGGAATATTTAAATTTTACCTTCTCTTGCATACCCTTCGGCACATCCGCAAGTTTCTACTCTAACAAGCTGTAATTCGATAGATCTAACAGGCAATGCACATTTCGATAAAATTACTTTCCCTTTCAAAGGTTTTGTTATATTACAACATACAGTTTCTATATGACCTCTCAGCAAAAAATCAGGAGCACCTATTGAACAAGAATAAAATAAAATTCTAAAATTAAGTAAATTTACAAGTGTATACCTGATCTCCCGCTAGTTAATGTTGCAGGACTCAGCTCAAAGTTTATGGGAGTTCTTTTCTCTTTTAGAGGTAATTCAGGAGTAGCATTATATCCCGGTCTATATTGCACCAAAAATTGGTGAGTTTTCTGCAAATCCTTCGACAGAAACGACCTTTTTATATCGCATCTCAGACTGTATCCAATGTTTACGTATACCCCGTGATATGTCTCATAAAGCGTTCGGTTAGGCTTGGGTTTCAAAGGTATTTCAAACGGTATTTCAGTTAAACCGGAGGGCAACTTGCCGGGACCACAAACTTCGCAAGTAAGGCCAACCAACTGGATAGGCTGGAAATTCCTCGTTATAATATTACTCATTTCGAGAACGCGTTATTACCTTAACGGAGTTATAAAATGCTTCGATGATACCTACATTTTTCGAGCTAATTTGTAAATTAACCGAACCTTCCATGGTTAAGGTAATGCCTTCGTGCTTAAAGTCCGAATTCGATGATAGAGCGATAATACCGGAGACATTTTCCTGCAACAAAAATTGTTAAAATGTTGTGTATAATATTTATTTTCTTCGTACGCCTTCGTAGTAAATTTTATCCGCTCTTTTTAAATGAATATCTAAATTTATTGCCATTTTATCCTTATATTAAAATTTCCAAAATAACCTATCATTAAATTAAAAACAATAATAAAATTTATTTGTCAAATGTCATGTTAATAAAACTTCTTTTTATTTAATTATCTAATACTAATTGAAAACTAGGATTGATCCATTCGTCGGTTTACATATAAAGTAAAGACAAACCTTGCGTCAATTGTCAATCTTCTTTTTATTTAACTAGCCCCTGGTCGGATTACTTATAAATTAAAGACCACACCATACGTCATTTGTCACTGTCACCTGTCACTAAATGTCATCCACTGTCTGGCGAAGATTGGACGATTTGTTGCATAATTCCGATTTTTTAAACAAATTCGAAAATGCTGAAGCCTGCGAACGTCCCCGGCTACTTTAGGGCCGTCAGCCAAGTAGTAAGCAACCAATTAAACACCGGAAAACAGGTAGCCGTTATTCCCAAAAAGAAAGTCGTGTACGTCCCTTGGGCCAGCTCGTCGCCAGCAGCCCTCAGCAAAGCATTGCCCGATGGAAACGTCGCAATCTCCACCGGACCGGCGGTCAGCTCCCAAATCAGGTGGTCTCACACCGACATCACCGTACCGGACTTCACCCATTACAGGAAAGACTCTACAAAGAACCCTAGAGTAAAGTCCAGCGACAACGAGGACAGCAGAAAGAATTTCACTTACCTAATGGCTGGAGCTCTAAGCGTTGGGGCCGCTTACGGTGCTAAAGCTGTAGTTACCCAATTCGTAAGCTCGATGAGCGCATCAGCCGATGTACTAGCTTTAGCTAAAATTGAAATCAAACTCGCCGATATACCCGAAGGGAAATCGGTTACCTTTAAATGGAGAGGTAATAAAATAATCTATACCTCTTCTTATGCGAATAATTCATTATGTTCTTTTTAGGTAAGCCGTTGTTTATTCGTCACAGATCGTCTAGTGAAATTCAGGCCGAACAATCGGTGGCTGTATCATCTCTTCGGGATCCTCAACACGATAACGACAGAGTTCAAAACCCGTCATTTTTAGTAGTAATCGGAGTGTGCACTCACTTAGGTTGCGTCCCAATCGCGAACTCTGGAGACTTCGGGGGTTACTATTGCCCCTGCCATGGTTCCCATTACGATGCTTCGGGCCGCATTCGCAAAGGGCCAGCTCCTTTGAATTTAGAAGTGCCGCCGTACTCCTTCCCCGAGGAAGGCCTTCTAGTAGTCGGTTAAATTAGCAAATTTCATTTTATTTATTTGCGATTATAAGAAATAAAAGTAATCACGAGTTCTAGCTGTTTCATTCGACAGTTTGTGTATAGATTAATTTTAAAACGTTAATATTATTTGTAATGTGATTTTTGAATTAAATGTTACATAGTTTATTTAAACATTATTTTCATCTGTGTGTAGTTTTCGAGCAATAAATATTCAATTCAGTTAATTGATGCATCGATTCAAAAATGTAAATGGAATTCTCAATTAATTTTACAAACAGTTTCTTATGAATGAAACGGTTTGCCCTGATTTATATTGATTTTAAGAAACCTCTAGAATGTAATTTACTATCAAGGAAATAATTGATCAAACGTTGCGTTGCCACAGTTACATCCCCATTTGGCACTTTCTTTTCAGTATATCGCAAATATCTGTATTTCACAAGATGGTTACTGGAAAAGAGACGAGAATTAACGGCAAAAAATCCCAAAAGGATTGCAGAATTTGGGTACCCCCGTTTTCCATTCAAGCCCTGCAAAAGCACACGTGCGTCATACCACCACCGAAATGCAACGTATACAAAGTGGTGCCGGTGATTAACACCCACTTTCGGGACAATTACAACAGAGGTACCCTACCAGTGGGCATCGATCCTAGGGCTTCGAAAATTTCTTGGAAAGTACGTATTTCGAGAAGCTAAAAATTACAGTAAGTCAATAAAAAAATACTGTTTCAGGCAGATATTACGAAATTAGATTACCATTATTACCTCCCGATATTCTTCGAAGGACTTATAGAAACTGAATACCCATACACATTCTTCGCCCAGCAAGGCATTCACGATTTACTAACTCATGGAGGAACGAAAATTTTTCCGTGCATTCCCCAACTAATAATACCTATCAAAGGTAGTACCAATAACAACTTTATAAACAATTTCTAAACAATTTACCAACAATTCCAGACGCTTTGAGGACTAAAAACAAGCACATCATGATCGCGACATTGCAAATTCTCCAACATCTCGTTAAATCGGGTGATTTGATCGGGGAAGCTTTAGTACCGTATTATCGACAGATTTTACCCACTTTGAATTTGTTCAAAGAAAGAAACGGTAAGACAACGCTCACTAAAATCATATAAATATTAATAATTAATTAATAATTAATTGCAGTAAATTGCGGCGATGAAATCGACTACAGCCAAATGCGAGGGGACAATTTAGCAGACGTAATTAACGAAACGTTGGAAGTGCTGGAGAGATACGGCGGCGAGGACGCTTTCATCAACATCAAATACCTCATACCAACGTACGAATCGTGCATGATGAACTAATTTAATAAACGCACATGAATGCAAATTGATTTTTATTTAATATAAATAAACTGCGAATACTGTCGTTACACAGAATATGGTGTCCTAGAAAAAAAAAATCCATTTCGGATTGTTCAAACGACTCTTACTGTTCGAGTATTCGAAAAATAGTGTACACTTACGTTCAAGAAAATCTCACTCGTGTAATTGTCTACATCGGAATCCCAAACGCATCGGGCTCCGCATTTCACGCCAGCCCCTCTCATTTCGCCGAGGAAAACTTGCACGACGTGCTTGTACCTTTTCAATTCGAGATCTTAAATAAATTCAGGTGTATATTAAAACTTTCGAAGATCCTATATGCATGTACCTTTTACTCTATCGCTGACTTCGTTTGCTATCGTAATCGTCCAACTTTGAACCATCTCTGGGTCGTATGCCTTCCCGGTCAATAAACCTTCCACTACAGTCCTTATAATTTCTTTCACAGGTATTTCCTTAAATCTGCAGCATACGATATTAGGGGATTTTAGTTAACTGTTTTCGCGACTTACTTTGATTGTAATGACGGTTTTATTTGATAAGATCCTTCTGTTATAGACGACTCCTCCTCCTTCTCTTCGTTATCTTCTTCTTCTTGAAGCCCTTCTTGGAGATTTAAATCGGATTTCGACTCCAATTTTATTTGACTCATTTTACTGGTAAGATGACCAACGATCTGTTATGATTATAGCTGCTATGGCAACATGTTTATTTACGGATTTATTGCATACTTGAATGCAGGTATTACATCAAACACCAGCACAAATATTCAAAATTATAATTAAAAAAATATTAAATTGTAGTAAAAAATAAAAACGAAATTTTATTTAAAAAAATTAATTGACAGTTGACAAGTGACTTTCAAAATCTTCTTTACAATTTAAACCTCAACAGTGGTGGTATTTGACAGCTGGCTATTTGCTTATAGAGTAAAAGTTATGTTTACACGTGGTAATGATACTACAGTGTCAACATCATCTGTCATCTAATGTCAAAAGCCTCAAAAGGTCACCGCTACCGGTTTCGAATTCATCTGTAATGTGTAGATTTGGTTTGTGAATCACGAAAATGTCTCAAAATAACGAAGAAGTTATAAAAGCCTTTATGAGCTTAGGATTGAGTGAACAAAAGGCGAAAGAAACTCTAAAAAACACCGTTGTTACCAACACTCTTCAAAGAATTCTTCACGAGGTAAGCACATCTATCTCAATATTGGACGAGAATTAAACATATTTCGAGCAGGTACGAGGTATAAATGTACCAGAAGGAACGGGCGTATTATTATACCAACTCGGTACGAAAATCAAGCCCCAAATCGCTCACCATTTACCAACATTAGTCAAGTATGTAGCCTCTAAAAAACTGGATACCACTTTGAGGGTAGACAGAGCGATAGAATTCGCTCTATCTCACATAAACGACCTAAATACAAGCGAATTGGAGAACTATTGCGGCGTGGGAATTGTAATTAGTCCCGAACAAATCGAAAAAGTCGTAGAGAAGTACGTGAAAGCCAATAAACCGGAGCTACTAGAGAAGAGATACAGATTTAACACGGGTCCTCTCATGCAGAAGGTCAGATCGGAATTGATGTGGGCTGATGGTAAAGCTGTGAAAAATGAAGTTGATCTGCAGGTATAAGCTATTATTTATGTACTAGGTAATTTTATAATTCATTTATTATAAGGTATTTGATCTACTCGGGCCGAAAACCGAAGCCGATTTAGCTCCAGTTCCAAAAACTTCTAATAAAACCGCCAAGACTGATGCTAAAGCCACACCTGTTGCTAAAAAAGCTGATCAAACAAATATAGGTAAAAGTACTCACATTAATTTCCAATATTATTTATCCTGTATCAATCGTAGATCAAACTCTTACAATCTCCGATGTGATGAAGAAAATAAACTTCCATTCACCGGGAGAAAATTACAAAACAGACGGATATGTAGTAACCGATAACACCGAAAGATTATTGAAAGAGCATCTGAAACTCACTGGTGGACAGGTATAAAATTAATCTAATAACGATTCTTGTATTGATAATCGTATTAAATCTAACAGGTCAGGACTAGATTTCCCCCGGAACCCAACGGCATCCTGCACATCGGACACGCCAAGGCCATCAACATAAATTTCGGTTATGCAGCTGCGAATAACGGTATCTGTTTCCTTCGTTACGACGACACCAATCCCGAAAAGGAAGAAGAAAAATTCTTCCTCGGCATCAAAGACATGGTGTCGTGGTTAGGATACACTCCTTATAAAATAACGCACTCTTCCGATTACTTCGAGCAGTTGTACGAATGGGCTGTGGTGCTGATAAAGAAGGGTCTGGCTTACGTTTGCCATCAATCGGCTGATGAAATGAAGGGTTTTAATCCGCAGCCGTCACCTTGGAGGGACCGTCCCATTGCGGAGAATCTCCAGCTATTTGAAGTAACCCGTTAGCTCTATTAAATTGAAATTCACTGAAATAATTCATTCGTAGGACATGAAAAACGGTAAAATAGACGAAGGTGCCGCTACATTGAGGATGAAAATCACTCTAGAGGAAGGGAAACTCGATCCGGTTGCGTATAGAGTTAGATTCATCCCCCATCATAGAACTGGCGATAAATGGTGTATTTATCCTACCTACGATTACACTCATTGCCTTTGCGATAGCATCGAAAATATCACGCATTCTTTGTGTACCAAAGAATTCCAATCGAGGTATTCGTATTAAAACAAACCGTAATTCTAAATTGAACAATATCTCGTTGTAGGAGGTCGAGTTATTATTGGTTGTGCAACGCTTTAGATATTTACTGTCCAGTCCAATGGGAATACGGTCGATTGAACGTAAATTACACGGTAGTATCGAAAAGGAAAATAGCTAAACTCATCGACGAAGGAATCGTGAAAGGTATAATTAAAATCTACCCTAAACTCTCCTATATGTTATTTGTGTTTCAGATTGGGATGATCCTAGATTGTTTACTCTAACAGCGTTGAGGAGACGAGGTTTTCCTTCACAAGCTGTTAACAATTTCTGTGCTCAACTCGGAGTTACCGGCTCACAGAGTACGGTTGATCCATCGATGTTGGAAGCCTTCGTTAGAGATTACCTCAATGATACTGCCCCACGGTACATAAATCACTTATATGGATTAATTTGTTTACTACAATATTAAGTATTTCAGGCGAATGGTGGTGCTAGAACCGTTGAAGATTACTATTGAAAACTTCCCTTACGACAAACCACTGACTATACCAGTTCCTAACTTTCCTGCTAAACCGAATTTAGGAAGTCATAACATCACTTTTGATAGAACGATTTACATAGAAGCTAGCGATTTTATGGAGGTAATAAGTTTCTGGATGTGTGTCAGTTAGTTTAGTGTATTTAAATTGCATTTGTAGGTAGGAGAAAAGGGTTATCGTCGGTTAACTAAAACGCAATCGGTGGGTATACGTCACGCCGGTTACGTTTTGAAAGTAAAGGATGTTATAAAAGTAGGAGATTCGATAAAAGAGGTGAAATGCGAATGCGTGTTGGCGGAGAAATGCGAAACTAAACCGAAGGCCTTCATTCATTGGGTTAGCGATCCGCGGGAAATCGAAATTAGATTGTACTCTTCGCTGTAAGTGAAAAATTTGGTCTTAAAGTTGCACCGCTGTATTCAAATTTCGCAGGTTTAAACACAAAAACCCCGAAGATCCCGTCGAAGTGCCCGGTGGATTTCTTTCGGATTGCAACAAAGATTCATTAAAAATATTAAAAAGTTTCGCAGATAAATCTATGCTGAATGCAAATGTTGGCGAGACGTACCAGTTTGAAAGAATAGGATTCTTTTCGGTCGATCCGGATACTAATAAAGAAAAAGTAAGTGTTGCGATTATATAAAAAAAAATGCCTAATTTTACAATTTTCAGCTCGTCATCAATCAAACTGTCGGTTTAAAGGAAGACGCTGGCAAATAAATAAGTACTAATCGTTTTCTTTCGAGATATCGAGTTTTATTTCGAGGTAATAACGTAACGAGTAACGTTAGTATAAGTAAAAGTGTATATAAGAAATATAGCCATTTTAATTTTATATAAAGCAAGTTATAATTAGTACCGTTACAGGAACGAATAAGGTACACTAACCGTGGTTCGATATTGGCATGTCATTCGCTGTAGACCCACCAGTCCTTTTCGTAGCCTTCGTGGACGTGATCCAACAACGCCATTCTCCTACCCTCACAGTATCTATATTTATCTTGTACCTTCTGCTTTATATCTATCAGATTCTCTTGCGTAATGTCCCGTTCGAGGTACTCGCTCAGCAGCTCGGTGGCCCTCTCCAGGTCCTTTTGGTTATCTTCGAATATCACAGACTGATTGTTTTTCTTCAAATAGTAGGCAAACACGTACGTGTACATCAGCGTTTGCCTGCACTGGCACAGAATGTCGACGGCCTTCTTCAGAAACTGCACCTCGATCCAGCTCATGTTGTGCTGCTGCATCTCCTCCATTTTGTCTTTAACCGAAGCGTACAGCTTGTGTTCAAATTTCAGGGATTGCATGTGGTTCATGTATCTGTTGCAGTAGAATAGATATCTTTGTAGGGCTGCTCTCGATTTCTCTTGGGCGTCTCTGGCGGCTTTCGCTTCGTCCTCATCGTACCTACATTCAAAATTCATTAAAATATATAAACTTTTCTACAAATTTAATATACCTATTGCAGTTGTACCAAGAGCTCCCGTGTGGTTCCCACGGCCCGAGGCACACCCAGCAAAAGTCCGCCTTGCAATTTTGATTTTTACAGACCATGTGATTACAGCCACCGTCTTTTTCTATGGTGGCGTTGCATTTAGGGCACTCCTTGGTATTGGCCGCAATCCAATTGGACGTTTCGGAATCATCATCGCATTTCTTTTGCCACTTTTTAAGTAAACCGCATTTGACCGGATCGTGCCAGTTTTCTCCGCAGGCAAAGCAGAATACGTTACCGCATTTGCAAGCGACCGGCTTGGCTTCGACATAGGCAACCTAGAGTTAATCGTGTTAGAATTATCGGTAAATAATCGAGATGATTTATGCACCTTTACAGCGTAATTGCAATCGGGGCTAGGGCACCATCTCAACAAGCGATTGCATTCCACAAAACTATTCGTAATTAGATGTTGGTATTTGAGTTTCACTCGTGGGTCTTTTAACAATCTCATAACGGTTTGATCGTCTACTAAAATGGGGCAATTGTGGGCTGCGCACGCTATTGTTTGCCCGACGCCTTCTTCCATTATTTTGGTAGTTAAGTATTCGTTCCAGCATTGATAGCAAAATCTGTGGCCGCATTCTAATCCAGTCATTTGGGAAGAAGAGAATATCATAAAACAAATGTCGCATTCTTCCGTACCCAAGGCTTTATTAGCTATTTTCGGTTTCGATACGCTCACTTTCCTGAAAGGGTTTATAACGTGGGCTTCTCTAAATAATTCGTCTTGATTGCCATCGAAGAATTTCTCCATGAGTTTCTCCTTATCCCAATGAAAGTAGTTCAAAAGTATCCTTGTTGTGGTCGATGGTATTTGCACTACAGTGTTCACTTCCTTGATGCAGTCGATCATGTGTTGAACGATATCTTCGGTGGACAACACCTCGTATTGGTATTCCTCATCGTAGCTTTGCAGTTCTTTGCTCTGCGACGAAGTGTCTACGTCTATTACGAAATCTACATCGTCTCCGCTCGTCTCGTTACCTGAATCTTCGTAGAAATTATCATCGTCGATGTTCATAGCTGCCCTATTCGAACATTTGAAGTTTGTTCGATAATTTATTAACGCGGATAATTCGAGTATATGACACCGTCTGATTTAGACAAATTATTTAAACGCCAAAATTATTGTTTTGTTTCGTTTCCATCAATTTGCACCAGTTGAATTATCCAAGTGTGTGCACCATTCGACTCACATGTTTGTGCATTTGACGTTCTGTCAATGTCAAATATGTCAAAACAACACGTACAAGTCACTGGATACATGTCTTAATAGAGGCCATCATGCAAGTTGCCATAGCTTTAATACGATAAATTCAATACGATTTATTTAGAATTTTCTATTTTGTTGAATTATTAAAAGTTAAAAGCGCTAGTACTAATCGTTTTGATTCCAATAAATAACAAAAGGAAGAATTCTGAATATGCAAATGTCATAAACGTCAACTTCAAACTTCAATAAACTTTTGATACGTCATTTTGATCTTTAGAACGGTGAGTAATTTTTTTATTTCGATTGCAAAAATAGATTAAAGCCACATCATATTTTCGTTGCAGATCTTTAAATAGAACCGATCGACCATCCCCGACCGTTTTAGTCCGTGCTAACCTCATTTCGAGCAGTTAGAATGAGTCTCCAGTGGACGATTATAGCCGGGTTCCTCTACCTGGAAATCGGGATAGTACTTCTTCTGGTACTGCCAGTGGCGTCGCCGAAAAGATGGAACTCGTTTTTCAAATCGAAGTTCCTGCAAGGGCTGCAGAGACAAGCGGGCTTTTATTTCCTTATGCTGTTGGGTATTCTGGTGCTGTTCCTGTTAGACGCAATTAGGGAGATGAGGAAGTACTCGTATTACATTGGTAAATCCTCTAAAAATTCCTCCGTAACAGATCTAATTATCTTATAATTTCCAGAAAACGAGGAACATGGCGGTCACGCTCACTTGGATCGTGAAATGCAGGGCTCGATGAGGCTCTTCAGAGCCCAACGTAACTTCTACATCTCCGGCTTCGCTTTGTTCTTGTCTCTGGTTATTCGAAGACTGGTGATTTTAATCAGCGAACAGGCCACCCTGCAAGCCCAATCCGAAGCGTCCATGAGACAGGCCCAGAGCGCTACGACCGCTGCGAAGAGCCTGTTGGCCCAGAGGGGGGAAATCGCCCAAAACGAAAGCAACGAGGCTCAAGATAAAGAGGTAATTTTATTTGCATTAGAAAATGGAATTTGGACTGTGTATTATTTGTACACTTAATTGATTATTTATCTATGTATTTACAATGCAGGTCAGCGATTTGAAGCATAAAATCAACACCCTAGAGGAGGAGCTGACGCTTATGAAGAAAGATAAGTCTGCGATCAAGAGTCAAGCTGACAACCTTGCTAAAGAGTACGATCGTCTCGCCGAAGAGCACAGTAAACTCCAGAAGAAATTGACTCTATCTTCGGAGGCTGCAAAAGACGAATAATTCTACTCTCTAAACGAGTTTTTCCCCACCCAGAGATATGTTCTTAAAAAAGGGTTTATATATAATATGTTCAAGCTGCCCTGGTGATGATGTCGTTTCACAAGCAACGTGACGTCGTGGCCAGGTTAACGTGAATAACGTTTATATATAAAGCTATCCTGAGTATTTTCGTGAAGGAAGTTTTTTAAGCTATAAATTATATGGTTTGTGATGTAATAGCGAGGTATATGGGATCTTATTAATCGTTAATCAATAGAACTTAATTCTAAGGAAGTCTGTTTTTAAATTTTTAGTTTTAAATCATGCACTAATTTTGTTAGTCATTTATTGTTTTCGAAACTGTTCGATTTATTGTTTTTTAACTTATTAAAAATAAAATATATGTAAAATAGAATTGATTTATTGCCACCAGAAACTTACTGAGAAACTCTTTTCGATAGCTGTGACATGATGCCACCATTTTACTGGAATAAACAGCATCTCGCCTGGCTCTAACAGGCATTTAAAAATATTGGCATTCGAAAATTTCGGATGCAACTGCAAATCCGGGTTAATAGGATTTACTTGTGCTGTGTTATTCAATAATTTATCATCGTGGGGGTACAAGTTTGGGGTATCTTCCGGTGAAAATAGTATAATTTGCTTTGTACCGTACACCTTTAAAAAATAAATAAATATACATATTTATTACAATATTGTACTATTACCTGTGCTAGTAAATTATTTTTAGGATCATGATGCAAAGGAGAAACCGTTCCTTTAGGTCCTAACCAAGCGTTTATATCAGGTTCAGTTGTGGTTTCGTAATCGAGGCTCAAACAACAGTAATCGGGAATGCATATATCATCTTTGAGTTCTGTTATCTACAACGAAATGCTAATTTATCGAGAAAGTTATGGTAAGAAAACGCACCTGTTCGAATAAATTGTGTTGTGCCAAGTAACCGATATCTCCTGTATCGCTTAAGTAGTGCCTTTCGATGAATTCTTTGAGGGTCATCAGTTTTTGTGTCCAATTCTCGTCCACGTAATGCGATCCTATTTCGATGGGAACTGTGCGATCCCCGGCTATTTCTAGTAAATAATTGATGTCCTGCCATTTTTTCAAAGCCGGCCAATGTTCTAAGCATCCTAAAAAAAAGGATAATATACCTAATATTTGCTTATTTTACACATGCAGCTCTACCTTGAAGTTTTACAGGTGTTTGAGGTAAAAAGTAATGCTTATTAAAATACTCTAATGATGGGCATTTGATGTTATCTATGTATTTCCCAGAAAGGTTCGAGAAGTCTTGAGTTTTTGCTACTTTAACATTGGAATTGTTATTTGTACTATATTCTTCACTTTTCAAACGACTCTTGTTTAATAACTTTCTTATATATCTAGCAGCATCCGTTAATAGTTCTGAATTGTATTGTAAAGGGGCTCCTAAAAGTAAGCCTAAATCTAGGCATTTCAAGCATTTTCTAATCTCATCTTCAGTGTAATTACGATTGTTTTTTATAATAATTACGCATTTTATAAAGCTACTTATGGTAAAATACTGTCTTATGTGTATAGGTACTTCACTCCAATGGCCTGTGTTTAATTCATCGTTGAGAAAATCTAAAACGCTTTCTATTTCTAAAAGTTTCGAAGGATCTGCCAGTGAGTCTTTGTTTAGAGAATAATCCAGACAAGTCTTTAATAATTGTTTGACACTGTAATTTAACGAATCGTCTGGCAGGGTTTCCAATTCTGATTTATCCGTTATAAATTGGTGTATATCTTTTATAATTAATGGATAATTCATTATTTTGGTAGTAAAAATATGAAAGTGACAGCTAACCTTAATTTTTGGGGACTTTTACTATGTGTATAAGTAGTAAGTATAGTTGTATGAAAAATAGAAGTAGAAATGTCATAAATTCCTAGAGTACATGAGTAAAGAAGAAGAATACTAATATCTTGAGATAAAAAAGGAAAGAAAAGTATTTCGATTCCGCACAGAACAACAGAACGGAATCCACGTGTCAAAAACGTCATTAGAACGTCACGTTTCTAACCTAATTTTACGATTGTTTTCCAATGTCAAGAAGTTGTCATATCAAATCAACTTTTTAAGAAATGAAATTATTTATTTGAAAATTTCCGAACGTTAAAATATTGAATAAAAATGGTTTTAGCCGATTTAGGTCGTAAAATTACGACTGCCTTGCAGTCCCTCAGCAAGGCCACTATCATCAATGAGGAGGTAAAGCGCCCCAGATGGACAATACGTCGTAAACTAAACCCATCATTTTCCTCATTTTAGGTTCTAAATGGAATGCTCAACGACATTTGTCGCGCTCTAATCGAAGCCGATGTTAATATCAAGTTGGTCAAGTCGCTTAGAGAAAATGTTAAGTCTGTTATCGATTTCGATGAAATGGCCGGAGGGCTCAATAAACGGAGGATGATCCAAAGCGCAGTATTTAGGGAACTCGTTAAAGTAATATTCAACTCCCTTAATATTTAACATGAAATTTATATGTGTGTTTATTAATAGTTAGTAGACCCCAGCGTAAAACCGTACCAACCAATAAAAGGCAAACCGAACGTTATAATGTTTGTCGGACTCCAAGGTTCCGGTAAAACCACCACGTGCACTAAATTAGCGTATTATTATCAAAGGAAAAATTGGAAATCTTGCCTGGTGTGTGCCGATACGTTCAGAGCCGGTGCTTACGATCAAGTCAAACAAAACTGTACGAAAGCTAGGATACCTTTTTATGGAAGGTACGTCTTTATTAATTCGAAATATCCAATTACATCTATTAATATATTTGTTTTAGCTACACCGAAGTAGATCCAGTCGTTATAGCGCAAGATGGTGTCGATATGTTCAAGAAAGAAGGATTCGAAGTCATTATCGTAGATACTAGTGGTAGGCACAAGCAAGAGGAGTCTTTGTTCGAAGAAATGTTGGCTGTCTCAAACGCAGTGGTACGTATTCATCTTGGATTATCTAAAACAATGCATCTGAATTGTTAAATTTTGTCGTAGAAACCGGACAATATCATTTTCGTTATGGACGCCACGATCGGTCAAGCCTGTGAATCCCAAGCGAAGGCATTTAAAGAAAAAGTCGACGTCGGTTCAGTAATTATCACCAAATTGGACGGGCATGCAAAAGGAGGCGGTGCACTCAGTGCGTATGTATTAACACATTCGAATCAAATACACTGTAATAATTTCGTACGTTCTCTTTTAGCGTTGCTGCGACGAATAGTCCGATTATTTTCATAGGTACAGGAGAGCACATAGACGATTTGGAACCATTTAAAACGAAACCTTTTATTAGCAAATTACTGGGTATGGGAGATATCGAGGGCTTGATCGATAAAGTAAACGAATTAAAGTTGGAAGACAACGAAGAACTCTTGGAGAAAATCAAGCACGGCCAATTCACCCTGAGAGATATGTACGAGCAATTCCAAAACATTATGAAAATGGGCCCCTTCTCGCAAATTATGGTAAAATCATTTCTAACTCATCCAGTACATTTTTCTAAATTGAGACTTTTAGGGCATGATTCCCGGTTTCAGTCAAGACTTCATGTCGAAGGGCAGCGAACAAGAGTCAATGGCTAGATTAAAAAGACTAATGACAATAATGGACAGCATGAACGACTACGAATTGGACAACAGAGACGGTGCGAAGTTGTTTACGAAGCAAAACGGCAGGGTGATCAGAGTGGCCCAAGGATCGGGCGTTACTGAACGAGAAGTGAAAGACCTCATCCAGCAATACACGAAGTTCGCCGCCGTGGTGAAGAAAATGGGCGGCATTAAGGGCTTGTTTAAAGGCGGTGATATGGCCAAAAACGTTAATCACAATCAAATGGCGAAGCTCAACCAGCAGATGGCCAAGATGATGGACCCGAGGGTGCTGCAGCAGATGGGAGGGATGGCCGGATTGCAGAATATGATGAGGCAACTACAGGCGGGCGCCGCCGGCGGTTTGGGCGGGTTGGGTAACTTAATGGGCGGTTTCGGTGGTAAATGATAATTGGTAATTACGTATTTGCGTTGAATCTTTATTTTGTATTGCAGAATTGGTTAACTACATTCTGATTTGTTTTCAATATTGTAAAAATTTTATATCGATATATGTATAAATATGTACGGAATTAACTTTAATCTTCTGATAAGTAAAAAAACAACAAGAAAAGATTTTAAATAATGCAAGGAGAATGTTTGCTTTTATGTACAGGTGCGAGGCATTTTTATGTGACACAAAAAATACAGAAATATCATTTGCCACCCTGTATAATTTAAATTAGGATTAAAAAAATTGCAAGGTAATTTAAAGTAACGAAGCAACAAATTTCTTTATTTTATATTATCTTCGATACATATAAATACAGTATAAGATCATGCAGGATGCTTAAATAAAAAACAAAACAATTTCCTGGCAGAGATTTACCTTATCTTCTATAAAATAAACTAAAAAAAATGTCAACAATTTGATATAAATTTATATTCGAGCTTTTTTCAGTAAATCCCAGCCACAATTTCTCAAATTAAAATAAACGTATAGCGTAAGAAATAAAAAATATTTCAACAAATAATAATAATAATAATAATAGTAATAAAGTTTAAACGATTTCCCAATCGTCGAGGGACTCATCTGATTTCACACTGATGGTCCTCTCTCTAATACGAATGTTGGTCAATCCCCACGTATTCGGAATGCTCATACAAGCTGAAAGAATTCAAACAGAAAAGTTCGGTAATATTGGAAATGCATGCACTGATATACAACTAACTATTTGCATGGCCGGTTTATCCACAAAAAAACGGACACTAACTATTCGTGTAGACATCCTCACGTTCGATTTAATTTCAAAATGGACTACATGCACTTTCATCGCATACTATTGAAATACTGTTAAATTTATACGTTTCTTCTGGTTACCGAACTCGTCCATTTTTATTACAGTAGCATGCGAATCTAATGACTAGTGCAACAAATGCGAGTTATTTCAGAATAAGCATGACGGGAGAATGATCGATTTTAGAGATACATTTTCCGCAAAACTGACATACCTGGAGTGTCGTCTCTTAATTTATTCGAAACGTTGCTCTTACTGACACCATTGCGATGGTTCGGCGAACTATCGGGAGCATTCGACTGTCGAGTATTGCTCAGAATGTTCAATTGCTGCGGCATCTCCGGCATCGGGAAATCGGATTTACCATTTAGGTTCGGAAGATGTTTCGTCGAAGACAGGATTCTACTCATTTTACTACATATCTCTAGTTTATCGATATCAGACGGATCACAGTTGCTTTCGATATTCCGAACATCGCATTCGCTCTCGCTCAATTTCACTTTATCTAAATTCAAAACGTCCGCTAAAATCTTCTCCTTGTACGCTATGTCGTATTTAATCGATTCGGGACTTCTCAAGTCCGGTAATACTCCCACCGTGCTCAAATTCATGATCGTAGGCTTGATGCAATTCACTTCCCTTTCATCGGAACTCGCCGAACTGATACTTTCTGCACAAGCGTTCCCATCTAAGGAGGCTCTTTTTTTGCGCCGCCTGCTCTTTTTAAACAATATATCATCTTCGAACTGCTTCTTTCCTATTTCCTCGAACTTCCTTTGGACGTCTTGGCCGCCCCTGGTGGGCGATTCCTGCGCTTCTTCGGCGTTCATGATCAAATTCTCGTCAGTGTGAACGTCCACATCGCCGTTAAGACTCGTTTCCAATAAGGATGGTATCGCTGGCAAGATATTCGATGATTGCAGCTTCACCGTCAGGTCTTTAAACGATGATAACGGAGCAAACACGTTGTTTATAGTCGGTAATGTGTTACCTACAGAAAATAATAACATTTCAATTACTGGGAATTATATCTCAAGTTGGATATGATCGTACCACAAACAACTTCCTCCGGCTTGTAAGATAACCTGATAACGCTACGATCTTCTTCTAAAATAAATATCTCGTCCTTGTACGTAGATACATGCAAAACTCTACAATTTAAAGAAATTAGTTGTAGTGTATGAATGTAAGTAAATTGTATTTACCCTCTAAGGTGACTAACTTTTGAAATAATACTCATCTCCTTGGGATCTAGCATGTAGACTACATCGTTGCTGTACGTTACTAATAGGTGTTGATTGAATGGCAAGAGGATGCCGAAAGCTGGTTCTTTTTGGGGTTTTATTCGCTTTAGGTTGGCGGAAATGGGGTTGATTAATGGCACTTCGGAGCATTCTTTGGTTAAAAGATCCTTTAAAAAACAGATTGTTATTTTACATACGGCAATAAGATATAAATAGTACCTTAAATAAAAGAGTTTTTTGAACATTTCCATCGATATCGGAAATCCATATCCTTAAGCCCGGTCGAGTGCAGTAAAGCACAGTATCGGAAGGTTTTTCGCTGTGTTGATAAATTACCCCGCCAAATGTTCCAAGTCTACAAAAAAATTAAAAACTCATTAAAATTGTACCAAACAATAAATAAGTTCCAAAATCCGTTATCATAATAAACATTGTGAGATTTAACAGTAAACAAAAATAAGTTAGTGTTGTAAATAATTTTTAAAACAAACAGTTGGGCTTACATTTTTCGATCTTTCGTTCCCACTTGGGACACTTTCCATTTCCCCAAGTTTTGGCAAATAATGCTCCTGTAAGTTGTCGATACTAGCAGTCGTTTCAAATTGTAACTTAATTGCACAACTTCGTAGGCTTCGTTTAATATTTCAACGGATTTGCAAATGTGCTAGAATAAATCTAGTTATTTACATTAAAATTCAAAAACCCCATTATTCAGCCAACAATTGTTTGTCGACAAGAGAAAATGATACATCTCACGAATATTCTACAATACGTTTTCCCAATAACTTACCATGTAAAAGTCTATTTCGGTTAGGACTACACATCCGTTTTTATCCCCCGAAAACAATTTCATGCCATTCTTTGACCATTCTAATGCAGTTACGAGGGATTTGTGTAAATCGGTGACTGTGTACCTTTCTATTTGTTTGTTTTTCGGGCGTAAATTTTCCGGAATATTATCCGGATGAGACTTCGGTATTTGAAATATATTTACGTTTCCTATAGTGTTTCCACAGGCTACCATATAATCGACTGTAGATATGACTTTTAAAGAAGTGATTGGAATGCTATCCTAGAAATCGAATATTAGTTAGATTTAACTTTCAAAATACAACTTACTTCTGATCGGAGCCTTTGTAATTCCCTTTTGTGTCGATCGAACCAGTAAACAGTACCTATATTTGTGCCTAGGGCAATAAATTCGTATATAACATCAATACATGTAATTTTAACATCCTGGTAAAATAAACCATTCTGAATTTTCGACGGTAACTTCGTCAACAGTTCTGTTAGTGGAGCCCATTCTCTTAGCTGGGTGTAATTAATCGTACTGGATAATGCCATAGTCTTATTAAATATTAATTTTTATAAAATAAATTTGTAATGTACGTTTTCTCATGTTTGTCACCTTTGACTTTTAACTTTCTACTTGTTTGAACTAACTCTGTACCATTTAAGGCATACAGCTACTTTTCATAAAAAAATTACAGTGTTGCCATTTTTAATCCGCAAATTGACTGAATGTTATATTCAAGCGAGGCCAAAAAATGACATTTACACATTTTTAGGTTAAATTGAATGCGTTTTGAATTATTTAAAACGAAAACATGGTTTTACTAAAGAAAAACGATAACGATTTATACATAATTACTACCGATAATATAATTCGTTACAATATCGAAGATTCCAATGACATTCACAAAAATATAGAAAAGCCACCGCAAGATAATTCGAAACAATCAGATGCTGTTAGCAAAGATAACGGAAACATTAACTCACTAGAACTCTCACCTTCGAAAAAATACATAGTCGTATCAACTGAAAACAAGCACATTTTAATCTACGACACAGATTTCAAATTAATCAAAAGATTTCTAGCGAATCGATCTCCTTGTAAGGCATGTTTCACACCCACCGATGACCTTATTGTAGCCGACAAAACCGGTGATGTGTACCTTTATAAACTACAAGACGACGAAAACCAACCTGAACTACTCCTCGGACACCTCAGCGTGATTCTGGACATTACTTTCAGCGAATGCGGCAAATACATCATCACGAGCGATCGGGATGAAAAAATCAGAGTGTCCCACTTTCCCAATTGCTACAACATTGCCAGTTATTGTTTGGGACATACCAATTTCGTTCATAAAATAAGTGTTGTGAATAACGTATTAGTGTCCGGTTCCGGAGATGGTACAATCAGATTTTGGGATTTCCTGGAAGGCAGGCAGTTGGGAATCATCGATAGTAATGTGGATATCGATAGAAAACAATCATTGCAAGAATTTTCCCAACAAATGATTAAAGAAAAAGTGGAAATATCTGCTCTTCCTGTGCTCGATATGCAAGTGTGTGCGAGTAATTCCGTGGTATATATAGCATTATCTGTATTTAATTACGATTGTATTAACTTGTATAGCGTAGATTTTTCTAACTTTAAAACGAGTTTAATTCAGAAATTAAAAATCGGTTGTTCGTTTAGTTTCTGTTTAAAAGAAGATTTGTATGTGTACGATAATAACTTGACGAGTTTTAAACTACCCGATTTAATTCGAATTAACTCAAGTTTGGATAAAATTTGTGAAAAATACAACACTTTATTTACACCGATAGATAATAGCTGGTTTACTGTATTGTACAAAAGAAAATACGACAATGTTCAGGAATATTTAGAAAGAAAAAAGTTAAGAAGTAAATAAAATTATCAAAATATTCGTTTTTTTATTCGAAGACACTTTAATCCAAAAACGTAGTTTTATAATAAAAATGAGGCGCCAATTCAATCAACCAGTCACTCTCAATAACAGTCAAATCCCTCATAAACAGCTTTGTTGTATGAACAACTTGACAAAATAATACCCTAAAAAAATTGTATCAGTAAACAAAAATTAATAAAAAAAAACTCAACTCACCATTGCGGTTGAGGAATAGTATATAATACACTATCAGGATGCACAAACAATTCAATATCACCCCTAATAGTCTTGTACACGCCACTGCGATGCAAATAAGCAGCGTTGGGAAACAACCCTTTCACCAAACACATCCTTATACTCTCAGTCGATCCTAAAACACAACAATTAAATCCAACAATCACTACCAAAAACCGCAAACTGCATACTAATGCAAGACTCTATACGAATCCCGTAATTCCTCAGCATCTTCTCCAGCCGCCTCCTGATCTCCACCACCCTCTTCAACCCCTTGTAGCTGAGGAAGTTCTTGTGGCAATACCCCTGCGACATTTCGCTTTGAATAAACCCGTTATAAACATTCAAATACGTTATCAGATCGCCCTCTTCCACTTCAAACAGCCTCTTCTGGATCCTGGCCTTGATCATCGAGCTGCCAGTAGAGGGTTTCGTGAACACCGTTTCCACTTGCAGCATGGAGATTATCGTGAGGATTTCCTCAGAACAACCAAACTCCCCTAGAAAAAAATTTAGCTACTTCTTTGCTTTTTAAGATAACTCGGTGGTTTACCGGAACTGAATAGGACTTTGGAGTACAAGGGATCCAAAGCGAACTCTGCCATGTTGAAGCCCAACGGTCTGGTTAACTCGCAATCGATATCGATGGCGTCTAAAGCGTAGAGAATCTCCAAAGCGCTCCTTAAATTCTCCAGTGGAGGAGGACTGGGGAAATCGAATTTAAGGATGTTCGATATACCCAGAGCTTTGATTTGCAGCAAGGCGTAGGTCAGGTTGCTTCTCACCATTTCTGGCGGGGTGTTCTCGGCCAATTTCGAAGCAAACTCCTCCGTGTACAATCTGCAAGAAATCGCCAGTTAAAGTAGCTGAATCGGAGCTATAAATAATCTGTTCATTTCACCTGTACACTTTCCCAGATCTCAACCTTCCAGCTCTTCCTGCTCGCTGATCAGCCGACGATTTACTTATAGGAAACGTTACTAAACTATCAGTGTGAGTTTCGTTATTGTACCACCTCAATTTCACGAATCCGCAATCGATAACTGTTAACAAACCAAGTTAAATCAAGATTGATTAACATCTAATAATCGATTACCGTGCACGATTCCTGGTATGGTAACCGAAGTTTCTGCTATATTGGTGGCCACGACGATTTTCCTGCAGCCCTCCGGCGCCGGTCTGAAGACTTTGAGCTGGTCGTGGTGCGGCAGGGCTCCGTACATCGGCAACACCGCGATTTTCTGCTTGTTTCTGGACTCTTCCAGTAAATTAGCATGCTCATTTAATAACCTTACAGTTCTTTCGACCTCCTCTTGCCCGGTGAGGAACACCAAAACATCCCCGCGTTCTTTAGATTCGTTGATTTTGAGCACGGCCTCCACCGAAGCTTGGATGTAGCAAGGCACCGGTTCTTAAAATGACACTTTGGGGTGAATATTTGCTTAATTAAGGGCGTGAGGGTTGGATACCTGCAACGTAGAATATATCAACGGGGTACTGCCGACCTTCTACAGTCATTATCACTGCAGTGTCGTCTTTTTTGTTGCCGGTAGGGTTGATGTTGAAGAATTCTTGTAATGCTTTGGCGTCTAGAGTTGCAGACGCGACGATCAGTCTGAGTTCTTTGCGTTTCTACGAAAGGAAATGTACAGAAAACGATACATATAGTGTGTATAATCTTATACTTTTAGGATTTTCTTCATGAGTCCCATGAGGATGTCGGTGTAGAGGGTCCTTTCGTGCGCTTCGTCCAGCATGATGGCCGAATAGTCCTTGAGAAGCGGATCAGACATCATTTCCCTGAGCAATATCCCTTCGGTCATGTACTAAAATGTGTAAAGAAAGGTCACGAGAATCTGGGATTGCTAAATCCCATGCGAAAAAGAACCGTGGGATATTTGAGATACATGTATTTCAAGGATGCGTGTGTGTGAAAAAATTCATATCAATACCATGCATAAGAAATTAGCTGATAAATAAAAATGATGCCGCTAACATTTCGGGGAACGGTTTCCATTTTATCAACTTTATTGTAGATACTCTATCAGCTTGCCTGACTAACCGTATACATAATGCATGAAAACAAATACAATCGACATGTAATAGATAAAAGGAATGCCGAGTGTATTACATATCACGCGATAGTCCAAATATAGATTAGGAGGAAAAAATATTACACAATTATTTCTGAACCCACGAAACCAAAAATCGTTACTTACAGGCTGAAATCTTACCTTAATTCTGGGTTTGTTAGTGCAAGCATCGAATCTAACTGCATATCCAACTGTCTCCTGTTGCACTATAGTGCCGGTTTCGTCTGCAACTCTGTTAGCTAGGGAAATGGCTGCAACTCTCCTCGGTTCGCACACTCCCACAGTCAAGGGCCATTCGGCTTCGATCATGTACTGTTGAAGAAAAAAAAGGTGGTTGAAATAAAACTCGGTTTATACAAAAGCGAATTTATTAAGCCTTGAAAGACACCATTTAGCAATGTTACAATCGATAAATTGTACGAGGCGAGTGTCGAAGTTTCCTGCAAGTGATTGAAAGGGTTAGAGGAACTTTCGGGACGCGCCTCGTACGTTAAAAAGTCGAAAATTTATAATTAAAAATTAGGAATATCTAACCTTAGGCCCAAACGACTACGAGTTCGAATTTTAAGTAAATCTAGTAACTAAAATGGAATAGTTCGAGTGAGAATTTAACGAAAAGTTGGAAGAAAAACGCGGAGGGTGCATCTTAAATCTCTTTCAGATTTTAGGAAGACTTGTACAATTCTAAAATACACAACAAAATAATTGCCTTCGTATCGAAAGATTTTTAGATGCACTTTAGGCAAGAAATAATAGGCGCATTTATTAAAATATTTCCCAAATCCCAAGCAACGTTGATTAAACTTAAATTAAACTGCTTGGAATTGCTGGACTATTTCTCTAAAATCTTCTGGATTAGAAGACTATTAATTTGAACATAACGCAAGTTTAAAATCGATACAAAAAAGCACTTTTAGGAGCAGTGAAAAGAATTATATTAAGAGAAAAATGGTAATAATCTCAAAAAAAATATTAATCTAGTGTTAAAGTTAAGTGAATGCTCAACTAAGAGCAAGGTTTTGTGGCTAAAATCAAAATTAAGTACCGATCAAAGTCTTTTCGGATAAAATGTAAAAAGTTAAGTGGATGCTTGTACGTTTCTGCGCGAACTTATAAACATAAATATATCACCCGCGGTCTCGCTAGAGAAATAGAGACAAGATTTGACGATTTGAAGACTAGCAGTATTACAAAAATATAAAAATACGTTCTTTCTAAATTTACTCTATCTACGAAAATAAAACCGCACGAAATACACCGATTAGTTGAGACAAAAAAACTCTATTTTAATTACGAATCGAAGCTCAAAAAAAACATTGTCGTTTCAAATATTCAGTCGAAAGAGTGCTCGTTATAATAATATAATTAGTGGAAACGTCCGAGACTACATTTAACGCGAAATTAACAGTAAATAACTCAATAACTAAGGACATTTCCACGGACAAACCCACAATAGAAGTATACAAACTATTTTTAATAAGTACACACGTTGATTGCGTTAACAATTATAATACGTTCACGCTAATCTGGGCAGTGTAAAGTTGTAATTTCCATCTTCCAGTTTCAAGATTTCCGGACAGTCTCTTTATAATTTGATATTACTTGCACCTGGAAGATTTTTGTACCCCAGAATAACTTAAACATAGTTTAACAATGATATATAAATTCTATTAAATTAACCTGATTATGTAACGAATTCGTTTTTTTAAACGGAATTGGTTACGTAAATCTAACCACACGACCGCATTTAATTTTGATAACTTTTAAAGCGATCGCGTGAACGTATGTTTTGTACATCTAAGCCCTTATTCCAATGTTATAATGCTTTTTGATCGACCTAAACGCTTACATACATCACGCTTAAGATTTAGGCACTATATTTGAGGTATTTATCGGGTGTTCCAATGAAAAGTAGGAAGCATTGGCAACAATGGATTTTTGGTTACTCATCCATATTACAGCAATAACGGGGGAAAAAGGTAGATAGAATCTACAAAATTTCAAAACCGTAAGAATACGTTCATCGCATTTTTATTGAAATTCCAGATTTCAAAACCAGATTTTTTTTGGGGAACATGGAAGATTATTTTTTTTTGAAAAAAGCAACGCATTTTTTTCTTGGAATTACCAATCGAAATACGACGAAATTGCAAAGAGCTACATACTTAAAAATAAATAAATAAATAAATAATAAAAATAAATGTTTTCTGCGTAATAAAGTCAAATATGTATTCATTAAGCCATTAAATTCCACCCATGTCGATGCCAAATCGAGTTTATTTTATGTCCTATATCGTATTCGTAAAATAATAGGGGAAAACGTTAACAGGACGCTCGGAATTAACCCGAGATCTCCAAACATCAACAAAAAACAAAATTTAATGAACACCTGGCAATCTTTAAAACAACAAAACAGTTTATAAACTATTGATAATACTATAACAGCTGCAGAAAATGCTATTTAAACAAAAAAATGGAACAACTAATTATTAACAGGCGTCGATTTATCTCTTTACTCCACCCTTAGATAGAGAAATTTAATTAAGATTTTTAGCAAGTACAAAAGTGTATCTAGAGGTGAAAATATCGATTATTGTACAACAAAAGACGAGTAATTTGTGCTATCCATAAATGAAAATAAAAACCCGTTTATTAAGGTACTAATTAAAAAAATATTTCATATAGTACTTCCACTATAACCCGGCGATGACGTCGCAATTATACCTTACCCAAAGTAGCTTGGCAGTTGCAGTACCCTATCCCCTCTCTAAAATTTGCAACAATATTCCAACTGCCAAGCTACGTTGTGTAAAGTATACTCTACTTAAAAAAATCTGCTAAATCGACGCCCAAAAGTAACCATTAATAATAATATCACACTAATAAAAACCCATCTTCACGCCGCACTCGCGGCCCCGCCGTCGCCGCGCAACACAAAATTCCTCACGTCGATGATATTTATCTCGGTAACGCATATAACAGACAACAATATACCGTAACCCACGTACTGCACGTTCCTGACGAACTCCCACAGCTTGTCGCAGAACACCGACAACAACAGCAAATGCATCAGATTGTGCACGCTCACCACGCGCCACAGCCAAGCCACCACGAAGAAGAAGCTGCTGCGAAACGCCCGCTCCTGCTTGGGCTGCTCCTGCGACGCCGCGCCGCCGCCCTCCAGCATCTCCTGGTAGAGGGCTATGTAGCGATTCCAAGCCGTCGAGCTGATGATCAACTGCAGGCTGAAGAAGCACACTTTCCTCACCACCTTCTTCGTTGTAACTTTATAGCATTGCACTACGCTCGTATCTTTATCTCTACTATCGATAGTCGTAGGTAATTGTATGTAGCCTCTACGTGGTGGGTTGTTTTTGAGGTAAACAAACACACCAATCATGAAAGCTGTGCAGCCAATTGCATCGCAAATCCCATCGATGTAGTACCCAGCAGTACCGATCTCCGAGCGTTCTCCTTTAATATGCTTCCTAGCCCTAGCTACGTGACCGTCCAAATCATCCAGCCACGTTCTAAATTCGAACAAAACAACCCCAACTCTCCTATAAGCCAGGCTGTTACTCGACACACATTTAGCTGCTAATATAGCCACTAAAATGTGGAAGAAGCTGATGGAGTTCGGAGTGATCCACTTGGTCTGGCTGATTTTCAGGATATCGTCGACGATTTGGACCAAAGGGGCGAAGAGGTAGAGGTTGGTGTGGTCCAAGAGGACGGCTTTCACGGTGACGTCGCACAGGGGGTTGATGCGGCAGCTGATCCAGGCGACGTCCTCGTAGCTGCTGGTGGCGTTGTCGCTTTGAATGGGGTAGTCGTGGATTCTCACGTACAGATTGTAGTCCATGTAGATGTAGAAGCAGACCAGGAGGATTAAGAGGGTGAGCAGCAGCTTGCTGACCTGCGAGGAGGGGCCGACCATGGTGCTTCGTGTGATTTTCGTGGTTATTTGGGCGGTTTAAAGAGTGTTAAAAACTACGGAATTTCCAAGGGTAATGCATTTTGGTTTTTATTTTTTTGAAAATTAACGGGTAGTTGTGTAAACGGAGCGGCGGTTTACCTGAAAATAAACAAGCTCCGTATTAAGTTATTAAAATTCCAATTGGTGATTTTTTCATTGTTTATCCCGAAATTCGCCCGTTTATTGTTGGTACAATTTAAATAGCGTAACTAATTAAGCGCACATAATAAAAGTGAGTCAGAGAATAAGAATTTCTCATCTCGAATTTACCGAGCGCATTTTAAACAAAGCTGATAATGAAAATCTACTTTATAGTCTACTCATAAATGCGGGCGAGTTATCTTGCATTGTGATCCTTGTAAAATCAATACAGGGTGAGCCATCCAAATTTCTGTGTTGGTCAAGAAGCTTCTGGAATTTGACCAATTGATTGATTTATTACTCTGGCTCGTTTATGAATAGACTATAGTAGATTCAATATTTGTTGGATGGGTGCGTAGGCGGGATTATTAAACTGACGCACCTTTAATGTGTATAATATTGTATTTTTAGAACACAAAATTAACCTTGAACTACATTTCGTGAAACAGGCATTTCGTTTATAAAGTGCAACTTGAAAAAATACAGAAATTTTAACGGCAATCATAATTCAAAAAGTATAAATAGTAACTTACAAATTATGCTGTTGCACAGTACAATATGTTGAAAAAATATATCAAGCTACTACTTAAATACTTTGAAAGTAGATAATTCAATATTCAATCGCCTGTGATAATAAAAATATAAAATATGAAACCGGTATGGACGCGAGTTTTCAACCAAAAAATCTCATTAATACGAATTAAAAATGAATTTTTAATGTACATACTGCTAGGAAAAAAAATAACTTATTGATTTCTATTGAATAGCACAAAAAAAATGTGAACAATACCTGTCGATTTGATTGTTATTTCAACAAATCTCGGCGTTCCCGAATAATTAATGTTTATAAACATGCACTTCCTACACAACTGAAAATACACCACTTATTTTCAAATAGCTCTCCAACTCGATTGCGCTTTCAACGCGCCAGTTTACAAAAAAATACACAAATATTAAACACCAAGCGCTAGTTTACTCGGTTAATTTTAACAAACGCTTCTTATATAAAGCTTATTATCAGGGTAATTAACTATTAATGATTTAAATAATGCAAAAAAGGACCTTCGAAATACGAAAATAACAACCAACAAACCAAAAAATCCAATACATTTTAAAAGTTAAAAGAACCAATACTAATTAAATCGAGCGATGTAATAAAATAAACTTTATAATGAATTAAGCAAACATAAATCGACTGGACGCAATTCAACTCAATTAAAATGATACCATTTTAACTGACAACTAAAATTTATAGATTATATTGGCCACACAGCAATCTCTTATCTACATATAGCTATATCACAAAATATTATCTCATTTAATTATGTCCTAATATGGGATAAAAGAAACTTGAACCAAACATTTCGATTCGTGTATTTACTCATGCGGACTCACCTGTGGTATTTGAGTGCTCTTCCCGCAGCCGGTTTCGCCCACCAACACCAACGTTTGGTACTTCTCCAGAAGGTACAGGATGTGGTTTCGGTTGTTGAAAATCGGCAGCCTCTGTCGCTGGGTCTGTATGGTCTGCGACAAGTGTCTGTTGTAGATGAAATCGGTGCTTTCTACTGAATGAGAGTCATTTTTATCTAAAAAACTTGAAGTATCAGACGGCTTTAAAAATCTCGGCTTGAAATCACTCATCACGATTCGGCCCAGTACATCAGAATTTATCGGTTTCCTCGTGTATTAACTGAAAAATCAAATTGTGTTTTCAACGAACCTTATCAATTGTAGGTACTTTACGAATAAAATTCTCGCAATCTTATCGGTAAAAGTACAATGCCCTGGACTTACCTCGATAAGGGAAATACGTCCAATTAGCTCGAATTCCGATCGAGCACTAAATCACTTTGTAATTCCTATTGAAACAAAATCAATGAAACTGTTAGGGAATACTTAATATCAACGCAAAAATTCTCAGTCGTTGTCGTTTTAATCTACTTTTAATTTTCGGACAGAGTACAAGGATTTCGAAACTATTTATTTAATTAATTGGTGAGAAATTCATTCATATTCATAAACTAAATGATAACGCTCTGTAACAAATGTATGTGTTCATTACTGCAAGGTTAGAATGACACTAATGACAGTGCGTTGTTTGTGAATGTGACAATTCAAGCTGTCATTTTATTTGGAGGAAAGGATTGCTACGTTGCCAATTCTCACTAAATGCCATTTTTGGGACCTAGACGATCTTCTTTTTTATTTACACATATATTAATGACACATGACAAATCAATTGTCAGATATACCAAGATGGTGATTGTAGTGTTGATAAATACATTTGAAACTTGTTAATACACTTTATATTAATTAAAATAAATCGCAATGGGCGATAGTGAGGACGAGGGAATCCTCACGGGTTTCTTATTCGGCAACATTGATGAAGACGGTAACTTAGAAAGCGATGTGTTCGATTCATCAGAGCAAAAACACCTATCTTCACTCGGAAAGTGAGTACCTGCTTGTATTTAGCGAAAATTTAAATTAAAACACGTCTTTTTGTAGATTAGGGTTTGTTTCTTTCGTAAAGGATATAATTAAGGACGAGATAGACAGCGATGCGGACTCTTATTCACAAGCAAAAAGCAGCCAATCCGATTCTCCGAAATCCTCACAAGACAGCGCTTATTATTCGCAAAACAGTCTTAGTTCGGGAGATTTTAATGTAAACAACAAATCCCCTTCAGCAGAAGACTATTTCGATATAAACGAGTTAGCCGAAGATGATATGGTAAATATTTTAAATTCCCCGATGATTGTTGCTTAACATTACGTTATTTTAGCCGAACAATGATTCTTATGACGCCGATGATGAGAGGTGTTATAAAAAAGACGAACAACTCATGCCGCCACCGCCACCTTTACCCCACAATCGAGAAATAAAAGAATTAGACTTTGATAGCGATGGTGATAAGAAGAAGTTGGAAACCCCCTTAGCCGCTATGCTGCCTTCGAAATACGCTAATATAGACGTTACAGAGTTATTTCCAGATTTCAGACACGGAAAGGCAAGTTTTAATAACGTAGTATTTATGGTTTTAAGCGATTTATGATTGTAGGTGCTGAGATTTTCGAGATTATTCGGGCCGGGTAAGCCGAGCAGTTTGCCTAACATTTGGAAAAACGTGAGGAAGAAACGGAAGAATCGCAAGCACAAGGAGAGCGCCAATCAGCATGATACAGATTCGAATTCGGATGACGATAGACCCAAAAACAGGGGCTGGTTTTTCGACTATGCCGAGGCCAAGCCGGATATCCTCATGGAAGACGACGAAGAGAAGTTCCTGAAGCCTGCTGAGGTTCCCAACGAAGACAGCAAGCAGGAGAACGAGAAAAAAGACGATTCAGGACCGAAGGCAGCCGATTGGCGTTTCGGGCCGGCTCAAATTTGGTACGATATGCTCGATGTGCCCGAAACCGGTGATGATTTTAATTACGGATTTAAACTCGTCGAGGTAAATCTACTTCATCACACATCAAATACAGTTAATTTAATTTATTGTTAAAATTTAGAAACCAGAAGTTGAGGAAAACAAAGAGAACAAAGTAAACCAAGACGAATCTTTTCCGGACGATGCTTTTTTGATGGTGACTCAATTGCATTGGGAAGACGATGTGGTGTGGGATGGAAACGATATCAAACACAAGGTAAAATACGCCGTTTATTTCACAATAAACCCGAGCGAAGGATGCGAATAATTACAACTTTTAGGTGCAGCAAAAACTGAGTTCTAAAACGAACGCAGCCGGATGGGTGCCGAGCAGCGGTAACCGAACAGCCCAAGCGTTCAGTCAACCGGGAAAAGTGGGTACTTCCGTTCGAATGCCGCCCGTACCGAATCCCCCTTTGCCCGGAATAAAATCCAAACAGCAGTTGTAAGTTCGCTAAAATAAGTTGAATATTATTTATTAAAAAACCAAAGTTTGTCATTCAGAATGAAGCCCAGGCCGGAGCAGGAGCAGGACGATACCTGGTATTCGATATTTCCCGTAGAAAACGAGGATTTGGTCTACGGCCGATGGGAAGATGATGTTATTTGGGATGCTGAAAATATGAAAACCATCCCCAAACCGTCTATATTAACTTTGGATCCCAACGATGAAAATATCATACTCGGTATACCAGATGATATAGATCCTTCGAAACAAGTAGCAGGTAATGGTAGACTCGTTACAGAATAAATGGAACCGTTTTAGCATTAATTGTGGTCAATTTTAGGACAAGCTACTCCAGTGAAAGTTAAAATTCCACACCCTCACGTGAAGAAATCCAAAATTCTACTAGGAAAAGCCGGTGTAATTAACGTTTTACAAGAAGACACTCCTCCGCCACCACCCAAGTCACCCGATAGGGATCCATTCAACATATCTAATGACATGTAAGCTAAAAATCTTTTCTATTTATGGCCTTTTAATACGTATTATTTTAGTTATTATCAGCCGAGAACATCGGAAACTACGTTGAGGCTCAAAGTAGGCGGCGCCAATTTGATTCAACACTCTACGCCCGTCGTAGAGCTTAGAGCACCGTTTATTCAAACCCACATGGGTCACATGAGATTGAGAAACTTCCACAGGCCACCCATGAAGAAATTTTCGCACGGGACGCTTGCATTGCCCGGCCCTCACAGCGTTATGCCTCTAATAAAGCACATTAAAAAGAAATCTAAGGTAATTTTCGTACTCTTAATAAATGTATTTAGTGTTGTAATTCGTTGTGTTAGCAAAGGGAGGCTGAGAGAATGGCGTCAGGCGGTGGTGACGTGTTCTTCATGAGAACCCCCGAAGATTTGACCGGTAGAGATGGGGATTTAATTCTGGTGGAATTCTGCGAAGAACATCCCCCGTTGATGAATCAGGTAAATATAATGAAGCAAATATTGTACTAAGTAAATTCATATTTTGCGTACATTTAGGTCGGAATGTGCTCGAAAATCAAGAATTATTACAAACGAAAAGCAGCCAAAGACTCCGGACCGCCTACTTATAGATACGGTGAAACAGCTTATGCACATACGTCACCTTTCTTAGGTATTTTACATCCCGGGCAATCTATACAAGCAATCGAAAACAACATGTACAGGTAATTAATTTTATTCTACACATTTTATAAACGTTTAATAACTAATTTTTAATTAATAGGGCGCCTATCTACGAGCACGTGATGCCGCAAACGGACTTCTTGGTGATCAGAACGCGCCAGCAATACTACATAAGAGAAGTGGACGCCTTGTACGTGGCAGGACAAGAGTGCCCGTTGTACGAAGTGTTCGGTCCCAACTCCAAGAGGGCCAACAACTTCGTCAGGGATTTCCTGCAGGTGTTTATTTACCGGTTATTTTGGAAGAGCAGGGACAATCCGAGGAGGATCAAAATGGACGATATAAAAAAAGCTTTTCCTTCGCATTCGGAGAGCAGTATAAGAAAACGATTAAAACTTTGCGCTGATTTTAAGCGAACTGGTACATACAACACATTAGAATTAATTCTTGATGCTGATAAATTTGGGTTATTTGCTAGGTATGGATTCTAATTGGTGGGTTATTAAACCGGAGTTTCGTCTACCTACCGAAGAAGAAATTCGCGCGATGGTTTCACCGGAACAATGCTGCGCTTACTTCAGCATGGTAGCAGCCGAACAGCGCCTAAAGGTGCCACAAAACACTAATTATCCACATGTAATTCACATCTAAATCGCTTCTTATAGGACGCGGGTTACGGCGAAAAGTTCATCTTCACTCCAGCAGAAGACGATGACGAAGAAATGCAATTGAAAATGGACGATGAAGTTAAAGTAGCGCCTTGGAACACAACAAGAGCGTACATTCAAGCGATGAAAGGCAAATGCCTGCTGCAATTGACCGGCCCCGCTGATCCTACAGGATGCGGAGAAGGTTTCAGTTACGTTAGAGTACCGAACAAACCTACTCAAAGCAAGGAAGAACAGGAATCGCAACCCAAAAGAACCGTCACCGGTACTGATGCTGATTTAAGGCGATTGTCGCTGAACAACGCTAAGGCTTTATTGAGGAAATTCGGAGTACCCGAGGAAGAGGTATAAATTGTGCATCAATTCGTCTTGATAAAGCGCTTTAATGTGTTGTATTTTAGATAAAAAAACTATCCAGATGGGAGGTGATAGATGTAGTGCGAACGCTATCGACAGAAAAAGCGAAAGCCGGCGAGGAAGGCATGGATAAATTCTCGCGAGGCAACAGATTCTCGATAGCCGAACACCAGGAAAGGTACAAAGAAGAATGCCAGAGGATCTTCGACTTGCAAAACCGAGTACTATCCAGCGCCGAAGTGCTGAGTACTGACGAAGGGGAGAGTTCCGAAGACGAAAGCGACGAAGACATGGAAGCCTTGGGTAAAAACATTGAAAACATGTTGGCTAATAAGAAAACTAGCACACAGGTAATTTACAAATTAGTTTCGTACATGCTTCATGTATTGAATGTAATTGTGTTGTAGTTGTCTATGGAACGGGAGGAGCAGGAGAGACAGGAACTGCGAAAGATGATTTTAGAAGGTGAAAAGAAGGAGAAGGAGAAGAAGAAAAATGAAGAGGATAACGACGAGCAACACGAAACTCAAAGTATTAAGTGTATTATGATTTTATTCGGCATACTAATAAATTATACTCTTGTAGGTAGACTATTAAAAATATTCAGGACGTTCAGAAAACCCGATGGGAAAGAATTTACTCGCGTAGAATTAGTTCGAAAGCCAGTAGTAATCGATGCATACGTGAAGATTCGTACCACCAAAGACGAAGAATTCATAAGGCAATTTGCAACATTGGACGAGGCTCAAAAAGAAGAAATGAAAAGAGAAAAGCGCAGGATACAAGAGCAACTGAGAAGGATAAAAAGAAATCAGGAGAAAGAGAAAATGAGTTCTCACCATCACCATCACTCGCATTCCGGGGAATCCTCGAATTTACCACCCCCTGGCACTGTCGAGAAATTACCCAACCCGAACGAATGTGAGTAATTGTTTGTAATGATTTGCTGTTACTAATTAGTAATTTTTAGCGTTAGGGAGCTCGCTGACGCCGAATTCTAGCAAAAGCCTGTCGACTTCCCCGCCGAAATCCAGGAGGAAAACCAAGCTTAAACCCGATTTGAAATTAAAATGCGGTGCCTGCGGTAATGTAGGACACATGAGGTACGCAATTAGTGTTAAATAAACGAATATAATTTAATTAATCTATTTTTAATAGAACAAACAAAGCGTGTCCTTTGTATCAAAACACCACCGGCCAGAATCCTCCTATTAATGTAGCAATGACCGAAGAACAGGAAGAAAACATTGAAAAACAATTAAATACCGATGATGAAGATCTCGTGAACGTTGATGGTACTAAAGTGAAGTTATCAGGAAAATTAATCAAGGTAGTAAACTGAAGTAGTTGGGCTTTGAGGTTGCCTTATAAATAAAATGGTTTCAGCATGCCGAAGAAATGAAACGAAGAAGCCTGCTGCTGAAGGTGCCGAAAGACGCATTAGGGAACAAGAAGAGGCGTCGCGGCGTCCAAGATTTGCACTGCGACTACTTGAAAAAGCACAATAAACCGGCTAATAGGCGTCGTACAGATCCTGTGGTAGTATTATCGACGATTTTGGAGAATATTCTCAACGAAATGCGGGATATGGCCGACGTACAGCCATTTTTATTCCCTGTTAATCCTAAAGTAAAGAATTTCATAAAGAATATATCTCGATTTTAATTGTTAATTATGTATATTTTCAGTTGGTTATGGATTATTACCGGATAGTTCAAAGACCGATGGATTTGCAAACTATTAGAGAGAACTTGAGGCAGAAGAAGTATCAAAGTAGAGAGGAATTTTTGGCTGATGTTAATCAAATAGTTGAAAATTCGACGCTCTATAATGGTGAGTTGTAGCATTAAATAACTTAATAAACATTACCGTTTTATTTTATTTCAGGGCCTAAGAGCAGTCTCACCGTAGCCGCTCAAAGGATGCTGAACAAATGCGTCGAAAGATTAGGAGAAAAAGAGGATAGGCTGATGAGATTGGAGAAAGCGATCAATCCACTTTTGGACGACAACGATCAAGTAGCATTAACTTACATATTAGACAACGTGGTTAACGTGAAATTGAAAACAATGTCCGAATCCTGGCCGTTCCTCAAACCTGTAAATAAAAAATTGGTGAAGGATTACTACAACATCGTCAAGAGACCCATGGATTTGGAAACTATCTCCAAGAAAGTCGCAGGTTAGCGTTAATATATAGTTTATGCAAAACAAAGTTACTGACATACATTGTTTGAAACATTTCAGCTCACAAATACCACAGCAGGCACGAATTTTTGGTAGACATCGAGCAAATTTTGGAAAATTGCATTTTGTACAACGGAAAAGACTCCACCTTCACCGAAAAAGCCGAAGTCTTGGTAAAAGCTTGCAAAGAAACTCTATTCGAGGTTAGTACTTATTAACACATTAAAAATCGATATATTAACAACATTTTTAGTACGATGAACATCTTTCGCAACTCGAAAGAAGGCTACTGCTGACCCAAGAAAGAGCCTTAGCAGACGACGACCAGTCCTGGATAGGAGCAGACGATGAAAATTACACAATCACCGAACCAGATCACATTGTAAGCCATAAATTAACCCCAATTCCTGCATCACAAAATATACTTTTGCAGAGCCAGAGCAGCTCCCCGGACAGGATGTCCTCCATCAAATCCCAAATGGACGAATTCGACCTGATAGACGTCGAAGGCGAGGGCACCCACAGCGTGGACGAATCGATGGCCCCCAAGCCGCCCAAGCAGCAGAAGAAGAACCCCAAACCGGAGGAGGCTCATACTCTCGAAGAGGACTTGCAGTTCTCCAGCGAGGAGGAGCTCGACGAGGTGCCATTGCATGAGTTCGAAGACGACAACAAGGGCATCCTGATATCTGCTGAATTACCCATGGAGGGCGAGCATGCTGATGATGACAGCCAGCAGGCTGCGGAAGCCATGGTGCAGCTGGGTACCATGGGGTACTATCCCCCCAACGAAGGGCAGGACGCTGATTGCACTGAAGCGTTGATGTTTAAAGGTATGTAAATGATAATGTGTATGTAACGTTTGAATTATATGTGCTGTTTTAGATGAGAGTATGGATGTGGATCCGAATTACGACCCATCTGATTTCCTGATGGCTGGTTTGCCGTTGCGTAAGGTCGAGGACGCTGTGATAAACAGCCAGGAGGCTACTACATTGACTGAGATGAAGATACACGATGATTTGGCGGTGAGCGAGAGCGATGATGAAGGGGGTAATGTGAGCAGGGACGTGCAGGAGAATATGCAGGAGGATGATGATGCTGGAGATCTTTGGTTCTAATTTGTTGTGTAAATAATAGTAAGTTTAAATTTGTTTCGCAGATGATTATGTAGATATGTTTGTGGTTGAAGAAACGAATAAAATGAAACGGCGTAAGTTTATTTAATATATTTATTACACAGAATGGATGATTTGTTATTATTCATATTCGAATCCAATTTTTTTTTTTGTACGGGTTAAACGATAATTACATAATATCTACAGGTGAAAGATTGAAGATTATAATAAGAAGGCACCGCTGAAAGAAGACGGGGAATTCAATACAATCGCATAAAACAGCTTGTAGTCTTCTAGTAATTCATCGGCCAGTTGTTAGTACTTTTATAAAATTAACATAAGTATTAGTTATTGACATTGAGTTTTTGAGGCGTCCTGTATTAATCAAAGTTTCTGGTTTTCTATGAACTATTTTTCCAACAACTGGCGCATTTGTACAACACGAGAAAATCCCGACCACTGAACAACAATTAACAACAAACCATTGAAAAATAATAAAAAAGGTACATATGTGGTGAGATTTTTCGCTACAACATATACATTAATATAAAAAAAAGACCGTTTGCTGTTATCTCTTACACGCGCTTATTAACATCAAATAAAATTTAGGTACAATATTAACATATGTACAAATTAACTAAAAACGAAACGAATTTATTGCTAAACGTTCGAACAGAGGATGTTTCGATAGAAATTATAGCATCAATAATAAAACGTTCTCTTATAGGAACATCCCGTTTAGGACAACCGAAAAAGGTATTTATTTACTCGAGTACTCTCTAAACAAATTCACAAAACAAGTACCGGTACCCATTATTGCACTGCCATCAGTCTATTTTTCGTATTCTACGTCTACGTAGACTCGACTACATACGGTTATCGATATTATTTCAGCATCCTTCACGAATTTAACTTGCCTCGTATTTATCTGAACCATCAATTCTGATAATTATCACGATTTTTCTTAATTTATGTATATATAGAATCTAGCGACAAAAATTGCCTAAATCGCGTCGAGCAAACTTTCCTATTATAAACAGTTAAATCATCGATTCGTGCATTAGAACCGACAATTCAATTGAAACTACTCACTTTAGAGATATTTTACCAACGTAGTAATTGAATAAAAATTAACCGGTGTTCGATGTATCGTTTAGAAATACGTTATATTCGTGCATTTAGAATTAGAACATCGTTATCACAAAAATAAAGCAAACTCTCGCTTTATCCAGCGTCTTATTCAACTATGAAACTACTTGTACTTATTTAACGAAAGTTTACACGCAGCAATTTAGGCATTCCGTGTCGAAACACTGAATCAATTCATAATGTTTGTCTCAACAAAAGTACAGGACTATTCCGAATTAAAGCTCCGAACGATTATGTATTTTTGTCGCATGAACGAAGGAACTCAATTTAATCTAGCGAAACGTTTCCTAACTGAAAATCATATGTATATACTAGAAAAATCAGTAACAAATTAGGTACAAATATACGCGCGATTCAAAATCCACAGTAAAGGCGAGCTAGATGATGAAAAAGCCCACGAAATGCCCGTTCAGAACCGTCCGGAACTCCAACAGCATTGCTCGAGAACTGTTCAGAACAACAAAACGCATTCGTCGGCCTTTTCGGGTCGACCTCCCCCCGACGGTTTCATTCTATTCGATCATGGTAACGATTTGCGTCTCTTAAATAGTGTGAAGCACATGTAAATCTATCATTTTTCCCAAAAAAAAAATATACGATATACTCATCTAGGCGTTGGATTCTTTGAGATCTTGCAAACGGGCCAATTGGTGGGGCTCCAGTTCGTCCGGGATGCTCGCCCTGCCGCCCACCACTTGCTTGGGCTCCGCGTCGACGGGGCCGGGGGGCGCCTGGCTCACGGAATTCTCCGCCGTGCTCGGCCCCGTCGTCTCCCCGTCGCTCCCCGTGCTGCTACTCACCTTCACCAATCCCGACATTAAAAACCACTCAAAATAGGGGGCTATATACATTCAAAAAAATCGATACGTACTCACCACAAAGGGTGTATCAACGTGGTGATCATCAAACGTTTCTTCAGCATCATCTGCAGCTTCTTGTTTGGTATTAACATCAGTTTCAGCTGCAACTGGTTGCTCCTCACCCGTTGCGGTATCTTCCTTATGGTTGACAGAAGCTTCCTCGGGCTGGGGGAAAGGTCCGGCTTCCTCCACCATTGGCGTGGCGGCCGTTATCACGATTTGCGCGCACAAACCGAAATCGCTACTTTCGCCTTGCTCCGTCTCCTCCGCGCCTTGAGAATCCTGCAAAACGGGTTGCCTATTTACTGAACGCTTAAAAAACGCGTTAAAAAACTCGCTAAAATCTACGATAAATACCTCGTCGATAATTTCAACGCTGGGCACGTCTATCGCTAAGGCGGCATTAAAAGTAAACTATTAATAAACCACTAAATTTAACATAAATTTCAACTTACTCGGTACGCCGTTATCGGACGATTTGTTGAATTGACTTCCGTAGTGGGTGTGTTGGTCCCGAGACAGCGATATCTCGAATCCTCCCGCCGCCTCCTCGTCGGCCTCCTCCAGGTCCTCCAATACGTCCGCGTCCATGGCCGCCTCGTCCAGATCGTCCGGGCCGAGGGGCGGCGCCGGCGGCGGCGGCTGGGCCGGCGGCGACGACATCGCCACGTCTTCCTCCCCTAAATCTCGCATTAATTAACCCACCTCCAAGTGTTATACAGGGTGTTATTTAATAACATGCTAATACTTAAGAGGGTGATTCTTTGACTCATTTTAAGATAAGAACATCATATAAACCTATGTCCTAAACTTCTTAACTTTTGAGATACGGGGTATTAAAGTTTTAAGAAAAAAAACAATTTTTTACTGTCATTTTCATACTACTTTAAATATTTTTATGAAATTTGGTGTATATGCATTAAAGAGCATTTTTTGACTCAAAAATCTTTTTTTTATTTCTAACAGTGGCGTCCCTACTGGACTCAGACTAGATATTTTTGAATAAAAAAGTGATACGCCACTGCTATCTCTTAAAATCAAAATTATTTTTCGAATTCTCGTTCAATTTACAGCAAATTCGATTTCTTGATCTTTTTTCGTACAACTCACCGTTTCGCTAAAAAAAAAATAAATTCATTCATTTGCATCTCCCTGGACGAATGACGACCAAAAACGATTTATCTAACTCTGAGCAATAATTTATTTAAGCGGATAACTTTTAAACGTTGAAATTATGAAATTAAAGTAAAATAAAGAAATAATTTAAATCAGGTGTTGGTCGAAAGTGGTATGAAAATGACAGTAAAAAATTGTTTTTTTTTTTCTTAAAACTTTAATACCCCGTATCTCAAAAGTTAAGAAGTTTAGGACATAGGTTTATACGAAGTTTTTTTCTTAAAATAAGTCCAAGAATCACCCCCTTAAGAGGATACCGGACCTCTTTTTTTTCACAAAAACGCGATTACTTCTAGAATCGTTAGTTTTTATCCGATTTTTATGAAATTTGGGGAAGTTAGTTAAAAATAATAATTGTTTTGAGGAGACTCATTGAAATTTTTGTAATCGTTCTATTTTTCAAATTTTTTTTTAATTTTTTTAATTTTTGAATAAAAAGGAGTCCGCGCAATTCTATAGATAATTTAAATAATTTTGTCGTTTTTATATTTTAAAATAGTTTTGTAAATTTTAAATGAGAAGCTTTCCCACCTTTTTTTCATTGGAGCCTTATAGAAAGGTCTAATAAGGTTGAAATTTGTTTCACACGCGAGAGCTCCGGTACGCTCTTAAGTATTAGCATGTTATTAAATAACACCCTGTACTTGTACTTACCCTCTTCTGTGTCAGCTAGATACTCGGGGATGTCCGGCGGTGTGAAGACCGGTGGGGCTGATTGAGGCGGTGTTTCGTCCCATTCATTGACTAATGGCTCGCCGAATTCATCGCATTCTTCTACCACAAGCGATGGGAAATTGCCGATGTGGCCATCGAACTCCCCCTGCCACCAGCCGTCGTCTATGCTATGGGCGCACCGGCTCAGGATCTTTATAATTTGCCCTTCCTCAAACGTTAACTCCTCTCCACCTGCAACAATGCACCAATTAACAACGCTGTAGCACCTGGTGCACGCCACCTGCCTTCGCCTTCGTAATCGTACAGCGCCACGCAGTAGGAGGGAGTGGCGCCCTCGTCGGGCGTCTTCTGCGGTATGGAGATCACGGATATCTGCTCGGGGCTCTGGGTGGTCTCGGTCTGCTGCTGGGCGCTCTCCTCCTCGTTGTCCACCGTGTAGTCCACCGACGAGAAGGAGATTTGGGCCTGGAGGCCGGGCGTCGTCGCCGACTGCTCGCGCTCGATGTCCAGGTAGTTCTGCGGCACGTAGCCCTCCTCGCCGCGGTAGTTGCGCGCCCGCAGCCAGCCGTCGCCGTCGCCGTCGCCCACCACCTCCAGCTGCTCGTTCTCGACGATGGTCAGCTCGTCCGGGTTTTGCGCCTGGATGAATTCTTGTTGAATTAACGTGTCTTTGATGCAACGGTAGGCTTACTGTATAAGAGTAAAGAGCGGTGCATTTGAGCAGTGGCACCGATTGGACCGATTCCCGTCTTTCGACGCCGTCGGCGTCGTCGGTGGCGGCCTCCTCGGCGCCCCAGTCCACCTGGGTGGGGTCGTCCCATCCGGCCGTGAGCTGCTCGATTCGCTGGCGCTCTTGTTCCAGCATTGCTGCGTAAAAATGTACTATTAGAGTAGCTCGATTGGGGGTGAATTAAAGGGGGAGAAGAGCCGCTCGAATACCATTTTTCGACGATAAATAACGTCCACCAGGTCTCGAGGCTTTTACGCATCGCCTACCCCACTCACCGTCGACCTCGGCGCTCTCGTAGTGGTCCGAATGGTGGCTCTCCCGGCGCTCCACCTCCTCCTTGACCACATCGGCGCGGGGCCCTTCAGCCGGCGGGGCCGGCTCCCCGTCGGCGAAGTCGCTGTCGTAGAACGAATCCGAGCTGGGATGATCCTGATAAAACACAATATAATCCTTCAAATCTCCTGTTTATTAGAGTATCGAGCCGTTTGAGGACACCATCTTCGAAGTGCCCCAGGTCTCTAACACCACGTCGAGAAGCGCTTACCGATAAGGAGCTGGTGGACCTTTGGATGTCCTGCACGTTGAGCGTCTCGGCCTCCTGGAGCCACTCGTCGACGTTGACGCCGCCGGCTCGCAGGCACTCTATTCGAGCTTCCGCTTTCGCTTTGGCCGTCTCCGCTCTTCGCACGTTCTGCTTCATCTCCTCCATTTTGGTCTCCAAGTCCGGCCCGTTGGGATCGCTGGGGTCCACCTGAAACCCAATCACCAGGTCCCCCAGATTATACCAAACATAATTTCATTAATTTCATTATCATAGGCCGTATGCGCTAGCTAAACTCGAGTAAAAAATCGTACAGATTTCCTCCTTAAAACGCGCTGAAGATGGTCGATTAGATCGAAACTTTTTTAACTTAAAGTGTATACAGTACGGACCTTTTGGCCGGCCTCCTTCATGGCGTGGTAGATCTGCAGCTTGCGGACGCTCTCCCTGATGTTGCCGTTCTCCCTGGCGATCTTGGTGGCCCACCGCCTGGCCTCCTTGCTGAGCGTGGCCGACGACGAGTCGTGGTCGGCGGTGACGCGGTCCACGGGATCGTCGTCGCAGGCGTCGAACTCGTAGTGGATGTGCTGCTTCAGCACCGGATAGTACAGGTAGCAGCACTGCAGATTGTAGTCCCTGGTCAGCTGCTTGGCCTGGTCGCGAATGGTGCCGAAGGAGTTCTGCATGGCCGAGCAGGTGAGCAGCTCGGTGCGGCCCATCAGCGAGAGGTACTCGGCCACTTTGTCGTAGACGCCGCTCTCCATCGTCGTCATGCAGAGCTGCAGGTCCACCACAAAGTACCTGCGGAAAGTAACCGGTACACTACTCTGCATGGAGTGCTCTAGGTGTGGAATTTAATTGTGGTTTTTAATACCTGGTTTGGTGTGCGTTTGCTGCGGCGAGGCACAGTAGGTAATCGTTCCTGGCTCCGGTTGATTTCTCCTCCAATTGGTCTCGTTTCGTGGACACCTTGGCGCTGTTCTTTTGCAACGAGGTGATCGATTGGAAGAACGAACCTTTCTTCTTTTTGAGCCTGCAAGTAGAGCCAAAAAAACCACTAGTACTGTGACGTTACGAGTGACGTCATTACTAAGTTAACGTGAACATACTATACCCGATTATTTATAAAATAATACGTACTTTTCTTCGATATCTCTAGCCTTATCTCTAACTTCGTGTGCACCGTGTTCTTCGTCGAAATACAATTTTTTCGTTTTATCTACATCTTGTACGCACAGCTGCAATTCCTTTTGGACGAGTGCTAGTTGGTCCACGCACTGTAACAAAATAGAATTCACAACCTAAAGCCTTTTAAATTCGTTATTAAATCATTTTCCGCTTAATTGGCTCGCGTTTTCGTTCGCTCCCTCGTTTTTATTCGATGCGTAGGGATTAATTAATTCGTAGTAACTTTCGCGCGGGTTTATTTGCGATCAATTCGACGGCATTAGATTCGGAAAATTCGCATAATTGGAAATGGGATTCGTTAATGTCGAACAAAAGGTAAATAATCCTGCAGGTTTCGATCTTTTAATTAACAACTTCTCGATTGGAGCGCTTAATAACGGTTATTATTGCGGTAAATGTATAAAAGAAAATCGAACCGATGTTTGCGTATTTATTATCGAACAATGTGTTTACGTGACACGTTTCCACCCCTATTTCCACCGGAATTTAATAAATCTTCCAGAGTTTATAGGGAGTACTTAAAAAGGGATTTAAGTTTCATAAAAAAAACAGATTAAATGTACTAAACACGACAGTAAAAAGTGGCAAGTTTGCAAGTTTTACTTTACGTTGGAATTTTTTCTAATGAATAAAACATGTTATACAGGGTGTCAATGAATACCCTTATAATCAATTTATGCAGTTCAATGAAAATTTTGATCAATATCACTCACCTTTTTGGCCGTTTGTAATTTATGCGCCCGCAGAATTTTGGCATCGTCGGCGATTTGCTGTTGAAATACTTCGACTGCCGCCAATCGAGCCCTCGCCAATTTCTCGTTCTCCTCCAACACCGTCCTCCAAACGTTCCACATATTCCTAAAACACACCACATTCGCCAGAATATCTCGGAAGTAGGAGAAATAAATCACAATCCGGCAACGTTGCAATGTGACGTCATTACCGTATAAACTTGAAGATATTATATGTAGTATAGATAGAAAACTCACCATTTTTCGTCTCCTCCATCTAATTTTATGTCGGGTATGTTGGGGATTTTCTTATTTAAATAGGCGGAGGATATTTTCAATAAAGCCTGAAATATCGGTGTTTTAGGGGTTGGTTTTTTGTTTGTTTGGGGGTGCATATACGTACTTCTGAATAGGATTTTTCGATGGCGGATCGTTTGATTGTGAACGTCCTAATGTCTTCGAGCAGATCGCACTCGTGTTGATTTTTCAATATGAGCTTGTTGATTTGTTCCGAGTGAAGGTTTTTCAAAAATTTCGCGTAATTGCCCTGGAAATTTTAATTGATTTGTAGATAATAATCTACATACCCATGCTTTATGTACGTGTCAATAGTGTCAAAGTTTGTAATTATTTTGACACATTGTAGCTTGATCGACATGGAGGATTTTTGGTGATAATATAAAAATTGAAATATACAGGGTGGCACATTAATATATTTTGAGAAAATTGAATTGAATATTTTGAAAAGTATTAAATTTTTAGGAGATTTAAGCATTAGAAGAAAGCACTTCAAAAATACTTCCTGGTAGAAATATAAATATAGGGTGATCCATTTAAAATAATAGAGAAAATGTTACTTTTGCGTTTGGGCCCACCCTGTAAGCAAATTTACGAAAAATATTAATTTTGTACATTATTACGATATTTGCAATGTTGTGAAAGGCTATAAATTATTTTCAATTCAATCCAATTACTTTTTATATACAGAGTGGTAAACTTTTAATAAAAATAACCGATTTTTTAAAATTACTTACTGCTATTTCCCTCATGTTGTACATTAAACACGCGCTTTTCGAATTTCAGACAATCATCGACTTTTATTGTTTCATTTAAATTTTATTTATCTTAATGTTATCATCAAATTATTAGGTATATTTATGATCACCCGGAAAAAACACGTTTACCTATTAATAAGTGATACCTTTATCTTCTAAAGATTAGTAAAAAACGAATATTTTCTCTTATATAGAACCCCAAAATTGCCATTGAGAAAAAATGTAATATCCACTACAAATATTACAAACCAAACCTCAACTTAAAACATAAAATCTACTCATATATCTATCAAAGAAACATAGCATGATCTAATCCAGCATTTCTAGCATATCTCGTAAATTGTAACACTAATCTGCATACTACTACAGCGTTAAATGTCACTAGGTTATCCATATAAAGCGTGTGTACAAACCACACACAAACTTCCACCATCAATAGCATCAAAACCCCCGCAAAGCAGGCCTACAGGGCCATTGGGAAACCCAACGCCTAGTGCGACCTATTCAGGGTAAGTACCTTTCTCGGCGGAGGCTGCATCTTCTCCGTTTGCAATGCCTGGGAACCATTCACAGCTCGATCACCGCTACTCCCGCAACTTGTCCCACACCGCCGCTAACACAACTCCTATCGATTATGCGACTCGGCCCAATGACCGAATGAGGGGCGGCGGCGCGGCGGCGGGTCTACGGGACCGCCACCTACACGCGGGCGTCGCGACGCTACGGACGGTTCGGGCGGTTTGTACGAATTTTCGGGGAATCACGGGATGTATTGCTTGAATAGATCGATGATTGTTTGAGTTAGTGTGCTTGATTTTGTGGTTTTTGAGACCATTTAAGGGCTAATTGGTAAGAATAGTATGGTCAATTTGGTAAGATTGTATTATATTTTTTACATTAATTACATTGATTTTTATTAGAAGTTTCTTAAAAGCGCTATTCCAAAATATTGGTCAAAAATACCCAAAAAAAAACACCTAATGTGGAATTTTTTCATATAAAAAATCTCGAAAATCCCGTCTAAAATCACCAAAAATCCTTCATATAAATTCTGTTATTTTACCCAAAACTGATGTCATTTAATTGTGGGTGAAACCCAAATATACCACAAATATTACTCTAAAATACTCATGTGTTTCCCCTGGGAAATAATCTATAAAGGTTCTTTTTCGACATTAAAAAAACCACAAAAATTTACAGACATCTATATAATGGTAACAAAAAAATTCTAAACAATAAAGATTATACCTAATACATAATTAATTTAAAACGCTTACTTGCAAAGATCTGTTCATCAATGAATTAATCATTAAAATACATATTTCGAAATAAATCTACAATAATTATTGTCAACATGACATTCTTCTCGTACATACATTTCGATTGCGAAAGAACATAAACTAAACATTTGAATAATAAAGAACCCTTTTAAACGGCAAATCATTCAAATCGATTACGCATTAACCTAAAGCAACATTTGCTCCGAATCGTCTTCGCGCTTCCGCTTCAACGAGCCCGATTCGAAGTCCATCTCATTAGCAATTTGCATGATCTCGATTTTGGGTTTTAATACTGTCTTCTGCGGCTGAGTCGATATAACCTTAGTCACCGGTTTGGGAATCGTCACCGTCTGCTTAGCCATACCGCCAGCAGGGCGCTTGATGAAGTTGATGTTGGTTTTCGGTGTTAACTTCATGCCGGGCCCCACCGGTGTGAAGTTGCCTTTCGCGTTCTTCTTGTTGCTACGCAGGGTGTAATTGCTGGAGGCTAGGCAGTATCTATCGGGTGGTAGTCTCAGCCCGCAATGGGGCTTCACGGGGGGCAGGACAGAGTAGTTTTTAACGTGCGCTAGCTCCATGAGCACCTCCCGTGGAGGGGGCGTAGTGAAGGTGGATTCGCATGTCAGTTGCAGGGCTAACTTCACGTCGTCGACGCTGAGGAACTTCTGCTTGGAGTTCGTGGCGTACATTCGGGCCTCTTCTAGTATCGATGTGGCGTATCTATAAACGAATTCGGTTAGTTGTACTATAGTTTTCGGTTCGTAGTCCGTTATGCCCATTTCTTTCATTATGGCCATTATTACTTGGCCGTCTTTCGGAAAGTGCTTCGATTGCGCTACTTTGCTCTTTTCTTTGTCGGCCATAATTCTCGTTAATTATTGCGAGTGTTAAAATTGTTTCCGAATTCGACGATATTTTTGTGACAATAACATTTATGACAGTTGACGTTAGTGGCATTACCATGTTGCCATTGCTAACAATTCAAAAGTACTAGATTTAATTTGTTTATGCTAAAACGCAATGTACGTTCATTTAGAGTGATTTAATTTACTGGAAACAATTCATTTATTATTATAATTACTTGTAATAAACAAAAATGTGCAAACTAAAGTAGATTTTTAATTAAAATCGTACTAGATTAGTGCATATTTACTACGTTTGGCAACCATGTTGACGTATTTATCTAGTCAGCTGTCTTCGATTAATCGGTTATTAGCAAATAAATTAATAAAAACGAAGAAAGCCTAACCTAACAAATACACACCAATTTCAACAATTTAGTTTTTATTAAAATAAACTTTTTAAACCATAAAACTCTTGCCGTTACTAGTGATTGGTGCGTTTTACCATAAACATGGATTTCACGGAGTTGAAAGGAGACAAACCCGTCCAAGAAAAGCTGGTTAAATTCCACAACAGCGTCAACAAGATAGAGCAAATGATACAAAAATTACAGCGAGCCGACATTTACGAGCAATTAACGTTGAAAGAAAAGGTAGATTACGATTTATTCGTATCGTATACGTTAAACACTTTGTTCTGGTTATATTTGCGAATAAAGAACGAAGACCCGAACAACAACGATGTGAAAAACCAATTGAATAGGATAAAAGAGTATATGCTGAAGGCGAAACAGGTTCGTTTTGAGATAAGGTGTTAGAATTTTTGTTAATAGTGATTATTTTAGGCTCACGAAAGGCAGACGATTCGTCCGAGGGTTGACAAAGCCGTAGCCGGAAGGTTTATTAAGCACGGTATTCACAGCACACCGGATGGGCAACCGCTGAACAAGAAAATTAGATTCGAAGACTGATCTTTTTTTTTATTACTTAAGGACATTTATTTGTTGTAAGGAAAGTATTTTTCATAAAATTCGATCGATTAGGTAACTGAAAGTTGGTGAAACTTTTATGAAAATAAATAGTTTATTACATCTATGTACATAATACAAAAAGCTAGTATAAAAAATTAAATAACAACTAATATTACATACAATTATTTACAAAAAAATAAAGCCAAAAGATATTAAACTTGTTCGATTTTAACGTCTTTTGCCTTGAATGCACATTTAAGTATCATTAGCATGTTTTTACGAGTTACAACACATATCTACTTGTTTTGCTAAGCCGGGATAACAAAATGCAAGTTTTCGTCAAACATCGAATCACAGATACAGTTATACAGCTACCTTTTCTAGCGAGGATGTGTGGCAAAACAGCGAACAAAATGCATAAATATTTCTGGTTTATTTGTCGATTTAATCAGAAGAATAATTTATCCACACCTACACTATTTGACATTGAAAATAGTTACATAATAATTACATGCAAATGGGGTTGGGTGACCCCTAGATTCCAAAAATGATATCACTAATTTTACAAACAATGCCCAGAGCTTGTTCACTGAAATAAATCAAATTTGAGAACCGGTCGGAATATGCATATATTTTCAATCGAATTTCAAAAGTACGGGCTGTTTAATAAACATGTTTTAATAGCTTTAACGGCCCGATTTGGTAATATTTTTTTATGCAGACTGCTAATTTATTATTTATTTACTTAAATCGCGCATTCTCATCGCAACCGGTCCAAATAAATTAACATCATCAGTCGTTTGCTATCCACTTCACTCGAGCCCCATGAAAATAATCCGTGAGGCGCAATTCGAATTTCGCCAATTCAAATTTTCTAATACTGTTTGGTCTAGGTAAGATACACAATTATTTCGCGTATTTATAGAAAGCAATCCTGCGTTGCTCGGATGTACTGGCAGGAACAGGCCGTATGGTTGTATATCGTCGTTTCTCCTCGAAATCCATTCGACATGTAATTTATTTTGTGTTTTGTGGAACTGGTGTTGGTGCATTCTTCGTGCGCTTTTACGCAACAGCCGCTGTTCTCGCACCTGCAACAGAAATTCTTGCATTTTATCCGAATTCGCATTAAAGTTGCGCAGGCTGCGTCTCTAGCTATTTCTATCGGATTGTACACAAAATTGGTACAGTCGTGGGATTCCCCAGATTGCCTTGATTAAGATGTAGGTCAGAACAATAAAATAGATAAAGGCTCAGACGAGAACGTCACGTCTTATGTTAAATGACCGATTGAATAAAAAAGTGCAATAAAACTGGTTGTATTTATCATTTTTATTTTTTGCCGTGGCAATTTGCCATTACAATCTAAATAAAATTCACTTAATTCATCTTAAATCAATCTTTGCGGTGCATTAACAGTGAAATTTTAAGTGAAAACTAATTGAATTAAATTCGTACAACGTTAGTGGATTTGTTTTATATTGGAGTAAACATGCCTCTTTGATTTTTGAGTTATTTTGATGATTTGATGTTACCTACTTATCCTAATTTTTATCTATTCAGGTCCAGTCATGTTTCGATTAATTTTTTAACACGATTTTATTTTTAAAACATCCAGTACTTGAACTTTCGTTTCGTCGCTTCTGATAACACACAGTATAAACCGAAAATACGAATTAGAGTTTCGATAAAACTAATCAAATTTATTCCGTTAGATAGCGATGAAATTTGTTTACACTACCAGTACAATTTCAATAAAATTTCCCAACATTTTTTTTTCAAAATTCCCCGAAACATCTCACACTTCTCGCATTTATATTATGCTCGTTGTGTATTAAATAATCAGTTTTCACATAAAATTGTTATTAACGATGTTTCTATTTACATTTACCAGTTTATAGTGAATTTAATTGTAAGTAATTATAGACAGATATTATTTATTTAAATGCCATGCTGGTATTTTTCTTATTAAAGTTCACTCGAGATGATTAATTGCGGATTTTTTTTTAAATTTTGCGTTAACATAATTTAGTATCTACACTCCTACTAAAGAAGAAGCATACTTATAGTTTGTGCAAAATAAAGTTAGATGCACGTCACTAATGTTGTCATATATTGTCATATAACATTGTCATTTAGTACCAAGGGATTATGGAAAATGTTTTCTGGAATTATTATCTTTAAATGTACTTCATCTTCAGAAATCTTTCTTGACTATTTTAGAGATATTGCAAACTTTATAAAACTTCGGCAACACTGTCTATTTGTGACGTGCAAGCAACTTACTTTTGCACAAACTATAGCTAGATAATTTTCTCAAGGGTTGCTTTAAGTTGTTGTTGAATAGGAGTTTCAAAATAATAAAGTTGCAGAGGTCATTGACTGGTTCATTAATTCACGGTTAAAACAAGGAAGCAATCTGAAGGGATTTATGAATGATTCCCTTAAGATTTCAATAGTAAATCAGAATCTGTTACCTGTAGATAAGGATCATGTTAGGCACGGTGGGAGTGGTGATGTTCAAGTCCAAAAGCGTCCGCAGCAAGACGGCCCTTCTTTGGGGCTCCCCGCAGCCGAGCCCCCCGTTCTCCGCGCACCTGAACGTCAAATCGTACTCGCCCACCACCAACTGGGCCGGATCGTTGCAAATGTTCTTCGCCTGCCTGTAGCTCTCCACGCTGAGGATCTCTATCACTATCACCACCAGGACGACGAGCACTTGTATCCGGCACAGCAGCTTCTGGCAGGACCTGAGCGATTGGCGGAGGCCCATCTTTGCGCGGCACTGCGGTGTCGGTCCGATCGCATCCAGCTTTTTTTTTTGGTCGATTTTTACTATTTTTAGTGCCACTTGTCGATTATTTTCCGCGGTAAAATTAGATTTTTGTGAACACGCTCGCCGGGCTAGACTGATGGTAGACGATTAACAATCCATCGGGTTTTCTGGCTGTTTGGTATATTTAGCCGTATATTTAAAAAGCTTCGCTTTTTGGAAAAGCTACTGCAATGGCGCCGGGTGTACGTGCGATTTCATACGCATTTTCCTGCCGATTGGGAGTTTTACTATCCGGCCGATTTTCACTGAAACGCGCCTCATCTTTTCGTTGATTCTACTCCGTGGTGTTGCCGTTCAAATTCATAAATACTCCACGCTAATTCCATGCATTATTCAACTATAATTCTTGACCTTTCTGCACTAACTTGTTCACTACACAACCATCACTCCTTTAATCTGGAACAAAAAAATTACAATCATAATAACATTAAAAATATAAGCGTGTTTTAAATATTAAATTTACCTCGATGAAATTTTCTAAGTTTATTATTTTCATATTTTCTAGCCACTTTATTAGAAATGCTGCACTGATTTTTTTTAATCAAAAATCGCACGGAATTGAATTTAGAAACGATTACACAAAAACAGCGTTGCCACATATACCAAAATATCACTAGATTTGCTGTGCTAGAGACCTGACAACATTGACCCAAAATAAAGTGTATATTTTAAATATGTAATAATCACTTGAGGGGTCACGACATAAATAACCCTTGCATAGGTATAAAAAGTTTTATATAAAAAATTGATATTTTATACAATTTTTGATAATCCTAGCCTGCGATATGTGCTGGTTAAAGCATTCGAAATAACGCTTATTATTATTATTCCGGGTCAAAGTTGACGAATCTAGATTATTCTAACGAAAAAGGGATTGTTTAATTTATCAAATATTTACCTACGAAACGATAACGCTGGTCTAGAAATCTATTTATTGCACTTGCCGGATATTGTTTTAAAAGCCATGACAACAACACTTGGAGTGAAGTATTATTTGTAGCGCACGAGCACCTAACCGAAATTTCGAGATAACTGTAAATATTGTTTAAAAATACTTTGATATAATATGTCATCTTGAATTCGAATTTAAATTATTCCCATTAAAAGTGTATAGTGCACGCCGCTTTCTCGTGCTGCAATTGGTTATATTTGGAGATTTTTCTGGTAGGAAAATTGCACCTTTGTAATGTGAGTAATTCGATTTTAATATTACCTAAAAATATCAATTTCAATAATTATCTTTTCGCTGAGTGGAGGCTCCGTCCCTTGACCTCTATTCTGCGTCATATAAGTTTTAATAAATCCTATTTTTTATAAACTAATGCCAAAGAGATATTTTTTTATATTTCTAAATTTGTTAACACCAAAAAAATACTGCAACAATTTCTCGATAATTTTATATATATTTTTTTTTCATTTCTCGATTTACCAAGGATTATAGTTCATTGAGTTTATCGTGACTCTGGTTGATTTGATTAATTATAATAAAAAGTAGGTATTATTGAAGATTGTTAGTAATAAAAAATATTTTTAAACTTGTAGTTTAAATGTCCTCATATCACGACCAGCCCCCTAAAAATAATGTAAATGCGGAAATAAAATACGTATGCGATTATTATAAAATAATGTATTATATTAATTCGTTACAATAAATAAATTATTAATAGTAATATCACAAGTCGCAGTAAATGCGATTATTATGTGTACCTACTGATGCGTGAAAATATCGACAAAAAACCGGGCAAATTTCCAAAAAACTAATTTAAAATGTTCCACGGAGATACAGTTGTTTTACGAATAATTAATCATTTTCGAGAAGAACAATTTCGAAAACAAGCGCTAGAAATCGCATGTTTTCATTTTATTTATTATCGCCTATTAAATAAACAAGAAGATAATTTAAATTAAAACTACAAGAAAATAATCTACCAAATTAGATTGCTCTTTTCTAGTAATACCTTTTAATCCTCTAAACTAACTCACTAGATTGCGCAAAATTAAAACACGTCTAGAGGTATTAAATATCACAGGTTTAATACTATCACTTTACTTGACACGAGCGAATCCATCAAAAACACTCGGATTATTTTCAACTGTCAAATAATAATAAATTTACAATTTAGTTACTTAAAAATAAATAATCGCCCTATAAAACTCAGTCATACTACCCATCACAAAATGCATTTCTCCTTACACTGCTAGTAATTCTTGGCAGTGACGTCAATACTCAGCGAAAACTCTTATTGGTCGGATAATACGATTGAGTAACAATCGAGCACTGCGATTCGCTAGACTCAATAGACGTCACTGCCAACAATTAAGAGCTTTGGGTACAGTGGGGTGTTTTGTTTGCCCTCGATGGTATCGATTATTTCTTTCTTCTCGCCTTGTCACATATGCATTTCGTGTGATTCTGCGCGTCTTGTAGATGGGATTTTCTCTTGGATATTGCCACATGACCATGCCCATGACTCTGAACGATCGCGTCGAAGGTCAGCGTCAACGTCTCCTCGTCCGCAGCCTGGCACCGATGATTGAAATTGTTGCAGCAGCCGGAGTTCTCGCACCTGTACAACACCACCCCGAAAGGCCTCACCTACAACCAAAGCATAAATTCATCATTTTGGAAATTGAAGGCTCGTGACGTTTGCGAGATGATCCAACCTCGTAATTTTTAGTGACGTTGATAAAAAAAATGTTTGACAGGTGTATTTTTTGATTATTTAATAAGGACGTAGGGGGCTGGGGGGCCATCGACGAATTGACATGGCGGAAGTATTTTGTGTAAATTGTCGAATACTTTTGCCATCCGATATACATTGAGTAGTGTAATTAAGGAATTTCGTTAATAATGTTTATCATCAAGTTTTTGTAATTCAATTTTTGATTATTTTTTGATATTTAGAGTTAAAAATTTCAGGTTATTGCAAAAGAAAAATGCAGTATAAAAATTATTTAAGAAACATCAAGAGCGCCGTACTAAATTTGACTTTGATGTAAAGAAATGTCATTTTTAAGCCGAGCGTTAATGGTAAATTAAAAAAAAATATTTCTTGCAAAACGCTTTTAAAAATATTTTTTTTTACTTTCGAATTCTGTAGCAGTACTCGCATAATTGGCTAGATGTTAATGGGTTCTGTCAACAATATCGAGTGTGTACATAACGGTTTCCAAGAGAATATTTCAACAGGTAAATATGTAAATAAGTATATTGAAAACAAACAAATTATTTATAGAATTACATATGATCAAGTATGAAAACCTGTACACTAAAATTACGTTCTTGGAAAAAACTTTCCAGAGGTTTTTATTGTTAGAACCGCATATTTAGAATAATTAATTACATTTGATTAATCGCGATTGTATAAAAGTTAAGTACCTTTTTATAAGGAACATAGAAACACATTTTTTTAATATTACATTGTATTATATACACTTATCAAATTATTTTTATGGCAGGGCAAGATGTCATGTCGATTCGATAAATACATTATTTAATTAGTCTAAAACAATAATTGAATCGTTTTAAAAACACGTTTTATATTTTACAACAAACGACTGGAAAGTACAGAATTTCTGCTGTTAATTGATAAATACTACATATAAACAATTTTACTGATTTGCGACTGTATATTAATCGGGTTAATTAGTAAATAGGGAAATTATTACATATTACACGCTTAATACAAACTAAAATTTATTGTTTACATAGTTTTTAATTTCTTTAATTGAAACATAATTGCAAAATAATGCAAAATTATCTAATAAATAATAATAATAATAAGTTTTGTAAGTTATTATTTATTATTGTAAATTATTTGTAAATAAATCCACTATTTATTGATGGGAAGAGCGGAGTAATAAGAAGAGCTGTGGGCATATTTTTAATTGTCTGATTGAATAGTTAATTATTTAAAAAATATTTATGAATTTCCTTTCATTTTTAAAAATTTCTTAAGCATTGTAAGACTTTCTTTGAAACATTTTTTGTGATTTTATCTTTGCATTATTATTTTATCATAGCTTTTTGTCATCGTAATTCAATCATTTAGGAAACGATTTTTTAATAATTTTCTAATTTTTTGATGCGTTTCAGAAGAAATAAAAAAATCAAAAATTCACCAAACCGTTGAAAAAAAAACTCATCCAAAACCTTGAACATTCCGAAACCTTAAATTTTGTCTCTAACATTATAATTTATTTAATTTATTAGCGATTAATAAACAATTTATTACTCAAAAAAACTGTTAAATCTATTCGAAAGTCATCAATACTTCGAATATTACTTCTGCAATACCTAAGATAATTAACTATCCGATTAGCAAATTAATTAACTTATCGGTACTTACTTCCTTGACATTAATATACTCCCGGTTCCAGGTTTCGTTGGAGATGATCTCCCGCGCGTGAAAGAACCTAGGCAGCGGCTCCCCGCACTTGAGTTGACCAGCAAGCGAAGTCATTTGATCGAAGTTCAGGACCTTCTTCCCGGTCGAAGAGCACACCACCACACGCGTCTTCAACACCGCGGCCAGCACTACGACCGCCAACCCAACCACCACTTTGGTCGCGATCATGATTGCTTATCAATTTATATTGTTCCTGTATGAGCGTGTGTAGCGTATGCGTGTGTGCGGACCGGACACTGCGATATGTCGACTTGATCCTCGCTTAAACCCGATTTTGAATGGACATTTGATAACGCAGAAACCTCCTTTATAGAGCACCTACCGCAAGCGGGTTTTCGTTGTGCGTACATCAGGAATTCGATTCGAACGGGGAAATCCTGAAACCGCTCTCCTGGTCTCGTCCTGCGCAGGCTGCATTCGGTCGAGATGGAGATGGAGATGGCTGGCTTTTAGCCTCACTCTAACTACTTGACTTTTGTACATTGTTGTAAATATGGACGTTGTTACTAGACTTAGAGTCACTCTAAATGAGTGATTATGGCGTTGATGTGAGGCGCTGACTACCGGCCAATAAATTAATTTGATAATTATTGCTGTATGATATTTATAGCAATTCAATTATCAATTTTGTATGTCATAATAATAATGAAATTATTGCAATTTGCTTATCTTTAAGTATAAAAACATTAATATACAAGTAAATTTTGTAAAAAAATGAAGAGCTTTAATACTTTCTTTTATTGAAAAATTATATTTGGAATTTGCCTATCGGTGAATCCCCGTTGATGTGTAATCAATCTAATTTTCAGGTAAGGAATGAATGATTCATTTTAAATCATTTGTAAAATTCTCGTTCTGACAGGTGCGGTTCTGATTTATGAGATTAAAAATTATTCAGTTTGGTGAAATTATGAAGAAACGATACACGCGCAAATTTAAATTAGATTTATGGCGTAATTGATGACAAAATATGCACGTAAAAATATCGTCAATAAATGCAAATTGAATGATTATTCTTGTTAAAAAAATAGTCCAAAATTGCCTCAAGTATATCCGTTTACGTTCGAATTGAAGCACCTAAAAGTGTTGATAACACGAATGAATCAGTTGAGCAATTTCGGCTATGACAAATCTTGCTATTACATTGTTGTTTGGGAGCTAATAACTGTAACAATATAAGCTATGCTAAAAAATAATCATGTGTACAATTTCCTGGTGTAAGAACTGTAATTACCTCTAATTGCAGTAATTTATTTGGTAAATTGTAGGGATAAATATCACTGGCAAGTTCATGAAAGGCAATATTTTTTCGGCTAAACCTGTGCAGTTTACGAAAGCTACAAAGTGCATATTTAATTGCGCAATCTGCAGCTTAAATTGCCATAACTCCAACTGGTTCATGGGTACATATTCCCATATCATATCGCAACATGCCGATGACCTTAGAACTGGTTTAAATTCGAACCTTTTTTATGGATCTACCTGCAATGCCCTCATCAAACATATTTTCCACCTGAATCATTTCCTAACCGCATTTGCTTACCTCTTCTGCCCGCAACTTTTCATCATTCGGGCAAAAAATATTCATCGAATCTATATATATATTAATCATCACGTTTGAAGTTCATAAATCGTGGGGTGAATACTGAATACAACAATTAGGTATATAGCTAATTGTATTTACGGAATTGTAGTGCTGAATTGTAGTTACCTATAGTCTATTCAGAAATGAGGCGGAGTAATATTGTATTGGTTTTGCAAAAGGATTTAAACGGCGGATTAGTTTGCCTCATTTATGAATAGACTATAATTGTTTTATTCACCCCAAGAAATGATAAATGGTAAAAGTATGACGTGTGAATGATAATTTGTAACGTGTGTAAAAAACTGCAATTTTAATCAGCATTTCCCGTCGATAACCACTATAATTAATGCAGGATGTCTAATTAATTTTCTTATTTTCTTTAACTTTTCATCATTCTGGAAAAATATTTTGCGAATTTCTATATTAATCATCACGTCATAAATGGTATATGGTAAAACTATGACGTTATGATAATTTGTGACCTGGTATATAGATAAAAAAACTGCAATTTTTATTCAGTCGCCCACGTATTAATACATTTCCCGTCGATAACTCACATTATAATTAATTCAAGATTGATATTAAATTTTCTAAAATTAATCAATAAATATATGAATTGCAAATTTCGAGGTGTTTTACAATTTTTTTTGAAATTCCAATAAATATTAATTTTACACACAAAATCCATGTTAAAATAATTATATTACGTACACATACACACAATAATTTACGTAAATAATCGACTATTCATCAAGTTCTCGCGATCTCCTTCTCCATGTTGGTCAACTCGATATTTCTATCGGTCTGAGTGGCCGCCTCCTCGCCTCTCATCCTCGCTCTAAGATCCAGCACTCTAAGATCGGTCATTAGAGCGTGATCTTTATCAGCCACATCCCTATCGATAACCACCTGCTGGTCCTCCAAGGCGTTGTAGGTGGTCTTGCAGCAATTCACCTTATCCTGGGCCAGCTTGCGAGTCTTCCTCAGCTCCAGGACTTCTTCCTTCAGCCCCTTGTCGGCGTCGTCCCTGCACAGCTCGGCCCCCGGCCTATTGTAACAAACAAAAATAATTCGCTGGTGGATATAAAATCGTGTACTTGACATCGAATGAGGCCAAAGGACGTGTTTTTAGTTTTAACAACGAAGGTTAAGTGTGTTTTTAAAAATCACTTTAGAATCGTATAAACTGTAATTGTTTAATTGTCGTGGGTTTTTTCGTTTCGATAAGAAAAATTGAGTTCCTCCGAGGTCATCTACTCGTATTTTCGATTACAACAGTACCTATAAGAGCGGCTTTCCAGCCGGGATTCGGCCAATTTCAAAGCGTCCGCGTTGGTCTTCAAGAACTCCCGCAGCGTCCTCAGCTCCATCTGCAGCTTCTCCATCTCCTCCTTGATCTTCTTCGACTGCCACTCCATCTCGTTGCGCGCCTTCTGCGTCTCGTAGACGCGCTTCCTGATGATGAAGTCCACGTACTCCCGTTGGGCCAGCATGTCGTTCTGCGCCCTGGTGCGGCTCACGAACAGCGCCTCCCTGAACTTGAGCGTGTCGCTCAGCTCGTTGTCGGCCATTTGCTTGGTGTTGCGGCTGTGGGCCAGCCACCCCTCGTAGGGCAGGGACCTGCGGAATTTAGGCCCATTAATCAGGTCTAGCACGTTCTCTCTATACGGCTTTGGCGATGAAATTGTTTATCTAATAATAGCGTGTTTTTTTGGAAATGATTCATGCATAACAATGATTATCTAGTTTCCTTTAAAATCGTTTAGTTTTTCGTGGAAATTTGAGAACATATTTGCTTATCAATTCACCAGTGTAGGTGGGAAACTTGGTGACTAATAGATATATTTGGATTGCAATAAAATGCAATAGTAGGTGTTGATTTAAGGGCGGTTTTCTCACCCTTTCGGTATGCGCAGGGGGTCGATTTTGAAGGTGATGCTGGCGTAGGTTTTGTCCTTCTTCAATTGGCTTTTATCGATCTCGTAGGCCTCGGTTTTATCGTCCAAATCGAAGGTTAAACGAAACTTCACCTCCTCCAAACGGTTCAGCTTCTCCCACGTGTTCTGGCACCTCTCCTTCAGGATGCACTTCACGTGCTCGGCCAAGCACAATTCCTCCAAACATACAAAAAATTCGGATTTATTCCGAAGAGTTTTCCGATGAATTTTCTTACCCGCTTCAATTCGGCGTCCCCCTCATCGTAGGTGAGCTCTTTGCCGTGGCGGCCGTCCCTCAGGGAAATGCACTCGGCTATAATGGGAATGTGCAGCGCGTCGATTTCCCGCTCGGTTTCGAATTTCTCGTGCCTCAGAAACTTTATTTCGTTCCTCACGTAGTCCAGGCAACTCTTCAGCGTCTTCGAAAACAATCGAGCGTTTATACTGGGTGTTAATAATGCACTAGGGCAATGCGTTTGTGTGAAAATAGACCCAAGAGTTCTTATAAACTTGCTTCTTTGCAGGGTTTGTTTGGGACCTAGAGAGCTCTTTGAAGATGGTGTCTATAGTGGTTTCCCCCCTAAAGGAAAGAAGTCCCGAAGAATTGAGAGTAGAAGAAGATGACCACAAAATGGGGCAGGTACAAGGGAAGAGATGCATTAACAAATTCCCTATACTCACATCTCTCCATCTATCGAGCTCGGTGATCCTATCGGCTAATCTCACGTTGTTGTGGTAGGTGTCCCAATCGGACCTGACGGTGGTCTCGTTCCGCATTTGGCGGCTCTCGTGCCGCAGGTCGAAGGCGTCGCATCGCCGCCGCTCGTTCGTCTGCTGGTTGTTCCAGTTGTTGGCGTACCAATCGCTCAGGCTGATCCGCGTCAGGGGCTTCTCGATGATTGCCACGGACATGTTGCTGATGGGGCCTTTGCGATGACTATGGGCGATTTAGTAGAAATTTGGGGTTGATTCGAGCGCGATTCGTGACAGAGTATTGACAAAACTTTTGACGTTGCCTATGGGGTGTGTTTGTATTCGTCGAGGAACTGCTGAATCGATTTTAATTGGTTGTTTGTGAAGAGGATATTACTAATTACTAGATTGCTAACCTACTAAATTAAATTAGCTATGGCTTATGCTAAAGAAAGTTAGATGCACGTCACTAATGTCGTCATATTATGGCAACACTATCTATGTGTGACGTAGTAAATTAATGGTGACGTACATCAGATTTTGTTTCGAACAAACTATATACAAAAAAACGACCAACTGCTGCTATAATTTAATAACACTTAAAAATTACATTGCCGTTATCGAAATCTAAATTAAAGGAATAATTTATTTCATTAGAACTGGATTTGTCTGCGAACAGGTAAACTCCCTGTCTAGTGTGCATGTCCCAATCGATTTTTTGGTCGATTTTTATCGGGGAAATCGGTCCGGTGGTTACCACAAATCGATCGGAGTCCGTTAAATACCAATCTGTCCACAGAGCTATGCCGTTGCAATTTAAATTGCTGTACAAACAAAAACAAAAATTAATAATACTGTGACATTCGGAGATGTTCAAGCGAACCTTTGGATTGTAAAAGCTCCTTTCTTTTCGATGCAATTTTCTGCGGAATTAACAAAATCCACTTCTGAAAGATCGTGAATTTCGCTCAAGGCGAATCCAGGATACTCCCATAAGGGCTGAGCTTCTACAGTGTCGTCACAGAAAGTTCTCGATTCCTAAAATACAGAAATTTAATAAAGAAATACATGACGAATCCATACGAACCTACCTCGATTAATTTATCAAAGTTCTTCATCAGAAATCCTTCGCAGTTGCCCAAGGGAGATCGGATTTTGTACAGGTCCTTAAAATGCACCGCTACTGCCCTAATGACGACCTTTCGAGGGAAGATTTGTATATCGTTGGACACCAATTTTTTAATACCTTTTAATAGGTAGAAGTACAACAAATTATCCCACGGGATGATGCTGCTCGTGAAGTAGGGCTCTCCGATTACGCAATTTATATCTTTCCAATCTATTTCCTTCAACTTACTCAAATCCGGTACAATTACGATGTTAGTAATGCTATTGTGTTTGATAAACTCCAACAAAATTGATCTAGATAAAGTGTTGGTTTCCAAGAAATACATTTTTTTAACCCCTAATTTAGCAGCCGAAGCTGCCACGTAAAACCCATCACCCAGCACCAAAACGCAGCTGTCTTTGTTCAAATTCTCCTCAAAGAGACTCAAATACTTTTCATTCCTCCTCAAGTCGTTGATTTGCCCGATTCTAGTGCGAGAAAAGTTCATATGCAACCCGCAATCGCACACAGGACTCCTGCGATCAGCCTCCCCGATGCTAGTCGATAAATTAAACCACAAAGAATATTCATCGTGTGAGCTCATCAAATGCACTTCCTGCCCCTTTTTCACATCTACTTCGCTAGGTAAATAATACACAGCCTGCATCCAGTGATCCCTCCACGGTATCTCCACATCCCCTTTGCTCTTCCTCCAAGGGTGTGCCCATATCGGGGCACAACTTAATATTATTTTACCTTCCGTATCCATTTGTAGCTCCCACCACATGAAGACAGCCTGAGCTCTACCATCTCGCTCGGCTATCGAAGTGTTTAATACAGTACGTTCGAAACTTAACGGGGCCTTTCCCGACCAATCGAACCTTAGCACTGGAACAGGAGAAATGATTGTATTAAACGAATCGTTTGGTAGTTCAGTTAATTGAATGTCATGTACAGCCGCAGATCCCGGACATTTTCTAACGGAATCAGGAATAGTTAACAAAAGTTTTCCGTTTTTGCTGTAGATATTATCGAGTTTATTCCAACGTTGTGCTAAAGGGCATTCGACGACTTGGGCGAATATGGTGGCATTATCTGGTACTACAATCGAGTTTTTTTCTAGTAGATAATCGTGAGCGTGTTGGAACGTAGACAAAGCCCCTTCGCCGATTAATTCAGTATCGAACACTTCCGTTACTAGTATATTGCAACGTTCGGGCATATCACCGTTGTCTCCTACTATTACATCAGTGGATCTCTTAGGTATTATCTTAATTTTCCCTTCGAATCCGTTCAGTTTTATAATATTCGAGGCGCACTCGCTCATCGGTTTGAAGGCTTCGCAGGCTACGACCGAGTCTGCCCCATTTCTCACAGCCATCATAGATAGTAAACCGGTGCCAGTACCGATGTCTAAAACATTGGCTTTCTCTCCTAGTGAATGCTTTTTATTTATAGCAGCTTTCAAGGCTTGCTCGTAGAGTTGATTTCTTTCTATATCGTGCAGCATATCAGCAAAAGCGGACCTCGCCACTTCCTGGTGGTAGTCGTAATCTTCATTTTGCACCACCCAATCGTTGGCGCCTGTTATAGGATTCTTCTTTTGAACGAATACGCTCATTTTCCTGATTGTTATCCGCAATTTTAGTGGTTTCAGTTTATTCAAAAACATAGGTTATGTTGTTATAATAAAGAGAGGTTATGTTTATATTATATGTCACTTTTGAGGTCTCCACTACTGGGATTATTCGGCCACTTATATATCATACAGACAAAATAGTCGTATAATATATTATTTCGATTTCAAGTGCTGAAAATTGATAAATAAATACAAAGCAATGGAAAAAATATTAAAAACTTAATTTGTAGTAGTTATTCATCTAAATACAATCGAATGTAAAAAGTGTTGCATATCCACTAGGTAGTTTCGTTAATTAAATATTTCTCGAAATTAAAATTTACCAACAATTGCAACACCTATATTTCTGTTATAAATTAATGAACCTATTAGCCTAATCATTTGATGATTTATACGAATGAATTCTTAGGTATTGATGATATTTGAGCGGGAAAATTCAAAACTAGAACAGGAAACACCCCACCTAACAACCGGTCGCTATGGGCTGTGCGCAACTTCCGACTTCCGCCCCGGCCTTCCATTCCATTTCGTCATCAAGCGTCGAGCTTGTGCCAGTGCTGTGAGTGAGCTCCAATGACTTTTTTAATTAAAAGAAGCAAAGATGGATAATAATAGTAGTATGTTACAATTATGCAGACTGTGTTTAGTTAAGGACGATGTTAATATACCAATTTTCGAGGAACAAGGTGATATTAGGCAAATATTTCTGAAAATTAGTTCGTGTCTACCGGTGAAGGTAAGTCGGCGTCACCCGCCATATTGCTGTTTTCATATTCCCTTTAATTATTTACGTTTTTTACCGTTGTAAACGCTTTGTTTATTTATTTTTGCCGAACTATTTTTTATTTTTTGGCGTTTGATTAGACTTTTATTATACGGGGGTGTTAGATTTTATACATTTAAACTCGAGGCGTTGGCTTAATAAATAAAATTTATTAGTTTAATTATTAACAATTGGAAAGGATTATACTTTACTTGAAAAACTGCTAAGTTAAGTGATGTTTTTAATTTTATTGATGCGGTGTTAACAATAGAAAAAAAATCAATAACATACAGGGTGGAGTCGTGCTAAATTTAATTTTTATGTAGTTCATATTTGATATTGTTGTTGTTTATTACGTATATCATGCTTTCCATGATAATTTATTGGATTTATTAACGAATTTAATTTTTTAAATATTTATTCTTTGTTATACGCCGCATTCGCGTCTGTCTACAGTGATGCCAGATTGTGTTGCATTGAATTCCTAGGTGGTTGGGAAAATAGCCCCAGAATTCCATAGAACTTACTACAAGTAGATATTTACCAAAAAATTTTACGAATTCTACAAGTAGATTCTCCCAAAAATGGCTCTGCTCGAGTGAATATCTTTGTTGATATTGTCCATATAGCTAGGGAAAAATCCCTGGATCTGGCAATGCGGCCGCCATTTCGCTTTAGTACAATCATTCTTGACCCGTTTCGACTCGTCTTTATCGAACAAGCTTGTGTAACTTTTTATGGTAGGTACAGCCTGTACAGTCGTTTCATGAGTATTCCATTGGCGTAGAAACGACGCTAACCAAACGCGCATATTTTTAGGTATAGGCTCCGTTGATTTTGCGTATGGATTTTATTTCCATAGCCCATTTTGCTTGATAACAGAAATTTTATTCGTGATTTTTGTTATTTTCTATTGGGCTTATAGTAAATTAACAGAGTTTTTCGCAGAATAATTCCCATACCTCGATCGTTTATTCTGTAGCCCAACTCCCTCTGTACAAGTTCCCCAACTCCCTCTGTACAAGTTCATTTTGTAAAAAATTGATTAAAAATATCAGTTAATTATTGATAATAATAAATATTTTTTTTTGTTAATTGCAGTTATCCCGGGACGACCGGCTGCCTAAAAAAATATGTGATGGATGTTCCTATAAGTTAGATATGTTGTACGAATTTTGGAATACGAGCGCCAACGCGGAGAAGCAGTTGTTGACATGGCTGGGCGAAGCGGGCATGACTTCGAAAATGACCGACGGGACGATTTCGGCTGTGGCACAACAAATCAAACCCGCGGACGCGTTCGTCAAACAAGAAACAATAGACCCGCCAGACATTCGACACGATGATGACGATGATGACAAAAACTTTGTATATAACGAGAAACACGAGGAGGTAATGAACACAAGCACACAAAGCGTATATCTTATATTTAATTGTCTTAATTGTTGTTACAGAATGCTAGAAATAATGCAGATGAACCTCCACCAAAAAGGGCGCGACGGACAGCCGCCGTTAAAGCTGCCATTGCCATGGATCAGGATAGCGATGATGACGATGACTCAGGGGAACCAATGACTAAAGTAAGATTCTATGCGATATGTATGCATGTGATTATTAACCGTGTTGCTTATGTTAGATGGAAGACGATAGTGAAGATAGTGATAATGATGATCAGGAACCGTCTTTTGCCGATGTACCTTCGACGAGTGCTGATGATCAACCAGGACCGTCCGGGGTGAATAAGGATGGAGTTGAAGCACCGTGAGTACTTGTTTTATTTTATACCAAATACCTTTTTGTATTCTGAATGCATTCACGTTGATTAACGAGTACATTTATTGAACAATGTTTAATTAATGCTAATTTTTTTACTTCTATTTATAGTGAATACATTCAGATTTGATTTTTTTATACTGGCAACAACTGTGAATTTGAGTTTGCTGAATGGTTAAGATTGGGTCGATTAAATGCACCGTTTTATTTCATATCCCTCCTATTTATTCGTTTTATAAATTATGGATTTTACATATTTTGGATACCGAGCTTTAGCAGTTTTTGCGTCAAGTACTTTTATTGGATTCAAAAAAGTTGCGTGTTGCTGCTTTTTTATTTTTCTAATAAAAGGACGTGCGAAAACATCTCGTGTATTCTAAATTTGTTTAGAATACTGCTAATATTTTCTTAATAATTTTTAAGAAAATAGTAATTTCATGGTTTTTAAAACGAATTTTTCTTGACGATTTAACATAATTTTTTGTTGTGGCAGTAAATACCAGTAAAAATGTTTTACACTTTAAGGCATTTTGTTTTTTAGTATTTACATTTAACAACAAATAATTATAGGTAATCTGATATCTTCATTTACACTTATATCTAGTGATTTATTTCGGACCCAATTAAAAATATATAATTCATATATTAAATAATTTTAAGTACAGCATTATAATGATGCAGCTACTTTCTGCACAATTATAATTACTGGCTTAACATTTATTATCTATGATTTATATTTACATGTTGCTTAACATTCAGTATTATTACAAATTGTTATACTTTGAAATAACGAGTAATTGTTGTCAGTAGATACTTAATTTTTCATATCGAAGCTAGCTTTGAATAAATTCGAGACCAGATAAAAATTTGTTTTAAATTTTATGATGATACTTTGACATCTTAAAAAAGAATTTATTTGAAGCATGCGCATTTTAATGTGTTTTACTTTATTTTCAAATTTTGATATTTTTATCTTCAAAAAATAGTTTCAAAACAATTGTTTTGAGACATGTTGAAATAGTGAAATGTTTTGTGTTTATCAAACAAATAGTGATGTATCTTTAATTTGGAGAAAATAAATTTCTCCAATTATCAAATATTTATTTTTCAGTTTTAATTTTTATTAATCGATTGTGCTGTGAGTTTTGTTGTTGGTAGTTTTGCTTTGATTTTGCGCTTTTTGTCGTTCAATATGGGTTATAAAATCGATTGCGCTGCACCGTTGTGTTTTTTACAATAATGGTCTGTCTGATGTTCAATGGTTTTACGCCAGCGTGTTTGGTAACGATCGGGTATGGTGTTGCCATGTCGGTAACTCTCTGAGGTCATTGGTATGTGTTTATAAAAAAATACGCAGCTACAAGATTTTGATAGCGCAATTTTACTGGAGTGGGTTTATGTATGCATACAAATTATGGATTTTATTATCGTGTGAAAAAGATTGAATGATTATTATTTACTTTCAAACAAGTGGGGATAACATAGATTTTAAATGCAACGTTGTAAAATGGGTTAGAATTTAAAGGATCCTTGGTTAATATCGCGATATTGCCAGCTGGTGAAAAGTCATGACTATAAATTTTTTAATTTATTTAATCTGAAATTGTAATACTTCCTCTATAATAAAATAAACGTAACCATAAATCCCCTACACTCTATTAGGTATTTATTTATCAAGAACGAACATTGAAGAATGTGCATCGCCCTAGGAGATCCAGATTTTTCATAGGCCACATACAGGAAGAGACAATGGTAGAGAAAATTTAAAACGATGAAAGGAGTTGTTAAATAAAATATTTTTACACGTTCTTAAATTTTTTGTTTCCCTTTTACATTCGATCAAAATTTCAAATTTTCAAGTTCAAGAATTTCCAAATTTTTCAAGTAATTAAAAAAAAATTACCATACATTAATCGAGAAAAAATCAATTTGATCTGAAGTTAATTATTAATTCAGTTTATTTCATTTAAAATTTAAGTTTGAGACTTTGTACATCCGTTTGATTTGAGTAATTCATAAAAAATTGTAACTAGTAATAAATGAGAATAAATTAGGTAAAAGAAAAAAAAGCCCAAATTATAGAATAGGTTTATTGGTATTAAATCAACTAGTAACATAGTTTTATTACAAAATTTTTCAAATTTCTCTGATTTGCATTGCAATTTTATCATCAATTTCTAATTGCAAAAGATACATATCATTGGTCGACTTATCTTGTATACATAGAATTTAATTTATCAATATTCATATACATAATTACTAAAATTTTGATATTTGATGTTTATATCTGCTTTGGATTTATTAATTACATCATCGAGTCTCGAGGTCTCGTTTCATTTTTAAAGAAATTTAGTTATAAAAGTTTTAATAGAAATTGATGTGTAAATTGACCGATGTAAAATGATATTTAAAATCGAAGATGAGGAGTAGCTGAGAGGCGTTTAAAGGTAAGTCGATATTTATATTAATTAAATTGATGCAATTCGACCCTTTCAAGACAAGAAGTTTGATATTTGATTTTAAAAGCGTTTAAATTTTCAATTACACTATTGGTCATTAATAACCCACAAATAAGAAGAGAATGACAGAATTTGGAAAACGCTTAGACAAAAATTTCATTAAAATTTGGAATAATCTATAATTAATTATACTTCTAATTAAATTGGCATCTTAGTTTTTTCAGAAATAGAGACGTAACTTAAAGTAGTAAAAATACGATTAATTTATTATTCTTGTAATGAAAAAGTTCTTATGTTCATATAAATAGTGTAGATTTGTTTAGAGCAAAAAATTAAAATCTGCCAGAGTTTACGTAATTAACCGGAGAATGAAATTTGAAACAGATTTTCTATTGAAAATAAAGGCAAATATCCGACTAAAAATATCCATCTTGCTTTCACAGTATATGTAGGCGGTCGGTTAAGTTTATATTCCAGTACAGTATTAAAATTTCAAAACGAATTGCCCTGTAAGTGATGAATGGAATAGACTTTGGAATATGAGGGTACGATTTATTATAAAAAGGTTTTATGAAGCTAAGGACAATGAGAGTAAGTTTAAATATTTGTGTATGTTTCTCAATTAAAAAAAATACGGCGAAAAATATTTGTACTAAACATCTTCATCGTCGAATCCATTTAAATTCAATGCTGTAGCCCAAAATTAATCGGCCTGGCTTATTTTTATAAATAAGAATTGTCCCATAATATTTTTCAGCCAGTTTTCCTTCGGATTTTTTTTACCGAATTATTTTACAATATTGCTTACAAAAAAAGGATTTGATAATTTATTTCGGGATCGCTCGACCAAATCCATCGGTTACCCAGTTTGCTAGTTAATTATCGCATAGAAAAATAGGAAGCTGAACATCATCCTTCATGTGGCTTTCATTTTTAGATGCTGGAAATCGACGAATTGCCCTCAGAGCTTATTCGAAAATTTACGAAATCTGGACGTACTTTTTCACAAAGTATTCTACTGCTCGAAATGCACTGATTTATACACGATCGATCACAAATGCTCACGTTCGAACATACAATGCGCTTTTTGTAAAAAATCGTTAGAAAACGTCGACATCGTCAAACACCACTGCTTCAGACACCTCTTTAACAAACTCGAATCCGACGATGCTAGACCCGAAATCAAAGCCAAACGCAAGCGAAAACCGCCGAGGCAGCAGAGCCTGTCCACAAACACCAGGCGCAAAAATCGATGCAGAGACTGCAACATAAAATTCGAATCGAGAAACAGCTACCGCAAGCACAGGTACCAGGAGCACAACGAGGAGAAGTACAAGATCTGCACGTTGTGCGGCAAGAGCATCGTCAGCTTGAGCCAGCACCTGAAGGGCGTCCACGGCAACCCCGACAGCTTCAAGTGCTCCAAGTGCGACAAGAGCTTCTCCTGCAAGAAGCACCTGCAGCGGCACATGCTGGTGCACAGCGACTCGTACAACCACGTGTGCACCACGTGCGGCAAGGGATTCAAAACCTCGTTTTCTATGAGAGTCCACATGCGGTCGCACGACGAAGTCAAGCCATTCGAATGCCCCGTTTGCTCGAAAACTTTTACTACTAAACAATGGAGAGATAATCACATGAAGACTCACAGATAGATTTTTCTTGTACCTATATTATGTATTTTTATATTATATGTTTTTTCGTTACGTTTGATAATTTTTTTTGGTGGGTTCGCCAATGCTTAGGTAAATTTATCTGTTAGATATTCTCAATTTTGTTGGGATAAGGAAATTCTGTATAAATCAGTCGGTTATCTCACAGATAACTTATTTAGCTGAGCATAAAAATGCGCATTTTAAATTTTAATTTAATAACGAAATTGCTAAATATTTGCACCAAAGACTTGAGCTGATACGACGTAAGTTTTATTGCAACAAATGTAGGTTATCCATATTTAAATCAGTTAAGATAACCTGCTTATAATAAATTAGGTTCGGATTATCAGTAAACCGATAAACAAACGTTCTAAATTCAGTATTTTACAGATGGTTGAACGGCTCATCAAAGGAGTGCCCGTATTGCGAAAAATCCTTTACAAATCTCGTACAGTTTAAAAAACATACAGAAAATTTGAGCGCTTTTTTGAAAATATACTGTAGAAAATGCGATAACGTTTTGAGTACCGAAGAAACGGGCTTGCATTTCGACGTTACATACTCCTGTTTAATGTGCAAAACCATGCTAGAAGAGACTTATTTCGATCACAATTGCTTCCACGAAGATCGTTGTCAAAAAGAAGCCGATAGCATGAAAATTACATGCGATATTTGCAGTAAATCCTACTTTAATTCCGAAGATATTCGCAATCATATCCGAAGAAATCACAGCACTAACCACACATACAACTGCCTTTGTTGCGACTTAACATTCAAGACTGAAAGAAAATACAATACCCACGTTAAATCGATACACAGAACACTAAGCAATTGCGATTCGAAGAATTCGAAACGCGCCAAAAAGAGCAAAGCAAACCCCGCTAAAAGCGACAAGAAGAAATGCAGCCAATGCCCGCTGTTATTCGACAACAAAAAGGAGTATTTGGCTCACAAGCGCCGCGCTCACGAGATATTCCTGTGCTACATTTGCGGCAAGAAAATGCACATAAACTTCATGCGAACGCACATCGACATGCACACGAATTACAAGAGATTCAAGTGCAAGTTTTGCGACAAGCGGTTCAGGCTGCCCGGCACCGTGAGAAACCATCAAATGATACATTCGAACGAGGCGCAATACCAGTGCCAAATGTGCGGCAAAGGCTTCAAAAAGGCTTACAATCTCAAGGTTCACCTGAGGATTCATTCGCCGGTCAAGCCTTTCGAGTGCGTTATATGCAAAAAGACTTTTACTACCAAGCAATCCAGGGATAATCATTTGAAAACGCATAAATAATTTAGGTTTATTCAACATAAATGTCTGTGATATGTATTAATTGATAGGATTGTTCCAGCTAACTCTATTTTATGTTTTACAAACTCATTATAGGTCTGGAACAAATCTAATAAAATATTGGGGAGTTTTTCGAAATTATTAGGGCGTTAATCTCGAAAGTTTGTGATATATTCAAGCCATTTGTGGGTTTAATTAAAGCGATAAAATGATGAAAAAATTTTTTTGGAACTATAGATAGTGCTTGAAAATAATTGTTAATTATTTTTTGTATTCATATTTTAATCTCGAAAAATTCTTCGTATATTTTGATAATACTAAACTTATTGTTAGTATTCATTGTTTTTGATTGTATTTAAAAAAATCGATTACAAAATAATTTTATGCAATATTTACATTTGAGAATAATTGTTAATTTACCTGATACATGTATGATAAGTGCATGCATATTTCTATGTACATTAAATCAAACCTAAAAGCTCGTACTTTACTTATACATTTCTGTACGAAAAATTCTAGTTAATAAACTGTTTTATATTTTAATCAAATAAAATCATCTATTTATTCATTACGAATAAAATCGAGCCAGTTTGCACCATATAAGAAAGTAAGTAACACTAATTCCTAATTAAAATGGACGTTCATGCAAAATACCTAAACCAAATCTTGCATAAATAAGCCCACAATTGAATATCCAAATAAATTAGAGCGTTTTTAATGATTTTAGATTGCAATGCTCGAATTGCGGCAAAATCTTTTCGACCCCGACAAAGCTAAAAAACCACACGAGAGCCCACAAAGAACGAAAAGTATCTTGCGACGTGTGCGGCAAAAAATTCCTTTACAAAAACACCATGTTACAACACAAGAAAACCGTCCATTTGGCCGATTACCGCTACAAATGCGATTCGTGCGATTCTGCCTTCAAAACGGCCCTCACTCTCCGGCAACACACGCAGAACATCCACCTGAAAAACTACAAGTACACGTGCGACAAATGCGGCCGGGGATTTTTCATTAAAAAATCGTTAGACGTTCATTATCAAGTCGAACACGAAGACCTTAGATTCAGATGCGAGCATTGCCAAAAACCGTTCAAAACCCTGCAAGGACTAAACAGCCACGTTATCCTTCACAATCCCGACCATCGAAAAAAGGAGTACAATTGTAGCGTATGTCTCGAAGTTTTTACATCCAGGTATTATTTTTGTACATATTGGAAACCCAAAAAAAATCGAGTTCTACTGTAAAAATTAATACTTTTTTAAGAAGTTGCAAATAAATTACTCACCTATGCCAACCTCTAAATAAAGTATTAATTTTTGTATGTAATTAAAAGAAAAGCCGCTGATATCATTAGTAGAAACGTAATTAATTTACTGCTATTAATGTTCTCTTAATTTGAAACGATTTACGGTTTTTTCTTTAAATTGTATACAGTCAAACTCAATTGTATCTACAGGGGTTTGTAATTCTCATAGGTCCACTTACACGGCACACGCGAGAAAGCACAGGAAAGGCGAGGAGTGCTATAAGTGCAATATCTGCTTGAAAACAGTAACGAAAAAAGACAGTTTGAAAAATCACATGCGTACGCACACCGGCGAGAAGCCGTACGCTTGTAGTTACTGCGATAGGGCCTTTGGTACGAATAATTTGTTGAGGACGCACTTGAGAATCCACACGGACGAAAAACCCTACGTTTGTAAAGTGTGCAAGAAAGGTTTCAGGCAAAAGCCGGCTCTAAACATACACATGAGATACCACACAGGGGAAAAGCCGTATTACTGCCCGACGTGCGATAAATCCTTCATTAGTGCGACTGCGTTAAAGAATCATAAATGTAATTGTAGTTCAAAATGAATTTTGTTTTAATTATATAGATTAATGGACAGTAATTGGTTGTCTTATTATGTACAAACGGAGAACTGCATCTAAATGCCTTTCAGCTAAACAAAATTTCATTAAACCAAAATGATATATTAGAAATATTTATTTAGAATTTATTATTTTAGGTCAGATATAGCTCAATCGGTAGACGAGTCGTTTATATTTAAACCAATTCACCTGAAGCTACATGTAGAAACTGATACCAACGAAATATGGACGTGCGACATATGCAACAAGATATTTCAGGAAAAAAAGAGCCTAACTGTTCACAAAAGTATTAAACACAATATCGGCGAGGTCACCTGCCCCCAATGCGGCAGAGCGTACTCGAATAAAACTCAGCTGAAGTTGCATATTGACAACTTTCACTTAAACAAGTACAAATTCCGCTGCGAGCTGTGCCAAAGCGGCTTCAATTACAATAATGTCTTAAAGAAACACATAGCAACCAAACACGAAGGCCTTAGGTACACTTGCATGCAGTGCGGCAAGCAATTCAAATGCCTTAGCTCATACAAGGGGCACATCAGCTCTCATGATTCAGACTACATCGAACCCTTGGCTACTTGCACCGTCTGCAAGAAAGTCATGGACATCAAATTGCTCAAAAACCACATGTACATTCACGACGCCACTGCCAATAACATGGTTTGCGAAATTTGCGGCAAAGTGATGTCCCAGAAAAGGAGTCTTATGCTCCATATGAGAATGCACACCGGAGAGAAACCCTTCGAATGCAAAACCTGCGGTAAACGCTTCACCAGGTCAAATATTTTGACGGATCACATTAGGATACACACGAAAGAAAGGCCGTTCGTTTGCGACGTTTGCTCCAAGGCTTTTAACCAGAAATCAGCGCTCAACATTCACTTGAGGATTCATACTGGCAAAACGCCGCATGTTTGCCATTTGTGTAAAAGAAAATTCAATACGAAGAGCTCGCTTAGGAACCACAGGTGTTTAGGACCGAGTGATGAACAAGAATAATACTATTACGTTGAAAAGAAACGATTTAGAGTCGAACAAAACAGTTTTGAAACATTTCAGCTTCGCTACATTCTCTGTTGACCCAACAATTTATTGGTTTAGTATTAAACAACAGAATAACCAGTAACGTCAGTAACGTCTTTCATTGTACCTAACAAATAAAACTCTCGGAGAGCCGATAGAAATCATTTTTCGATATATTATAAATATATGTATATTTATATAGAATTTATTATTTTAGGTCAGATATAGCACAATCGGTAGACAAGTCGTTTATATTTAAACCGATTCATCTGAAGCTACATGTAAAAAGTGAGACTAACGAAACATGGACGTGCGACATATGCAACAAGATATGTAAGGGAAAAAGCAGCCTAAACCAACACAAAAGTGTAAAGCACAATATCGGCAAGTTCTATTGCACCGAATGCGCCAAGTCGTACACGACTAAAGTTCACTTGAGATTCCACGTTAACAACGTTCACTTAAAGAAGTACAAATTCCGCTGCGAGTTGTGCCAAAACGGCTACAATTACAAATATGCCTTAAAGAGGCACATAGCAACCCAACACGAAGGCTATAGGCACACTTGCCTGCAGTGCCACAAGCAATTCACATGCGGCAACGCCTACAAGCGGCACTTAAGTACTCACGATTCAGACAAAATCGAACCTCTGAGTTCTTGCACCGTGTGCAAGGAAGTCGTGGAGACCAAATCGCTCAAAGACCACATGAATAACATCCACGACGAGAATGCCGATAACGTGGTTTGCGAAATTTGCGGCAAAGTGATTTGCGACAAATGGGCATTTAAGCTCCATATGAGAATGCACACCGGAGAGAAACCTTTCGAATGCAAAACCTGCGGCAAACGCTTCGCCAGGTCGGGTTGTTTGACGGATCACATGAGGATACACACGAAAGAAAGGCCGTTCGTTTGCGACGTTTGCTCCAAGGCTTTTAATCAGAAATCCGCGCTCAACATTCACATGAGGATTCATACTGGCAAAACGCCGCATGTTTGCCATTTGTGTAAAAGGAAATTCAATACGAAGAGCTCGCTTAGGACTCACAAGTGTTCAGGACCGAGTGATGAACAAGAATAATACGATTACGTTGAAAAGAAACGATTCAAGAGTAAGACAAAAAAAAAGCTTTGAATCATTTCAGCTTCGCTACATTCTCTGTTGACCCAACAATTTATTGGTTTAGTATTAAACAACAGAATAACCAGTAACGTCTTTCATTGTACCTAACAAATAAAACTCGGATAGTCGATAGAAATCATTTTTCGATATATTATAAATATGTGTATATTTATATAGAATTTATCATTTTAGGTCAGATATAGCACAATCGGTAGACGAGTCGTTTATATTTAAACCAATTCATCTGAAGCTACATGTTGAAACTGATACTAACGAAACATTGACGTGCGACATATGCAACATGATATTTACGAGAAGAATCAATCTAAGCCTGCATAAAAGTACTAAACATAATATCGGCAAGTTCCATTGCGCCCAATGCGGCAAGGCGTACTCGAATAAAAATCAATTGAGATTCCACGTTAACAACTTTCACTTGAACAAGTACAAGTTCCGCTGCGAGCTGTGTCAAAACGGCTACAATTACAAATATGCCTTTAAGAAACACATAGCAACCCAACACGAAGGTCTCAGGTACACTTGCCTGCAGTACGACAAGCAATTCACATGCGGTAACGCCTTCAAGCGGCACTTAAGTACTCACGATTCAGACTACATCAAACCCCTGACTTTGAAACCTTTCGAATGCAATACCTGCGGCAAACGTTTCGCCAGGTCAAATATTTTGAAGGATCACATGAGGATACACACGAAAGAAAGGCCATTCGTTTGCGACGTTTGCTCCAAGGCGTTCAATCAGAAATCAGCGCTCAATGTTCACATGAGGATTCATACCGGCAAATCGCCGCATGTTTGCCATTTATGTAACAGAAAATTCAATCAGAAGAGCTCGCTTAGGATCCACAAGTGTTTAGGACCGAGCGTTGAACAAGAATAATATGTTCTAAAGAAACGATTCAGAGCAAGGCAAAAAAAGTTTTGAATCATTTGGCTTGACATTAAACACCAATAACCAATAACGTGTTTCATTGTACCTAACACAACTCTCGGAGAACCCATAGAATTTGGAACATGGATATCTTTTCGGATTCGCTTCATTCCAACAGAAACAAGTCACTTAGCAATAAATCGAATTGATATATTTTTGATATATTATAAACATATGTATATTTATTTAGAATTTATTATTGTAGGTCAGATATAGAACAATCGATAGACGAATCGTTTATATTTAAACCAATTAAACTGAGGCTGCACGTCAAAACCGACGCCAAAACATGGACGTGCGACATATGCAACAAGATATTTAAGGGAAAAAGCAGTCTAAGTCTTCACAAAAATCTTAAACACAATGTCGGGAGGTTCACGTGCACCCAATGCGGCAAGGCGTACTCTACTAAAGGTCGCTTGAATATACACGTTAACAACATCCACTTGAACAAGCACAAATTCCGCTGCGAGCTGTGCCAAATAGGCTTCAATTCCGGACTGTCCTTAAAGAAACACATAGCAACCAAACACGAAGACCTCAAGCACACTTGCCTTCAGTGCGGCAAGACATTCAAATACTTGTCCAGCTTCGAGCGGCACGTCTGCACTCACGATTCAAACTACATCAAACCATTGATTAGTTGCACCGTCTGCAAAAAAGTCCTCAAAATCAAATCGCTCAGAGACCACATGAAGATTCACGACGGCCATCCCGATAGAGTGGTTTGCGATATATGCGGCAAGCTGTTTTGCCACAAAGGGGCTCTGGCAGTCCATACAAAAACGCACACCGGAGAGAAACCCTTCGAATGCAATGTCTGCGGCAAACGCTTCGGCAGGTCGAATTTCTTGAAGGATCACGTGAGGATACACACGAAAGAGAAGCCGTACATTTGCGACGTTTGCTCCAAGGCTTTTAACCAGAAATCAGCGCTCAACATTCACATGAGGATTCATACCGGCAAAACGCCGCATATTTGCAATTTGTGCACCAGAAAATTCAACACGAAGAGCTCGCTTAGGAACCACAGGTGTTCAGGACCCAGTGTTGACCAAGAATAATACTATTATGTCATCAATGTAACATTAAACAACAAAATAACCAGTAACGTTTTTCATTGCACCTCCTCCACACATTCCTAAGAGTGTTCGAACGGTTTGTTACATAAAACTCCTTTCTAGATTCGAAGAGATCGATTCCGAGGCGAAAATTCAATGCGGAATGTGCTTTGTCGTGTTCGACGACAAGGAGGCGTTCGTGGAGCATTCGATGAAATTAATAAACGGTTGTTACCAATGCTGCGAGTGCCCGGAGACGTTTAAAGACTGCTCGCAGCTCGTGCGGCATTACGAGCTGCACAAAATTAAACCGGAAGACGCTGAAGACGAAGCAATGGTGTTGACTTACTGCGATGATCGAGACCAGGAAGTCGTCGTGCAATCGTTGGCGGACGAAGGAGATGAATTTTTATACGTTCTGGACGATAATAACGTAAACGAAGTTGTTATTGATGATGAGCAACCGGCTGCTGGTGCGACGAACAAAACTCTCCAAGAAACTATAAAAATCGTGAATTTGGAACACGGATACGTCGTCACGAATGTAAACACAGATTCCGCCGATACCGATGAGGATATTAACTCGTCAACCGCTTCGGATTCGCTGAATTCCAGCAGAAACAAGTCGTTTAATACTGGAAAATCCAGGAATCCGCAGCCGAGGAAACGCCACGAAGTCCCGGATTTCTCGGCCACTAACTACATAGTCATACCGGCCAACGAGGAAATCGATTTCGATCATTTCAAATGCCTGCGGTGCGAGCAGCTGTTCATCAACAATTTCGGCTTCTACCGGCACATAGAGAAAGGAAAATGCTACATAAACAACTGCGATGTTTGCATCAATACGTTCACCAAGAACCACGATTTCTACAATCACTACGTGGCAGAGCACCCGGATAGAGCCATTTGTAATTTTTGCTTCCGCACGTTCATGTACGAGAAGAACATTAAAGAGCACATGATGCGCCACTTGGACCAGTTCAGGCACCGGTGCGAGGATTGCAACAAAGGCTTCTATACGATCAGGGAATACAGGAATCACTACAATAACAGGCACATGGGAATTAGGCACAAATGCGACGTGTGCAGTCGCAGTTTCGCCGATGAGTATTACTTCAAAAGGCATATTGCCACTCACGCTAAAGCCAAAATTCAAGCTATTGATAATACTTAATACTAGTATTTTTAATAAAATGTATAAGCTTACAGGCAAGTGCAAAGTCACCTTTTTGTAGTGCCATAAAGAGCCTTTTTATATTTGTTAATGCTATCTTAAAATAGACAATTTTCGAATTTTTTTCAGACAGTATTGTAATACACTTGCTGTAGATTTGTATGCACTTGTAAATACGTTTACAACTAGTTATCAAAACAAAAAAAGTTATTCCTAAGTTCTTACACAACTCCTCCACATAATGTGTTATTATCGATGTTTGCTTAAAAATATACTATAAATTTAACGTTTTTATTATCAACATTCTCTCACCTTTTACAAGTACTGTAGTGTAAACGTTTATATTCCTAGTTTAAAAGTAATGAAAAAATGTTTTGTAGGTTTGCACTCGACTGCTACATACTGTTAACAGATCTAAAATACGACAGGGCTATAGACAGTACTGAATACGAACACTTAAATACGCCGACGGAAACTAAGCTGAAACAAGTCCGCCGAAGGAGAAGACACCAGTGTTTAACATGCTACCAAAGATTTTTCAAGCAAGAAGAATTAAACGAACACTTGTTAACGCATCAGGAAACCGAGCGCAAGAAGAACCTGACCTGCTACGTTTGCATGGCGAAGTTTTCGACACCCGGCGAGGTAGAAGAACACAAATCCTGTCACGAAACTAGCCAAGAAGCAGATGATATACACCAAGAAAATCATGTGGAAGTGGAAGAAATTACCAACAAAAATCCACAAAACTCCGACCCAAACCAAAAACCTAAGGGACGACGAGGTAGACAGAAAAAGACAAGTATCAACCAAGAAATTACACCAACAGCTGTAACCGAGAAGAAGAATGATGATAACGATAAACCTAACGACGAAAACAACGTGAAAACTCCATTTAAATGCGACACTTGCAACATTTACTTCAAGTCTTCAAACGACGCCAAAACTCACATACCAAGTACAGCGCTCAAATGCGCATTTTCCTGCAACTTGTGCAACAGAAAATTCAAAACCCTGTACGCCTTCATAGTCCACATAATGCAACACAACAACAACAATCTAAAAAAGAACGCGTCCTTGTACTCCTGCGATTCCTGCAACAAGCAATTCGCCGATTGCTTCCAATTGAGGAGGCACGAGATCTCGTACCACAAGAGGAAAACCCACCTGGAGACTCACAACGACCGAGCATCTGACAACAATGCCACGGAATATTCGGTCTATCCCGTCGGGATGGAGCGAAGCGAAAGCTCCATCGTTTGCGAGATATGTTACGACGTGTTCGCCAATCGGGCAGATTTAGACGAGCATTTGGAGATGCATAAAAAACTCGAGTCGATGAGCGAATGCGGGGCCGTGCAATCCTCCGAGAGCAACGAGAATTTAACCGCTACCATACGCGACATGATCGCCCCAGCGGAGCCGAAACAATCCAAAATAATCTACCTACCGAACATAGCAGAAGAAAAATCTAAGGAGAAAAAGAGGAGGAATAGGCAAAAAACCAAACCAACTTCCACTTCGATTTCTACTGTTCACGATAACAGCCCGTTAAGAATACCTGATCCAATTGTTATAACGGATCCAAATACTCTAATACCGCCTCTTACTCTCACCAACACTGTAGGGTTATTTATAATACCTAGCGTTACCGCGCCCGAATCGTCCAAAACAAATACCAATTCACTACCCCGTATCACCAATGTAATGTCAGTAAAAGACGATTTAGAACCACCCTTAGTAAAACCTGTCGAATCCGAGGAAACTCCGGATAAAGACAACAAGGGAAGCGCAGGCGATTCAGACGAGGACACTATTTTAATCATAGACGAGAAAATCGCCGAAGAGGAGATTACCATCAAAGAGGAGCCGCTGGTTTCGACGAAAGGTAGCCCTGAAGGTTCGGAGTCGTCTTGTAAATATTGTGATCGCCGTTTCGAGCGATTGATGGAGTTGAAGTCTCACTATTTGCGAGTGCACAAGGCTTTCCTTTGCTGGAGATGCAATTTCGTGGCGTCTACTCTGGGCGAGTTTGTCGAGCACAGGAAGATCCATTCGGTGCTTACTTTGTGAACTGCTCGTTCGTATTCGAACAGTTGGTATTTAAAGTTGAAAGCTTGTTGAATTTTATATTGGAAGTATTTTGTTATGTATTATTGGGTTGTTAGGCGCTCATTTGCTTCATCTAAAAGAATCTCGTTGTAACCTTCTTATATACAATCTGTGATTATCCTTAAGGAGAATAAGACCAAATCTTTTTTCACTTAATTTTGCTGTTTAATTAATAGTTATTGTCATTATTGAAACTGAAAATTCGTATGTAGTTGGATTTTTTAAATAAAATTTAAAAAAAAAACGCATTTTTTTTGTTGATTCTACACCTTTACAGCAATTATTGCTTTTTATTTATTAGTAGACAGAAAACTTATTTTGTACTAATAATAATTATTAGCAGCATGCATTGTATAATTAGTTTATATGTCAATAAATGGATATTTTTATTCTACCTCCAGTCCTTGTTTATTTCCAATGACTCCCATTTTCAAGTTCCTATTTCATATATTCCTAAGCACCAAATTCATCAAAACCAATCATTTTTAGGTCAGTAATTTTACACCGACTACAACTGGACGAACCACTGCAGGAAAATACCATAAAACTCGACCAAAGGTAAATCTCACGCACTAATTCATCCAGCCAATTTTACCAAGACACTCCTTTACAGATTTTTCAATAGAAACAAACCGCTTTTCCCAGTAAGACCCTTTTCCTGTTACGTTAATATCCCAACATTACCCTCACCAGACCATACCAGATCGAAATATTTTTGTTACATCTGCTGGTTGAAATTCCACTCGCACTTCGAAATGCTCGAGCACAAAATCGCACGCCACAGCAAGAAAAAAATACCGAAAACCAGCAAAAAAATCGCCAAATTTTCGCTTGAAACAATCGAAGAAATCGAGGATCATCCCCCGCAGGCCTCCAGCACCCCAAACGACGAGTTGAACAATCAAGATATAGATTTTTGCAAGCCCAATGGGGTTGATGATGTAATCGTAATCGAAGAAACGTTGGATTCAGAGGCATCGCAATCTAGCAACAAAGAAAATCGCATAGCAGATGACGTGGTAGCACCGTGGTTGAATTTCTGTTGCGTCACGTGCGATTCTTACTTCGAAATCTTCAAGAAATTCGTCTATCATATCGACAACGCCTCGTCTTGCAAATTCTATTGCAAATCGTGCGATTCGCTGTTCAATTCGGTCAGCGACATTTGCGAGGACATGTGCAAACATTCCTACTCCTTCAATTTCTTCACATGTGCCCACTGCAACAACCACTACCGATCGTTCTCTTCGTTGAAGTCCCATTTGAACAGGAAACATGCCACCGATAAGGTAGAAGTTTCCACAGATCTGCTGGATGTCTATCGAAAATCTGTACAGAATAATTGCCCGTCCGTTTACCTGTGCAGCATTTGCTCGAACGTCTTCGATTCTGAGGGGACTCTCAAGCACCACGTTGCTTTACATGATAAAGAAAATGCTAATGTAGCTCAGAAAGGGGTAGAAAATGAGGGTGAATCTTCTGATGAGTCTTTGGTGAAGGCGAAGAAGCCGCTGTTTTCGTTATCGTTTGGAATCGGTGAAAAGTGTAATATTAATTAAATGTTTGATATACTGTTAAGTTTATAATATAAGCGTTTGGATAATTCATGTGTTAAATCGAATTTTGTTACTCCATTTGAATTGCTTCAAATTCGTTTATGTTCGCTTTCTGGTAAATTAAAAATGTTTGTTTGAAAAATTATTGTTTGATCAAAATAATTCCAACCAAATTAAAAGGAATTCGCAATTTATGCAACATATTTTATTAAAAGTTACTGATTTTAGGTGTCGTGGTAACGACAATGCACTAACTAGCGTTACAATTGAAGACGAATCGAAGAAAGGGGCCAATTCTGGTGCAATCGTAATCAAGAAGGACGATGATGATGTCACGGAATCTTCGATTTGTGATCCTTGCATAGCGCCAATTGAAGATGAAAACCAGGAATACGAGATTACCGATCCCCCGCCTTTGGAGCAAGATCCCTTACAACAGGACGTAATAACTATAGATGATGATGCGTCCGAAGCGACTGTAACTTACCCCAAAATTCGCGTAGCCTCCAATTTAATAGATAAAAAACCCGCTGCCAAACGAATTCCTAAACCTATTTGGCCATGCCATACTTGCGGCAATAATTTTTATTCCCAATCCGAATATTCCAAGCACAAAGCTCTGGAGTATTTGTCCATGAGGAAGTCGCAATGTACGACTACGCATAAACCCATCAATCCTGTCATCAGTGAGAAGGATATTGTGAGAAATCGCCGGGTTGCCGAACAAACTCCCGCTCAAAGCGCTCCATTCAATCGAAATGTTCTCGCATTTCAATATCCTCAGTTAGTTCCAAATGCTTCGTTAACTCAAAATCTTCAGCCAATTCCAAATCATCAGTTAATTCAAAATGCTCAGTTATTGCAAGGTATCGTTCAAAATGGACTAGCTAGTACTAATTACAATGTCATTCAAAACAACCATCCTCAAATAATGCAACAACCTAACGCCTATTTACAGGCGTTACAGACATTAACAGAAAAAGGTTGTTCGATTTTAGTGCTCAATGTGCCAGATACTCCAATCGAAACCCCACTCATTTCTAATCCTCCTGCTGTAATGCCCCTACCAGTATACAATAGCACATCGCTACAATCTTTGGACAAATTCACCAATCAATACGCCCAATTGACCAACAAGAAAATCAAGCCGGTGCAATTGGAGTACCAAGAAGCCTTATCGAAGGCGAATCTCGCCGAAAAACAAAGCGAGAAAATGGGCGCAAAGAGAAAAAAAAGAGTTGCCAAAATATATCCTGATGCCATAGAGGATGCTGATGTTGTAGTACCGAAGGTCACCCACGTGGTGCCCGCGGCAAGCGAAAGGCCATCTTCGAATTCCAAAGTTTTGGTTAAAAATAACAAAACTAATCAATCGAAATCTACTAACGATATCGAAGATTCGTTACCAATGTCCTTGATCCTTAGAAACGATTCGGATGAAGTTATAAATATAGATTAATTTGTCGTTGAGAATTAGAAATATACTTAATTTCGTTGTGTTCATTTTTATACGATTAAAATTCAATAATATAAATGCGTTTTTATCAACACATCAAAGCCTAATTTTACGAAACACAATCGGTAAGTATTCAATTGTAATTCCATACACAACCAAGCGATTTATTCGAACGCATCGTAACATTACCTTTTTATTTTTAGCGTATATTTCGAAAACCGCTTGTACGCCACCTACGCGCTGGAGCCCATCCCGAACTCCGTGCAGCTGCCCAGCTTCATGGACCTGGTGAATTCGCAGAAGCAGCACGGCATGTCCAACAGCGTCATGGAGACCTCCATTGTGGACCAATTGAACGACTCCGACGAGCTGATGAACTTGCTCTCCACCGAGGAGAACTGCACGGCCATATTACAGAACATCTCCACCAACGAGCAATTCCAGCGACTGATGAACGAAGAATCCGAGTTCGTCCCCACCGAGGAGGTGGAGCAGCTGATCAACAAAATCCAACCCCCCTCGCCTGGGATCAACAACATGGACAACACCGTGCAAACTATGGAGAATGTTGTGTTGAACAACGAAATCGAAAACAACGGTAGCGAGGAAATCCACAAATGCGAGCTGTGCAATCGCGTCGTAAAAAACAAAAAGCGGCTCAAGAAACACATGCTCATACATTCTAAAGAAAGGGACTTCCCCTGCGACGTATGCGGCAAACTATTCCGCTTCAAATACCAAGTCATAGCGCACAAGAAATCCCACAATAAACCGACCTTCCAATGCGAGATGTGCCCTCAAATGTTCATCCACAAATCCCACCTGAACCTACACAGAAAAAAGCATTTAGGCGAGTACATAGCCTCCTGCAAGGACTGCCAGATGAAATTCACCACTGTAAAGGACCTGAAGGAGCACCGCAGCGCCTGCCACACCGCGGACACCGTCGTTTGCGATATTTGCGGCAAAACTTTAAACAGTTTATTTTCTCTAAAAGAGCACAAGCTCACCCACGACCCGAACTACGGCAAAACCAGGAACTTCGAGTGTTTGTCGTGCGGTAAAAAATTCCTGACTGCCAGGAATCTAAAATCCCACATGAAATCCCACTCGAAATCAGCGTACGTGTGCAGCATCTGCGGCAAGTCGGTGAGCGGCAAGAAGTGCCTGCTCACCCACCTGAACATGCACACCGGGGTCAAGGACGCCAACTGCGATATTTGCAACAAAAACTTCGCCTCCAAGGACTACTTGACGGTGCACAAGCGCATCCACACCGGGGATAAGCCTTTTGCTTGCAACGTGTGCGGCAAGAGATTCGCTCAGAGGAACACCCTTACAGTGCATATTAGGTCGCATACTGGCCAGAGGCCTTACAAGTGCGAGTGCGGCAAGCAATTCTCCACTAAGAGCCACTTGATGGCGCATTATAAAACCCACGATATAGGCGGCGTTGATATCGAATACATCACTAATCATTTCATTTGAATTGGAATAAAGTTTATTTTTTGAACCCGCTTGTATATTTTTGCATGATCCCTTGCTAGAAGCTAAAACACATGTAGTAAGTATATGGCGACTATACAAATGGGCGAGACTCGGCAGTATACTAGAAGTATTTAGGTAATATATATAGCCTCTGTAATTTATAGTCGTCCAGTGTTTAGCCAAAGCGACTCTAACGCAATTACTTTTTAGGTTTTTCGAGTACTTAATCATGAGCGGCGACCTGAGCGAGTTCCTCATGAAACTGGAATCGGGTAAAAAAGTGTTCCAGTGCAAGAACTGCCCGAAAACCTTCTCCACCAAGCACTACTTCAAAAGCCACCTGCTCACCCACAGCGGCATATTCCCCTTCACCTGCTCCCAATGCGACAAAAAATTCAAACGAAAACAGGACCTGAAAAGCCACAGCCTGACGCACAGCTCCAACAGGAGCACCTTCACCTGCGAGATATGCAAGAAAGTACTCACCACAAAATCATCGCTATTAATACACCAAAAACGCCATTTGAAACTCTACAACATCTTCTGCAAGTACTGCTCCAAAGGATTCTACTCCAAAACCACCCTCACCCTCCACATCAACTCCAAACATGAAGGCAAAACCACCTTCGTGTGCGACATCTGCGGCCGATCCTGCTACGACAAAACCAGCCTGGAGAACCACAGAGCACGCCACGACGAGTCCTACGGCAAGGAGAAGAACATCGAATGCAACCTCTGCGGCACCAAGTTCATCGACCAGAAATATCTAGCAGTACACATGTACAAGCTGCACAGCACCGACCACAACCACCGGTTCGTCTGCGAGAGCTGCGGCAAGAAGCTGTGCTCCAAGGTGAGCCTGCAGGAGCACATGATAGCCGTGCACCAAGGCCTCAAGCCGCACAAATGCGAGATATGCAGCCAAGGCTTCGCCAACAGGACCACGTTGAAGCTGCACGAGAGGAGGCACACGGGAGAGAGGCCTTATAGGTGCACCTACTGCTTGAGGGCTTTTACTCAAAGCCATAGCCTTAAGATGCATTTGAGGCTGCATACTGGGGAGAAGCCGGAGGTTTGCAGCATTTGCCAGAACAATTTCACGTCGAAGAGCATGCTCAAGTCGCATATGAAGACCAAGCATAAGTTGTTTGATGAGGCTCATCCCAAGGATTTTGTGTAGGAAGTTTTATTGGTTGCAATTGATTGTGATTTTTTGAGAAAATAGGTGTTTTGCACTGATAATGTACGATAAAATAAGATGTCGTTCATTTTCGTATTAAAACGTACTAAAATCTATAACTTATGGATAATTCCTGTCGTGTAAAAGGCCTATTTTGTCGTGCCCTTTCATAGAAAGAAAATGTTTTCATATTGTAGGCAAGTAAATATAATTACTTGTGTTGTGTAACCCAAATTAATTTTCGCTGTAGAAATGTAAGCACAAACGACTGAATTTATATATTTGATTGTGATTATTATCGGTAATTTCCTAGTGTAAATGATTTTAAATTATTATTTAGATTGTAAGTTGTACTAAATTATTCGATCTTTTCCACGCAATTTTTTGTAAAAATTAAATCTTTTTTCTTTTGGAATCGAATTGTTTCAATTCCTCCAAATCCTCGTTGAGTATGATTTTAATTAATCCTCTGTTTAGTTCAAATAAAACGTTTGTAAATTTTAGATTTTACAATACAGACGGCACGAACACTATTTTAGCTCGCAAGATTAAACTGGAAAAGGTAGATAACGACGATGAAAACGACGCGAACATCATAAGTAGCAATTTATTGGAAGGCCGCAAGTTCCACTTGGATCCTTTATTCGCAAACACAAGAGAGGAAGGACGAAAAAGGAAGAAAAAACCGCCACTCAAGCCCAAATTACCGTCATTTCGAGTCCTCAAAAACATCGTGACGAACGTAAAATGCGAATATTGCGGCGAGGGGTTCGTCACTCAACGAGTTTACCAATTCCATTTGAAATCCGCCCATAAAATTATCATTCTCGATTGAGTGCCATGTTGTAATAAATTGCTTATGTAGGCGTAAAAAGTTTGGGAATCAGTTACCATTTTTGTGTTTGTATTTTTTTATTAATCAATAATTTTGATAATTCTGGTAGTTTTATTTTGCTGCGAAGTTATTGTGAATTTATCTCCACAGTTATGGTTTATTTTGTCGTCTTTAACAGTAAGTAAAGATTCCTCATTTTGTACAAAATATAAAATTTTACATAGCTAATAATACACTCTTCAATCATTCACTAATTCAACCATTATTTTAGCTTCAAGAGAATCAAACTAACGAAAATCAGAAAACCCAAGCACTACATAAAATCCGAAGAATCCAAACCGAAATGCTGCCACATCTGCGGCGAGTTCTTCGAGCACCGCTTGGCCGAACATTTGCTCACCCACGCCGAAACCAAAACCTTCCAGTGCACCGTCTGCAACAAAACCTTCAAGCGCAAGAACCACATGAAAACCCACACGAAGCTCATCCACGAAAACACCGCCACCCACCAATGCGACATCTGCAACAAGAAGCTCCGCTCCAAGGACGCCCTGGTCTTCCACCTCAAGCGCCACTCCAAGGACTACTGCATCAGATGCGAGAAGTGCGGCTTCGGCTTCGTGCGCATGTTCGAGTACCGCAAGCACGTCAAGGTCAAGCACGGCGTCAGCAACTTCATCTGCAACGTGTGCGGCGTCAGCTGCTGCGACAAGACCTCCTTGGAGCGGCACATCGCCCGCCACGCCGAGGGCTACGGCCAGAATCCCGGCTTCAAGTGCGAGCACTGCTCCAAGAGCTTCCCGCAGGAGCGCTACCTCAAGTACCACGTGAAGCGCATGCACCGCGAGGACAGGAAGCGCTACATCTGCGACCTCTGCGGCAAGGAGGTGCTCTCCAAGCAATCGCTCAGAGACCACCAGCTCATCCACACCGGCGAGAAGCCGGTCGAGTGCAAGGAGTGCGGGAAGAAGTTCACCATTAGCACCAGCTTGAAGGTGCACATGCGCAGCCATACTGGCGAAAGGCCGTACGAGTGCAAAGATTGCGGAAGAAGGTTCACACAAAAAGGCTCTTTAAACACCCACATAAAGTCGTATCATAATGGCGAAAGGCAGCACTCCTGCGAGATTTGCCCCATGAGTTTCGTTACTAAGGCTATGCTACAGAGGCATTTGATGAAGCCTCATGATGCGCTGTAGTAAATACTAATAAAAAAAATGTACAAATTGTAAAGGTTTATTATATACTCATTTTTGAATAAAAATTTTATCTATTACGCTATTTTTTGTTCGTAAACTACATAAAGGAGCGATTTAGGAGTGTTTAGAACGAAGAAGAAATTATGCAGGTTTGTTTATTATTACCTTATACCAATTAAAAATCAATATGCAATAATAAAGCGCTATTTTTTTAGGTATCCTTTACAACACGCCATTAAAAACGAACCAACAGAAACCGAAACCAAACAGCACTCGTGCGAATTCTGCGGCAAATCCTTCAAAGAAAAACGCCGCCTCACAGCCCACCGGAAATCCCACAGCGACGAAAGACCCCACTCCTGCCCCCTATGCCTCAAACGCTTCAAAAGAAAGCACGAGCTCACCAACCACGCCAAAACCCACGACACCACCATCGCCGAAACCTTCGAGTGCGACGTCTGCGCCAAAGTCCTGCGCTCCAAAGGCTCGCTGGCCATCCACAAGCGCCGCCACCTCGGCGAGTACGTCGCCAAGTGCGAGGTCTGCGGCCGCGGCTTCGTCACCAAGCAGGAGTACCTGAACCACGCGGGCTCCAGCCACGGCCGCCAGCACCACATCTGCAACATATGCGGCCGCAGCTGCTACGACAAGGCCTCGCTGGAGGCGCACGTGTCGCGCCACGCCGACGACTACCGCTCCAACACCAGCATCAAGTGCCGCCTCTGCGACAAGACCTTCCTGCAGGAGCGCTACCTCAAGGACCACTTCGCCAGAGTGCATAAGAACGGCGGGCAGCGGTTCGTGTGCGATCACTGCGGGAAGAAGGTGAACTCCAAAAGAAGCCTTAGGGATCATTTGCTCATACACCAAGGATTGAAGCCTATCGAGTGCAAGGAGTGCGGTAAAGGATTCACTTTAAGGACGACTTTGAAGTTGCATATGCGTACTCACACTGGGGATAGGCCTTATGAGTGTACGCATTGCGGGAAGTGTTTTACGCAGAAGACGCCTTTAACAGTGCATTTGAGGTACCACACTGGTGAGAGGCCTTACACGTGTCCTATTTGTAATAATGGCTTCGTCAGCAACGGGGCTTTGTCTGTGCATAAAAAGCAAAAACACGGTGCCATTTTGAGAACACTACTTACCTAAATTAGAGCAAGTTTATTAATGTCCTTGTTATACTCCTACTTAATGAGATGTTCACTATACTTCTACCAAATATTGTGCCTTAATTCGAAAGACATGTTAATAAATTTTACACAATAAACCTGCTTTTCAATAGCAACAAATTTTCGCTCGAATAAACCGCGGGTATAAAAAATTTACTTACGACTCACTTTTTAGGTCGAAGGCGAAGCCGCGAAGCAAACCGAGACCGAAGAAGCTCAAGGAAGAGATCAAGGCGGAGAACGAGGAGAACCAAGAGGAGAACTACCTGAAATTCGCGTGCGAATTGTGCCCGGAGAAGATCCCATCGAGCGTGCTGTACGCCATACATTCGGTGAAGCACTCGCTGGACAACAAGTACCACTGTCACTACTGCAACTTCAAAACCTCCAAAGTCAAAGGCATGGCCAAGCACATGCGGTTCCACGGCAACGAAGGCAAGGAGTTCCAATGCGAGGTGTGCTTCACAACCTTCCCCGAATGCATCCAAGCCATCGAACACAAAAACTACCATTCAGGCGAGATGCCCTACTGCTGCGAAATCTGCGACAAGCACTTCATGTTCTCCTGGTTGCTGTTCACCCACAGGAGGCTCTTCCACCCCAACATGAAGGACGATCCCTCGATGCTGGTGTGCGAGATCTGCCACATGTCCTTCGGCACCAGGTCGGGGCTGCGCAAGCACCACTTCCGCAAGCACAACAAGTGCCCCATGGAGCCGCCGCTGTGCGAGATATGCGGCAAGAGCCTCGCCAACAACGAGACGTTGAAGTTCCACAAGCGGACCCACACGGGGGAGAAGCCGCACACGTGCGTGACCTGCGGGAAGTGCTTCCGGAAGAAGGGGCTGCTGGTGGAGCACGAGCGGGTGCACAGCGGGGAGAAGCCGTTCGTGTGCCCCTACTGCCAGAAGGCGTTCTCGCAGAGGGCGCCGCTGAAGATCCACAAGCGGATCCACACCGGGGAGAGGCCGTACATTTGCAAGTTTTGCGGGAAGGGGTGCATTTGCAAGAGCGTTTTGGACGCTCACATGAGGAATTGCAGGGGTATTGTTTTGGATTAGGATTTTATGCGTTATTGCGGTGGATGGAATCGATTTTGTACCAAAACTACCTTATATTGGATGTAAACTCTAATTTGGGTTGATGTAATCCGCTGTGAATTATTATGAACAAATGTATAAATTTTAATTGTATCTGGATGGAACATCCAGAGATATTGGTGATGGCTTATAAAAGGATGTTGATTTTAATTTTATTGAGAAAATTGTGCCTTCGCCAAAATATTTACCGTTTATTTCTAACGTGATACTTGTATTTTATGTTGTTGTTATTTTTTCACAATTGTTATTAGATCACGTTTAATCGACATTAAAATGTTTTTGATATTTTTCATTTTTCATTCTCGCTAAGAATGCACTACAAAGTAGGTATGTAGTCGGTTTGAGACTAACGATGGCTTGAATAAAATTCCGTGCTCACCATAATTTTGTTTTAGGTATTTCGACACGAACATATTAAATAAACTGTTATTCGGCCCCAACCTGACGATCACGCCGATCAAACAAGAACCCGACGCAGATTTCAATCAAGTCAACAACATCAACGCGAACCCCTCGCTGCCTACCGTTAGCAATAACTTGAACATGCTGGCCTTCCCCGACGATCTCATCACCGAGAACATCCTGCTCTGTCTGCAGAAGAAGTCCAAAAGGAAACCCAGCAAACCTCTGCCCAAAACCGGCAACTCCAACCCGCCTCCTGTAGAGCTCGATGAACCAGTGCACTGCGAAATCTGCGACACCACTTTCAAAAACAACGTCGCTTTCGCCCTGCATTCTGACAAGCACAGCGACAACGGCAAGTTCGCCTGCCACCTCTGCGACTTCAAGAACTTCTCCAAGTACCACATGGAGATGCACATGCGCGCCCACGAGGGCACCACCAAATACAAATGCGAGGTCTGCGACAAGGCCTTCACCGTCAGCACCCACGCCATCGAGCACAAGTACTTCCACACCGGGGAGAAACCCTTCGAATGCGACATCTGCGGCAAGCACTTCATGTTCTCCTGGTTCCTAACCTCCCACAGACGTACCCAGCACTGGGAATTAGTCACCGGCAGCCCGTTGGTGAAGTACGATTGCACCATATGCAACAAGCACTACACCTCCTCCACGGGGTTAAAGAGGCACAATCTCAGCAAGCACAACTCCACGGGAGTGGACCCCTCGGTGCTATGCGATGTCTGCGGTAAAAGGCTGTCGAGTAAAGAGAAATTGAAGTTCCACAGGCGTACTCACACCGGTTACAAGCCGTTTTCGTGCGAGATATGCACCAAGAGCTTCTCGAGGAAGGAGCAGCTGAAGGAGCACGAGAGGGTGCACACCGGGGAGAAGCCCTACAAGTGCCAGTATTGCGGTAAAGGGTTCACCCAGAGGTCGCCTTTGAGGATACATGAGAGGACGCATACGGGGGAGAGGCCGTACGTTTGCAAGATTTGCAATAAGGGGTTCATTTCGAAGGGGGTGATGGACACGCACATGAAGACTTGCGCAGGGAGGGATTTGAATAATTGAGGGGGTGGTTTGTTGTTGAGCCGAGCGATTTTGCTGGCCAATTCAGCCAGGTTTGATTATGATTACTGCATACATATTCGAATCCATACTAGTCAAAATTGTAGACTGGAATAACAGCTTTAGAATTTGATCTTTAGCACAACTATAATAATAATATTAGATTAATTGTTTTAGGCCCAAAATTGGGTACATAAAAATTGTAACGAAATTAAATTACCTATTTTACCCTTTTTAATTTTAAATTATTCATTATCTACTAAAATTTATGTGAATTTTACGTGGATCAGATACGACTGATTTTATTTTTAAATTATTAGTTACCTACACGTTATGTAAGAGTCGATTTTTGTCGAGTTACAAAACTAACGTTATTCGCTGAATATTTTAGACTAGTAAAAATGTAGAATAATGAAAGATGATAAATAAATTTGAATTTTAAAGCCTACATTTATTACAAGTGAAAATTAATAAATTATGTGGCAGCCACAAGATATTTAATAGTGTAAATCTTACAGCAAAAAAGCTGCCACAGGTAAATCCGAAGCCACTAAATATCTACCAAACATATTCTAATTTACATTTTTATTCCAGGTACATCTCCGACGATAGAACAAAACAATTCATCTACATATACTTATCGAAAGTCGACGACAAAAAGGAATCCCCCAAAAAGAAACCGAAATACCAGCCCCGCGCCAACCTGCCGCCCCCCTACTGCAACCAATGCAACAAAAAATTCAAAACCAACATCGCCTACGCCAAGCACTCAGTCAAGCATACTATAGACGATGTATTCAGGTGCTTCATGTGCCCCATCGAGGCTAAGAAAATGACCCCCGATCAAATCGAAACCCACATCAGAATACACGAAAACGCCCCAAAACACACCTGCTCCTTCTGTGACGCCAAGCTGTACTCCGACTACGCGGCCATCCAGCACGAACGCTGGCACGCCGACAAAAAGGACAATGATATCACGAATACGCAGATCAAACAAGAACCCGACGCAGATTTCAATCAATTCGACGACATCAACACGAACCCCTCGCTACCCGCCGAAAGCAACAACATCCTGGCCTTCCCCGACGATGTCATCAGCGAAAACATGCCGCTCGGTTTGCGGAAAAAGCCCAAAAGAAAAAGCAGCAAGCTTCTAAAAACCGGCAATTCTAACCCGCCTCCTGTAGAGCTCGATGAACCAGTGCACTGCGAAATCTGCGACACCACTTTCAAAAACAACGTCGCCTTCGCGCTGCATTCTGACAAGCACAGCGACAACGGCAAGTTCGCCTGCCACCTCTGCGACTTCCAGAACTTCTCCAAGTACAACATGGAGATGCACATGCGCGCCCACGAAGGCACCACCAAATACAAATGCGAAGTCTGCGGCAAAGCCTTCACCTCCAGCATCCACGCTACAGAACACAAGTACTTCCACACCGGGGAGAAACCCTTCCAATGCGACATATGCGGCAAACACTTCATGTTCTCCCGGTTCCTGACATCCCACAGACGCGCCCAGCACTTTGAAATAGTCACCGGCAGCCCCTTGGTGAAGTACGATTGCACCATATGCAACAAACACTACAAACACTCCACGGGGTTAAAGAGGCACAACATCAGCAAGCACGACTCCCCGGGAGCGGACTCTTCGGTGCTGTGCGATATCTGCGGCAAGAGGCTGTCGAACAAAGATAAGTTGAAGTTGCACAGGCGCACTCACACCGGCTACAAGCCGTTCTCCTGCAGGATATGCACCAAGAGCTTCTCGATTAAGGCGCAGCTGAAGGAGCACGAGAGGGTGCACACCGGGGAGAAGCCCTACAAGTGCCAGTATTGCGGTAAAGGGTTCACCCAGAGGTCGCCGTTGAAGATACACGAGAGGACGCATACGGGGGAGAGGCCGTATGTTTGCAAGATTTGCAATAAAGGGTTCATTTCGAAGGGGGTGATGGACACGCACATGAAGACTTGCGCAGGGAGGGATAATTGAAGCAATTAAAGAGTCGTTATTCGCTGAATATTTTAGACTAGTAGAAATGTAGAATATTGAATAATAAAATTGAATTTTGAAGACTACATTTATTACAAGTGAAAATTAATAAACTATGTGGCAGCCACAAGATATTTTAAAGTGTAAAGCTTGTATTGAAAATCTTACAGCAAAAGCTGCCACAGGTAAATCAGAAGCCACTGAATATTCCCCAAGCACATTCTAACTTACGTTTTTATTTCAGGTACATATCCGACGACAGAACTAAAGAATTCATCTACATATACGTATCTAAAACCGACGACAAAAGGGAATCCCCCAAAAAGAAACCGAAACACCAGCCCCGCGTCAACCTGCCGCCCCCCTACTGCAACCAGTGCAACAAAAAATTCAAAACCAACATCGCCTACGCCAAGCACTCAGTCAAGCACACCATAGACGACGTGTTCAGGTGCTTCATGTGCCCCATCGCTGCGAAGAAAATGACCCCCGATCAAATCGAAACCCACATCAGAATACACGAAAACGCCCCAAAATACACCTGCTCCTTCTGCGACGCCAAGCTGTACTCCGACTACGCGGCCATCCAGCACGAGCGCTGGCACACCGGCAAAAAGGGCAACCACCTCGCCTGCAGCTACTGCTCCCAGAAGTTCATGTTCCGATGCAGCTTGGAGGCTCACGTAAAAACATGTCGGCCCGAAGACGAGAAATCGCACTGGAAACACTCCCCCATCCCAGTACACCCGCCGGAACCGGTAACATGCAGAGTATGCGGGGACTCTTTCGACGACAACCTCCAGCTGGCCCTGCACAGCGTGACGCACGAAAAAGACGGCCGGTTCAAATGCTACATGTGCGGCCTGAAATCCAACATGTCCTCGGCGGACATCCAGGAGCACATGGGCAACCATCTGACCGGCAACCACCACGAGTGCCCCACGTGCCGGCGGGGCTTCGCCAGGCGGCTGGACGCCATGGAGCACGTTAACTACCACTTGGGCATCAAGCCGCTGGTGTGCAGCGTCTGCGACGTGCAGTTCATGTTCACCAGGTGCCTGTTGACGCACAGGAAGCACTTCCACGGGCTGGTGGGGAAGTGGCTGAGGGGTTGCGCGGCTTGTGAGAGCCGTTTGTAATTATATCGCATAATAAAAATGTTAATATTTAAAAAAAAAGCGTTTGGTATGATTTTACCTTTCTTTTATACGGTAGGCAAGTAAAATGGTATCTAAAGCATATTTTTCTAGGTTAAATTGTTATGTAGCTGCTGTAAAAGTGGAGAAGAAACCGGCGAAGAAGAAGAAGAAGAAGATTAAGAAGAAACGCGAGTTGCACCATCCGGCTCCCATCGAGCTCGACGAGCCTATACAGTGCGATGTATGCAGCGACACGTTCAAGAACAACGTGGCCTTTTCGCTGCATTCGATCAGCCACAGCGACGACGGGAAGTACTCGTGCCACGTGTGCAACTACCGCAACGCCTCCAAGTACCACATCGAGATGCACGTGCGCGCCCACGAGGGCACCACCAGCTACAAATGCGAGATCTGCAACAAGGCCTTCACCGTCAGCACCCACGCCATCGAGCACAAGTACTACCACACCGGGGAGAAGCCCTTCCCGTGCGAGATATGCGGCAAGCACTTCATGTTCTCCAGATTCCTCGCCTCCCACAGGCGCACCCAGCACTGGGAGATCATCACCGGCACGCCTTTGATCAAATACGATTGCACCATCTGCAAGAAACACTACACGTCCTCGAGCGGCCTCAAGCGCCACAACCTCAGAAACCACAATTATGAAGGCATAGATACATCAGTGCTGTGCGACGTCTGCGGCAAAAAGATCTCCAGCAACGAGAAGCTGAAGTTCCACAGGCGAGTCCACACGGGCTACAAGCCCCACGCCTGCGAGGTATGTGGCAAGTGCTTCTCCACCAAAGAGCAGCGCAAGGAGCACCTCAGGGTGCACACGGGGGAGAAGCCCTATCTGTGCAAGTACTGCGGCAAAGGGTTCACACAGAGATCGCCGTTGAAGATACACGAAAGGTCGCATACGGGGGAGGCGCCCTACGTGTGCGTGCTCTGCGGAAGGGGGTTTTGCTCCAAAAGCGCCATGGATAATCACAGGAAGCACTGCAAGCTGCACGTTCCTTATTTGTAGGTGTATTCGTTTCGGTAGAATACAGCTATGTTGTTTCAGGAATTAATTGAGTGCCCGAGTATGCCACAAATTCATTTTTTTTAGAAAACGAAAGTGATATGCTGACGCTAGGACAGCATTTTAGGTCCACATGTAGCAGTACTATTGAGAGGCATTAAAAAACAACCATTTGTGTGGCATACTCTACTCAGGCACTCAATTGGTGACTTAAAATTGTGGTGGATTTGCGATTTTTTGAGATCAGAATAGTACCAGTGGTTTTTCATAATGTTTATGCTTCTTTTCAGTCTCTAATGATACTTTGAAAATTCTTTATCTCTGTATTGATAATTCTGGTTGATCCAGTTCAGATTGTCTCAAAAGATTGTGAATGCGCTTATTATATTGCAAACTGTGATAACAATGTTGAAAGTGAAATACGTATTTTTAGACTCACCTATTTGAACCATTGTAACATTTATTACAGCAGCAATCGAAACCGGCACGTCTTGTTCAAATAGCAACTATATCGTGTAATCAATAAACCTAATACAAAACGCTCGTCTCGTTTGATTGCCACCCACCGGCCGGTACCCCCCGTCGCTGCAAACCCTCACTAAAACGCATGTACTTTCAGGCAACTAAAAAAGAAACTGAAAAAATCCAAGTACAAGCGCACGTCGGAGGACCACCCGCCGCCGCTGCGGCTCGACCGCCCCATCCGCTGCGACGAGTGCGACGGCTCCTTCGCTAGCAACGTGGAGTTCGCCCTGCACTCGAACGCCCACGACAAGGACTCCAAGTACACGTGCCACCTGTGCGCCAACTTCCGCAACGCCTCCAAGTACCAGATAGAGATGCACGTGCGCGCCCACGAGGGCACCACCAAGTACAAATGCGAGATCTGCCAGCAGGGCTTCACCATCAGCACCCACGCCATCGAACACAAATACTTCCATACAGGAGAAAAACCCTTCCAATGCGAAATCTGCGGTAAACATTTCATGTACTCGTGGTTCTTATCGAGGCATAGGAAGTCCACGCACTACGAAATCCTCACTGGGAATCCCCTGGTGAAGTACGATTGCAATATCTGCAACAAACACTACGCCACTGCTTCCAGCTTGAGCAGGCACAAGTTGAGCAAGCACAAGAAGGTAGATGGTTCCGTATTGTGCGACATATGCGGCAAACGATTATCGAGTAGAGAAAAATTAAAGTTCCATTTGAGAACACACACCGGGTACAAGCCGCACGCTTGCCACTTGTGCCCGAAGAGCTTCTCCAAAAAAGACCAGCTGGTGGAGCACATTCGCATTCACACCGGGGAGAAGCCCTACGTGTGCAAGTACTGCGGCAGGGGATTCACGCAAAGGACTCCGTTGAAAACGCACGAGAAAACCCACAGCAGAGAAGAGCCTGCTTCGTGCTTGCTCTGCGATAGCTCTAATTATTGCCCGCACAAATTCAAATTGCCTTCGGCTCCGGCTCAAAAGGAAATGGCCTCGATGGCTTCGTGTCCCGTGTGTGGTTCACAAACGATATGCGAGCATGTGTTGAAGATGAGCGTAATGACGCCTACTAGGGAAGATGTTTCTGGGGAATTGGGATTTTGTACGCATGTTCCCAAATTAAACGTTAAATCTGAGAGTACTTGCATTGTTTGTGGACAAACTGTAGGTACTTGCGCGCATACGCAGAATAATGTGATGAATTTTCCTTTCCTTACTTGAGCGAACAGGAGTTTATAATGGTACTAATAGCTTGTTAAGTTTTTATTTTAGGTGTAGTTATGGAATTTATTAACTAGAGATAAGGGTGAATTTCAAAGCGAGAATCTCGTAATTTGATCTCTGTATATAATTTGTGCAATATAACTCGTTACTTATTACACTATACTTAATGTTATCGATTTAAAATTATTCTAGTTATTAGATGAAAACATATTTTTGAATAACTCGTTCGACATTTTTTTATAAAATTTATATACATGTGAAATTACCCGCTATAAATACCGGGACACTTTATTGCAAGATTTTATATTTAAAGCGTTTATAATAAATAATTTTCTTATTAAACAGCGAGTACTTTGTCATTTTATTATACCAAATTTGTGTGGTATAGTGAGTGATCTTATTACACCAGAAGATAAGTAAGTTGTGAGGAACCCAAGTAATTATACAACGCTGTATTAACAAAATATTAACGAGCCTCTTTTTAGATCCGAAGAGCCACCGAAGCGGCGCGAACCCAAAAAAGAAAAACCCGAAAAAGACAAACCGTCCCGTCGCAAGAACTCGTCCCCTAAAAAGATGACGAAACGCAGCGCCATCAGCCACCCGCCCCCGGTGAAGCTCGAGGAGCCCATCCACTGCGACAACTGCTCGGACTCCTACTACAACCACGTCGACTTCGCCTTCCACTCGATCAAGCACAGCGAGGACGGCAAGTACTGCTGCCACATATGCAACAACTACCGCAACGCCAAGCGCTACAGCATCGAGATGCACGTGCGCGCCCACGAGGGCTCCACCAAGTTCAAGTGCGAGGTCTGCCACAAAGCCTTCACCATCAGCACCTACGCCTCGGAGCACAAATATTTCCACACCGGGGAAAAACCCTTCCAATGCGAGATATGCGGCAAACACTTCATGTTCTCCCGGCAGCTCGCCTCCCACAGGCGCACTTCCCACTACGAAATCCTCACCGGGAGCCCTCTGGTGAAGTACGATTGCAGCATATGCAACAAGCACTACGAGTCAGCGTTCGGGCTGCGTAGGCACAAAATGACCATACACAACAACGTGGATTTGACGGTTATATGCGAGATATGCGGCAAGATGATCTCGACTAAAGAGAAGTTGAAGTTCCACATGCGCACGCATACAGGGGATAAACCTTATCCCTGCGAGGTGTGCGGGAAGTGCTTCTCGAAGAAGCACCAGATGATCGAGCATATGCGGGTGCATACCGGCGAGAAGCCTTACATATGCCCGCATTGCGGTAGGGGGTTCTCGCAACGGACGCCGCTGGTGTTGCATATTCGTACGCATACCGGGGAGAGGCCTAATGTTTGCAGGATATGCGGTAGCGGGTTTATTTCGAAGACCTCGCTGGAGGCGCATATGAAGAATTGCTTGGTGCCGTTCGCGGCGTATTGATTATATGCTGTATATACAGGGTGTTTCGTTTAATATTTTTGCATTTATTACTTTTTTTTATCGAGGCATTTAAATGATGAAACACCCACATGAATCGAGCACATATTTTTGTTTAATTTTATACTCTACTATTTTGTTGAATAAGTTAATATATATTTTGTTGTTTAAAATTAATAATAATTCTACTAGTTAGGTAATTTTCATATTTTTTTGTTAATAATAAGTGAGTTTCTTAAAACGAAACTGTGATGGGATGGTTCTGATTGTACTTGTAAGTACTGATATTAAGTTTAGTTTGATTCCTGAAAATAAAATTTTAAATACAGGGTGTTTTTGTTAATAAAGAGATAACTTTTTATCTCTATTTTGGGGGGTACTTTTAGTTTAACAGCACTAAAATTCCTGAAAGTTTATAAATTTCTATTTTCACCCCACAAACACCCTGTCCCGGTTTATTTTATAATGATTACTAAAGAGGCATAGAAGCTATTATAATTTATAGTTAATTGTAATTTTGTATAAAATGCTAAGTATTTGTATTTATAATAGCATAAATGCGAGTACTTAGCATGGTAAATTACCACATTTATATGCGTATATTTGTATATATTTTTATATAATCTATTATTATGGAGGTGTATTTTATTCTATTTGTTTTTTCAAGAAAAAATGTTACTATTTTTTTTAATTTGTTTTATACTAATCTTGCATTTAAAAAAATATTTACTTAATAGGCTGTATAACAACGTGTAAATATTGTATCGAAAAAAATCCATCCATTTATAATTTAATTTAGAAACTAATAAAAGCAATTTTCATTACAACGCAGTTAATAATTTCATTAGCTATTTAGTTGTAATAAACATATTTCTTTAATAACACTCAGTATATTTTAGACACGTAAAAATAGAGCAAGACGAATATTCCAACGACGAATCAAACAAAACGGATCCCAATGAAGCGCCCAAACAATCTAAAAGAGGCCGGAAAAAAGGCAGCAAAAACATCCCAAAAAGCGAGAAAGAAAGGCAAGAAAAATCCCGCCGGAAAAACCAAAACCCCAAAAAAATCGTCCTCCACCACCCGCCCCCGCTGGAGCTCTCCGAACCCATTCAATGCGACACCTGCTGCGCCACCTACACCAACAACGTGGACTTCGCCCTCCACTCACTCAGCCACAGCGACGACGGCAAGTACACCTGCCACTTATGCAACTACAAGAACAGCTCCAAGTACCACATGGAGATGCACGTGCGCGCCCACGAGGGCACCACCAAATACAAATGCGAAATCTGCGACAGGGCCTTCACCATCAGCACCCACGCCATCGAGCACAAATATTTCCACACCGGGGAAAAACCCTTCCAATGCGAGATCTGCGGCAAGCACTTCATGTTCTCCTGGCACCTGGCCTCCCATCGCAGGACCTCCCATTACGAAATCCTCACAGGTGAGTTACCAATAGCCTTAGAGTTCGTGTAAGTAGAGCATGGTGTGTTGCAGGTAAACCCCTGGTGAAGTTCGATTGCGTGGAGTGCAACAAACACTACGAATCAGCGAGCGGGCTGCGCAGGCACAACATCAAAAAGCACAAATCCGAGATCGATTTATCAGTGATATGCGAGATATGCGGCAAGAAACTCTCGAGCAAAGAGAAGTTAAAGTTCCATTTGAGAACACACACTGGGTACAAACCCCACGCTTGCCACGTGTGCCCCAAGAGCTTCTCCAAAAAAGACCAGCTGATCGAGCATATTCGTACGCATACTGGCGAGAAGCCCTACGTGTGCAAATTGTGTGGAAAGGGCTTCGCACAGCGTACTCCTCTGAAGACTCACGAGAGGACTCACAACGTGGACAGGCCGGGGAGTGCCTGCACACTGTGTGGCCTCGTCTTCAGGTCGAAGATCGAGCTAGAAGGGCACATGAAGTTCTGTTTCGCAGTGCGGTATGAGAACATGAACGTTAACAACATCAATCCCATGGGCTCGGTTAATTTTTTGGTAGATAATTCGATTAACTACAAGGTGGAGCCTCAAACTTAGAATTAACTCCCTACTCCACATTCCTTTGCAAGTGAGGCGAAAATGAGTATTTTATTGTTAGGGAATCTTTTGTAAGTACTTAATCGCTGTACATTAATTGCGAGGGCATTAAAATACTGTTTATGTTTAGTGCAATTCAATGCTGCGACGCACTGTATAAATTTGTAGCGCAAAAACAGGTTGTTCTAATTCTGGATTTTAATTGGAACAGGCTGTGTAAATTGTTTGAGACTGATTATTTACAAACCTACAGTTAATTTTGCGTTTTGAATGTACTGTATTATTTATCTTTTTATACAATAGTGTAGTTTAGATTTTTCTTTGCGAATATGGAACTTTGTACGATGTATCCGGTGTTTAGAATAAAAATAATATCACAACTTAAACCAACAAGCATTTATGAACTTTATTTCAGTTGAAATTTGTGCTGTATGGTAAGTTAACGATAAAATGTAGGTAGCATCAATGCAACATTATTTTACTTCAATACATTATTTTTTAGGCGAATTAAACACGAAATAGAGGAAATCAACATTAAAGTCGAGGAAAATTTCGTCGAACCAAAACCAACGAAACGCAAAAACTCATCCCCCGACCAACACCCCAAACCCACCCTCCTTCTCAAGCTCGAAGAGCCCTCGAAATGCAAAAATTGCGACCAATCCTTCATCACCAACGTCGAAATCGCCTTCCATTCCAAGCAACACGACTCCGACTCGAAGTACCACTGCCACCTGTGCGGCTTCCGCACCAAGTACCGCTACTGCATCGAGAACCACGTCAGATCCCACGAGCACAACCACAAGTACAAATGCGAGGTCTGCGACAAAGCCTTCCCGTACATCACCCAAGCCGTCGAGCACAAACACACCCACACCGGAGAGAAGCCCTTCCAATGCGAAATCTGCGGCAAACATTTCGTGTTCTCCTGGCGCTTGGAGTCCCACCGCAAGAACTCCCATTGCGAAATCCTCACAGGTGAGTTACTGCAATTAAGTCTAATCAATAACTCGCTTATGCCGCATTGCAGGTAAACCACTGGTTAAATACGATTGCACTGAATGCAACAAACACTACGAATCCTCCAGCGGGCTGCGCAGACACAAACTCAAAAAACACAACCCCAAACTCGACTCCTCCACTAAAATAGACCGCTCGGTGTTATGCGACATATGCGGGAAGAAGCTGGCCCACAAGCATAGGTTAAATATGCACATGCGCATACACACCGGGTATAAACCACACGTGTGCCACTTCTGCCCGAAGAGCTTCACCGTCTCAACCCAGCTTATAGAGCATATTCGCACGCATACAGGCGAGAAGCCCTATATGTGCAAGGTTTGTGGGAAGGGATTCGCCCAGCGGGCTCCTCTCAAGACCCACCAGAGGACACACAGTGTAGATAGAAGGCAAGGTTCTGTGAGCTCGTCAAAATCGAGCTCAAAGGTGATGGTATGAAGATTGGTCGAGTTAGCTTTATTATTGTACAATCAGGGTGTTAAATAAAGTGTAAATCTATTATGTTTTATGCAGTTTGATTAATTTTGGAGATGATGGGTATAAGAGGTAAGTAGCAAACGTACAAATTGTGATAGTACTTCATCAGACATTTTTTTAGGAGTATCAAATTCGAAATCGAGGAAATCGACATCAAGCTCGAAGAACAAAAACCAAAAAACCGAAAACCCAACCCTCCGCCGCCTCTCGAGCTAGAATCGCCAGTAAAATGCGAACACTGCGACCAATCCTTCACCAATAACGTCTCAATCGCCCACCATTCGAAGCAACACAACTCCGACTCGAAGTACCACTGCCACCTGTGCGGCTACCGCACCAAGTACAAGCAATGCGTCGAGACCCACGTCAGATCCCACGAGAACAACCACCGCTACAAGTGCGAGGCCTGCGACAAAACCTTCTCCAAGAGCACCCAAGCCAAAGAGCACAAGTACGTCCACACCGGCGAGCGGCCCTTCATCTGCGAGTTCTGCGGCAAAAGCTACGTCACCTCCTCCAAGCTAAGAGTCCACAGAACCAACCTCCATCACGAAATCCTCACAGGTAACGGAGCATTCTCCAATCTTCTCTTTGGGCCACTGATCAAATGATATATTTCCAGGTAAACCACTGACGAAATTCGACTGCGCTAAATGCCGCAAGCACTACACCACCGCTAATGGATTGAAGCAGCACGTGGTGCGCAAGCACGAGTCTAAGGTGGCGGCGGTGGGGGCGATGTGCGAGGTTTGCGGCAGGAAGTTCGCTTCTAAAGACGGGCTGCGGTTGCATCTGCGAGGCCACGCGGGGTACAAGCCGCACAAGTGCGCAGTGTGCTCGAAGAGCTTCGCTAGGATAAATTATCTGATCGAGCACAAACGGACGCATACTGGAGAGAAGCCCTATATGTGTAAGGTCTGCGGGAAGGGGTTCTCTCAATGGGGGGCGCGGAAGATTCACGAGAGGACGCACGTTTGATTGTTGTGTTTATAATATACATAATATGCTGTTTATTACATATTTAAAATTATTTCTCTGGACCCTAAATTAAGCATGTTCTGGGTATGTAGCCAATCTACAAGTTGCTGGTTTACTTCAATCAACTACTTTTCAGGGGAATCAAATTTGAAATCGAGGAAATCGATATTAAAACAGAGCGAAATCCACACAAAATCCCAGCTCATCCACCGCCTCTCAAACTAGAAGACCCAATACAATGCAAAAACTGCCACCAATCCTTCCTCACCAACATCGAATTCGCCTACCACTCGAAACACCACAGAGAAGACAACAAGTACCAGTGCCACATATGCCACTACAACACCACCAACAAGTACTCCATAGAGCTGCACGTACGATCCCACGAAGACGCCCACAAGCACAAATGCGAAGTCTGCAGCAAATCCTTCCCGAGGCAGCTCCTCGCCAAGGAGCACAAACATCTCCACACCGGCGACAGGCCCTTCATCTGCGAGTTCTGCGGCAAGGGCTACGCCTTCTCCGCCTCGCTCACCAGCCACCGCAAGGCCATCCACCACGAGTTGCTCACCGGTAGGTCACTTGACTTATGTAGCAACGCGTGAGCTTACCTTTAATTGCAGGCTCGCCGCTGGTGAAGTTCGATTGCGCCAAGTGCGGCAAGCACTACAACTCCAGCACGGGGTTGAGGAAGCACCGGGCCAGTAAACACTCTGCGAAACGGGTGGATTCGAGCGCGATATGCGAGGTGTGCGGGAGGAAGCTCGCCTCCAAGGATGTGCTGCGGTTGCATCTGCGTGGACATGCTGGGTATAAGCCGTATAAATGCGAAGTGTGCTCGAAGAGCTTCTCCAGGAGGAACTTCCTGGTGGAGCACGTGCGTACGCACACCGGGGAGAAGCCGTTTCTGTGCCAGACGTGCGGGAAGGGCTTCTCGCAGAAGGGGCCGCTGAAGACCCACCAGAGGACGCACTCGCCGAGGAAGACGTAGAGTTGATGTTGTTGTATTCGATAATAAATTGTTGTAACCCTAATGATTTTTGTATACCTATTGTACTCTGTGGTTTGCGAGGTAAATATTAAATGTTATTACGCAGTAAGTGTGGTAGTACTTGCGGGGATTTACTAACTGTTGCTGGTTTTTAGGCGCAAGAAAAAGAGAGCCGCTGCGAGGAAAACTAGAGTGAAAAAAGAAAGCGATTCGGCCGGCGAAGAACCGCCGAGGGAACGGAAAAAAAGAGGCAGGTACCGCCAAACCTCACCTCTACCAGAACCCGCCAAACTCGAAGAGCCTCTGACATGCGAGCATTGCAAAAAGGACTTCCACACGAACCTCGAATTCGCCATGCACTCGGTGGAGCACAACGACGAATCCAAGTACTCCTGCCACCTGTGCAGCTTCCAGAACCTCTGCAAGTACCGCTTCGAGACGCACGTGCGGCTGCACGACGGCAGCACCAAGCACAAGTGCCAGATATGCGGCAAGGCTTTTAGATGCAACAACCACGCGGAAGAGCACAAGTACTTCCACACCGGCGAGAGGCCGTTCCAGTGCGAGATATGCGGCAAACATTTCATGTACTCCCGCCGGTTGGCTAACCACCGCAGGAACATCCACTATCAAACCATAACTGGCAAGCCGAGGGCGAAGTTCGATTGCGAGTACTGCGAGAAGAAATTCGACTCGATCGCGGGGCTGACCAGCCACAGCAACAAGAAGCACTTGAACATCGTGAACGATATCTCGGTGATATGCGAGATATGCGGCAAGAGGATATCGTGCAAGGGTAGATTGAAGTACCATCTGCGAGTACACAGCGGGGATAAACCGTTTTCTTGTATGGTTTGTCCGAAGAAATTCGCCATGAAGGATTTGTTGATAGAGCATACTAGAGTGCATACGGGGGAGAAGCCGTATGTTTGCAAGTACTGCGGGAAGACGTTTGGGCATAGGTCGCCGTATAGGTACCATATTAAAATTCATACTGGTGAGAAGAATTATGTGTGTCCTATATGCGGTAAGGCTTTTATATCGCGAGCTGGGATGAGGAGTCACGTGAAAAGTTGCTTCAAAGTAGAAGTACCTTAGGCTGTACTTAGCGAATTACCTATACAAAGTTCCTTCGTAGTTTTTAAAATGTTTTAGAATGATTGAAGTAAAAAAATCTATACCAAACAATTTTGTAAATATTTGACTTTATATTGTAGTATTTTGTATTTTACTTTTTATGCCATATTGAAGATATTTGGTGACCCCATCAATCATACTAGAGATTAGGTTAGGTATATTTATTCTGTAGTGGCCATTATAACGAAATAAATCGCTCAAATTTTAATAATTAGATGTAATAATCGAACTCTAGATTAACAACCAAGAGCAAGAATATTTGTATTAAAGGATTCTCTAGGTAGTGTTTAAAAATAATCTTGCACCTGGTTGTGATGGCTGTGATTTACTTAACATTTAGTCAAAACTTAATAAATAAAAAATTACAACAATTTCGAAATTTTCTATACCTTTCCTTTCATCAACAAACGAGGTAAGATTTTTTCCCGCTGTAAACTAATATTAAAACCTCTATAATTACCCATATTTTTCAGGAAACAAACCTCCAGAGAAGCTTTCAAAATCAACGAACTTTCGGAGTTACTAACACCATTAATTTGCTCGAATTGCAAGGAATCCTTCAACACGAATTTATCGTTCGCTTTGCATTCGATAAACCACAACGCCCTGTACATTTGCCACATCTGCGGCCTTTCCCTAAAATTCAAATTCCAAACCGAAGCTCACATCAGAAAGCACGAGCAATGTCCCAAGTACAAATGCCTTTCCTGCGAGAAATCCTTCTACCTGAAAAGCAGCCTCCTGGACCACGAAAACCAGCATAAAGGAATCTGCCACCCGTGTGAGAGCTGCGGGAAAATATTCTACTCCTTGAAAAGGATTAACTACCACAAGAGAAAAGTGCATGAAAAATCCAGCGTTAAGTTTCCTTGCAAAGACTGTAACAGGATGTATGGGACAGCAAACAGTTTGCGTAACCACGTGAAAATCGCTCACAGACGAATCGATACATCCGCTTTGTGCCACGTGTGCGGGAAGAAGTGCCACAACAAAGACAAGCTCAGAAACCACATGAAAAACCACACCGGCGAGGGCCTCCACGTTTGCTCCATATGCTCGCAAACTTTGACCACTCGCTCTAATTTAGAGACGCATCTGCGTGTACATACCAATGAAAAACCGTACGTTTGCCAATATTGTGGCAAAGGCTTCAAGCAATCGTCGCCTTACCATTACCACGTCCTCAGGTCCCTGAATTGCGGCAAAAAAATATCATAAAATTACCTCTAACTGAAGATGATGCACAACTTGAGTGTCTCTAGCTATTCATGTTGTACTGTATACAGCATTCTAATTTTGATCCCAACCAGCTGTGTTCATATTGTAATAAATTAGTGGATTTAATAAATTATTGTCAATGAAACATTTACCAACCTGCTCGAATAAAACGTAGTCGTACAAATTTCATTGTATTCGCCATTCTAACAGCTCGCTCTATTTTTAGGAAAACCAAATTCCGAAGGCGGAAAAAACCCATCGAAAAGAAGCTCCGCAAAGAGCGCCTCCCGCGGCTCAAGCAAAAGGACAAAGAGGACAAGCCGCGCAAGCGCAAAATCAACGAGCCCCCCGTCCTCGACGAAGACATCCAATGCCCCAAGTGCGACGAGTCCTTCAACACCAACCTGGGCTTCGCCATACACTCGGTGCAGCACCGCGACGACTCCCTCTACCACTGCCACCTCTGCGACACCACCCTCAAGACCAAGTACACCATCGAGACGCACGTGCGCAGCCACGACGGCTGCCTGCGCTACAAGTGCGACATCTGCGGCGACTATTTCAACGTCAAGAGCGAGCTGAGGGACCACGAGAACTCGCACACGGGCTCCAGCCCCTACCAGTGCGAGGTGTGCGGCAAGCACTTCGACTTCCAGAAGCACCTCTCCTCGCACCGCCGCAGCCTCCACGCCAAAGCCAAGAACTACGACTGCAAGATATGCAACATTACATACAAATTCCCGTCTGGCTTGTACCGCCACAATTACCTCAAGCACAAGAACATCGACGCTTCGGTTATATGCGATATTTGTGGCAAGCGGTTGTCGTGCAGGGAGAAGCTGAAGTCCCACCAGAAGATCCACTTGGGGTACGTGTTTCCCTGTTTGGTATGCAACAAGCCGTTCACGAGGGAAATACAGCTGAGGGTGCACATGCGTACACACACCGGGGAGAAGCCTTATGTGTGTAAATTCTGCGGTAAAGCCTTCAAGCAGCACTCGCCTTACAGGTACCACATTAAGAACCACATCGGTTTGAGACCTCATGTGTGTTCGTATTGTGGTAAATCGTTTATAGCGAAGAGTGCTTGGAGGATTCATACGGCCGGTTGTAAGCATAAAAGTGCATTTTCGCCGGCTCAAGAAGAGATTAAAATCGAACAGAAGGATGCTGCTAATAACTTTAATAATAGCAGCAATGTTAGCAAGCCTTTGTTCGAGTTGATACGGGGGGTTAAGTAGGGTTGTGTAGTGTAGCTATTGCTAAGGAATTTATCCCCTCGATTGCATTTTTAGTGAGTACGAGATTATACGTTTTTATTATTGCTTTTTTTTATCTATACATTATTTTATTATGATTTTTAACGGAATTAATACGATAAGCGAAACGGAGGAATTTGTAAGCATCTATATTTACTTACCTAGTTGATCTATTAGAAATATCGATGTGTATAAAATATGTAAAATATTAGTAGTATGTGAAAATGTATCTCCAATTAATTTTATTTCGAAATAAAACGTGAGCTTTTTATGTCGAATAAAAGTGCCGGATATTGTATTGAAAATGGCGAATAAAAAGTTCACAATCGCAGGTTTATAAGAAGGTGCAAGTAGAATAAATTGTACCTCAGATTACTCCTAATTTGAATAAAACAATAAAACCAACAAGTATTTCATTACACAATATTCAAAGCGAATAAACAACAAAGTAAGTTCGATAACCATACACAAACTCCCGCCGAATTACAATCCCAAAACTAACACTTTTATTTTTTAGGTACATACCACACCAAACTGCACTAGAAACGGGCTACAAAATAAACTACTTCCTGGAGCTCTCGGAATCAGATCGCAAACCCTACGAAGTCCTCCCAGCGAAATTCGCCGACCCTGTAAAATGCGACGGCTGCTCGCTCCGCTTCGACGACAACGTCGCCTTGGCCCTGCACTCCAAGCACCACGACCCGGAGCACGGCTACTCCTGCAACCTCTGCGACTTCAAAGTGAAGAAGCGCGAGAAATTCGAGGTGCACGTGCGGGCCCACGAGGGCATCAAGATGTACCAATGCCTGCTCTGCGGCAAGCAATTCGTCAACATCCGCGACGCCTTCGAGCACCGCTTCGTCGACGAGGGCAGGACCCCCTACGAATGCGAGGTTTGCGGTAAAGGCTTCCCCAAGCACGCCTCGCTCAAGTACCACCGGCTGAACGTGCACTTTAAAGAGCTGACGGGCAGGGAGAACAAGTGCGAGATTTGCGACAAATCCTTCGCCACAAAGGCGGGTTTGGGCGAGCATAAGGTGACCCACCACAAATCCACAGTGATCGATAAAGTGATCGTTTGCGACATGTGCGGGAAGACCTTCTTGAGCATGAGCAGGCTCAACGTGCACATGCGGTACCACAACGACGATCGCCCGTTCGCCTGCAAATGGTGCTCGAAGAAGTTCACGCAGCGCATCTGCCTCAGGAACCACGAGGTGGTGCACACCGGCGAGAAGCGGTACTCGTGCTCGTTCTGCGGCAAGCAGTTCGCCCAATCGGCGCCCCACAGGTACCACCTCAAGACCCACACTGGGGAAAAGTCGCATTATTGCTTGGTGTGCGGGAAGGGGTTCCTTTCCGGCGGCAATCTCAAGTCGCACATGAGGATTTGCCAGTACTCGCCGGCCAAAAGCGACACGAAACAATCTTAAACAAATTTTTTAATAAAGTTTTATGCATATTAGCGGGTCGATTATGTTGGTTATTCCTATCCTAAATTCCTCCAAAACTGTACAGTTGAGTTGAACACAGTGAGTACCACTATAATTCGGTTCTTGTCTCCTATTAAATTATTAATTAAGGGTGTATTTTAGGATGAAACAAGAAAGCGATGAAGACGTAGCCAAGAAAAAACGCAGAATGTTAGTAGACGAAAACAGGCAACTAATGACTCGACCGATAAAGCTGGAGGAGCCTTTGAACTGCGAAAAATGTAGCAAGAAGTTCACCAATAATCTGGATTTTGGGTTTCACTCCAAAGAGCACGACCCGGACGGGAAGTACTCCTGCCACATCTGCGACTACACCAACACCTCGAAATCCAAGTTCGATTTGCACGTGCGCGATCACGAAGGCATCAGCAAGTACAAGTGCCCCCTGTGCCCGAAGACCTTCAGGCAAAGCAAAAACGCCTCGGAGCACAAGTACACCCACACCGGCGAGAAGCCCTTCAGCTGCGAGATATGCGGCAAGGCGTTCGTCAACAGCACGAGCATGGCGCAGCACCGGCGCAGGAACCACCGCGAGATCCTCACCGGCCAGCCCTCGCAGAGGTACGACTGCACGGTCTGCGAGCGCCAGTACGAGAGCCAGCTGGGCCTCACCAGGCACTACTCCTCCTGCCACAAGGAGCTGGGGTACGACTGCTCGGTGGTGTGCGACGTCTGCGGCAAGACCATCACCTCCAAGGACAAGCTCAAGTACCATTTGCGCGTGCACAGCGGGTACAAGCCGCACGAGTGCAACGTCTGCCACAAGAAGTTCTCCAAGAAGCAGGAGCTCAAGGGCCACGAGGTGGTGCACACCGGAGAGAAGCGTTTTAGTTGCTATATTTGCAATAAAAAGTTCGGCCAGCTGGCTCCTCTAAAGTACCACATCAAGACCCATACGGGCGAGAAGTCGCATCATTGCCTGCTGTGCGGGAAAGGGTTCATTACCGCCGGCAATCTCAAATCTCACATGAAGAGTTGCCAGGACTCGGTGGTTAAAAAAGATAAAGTGCAATGTTAATGTATGGTGTACTAATTAAAGTTTTCGTTTTGCGCTAAAGCAGTACCTATTTCTACATTTATTCTGTGCTCATCTAAAGTGTGTTTTACATTTATCATTAAATTGTTATTTTTTTTAATTGCGCCTAATAAACGTATTAATAAAGCGTATATTTTAGGATAAAACAAAAACGCAAGTACACGAAACAAAAAACGCAGCACACCAAGACAGGCGAAGAGGATTCCTACAGCGATAAAAAACTCAAAAGCCTAAATAAGCTACCCACTAGGCATCATTCGCCATTGCTAGCCCAGCCGAAGGAGCTGGACGTGCCTTTGAAATGCGAAAAGTGCGACCTGAAGTTCTCGAACAACCTAGACTTCGGCTTCCACTCCTACCAGCACGACCCCGCCAGGAAGTACTCCTGCCACATCTGCGACTACACCAACGCCTCGAAGCCCCCGTTCGAACTGCACATGCGCCAGCACGAGGGCATCAACAAGTACAAGTGCCCCATGTGCCCCAAGACCTTCAAGCGAAGCAGACTGGCCTCGGAGCACCGGAACTTCCACACCGGCGAGAAGCCCTTCCAGTGCGAGATATGCGGCATGAAGTTCGCCTACACCAGCAGCCTGGACAGCCATCGCCACCGCATCCACTTCGAAATCACCACCGGGAAGCCGGCCCCGAACTTCGACTGCAAGATCTGCGACCGGCACTACGAGACCCAGAACGGCCTCGCCAGCCACAACTCCTCCTGCCACAAGGAGCTGGGGTACGACTGCTCGGTGGTGTGCGACGTCTGCGGCAAGACCATCGTCTCCAAGTACAAGCTCAAGTACCATTTGCGCGTGCACAGCGGGTACAAGCCGCACGAGTGCACCGTCTGCCGCAAGAGCTTCGCCAAGAAGCAGGAGCTCAGGAACCACGAGGTGGTCCACACCGGGGAGAAGCCCTACAGTTGCCCCTACTGCGAGAAAAAGTTCGCCCAGCTGCCGCCTTTTAGCTACCACATCAAGACCCATACGGGCGAGAAGTCGCACCATTGCCTGGTGTGCGGGAAAGGGTTCATTTCCTCCGGCAATCTCAAATCTCACATGAAGAGTTGCCAGAAGCCGGCGGTTAAAAAGGAAAAAGTGTAAAGTTATTGTATGGTGTACAAAGTTTCTAATTAAAGTATTCATTTTGTGCTAAACTATCACCTATTCTACATTTATTCTGTACTCATCTAAAGTACAGTTATTCTAACATTTGAGGATGAGTACTCATGCACCTTCTAGTAATTGATTTTTTTATAGCCTATTTATACAAATCCTTGGTAGTAAGTAGTAACAACTTTTTATTATTTTTTTTTAGTTGTACCTAATAAATGTATTAATAAAGCATATATTTTAGGATAAGACAAAAGCGCAAATACACCAAACGAAAAACAAAGGTCACCGAAGAAGGCGAAGAGGATTCCGACAGCAAACCTCGCGATAAAAAGCGCAAAAGCCTAAACAGGCTAACAGCCAGGCATCCTCAACTGTTAGCCAAACCGCACGAGCTGGACGTACCTCTAAAATGCGAGGAGTGCGGCAGGAAGTTCATGAACAACCTGGACTTCGGCTTCCACTCCAAAGAGCACGACCCGGACGGGAAGTACTCCTGCCACATCTGCGACTACACCAACTCCTCGAAATCCCCGTTCGATCTGCACATGCGCGAGCACGAGGGCATCCACAAGTACAAGTGCCCCATGTGCCCCAAGACCTTCAAGCAGAGCAAAGACGCCTCGGAACACAAGTACTTCCACACCGGCGAGAAACCCTTCCAATGCGAGATATGCGGCAAGCACTTCCCTTATACCAAGAGCCTGGCGGCCCACCGGCGCAACACCCACTACGAGATCATCACCGGCAAGCCTTTGCAGAAGTACGACTGCAAGATCTGCAACCGGCACTACGAGAGCCACTCGGGCCTCGTCAGGCACTACTCCTCCAGCCACAAGGAGCTGGGGTACGACTACTCGGTGGTGTGCGACATCTGCGGCAAGACCATCGCCACCAGGAACAAGCTCAAGTACCATTTGCGGGTGCACACCGGGTACAAACCGCACGAGTGCAACGTCTGCCACAAAGGCTTCTCCAAGAAACAGGAGCTTAAAATCCACGAGAGGGTGCACACCGGCGAGAAGCCTTTTACTTGTTCGTATTGCGGTAAGAAATTCGCCCAGTTGGCTCCTTATAGATACCACATCAAGACCCATACTGGGGAAAGGTCGCACGTTTGCCTCATTTGCAAGAAAGGCTTCATTTCGTTGAGCAATATGAAGATACATATGAAGAATTGTGATCAAGTTAATGTTAAATGCGAACCGAATTAGTTTTGATTGAGCGTGTACTTGAGATTTGTAATATACAGGGTGAGTCTATAAACCTATAAACATTCAGATTTGTTAGTATGTACGTTAAACATATTTTAACGTATCTGAAAGTTTCCTGTATATCTACTCTATTATTTATTTATTTATTTGTCTTTTTAAATATTTTTGTAATTACTAAAGCTTAATAGGATTGTGTATGTAAGTAATAGAATTGATTTGTAAGTATTGTTTTAAATAAACCATCCTCTCCAAAATATGCAAATTTTAATCGAACGCCCAGTATCGAGTTTATTAAATTAAAACAGTAAGTATACGATAAACTAACAACATCTTTTTCCAAAACATTAACACGCATCCTTTCCAGGAGCCAGAAGAACGGCAAATCCTTCAAGAAATGCCGCATTCCAGAACCGGAAATCGACGAATCCCTGACGAAGCTGAGCGCCATTTTGAAAATCGACAAACCCCTGACGTGCCCGTCGTGCAAAAAACCCTTCAACTCCCACCTGGACCTCGCCTACCACTCCAAGAAGCACAACGAATTCAAGCTGCACACGTGCCACCTGTGCAACTTCGCCGTGGCCACCAAGTTCCGCATCCGCCGGCACATCAACGGCCACGCCGGCTGGAAGTGCGAGGTCTGCAGCAAGATCTTCCGCAAATCCGGCGCCGCCCTGAAGCACTACTACCTCCACACCGGCGAGAAAATGTACCAATGCGTCTTCTGCGGCAAGCACTTGGCCAACTCCAAGAGCCTGGACACCCACGTGAACACCATCCACCACGAAATAGTCACCGGGAAACCTTTAGTGAAGTTCGATTGCCCCATATGCAAGAAGCACTACGAGTCCGAGACGGGGCTGCGTAGACACTACTCGAGCTCCCACAAGGAGATGGGGGTTGATTTAACGGTGATATGCGAGGTGTGCGGCTTGAGGATATCCAATAGGACGCGGCTGACGCGGCACATGCGCACTCACAACGGCGAGAAGCCTTTTCCTTGCTCGTTGTGCAGCAAAAGATTCGCCACTAAGTGTTTGTTGACGTCGCATTTGCGCGTGCATACCGGCGAGAAGCCCTATTGTTGCTCGTTTTGCGGCAAAAGGTTCGGGCAATCGGCGCCCTATAGGTACCATATTAAAATCCACACGGGGGACAGGCGGTACCAGTGCAAATTGTGCGGTAAAGCCTTCATATCTAACAGTAATTTGAAGATACATACGAGGACTTGTTGCGCCCCCATTCGGGATTGAGTGTCGCCAATTAGTAGCGAATTCTGAATTATTTGTAGTCGCTCTGTATATTTGGGAGTACACGAGTAGGGAGTTTTGATGAATTTGTTGATGAGTTTTGATGAATTTTTTATTCAATTCAATCATGATGTTAGTGGACGTGTTAAAACCATGTAAAACTCGACAATAAAATAGTCTTTATACATAATAATTGTGATATTTAACTTATAACTCAATAAATATATCGATTAGGTTATTGTTTTATACGTAATCAAAATTTCCCTTTAAAGGTAAGAAATAAATTCGCAGATACATAATGTAAGTATTCTCATTTCAAGCGTATAAATGCACCCCATAGAGAAACATCCAGGAAGTGTTAAAATGTGAAATAGTGTGACCAAAGTGCCTAAAAACCACTTTTAGTAGCAAAATTACCCCGCCCAAATGTACCACACCTAACTAACAAACCCCATTTTTCAGGACCCCGAAACTGGCCCTGAAAAAATTCCGCAGGAAATACATGAAACGCGTCAACCCCAACGTCATCAACCTCGACGACCTCGCCAAGCCGCTGCGCTGCCCGCTCTGCTCGGAGTGCTTCGCCACCAATCGCGAGTACGCCGTCCACTCGGCCATCCACGACGACCGCATGCTCTACTCCTGCCACTTCTGCGACTACAAGTGCGCCGAGAAGAAGGCGATCAAGACGCACATGCTGCAGCACTGCGTCTACAAGTGCCTGCTCTGCGAGAAGATCTTCCGCAAGCGCCACTCGGCCTACAAGCACGCCGAGCGGCACATGGACCAGAACCGCGTCCAGTGCGAGATATGCGGCAAAAGCCTCCAGAGCCAATCGCTCAAAACCCACGTGAAAATTGTGCACACCAACGAATTGGAGAACAACAAGCACCATTGCCCTTTATGCAACAAGACTTACAGGTTGGTACTACTAACAAGCGAGTCCTTCTAGCTTTGAATTTCGCTGTTTTAGGTACGCTTCGAGCGTGCGCAAGCACATTTCCTCGAATCACAGGGAGCTGGGCATCGATGTATCGGTAGTTTGCGACATCTGCGGCAAGAGGATATCGAGCAAAAGCAAGCTGAACAAGCATATAAGCATCCACACCGGTGATAAACCACACTCTTGCACCGTTTGCCACAAGAAATTTAGGGCTATTGATACGTTAAAGTCTCACATGGTGGTGCATACGGGGGAGAAGCCCTACAAGTGCATGTACTGCGGGAAAGGGTTCGGCCAGAGCGCCCCCTATCGGTACCACATTAAAACGCACACGGGAGAGAAGAACTACAAGTGCTCGATTTGTAGCAAGGGTTTCATATCGAAGGCGAATTGGAAGTTGCACGTGAAAACGTGCGATATACTCGCTACTAGTAAAATTAATTCGTAGTTGCTTTTGAATTCGTTTTGTATTTTTTTATACTAAAACAAAGTAAAAATCTATTTTATAACGCTCGATTTGTTCTCATAAACCCTCCTTATAGTGTAGTATATAAAAGCAGCGCAGTAAGTAAACAGTTTTTAAAAATATCCGTGTAAATTCGTAGTAGTTAGTAGCGAATTTTCTACAGCTTTTTTTGTTTTAGGAAGCGCCGCAGGAAGCGCTCGAAGCGCATAAAAGTGGAAGTGAACCCGGAGGACGTGATCAAAAACGACCCGGACTTCGAATTCGAAGCCAAGCCGCCTCCGAAGCGCCGCGAGAGGAAATCCGAGCCGGAATTGGAGCTCGAAAAATTCGTCAACCTCAACGAAGTCACGAAACCCCTAACCTGCAAGCACTGCTACAAAGCCTTCTACTCGCATTTAGAGTTCGGCATCCACTCCAAAACCCACAACGCCGACGGGTGCTTCTCCTGCCACATGTGCGACTACCGCAAGGACGCCAAGAAGGCCTTCAAGGTCCACATAAAGAGCCACGATCTCTACAAGTGCGAGAAGTGCAACAGGATACTGAAGAGCCGCCTGTGCGCCTACAAGCACTCCAAGTCCCACTCGGTGCAGAACACCGTCCAATGCGACATATGCGGCAAGCACCTCAAGAAGCAATGTCTCTCCATACACAAGAAAATCCTGCACAGCGACGACAGGGCGGGGTTGATCACCAAGTGCCCCATTTGCGACAAAGAGTACCAGAACCCGAGCAGCTTGCGCCAACACTACTCCGCTTTTCACAAAGAGTTAGGTATAGATGTGTCTGTTATATGCGACATCTGCGGCATGAGGTTGTCCTGCAAAGGGAAACTCCCCCAGCACTTGAGGACTCACACCGGGGATCGCCCCTTTGCCTGCGAAATGTGCCCCAAACGCTTCATCGCTAAAGATATACTTGCAGCTCATATGCGTGTGCATACCGGGGAGAAGCCCTACGAGTGCCAGTTTTGCGGGAAAAAGTTTGCGCACAGCGCTCCCTATCGGTACCACATTAAAACCCACACGGGGGAGAAGAGACATGCGTGCCCCTTGTGCAGCAAGGGGTTCATTTCGAAGGCTAACATGAAGATTCATTTGAAGAGCTGCAATGTGGCGCTTAGATGAGTTATTAGATATTAGATATCAACTGCTTGTTTCCGATGAGATTGTAATGTAATGCAAGATATTTTGTACCTAGTCGGTTTCAAATGTACAGAGTGTTCTGGAAAAGGGGATTTACATATAGCCGATTCAAAACACACTGTATAGTTGAATTACTACTATAGTAAGTACCTATAACATAAAATCGTTGAACATCCAGTAATTTATTTCCCTAGCGTTTATACATGAATAATTTCTAGTTTATAAAGTCTTGTAAATGATGTGAGTGATTGTACTGTAAATAAATACCAGTTAGCTATTTGTACTTCATAAACTTGGCATTTATGTATTACTGAAGAATAAAGAAGATTGCACAGGTAAAAAAACGAAACATCGAACTAATGCTTCCCGTTTCTCGCGATTATATAAAAAAAAACTAACAAAAACTTTTGTAGGTCGAAGAAAGAAAGCCCGGAGTACGAAGACAGCGACGACCCGGACTACTCCCAACCCTCCCAATTCGAATCAGACAAGAAAAAACCCGTAAAAAAGCGAACGCGAACCCCGCGAAACGAGCCCTCCAAAAAACGCAAAAACCTCAAACTCGACTCCATCCAAATCGACAAATTCGTCAACCTCAACGAGTTCAAGGAACCCGCCGCCTGCCAGCACTGCCGCAAATCCTTCGCCACCCACCTGGAGCTCGGCCTCCACTCCATCGAGCACTCCTCCAGCAACCTCTACTCCTGCCACATGTGCGACTACACCAAGGACAGGAAGTCCCTCTTCAAGAACCACATCCGCGGCCACGACCTCTGGAAATGCGAAAAATGCAGCAAGATCTTCAAGAGCAAGCGCTGCGCCCTCAAGCACTCCAAGACCCACACCGCCAAGAGCTTCGTGCAATGCGAAATATGCGGCAAAGACGTACGAAACGTTTACTTAGACACGCACAAAAAGCTTGTACATGCAGATGAAAAAACGGTGCATTTATACAAATGCCACCTCTGCGATAAAGCCTACAAAAACTCAACGGCTTTAAAAGGTCATTACTCATTTAACCACAAGGATTACGGTATTGATACATCGGTGATATGCGACATCTGCGGCCTGCGGTTGTCCTGTAAGGGGAAATTGGGGCAGCATTTGCGTACTCATACGGGGGACAGGCCGTTTCCTTGCACCGTCTGCCCGCGACGTTTCATCTCGAAGGACATCCTCAGGGCGCACATGAGGGTCCACACGGGGGAGAAGCCGTACGTGTGCATGTATTGCGGGAAGAAGTTCGCGCACGGCGCTCCCTATCGGTACCATATTAAAACTCACACGGGGGAGAAATCTTTCAATTGTACGGTGTGTGGTAAGGGGTTTATTTCGCGGGCGAATATGAGGATTCATATGAAGAGCTGCATGTTTCCTGTGAAGCTGTTCAATGACTATCCCATTGCGAATAAATAAGGGTTAGTACAGTGTTGCGAAAAATTGGTACATTTACTGAAAACTCAGTGTTTTTGAAAATGCGTAAATCGTTGGGAAAACTGCCTAAAAATCAAATGAAGAAACATTTTTGTTTCAGTGTATTCTATTTGTTAAGTTTATTTTATTTATTTTTACACTATATTTTAATTTTATATAAAAATCATCACACGAAATGCTAATTTGTTTAGTTTCTTAGAATGTATAGTTATTTAAGGAAAAGAGACAAATAAAGTATTTAAATCTACCTTAAGTTTATACTCTACAAATCTTTAGTGAACGTGCAAAAGAAGACAAAAATCTAACAAAAAGTAAGTTAGACAAGCTATTAACTTTCTGTGCCACAAGAAGCTCCAGGTACTACAACAGTAAGCCTCACTTCTACTAAACCACAGTAATAATATAACATTAGCACTTTTGTAGGTACAAAACGCACAAACCCAAACCGAAAAAGCTCTCCATCGCCCCCATGAAACTGGAAGTACCGCTCGTATGCACCAACTGCGACAGAAAGTTCCACAACAACGTCGACTTCGCCCTGCACTCCATCGAGCACAGCCCCCAAAACAAGTACACCTGCCACATATGCGACTACATCAACACCTCCAAGTACCGCACCGAAGCACACGTCAGGGCCCACGAGGGTTCCCACAAGTACCGCTGCGACATCTGCATGAAACCCTTCAACATCAGCACCCACGCTATAGAGCACAAGTACTACCACACCGGCGAGAAGCCCTTCCAATGCGAGATATGCGGCAAGCATTTCATGTTCTCCAGGATGCTCACCAAGCACAGGAGGTCAGCACATTACGAGGTCATCTTCGGGAAGCCTTTGGCCAAGTACGATTGCAAGGTAAGGGTACCGCTGCTTAGAAATCAAACTCGTTACGAGGTATGCACTAGGGAGTTGAGAAATGCCTAGTTGAGAGTTGAATATGCTTTGTGTGTAACGTATTTTGGGGAATTTTCAGAAATGCGGGAAGCATTACGAGTCCCTGCCGGGATTGCAGCGGCACATGTACAGCAATCACAACGACAGCGGGCAGGATTGGTCTGTGATATGCGATATTTGCGGTAAGAAAATTGCCAGTAAAGAGAAATTGAAGTACCATTTGAGGACTCACACGGGCGACCGGCCCTTCGGGTGTCCTTCCTGTCCGAAGAGGTTCCCCAAGAAGGATCAGTTGAAGGTTGGTGTCTGTTCTAAAGGAGTTTTTATACTGATTATTATTTTTTTAGGAGCATAAAAGAGTGCATACGGGAGAGAAGCCTTTTACTTGTACGTATTGCGGTAAAAGTTTTGGACACCGGGCGCCTTTTAGGTACCACATAAAGACTCATACGGGGGAACGACCGTACAATTGTCCCATTTGTTGTAAGGGTTTCATAACGAAGACTGCGCAGGCTATTCACGCATTAACGTGCATTAAATAATGCTTGGAGAAAATGGAACAATTTTTGATAAATTTTCCTTCTGTTGCAAAGATTAATTTACTGCTTTTGTTCGGTGATATTTCCAGTCTTTTTCTTTTATTTAGGAAAAGTAAATCAGTATTAATAGCTTTAAATGCATTTGGGGAAGCTTAAAAAGCTTACTCACATGCATTGTTATGATAAAACTCGAGGTAGAAGATTGAAATTTATTTTATTTCGTAGAGAAATATGCTCTCTATAATATATATTTTTATAAATACCTACTAAAAGAAATCTATTTTTTACGTAATTAAGTTAGTAAATAAACCTACAACTGATCGTTTTTTTCTTTATTATTTAATAAATTACATCTAAAAGGTTTACTTTTATAGTAAGTATAGCTAACCCCGTCGAACCAACACTAACATCCTTGTTTTTTAGATTGGAGCTGTCGATGGTACCTCAAATAAAATTAGAAAAGAGCGATGAGTTCGATTCGGAGCCCGAATGGATGCCTCTAGACGAGAAACCGAAGCGAACCAAACAGAAAAAAGACAAACTAAAGAAAGAACGCAGAGAACTAAAAACGAAGCGCAAAGAAATGAAGAAAACGAGGAAAGAAAAGCGCGAAAAGAAGCGAAAAAAACGCTCCGACTCCACCCACCCCCCGCCCCAAGAACTCGACGAACCAATAATCTGCGACATCTGCGAGAAAACCTACAAAAACAACGTGGCATTCGCCTTGCATTCCATCGACCACAGCGCAGACAACAAATACCACTGCCACCTGTGCTCCTACCGCAACGCCTCCAAGTACCACGTGGAGATGCACGTGCGCGCCCACGAGGGCGCCACCAAATACAAATGCGAGATCTGCAACAAAGCCTTCACCGTCAGCACCCACGCCATCGAGCACAAGTACTTCCACACCGGCGAGAAACCCTTCCAATGCGAGATATGCGGCAAGCACTTCATGTTCTCCTGGTTCCTGGCATCCCACAGGCGCACTTCTCACTACGAAATCCTCACCGGCAGCCCGCTGGTGAAGTTCGATTGCACCGTGTGCAACAAGCACTACGCGTCAGCTTCGGGCCTCAGAAGGCACAATTTGAAGAACCACAACGAAGCTGGCGTGGATTTATCGGTGCTGTGCGATATCTGCGGCAAGCAGCTGTCGAGCAGGGAGAAGCTGAAGTTCCACCATCGCACCCACACCGGCTACAAGCCCTACGGTTGCCAGATGTGCCCCAAGCACTTCTCCAAAAAAGAGCAGTTAATAGAGCACACTAGAGTGCATACGGGGGAGAAGCCGTACGTTTGTAAGTACTGCGGTAAGGCTTTTACGCAGAGAACTCCGCTGAGGATACACGAAAGAACGCACACCGGGGAAAGACCCAATGTTTGTCCCATGTGCGGTAAAGGGTTTATATCCAAGACGGCCTTGGAGAGCCATATTAGGAGTTGTTATAATAATGGGCAGGCGATGTTCCAGGAGCCTCCTAGTTACCATTTTTATTCGCCTGTTAATGCTAGCGTCGTAGCGCCGACGACGCCGATGACGCCGGCGTCGGAGATATCGGAATTTGAGCACAAGTTCTCTTTAACTGATGGTTTTTTCGATCCTAGACAGCACGTTGATGTTGTTGGTCATGTTACGCCTATGTAAATTTTACCTCTATGGCCATATTATATTCTAATATTAATGTAAGTTATTCAGAACTTATCTATCGGTTTCTAATGCGACCATTAAGCTATTGTTAAATCGTTTGTTGGTAAAAGAAATTAACAAACGCATATATTTTTGTTAAATTTTTGTGAATTTTATGTACTTAAAGCAATAATTAATTGGACTATTTTGTTGAAACATTTATCAATGTTTCCTCTCGTTAATGAAAAAGGGATTTTACGTACTATATTTTCCTATTCCATATAGGTTACTTAATTATTTACTTATATCTTCCTATCTACACAATTAATAGGCTGTTAAATTTTATAGAAGCTTTTTTATATAACTATTCAAATATTCCTCTCTTGATGTTTTATAAGCACACTTTGATATTGAACCAAAATTGAAAAATTTGGGCCTTGTGATTCCTATTTTTATAATCGATTTTCTACTTATAAATCGCCTTAAATTGTGTAATTTAAACGTTTTTTGGTGTTTGTTGTTAGATTTAGATAGAATCTAATAAGTTACTTATTTTATTATAAATATCTACTTAAAATAAAAATATTTATATTATAAATTTACCCGAATGTTACGCCATTGGTATCCTAATGACAATTTTATTATTTTTGATACAGCATATAAATTCGATATTTCCAATATCAATTAATACGCTTAAATATGTATAAACATTTTTATGAGCTCTTTTATAATGTTATTAAATTTAACCAAAACGCTATATTTTCCATTCCTTTGACACGCCACTGGTAGTTTCAATAATTATTCAATAAATTAAACGTCTTACGTCAATTACGTCATTGACGTTAAGGCCTATCTACATGCCCGTAGAAATGTCATTAATGTCAATATCACCAGCAAAGAAATTTATAAAATACAACAATAAACGCAATTAAAAGTAATAAGAAATGTTTTAATCAACAGAAATTAAAACGTGTATTAATTCGAATAAATAATAAAATTTTGAATTAATGATTAATAGGCGATTAATTTTCTGTGGCGCATGCTTGATGGATCGGTCGGGCGCTTGTGCGAAACCTTCAAAACCGATGACGAGTTTCAAGATGGCGATACACAGGGTGTTGCGTTGTTTGTGTGTGTGAAAACATTATAACTAATTTTTGTGAATTTTGACCGTACTCGAATCGATCAGTGCCAGTTACCTTTGGGGCGGTAATTCGAGAAAAATTATCCCGATGGCCGAGACGGACGAAAAAGAGTAAGTTAATTTGTTAATTGATTAATTTATTTGAATTTACACTTGGTCTCATATGAATGATAATACAGATACCGATTCCATGTGTGCACGAAGCACATGCGCAATGTCTTCGATCTATCGAGGAAAAGACAACAAAATACCATATGAGGAAAATTTGATTTACACCCGTATTTTGTTTATTTCATTAAAATAAATAACAATCCCAGCAACCCCATGAAACTTCATTTAGTTTGACATTGACAATTACAATTTTTCCCATACAATTTTTTAAAATAGTTTTCGAGAAAAATGGCACTCGGGAAATCATCTACGCACTGCATAGGTAAATTCATAACATCATTTCCTATTGATTTTGTAATTGTCGCTTAAAATTAGATACTTCGTACTTAATCGAAATGCATAAATTTACACACATGCATTAATGAGCGATCGAACAGCTTGTACTATCAACATTCATGCAGATCAATTGATTTGTTAAACATTAATTACGCGTAAATCGGTATGTTATTCTAACAGGAGATGATACTAATTGAAAATGTTATTTCGATGTTTCGAATTGCTCTTAAAATCTCAGAAATTCGTTCTTGAATAAACAAGTTATTAATAATTATTGGTTTATTATTGTACAGAGTATTCCTTTTCATTTTATTATATCCCTAATTATTTCCTACATACCCTAAATAATCCCAGAAAAATATCAATCGTAAGAGACTTGTAGATTTTTGAAAAATTTGCCTATTTTTGTCCTTTTGTATAGGAAGAAAGTCATATTTGTATGCCTAATTTACGCTTCAGAAGGTATTTATTTAACAAATTTGTAGATACATTTCATCATTACTTATTAATGTACTGGCTGAAATTTTTGACTCTTCGAATTAGTAGGTCATAAAAATAACTTGTTTTCATGTAGTCGGCTTAATTTGAGCAATTGAAAAATCCCACAGTATTTGTGGTGTAAGAATTTATACTAGAAAATAATTATCTAATCTTTTTAGAATAACATGAGCAAATGTAATCATTCATATGAACTTTTACAACATTTTATTTATGTGCATTTTATGGTACGTTTGTTTTTTTTGTTTTGTTTTTTAAATATACACCTCATTTAAATGGGTTTATTTAAATTCAAATTATAATAATTACCTTTTGTTTGGTATTTGCATTTGCAATTGAAATTTATTCATTCGAAATTTTGACTGTACATGCACATTTGAAAGGTAATGTTTTTTGCTTACTGAATGGATTTTTGAAAAACATTGCATTTATTGGGTTTTGTGTTTTTTATTTATTTTACTAGGCACCAGATGTTTTTGAAAAGGTTTACAAACTTAATTGAACCTGTTCCACTCGCTGAATACCTTTTAATTAAGTATTATTAATTTTATTATTTATTATTGTTTTTTAAATGGCAAATAATCGTTACGGAATTGCCTGAATTCACAATTTTATTAAGCTAAAGAGTGAACTTTTATTATTTTTTTACTCCATCGATATCTTGAATAAAAGTTCTTTGGAATTCGAAAAATGCTGCCCCATATTTTGTAGTTACTTATGTGATTTGGATGGTGTATGTTATTAGTATTGCGTATAAAACTTGCTTTCATTATTCGAATAGTTTAAGTACTCGCCAGTTAATTGTACAATAATCCTTTGAATTTCATTATCTACTTTTTGGTGCATCGTTGTTGGTGAATATTTTTCTAGTTTTTGTTGCATTATATAAAGTAGGTATTTTTTTGATATAATTTTGTACAATATAAGCATTGCTCGATATTATATTGCCTTGAATTTATCACGTATATAAACGCGTTGAACATATAATTAGTGTAAATAGTGTCTGAAATAGAATGTGAGTTTTTAGGTTCAAGACCATAATATTTGTCGAGCAGTGTAGTAATCGAAAAACGACAGATTTTTACACTGCGCTTATGTTATTTGCAGATTTCCTATGGCATTTTTCACGCCGATTGTTACAATAAACGAAACGCCCCCAGAGCCGGCGCCTAAAACTCCGAAAGTGAAAAAAATAAAAATAAAAATAGAGGGTAACGAGGACGGTGTTATATCCGGTGAAATCGTAAAACCGAAGCGAGGGCGACCTAAAAAAAGCAAAAACCGAGACCTGGACAACGCGAACGATCCCGCCTGGTCGACGTCGCCCAAGAAGAAGAAAAAGGCGAAGAAACATCGAAGCGAAGAGGACTCACCGAGGAAGAAACACAAAAAGAAACGCGACACATCGGACGAGGACTACCCGCCTCTAATCGACATAAAAGAAGAGCCTAAAGAAGAAAACGAAGTCGTCGAAGTGAAGAAAGAAATCAAAGAAGAACCCATTGAACTGCCTGTGATATTACCGCTAACGGACGAAGAATTCAAAGCGCTGATGCCGCCCGAGCCGGACGAAACGAGCGAACAGAAGAAATTCAAATGCCCCATATGCGAAAAAGAGAAACAAGACGAGACTGAGCGATACCCCAAAGAGCTGAAGAAGCACTACAAAGACGACCATCCGGGCAAGCGGTTGCGGCAGAGCCGCTTCTCCAGCGAGGTGCACCCGTGCGACATTTGCGGCAAGGAGTTCCGCACCAACGGCGCCGTCAAAGATCACATTGAAACCCACAACAATTACTTCTACTGCGAAATTTGCAACGCCTCGCAGAAGAAGCTCCTCGACCACATCATCCACCTGCGGATCCACTCCGAGGAAGGGATCTTTATCTGCCTGATGTGCGATTACCGTACGCCCGAAATCAACCACATAACGGACCACATAAACAACCACGAAGACCTGCTGAAGTACTGGTGCGACACGTGCAAAAAAGGCTTCCAAATCCTGCCGTGGTTCCAGGAACACGACAACTACCACACCGGCTTGAAGCCGTTCGACTGCGAGTTCTGCGGCAAGTGTTTCCTCTACTCGCGCTACCTCCACGCGCACAAGATCAACATGCACAAAGAGGACATGAACTGTCCCAGCCTGCACGAGTGCGTCATCTGCAAGAAGCAGTACCAGCACAAGAACAGCCTCAAGCTGCACATGAACTCGCACACCGGTAACTACTCGATTTGCGACATCTGCGGCAAGATGCTGTCGAGCAAGGAGAAGCTCAAGTTCCACATTCGCATCCACACCGGCTACAAGCCGTACAGTTGTTCCTATTGCGATAAATCGTTTACGAAGAAGCCGATTTTGGTGGAACATACGAGGATTCACACCGGCGAGAGGCCTTACATCTGCGAGTATTGCACGAAGGCTTTCTCGCAACGGTCTAGTTTGGTGATTCACATGCGAGGCCATACCGGGGAGAGGCCTTACGCTTGCCAGTTTTGTACCAAAGCGTTTGTAGCCAAGGCTATGCTTAACATTCATCTAAAGTCGTGCAAAGGTATTATAGTAAGGCAGGAGGATTATTAAATGTGTAGGAAATTATTGCATTTTTTTTGTATTTGTTTGGAAGGCGACAGGTGATGCTATCCCAGTGAATTTGTCTATCGCGAAGTAATGGAAGGTTTTGGGCGTTGGCTGTTTGTTTATTGTATAACTTACACGATGTAGCTTGGCTGTTGAAAATTGCCCTACCCTTACCCTTCTCTAAAATTTTCTACTGCTCATCCTCCTAATAAAATATTCCAACTGCCAAGCTATCTTGAGTAAGGTATAGTTTTAGTGGCATTGAAAATTCTATCTGAAATTAACCACAATTTTCGCCAGTCGCTTTCTACTTTGTTTTCATTTGTTGTAGCAAATTATATTATTATATTTATTAATTTATATTATTTATTACATTAGTTTGATTGTATGGTTTGTTGAGCTTTAATATGGAAATTGTTTGAGCATATTCGGCTGCAATTAATTGCATTAGTCGTTTAATAAATGTATATACACTGCCATAAATGCACAGAGTCGTGGATCTGCTCGAACAGTTTTTTATTATAACACGTTATGTTCCTTATGTGTTCCATGTTCCTGTTTTATTTTTATTTTTTTGTATTAAGCAGCTCTGTTATTAATTGTGTAAATAAATCGGATGAGATCTCAATTGTATTTAATCTAATTACGAGTTGCATTTTATTATTTTTTATTATTAAATTATACTGTATCCCAGTCGCATTTTGTGTATAGCAAAAGTACCTTATGTATATGAATAAAAAACCTACTGAAATAGGATATTGTATTGACGTTCCATATTTGATGTAGAAAATTAGCTGAAATTTTTCTAGTAAATATTTATTTTCCGTGGGATAAAAGAAATCTAGGATTGTATAAAGGGTTTCCTAATAAAGTAAATACTCGTATTATTTATGTATTGTTTAAAATTTGCAATTCATCACAATAAATTTGATTAAAACATAATTTATTCAAACATACTTAGGAAACTCTTACTTGCATTAATTCAAAAAATTCGATAATCATATAGAAACAATTATTACGATTAGAGAGCCATTGGATTTTTTTGTATTAATTGAATTAATTAAACGTACAAATCAACGAATCGTCTTTTTCTGTCCTCAACTCAACCGATTATTTTTTTAGTTCTTTTTTCTTTATTAACACAATATAATTTTAGGGTAAACGGTTCCGAGGAAATTATAATTATCGTCGACGATGATTCAATTGCTAAGCAAAACACAATAATATTCGACACTTACGATGACAATACGAAGCACGTTCTACTGGAAAACGACGAATTTTTCGAAATAAAAATCGAAGGCGAACAAACCGAGCAAACCTCCAACGACTCGTTGAATTACATATTCGTCGATAACCCGGAAAAACATTTTATACAACATTTATGCAACATTTGCGGCAAGACAATGCCCGAAAAAAACATGGAGAAACACCTATCCAATCACGGCTGCGCCGAGTGCATAATCTGCAACAAAACCTTCGAAACCCGCGAAGAACTGGAAGCCCACAAAGCCGACCACCTAAACGCGAACTTCTCCTGCGCACAATGCAACAAAACCTTCGACGACGCCTTCGAATGCATCGTCCACAACCACAAGCACTCCAAGCTCTACGCCTGCCTGGCCTGCTCCTTCCGCACCAAGCACAAGCACTCCATGAGGAACCACATCAGGCGGCACGAGGGCAAGTACGACTACTTCTGCTCCATCTGCGGCAAGGGCTTCCTGGACAAGTTCCACGGCGTCTTCCACGAGGAGATGCACCTCGACATCAAGCGCTACGCCTGCGAGTACTGCGACAAGAAATTCACCGTCAAACGGTACTTGAACATGCACAAAACTCTTAACCATAAGAAGGAACTTTTTGGCGTCGATGAAACCTTCCAATGCGACGTGTGCGGGAGGAAGTTCACGTTCGAGGCCAGCCTCAGGAGGCACCTCAGCGTGATACACCAAATCGGGGAGAACCGCACTGTGGAATGCCCCGTTTGTGCTAAAGTTATAGCGAATAATTACAATCTTAAGCTGCACATGAGGACTCACACTGGGGAGAAGAAGTATTGTTGCGAGGTTTGCGGGAAAACGTTCGCTGCCTACAAGTATTGGAAGAATCACACGCTAAGATTGCACAAGGAAAACGAAGCCTCGGCTCAGGCGAGCACCGAAGAAAATGAAGTTGTTGTGTATAAGTTGGAAGATGATGATGAGTTTAGAATCGATGATTTTGAAGTTGATTTCAATGCTTTGGATTAGGTTTAGTAGATTATTGTATGCCCCTTATTAATTTTTAATCAAACATCGTGTACAACCAATTTAGTAGTAATTTGTAAAAATAAATCAGCCAGTAATATAAATAAAAATTGAACGATAAAACCGGCTTTTATATCGCGCCACTCTCGCATGGTAAGTTCGCCGGTACAACATTCTTGCATAAAAAAAACCCCACCATTGCACCCAGACACAACAGTATGTATTTTTTTAGGTACGCTCTAAGCTTGGTCGAAAATAGATATTTTAAGTTCGAGCTGGACGGCGGCTGGGGCGACGCGGAGGCGAAGCTGCGCAAGGGCAAGTCCGGCAAGCGCAGCCGCAAGGCGATGGGCAAGCCCTACGTGCCCAAATCCAAGCCCAACCACAAGGCGAGAGCCTGGGTGTGCAAGGTCTGCTTCGAGGAGTTCGCCTCGCGCAAGAACATGTTCGACCACCGGAAGCTCTTCCACGTGGACATCGACGAGATCAAGGAGGAGTGCGGCGGCGAGGACAAGTACACCTTCGACGAGATACTCGAGTTTTACACGTGCAACAACTGCTCGGCGGAGTTCCAGACCAAGGAGGAGGTGGAGAAGCACATTGAATCCCACGAGGAGAAGTACGAATGCCACATTTGCCAGCTACAAATCGACGGAGCTTTAAACTACTCCAGCCACATGCAGCAGCACCGCGAAGACAAAAACTTCCCCTGCCCCATGTGCTCGCACACAGCCAACAGGAAATCCGCCATGCTCACTCACATCACCCGCATGCACTTTAGAAAGTACGATTTCCAATGCAGGATGTGCGGGAAGTGCTTCAACGACGCCACCACCTTCAAAGAGCACGAGAACTTCCATTTGGGCATGAAGCCCTTCGTGTGCGTGGTGTGCAACAGAGAATTCATCTACTCCCGCTATCTGATTGCCCACCAAATCCGCAACCACAGAGTACGCGTGCTGGACAAAGACTCTAAAACGCAATGCCACATGTGCCCCAAGATGTTCGCTCGCAGCGAAACGCTAGTCAAGCACATGCTCACCAAGCACCTGACCTACCACGAGGGCCCCCACGAGAAGAAGCACCTGTGCGATGTTTGTGGACAGGGCTTCTCGCGCACTGACAAGCTCAAAATCCACTACAGGAAGCACACCGGGGAAAAACCCTTCTCGTGCGTGTACTGCAGCAAGAGCTTCATCAAGAGGGATTATTTGATCATGCACGAGAGGATACATAATGGGGAGAAGCCGTACGTGTGTGATTATTGCGGGAAGAGCTTCAATCAGGGGGCGCCGCTGAGGATACACGTGCGCAGCCATACGGGGGAGAGGCCTTACAAATGTCCCCACTGCAGTGTTGGTTGCGTGTCCAAAGGGGCGCTCAATGCTCATATTAGAAGCTGCTTGAATTCGGTTTCGTAGTTTTTTACGTACTATTTTATACGCTGAGCGGGTGTAGGAAGTACTGGTGGTTGGTTTTTGCACAATTGTAGTATTTGTTTAAACCTCCTGTAATTTCTATGCTTGCTCGGAAAACAGCCTGGATATAGTTTGATATTGAACTGAGTACTATTTATATTTTTGTTAATAGTTGTTAGAAAGGTTATAGTTTCATTTTTTTTGTATTTGGAACGAGAAAGTTATTATTTATAAATGATTTTTTTTATTGATGGTAAATAAAAACGTGCATACTGAATGTATATTTTTTTGGATGAAAATTTGATTTTCTGTTCTCAAAAAAATTGTATAGTTAATTATTTTAATATTACTTCGATGTAAATTTTAATTTTTATCTAGATCTGTGATCAATAAGACTTCTCTCGCTAGTTGTACATGTTTCTGCAATATTTTTTTCTAGAGATTGATACCGGTTGTTTTAATGATGTATTTTTATTTATTTGAAACCTTGCCGAATTGGTATCGTTTTAAAATATTCTCGGTTCACATTACGTACTTTTCATAAATTTATTTATTTTGTAACGGTTAATTTTAAATAAACGCATTTAATAAAACCGGCGTTATTAATTCAAACAAACTCGACCTCAAACATTTCATTACCCAAATAAATCTCCTTGCAAAATGTTTTAGATTTTAAGCCGATCGACAGTAATTGAATTAAGTTTGGTGTATAATACTTTTATCAAAAACAAAAACATTTGGTGCCACACTATTGTTATAACACTTGTGAGTATAACAACCCGAAAGGGCCATGCAACTCGTTAAAAACGTTATGGGTTTCAGGTTTTTTCCAGCGGTGGAGGTCCAAATGAAGGTCGACGACCAAGTGTTCGTGGTGGGCACGCTCCCCACCAGCGAGAAGCGCACCAGGTCCCCGGAGAAGCGCATCGACTTCGACGACTCCGACCTGGAGGACGAAGAAGAGGACCGCACCGACTCCGAGTACCACCCGCCGGGCTACGCCAAGAAAAAAGACGCCAAAGACAAGAAGCCGCCAAAGAAGAAGCCCGACAAACCCAAAAAGCAGGAGCACAAGGTGTGGACCTGCAGGAGGTGCCTGGAGGAGTTCACCACGCGGCGCGACCTCACCGACCACACCAAAACCTACCACCCGGAGGAGAAGAAAGACGTCCACACGTTCAAGTACGACGAAGAACAAGACCTATACACTTGCAGTACCTGTTCGGCCGAGTTCCAAACGCAGAGCGAAGTCGAAGAACACATCTCCAAAATCCACGAGGAGTTCTACACCTGCGAGATATGCAAGCACATCTCTAAGAAAGCCTACAACTTCGCCGTGCACATGAAAATCCACAGCACCGACGACACCTACACCTGCCCGTTGTGCAGCTACAACACCCCCAGGAGGACCTGCCTGCAGACCCACATCAACCGAGTCCACTACCACAAGTTCTACTACACCTGCCTCACCTGCGGCAAGGGCTTCAACGACTCGGTGATATTCAAAGAGCACAACAACGAGCACCTGGGCATCAAACCGTTCATTTGCGTCGTCTGCAACAAGTGCTTCGTTTACTCCAGATACATGTTAATCCATCAAACCAGATACCACACAGTGCACATAGAAGGCACCTTGCACAAGACCCAATGCAGCATATGCCTGAAAGTGTTCAGCAAAGTCACCACATTGCTGAAGCACATCACCACTAAACACAACTCCAACAGCCCGGAGAAGCCCGAGAAGCGCCATCTGTGCGACATGTGCGGCAAAGGCTTCGGTACTTCCGATAAATTGAAGATTCATTACAGGATCCACACGGGGGAGAAGCCGTTTTATTGCAGGTACTGCGAGAAGCGGTTCACTAAAAAGGATTATCTGATCATGCACGAGAGGGTGCACACCGGGGAGAAGCCCTATCCCTGCGAGTACTGCGGGAAGTGCTTCAATCAGGCGGCCTCGCTGAGGATCCACGTGCGGGGCCACACGGGGGAGAGGCCGTACATTTGCCAGTTTTGCAACGGGGGGTACATTTCGAGGGGGTCGTTGAATTTGCATTTGAAAATTTGCAACGGGGTTACTATTTAGATGTTATTACGGTGTTGTATCGGTTGCTAATGCTGGTGAAATCATCATAATTTGAGCTGTTAGTTGTTTTATACGAGCTGAATTGTCGCTAGGGGACCATTTAAATAACTTAGGGGCCACTAATTTTGTGGTATATTTGTTTCCAAAATAACTATCAAGTACATTAATTCAAAATAATAAATTATGGTGATAAATCAAAGCCGGGTTGGTGATCGATATGCATGTTATTATTTTATATTATATCAACAAATTAGGAATTTTATAAATTTCGTTTGTAAACTTAAACTGTTGAAAATTCTTCCACGTATCTACTTATTTTTAATATATTTTTAAAGGGTAATTTCTATAGATTACTAAATATAAATCATTTTTTATTCATCGATATCTATTGGTGATAATTGTTTAATCAAAATTTAGTTGTATATTAACGCTAAAATATACATAGATGACTGAAATGTAGCGATTTATTAAATTATTAAAATTTATAATATATATTGTTAATTTGAAACTGATATGTAAATACATGATGGACAGATAGTTGGAAAACAGGGCAGCATTTTTAACAAGTACATAATATTTTTTTATAATTTAATTTTTATGTAAATATCATATAATGTAGAAATTATGTCTGTTTTTATTTTCTTGTAGATCTCCAGATATTTCGTAGTAATATTGAAATTATTCTCTTATAATTTAATTCATTAGTTCAAAATTCTGCCTTCCGATAAAAATAAGGATCGTAGAAAAGAAATTATGAAATCAAAATTATTAATGCATAAATGTTAAAAAAATAAGATTAATTTCTTTTAATATAGTGTTAGAAACTATAAAGTAAGCATGTACTTTAATTTCTCATTTAAACAATTTACTTAACAGCTAATATTACTCTAATTTTTGTAATAACCAGACCAAAGCTATGTATCATCAAAGTATATTATTATTTACAAGCAGTTAGTATTGTGCAATTCGTGAGCCTCAAAAAATGTGGTTTGCCTCTAATAGAAACATTACGTAGTAATTGTATATAAATTGTACCTAATGAGTCAAACTGCCTTAAAAATTTATGTACATAAGAAAATACCTGGTAGAATGTGTAGCGATTTATTAGGTTTTAAGGAAGATTTTATTGAAATATATTATTTCTACGAGATAAAATTTTGTTTTGTATAATACATAATAAAAAGAAATCCTGCGGGTTATTTCGTAAAAGTGAAGTTTCCAATAACAATAAGGTATGTTTAATTCCAAAAAAAAAAATAGATAAATATTAAAAATGTGTTAGAAAATAAACCAATTTTGACGCTCTCTTTTATTCCAGGTATCTAAAAAAACGCATCAAAACCGAAATCGAAGAAAACACCCCCCCGTCGCGAAAACCGAAGCGAAAATACAACTTCGACAAGCAATGGCCCTGCAAGAAATGCGGCGAAGTCTGCCCCACCAAGCGCACCCTCCTCGCCCACCGCAAGCAACACCACAAGCAAGACGAGCCCCTCGAGCACACCTTCACCTACGACCTCCTGCAGGAGCTCTACGTCTGCAACACCTGCTCGGCCGAGTTCACCGACGCCGAGGAGGTGGACGCGCACGTGCGCACCCACGAGGAGCGCTTCGAGTGCTCCACCTGCAACCAAAAATTCAAGAAGATCTACGAATTCGGCACCCACAACTACACCCACGACCCCGAGAAGCTCTTCCGCTGCCCCCTGTGCTCCTACACCACCCAGAAGCGCACCGGGTTCCTCGTCCACATAAACTACACACACTTAAAAAAATTCAGCTACGTCTGCAACACCTGCGGCAAAGGCTTCAACGATTTGGTACTCTATAAAGAACACAACAACGAGCACTTAGGCATTAAGCCATTCACTTGCATCGTTTGCTCGAAGGATTTCACCTACTCCAGGTACCTCCTGACCCACCAAATAAGGTCCCATAAAGTTGGAATCGAGGGGCAACTGTTGCCCAACCAATGCCCCGTGTGCAACAAAGTGTTCAGCAAAATCACCACGTTGGACAAGCACGTGGAGGAGAGACACGTGAAGAACAACCTCCCCCACGCGAAGAAGCACCTGTGCGACACCTGCGGGAAGGGGTTCGCGCAGAAGAACAAGCTGCGCATTCACTGCAGGGTGCACACGGGGTTCAAGCCGTACGAGTGCACTTATTGCTCGAAGAGCTTCACCAAGAAGGATTACTTGGTGATGCACGAGAGGGTGCACAGCGGGGAGAAGCCGTACTCGTGCGAGTACTGCGGGAAGTGCTTCAGCCAGGGGGCGCCGCTGAGGATACATTTGCGCACGCATACGGGGGAGAGGCCGTATGTGTGCCAGTTTTGCGGGGCCGGGTTCACCTCGAGGGGGGCTTTGAATATGCATTGCAAAAATTGCCCCGGGAATTTGGTGGGTGATTAACGATGTTTGGTTGTATTGTAGATGAATTGTTGGAGAGAAGATTACTATTTTTTGTTGAATGATTTTTCGAGTACTATGTACTTATATGTTCAGTATTAATGTTGTTTTTTTTATTGGGTTGATTGAAAATTTTGTAATGATACATTTTTAGTTTCCCTTATGTTAAATATACACGTTTCAATTTAATTGTCTTCAATTAGTTGCTCTAATATTATGTAATATAGGGCGTTTCATTTAAAATTTCATAACTATATTTTTTCAAAATTGGGACAACCTAATTATAGCCACCATACAAAAAAATAAAAATAGTCCGTCCTGTTAGGATTGATTCACCCTGTACATTTTTTTACTCAAGCTACAAGCCAAAAATTGGCAATACATAGCCTTGAGAAATTCTGATTCTTTAACTCACTCTGTATAAAATACCCTTCATTATGCGATAATTAATTAATCAATAGTTAGTGAAAAAAATTATCACTTACCAGGGAAGATTCGAATTTTCTTGTTCAATCGCTCACACTCGAAAAATTCGGATAATTATTAAACGATTTTTTAATTGAATTGAATTGAAAATTACACGAATCTCAAACTACCATTCAGATGTAAGCCTCATTTGCAGCTACAGACCGTTGGTAATAACGAGAGACACGAGATGCGCGAACCCGACTGCTCGATTAACGCTAACCGACTGAACTAATAATTTATTCGCGATGAATAAATCTAGCAATTTAGTGAGCGGTACAGTTGATTATTTTGCAATGTATCGAACAAAGAGCGCATATGATACTATGACGCGCTGAATAAGCCACGCCTGCTCTATGTTGTAGTACTGAAAGTATTTTCTATTCTCATTTTAATTGAGAGTTTCTATAGAGTGTACCGACAAAACTTTGCCTATCTGTATATACGAATTTATTTATTACTTTTGTTGCATCATTATAATTTTTTTACCTCTTTTCCTACCAAGCATTTTTAACGTAGGGGTTCTAATTTTGTGTATTTTTAGGTCGACTAATTTGATGCCCATTACAAAGATATTACTGTTATACCCCGGATCGAAATATATCCCGGGCCCCGCGATGAATCCCGCCGTAAAAAAAGAGATCTGTTACAAGAATCCCTTTCACTACGACACGTTCGAGGTGATCAAGCGCTCGGAGCTGTACAAGAGATCATCCTTCCTGGACGACAACAAGTCCTTGCTGGACAGCGAGTCGAAGGAGAAACGCATTAAATACAAATGCCAGTTGTGCAACCGGGACGTACCAGAGGAAATGGTCTTAGACCACTACGAGTTGCACAAAAAAATCGCCGACCAATCCGAAGAATACGACGCCAACGAGATAATAAAATGCCCGCTGTGCCACATCGAGTTCAAAAACTTAAAGAACTACGATTTGCACATCAAGAGAAAACACGAAACTTCGAAATTCTTCTGCAAAGAATGCAACGAGCAATTCGACAACGAGTACCACCTGAGCGTGCACATGTCCACCCACAGCCAGAACCCCGGCCTCCTCGTCTGCTGCAAATGCTCCGCCTTCTCCACCTACGAGCAGCCCCAGCTCATCGCCCACATGAACGCCGCCCACTACGAGGACACCGCCCACCAGTTCTACTGCGACGAGTGCGAGAAGTACTTCATGTCCGAAGCCTGGTTCAACGACCACAAGATCTTCCACGTGCCGAAGAAGACGTTCTTCTGCGCCATCTGCCAGCTGATCTTCCCCAAGCTGCCGGCGTTCAGGGCGCACATGGAGCGCGAGCACAAGATCGCCGTCATGGACACCAGCTGCTTCAGGTGCAAGGCCTGCGACCTGACCTTCCCGCAGAACCGCAACCTGCGGTTGCACAACAAGAAGGTGCATCCGCCGACGTCCTTGTGCACCGTCTGCGGGAAAGTCTTCGCCAGGAAGGATTGCCTGGCTGTTCACATGAAGATCCACGACGTGGGGAAGTTTATCTGCAGCGTGTGCGGGAAGAGGTTCAAGAAGTCTGCGAATATGAATATTCATATGCGCATACACACGGGGGAGAAGCCGTATAATTGCCATTTGTGCCAGAAGAGTTTCTCGCAGATACAAACGTTGAAGATTCATTTGAGGATTCATTCCGGGGACAGGCCGTATCCTTGCGAGAAGTGCCAGAAGGGGTTCGTCACGAAGACTGTGAGGGATTCCCATCAGAAGTCTTGCAAGAAATAGGCCAGGTTTGCGAGAGATCAGAGTTGAACTTGGTTTGATTTGGATGTAATCTAAAAATCGAGTTTATATATTATTAAATAGAAATTAAATTTTGTATGGTTATTATTTCGCTTGTTTATTTTTAAGTATGTTTATTTGTTTGTAGCTTTTGTGAAAAAATAAAATTTAGTTCACATTTACTTTATATTCAATAAAATGCGCTACTTCTTCTTAATTGTTCTATTAAACATGCTAACGCTTTTATGTATATTTCAGGTTGATTAGAGTGGTGCCCATAACTGATATGCTATTGAATTTCCCTCTAATAAATGCCGGTAGTTTCTACCAAAACCCTTTCAACTACGACTCGTTCGAAGCTAACAGAAGAGCTTCGAAAGTCCACGTGGAACGGATACTAAAGCACAGGGAATTGCGGGAAAAAAACCTCGGCTACAAATGTGTCTTGTGCAAGCAAAAGTTCAACGAAATACCCGCTTTAAAGGAGCACTACGAGCGGCACAAAAAATCCGACGAATGCACCTTTGAAACCGAAAAATCCTCCATCAACTGCCCCGCCTGCCCGGCCCTCTTCGACAGACTAACCACCTACAACACGCACGTGAAGATGAAGCACCAAACCAAAGAGTACTCCTGCGATAAATGCGCCGAGAAATTCATCGACCAGTACCACTTGAGCGTACACGCTGCCAAACACACCGAAAACCCCGGCTTATTCACTTGCTGCAGGTGCAAGGAGTTCTCCACCTTCCACCACCTGGTGCTCATGACCCACGTGAACCAACACAGCGAGCAGGACCTCGACAAATTCTACTGCGACGGCTGCGACAAGTACTTCATGACCGAGACTTGGTTCAACGATCACAAGATGTTCCACGTGAAGGAGGCCGTCTCCAGCCAGCCCCAGGTGCAGAATGTGCGCTTCAAGTGCAAGAATTGCAATATGACGTTCCCGTTTAGCAAGAATCTCGTAGCGCATAACGCGAAAATGCACGCCCCGCCGAGTAAACTCTGCAACGTTTGCGGCAAAGTTTTCAGGTTTCAGAGCGGCCTGAGTTTCCACATGAAGACCCACGGGGAAGGGATGTATAGTTGCACGGTGTGCGGGAAAAAGTTCACCCAAAGGCGGGGGTTGACGTTGCACATGAGGGTGCACACCGGGGAAAAACCGTACGATTGCCACGTGTGCGAGAAGAGCTTCTCGCAGAAGACCTCCTTGATTATCCACTTGAGAACCCACTCGGGCGAGAGGCCGTTCCCTTGCGGTAAATGCAAGAAGAGCTTCATCACGAAAACCATCCGGGATGCGCACCAGAAGTCTTGCAAAAATTCGTTTTAGTACTAAGAAATTTTGTTAGTTATCTGAAGACGATAAAAATTTAATTTTCTATCATACAGTGTTTCAGTGAAGTGGCTCAAAGGAATTTCTTTTGGACGCAATTGCAAACCAAACCAAATAAAATTTTCCACCACTAACTAAAGCAAAGACTTGTTTAATTATCGCACCACCACGACCCTTTTATACCACCAAACTGGAGCTATTTTAGTACTAAAATCCCACTTATTTTTAGGTTAATTAGATTGCCTACAGTTACAAAATTAATCCTTTACCCCATCGTGCAACCATTCGCAATACAACTCATAAACCAACCGTTGCCCGCTACACCACCAGAAGTACCAACAAGTACCAAAACCCCTTCAACTACGAATCGCAGAACGGATTCCTATCCTACGAGGCAGCTCTAAAAACCTCGCGAATATCCATAGTGGACCCGGTGAAGCCGTACAAATGCAAACTGTGCAACAAAGAATGCCCGCGCGAGAAGGCGTTGCAGCACTACGAATTGCACAAGAAACTCGCCGATCAATCCAGCGAGTTCACCACCGAAGGTGACGGGATGATCAGGTGCCCGGCGTGCGACAAAGAGTTCGACAGCCACTACAACTACCAGGCCCACGTAAGGAGGAACCACCAGCCCAAGGAGTTCGCGTGCAGGACTTGCAAACAGGAGTTCCACAAAGAGTACCACCTGAGCGTGCACGTGGCCGAGCACAGCGAGGACGCCTCCTTGTTCACCTGCTGCAAGTGCGGGATCTTCTCCACCAGGGACCGGTCGGAGCTGGCGGTGCACTTCAACGCCACCCACTACCCGCACATCAGCGAGCAATTCCTCTGCGAAGAGTGCAACACCTACTTCGTGTCGAGAGCTTGGTTCGAGAACCACAAAGTATTCCACTTGCCGAACAACAGCAAGTTGTTCTGCGAGTTCTGCAGGATATTCACGCCCGACGCGCTGGCCTACAGATCGCACATGATGACCCAGCACGCCATCGAGTTCACCAAGATCTTCAAGTGCGAGCAGTGCGATTGGACGTTCCCGGAGTACAAAAATCTGCAGTTGCACCAGCAAAAGATCCACCGGCCTACTTCGCTGCTGTGCAACGTGTGCGGCAAGGCCTTCGCGGGCAAGGCCAACTTGCTGGCGCACTTGCAGATCCACGAGGAGGGGAAGCACGTGTGCCAAGTGTGCGGTAAGAGGTTCAAGAAACAGCAGAACTTTAAGGTACATTTGCGCGTTCATACGGGGGAGAAGCCGCACGAGTGCCATTTGTGCGAGAAGAGCTTCTCCCAGAGGACCACGCTGGTTATTCATATGAGGACCCACACGGGGGAGAGGCCCTATCCCTGCGATAGGTGCGAGAAGGGCTTTATTACCAAGACCGTTAGGGATGCTCATCGGAGAAGCTGCAGATAAAGAAGATAAACTCTATTCCTAAACTAAAATGACAAATTTAAAACGAGATTACGATCCCAACGTTGCCGGTTTGCAATTGAAATCCTGTCTATTACTGATTTTCAGGTTATATGGTTGTTTGAAGGTTATGTTTACTTTCAATGTTTACAAATGAAAAAAAGTTGTAAATAGAGGAATTTAAACAATAAAAAGAGGATTAGGATGACAATATGAGCTTGCGAGTATTATATTAGTTGAATACTATACGATTTTTTAAATATAACTACAACGAGCGAGATTTTGTGACTGAAATTTGCAAAGGCATATGGCAACAGCGCATCTTCAAAATCTAAGATTTCAACCGCGCTCCGTAAAATTCCCCTAGTCGAATGGGAGAATTAACATTGACACTAGGGAAATTTTGATCTGCGTGGAAAAGACAGGAATATCACCAAATTCTCATTTTAGTTGGAATAGAGTTTATCTTTTCTATTTTTTTTGTTGCATTATTGCATTATTTTGGACTACATTAGTTTTTGGTCTATCATTTTTTTGCATTATTGCATTATTTGTATTTAGTTTTTTTAGGCTATTATGTCAGTTTTTGGACAATTATATTTTTTATTGCATTATTACAGTGTTCGTATTTAGTTTTTTGGACTATATTAGTTTCTGTCGATTCTAATTTTTTATTACTGATATGTAATTTTTGAGAATAAATTTTTTAACATTTGTACGAGTTTCAATTGCTTTCAGTGAGCAAATTATCCACCAATTTTCACCGAAATCCACCGAATTTCAATATCACAAATTAGACTTTCCTGATGAAACTACCAAATAAATGCAACCTGTAAAAAACTTGTTCTAAATAAATAAATAAATAAACACAACTATAATTAATACAATCACACACGACTTAACAAACTTTTTTATAAACTTTTGTAACGTTTCCTGTATTTATTTTTAGGTTGATTAGATTGGTGCCGCTGAGTAAAATGCTAGTGTACTACCCCGTGGCGAAACCCACCCCGAAAGTGGAGAACATCTACCGCAGCCCCTTCGATTACAGCTCGATCGAAGTCAACATGAAAGCGGCCCTAAACGATCAACGAAAGGAAATCATGCAGAAAACCCTCAAGGACGTGGCGGTGACGATGAAATGCCGCTTCTGCTCCACCGATTTCCCCAGCAAAAAGACTCTAATAGAGCACTACGAGCTGCACAAAAAAATCGCCGATCAAACCGACACCGAGGAGATTATCACGGACAAACCGATATGCGAGTGCGGGATCGACAACCCCGACAACCCCCACAAAATCAACGAGTTCATATGCTTCGAATGCAAGGAGCAGTTCCCCAACGAGTACTACTTCCAATTCCACATGGCCAAGCACCCCAAGACCTCGCGATCCTTCGCCTGCTGCATGTGCAAAGACTTCACCGCCGCCACCCAACCCCAGCTCATCACCCACTTGATGGCCACCCACAACCCGCACGGCGCCTCGCAATTCTTCTGCAACGAGTGCGAGAAGTTCTTCATATCCCAATCCTGCTACGAAGCCCACAAGGTCTACCACGAGAAGTACAAGAGGCTCTTCTGCGACCTGTGCAAAACCTTCTTCCCCAAGACCTCCATATTCAAAAACCACGCCGAAAAAGCCCACAAAATCTCCTCCAGCGGCAGCTTCAAGTGCGACAAGTGCAACGTCACCTTCCCGAAGCGCCTCTACCTGGAAGCCCACAACAAGCAGCTGCACGAGCTGCCCAGACACCTGTGCAATGTCTGCGGCAAGGTGTTCCTCAGGCGCACCCTGCTCACTACTCATATGGTGATCCATGGTGAAGCTAAGCAGGTGTGCACTGTGTGCGGAAAGAGGTTTATTAAGGCGCAGCATTTGCATATTCATATGAGGGTGCACACGGGGGAGAAGCCCAACAAGTGCCCCTTGTGCGAGAAGCGGTTCTCGCAGAGGTCTTCGCTGATTGTGCACATCAGGACTCATACGGGGGAGAGGCCGTACCCTTGCGGGAAGTGCCAGAAGGGGTTCATTACGAAGAGCACCAGGGATCAGCACCAGAAGTCTTGCAAGAAGATTTTGTAGGTGTTTTAGTTGTAAGTTTATGATTACGAATGTAAACTGTTTTTTTTTGCGAGTTATTGATGTTATATTAACGAATTTGATAAATAAAGATTTAAACACACTGTGTAATAAGCGAGTTTAACGTCAATTCGGCGGGAGTTGAGCGAAATTTCAATGCCAAATGTCCGATGACAACAACACAATTTTAGACAAAGATATTATTTTTTTCTTTTTTGGAAAAATTTCCCAACCAATTTTCCACTAGCCAAATATGCAGAATCTCCTAGAAAATGGGTAGTTTATGGCAGGATTACGTTCCCACGGAGGTGGTGTCCGAAGTGCTGAAGCATCTGCCGCGCCAGGACCGGCTCACCTGCGCCATGGTGTGCCGGAAATGGAAGGAGGCGCTGAACCGTCGGTTCCTGTGGACGCACGTGGTGCTGCACGTGGACAAGGACTTCCTGGAGCCCAGCAGCACGCTGCTGGTGGGCGAGTACCACAGGCACATCAAGTCGTTCGCCATCGGATGGGACAGGCCGCTGGTTCAGAACCGATGGCTGCCGCTCAAGGTGCACGATTTGACCAAGCGCGTCGTCCACTTTCTCTTCATCCTCTGCGACCATTGCGTCCAATTGACGCACTTCAAGATATTCGAATGGTACGACATTTATGCGTTCAAGAAGATCATCTACCACCTTAGCCGTTTTTTAAAGTAAGCCCTTTTACCACCACCACCATCTCCTCTATAACTTTGCTATCATCAAATTGCAGAATGCAATCGAATCTGGAGAGCCTCGTATTGCGCAACGTGAACCTGCCGAAAAAAGAGTGCCTGAAGATCCTGAACGCTTGCCTGGGTTCCAAGAATTCGGTGACCAATCTGGAGATACACAACAATTACTACAACTTCAACACCGCCTTCGACACGATCGATTTCGTCAATTTTCTCAAAGAATTCATCGTACTGAACGACATCAAAATCGACTACTTCATACTGTCGAGACCCAAAGTCATCGACGTGATATCCGAGAACGGGGATCACCTCAAGTATTTGGAGATATTCTTCAACGAAACGGACCTCCACAGCGTGGTCATACCGGCCAGGAAGTGGAACAAGCTGAAGAAGTGCTGCCCCGACATCAACATATCTATTAAAATCAGTAAGTATGCAATGATATAAAATGAAGCATTGTGTAGTTACTATATTTTGCATTATTAAGGGAATATCTGCCATCACGAGCAAATCGAATTTATCTTCCTCATGGACAACATACCGTTGAATTCGTTCACTATGATATCGAGCAATAAATACAACCAGAGAATCAGCAGAAATTTCGAGAGTACTTTAAGACGATTGATCAACAACTATCACAAAACCTTGGGTATGTTTCCATTATTTTCCTATAGACTTTTCGTTGATTGTTTTTTCTCAGAAACCGTGAAATTAGATATCAGAAATAACCAAGAGAATCTCGACGAAGTTCTGTTAGCCATCATCCTGCAATGTCCAAAGTTGAAATCGCTTTTCTTCGACGGGATGATCAAGGATAACATGAATCTTTTCTACGCTATAACTCAATACAGAAAGAGTGCTAAGGGTTGGTACTGATTATTATTCGATCAACAAAGTATAAGTATTCATTTTTTTCATAGGAATCCGCATGAAAGTATTGCCCAGCAAATACAAATCTATAACAAACATTGTTCACATGTTTTCCTGACGATTGCCTGGATAAATTCTCCAATTCGTTGTACGCATAAACCCCATTGTATGGATCGAAATAAAAGTGATTGGGCTATTGAAATTGCATTCTTTTTATTTACTGAATAGCCTTTGCTGTTTAGACCACACTAAATTATACTGAATAGCCTTTGTAGTCGAGACCAAACATGCAGAGAAGCAGAACTGTCATAATTGTCAAAAGAAGTGTCAACGTCAATAATAATAAAAAACAAAAAGGAAAATATATTGTGATGTTTTAAATTTTCCTACCAGCTAAACTATGAATAAAAAGATAAGTTTCGGCAAGATAAGCGCAAATTTCGCCCACAATGCCGAAAACATCGAGGCGACCGGCACGTTCGGAACGTTCGGGCCCCCTCAGGCCATACAAGCCCTGGAAGACGACACGGCCGAGTCGCAGCAAATAAAAACCGTCATGGGTATTACAAACTTCGGTAAGAAAGCCAAGTCGTTTGATATTAAAGAGATGATTGCGCAGGTGAAAGCGACCGCTAGGGAAATAACGAAGAAGCCGGACGAGGCGAAGGCCTCGTCCGAGAGCGACGACAGCGACGACGAGTTCGTCGGGCCGCCGGTTCCCGAGCATCTCTCTACTGTAGTCAAAGAGAACAAAGAAACTACAGCGAACAGTGACGATAGCGACGATGAAGGGAATTACGAGGATAACAATTTATTCATTCCGTGTACTCACGAAACACAAATGGTCCACGGCAATAAAGCCGTAACCGCGCTTAGCGTCGACCCCAGTGGTGCTCGATTAGCTTCTGGTAATTCTATTAAACACACTTTATATCATAATATATTAATTTAGTATTCGTTACTAGGATCGGTCGATTACGATGTAAGTTTCTGGGATTTCGCCGGAATGGATTCGAACATGCGAAGCTTCCGAACATTACAACCGGCTGATAACCACCCGATCAGAGGCCTCCACTATTCCAGCACCGGAGACTTACTATTAGTCATATCCGGCGCGAGCCAAGCTAAAGTAATCGATAGAGACGGTTTCGAGAAACTAGAAACCGTTAAAGGAGACATGTACATAACCGATCAAGCCAGAACGAAAGGCCACACAGCGGGATTGCTAGCGGGCGTTTGGAATCCCGTTACGAAAGAAGAATTCCTAACCACCAGCGCCGATGGTACGATCAGAGCTTGGGATTTCTACGAAGGGGGCAAACACCACAAGCAAATCATAAAATGCAGGGCCCAAAACGGCCTGAAAACATCCCCTACCTCTGTGAATTTCAATAGAGATGGTAAAGTCATCGCTTGCGGGTGTGCGGACGGTTCGTTGCAGCTGTGGGACTTCAGGAAAAGCTCCGTGGCGCCGGCCAAACAGATCAGAAAAGCCCACGCCCCCGGCGAAATAACCAGCATATGTTTCTCCCACATCGGCGATAATTTGCTGACGAGAAGCTGCGACGAGTCGATGAAATTGTGGGATCTCAGAAACTTCAAGCAACAAGTCCACCAGGTCACCGATCTCTACACCCGCTACGATACAACCGATGCCATATTCAGCCCCAACGACGCTCTAGTAGCTACCGGAGTATCCCTCGATAAAGGTATTTTAATCGAATTAATTAATCCTCACATAATATCGAACGAATTTGTAGGAGACAAGCAAGGCATCATCAACTTCTACGACACGAAAACGTTCGGCTTGGTGAAGCGAATGGAGGTCGCAAACTCGCATACGATCAAGCTGTTCTGGCATACGAAACTCAACCAGATCTTCGTGGGTACCGGTAACGGCTTCATTAAATGCTACTACGACGAGAGAAGGAGTTTAAGAGGGGCCACTTTGTGCGTGGTGAAGCACCATCGGAAGATGCAGCATTCTGAGATCGTTAGCTCGCAGCAAATTATTACCCCGCACGCTCTGCCGCTGTTTAGGCAGGAGAGGAGGAAGACGAGCAGGAAGCAGATGGAGAAGGACCGGTTGGATCCGGTTAAATCGAAACGGCCGGATTTGCCTATCACTTCGGGTCAAGGCGGTAGAGTGGCCTCTAGCGGAGGGACTTTGAGTAGTTATGTGATTAGGAATTTGGGATTGAGTAAGAGGGTTGAGGACGATCAGGATCCTAGAGAGGCGATTTTGAAGTTCGCTAAGGATGCCGAGGAGAATCCTTACTGGATCACTCCTGCTTATAAGAACACTCAACCGAAGGCTTGTACTAGCAAATATGTAGAGGATAAGGATGAACCTGAGAATAAAAAATCTAGAACTGATTAAAGAAATGATTAAGTAAACTTTGTTTTAATTTTTATCTTAAGTGCTATTAATCATAATCGAAATAACCAAGGAAACTTGTAAATATTGTACAAAAATTAAAGATAATTTTATTATCTGAAATCCGCTTACTAAATTCGTCGTTTTATCGATTTTAAGACTAAATTTTTATCAGATAATTCCTAGTCTTAAGGAGTGTAGGTAATCTCAATTTATAGATTTCAAATAAACGCTACCTGTGAAATTCGCGTTCAGTATCGCACAAATAAAATAAGATTAATAAAATGTCGCTAACATCAGAGCAAAAACTTATTTGCAAAATTTCCATATTTTTGGGAGGAGTAAGTATCCATGTAAATTTCATTTTAAGTAAATGATTGTTTACTAATTAACGTTTGTTATTGCAGCTACAAGGATTGGTTTGGGCTGGTCTGTCTTTGGCTTGTATAATAATTTATTATGGTGACCATAAAGTTGAGGTAGATGTAACAACTTTTTCAAAATTATTAAATTTTTTAATTTATTCCTTGTACCTAAGTAAGTATACACGGACAATTAATGTTTATTATGCGAAAAAATATGATTTTTAAATTATTTTAGACAAAGAATACTCAGATAATGCATCAAAAGAAATAACCAGGACAATCAGAGCTCAAGATTTCGCTATTATAATGTGGTTTTATTTTTTCTTCAGCATAGGAATCTTCGTCACATCAGTAGACCTGCTCTTCGGTAAACAAATTGTTGACCTTTCGATGTTACTTTTAAAAACTAGATTCATTTTTATTATTATAGCGGTACGTTCCAATAAGAAAACAAAATCTAAGATAATGATACTTTGGGGCATCTTAACTGGTTGCATAACTTTAATTGATGTGGTTTTCACCTCGTTACTTCTAAGAGATTTTACAAATTGTCCCTTGGAACTCTTGGAAGAAGTCAATTTTACATGTCAATTAGGAGTAGGAGTTGTTATGACAATAGCAGCCAGGGGATTTACATTATTGTTTGCTAATGGATGTTTGGCTTTTAAGATGATAAAAACAGGAATACAGGTGACGATTACTTTAGTTATAATCCCAATACTCACGCAATTATTAAATTATCAGTACAAACACAAATATTTCTTGCAAATTATCCTCGAACAAAACCCTAAATACAACAATTAATGTATGAAAAATTTAGCATAAATGTATAAAAATACTTTCAGGTGGAAACGTTGGCATTAATTAAGAACAGCCCTTAGTAAGTATTTATGGAATCAAGTTGAAAAATTACAAATAAAACGACTTTTTCAGTGATGTAAATATCCCCAGAGTGAAAATTCCAACGCAATCAAACCTATCATCATTCGGAAGATCAATTTCCCAACAAAACGAATACAACGAACACCCTTCGGCTCCAGATAGAAGATATGTTTATTAATATCAACAATTTCGATTAGTTATTTGTAATTTAAAGCCCACTTTGAAATCCATTTAATAAATTGTGCTAAACTTCAGATAATCACCATCAATCAATAGGAACAATTTTAGTCGAACATTGTATAACCCCGTACTCTCCTTTCTCCGACCACTTCTCATCTTTCGCTTCCAGTTCCACCGCCACGCCTTTCGGTATACCACAAACAATATCAGCTTTCACCGTTCTTATGATACACAACGTAGCGGGATTAAAATTCCTCAAACCCTCATCTATGGGAGTGGAAGGATCCCAGTTCAGCTCGCCGAACAGCTTCCTATAATTCAAATCCCCTTTGAAAAACACAGCTTTCGCCTGCGCCAATTTCCTGTACAAATCCGGGTCTACCTTGGTCATGTGGGAGAAATCGAAGGGCAGCGTCCAGAAATCGTACACGAATATGACCCATTTTTTGTTGTCAATATAGCCGGACCATTTGTGCCCAAGCTTTCGCATCGCCTCGTTCGGGTGGAGTTTCATTTGATCCAGCATCCAGAATATATCGTGCTTCATTACATCGGATATAAACCAAGGCATGGCCTTTACGTACAATCTAATCGTACGAGCCATCTTATGAGCCAGCATGTAATCGGCTAAGCAAAGGTCTGTGAAGGCTTCGTAACCGGCATTATCGAATACTATATCTGCAAATCACACGATCACAACATTGATTTTTGCTTAATTAATGGGTGTTTTACCAATGAATTCGTTCGATGCCCTGCTTGTTACGGCTTCCCATATTTTTTCGCTGTGATCGCACAAAATGTAGGGATCTAGAGCTTCGACATCGAATAAGGTGTTGTCATCGCCGACTTTACCTAAGGATAGTGACAGGTCGCATTTGTTGCCCCATAAATTCATCTACAATATTCCAATTTAAAGGTAGTTAAAACGGGGAATTATTTATACCTTAATTAATTGAATGAATACAGCCTTATCGGCGGGCTGGCTTTGTACTAGAACAAAAAATTCGCTCATTTTTTCCATCAAAGGTATAGCAGACGTGTACGATTGTTGTTTGTGATGTTGGAAGTAATCAAAGTCTTTTAGAACGTGCCTGAAATATAATTCGTTAATACTGTAGTAAAGCTTCGTTAATTACACCTTACTTAGTTTGAAAAGACTGTCTAATTCTTCTATACATGTAGCATTCGGTGAGTAGCCATATGGTGTGGAAGTGAGTGGTGTGTCCTTCGAGTATAGACAAATTTTGGATATGTTCGTTGTATATTTTTACATCCGGTGGAGATGTACCCAACAATTTGTCCTCGATCAACGGTTTAATCGGTTTGTTCGTTTGCAATTCGTATTTGTATTGCGACATTTCCCCGATGATTTGTTTGAGCTCCTCTTGCGCTTCCTAATTTAATGCATTACATACGATTAATCGACAACACACATTAGAGATAAACAGCCAACATTAGTGGCCCTTTTTAGCTAACTTAAACTGACCTCATATTTACCTCTCCGTAAGTATGAATAATCTCCTTCTTGTTTCTTACTAGGGTGTCTATGATGTTGGTTAAAATAACAGGCATACGAACCTTCACCGTGTAGTAAGCGAAGCTTCTGTAATGTAAATACAAGCAAATTAAATCGTTATTTAGTAACACAGACGGTTTGTAAAGTCATGCCTCTTACGTACCTTTTGTAAAAAGCTGAAAGATGAACATTTTTTGGTGTTCGAATATCCAACGATCGATTGGAATTACAATCACAAGCTTTTGTTGTAATTGTACTCTCGGTTGTACTGGTCATTGTTGAAAATGTACACTTTTAACAAATGACCCTCATACGTCCTTCACAACATTAAATTTTTTGAAAAATTAATTAATAAGGACTTCTTATTGCAAATGTCAAAATATGTTTATTAAAGAATTCTTGTGTTCCGGGTTCCGTGTATCGAAAATAGGGTTACGAGGTCTTTGATACGTTGGTTATTCGGTACATTAGCCAGCCAAAGTTTCTGACATATAGGCAACACACAATACACCAGTTAATTATATTTACTCAAATAAATTATACATAGTTAATTGACCAGCACGATCAATACTTTATTTAAATATATAATAAACACAGCTAATCTACAATTCAATTAGCACTCCCGCATCCAGAAACGGCAACCAATTCAGCAGGACATTCGACTTGTTCGAAAGACACATCGGGATTATCAACACCCTCCATATACTCAAACCTGAACCTGCAGCCCGCCTGCAGCACCTCCGGTAAGATATTGCACTGCTCCTCGTCTTTAACTCCGGTGATCCTGTCGCCCCAGCCGTCCGGCGACGTGTTCCATTGCGTCATGCAGCCCAAATTATAAAGCCCCACTCCTCCCCCAGGTATTTGCAGATCGAACTGATTAGTGGCCAAGTAAGGACCTGTATTAACGTTTTGAACCAGGAACTTCTTCCCGGTCAATCGGCCTTTGAACGACAGCAGGAAGCACGAGCAGCACTGGCTGTAGTCCAGACCCCCGGTGAAGGAGGCGGCGGCCCATCCGTAGGCCAAGGTGGCGTTCTTGAGGTAGGGTTGCTGGTTGCTGCAGGTGTACGCAACCCCGCCTTGCTGGCAACCCGATTGCGCGTTGTTCGCTTCGGTGCTGTTGCTGTGCCCGTCCTTCTGGCAGGTTTGCACCGGGTGCATCCCCTGGGGAAGGTAGCCGTAGTAGGCGCAGGATGGGGCGCAGCAGTCCCAGTAGCGGGTGGTTATCCCGTCGCCGCTGACACCGTTAGGCAGCGGGGTTATTTGCGGGGATTCGTTGCCCATCTCCAAGGAGTTGACTGAAAATCAACCCTATAGTTTATAAACGAATATATTGCGTTGTTATTTTTACTCACCATAACTCCATATTGAGATAGTAGAAATAATTACAGCGAGTACTTTCATCTTGGTATTTAAGTTTGTACCATTTAATGAGGAGCTTTATATAACAATTAAATTATTTTTAGTTGTTATCAATAGAGATATTCAAATTAATTTTTGAATTGTACTTGTACGCATAGATACATTTTTTTTGTCAACAAGTACATTTATGTAATAAACTTTTGAAAAAAAAATAACTGCTCAGGGACAACATTAAGTTTGTTTGTATATTCGTAAGTTAACTTTGGTACAGTAAAGACAGAAGCGTAATTAATTAAAGCCGTGTCATGTTGATATTTGCATATCTTTGAATGTGTTTGTATGCGTATGATGTGGAACAATGTCTGTATAGTGCTGTAGTTATAGTAGTTTAATGGATGTACTTTGTGTACACTCGAGGGAGGAGCTCTTTAACATTAACTTTATTAAATTTTCCGCTTTAACAAGTCGTTGCATCCAACTAATTACAACAAAACGTAGACTTAAATATAACCGCATAAACTAATATCGATCAGCTCCTGGGGACATTTCACTTCGGTGAACGTTACATTAGGATTATCAACACCCTCCATGTACTCGAACCTAAACCTGCAACCCGGTTGCAGAATCTCCGGCAGAATCTTGCACTGCTCCTCGTTTTTCACTCCGCTAATCCTATCGCCCCATCCATCATCACTGGCGTTCCATTGATAGTGGCAACCCATATGGGACAACCCCACCCCGCCTCCAGGTATCTGCAGATCGAACTGGTTCTCGAACAACGAAGGCCCGGTGTTGATGTTTTGCACCAAGAACTTCTTCCCTTCCAGCTGGCCTGTGAACGACAGCAGGAAGCACGAGCAGCACTTGCTGGTGTCCAGGCCTCCGCTGAAGGAGGCCGCAGCCCACCCGTAAGCTAAGGTGGCGTTCTTGAGGTAGGGCTGCTGGTTGCTGCACTGGAAGGCCACGCCGCCTTTGATGCAGCCCGAATCCGCGTTGTTCTCCGGGGTGCTGTTGGTGTAGCCGTCCTTCTGGCAGGTTTGCACCGGGTGCATGCCCTTGGGGAGGAACCCGTAGTAGGCGCAGGACGGGGCGCAGCAGTCCCAGTAGCGCGTGGTTATCCCATTGCCGCTGATCCCGTTGGGAATGGGGATGATCGTGGGGGACTCGTCGCCCAGGATTAGGGAGCTTGCTGTTGGGGTTTGTGCTCGAGTTAATTGGAATTTTTAGCTGTTTAGGGTACTTACCGTAAGTTAGAAGTGGTATTAACAGGAGAACGTTCATTTTGATATGTGATTTTTTGTTGTAAGTTTGGTTTATTTATAGGTGGAATTAATAATGCAAGTAATCGTATTTTGTTGATAACATTCGATGCAAAATAGTGTATTTTTTATTTTGTAGATACAGTGTGTAGATCTTTTGCAGATATGGAATTATATAATCTACAGGGTGGCTCATTGGTATTGAAAAGCTCAATATATCTGTTACTGTAGGTAATTTAAAAAAAAAACTTCTTTACAAAAGTTGTAGGTACTTTAACGCTTTAACGTTTTCGTTCAACAGATACATTGAACTCTTCCATATTAATGAGCCACCCTGTATATTTAATCTATTTCAACAAATAGGAAAATTCCTACGTCATTTTTAGTAATGCAAAATCATCATTTTTTATCTTAAAAAAAAGCTCTAGTTTTACTATTATATCAAAATATCCAGATATCATTCAAGATGTTTTAATTTCACAAATACTTGATATTTTATCTGAATGCGTTCGGGTTACATTTTTCACCGGCAGTGCAATTTAAAAATCAACAAATCCAATCTATAGATAGAAAAAAAGGGTAGGCTATTTATTATCCACGGTCAAAAAGGTCGCAATTTCTCGCAGGCGCAGTCAACGTATTTTTCTTTGTAAACACCAGGAGTCGAAGCGAATTTCATATTTCATATTTCACAAGTGCGAAATAAGGTAGTTTTTTCGGGGGCGGTTCGGGTGAATTTTTTCCGGGCCCTTTTTTTTATTCATAACTCCGGTTCGTTCCGGTCACGGATTGTCGCCCGCTTATTGCTCTACCAGCGACCGCACAGAGGCCTGGAAATGATGAATGAATCTTTTATCGAACAGTATACTACGACTCGATTTACTCGTTTTGTCGCAATTCCATCGAAACTCGCATGGAGATGGGTTATTAATTCGCAGCGAAATTCCGGGTCTTTAAGATTCGATGATTAAACGACCGGAGGAAATGTTATAGGAATGCCTTCGGGAATGCTAGAGACATCGACAAAGCGACATTTTCGCTGCAAAGGAACAGAATTCTTTGCGCAAAAGGAATTCCTGCGATGGCAAAAATGCGCCTTTGCTAATAAGCCAGTCCGAGGAGGGAGGGAATATTTAAATATGTATAAGTACTACATAAACAGGAATTTTAATTAACGAATTTATAGTTATTAGATGTGCGGTTTCCGGTGCCGAATTTCTGGATTTTCGGTTATTTCCAGTACTCCGGACGCCGCCATCGGGGATCCGGGTTAACGATAATTTTCATGGCGACGCGTCGCGACGACTTGTTATTCATTACGAATTACCGGGACGTCGGGGCGCTTGCGATTCGCGACAATTTCCACCGAAACTTGACGACGTTTACGCCAATTAACCCTTAACGAGTTGCATGGGGTTTCTTTTTTTCATTCCCTAATACTCCTCGCTTTTTTTTAATACCATCATCATCGCTTTAGCTGCACTTTTTCGCTAAATATTCGAAAAAAAAACTGCTTATTCTTATACACAGGGTGATCATAAATAATGGAGAAGACCACGACTTTTTTTTTATTTTTTTTTTCAAAACCGTGTGTTCTAAGAAGGCGCGTAATGAAATTTTAATTTTTTTCTGTGGCCAAATAAGGCCGCAATTAATTTTTAAAGTTTGAAAAACGTCACACAATCGTCATACACTCTGCTCCAATCAAAGCGAGAGTTTCAAAGAGAAGTCACATTTAGCAAGTTTGCCACGTTTCCTATTACTCTTCTTTACTCCACAAAATGTGCGTTTTTTGTATATTTATTGCAATAAAAATTTTCTGATTTATCCATTTCTTCCATTACCTAATGGATAATTCGATATATTAATGTAGAAATAACATCTTCATCTGTATAAATTGTAACCGATTTTCGTGTTAAAAACACAAATAATGGTCCTGAAAAATTTATTTGGCAACATTTTTGTCAACTTCAATATTATCAGTTAAGTGTTTTGTGCCGATCTGCAATTCGTGTAATTTGTTTTGTGCATTTTTCAGAAAAATCTGACAAATGACAGTTTGATTTTTGTTCGTTTGTGTATTCTTTGTTACTGCGTTCGAAAATTCATACTATTTACTTATACAACAAAACGTGTGGTTTATGATTGGTTGATAAGGTACAAGTCAAAACTTTTTAAATTTCGAAGGGCTATAACTTTTTAATTATAACACATTTTGAGCAACTGAAAACGGTTTTGAGCTCTAATAAATCATTTCTAATCGTATCTTTTGCCGAAATCCGCTTATCTCACATCGTGGTCTTCTCCATTGAATTTTTCACATGTTAATTACAACTCTGGAACATTGCTAATATCCCATAGGCTCTAACATGATAATCTTCTTAAAATTAACTCTGGAACATTATCGACATCCCGTCGTCTGGAGATGATCCATATCAGATGCATTCCGATTGTAATTAGTCTGGAAATACACGTAGTGCACCAGATAGAGGGAAGGTATCCCGTTAGTCTTTGCGAGATTGCCCTGGGGATGTGTAAACTGAAACTGTGCACCTCAGGAGAAGCCGTGTACACGAGGAACTGTCGGTTTAGCGAAGCTCCTCCATCCTCCCGTCGAAATTAGAATAAGATTTGCATGTCGTATATACGAATGCGGAGGAGACATTCAATTAGAATATTCAAGTGCGCCTTTTCGGAAACGCCGCGTTTAGAAAATAATACCAAAAAAAATGATGATTGTGTAGCGCATGAAATAGTCGATGTTGATGGCGTAGATTCTCTCTATATGTTTGTATTTTTTTTTATTAGATTCGATTTAGATAAACGTCCTTCTTTCGATGGAGTCGCATTTGTATTGTATGTTATGTAGCTGCTCGAAATTAAGGTCGGGGCCGTTCGCTCTAGCGCCGATTACTGACAAATTCGAATCTAAATGGAAATATACAAAAGCGGATTTACGTTGAATTTCGAGAAGAAAAGGAATATACATAAGCCGATATTTCGTTGATGTAAGTGCGGCCGCCCCGGGCGCGACTTGCTATACACATAAATTCCGAATATAAATAAAGCTGTTTCGAAACGAGCAGTCCCTTTTCGACTCAAATATGCAACAATTAAATTTATATTTCCCCGTAACGTTATATAGGGTAAGAAATCCCCTTTGTTATACGCTGTTTTTTTCTTTCGGGTAATTATTTTAAACGCGATACATCCGTCGGCGATGCGAAACCTTGCAATTATGCGATCGCCACCATGGCGAAATAAATTCCCATCACGCGATACTCATTAGGACACGTTTAATGCGATGTATTGAGAAAATAATTTACACCGCATTTAACAATCTGAGGCGAATAATTTGCATGTTTACATTCGCCATTTGCTTCCTTTTCGCTTAGATTCGCGCCGCACCACTCGCAGGCTCTCCGCTTTTCCAGGCACGCAACTTATTCGATTTCCCAGCGCAGGTACTTCAACTTTACTTCGGTGGGGAATATTTAGCGTTATTTTAGGGTCAAAAATCACCGCCAACCGATAATTTTTAATCTGTTTTTATTACCGGAATTAATCCGGAATGCGATTCGTTCGCCGGAATTTTCCATTTATCCGGATAAATCGACAATCGCGCGTTTCGATTAACCTTCAATTAAACGGTTTTTTATCTCAGATCTATTCGAAGCGATTTTTTCCGGAAAATTTGCATTTTCATTTCGGTAGGAATAACATTTCAATGCGAATAAATGTAGGAGTTTCCCGGTGAAAGTTTTAAGATGTTAACAGTTCAAATTCGCAAATTGCAACGGCCCGGAACCTAATGAAACCGTATAAAAGTCATTAGGAGGAAAATAATGAAAGCGCAATGTTCCGGGTTTCCTGATTCCAAAATGGCTCGCGGTGGAAGCAATAAAAAGACGCCCCATTAAAACCGGAGAGTTTGTAAGTACAAACCGCGCTGAGGTATATCTATAGGTGGAAAATTAGATGCATTATATATTCGAATTGTAGTAAATATATTTAGCATTCAGAACAAATACACGCCTCGCTTATCGACATGTATTAGAGTAAAAATAAAAATAAAACTCCGGAGCCATCTCCATATACAGTCGAGATTTTCCGTTGGCGTTGTTGAGTGTGAAAAACCGTTTAGAAATTCAATACCTGTTGGTAGTGTTGACAGCCGAAAGGATATGAAGGGATACTTTAAGGACACGTGACGTAATTCCTTAAGAAGGATTCTCTCTTTCGGTGCTCGTTCGACTCGAATTGATGGTGATTTATCCTGCCGGAATTTATTCATGGACTTGATAAAGTGAACACGGGATATTGGAAAAGCTACAACTTTCGGGACTTTCGCTGATTAACATTGTCGACATTTTCCTGGATAACTTTCCCGCATCGATCCAGAATACATCAAATTTGTTAAATTTATATACAAGTACACAAGTGCAAAAGTTCTTTGCATTATGGTCAAATCGATAAGTTGAACAAATATTATCTATAGTGGATTCCATAATATCACCCTTTCTTTTTCCTTTATATGAAAATGGAGAAGACCACGATGTGAGATATGCGGATTTCGGCAAAAGATACGATTAGAAATGATTTATTAGAGCTCAAAACCGTTTTCAGTTGCTCAAAATGTGTTATAATTAAAAAGTTATAGCCCTTTGAAATTTTAAAATTTCGGGTTTTGACTCGTACCTTATACACCAATCATCAACCACTCACGTTTTGTTGTATAAGTAAATAGTATGAATTTTCGAACGCAATTACAAAGAATAGACAAACGAACAAAAATCAAACTGTCATTTGTCAGATTTTTCTGAAAAATGCACAAAACAAATTACACGAATTGCAGTTTGACACAAAACACTTTACTGATAATATTGAAGTTGACAAGAATGTTGCCAAATAAATTTTTCAGGACCATTATTTGTGTTTTTAACACGAAAATCGGTTACAATTTATACAGATGAAGATGTTATTTCTATATTAATATATCGAATTATCCATTAGGTAATGGAAGAAATGGATAAATCAGAAAATGTTTATTGCAATAAATATACACAAAAACGCACATTTTGCAGGAGTAAAGAAGAGTAATAGGAAACGTGGCAAACTTGCTAAATGTGACGTCTCTTTGCAACTCTCGCTTTGATTGGAGCAGAGTGTATGACGATTGTGTGACGTTTTTCAAACTTTAAAAATTAATTGCGGCCTTATTTGGCCACAGAAAAAAATAAAAATTTCATTACGCGCCTTCTTAGAGCACACGGTTTTGAAAAAAAAAATCGAGGTCTTCTCCATTAATGGAAATTGCCTTTGTTGCACCCTTTGCATATTTCCCAAGAATTCCTTGGATAACTCGAACAGTCTCTTATCAAATGATGCATATTCGGAGTAATCATGCAACAAACGTAAGCGAACATTATTTTCGATAAAAAAAACCACAAAAAGCGCGATATAAAGGCACAGAAAAGTAGAGAGCAAAGAACCGTTATTAAAAAATCGGACACGAATTCAATATAACGCCTTCGGAGTTCGTTTGATAAAACGATTCCCATTTCCGCGGCAAATAGAACCGTTGTAACATTTGTTTTCCAGCGATTCGCCGCCGCGCCGAGTGCCGGGCCCGATTTCTGGCGTTCAGTAGAACTTCGCCGGAGCAGCAGAAATTCAGTTAGCGCCCCCGGGGTGTCGATGACTACGCTCTATCGACGGTCTTATTGCTCTAACTCTAACCCACTGCCGTTCTCTGTTCTTCCGCCGCCTTCTTTCCACCGCGTTTCCATTGTTCTGTGACATACTCGCCCTATAGTACGGGAACTCGACCCTATTATACACTATTTTAACATTTTAATACCCCCTTACAACACCCCTAATACACCATCTATATGTAACCAAGTTCTACATTCATTAATCCGAGCTTATATAGTGAATAAATTTCGGTGGAAATGGGGAAAATGCGGCGAGTTTTCCTGGCCCATGTGCTATTTATCGAGTGTGTGGATACCTTCATTTCGCGGCGCAAAAGTTTTTCGCCGGGAACCTCGTTACGGCCACTATTTTCCTCTGATACTTTTCATCTAAACTAATAGGGGAATATTTGTAAGAGGTTTATTAGATTTTTTCCTTCCTCGCGAGATTTATGGGCCAAAAACGCCGTAACGAATTTCCCGGTCGAATTGAGTTTTTTTTCTCTCCTTTCTAATAAAAGTATAACTGCTATATCCGATCGCGTTTCGATAAATTTCGCGTACGGACCGGAGCTAATAGCTGTAACCTACTCATAGCCACCTATATGATATCGTCGCGCATGTGGTGTGTATCTCTTGCTATTGCCACCGAACTGTACACACGAAATATGAAATTATTAGCGCTTATAAATTAGAGCGAATAATACATTTAGTAAAATATTAAACAGTAAATCACCTCTGACATTTAATATAATCCGACAGCAATGCTGAAATTCGCTGCGAAGGTTCTAACATTGTAGTAAGACAGTGGAACATGAGCATTATTTTTCAACGTGATTTATCTAGTTATTTGGGAATTTATTGTTGCCGTTGGAAAAAAATTCTCATTACTTTCCTAAAAAAATGTAAACGGCCTCTACTATTCACATCATACAGTCACTTTTTGCGCATCTAAAAAGGCCCCTTCGCAGGCTCTACATCTACATCATAAAAATTTCACGAGAATTAACAACGTCAACTTGATTTTTTTTTAAACTTCATTATCGTTGTCAACAGATCAATGTCACATTCGCTGTGCTAAATTCAGATTATTTTTGAGCGTTTGAATTAGAAATCGGGTTAAATACATAGAGAGATGGCCGGAGAGGATTGCGTAACCGTTGAGAATATCGGGGACACGTTGAAGACGACCTCGTCTAGGAGGCTATGGGGTATCCTGATGAACCAAAATCCCAGTGTAGAGAGTAAGGGAAGCTTTGAAATGTTTGTGTGTAGATAATGAGGGATTTTTTTTATAGATAATGTGAGGGGCAGGCCGTGCGAAATATGCGACAAATTGTGGAATGCCATAACGAAATTGTTCAGTAGAACTTAAAATCTGTTTTGTAAAATTTCTTTTTGCTGACCTTATTATAGATAAATTAGCGAGTGTATAATTTTTTTCATGAAATCGTGAACCAAAAATTGCAGCTTAACCGGAGCAACCCCGAAAACTCGAATAATACGAACAGCACCTGTAGAAGTGAAGGGAATTTTAGGAAACGACAAAGCTCCGAACCCTCTACAGTAAGTTACGAGCATTCCTCTTGAAAACTCCGCATAATAGACTCGCTTCAATTTTTTCCCAGTTCCCGCGGTAAATTCGGGGGGTTAAAAGCGAACAAAAAACTCCCTTAAAACACAAACTACCCGCGCAATTAATTCCTGTACAATCCCGAACAAAAGTAGCGCACCTGAACATTAATCAAGCGAATGAAAATATCGAAAAGGAGCCCTCGAAATACCGAAGAAAACGTATATAATGCAGATAAGTGAAAAGATTGCATTGAATTCCCGTATAATAAGAACGTCTGGCATATTTATCGTCGTCGCGAGAACAAAACAGAGGGTTTACAATATGATAAGGGCCCTATATATTTTTATATTCGCGAAACTACCCTTTGTTGCCCCAACGAAAATATTCTACAAAAATCCGCAATATTTATATTCAAAGTTGCGCAGCTCGCGTCTCCGGCTATCGGAATCGAACTGTAGATGGCCGAGGATTAATTAAAGCCCGCGATTTTACGAAAATGCAGCTAGTTCGGCGGAAGAAGGACGCGGCGCGACTACGTAAAAGGGGACTTAATCAAGGAGGATAAAACGGAGATTTAAATTAATTAAATATTTGAATAGGTTTCGGTTACTGCGGGAGCAAACTTATTATGACGCCCGCCTCCTTCTTGTTCCACATTCGATTCGTTTGTCTGCGGAACGTGTTCGTCTCCCGGCGACGGCCCCATATTAAATTCCTTTTTAACCTCGTCTTCGGGGAACCCCAGCCGGTTTTGTTATCTATGTTATTTCATATTCGAAGCTACCGAACTGCACCGGCGAAATTAGTCCCGAACAATAAACAAGTCGTCGTCTGCCGAGTTCACTATCTTTGCGCGATTCTTTTTTTGTTTAGTTATTACATAACTAACGAGATTAGCGCGCGCCATTTTTAGAATTCACTTGGGAAAATCCTAATAATCGTCATACGTAAATTTATGATAATTGCGGTAAGTATTTACGTACAGCGAAACGATTAAAATAACCAGTCTTGCTGCTACATTTTAGCAAGGAATGTTACGGTTATGGCTCGTTATTTAGCTGTGTTTGTGTGCATATTACTGGCCTCTACCTGTGCAGCAGTGTTGGATTTAGAAGGTATACACTAATATAGATTAATTTACAATGGAGAAGATCACGACTTTTTTTTTTAATTTTTTTTCAAAATCTTGTGTTCTAAGAAGGCGCGTAATGAAATTTTAATTTTTTTCTGTGGCCAAATAAGGCCGTAATTAATTTTTAAAGTTTGAAAAACGTCACACAATCGTCATACACTCTGCTCCAATCATAGCGAGAGTTGCAAAGAGAAATCACAATTAGCAAGTTTGCCACGTTTCCTATTACTCTTCTTTACTCCGCAAAATGTGCGTTTTTTGTATATTTATTGCAATAAACATTTTCTGATTTATCCATTTCTTCCATTACCTAATGGATAATTCGATATATTAATATAGAAATAACATCTTCATCTGTATAAATTGTAACCGATTTTCGTGTTAAAAACACAAATAATGGTCCTGAAAAATTTATTTGGCAACATTCTTGTCAACTTCAATATTATCAGTAAAGTGTTTTGTGTCAAACTGCAATTCGTGTAATTTGTTTTGTGCAATTTTCAGAAAAATCTGACAAATGACAGTTTGATTTTTGTTCGTTTGTGCATTCTTTGTTACTGCGTTCGAAAATTCATACTATTTACTTATACAACAAAACGTGTGTGGTTTATGATTGGTTGATAAGGTACAAGTCAAAACCCGAAATTTTTAAATTTCAAAGGGCTATATCTTTTTAATTATAACACATTTTGAGCAACTGAAAACGGTTTTGAGCTCTAATAAACCATTTCTAATCGTATCTTTTGCCGAAATCCGCCTATCTCACATCGTGGTCTTCTCCATTGTATAATTCCTTTTTTGTATTGCAGAAGGTGACAGCTGCAGGTTGAGATCCAACGATGTGGGGTACTGTACCAGCATTCACAACTGCGACTACGCCTACACGCTTTTAGTGTTTGGACACAACCCCGAGACCTGCGGCTTCAAAGGCAAAATTCCCATCGTTTGTTGCATGAACATCACCACTCAATTCAACGAATCGTAACCTATCGAAATACAATTAAATATAGAATTATGTGGTTAATTATTTCCCGATTCGTTTCGCATTACGCCAAAGGAAGTTCGGGGAAAGTGAAATGAATCGCTTCTATCGGGATAACTCAATTATAAAAGTTGATATTCTTTTAATATTCCCGGCGGAATCGGCTCGGAAGTGGAGTTTTCGAGCGGTTCGGAATCCCGCTCTAGCGAAATGCGATTGAAATTTTAAATAAGCCGTAAAGATATTCTTTTGCGGAGTTCGGAAAATTAATTTTAATGTCTCTCTTTAGCGTCGCCCGGAATTAATAAACGGGAAAGTGCCCCGTAGTGGAGCTAATGAAAAAAAATCGGGATACATAAAGGCGCCTTTTGAAAAAGAAACTTTTTCACTTGCATAAATATAATGCTATTATTTCTAACACACTGCATATATTAAATAAATAACTAACGAAATCAACGAATTTAGTGAATGGTATTCATGAGTTTGTTAACTTCATCTGGGCGAGCTTTGAATGTACATACATATATAGAGGTATTTATAGAGAAAACTGTCTTAATCAAATACAGCAGACATCAAAGTAATTTAGTAGAGGCTTATTCTCTCGATATATACGATTATCCTATTTTATGTCCTACCCTTCTATCCTGCAGCTGTCCGTTATCCGTTAGTTACATTCGGGATACGTTCAGTCTACGCTCCGCTGCCAAGTATTAAATTTTACCCCAATTGCGTCATTTTCACACTACAAAATGCTCCGAACGACCTACATTATTCCTAACTCATATACATTTTAGTCAATTCGCCTCCCTTGTTTTCCGTTCATATTTAACCCGGCGCGTCCCTTAATCCCTCACTTCACCAGCTACTATTTATTATACCCATCCAAACGAACTTAACAACGCTAATATAAGTTTTTATCTATGTATTCATTAAGTGAAACTTCTATATTAAATGAGTCTACGACACCATCTTCAAAGGTCCTCCAGGTCCCAAACGAAAACTTCAAATAATGCGCTGTATATGTAAGTAAATGGGAATAAAAGTTGCTGTGATATACATTTGAGTATTGAAAGAAAATTGACGATAGTCACGTTAGAAGTTTGGAAACTTTCGTTCGTGTAAAATATAAAGAACCCTTCCGGCGGCGGCTAATTGAAAAATAAAGGTAAGTTACTCGGTATTTTCGAATCGATTAGCAATCATCTCTATGCACAGTATTAGAATCGATTTTGGAGAAAATTCCAAAGGCAAGAAACTGAGATTACCAGGTAATTCTGTATAGATTTGCGTTTGGCTCCGGAATAATTCAGCGCGCTCCCCGAAGACTCGTAGGATATTCGGGGAAAATATTCCCACGGCGGATGGGAGAGCGCCGGGAAATTCGTCGAAGGAGGTTACTAATCAGGAGGATTACATAATGAATTCGACGATCTTGTTTTCGTATAATAGACGTTTCGGAAGCTGGATGAGTGTAGGGGAATGGGTGCACTTCGGCGGTCGTGCTTTGTCTATTATAAAATCATTGCTAATTGAATTTTAAATGTAATAAATAGGGATGAGGGCGAACGAGGAATGAGAGGAAATTGAGTGGCTGGTGAAGATTGTTTAGTCTTTTTTGCGGTAGGTAATAGTTAAATTGGTATTTTCCAAAGTGGAATTATTTCCACTATGGGATAGGTCTGGATGCACAAATCTCCTTAAATCTCGGAAATTAGGGTATTTTTCGAAATTTTTTGCTGTTCAAAAGTTGTAGAGAATTGTTTTTTGAATAAAATGGTGAAGATTTGGTTTTTCTATCTCAATTAGTTTTCGAGATAATTGAATTGAATTGAACCTATTGCAAACAAATTTGCACTTACCTGTATTCTTAATTTGTAAATTATTGGAGAAGTATTTTACATACCACACACATTCGCCTATTTTACACTCATAAAAAAACCTCCTTGAATTCTTACCACCTCTTGGTTCAATCATTTGAACTCCCCAAAAATCGAATAGGAATGAAGAGCTGAATTAGAAACCATAAAAAAGGGATACACAGTGAGAAAATTTCGAGTTTTCTGGCACTATTTTTCTGAGTGTAAGTGCCGGAATAACGAAACCCTCTCGCACTTCGCTTAACAGTTTAGATTCATTTACATTGTTGAAAATCGACTGAATTTGGAATGAATCGATTGGACAAACATCGGTGCTGGTTGTGCTGTAAATTTCACCCAATTTACTTTCGCGTTTCGGTATGCACCGAATGTTCGGATTTCCGCCTATTGGCTGGCTCGATTCGATTTCTGCCGGAGTTTTTGTGTAAACAAAACGTTTTTCCGTTTTCCTAGTACCTGCACGAGGTTTTCCTTTTTTTTTTATTCGGCGAAAATAACGTCGTTATTTAATGGTAATTTCCTAATTTCAGCGTTAAATATTTGCCGAGGTGAATATTCAAATTCGGAAGGCATTCCTGTATGTATCGGACAAATAAACCGCCGGTAAAAATAACAAAAAAAGTCGGGGGGAAAATAATAAAATCTCGACAAACAAAGCTCTTAGTCCCTATTTGTGTGAACATCATTTGTCACTTTTGCATTTCGAGATTTATTTCTCGATTCAATTGACAGAATATGAGAGTTGCTTCCGCTTTTTCTCTTTCATGTTTTTACGGCCCGAATTTATGGGGCTTTTCGTTGTTTCATTTTTTATTATCGAAAAAATATGCTGTTGAATCCAGAGTTTGCTAAAAATGCCCTACCATAAACCACCCGCATATTCAAGCTAAATATCACACATACAGGTATTTGTAACACCCTGTATATAATCTTACAAGGTAATTTATCCAATTATACAGGGTGCTTTAAAGACGAAGAAGTAACGGCGGTTAGATCAAACAGAGTTTTGCGTCCCCCCGCAATCAAATATAACCAAATGTTTACCCTCATTCTCGGGTGTTGTAAGCACACATTCATTTCGACCCGATTGGGGCTTAATTAAGTTTATCGATCAGTAGCGGCGGACCGAATTTCCCACAAATATACGCTAAAAACGCTCGTTAATACTTAGTAACTGTTACTTATCGAGTAACGCCCACCTCTAATTGCTCGTAATTGGGCGCATTAGATAGGGACAATTGTATTGGACTAGAGGTGGGCGTTTTTATAAATAACAGTTACGAAAAACGTTTTTAATCCTTCTCGAAAGAATGATAACTTACGGGTTTTTTTCGCTTCGCCTTCGAAGGGGATGTAAAGGAAAAAGACGAGGAACGCGCTTCATGCATCCGTGTCAGTAATGAAATATAAGTTCAGTGGAGCTCTAAATTTCCTTGTGTTTTTGCTTTAGCTTTAGAGAGATCTTATCGGCCTAGCCGTTGTTTTCTTTTAGAATGTAAGTGCGTCCTTAATCGCTCTTTTTCAGAGGGCGCGTTTCATAAATTTCCCTCAACATCCAGCCTCGAAAATACTTCGGTCTTTGAGAGATGCTATAAAGAAATTCAAAAAAAATGTTACAGGAAATTAAAGGTAGAAACAGCGCAATGAAGTTGGCGCTCGTCACGTCTCCAGCTACTCCCGTCGCTCTGTAGGCGGAGGAAAAATTGCAGGGAATGATTGAAATATAGGAGGCTGGGATGTTCGACAAATGGGCGACGGCGGAAGCGGCTCGCGTAGGTACATTAATTACGAGCGGATAATAAAGTAAGAAATCGTGATGTAATCTCTGGGTGGAAAAAGAACGGCGATGACGAAATTAAATTTCCGAGCGAGTTGGCAAAACGCGACATACCGTCAGGATCTAGCCGGCGCTAATTTCGTTTTGCGAATAGCTCGCGTCTCCCGGAGCCAATTTCCCGGATCGAGCACCTAATAACTCGCATAATTAAAACTAATTTACTGCGTCTTATCGAAAAAAATCGACCTGCCTCATCATCGATTATTCATCCCGAAACAACTTAAAAAAATGGCGAATTAGGGGTAAGTGGGGTAATTCAGTTACACGTTCTGTTTTTATCCAATTTCCCGCCGGCTCAACGCAGTAACGTCAATTTCCTTGCCCAATAAACTTCCACTTATCTAAAACAACGAGTCCACTCTCTTTGATGTCCCTTAATGCGGCGCTAACAAGTCTTTGTATTGGTCGTTGTCACGCGAAACACCTCTAGCTCGATAAATCGTTTGTAGTTTTCATGCAATTATTAGATTTATTGTTTTTGTTTGCCGGGGAGAATACGGTTTTCGAGTGGACGGTGATTTATTAATTGAAGCGTTGATTTTTTTTTGCTTAACGTAGGTATAATATTTCATCTATCTTAATGGTTTGTAGGGCGATTAACGAAACAATGAATCCCGAAAGCAAACAAGAAATTAATACAAAAGGATCTCGTGTGTGTGCGGGAAAGTTTTTCCTCCTCCGAACGGTCGAAGACGATCCTTGATAAATGGAGGGAAAAAGGTTTTCCTTTTTGCAAACTTCCCACTTTCCAGCGAAATTATTGAAACCGATAACTTATACAGTTCGAAAGAAATAGCTAAAGTGCTTAAATGAATATAATGTCCTTGCTGTGTTCAGCTATACCCGTCGATCTGTAGATAGAATGAGTGCAATATGGACTTTGGCTTTTAAATGGTAATAATAAACGAGAAGGGAAATCAGCGAGGCGGTTGTGTGCTCGTAATTTACCACAATGCCTAGTTAGTAGTACTTAACTACAACATTCTATCGATAAAGCGAGATTAGATCTTTTACAGGTTAAACTTTCAACACGCATATCCCGGGGAACCCGAAGTTGTTTCGTTCTGGATTCTACACGGCTTGATAGAAAATAATTCAATTGTAATATTTCGATCAAAGATTTTTATACAAGTGTTAGAGAAGTTTATTAGAACTTTTCGGTGTACTTTTATACATACTATACCTACCCTAGAAGCTTGTATAGCACGTGCTCATTAACACCCTGTATTAAGGACTCTAAAACTTAATTATCTGTAATTAAAATCGCTACAGCCAGCGCGGTGGTTTTTATATATCAATTAGCCGGAGTCCTTGCAGATCGTTTTCCATATATATTTTTTTTCTGCGCGATTCCCTAATGGTTGGCAACGCGTCCGAAATGATTTAAAAGCAATTTAATAAATAACCGGACCTGGCCGGTGGATATATATTTAAATATGAAATACGTTCGCGGTCCGTTCGGACCTTACGTTCGTTTTATAATTGGGCCTGGGTTAGAATCGCCCGATAAATTCGAAATTTATGTGGTTTTCGCGGACCTGATTACCATCTTTCATTTTCTCCCCGGGCGGTTTCCCGCTTAGGTGGAAATTACTAAACTGTTGTAATTGAAAAAAATGTATTTTTTTTAATTACGCGTTTGGATTGTGCATAAACTTTGCGGTGCTATATTCATGACAGTGTGCAATTTACAACGCTACAAATTACGGTTATTTTAAAACGGTAAAGTAAACATAATGTAGTATTTTCTGTTCTTCAAAATCAATAAAACCGGCGCAATTACTAGATATCTATCAATTTGTGTTTACATTATTTTTTCGTGTGAAAAATGAACATCGAACGCACTTCAATTACCTTATACTTTCTATAGTCTATTCGTAAATGAGGCAGGAGTGCTCCTTGCAAAACCAACAGCAATAATACTAAAATATTATCGCAAGAGTATTATTTTATTCACAGTATACATAGTACATACAACAGTTGTGTAGTTTGCAAACTCCATGTTTATACGCTGTGTTGCTCGCATTGTATAAACCCTAAACGAACAGGCGACTTCAATCCTATACCGATATTCGGTTTATTGATTCAACATTTATAAATTGACTGATATCAAAAGCTATTCTATTCGCTGCACTCATAAACAAAGCTGTATTGTTCTAAGAATATTAGTGCGAGTGGTCTACCCGAATGGATTAATGCAAAAAGGCCTCTAAAATGCCTCTAAAAAAGCCTCTTTTTAGACCATATTGCGTACATATTTTTGTCAATAATACCTGCTGATTCTGTTAACTAGAGCGTAAATTTTTATCAACAACTTAGCGCAAATCCCTGTTAATAATATGCAGTACTTATCTACATAGGAAATAAGCCTATTATAATTTTAGATAAACAGCTAAATTTACTAAAAAAAACTCTTTTCACAACCACATTTTTTTTATTCAAAAACACACACAAAAGAGCGTTTTTGCGCCGCTCCTCATGCACAACTTTCGTCTTAATTTTCCCCGATTTTCGCGGAAAATCCGAGCGAGTATCTGGTATCAGCGGATGGAAATCGGAAAGCGATTTTTCCTGGTTTATCGAAAGGGGACATCTCGCTTAGCCCGGCCGCATTTTATTTCAAGTGTAATTGTGAGTGCAGCCATTATTACCCCATTTGCAATTCTAATGCGCCATCCTGCATATGTATATAGCCCCCGCGCGGAAATGTCTACTCATCAGGATTAACATATTAATAAATTTATCCCCTGAAATAGATTGCTCGATAAATTCCGCTAGCTCTGTTCATCCCACTTCTGAATCTTGACCGAGCAATTTTCTTGTTTACCCTGACCTATCTGGAATGAAATCTTTGAGAATAAAAACGCGTGATGGATTGAAATTACCGCATGCACGAAATAAACGCGTGACGAATAATATTTCAAATTGTATTTTCCCTAAACGTATAATTAAAGTTTAAATATTAAGCCGTCTCGACTCCGGGCGACGTTTTCCATTTACATCGTCCGAATCGGGCGGAAGTAAAAAGTAGAGCGAACAAAAAAAATCACTAAAGCAAGTATAAATGAATTATCCGGCTCCCCGGAGGAGCTCGCAATTAACCTTTCAAAGAGAAAAATCTGGACTCGAGCTGGCGCATTCCAAAAGAGATCTATAATAAGGAATTTCACTCCCACACGCGAATAACGGTGGAATTAATGGAGAAGACCACGATGTGAGATACGCGGATTTCGGCAAAAAATACGATTAGAAATGATTTTTTAGAGCTCAAAACCGTTTTCAGTTGCTCAAAATGTGTTATAATTAAAAAGTTATAGCACTTTGAAATTTAAAAATTTCGGGTTTTGACTCATAGCTTATCAACCAATCATAAACTACCCACGTTTTGTTGTATAGTAAATAGTATGAATTTTCGAACGCAATTACAAAGAATGTACAAACGAACAAAAATCAAACTGTCATTTGTCAGATTTTTCTGAAAATTGCACAAAACAAATTACACGAATTGCAGTTTGACACAAAACACTTTACTGATAATATTGACGTTGACAAGAATGTTGCCAAATAAATTTTTCAGGACCATTATTTGTGTTTTTAACAGGAAAATCGGTTACAATTTATACAGATGAAGACGTTATTTCTATATTAATATATCGAATTATCCATTAGGTAATGGAAGAAATGGATAAATCAGAAAATGTTTATTGCAATAAATATACAAAAAAACGCACATTTGCGGAGTAAAGAAGAGTAATAGGAAACGTGGCAAACTTGCTAAATGTGGCTTCTTTTTGCAACTCTCGCTTTGATTGGAGCAGAGTGTATGACGATTGTGTGACGCTTTTCAAACTTTAAAAATTAATTGCGGCCTTATTTGGCCACAGAAAAAAATTAAAATTTCATTACGCGCATTCTTAGAACACACGGTTTTGAAAAAAAATTTTTTTAAAAAGTCGTGGTCTTCTCCATTCACAATCGCCCGGATTTTTTTGTTGTATTAAAAGAAAATTAATCTGCAACACTTCCGATCAATTAACTACCCCGGAGTCTGGATATTCGGAGTAAAATTGCGTTTTATTCATGTTGTCCGATGCATCTGGAGGAGTACAAAACGACAGTTAGAGCCGGACGTGCCACGAAAACGGCCGGGAAATTCATTTCCACTTTAACAGCGGAAAATCGGGGAAATATATTCGGAAAACGATCGATGATTGTCGCGCTATAACGCCTCGTGGAAACCCAACCATCCGGCTACTCATCGCCACTACTTTTATTTAGTTTTAGTTGCTCCACTGTACGCACATTTTCATCAAAATTCAGGCCTTTTTTTCCATTTTTTATCGCCGCTCGTAAATTCATAGAGATGCTAAACCCCGGGCATATAAGTTCACTTCGAGAGCGTCCTCTAAACGTATTTCTCAGCCGACAGATCAGCAAGTTTTCCAAGTATCCAATCGCCCATAAAAAAAGAGAACTTTATCGCCCTATACAGGACGTCCCTAAAACTCCGCGCCCGTTGTGCAGGGCCCCCGCTATTAAAAGTTCGTGCCCTTTTGATGTCCGACTCCGGTGACATTTCGGCTAGTCGTGTATGTGATGGAAAGCAATTATAGCTCCGGGCCGCTTCTAGTCTAATAATTATACGACGGCGTGGGGCGCCGGCCCCCACAGAACTTTCCCAAACTTATTATAGTTGCCCGATTAAATCGACGAATTGTTGAATGCAGATGTTCGGCCTGTATCGACCAACACATAAATAGAAATGTACTAGATACTATAGGTACTTGATAGTGGATTGAAATCTGTCGGGTTATTGAGATGTAGAAGTTTGGGAAAGAATCCGGGGCGGCGTCTGTGGAATTAACTTCATTATAAGCTTATTTCTAATTGAATTTTCGCGAGAAAAGGGCGGTAAGGGTGGCGGGCGGGGGGCGGAAGCGTGCGGGGGGATGATAACCTGGGTTATTCGACGGTTCAGTGTCGATTTCTTTCAACTAAAGGAATTCAATCGTCGTTAATTTTCCTCATTCGCTGTGAAGATTGTAATAGGATCGCCTTTCGATCGATAGAATAAATTTATTCGTCTCGTATAAAATCATAAAAATAGTTCGATAGGTGTATGAGTAGAAATGGAGAAGACCACGATGTGAGATACGCGGATTTCGACAACAGATACGATTAGAAATGATTTATTAGAGCTCAAAACCGTTTTCAGTTGCTCAAAATGTGTTATAATTAAAAAGTTATAGCCCTTTGAAATTTAAAAATTTCGGGTTTTGACTCGTACCTTATCAACCAATCATAAACCACTCACGTTTTGTTGTATAAGTAAATAGTATGAATTTTCGAACGCAGTAACAAAGAATAGACAAACGAACAAAAATCAAACTGTCATTTGTCAGATTTTTCTGAAAATTGCACAAAACAAATTACACGAATTGCAATTCGGCACAAAACACTTTACTGATAATATTGACGTTGACAAGAATGTTGCCAAATAAATTTTTCAGGACCATTATTTGTGTTTTTAACACGAAAATCGGTTACAATTTATACAGATGAATATGTTATTTCTATATTAATATATCGAATTATCCATTAGGTAATGGAAGAAATGGATAAATCAGAAAATATTTATTGCAATAAATATACAAAAAACGCACATTTTGCAGGAGTAAAGAAGAGTAATAGGAAACGTGGCAAACTTGCTAAATGTGACTTCTCTTAGAAACTCTCGCTTTGATTGGAGCAGAGTGTATGACGATTGTGTGAAGTTTTTCAAACTTTAAAAATTAATTGCGGCCTTATTTGGCCACAGAAAAAAATAAAAATTTCATTACGCGCCTTATTAGAACACACAGTTTTGAAAAAACAATTAAAAAAAAGTCGTGGCCTTCTCCATTCCCATTATCATAGGCTTGTAAAATATACAAGGGTTATATCAGCAATCAATTCAGTACGTTGAAATAATAGCCGCAATCCGTTCGTGTAATTCCGTAAAACGGAAAATTAGATTAATTAAATTGATAACCATTAATTACTGGCGATATCCGAAGCATCCCTGCAATTAAACGCGGACTTGTAAATTCGCGTTTAACCCCCGACGAATATTCAATTAGTTCGCATGGAGCGCAAACGTTTGATGTACTGTTTTATTAAAATATAAAAAATATCGGGTGCTCTACGGAGGCTCGGCCTAATAGGCTATTTCCTTGTGGCAAGTGTCCATTTCTCCGGGGCCTGACAGGGGGCATTTTTCACCGGAAGGAACAACAAACAAGCGAACGGTTTTTCTTATGCTCTGCACGTTTTACGCAGATTTAATCCTAATGAAGATATACGGCCAACTAATGCGAGTGTAATAAAATAAAAATGTACGGCTCCTTTTGCCGCGAGTATACTATATAATTCATATATGAAATGATTAACTTGGCACCGCGCAAGTTCCCATGAAATTTATTAAATATCCTCCGGAATATTCGGGGATATTGTTTTTATTAACCAACGCCAATATTTAACCATTTCAAAAATGCAAATGCAGGATTCGCGTGCGACATTATTAACTCGCCGGTTCGCGATTGAAATATTCACCCCAAATATTTTAGGGAATTTTTAACTCTATATGCAGTATATTGTAATCATAGCACTAGAAATTTTTTCATGTTACAATCAAAATATATCGAAAATTTGTGGTTTTTTCGAAATTTTTTATTCTGCGAAATTTGTAGAGAATTGTTGTTTCAATAAAATGGTAGATTTTGAATATTCTATCTCAATTAGTTTTCGAGATAATGGAGAAGGCCAAGATGTGAGATAGGCGGATTTCGGCAAAAGATACGATTAGAAATGATTTATTAGAGCTCAAAACCGTTTTTAGTTGCTCAAAATGTGTTATAATTAAAAAGTTATAGCCCTTTGAAATTTAACAAAAATCAAACTGTCATTTGTCAGATTTTTCTGAAAAATGCACAAAACAAAGTACACGAATTGCAGTTTGACACAAAACACTTTACTGATAATATTGACGTTGACAAGAATGTTGCCAAATAAATTTTTCAGGACCATTATTTGTGTTTTTAACACGACAATCGGTTACAATTTATACAGATGAAGATGTTATTTCTATATTAATATATCGAATTATCCATTAGGTAATGGAAGAAATGGATAAATGAGAAAATGTTTATTGCAATAAATATACAAAAAAACGCACATTTTGCCGAGTAAAGAAGAGTAATAGGAAACGTGGCAAACTTGCTAAATGTGACTTCTCTTTGAAACTCTCGCTTTGATTGGAGCAGAGTGTATGACGATTGTGTGACGTTTTTCAAACTTTAAAAATTAATTGCGGCCTTATTTGGCCAAAGAAAAAAATAAAAATTTCATTACGGGCCTATAAATTTCACCCTATAACAAACTGTTATTTTAATAATAATCATTATCCAACTCATACAAGATAATCAAAAGCGACTTAATCTGAATTTAAAGACCCCGTTTCATTACAACAAAATTACACAAAGAGCATAGGGAACCATTTTTCGAGTTTAAACCGAGAACATGGACAACAGAATGGGATAAAACACTACTTTGTATTCCACAATGCCGCGCATTGGTGTAGTCCGTGAAGAGTTCTCCGGTTCTCCAGTCACGTCCGACGGTTATACACCGAAAATATTCCCGGGGATTGTTTTAATATCCCGAAATTTATAGCCCCAAGTTCGCGATTCTTTCGACCTGCTGCTCGATTAAAATCGATTAAAACATCGATACGTAATTGGGTTAGTTAAATAAAATCGAGTGTGATTGTTCGATTGTTCGGGCAATTAGGGTAGGCCGGTTTTTCGAATCGGAGGAGCGAAAATCAAAAAGCTCCTGCTCATTTAAAAGTTGTTGCGCAAGCCTGGAGTACGTACGTTACCTGTCGCCGCCGCCGCCGCCGCCGCCGCCGCCTCCGACACAGAAACTATCATGTGCTTATCGAAGCTCAGATTTGCCACCGCCGTCGGGACGACAGCTCGCCGGTTTCGTGTGTGTGCGCGATTTTCCGCGAATTTTCCAAGATTTCTATTCTACTGTTGAGTTCGGTTTTTCTTTTCGAAATGTTGTATTCGTACAAATTTGTTTGATTTAGGAGAAATGTAGGTGAGTAGTTTTTTTATTAATTTTTAGTAGGTACTTGAGAAAATGTATATAACTTTAATTAATAGATATTATTTATTTATTTCATCCAGAAATGTAAGTGAAAGCATTCCCCTATAAAGTGGTGAAATAACCAAAAATAAAATAATTTAATTTGTGAAAAATATAATAGTCTAATTAACAAGAACTTATTTAATAAGAAGCTTCTTCTATGTGTTATAAAAAACTTCAAGTAGTAATTAATATTCACAACATTTAAAAATTTATTCAATTTCTTAAATTAGGCGCCCTTAAAAATAATAGTCGAAAAGCGAAGTAGCCAATTAAAAATTCCTTTGATAAAATCCTCACTTTAATTCCTCCTTAACAGCCGCTTAAAACGGCTAATTAAATATTTCAACGGCCCTCTAATATAAGAAATTCGTAGAAATTCCGAAATTCGAAGGATCCTAGATGGCCGAAAATTTTAATTTCGCCCCGTCATTTTTCATCATCCCCTTTGATAAAAAAAAAACCGTCGCCAAAACGCCGAAAAATTTAATAACGAACGGCGCACCACTATGGAAAATCGCGGAAAATTGGGATTTCCAAATTCGTTACAAATAGTACGGCCAAACAAAACAATACAGGGCGAGCCACCCCTCAATAGGATGGAGTATTGTAGACAAATTTTTGGTGAGGCTATAATTAAAAATTAATTAAGTATATACAGGTTGTCCCAATTTTGTTCCCTATACATTTCATTGCAAGTCTACAGTGACTCACCCTGTATGTATGCCATCCTAAACACAATAGAGGTTTTACAAAAACCTTGCACTACAATTACAACCAATTTCAAACAATTTCATCCCCAATTCCAGGCAGTAACAATGCTTCTATTCTTCTACCTATCGACGACCCTTCTGCTACGACCCAGCGCCAGCCTCACATCGAGCCACTGCAACTTCAACTCGATGTGCGTCTGTTCGACCGAAGACGGCGACGTTTCGGCCAAAACCCTGCACACCATCAGCTGCCTATCGACGCCTTTCTACAAATTCCCCAGTAAGCTAACACCCACCCAAATAAACCGCCTCCCGCTGATTAGTTTCTGTTAAAAGCCCTGCCGGAGGGGAGCGTCAGCCAGCTCGAAGTGGCCGGGACGAGAATAAGCATACTGGAGTCCGAGAGCCTGGCGGGCTGTCAAGTGCAGGCCCTCATCCTCACCAATAACCGCATACAGCACGTCTCCGATAGGAGTTTCAGGTGAGCACTTCACTTATTCTCCTGTAGCATCGTCCGCTATTCTTTCTTTTGCGCCAGTTCTTTGTCCAAGAGCATCGCCTCGTTGGACTTGAGCTACAATAAACTCGACGGCGTCCCCTTCGCCGCACTCAAAGACGCCAGGAACTTGCAATGGATCAATTTACATGGGTATAACATTACGCCATTTATTATATTACATGTTAACAATAATCGTGTGGTTTCAGCAACGAAATTAGCTCTATTATAGGCTGGTGGTCGCACATGAAAACCTCCCTATCGACTTTATTTTTAGGGGAAAACGACCTCACTATAATACCGAACGAAACCGGCCACAACAACTCGAAGAACCAGCAGGGTTTGCGCCACTTTCGCTCGTTGATTTGGCTGAATCTGGACGGGAATCGGATATATTTGATCGAGAATGGTTCGCTGCCGTCCTGCTTGAAAACGGCCAGTTTGTCTTACAATTTAATAACGGAGTTTCCGGTTGATCTAGTGGCCTCTTCGCCGCATCTGCAATGGCTGTACTTGCGTGGGAATCACATCAGGTTGATTCCTCAGTGCAGTTTCGAGCGTGTGGCGTATTTGGAGAAGCTGGATCTGGCTGAGAATTATATTAGTACGTTGCCGGGTTATCTTTTTAATAATTCGCTGAGGATTAGGGATGTTAATTTGGCGTTCAACGATTTTCGAATGTTGACTGATAATTGCTTCTCCGGTTTGAGCACCGGTAGGATAATTTTCTCGTACAATTCGCTCGAAAAAATGGATTACGACGCTTTTAATGGCATATTAGATACTTTAGAGTACCTCGATTTGGACCACAACAATCTACAACGCATACCCGAAGGTTTAAAACGATTAAACTCCCTCAAATATTTATATTTATCGTGGAATTTCTTGAAGCACATCTCGCCTGCTGCGTTCGAGAATTTCTGCGACAGCTTGAAAGCCCTGAGCTTGAGCGGGAACCAGCTGAGAGAGGTGCCTTCTGAGGCGTTGCAGAATTGCACGAAAATCTCCCATTTCAACATAGCCTACAACGAAATAATCGAAATCAATCGCGAGGATTTCCAGAATTGGGCTACAAACGTCCGAAGCCTAAACCTGGCGAACAACAGGATCGCTCATTTGCCTGCTAACTTGTTCCAGGATTTGGACAGTTTGAAGGAGCTGAGTTTGAGTTTCAATCCGTTGAAGAAGATTGATAAAAGCGTGTTTGTTGGGTTGAAGAAATTGGAGAGTTTGGAGTTATCTTTCGCTGTTAATAAGCCAGATTTAATCGAGCGTTTGCCGAACGTTAAATGGTTGTTTTTGGACAACAAAAGTATCTTTACAGTGAACAGCTCGAGCGGAGATGTGTCTGATATTAGATACCTTAATCTAGAATCGAATAAAATACACTCGTTGCAGCCAGACTCGCTCAAATCCCATTCGAATTTACAAGACATTCGCTTATCAAACAACCAATTGAGCACCATCGAAACCAACACTTTCCACTCACTAAACTCCTTAGAAACGATTCTACTATCAAACAACAAAATCCAGCTAATTCACTCGCAAAGTTTCTCGAGTCTCCCCAACCTCACCACCATCATAGCCTCCCATAATCGCCTCACCACCATCAACCCCGCCGCCTTCACCAACCTACCCTCCATCACCAAAATCGATCTGCACAACAATCACCTCACCCACGTCTCCTTCAACTTCTTCGCCAACATCTCATCAGCTTCGTTGGAGTTGAATGTGAGCAGGAACCAGATATTTTCGTGCGACTCGAACGCGAGAGTGTTGCACATGCGAGCGTTCGATTTGAGCTACAACAATTTGGAGACGGTTCCGGGTTGCATTCGCGACACCTCGGGCTTGAAGATGTTGCATTTGGATTTCAATATAATTGGGGAGCTGGAGAATGCTGCATTTATGTACCTGACGTCGTTGGAGCGGTTGGGGTTGCAGCAGAATAACGTGAGGAAGGTGGGGAAAAAGGCGTTTTTTGGGTTGCAGAGCCTGCAGACTCTGGATTTGTCCAGGAATTTGATTGGGCAGCTGCACGTGGGGCAGTTCGCGAACATGTCGAAGTTGAGGGTGTTGAATTTGAGCGGGAATCACTTGAGTTACCTGCCCAAGGAGATCTTTAAAAGCACTAATATAGAGATGTTGGATTTGAGTTTTAATAGTTTTTCGGTGGTTCCCAGCTCTACTCTATCAGACGTCGGGATTTCTCTGAGGTATTTCACGATGCGCTCTAATAACGTTGAGCATATTGATATTACTACGTTTCCTGATATTCCCCTACTGCAGCGGTTGGATTTGAGGAATAATAAGCTTACTATATTACCGGATAATGTGTTTACGAGTTTGGGATTGTTGCAATTTTTGGATTTGAGTTCGAATCCTTTGAGATCGAATTTCAAAGAGTTGTTTCACTATGCGCAGAGCTTGAAGCATCTCGATTTGTCTAACACAGGCGTCACGAACACCCCGTATTTCCCTCTACCGAATCTAGTGTTTTTGAATCTCTCTCACAACAATATAGATTTTATAAACAAATACTCGTTTCAGCAGTTGGGTAAATTGAAGGTCCTGGATTTGAGCAGGAATAGTTTGAGTAAAATATTCGCGCAATTGTGGGTGCATTTGCCGAATTTGAAAGTGTTGGATTTGTCTTATAATCCTATAAAAGAAATACTAGGGGATAGTTTCGGGGGTTTGCTGAATTTGCAACAGCTGAACATCCAGCATCTGGATAAGCTGGTGAAATTCGAAAGCGAATCCGTCATTCAATTGAAAATTATATCGAAGCTGCTCATACAAACCTGGCCGAAAATCGAGAATTTCTCCGAAAAATTATGCCACCTTTTCTCCCACACCGACCAGCTCAGAGTCCTCAAAATCCTAGTACTAGAAAAGGAACTCACGGATCAATTACTCTGCGTAACGAACAGGAAAATTCGCCACCTGGAAATCACCGGAAAATCCCTCAAAACAATCAACAAAGACGCCTTCGCCAGGTTCACCAAAAACCCCCAACTACTCATCAAAATCCACCACACCAGAATCGAGGAACTCCCCTCTGGATTGTTCTCCAATATGTACAAAGTGGCCCATCTCACGCTGGACTTGCGCAACAACCAGCTCACCCAATTACACCCAGAAATCTTCTACGGCAACTCCAGCAGATGGAAAAGCGATGGCACCACATTAATAACTGGTAAGCTCAAAAATCTATTCCTATCACCACTTCAACAATTTTTTCCAGGTGGTTTATTATTATCCAACAACCCCTTTCGATGCGATTGCCATCTGACCTGGCTCAGCCACTGGATGAGGAGATGGACTAGGGAGAGTTTCCAGTCGCACAGCTCTCCAGCTGAGGGCTCGGTGAAGATGATTGAGGCGCTCAAAGAGGCCACTTGCGTAGATTACAGAAGCAATACGAAAATTCCCATCGTGGATTTGCAGCCGGAGGACACGAATTGCCACGCCAGCGCCCTCAGCAACGGAGCGGGTTCCACCAAAACTACTGTGATATTTTCGGGCGTGTTAACGTTTCTTGCGCTCTTGAGGTAGCGTTTTCGGTTCAATCGAGTATTATATTGAGAAGAGCGTATTTTTTATATTTACATTATGTACAAAAATTATAGGTATTAATAAAATAACGTTGTTTTCTTCTTGGTGGCTGTAATATTTGTGTAAATCCCCTATTACTTTAAAGATCATGTATATTGAGCTGCATAACTCGCTAATCCAGACAAGTCATAAAAAAGTGTAGATTCTCCAAGAAATCTATCAACTGTCAAAGCATATTTTATTGATTTCTTCTTTATCTTCTTTTTCCCTTAATGGGCAAATTTATTTGTTTAATTTCTTCAGTAATCACAAATTACTTACAAGAATATTACGTATATTGCTGTATTTATTTCAGTTACCAACAAATTAAGCTGCACAACTTGCTAATCCAGACAAGTCAAAACAGAAGAGACTATCAACTGTCAACTGTCAAAACATAACCAAAAATTTTGTTTAGGTTACCGTTTGTATTCGTAGTTTGTGTTTAATAATTCCATATTACAGCAAATAGAATAATAATCAAAAATGTCCGACGATGAAGATATCCAGTATATTAAAAAAACAAAGACGATCCATTACGGTTCATTGGAAAACGCCGAACGAGCTAGAATTGAATCACAAAATGAAGACAACATCGATAGTAAAATTTCAACGCCTGCTAACAATTCCCCTGTACATGCACCTTCAGGTAGATAAATCAATTATTATCCTCACCATTAGCCTTATATAATTATTAATGTGCATTTAGAATACATGGAACTCGAGGATGCTATGTCCAAAGACAAGCAAGCTTTGCTCGAGGAATTCGAAAGGAAGAAGAAGGCTAGATCTATAAACGTATCCACAGATGACGCCGAAGTAAAGAGAAATTTGCGGCAATTGGGGGAACCTATCTGCCTTTTTGGTGAAGGCCCTGCAGACAGGAGGTCGAGATTAAGAGACATTCTGAGCAGGTACCTATAATAACTACATTATAGTTTAGAAATAAGCTTGGAATATTTGCAGGATCGGTGAAGATGCTGTAATAAGACGAGAAGCCGAGGAAGAGAGGAAACTGTATGAAAAAGATCAAGAGACTACGTGGTATCACGAGGGCCCTGATTCGCTGAGGATAGCTCGATTATGGTTGGCTGAATACTCTTTACCCAGAGCTAAAGCCCGTTTAGAAGAGGCCAGGAGACAAGTTGACTTACCGGCTGCTACAAAGACTGCAAGAACTCAAGAACTACAGAAGAAAATTCAATCAATGGCTATTTATTGCAGTCAAATAGGAGATACTCGACCGATATCGTATTGTCAATTTAGTCCTAATTCTGAACTCTTGGCTACAGCTTCCTGGTAAATTTTATATAATTACTAATTGTATTTATATTAAAACATTACTTCTTTTTAGGAGTGGTTTATGTAAAGTTTGGTCCATCCCAGATTGCCAGTTAAAACAAACATTAAAGGGACACACGTGTAATGTTGGGGCTATTGTATTTCATCCCAAGGCGACTCTAAATAACGATGAAAAAATTTGTAATATGGCCTCGTGTGCTGCAGATGGATCAGTTAAATTGTGGGATTTCGTTAGGTGATTAACATAAATATTTATCAACTATAAATATTAATTTTTATTGATTTCAGTGAAGAACCTATCGCTGATATTGAAGGACATATGCCGCATAGAGTGTCACGATTAGGATTCCATCCATCGGGGAGATTTTTAGGAACTTGTTGCTTCGATAACTCGTGGAGATTGTGGGATTTGCACCAATGCCAGGAAGTTTTGCACCAAGAAGGTCACGTTAAGCCGGTGTATTGCATATCCTTCCAAGTAGATGGATCTGTTTGTGCTACTGGGTAAACAAAATCGTTGCAATTTAATTGCAAATTTTAAGTTTATATATTGTTTTAGAGGAATGGATGCTTTCGGCAGAGTATGGGACCTTAGGACAGGAAGATGTATAATGTTCATGGAAGGGCATTTGAAGGCTATATTAGGTATCGATTTTTCTTCAAACGGTTATCAAATAGCGACAGCGAGTGAGGACAATGTTTGTAAAATTTGGGATCTACGGAAACGGTCGATTTTGTATAGCATACCGGCTCACACGAATTTAATATCGGAGGTTAAATTTCAAAAATTCACTGGTAGTTATTTGGTAACAGCATCGTACGATAACACAGTGAAAATTTGGACCAGCAAAACCTGGCAACCTTTGAAAACGTTGTCTGGACATGATGGTAAAATCATGTCGATGGATATTTCACCTAACGATCAGTACATAGCCAGTAGTTCATACGATAGAACCTTTAAACTTTGGACATCCGAAGCTGTTTAAAGATTTTTTTTAGTACGTTTGCATTCAAAAAGGTTTAATAAAACATAATACAAATTTTATTTATTCACAATAACATTAATTCGACGATTTTATATTTCTCATTTGCCTTACCGCTGCTACCAATCTAGCAGAACAACCGCTGCTTTGTAATTGGTACTGATCGGCTGGTAACTTTAACAGTACGTTCAATTGCTGTAGGTTTTCCGACAAAGACAATCCCAGTTCTTCCAAAATATTTTGAAGGTAACCTGAAACATTAATATATTACACATAAATATACCACACTATTTCATAACTCACTTATATCATGCGCTAATTGTCTACTTGCAGCCGGATTCAATTCGAATATGGAAAGAATCTTATCGCAGAAACACTGGCACGTACCCCTCGTAATAATCCCTAGAAAAATCTGGGCCAGAGTTCCCTCCCCTGCTACATCGTTGTATTCCTGATCGACCGACTTCAGAGCACAAGCCAAAGCGGGATTTTCTTTGAACAAAAACGGCTCCAGATGCTGCGGAAGTATCATCAAATACTGCCCGATCTGCATCAAAACAATCAATTTATATTTCTCACTACAAATCGAGATAATTACCTGTGTAATGTACTCCTGGGGAGCAAAACTGTAATCCGGTAAGTCGTGCATGGTAGACCCATCGAATTGATTCCACGTCTGTGAATTTTGCACTACGTCTAGTTGCACTGCAATAGGCGCAAGGACGACTTGATAGGTCGTGTGATGGATGTCGATGCACAATTTAGAGAATTCTGTCGTTACCGAGTCTAATAACGACAATTGAGTGCCTTCTGTTACGCAGTTCACCAGGCAATCGAATTCTTTAAGGTCTGAGGTATTGAGGAGTAGTTTCTTGTATAGGACTACTTCCTTTTGGTTTAAATCGAGCACCTGATTGGTGAGTTCCTTTTCGAATTGCTGGAGGTTTAAAATTATATCTCCTGCGTTTTGTAGTAGGGAGAAGCAAAGTTGGAAGGTATTCCAATCTTCTTCTGACCTATAAAATGGTATGAATTGTTAACTGTATTGGTATTACGCGCTATTTTAATAGTACCTTCTGTTCCGATCAATTTGCCTTAGTGCTACTCTGTAAAAGTCCGCATAGCCTGTCAAAAAGGCTCTCAAGGCGATTAATAGACCGCAAAAACCGCAATTTTCTGTTATTTCGTAGCACCTTTTCTTCGCTTCTCGACAAATATCGATAACTGAGGATATATTGAGGCCTAGGGCCTGAACAGTATCAGGTAACTCTTCTTTAATGCAATTTAAAGTAGATAATTGTTTCATTAAATACGCTTTTTCATAAGTTTCGTATTTACTCATATAAATCACCATGTGGCTGAATATAGCTTTTTCAAGTTTAAAAATCTCTTCCGAATTAGGTTTAGCTAAAAACAATTTAATGAATAACTGCTACGTTGATTTCTACAATAATTTTACCTTGGAGTGTTTGGTCTATAATTTTAATTAAACTATTCCTAAATTGAACGGTACTCTGCTTAATCTCTCCTACAAAGTTCAATTTATCCGGTACTTGTTTCAACGTGGCATCGATGCATTCATTTAAAGTAGGATCCAATGATGTTAGAACATCAACATAAATATCTATTAAAGTTTGTAGTGCTGATACCCCGCTAAATACCTGATTAAACCATCGATATTGAGTATGCCAATTCGATAATAAATAATTGTAGTAATTATGAATCCATTGAATAGTCGTTTCGTCTTGTTCGATTTCCAGTTGATTCCTCCATTTTTTTAGCAATGCGTCTTTCTGGCATTTCTCGTAGTATTTAACAAGCTGCGGTAACCTTTCAATCGACATAAATATGTTTACATATACCTGGGTTTGCTCTGTAAAAGTAGAATTAATTAAATTGTGTATATATTTATCTCGAAATCAATTACCTGTATTAAGTGAATTGAAAGCTTGCACTATCGAGGGACTTGCTATTGCTTCTAATCTATTCTTCAAACCTTCCAATTGCATCTTTCTGTTTTCGTAATCCGCTACGTTAACTAACAGTTTAAGCGAGGTTTGCATTCCCAATATCTTGTTTGAAATTGCTTCGATGTTTTTCGAATCGAACACATCCTCAAGGTCATTAACTACAATTCACCCCATATAAACATCGTTTAAAACATTCTAGAAAATATTTACCTAATACAGTCCAATTGTCGCTCTCGTGAAGACCCTGTTTTGCTAATATTAATTTATTTTGCATGGAATCCAACTGTTCTATCGTGTTAATCGACTGGCCTGTATCGTGCTCGATTTTTTCAATCTCGGCCTTAACAGCAGCCATTTTCTGTTTAAGAATTAAAGCTTCTTGCTTGAGATTGTTTGCATCTCGCATTATCTTCGGCAATGAAGCAAGTACTTGTTGACTGGTGTCTTCTAAGGCATTATTCACTTGTTGAACGTACAATTGAAGTTTCATAACTAACGACATGGTATAATTAGCCTGTAATTGCATTAAATTAGCATTCGAGATGGGAATAGAGACGAGTTTACCTCTTTTTCTTTATCCGTTTGTTGGAGAATGCTGTTAATCCAGTCTTTAGTGTTGAAATCATCGCTTGAAAATGAACTGATATCCTACAAAATTATTATTTGGGAATAGGGTTATAAATAGTTTATGAAAAAACTCGTTCTCACCATGTTGTTAAGTGTAAAATTCAATTCGTGTATTTGCTTAACATAGTAATTCTAATTAATTGTTATAAAGTATTTACGTGTAAGATTGTTTATATAACCTACAATAATTTGACGTTTCTTCTTCTTTTTTGCAAAAATTTGGCCTCAGCTGCCCGAACTATTCGGCCAACTTGACGTTTCTATCAACTTTTTGCCTGAAAGAAACAGGCCGTTGTTTTTTTTTTAATTAACGAAAAAGAAGAAATACGGTTATGTTTTTGTATTGAATAAAATGAAAAATTGTCAACAGATCAACAAATATTTACCATTAGCAAGACTAGCACAGTAAATAGACGTAATTACAAACATTTTTAGTTTAACAAGAGGACGATAAGTAGAATTTAACTTTTAATACAAAACACACACAATGGGGTCCGAGCAATCCAATCAATCTGGTAGCCAGAACACCCAAAGACAAGGCAGTTTGAATAAAGAAACATCGAAGCAATCGAATATAAGACGTCAGCACACAATAGCTAATCCCGGAGGTAGTGAATTTGCTACTGAAAACGTAGATATCAGGCCAGGCTCTATATCACCCGGCCCGAGTGTTTGTAGCGATGTAGATTTACCTTACATAAGTTATACTGTTAACAGACCTATAGGAGGTAAACTATCCTATTTAAGAGCAGTAATATAAACTAAAAATCAACATTACAGATTCCCCTAAATTAACCAACAAGCAAATAGTCAAGAAATCGGCATCGAGAAGAATCCAAACACCGAAACTCACAAAAAACAAATCCACTCACAACATAGTCGTAGTACGCGGCGCCACGCCGGCTTCAGCAGCCACAGAAAAAGATCCAGAGATACTCCGATTGCAAAGCATACCAATGTTCTTGCCTATAATGAGGGCTACGCTCAATTTGCCAGCAGCGAGGGATCCCGAAGTGCTCGAAAGGCTAGACCCAACGCCCATAAGGAATCTGTGTTTGCGATACCAGCACCATCTAACGGCAGCCGCGAATCTGGTGGCTACCGAACAGAATCAAATCACCAACAAAATTAGAGAGGTCGATGCGGATGTAGCTAAACTGGTGGCTTCGCTGGTGGAGAAGCAGAGGCGGTTTCAGAAATACAGCGAGATTTTATCGCAAGTCACGCATTTATCGCATCAATTGAACCGTTGTCATAGTTCATTGAATTTAACTATAGAATCGATGGAGACGTTGAACAATTATTTGGACGTTGACAACAGGTTGGAGCCTTTCGTGTGGACTACCGGATGAGAATTAATTGATGAATCTTCGTTAACGTAAGGAAGTTATTCTAGTCATTTTTGGGCAGCTAATTATGTATTTAGAGTAAGTAATATTTATTTATTAATAGTTGTATATGTATATAAGGAAAATATTTATCAATATATTTAAGTGTTTAGCTTAAAAAACATTAATTTCACAGCCAATTATCAAATATTAGCCGGATTGTTTTTATTATGTATTTCTGTTGGCTTGTCGGGTTGGTTGTTTGGATGGGCTTCCAGAAAAGCGGGGTGGTTTTGCAAAATTTCATCGATTCTTTGGATATTAGGATATTTTTCTAGGTTTACATTGAACCTGTGTTTGGCATGAAAAACTTGTGGTATTAGACAGCAATCGGCAATGGTTATTTTATCTCCCACGCTGTATTTTCCTGAGCACCCTGTAAGGATTTCTTCTACAGCTTTAAAGCCTCGGTTAATCCAAAAGCTCGCCCAATTTGCTTGGTTTTCTTTGGGAAATTTATTTAAGAGGATTAGGTTTTGGTAGGGTTGGATTCCAGATACTATTATTTCGCTAATTTGTCTTGCCTGAAATTATTTCTTTATTGAATTTATACCTAAGGGGTTTTATTTGAAGAAAATACCTTTGCTCTTTCGATTTTATCGTTAGGCATCAATGGTATCTGAGGTCTAGTTTCTTCTAAATAATACATAATGTTCAGTGATTCTGTCAGAATATTATCATCTATGTATAATGAAGGCACTTGCTGCATGGGGTTTATTTTCTTATATTCTTCAGAATACTGTTCTCCATTCTTTGCTAATGACAGGCATTTTAATTCGTACGGTATATTTTTTAAATTCAAAGCTAATCTAACTCTCCAAGAACAGGAACTGATCCAAAAGGAATATAATATTGCTTTTCCCATTGTTTTATTTTAAATTTATCAGAAATTATTTATTTATTGTTTACATAACCTAAAATGTTTAAATTATTCTTCTTTTTTATGACTAAATTTTTTTCTCCTTTTTTTAAACCATGTTTTGACATAAAAATTATATTCTTCTTTTTCGGACATTTTGACATTTTCTTCTTTTTTTATAGAATAGTGATTTTGTGACACATGTTGTAATACTGTCATCTGGCAACAACATTCGTTTTTCGTAAACGTCAATGTCAATATTACCTTAAAAAATGTGAAGTGAATGTTGATTCAATTTATCAAGAATTGCAATATTAAATGCTTATTTTCAAAGGGTTTTTAATATCGTGCGCTTACGTGTGACAACCTATTTATTTACGCTTCTCTTATATATTAGTAATTTTAAAAAGTATACATATCAAACATATTCTAATAATTTCCTACACGTCACAATCGCAATGAACCCCTCGGTTTATTTACGGGGTCTCCAGTAATTCGTGCGTAAAGTCCAGTTAAAAATGCAATCTAATCTAAAAACCAAGGAAATGTTTATTCTGAGAGCCCTCGAGAAAATTTTAAATGATAAAGAAATCAAAAGGTCCCATCACTCTCAGCTGAAGAGGGCTTGCGAAGCTGCACTTGGTAAGCACCCTACTACTTATTTTCATTATTTATATAGGTATACTGAGTAATTATTTATTGTCATATTGATAAGTAGCAGTAAGATAAGTATAGCAGTAGATATACTGCTTAGTTTTTAATGATCTCTATTGGTGTTTGATGTATATAAATAATTTTTTAGAGCAACTGAAGAAAGAAACGACAGAAAACCCAGACCAAGAAAATGTGTCCGATGCCCTGCCCCAGCCGAAAAGCGGCAACTCCAATATTATTACAACGGAAAAGTATTTTCTGCCTTTCGAACTGGCCTGTCAAAGTAAATCAGCCAGGATAGTCGTAACGGCCTTGGATTGCCTTCAAAAATTGATCGCCTACGGCCACTTGACTGCCAGCGTACCTGATTCGACGACGCCCGGAAAACTTCTAATCGACCGGATCGTCGAGACCATTTGCAGTTGCTTTACGGGACCTCAAACAGACGACGGTAATTGTCATAATTCGATTCAAATTAGCGCTAAGTAATCGCTAATTTGCGTTGGGAAGCCAATTACAACGCATTAACGATAAATCCATATCAATGAGATACGAAGCATTAATCACTTATTTTGCGCGAAAATATTTTTAATGTTATCCGTTAAAATGCGTTATTTATCGAAATTCTTTCCTTAGGCGTTCAACTGCAAATTATCAAGGCCTTGTTAACTGTAGTCACCAGCCAATATGTGGAAGTCCACGAAGGCACCGTTCTCATGGCCGTCCGGACGTGCTACAACATTTTCCTGGCCAGCAAAAATCTCATCAATCAAACCACGGCCAGAGCCACCTTGACGCAGATGCTTAACGTCATTTTCACCAGAATGGAGAACCAAGCGTTGGAGGCCGAGGTGCAAGAAAGCTTGCAAAATAGCCAGAATTTGAATAATTCCACTGCATCGAACGAATCTAGAACGTGCATTGACGGTGACGTAAAGAGCGTGAAATCTTTGAGCGTCGAAGACGAGGTAATTTTTAATTGTTTGTTATAAAATTGGATGTTAATTTGAATCTTATGTAGGCTAAATCGGAGGTGATTCAAGTAGGAAGTGAAACGATAGCAGTTGAAATATTAGAAAATATCATCGATGGTGTAATGTCTGAAGTAACTGAGCATAAACCTGTAGAAGTGTTGAATTCGCCGGAGATTGAAACGCATAGCGTTACCTCATCTATAACAAGGTTGTTTTATAATTGTAAATTAGTAGAAAATTGTATTTAACGAGCTAATATTGCAGGATTCCTTCGCAGGAGAGCATGGATACTCAAAGCGAAAACGATTCGGCTGTAACCGCTAAATTCACTCATATTTTACAAAAAGACGCCTTCCTGGTGTTCCGAGCGCTCTGCAAACTCTCCATGAAACCCCTACCGGAAGGCACCCCCGATCCCAAATCGCACGAGCTCCGCTCGAAGATCCTCTCCCTGCAACTCCTGCTCTCCATTCTCCAAAACGCCGGCCCCGTGTTTCGATCCAACGAGATGTTCATCACCGCCATCAAGCAATACCTATGCGTGGCCTTGTCCAAAAACGGCGTCAGCTCCATTCCCAAAGTGTTCGAACTATCGCTAGCCATCTTCTTGGCGTTGCTCTCCAACTTCAAGCTCCATTTGAAAATGCAAATCGAAGTGTTCTTCAAGGAGATATTCCTCAACATTTTGGAAACCACCAACTCTTCGTTCGAGCACAAGGTATAACCACCGTTTACCTTCGTTTTATTAACTCACTAAACTCTTTCTTATTGCTCATAGTGGATGGTCATCCAAGCTCTAACGCGCATCTGTGGCGACGCCCAAAGCGTGGTGGACATCTACGTGAACTACGACTGTGATTTAGCAGCGGCCAATCTCTTCGAACGGCTGGTCAACGATTTGTTTAAAGTGGCCCAAGGGAGGCATTCGCTGGAGATTGGGGCCTCGCCCAACCAGGAGCGGGCTATGAAGTTGCGGGGCCTCGAGTGCTTGGTGTCGATATTGAAGTGTATGGTGGAGTGGAGCAAAGACTTGTACGTGAATCCCAATTTGCAATCGACTGTTGGCGAGCAGGAGCATCGTGAGAATGATAATGTGTCCGTTAAATCGTTGGGAGATAGTTCGAATAGTTTGCATTCGAGCGAAAGCGATGGGAATAAAGAGATTTTGGATTCCCCTGAGCAGTTGGAGGTGCTTAAGCAACAGAAGGAGGTAAATAAAGTTGTGTTTCGTAGATGTACGTAGAAGGCCACCTAGTAACTCGTAACTATATTCAAATCTTGTAGTATTTCTCTTTTGTATAGCACCTTGTAGATTGCTTGTTTTAAAGCCTTTTATTTTGAGTAAATAGCCTTGTTCCAGCTTAGCTATTTTCGATTTTCAGCATGTCAAACTAATGAAACCAAATTCAGCATGCTTACCTAATTATATCGGCACGGTAAGAACATTATTTAGTAACTAAAAGTTTGCTATATCTATCGCTTCGAAACATGCAACATTATAAATCAAATAAAAAATTTATTAACATATTTTTTTACCTGGATATTTATACGATCATAAAGTAAATAAGAATTTTTTATTTGATTAATTTTTACCGCCTCGCTGTAGCATAATCTATCACCGTTTACGTTTGCATTTTGCACAGTCATAACAGTCGCGTGTCCACAATATTCTATCCTCATCTTCAGGTATGGGAGACCGGCATCGACATCTTCAACAGGAAGCCCCGCAAAGGCATCAACTACCTGCAGGAGCAGGGCCTGCTGGGGCCCAACCACGAGGACGTGGCCAAGTTTTTGCACAGCGACGAGCGGCTGGACAAGACCTTCATCGGCGAATTCCTCGGCGATAATGATGATTTGAGCAAGCAGGTGATGTACAGTTACGTGGACCAGATGAATTTTACGAATTTGGACTTCGTGGCGGCGTTGAGGAACTTCTTGGACGGGTTCAGATTGCCCGGGGAAGCCCAGAAAATCGACAGGTTGATGGAGAAGTTCGCTAGTCGTTACTGCGAGTGTAACCCCAATAATGGGTTATTCGCTACTGCTGATACCGCTTATGTACTGGGTTTTTCTATAATAATGCTCACCACGGATTTGCATTCGCCTCAGGTGAAAAACAAAATGACCAAAGAGCAGTACATCAAATTGAACAGGGGAAACACCGAGAGCAAAGACGTGCCCGAAGAGTATTTATCTCAGATATACGACGAGATAGCGGGGCACGAAATCAAAATGAAGAATCCGGTGAACAAGCCGGGCAAGCAGCAGATCAACAGCGAGAAGCGGCGGAAGATTTTGTTCAACATGGAAATGGAGGCGATTTCTTCAGCTGCTAAAAATCTTATGGAGTCTGTTTCGCACGTGCAAGCTCCTTTCACCACTGCTAAACATTTGGAGCACGTGAGGCCGATGTTCAAGATGGCGTGGACGTCGTTTTTGGCCGCCTTCAGCGTGGGGTTGCAGGATTGCGACGATCCCGAGGTGGCCGCCTTGTGCTTAGACGGTATTCGGTAAACTATTTAACACTAAATTAAATAAAACACCACCCTTAAATTGTGCATTAACATTGCAGATGTGCCATACGAATAGTTTGTATATTCCACATGCCGATGGAACGGGACGCTTACGTGCAAGCTTTGGCTAGATTTACTCTGTTAACAGCCAATTCCCCCATAATGGACATGAAAGCCAAGAACATCGATACTATTAAAACGTTGATAATGGTGGCGCATACCGATGGGAATTACCTAGGCACCAGTTGGTTGGATATATTAAAGTGCATATCGCAATTGGAGTTGGCTCAATTGATCGGCACCGGAGTGAGGCCGGAGTTTTTGTCCGGTAAAACCGACGAATTTATGTTGTTAATCATGAGTTAAAGTCTTCTATTTTATTAAGGTCCTGGTCATAAGCCTCCGGATCCGAGTTCGAAGGAGCACATAGGGCAAACCAGTTCCCAAAGTGTGGTGGTGGCTGTGGATAGGATCTTCACGGGCTCCACGAGATTGGACGGGGATGCTATTGTGGATTTTGTTAAGGCTTTGTGTAAGGTTTCATTGGAGGAGCTGGCGCATCCGGGCCACCCGAGGATGTTTTCGTTGCAAAAAATCGTGGAGATTTCCTATTACAATATGGGTAGGATTAGATTGCAGTGGTCCAGGATTTGGCAGGTGAGATTGTTAATAATAATATAGTGATGATATTAATAATAATAAATTGTTAATAGGTTTTAGGGGAGCATTTCAATTTGGTGGGATGCAGCTCGAACGAAGAGATTTGCTTCTTCGCTGTGGATAGTTTGAGGCAACTTTCGATGAAGTTCATCGAAAAGGGGGAGTTCTCCAATTTTAGATTCCAGAAAGATTTCCTCCGTCCGTTCGAGTACATAATGAAAAACAACGTGTCTCCCACTATTAGAGACATGGTGGTGCGTTGCGTCGCCCAAATGGTCAATTCCCAAGCCAAAAACATCAGATCTGGTAACACGACAAGCTTATATTAAAAGCTAGTTTTACTATTACTTGTTGATAGGTTGGAAAAATATATTTTCCGTGTTCCACCTGGCCGCCGGCGATCAAGAAGAAGGCATCGTGGAGCTGGCGTTCCAAACCACCGGCAAAATCATTATGGAATTGTACGAGAAACAGTTCCCCACCATGATAGATTCCTTTCAAGACGCGGTCAAATGTTTATCCGAGTTTGCTTGTAACGCCAGGTTTCCGGACACCAGCATGGAGGCCATCAGGTTGGTCAGAGCCTGCGCTTGCAGCGTGAGCTCTGCCCCGCATCTGTTCGCAGAACACGGAGGTGAACGATTGATTTATTTATTAGAATTTATCCATGTTTATTTAAGTTGTTTTAGGGTTGGAAAACGATATGACAGTGTCTGAAGATGATAGGGTGTGGGTGAGGGGTTGGTTTCCTTTGCTCTTCTCGTTATCGTGCGTTGTAAATAGGTGTAAATTAGATGTGAGAACGCGTGCCCTTACTGTGCTGTTCGAAGTTATCAAAACGTACGGGGATTCCTTCAGCGCGCATTGGTGGAGGGATCTGTTCAAAGTGCTGTTTAGGTAAATTGTATTAAGTTGTTTGCGAGTTGTATTTATTGGTGGTTTGTAGGATATTTGATAATATGAAGCTACCTGAAAAACAACCCGAAAAAGACGAGTGGATGACTACTACTTGTAACCACGCTTTGTACGCTATCGTAGACGTTTTTACGCAATATTTCGATGTATTAGGACCCCTTTTATTAGAAGAATTGTATTCGCAGCTCCATTGGTGCGTACAGCAGGTAAAATTTATCAATTTCCTTATTATTATCTAGTTATTTATTGGTATATTCGTTTTAGGACAACGAACAATTGGCCAGATCCGGTACGAATTGTTTGGAAAACCTGGTCAATTCCAACGGGAGTAAATTCAGTAACGAAACTTGGGACAAAACCTGTCAGTGTATTTTAGACATATTCAAATCGACCGTACCTTCGGCCCTGCTCAGTTGGAGGCCAGAATCTATGAAAACCACGGCTGTGATCGAACAAAACGGCGACGTTGGACCCAACAAAGGTATACGAATTCATAATGCATTAGCACATTATAAAATAATAACGTAATATTTCAGGGATCTTAAAACGCACTAGTTACCATCAAGACGTCAACGTGGACAACGCTGAAGTATTCAATAGTCTCGCTATAAAGAGCGCCGTACAGCTAGAGCTGATCCAAACCATTGATAATATCGTATTTTATCCGGCTACATCGAGGAAAGAAGACGCCGAAACATTGGCGTTCGCCGCCGCCGATATGACCGGCGATTTCTCGCTCACCGAATGCCAAAGGGAAGAGCAAGGCATGTACAGATTGCTGAGTTCCCCGCATCTTCTGCAATTGACCGAGTGCCTTTTGAAATCTCATAGGTAAACTTATTTAAGCAAACTTAATAACACTATATAATGATTGTTTGTTTTGTAGGTTCGCGAAAGCTTTTAATCTGAACCACGAGCAGCGTAATCTGCTGTGGAAAGCGGGCTACAAAGGCCAATCGAAGCCTAATCTGTTGAAGCAGGAGACTCAGAGTCTCGCTTGTCTGTTGAGAATATTGTTTAAAATGTATTACGACGAAAGCAGACGTGAACATTGGTCTGTGGTGGAGAGTACCTTGATAACGGTGTGCCAGGAAGGTTTGGAGTACTTTTTGAGGTTGCAAAGCGAAGGGCATCGAGAGGCTTGGACTTCGTTGCTGTTGCTAGTAATGACTAGATTGTTGAAAATGGATGATAATAGAGTGAGTGGGTTGTATTTTTACTTGGAATAAGTTTATTAAGACGTTAATTTTTTTCAGTTCTCCGTACACATTGCTAGATATTATTCCTTGCTGTGTGAAGTAGTTTGCTTTGATTTGAAGCCGGAGTTGAGGTCCATATTGAGGCGAGTCTTCCTGAGAATAGGTCCCGTCTTTCACATTACTAACGCAAGTATTTAGTTAGGGATAAAATGTTAATATTTAGATATCAAACGTATTTATGGAATATCCTGGAAAGCCTTTTTTTTTAGAGAACTTTATTCGCCTGTTTTATTCAAGCTAATAGTTACTTATAGACAATATTTTAATTTAAAAATTTACCAAAATTAGGTCACAGATCAGGTAAATAATGTATATCGCGTGTATATAGTATTTGGAATCATTCCGTTAGATTAAAAAAAATATGTGCCTTCATATTTGATGTGTTTGTATATTATTTATTATTTAAACGATAACTCTTTCGATTTTTAGCTAAATTATCAGTATTTAATAAAACTAATCCATTGTACTATCGGCCGCACCACCACCACCCTTCGTGGTTTTCTTATTTCTCTTGTATACTCGCCCTTTAGTTTTTGAAAATTTACTCTTAATATTGTAAAATCTCGAATTCTCGAGTCTTCGGTACGACCGATAAAGTTCATTCGCTCAAAAAAAGACGACTCCTCGGGCTCCGGGCCGAATTTACGAAAAATTCGCTTCAACAATATTCGTTATGATTCGTACACCAATAATCTCTTTGGATCCTCCGCCAAATTTTTAAATATGCTTTCCTAACCGTCGATTTACTACAAAATAATAGGAAAAACACCTCCACCACATATCAAAACCGGTTCCGCCTTCGCCAAAAGTAAAACGTCGCTCATTTGTTTTACCAGAAAATACTTATAAAATGGATTGTTTTTTCGAAATCTCTTGTTTTTTCTCTTAGTGTTTCTCCAAAACTTTCGACTCCCCAATAATTTGCGGTTTTTCTATAAAATAACGCAAACAGCACGTTGCGTATCTCAATTAATTTGCGAGATAATCGCAATAAGTTTCGTCTTTTTTGAGCGATGAACATTACTATATTTCTTATTGCAGTTTTAAAAACGAGTGGTTTAAGTTAAAATTTGAATTTCGTTATGTACTGGCTTATTAGACTGCAAAAGTTTTGGGAATGCATGACATTTGATTCATTGAAAATACGATAATGCCCACATGTGACTTAACATTTTATTTAAGACTACCTCACCCTCACACTAAATTCCTGAAATCTTTGCAAAGGCTCTAGTAAAAAAATATATTGAAAATTGTTTATTACATACATGTTTTTCGTAGATGTAAAGTGAATAATTTGTAAATAAATGACTGTTCAAAGTTATTTTTTAAAATCTTTATTAGTCCCTTTTTAATCCATCCCCGAAAAATTTCCTTCCAATTTTTACATTATTACACTAAGGGATTTTCATGAAATTTTCCTAAAATATTCTTAAATATGTTACAATCCAATAACTATAAAGCTGAAAACGACTTATGTCGAGCGGGGCTCTCTCTAAGGCGCGGAGCCTTACTTTACCTTACGAATAAATTTATTTAATTCCAAATTAACTTTCCCTTTCAGCTTTAAGAAGCGAGTGTTTGAATATGGAGTTACTTTACTATTACAATTAAAGACGCATATCTGGCAGACCAAATAAAAGCAGTTTTATTACTTGGTTGGAAATATTCCCAGTCAGCATTTTCATTACGATGTATTTTTCCAAATACACAGACTACATTGTACTGGTATTCTTAAATAGTTGGTGCTTTTCTATAGTTTTATAATGCAGTATTCCAAATTAGTACCTTTTCCTTTACAGGTTAATTAGGAAATAAAAGACTGTTCAAAGTTATTTTTAAAAATCTTTATTAGTCCCTTTTTAATCCATACAGGTACCACTACTACACGAATAAATTAAAAAAAAATGTCAATTTACTATCACAGTTACAAAACATTTCATTCGAGTGCAATAGAAGTATTACACGAAAATCTATCGCTACGAGATACTAGTGTTTCAAATAATTTTGCTTACTTCAATTATTATTTGAAACACTAGTATCCCCCAAAAATAGTAACTATAATTTATTTTTTTAACTTAAAAAATGGAAAACGTGCAATTTTTGCACTTAAAATACTGTTAAATTCTTAGAAGTATTTGTTAAATACCACCTGTGCTGTACATGAAGAATTGAGTCACCTGAAACAATTAAAAAAACACTATTACTTCAAGTTATAGGGGTAAACATTGTTACTTATTATTAAATAAAAATCAGGTCTTCTTAGAGGATTGAGGGGTGCATAACATAATCATAGATTATATTCATTTACGTGTCTCATCATATTTTTTTTTTAAATTAGTCAATATTAGAATTTAGTTTCAATACATACCATCAATTAATCCTTTGGAGAATTTCACGGTAGTCCAATCAATAACCTAAAACAAATAAAATGCATTAGTTTATGATGCACAAGCACAAACAACATTTAAATAGGTATTAAAAAAAATCAGGTCTTCTTAGAGGATTGAGGGGTGCATAACATAATCATGGATTATATTCATTTACGTGTCTCATCATAAAAAATAATTATAATAACAATTGTAATTAGTTTATATTAATACATACCGTTGCTGAATCCTTTCGAGTACATATTCGGCATTCCAAATTTTTTGAATCCCTTGTTGAATCCACCGGGTTTGTTATAACCACCCGCGCTATTGTCCCATCTGGAATTCCCTTTGCCGAAATTATTCGTTTTTGCCGCAATTTCTTGCAATTTTGGATTCACGAACTGCAATTAACAAATTAACATTAATTTTCAATTCGTAACACGATAAATATTACAAAAAAAAATTATGTGTTGTTTTGTTGGGAAACTTGAGGATGGGATCCAGACAGTTATAGTGTGGACACCGAAGGCATATTTCCCTCATTTAATATCCCTTTCAAAAGCACTCATGCATAGTCCAAGTGTGGGGACTAAGGCATGCCAAATTGAAAGGGGAAAACGATCAATTAAAATAAATCAACGAGTAATATTGTTAGAAATTATTTACCTGTTTAGTTTCGTTCAGGATGGAGACCAAGTTTTTGGCTTGTTTGAAATTGGCGGGTGTGAAAAATGCGTAAGATGTACCGATGGTATCCGATCGGCCAGTCCTGCCGATCCTGTGGATGTAGTCTTCAGAAGAATGGGGATAATCGTAATTAACAACATACTTTATTCCTTCGACATCTATATAAAGAAATAATATTTTACAACTGATTTAATAACTGTCCAAACTAAAGAAATATTTTTTAGTTAAATCAAATCTAGATAAAATTTCATTAGTTTGGTTGTTAAAAAGTTAGTGGAGTTTATGTAGAAATAAAATCGCTGTACAAAAAAATAATGGTAAAGTTTCCAGCGAGTTATTTTAAACTAGACGATTATTTTATAACAATAAATTCGTTTATGTAACAGAGCATGCATTATATTTATATTATAATAGAAAAATAAAAACATACTAACCAGTTTCAAAGGAAAATCCATGAAGTTGTGATGTGAGAAAAACCGAATTTAGGAATAGTAGCAAAAATTAATCCTGCCTGCTTCAGTGGACCTTCTGCCACCAAATAAATATGGCGACAATTTTTTATGTTATGCAAAAAAATTGGTCTACTCAAACATTGCAGAGATTGATCGACCAATGGGAAGAGAAATGACATCTGTTTTGTAGGTGTTCGAATATCCCACGTCGAAACCTAAGTTACTCTTTTTTGCAAGATTTGTTCGGTAGGAGGGAATTTTTATAAATAACACCCAATAAAATTATGCTGTTGATTTAACCGAAAAATAAATAAATACTGTGATCTATCAGGTGTTACTTTTTTAAAGATGTCATTAAAACAAGTGCCATACTTAATGCAACAAAGGAGCATCAAAAATCTTCCAAAGGTCTTCATTTTTTACCTGAAAAGCTGAAGCGTCCTAGAAGTTAAGGGCGAAACAGCCTCGAGAGACACTCACAAGAAACATTTGCTTATTTTTTTTAACAAAATGAACTTCAAACGCTCATCGTGTATGTGCCTCTGAAAATAAAAAAATATAGGGCGCCCAGACTGATTACTAAAACAAGCAATTTAAAATTATTTGCAGCAAGTAAATTATTAACCAAGTGGCCCAATATTGATTTTGCTTAAGACTGTAAATAAAATGAATAAATAAATGCAATAAAGAACCATAAACTGATGCTTAAAATATTATGATTAGATTCGCTATGTTAAAAATAATCAAAATTACATCATAATATTTTACGCAGATTAATAAATCTAGTACAAACAATAACGAAAACCAGTCTGAAATCCCAGATACTGCTACTATGCCACAATATTTATGAAATTTAGCTTTTCGAACTTCTATTCCCGCATTCAAAGAGGGGTTAATTTTCATTAATATCACAAATGAACATGGTAAGATTCCAAACAAACCGATTTACTGTTTTTTCCTTCCTACCACTCACGTAGGAAACTCACCTAACCCCCTAGCGGCTACGTCAGTAGCAACCAGTATGGTCGATTTTCCGTTTCGAAATTCTCTCAATACATGGTCACGCTCCTGTTGGCTTTTGTCACCATGGATTGAGAGAGCCGGCCAACCGATCCTCCTAATCGATTTCGCGATACCCTCCACTTTCTTTTTCGTTTCCACGAATATTATCACCTTCGAACCGGGCTCAGCATTCATGCCGATGTCTGATAATAGCGAATTTAATCTGCAAAGAAAAATGTCCTATTAATAACGTGTCATGTGAGAAAGTTAAATAATCGTTTGTATGAATTAAATCAGGTCTTCTTAGAGGTAATAAAGGGTGCGATGAAGTAATCATGGATTTAAATTCATCTAGCTGTCTCATCATTTTGATACAAATACAAACATTTTAATACTTTTTAATTAAGTCACTTACTTAGTTTCCTTTTCGTGCTCCTGGACAATCTCCACGAACTGTATAATATTGTTATTAGCAGCCAAATTTTTCGAGCCGACGTTCAAATGAACCGGATTCCTCAAGAAATCGACGGCCAGTTTTTTAACTTCCTTCGGCCACGTGGCGGACCACATCAACGTTTGTCTATCAGGCCTAACTTGACTCAATATCTTACGAATCTGGGGTTCGAAGCCCATATCGAGCATTCTATCGGCCTCGTCGAGCACCAGGTAAGTACAACGCTCCAAGTTGGTGGTGCCTTTCTCGAGGAAATCGATCAAACGGCCGGGCGTCGCTATGCAAATCTCGATACCCTTCTGCAAGTCGCGAGCCTGCGGGTTCTTGGGGGCGCCCCCGAATACGCAAGTATTACGAATCTGGGTGGAGCGGCCGAAGTCGTTCGCCACCACCTGTATCTGCTGGGCGAGTTCTCGCGTGGGGGCCAGCACGAGCGCGATGGGCCCGTCGCCTCTGCTCAAAGCTGGCTGGTTATTGATGTGTATAGCCGCTGGTAGGATATAAGCCAGGGTTTTGCCCGAACCGGTGTGGGCTATCCCAACCATATCGTGCCCGCTCATGGCGATCGGCCAGCCCTGCGATTGAATCGGAGTGGGCACCTCGTAGCCCTTGCTCACGATCTCGCTGATAATGTACTCGGGGAAATTGGCCTCGTCGAAGTTTTGTATGGGGTTAGGCGCGTCGCCTTCCACCGATATCTCTTTAGATTTGCGGTATTGGTCGACTTCGAACGACGACCGGCTGGCCACGTTCGGATGGGGTACGTAGCAAAATCGCTTGAATTCGCTCAGGGTCTTGTTGTCCCATTCTACCTTACGGAGGGTGGTTTTTTCGGCGAATCTTTGGGGGCCGTTTCGATTGAAATTGTTCTGGTAGCCTCCTGCGTTTCCGTTGCGTTGGTAGGAGTTGGTTTGACCGAAGGGTTTGTTCTGGTTGTAACCGCCGCCGGTGCCGCCGTTGGGTTTGTAGTTGTAGCCGTTCGAGTAGGGCTGGTAGCTGCGACCGGTTTGCTGGTTATACGACCTATAGAAATATTATATTTTTATGTTTTGTAGCCTGCTATTGGTAAGCGTGTTGAAATTAATAAGCTTTAATACGAATTTATCACCAAATCAATATCGTTTATGTACGAAGTGTGATAATTTATGGATTACAGCCTTCGAGTTTTTATTTTTAAACCAATCTAGCACTCTTCTACTCTTGTTTATGACAATAATCCATTTATTATTATCACATTTCGTACTCAGATTTTTGCAATTTTTAGTTCGAACAAATACAAAATGAATTCAACGAAAATCAAATAAAATTTAATCTAACCTTAGAATAAAAGTACCAAGCCTGCATCGAGATAAAGTCGACCTATTAAAAAAATAAAAAGGTAAATTTAGATTCGTTGTGATTTTCCCATGTAGAAAGTTATCTAATGATAGTTATGATGTTAGCGAATAATTTCGAATATCGATTATGTGAAATAGGTCAAAAATGCTGTTGCTAGGCGCTGTGTGGAAAATTTCGATTGCACTTGCGGTGCATTTACGTCATTTTCCGAGAACCTTGAAATAAAAATAAGCCCCTTTTGAATTGAGATCGTTATTAACCAGAGTACTTTTACTTTAATTCGATTCAAAATAAAATTCCACGCTTTCAGATATTAAAATGGTGGTCTTCATTTTAACACGATAAATTTAAAATGCACGAGGACTAAATATATACTTACATTTTGCTTCCTAAACGTCTGTTCGAATTAAGTCACTTTTTAGAATTGTTTATATTAATTAAATAGTGTGTTAAAGTTCTAAATTTTTACACAAAAAATTCACAACTCTGACAACACTACCACTCACGTCCAAAGTCAAAAGCAAAAAGGAGGATACGGAAACGAAAATCTACGTTGAAGTCAAGCAAGGAGTTTCAAACAGGATGTGACGTAGACGTGGCCTCGTCAATATTCTTCTTCTCTTTCATAATTTAAACGTTAGTAAAAAAGAAGATTTTGGTAATGAAGTTAGTCATGCATCAAATGTCATAAATATTTTAGGTTATTGGAAAATTTTGACATTTAAAGTGACCACCAAAACAAAATGAGCAATGAAAATAATGCAAACCAACAAGGTAATTAAACTATTTAAACAATCAATTCGCTATTTAACGTAATTTTAATTTCAGATGTACCTGAAATAAATGCGCAAGAAGCAGACTCGCAAAAAGTTGCTGAAAACACAGACACACCAACTGATGTTTCGAAAGAATGCAGTTCGAAAAATGTACATTACGAAGGAGATGTGGCTGTTTACACAGACTCCGCCAGCGGTGCTCAATTCACTTGGGACAAGGACAAAAACGAATGGGTTACAAGAAATGCGGAGTACGGATTCGAAGATGATACGCACGTTTACACCGATGCCGATGGAGTAAAATACTTTTGGGATAAAGAAAAGAACGCTTGGTTTCCGAAAGTTGACGATGACTTCATGGCTAGGTAACTTATATTATCAATTCACGATAAATATATTAAGATTGCGAATTTATTTTAGGTATCAAATGAATTACGGGTTTGTAGACAACACGAATATTGAAGTCAAAAAGGACGACCCGCCTCCTAAGGCACAGGAAAAGATAAAAAAGAATAAAGGAGAGAAGAGGAAAGCGTCAGCGCCTACTTGGTTCGAAGTAGACGAATCACAGAACACAAACGTTTACGTATCGAATCTACCCACAGATATCGATGAAGAGGAATTTATAGATTTAATGCAGAAATGCGGTTTGGTGATGAGAGACGCCCAATCCGGTAAATTCAAAATCAAACTCTACAAGGAACGAGGCACCGAATACCTAAAAGGCGATGCTCTATGTACTTACATAAAAATAGAATCGGTGGAGTTGGCTTTAAAAATACTAGACGGCTTCAATTACAAAGGCCACAAAATCAGCGTGGAGAAGGCCAAATTCCAGATGAAAGGCGACTTCGATCCCAATTTAAAACCGAAAATGAAGAAGAAAAAGGACAAACTAAAGCTCAAAAAGCAACAAGAGAAGCTCTTCGACTGGAGGCCCGAAAAACCAATCGGGGAAAGAGCCAAACACGAACGAGTAGTAATAGTTAAAAACCTCTTCGATCCTCAAATATTCAACACGGACGTGGGGCTCATCTTAGAGTTCCAGCAGGACTTGAGAGAGGAATGCTCGAAATACGGAGAGGTGAAGAAGGTGCAGTTGTACGATCGACATCCGGAAGGGGTGGCCCAGATTAACATGAGTTGTCCGGAAGAGGCTGAGCAAGTGGTGACGGTGTTAAACGGGAGATGGTTCATGAAAAGGCAACTCGCAGCGGAAATATGGGATGGGAAAACTAAGTTCAAAATAGCCGAAACGGACTCGGAGTTATCGCAGAGGCTCGACGATTGGGATAAATTTCTGGAAGCCGATGAGAAGGATAAGGATGATGCGAAATCTGCGGCCGAAGCTGAAAAAAAAGTTAGTTCGTTAGATGCAGATGAGAAGGATAGAAATGATATAAAACTAAATGCTGAAAATAAAGTTAGTTTATAAGTTTTTTTACATGTTTTAATTTTATACTGTGTATAATTATCCAATTTTTTACCGAGAAATATATAAAAAAAATCAGTTTCGATTACAGAAAAGATACGGAAAAAAATCTTTAGGATTAATCGACTATAAAAAAGAGGCAGACAAACAAAATAATATACAAAAATTTCCTTGGATTATATAACGGGCAAACCTTTATTATATCCATGAAATTTGTTACATTCAATTTAAAGATAACTAAATGAGAAAAAGAAACATTTTAAAATTACAACTAGAATATTAATACTGTATTACGTTCAAGAAATGCACTTGCTAGAAACTTACAGAAGAGTATAAATAAATTATATTATATTCTTAGAGAGTTTTTCAACATGCGAGGGCCATGTAACTAAGATATTTTACCTTTTTGAATGGTTCATTATAATACTATATGCTCTAATATGGACCAAAACTCGCGTATTTTTAAAATCACATTAGATTTGAAAGCAGTTCTGGTCAGGAGACCTATAACTAAGAGGTATTATTTTCGAGATTTTTACATTCCAGAATATAAAATTTCTGATTATAAATTAAAAATATTTCAATTATATAAAATCGTCGATCGTTACTATGCAATGGCGCGAACTTGATAACGCTATAGAATAATTTAATAACTTTGTGCAGTACTTCTTTTTTTAAAGTGTTTTTTAGCTAAACACATTGTAAATGCATTCAAATATTTCTTACTAAAAATACTTATAAAACATACTGTTGCATATTAAGTGTACATTTCGTTTGGTTCGAACGAAAAAAAAAACAAAATGATCCAATAAAAAATCTACAGCAATTTCTAAATTTTGCACTCTGTCCGATTTCAGAGAATCGCTTTTACATCTTTTTATTTTTACACAAAAAACAAAATAAACCGTGACTAAAAAAATGGTATTAATGATTTTCTTTTCAAGAGGCTGGAACGGCCAGTTTAAAAAAAATATATTATTTCAGTCTTAAGAGAAAATATCACAATTCTTTCAATGTATGCAAAAATACATTTTAAACGGGGGGGCGCTTCTCCCGATTCGGAAAAGTTAATATTATTCTTTTTGCTACCGTTACACGCTAAAATATCACAGATGGACGTGAGCGCTTTTTTAGCACCACGATAAAACGACGAACGAGTTAAATACTTAATACTACAAATATTTACACGACACAAGCAGTCATGTCAAGATCCGTAATATAAAAAAAACCAAAAAAAATAATTCGATTACGAGTAGAAAAAGTCACTAGCACCCAACGCGTACTCCATAAAAATTCTTAAGAACTCTCACTCTGGCTGATCAACACAGTCAAACATCCATACTTCAAAGCTATTGCCATTTTAGTAACTTTTACATTTTATTTAACGAATTCAAATTTTCTGAATAAATAAAAAAATATTTCTATAAACATTCTGGGACAATAAAATCCGAAATGTAGGCTTTAGTCTTCAACTTCTTTTTTTATGTGATCACAGTGAAAAATATTTTACAGATCTATTCAATCCGAATGATTCGATTTGCCATCGATCTATAAAAACGACACTCTTTACAACACCTTATACCCTGTTGTTGTTTAACTAAAATTATAATCGTTTTTTAGTTTTGATTCTATCATTCCCGGATAATTAAATTAGCTCCTGCTAATTTCTCATGTCAATCAAAAATGTACTTCCCTTAGGAATAATATCACATTTCTATTACACGCAGAAATATAAAGTTTTGACTGCTTTTCAACTATTTTTTTAATATTAATAACTAGATAGGTACGATACTCTTCAAAATAGTATCAATATGTATAAAATACTCTTAACGAAATAAGCCCAAAACTCCCCTTCTATATGTTTCGTGCATTTCAACAGCATACAGACATATATTGTTTACTAGAAACTAACAACTCACACAGAGTATACGCTAAATTAAGAATACCGCCAACTCCAATAATGTTTTGCGTTACAAACGAAATGCGACTATCACTAAAATAGATTACTTAGTTTCTGTCAATACTGCAATCGATCGCGAATGGATTTCTTTTCTTGGAAAAAAAAGTAGTATTGGGGTTAGCGAAATTCCGTACTTAAATGTATGACATCAACTGCTGAACGGCCAACATCAGCGGGGAGAAGGCGCAATGTCACCGTAGCAGTAAACAAACAGCTAGACGGATAGCCTCTTTTAAGGTTTTCGAGGGAACAATAGAACTAGAACATTGAATGGAGAATATACCATCACGTCGGCGCATGTAATGTAACGAGCAACACGTTGTGAAAAATAATCGAAATTTACATCATTCCAAATTACGCAATTAATCGATTAATAACAAAAATATTATCTCATGACTCGTACATACCGCATATTATCGAAATGACTGTTCTCGCGAAAAAATAGTTAAATTTACGCAGAAGAAAAAATGCAAAAAAGAGAGACTTCCGACGTGCTAGCAATAAATCTTAATATAAAAAAAAACGTAAGCAAAAATTTAAACAAACACGTAATCAATACACACAAACTACTTATTGTTGCACCGCAGCAGTAGGCGGTTGCGTGTATTGATAGGGATACGGTACAGCAGTTTGGTACTGGTTGTAAGCAGTGGTCGGTTGACCCTGGCCGACGGATTGGTAGGCGCAGGGGTTCGTGGCCCCCGGCAGACCTCTGCTTTGGAAGAATTTATGATTCAGGATGGACTGCATACCGTCGGTGGCGGTGGCCGATTGCATCATGTATTGCGGCGGTATGGCGTGGTAGACGCCCGTTTGGGGAGCTTGATAGGATTGGCGATCGTTGTAGCGCTGATTGGCGTACGTACGGGAATTGTTACCTGCAATACGAGATGATAATTAGCTTAAATTTCGAGTGACAATCGGGGAATCACACCCACCGTAATTATTTCTTTGCCCGTTGTTATTCATTTGTTGTTGGTACATGTTATTCGGGTTGTAAGATTGTTGGTACACTTGCCCGTTTTGGAAATGGGAATAGTTGTTACCGTAATTACCTCGCTGGTTCCTCGACATACCGTCGTTTCTCATACCGCCGTTGTTCTTGTACATGTTATTCGACTTGTAATCGCCTCCGTTGGTATACGCTTTCGGGTTCGACCATGTTTTCACCTTGCCCCCCGAATTTTGGCTGCTATTACTGGGTGAAGAGTTGTCCTTGTTGCGGCTTTGCCAACGGTTTTTGCTGCTCGAACTATTCTTGGCCTGCTGGGCTAAATCCATCAGCTCGGCGTTGACCTCCTGGCCGGCTTCTTCGAGTACTGCTATCAATCCTTTCGCCTGCCTTTGGTTGTTGGGCGTAAAGAAAGCGTAAGCTGTTCCGGCTTGTTGACAACGACCTGTTCTGCCGATTCGGTGCACGTAATCCTCACTGGAGTTGGGGTAATCGAAGTTGATTACGTACTTCACGTCTTCGACGTCTAATCCTCGAGCGGCAACGTCGGTGGCTACCAAAATGTACGATTTTCCCGATCGGAATTCGTTCAAAACGTAATCGCGCTCGGGCTGGGATTTGTCGCCGTGTATGGAAATGGCTGCGAAACCCTCCCGCTTGACTACTTTAGTAATATCGTCGACTTTCTTCTTGGTTTCCACGAATATGATCACTTTGTTCGTTCTATCTGAGCAGACTTCCTTCAGAATTTTTATAAGTTTGTCTTCCTTTTCGTTTTCTTCGCACACTTCCACTATCTGCTTTATGTTGTGGTTCGCCGATAACGCCATTCCTCCTACGTTTATCTAATAAAAAATATTATTACAAAACTCATAACTAATTATAATAATAAAACGTACTTGTACATAGTTCTCCAAAAATTCCTCGGCCAGCGCCTGGACTTGCTTGGGCCAAGTAGCCGACCACATCAACACCTGCCTGTCGGGCCTAATTTGTTGGATGATTTTTCTAATTTGGGGCTCAAAGCCCATATCTAACATTCTATCGGCCTCGTCTAATACCAAGTACGTGCATTTGCCCAAGTTCGTCGTACCTTTTTCCAAAAAGTCGATCAATCTACCCGGAGTAGCGATTACAATTTCGACACCTCGTTCCAAATCTCTAGCTTGTGGTCCTTTAGGAGATCCTACATAATATGAAAAATTAATACGCTTATTTTAATTGTAGAATTAAAGCACCAACCTCCAAATATGCAAGTGTTGCGAATCATGGTGGTCGAACCGAAATCGTGGGCTACTTTTTGTATTTGTTGGGCCAACTCCCTAGTTGGAGCAAGAATTAAAGCGATGGGGCCTTCCCCTCGTTGCGGCCTTTGTTGGTGGTTGATATGCACAGCTGCTGGAATCATGTAGGCTAGGGTTTTACCCGAACCGGTTTGAGCGATGCCCACTAAATCTCTACCAGACAGTACCACAGGCCAACCTAAGTACATAATACTTTAGCGAAACGTTTCTATATCGAGCAAATTCAATTACCTTGCGATTGTATAGCAGTGGGCTCGTTGAATCCCTGCTTGATTAGTATTTGCATAATGTATTCGGGAAAGCTGCCCTCTTCGAAGCAGAAATTCGGATGCGGAATGTTGTCGCCCTTCACGATTATATCCATGCGAGCCCTGTAATTTTCGATGTCGGTGGGCGATCGAGCGAGCGTAGAATGATGCGGTTCGTAGAAGTTCTTCCTAAACGGCTGCAGCTCCTGGCTCTGCCACGTGGGCACCACCAAATCGAGGTGGTTCTCCTGCGACTTCAACGGCTTGCGCTTGTACTGCTGCTTGGGGCCGCCGAAATCCTGCACGGGGGCCATGGTGTGCTGGGGAGGGCCGCACCAGTAGTTCGATTGTTTGTTGTAGTGGTGCTGTTGCTCGCCACCGTGGTCTGGCCTCGATCTGAACCTATACAGACACAAGTTTGAGTTAAATTAATATGTAACGAAAGGAGGGTTTTGGGTAGAGGTAAATGGCCTTTTTCAATGGGTGATTAAGCGAGTTTTAATTTTGTGTGGTTGGCAATAAGTGAGGAATTATTTGTGCTAATCAAAGTGTGCGTTAATTTTTTTTTAATATTTAAAAAAAGTTATTCTGGTTGAAAAACTGGATATTTACGAGTTTCTCGGGAATTTGAAATAGTAGAAATTAAATATGTATGAAATAAATTGGCACATATGAATAATTTTATAATGAACGTGTGGAATTTGACAATTAAGGATTACCGAAACAAAATGGTGGATCATTCGTAGGGATTAAATTATTTTAGTATGAAGTAATATATTACGAATACGATTAAATAGGTGTAATAAAAGAGTACTTACATGGTATTATTGTGGTAAACGTTATTATACTGCATGATTGCAGTCGATGTGAACGGCAAGTTTTGCAAATGGCTTCTAACAATAAAAAAATCTGTAAAAAAACACAAATATTTCAACGCACTGGCTGGCGTAGGATCGAATTCGGTTTATGCGAGCGAAAATTCGCGGCTAAATGGCCGGGAATAGTCGAAAATGGATTAGATTTTCGTGCTTAACATATGCAAAACCTCACCTTGCTCCAACCAGGCCGGCCAACAAAATGATGTTTAAACTGCGCAGATTCGAAGCGCAACTTTAATGGCAGTGCGCAATGATCGGCGACGAATCGATGCGCGAAAATCGCGGTGAAAGCGGCACGCGCATTTCCTCGCGCCCCGGACAAAACGGATTAACTTTTCGAGTGAATTTTCCCTGGTTTACAAAAAATGGACGAAACGGTATCGGAAATTTTCCTTGTCACTTACTGAAGTTTTAATTTTGAATGACGTTAGAATACCGCTAAATTATTAACCACTTACTTTTATTCCGTGCTCCGTAATTGACTAATAATCGAATTACTGTTCTAAATTCAATAATAAAAGAATTTAATGTGATTTTCTTTGAATTGATTTTTGATTCCAGCACGTGGTGCGATCTGTTGATCGGAAGATTAAATACCCGCGGCCTTTTACTATTCAGCGTAACAAAAGAATTGCTAACTTCACACCGGCTAATTAGCCAGGACCGGCTTCAATAAATTTCTAAGATGGTCACAAATAAAAGCGTTTATTAAATATTTATTATCAATAGGTATAGGAGAATAAAATACAAAATTATACTTTTTAATGTATGTAATAATTCGGGTAATTATTGAAATTTACCTTCCAGTCTTTCCACCAAAATACAAAAAAAAAAACTACCTGAAAATTAAATTTATTGTTGAAACATTAAACAGGATTTAAAGCTTTTCGAAGATTAATTGAAAAAATGTAAAATCGAACGAACCACACAATGTAAAATTCAATTATGATTAGCACATAAAAATAAAATGAGGTGCATATGCCAGATTCCAGTAGGATGAGAAACTAATTAAAAAATTTATTTACATACCTTATCGAATTTCCAGTCTTTATCGAGCGCCTTGACCGTATTTAAAATTAATACAACAATTATTAGATATTTCAAATTCATATTCGACGAACTAATTGTGAGAAATGTTCATCAATTCATCAAGAACATTTACATTAGGAAACAACTAGCTTTGCTAATACATTTCAAAATTAAATTAAATATCTCCTCTCTAAATCTTCAATACGCCACTGTACGCACAGTTATCGATATTCAACAATACAATGGGACATCAAAAAAATAATGAGCGGGGTAAGTGATTGCCAGTTAAAACGCTATTAATTTTTTTCGGCAATCAGTTTTTGTAGTAAAAACAATATGATTTTAAGACTGGTTTATTTGGGCCTTTTAATAACCGTAGTGGTTGGGGAATTCGGCGTGAAGAAACAGTGGGAAGCGTACAAAGTAAGTGAAAAATCTAACAAAGAAAAAGTAAATTGGGATGTATTTTTTTTTGCAGAAAAAATACAACAAAGCCTACTCACCTCGAGAGGAAGCTTACCGGTTCGGGGTGTTCGCGAGCAATTTGGATTTTATCAACGAAGTTAATAAAATGTTCGAGCAAGGCCAATCCAACTGGATTGGCCGACTCACCAAGTACTCCGATTGGACTGACCTGGAAAGGATAGGCATAGAAGAGCACCAAAAGTCCAAACGCTACATTATAGACTAACTTTTTGTACTTACCCATTCGAACAACAATTTCTACATTTAATAAACCACGTTTAGTCGATGTAAAAGGCGTAGATGTATTTTATACTAAGATCACAGCTTTAAATATCACATTTTTTTCTCGAAATCGCGTTTTCTACAAGCTTATCGCGGCGCCTCTCAACGATTTTCGCGCCTGTTGCTGCGCGCCAGTTGGCGCTGGGACGAAACCCTTCCAGCCCGGCCGGGCGTCCACGTCAAGATCCATACCGGCAATGACGTGCTCTTGCCTCAACAGCTCAATTTTATCTTCGATTGTCGGCCCAACTGCAAATCACATACAACTGTTAAACTCGTTTAAAGGTACATCAAATATGCCCAAAGGGTTACCTACAGGAAACAAAGTTCATTCGTAACAGAGAGTTGAAATCTATAAGAAAATGTGTGTAATCATTACCACAAAAATTACAAATTGAAGGTAGTTATGGTATAGAGCTAGGATATTTTGAATTAGGAACATTGATAGGTATTTAATTTAAAATGTAGCTAACTTGGACGTATCTTTATTTGAATCTTAAATCATCTCACGAAAGAAACTGTAACAACGAACCGGCGATTCACAATCAACCAACTCGGTTCACAAATAAATATTCACATAATACTAATTGAAAATAATCGTCATATATAAAATATTAGTAGAGTCGCTGGTTAATCTTAACAGTCGATAGAAATCTAAACGTTTGCAAACAATACTTATAAGTCTTATAGTCAGTTAAAATTTGTTCGTATTGTCCTTCGATCAATTACAACTCCACCGTTCGGTTATTTTTTATGTCTAATCAACGTACATGCACACACACAAGAGAACGCGTTGTCGCGCCCACGCAGAAAGAAAATAGAGTTCTAAGAGTATTTTCGACTAATCAACTATCTTTAGATCATTCATTCGACGTTCTAAACTTTTCATCTACTGTCATATACATGCCTTCTTCCTGGTAAACCGAATCGTGTTTCGCCAGGATACGCAACAGAGGGCGCAAGTGCAACCACCATTGCTCCTTAGGGATACGCAACCTGCAAATAAATTATATATTTATAACTAATTGTGAATTAATAGAGCAAACTTACTGGAAATTGGTCTGTTGCTTGATATCTTCCATGGACGTAACTAAATAGGTTCTCTTTTTGATGCCCAGCACGCAAACCGTATTGGGATCGGTGCAATTTGGTTCACCGTTGGCGTTCAAATTACCTTTCAAATTGCACGACAACCAATCCACGGCTTTAGTCGCCATTTTAGTACCCAAATTCCTATCGAACGGCGACGGAGAACCGCCCTGTTGCATATGCCCTACGATTAATAAACACATTTATCACATTTACCAACTAATTTTTATAAATAACATACCGAGTATGTTCATCCTGGCGCTAAACAACCCCTTACCCTCTTCGGAATACAAGCGATAAATGAACTCGGTGTTGTAAAAATCCGAAGCCTTTTCGTTCCTCAAAATCAACCCCCTTTGCACCCCTTCCGCCATCTTGGAAGCCACGTGGTACACGTCCTGTTGCAGCTCCTTGATGCTGAAGTGCTCTTCGTATATGTAAGCAGCATCAGCTCCACCGGCCAAACCTTCAACAACCACACATTAAACAACTACAAATAACAACAAGAGTACTAATATTACCTGCTAATGTAGCCAAGTACCCGCAGTACCCGCCCATCGTCTCCACTATGAACACCCTTCTTTTAGTACCTTGCGCAGACTGCCTGATTCTATCGCAAATGTCGGTGATTTCGTTTACAGCTGTATCAGTACCCAAGGAGAAATCGGTGCCGGGCATGTTGTTACTGATGGTACTGGGGATCAGTATCATCGGGATGCGGAACGCCGGGTACTTGTCCCGAGCCTCTGACATCTGTATGAGAGCTTGGAGACCCTTAAAAAAGCGAACCGTAAGGTTTCTGCTAACCACTAAAAGAAACTAAAATGGTACTAACCTCGAATCCCCCGATGACGAGCAGCCCCTGGATCTTGTTCTCGGATAGCTTCTTGGCTACATCGCCGATTCTATCGCCCGGTAGAAGTCTTTTGGTGCCCAGCAGGGCTCCGCCTTGGCCTACCCAACCGGTTACATCTGACCAATCTACAAACATATCGATACATTAGAGAGAATTTAGATGATATTTGGGTGGATACAACTCACCCATTTTGTTAATGTTGCCGGCCAACAAGCCTTCGAGGCCGTCGTGTATTCCCAAGACGTTGTCGCCGCGGTAAATGCAATTTCTTACAAACGATCTGACGGCCGCGTTCATTCCACAACAGGGGGCTCCAATGTGCATTACGGCCATTGTGTAGCCTTCCTACAAAAGCAATTTTAATTGTGAATAGTGGGTAAATACCTAAAAGAATCGTCAAAGCCAGAGAGACAAGCGTGTGTACAAATTATTTGTTACAACTCGCAAAATGAGTTATGCTAGAAAGGTTCGTTTTGCAGGAAACATTGGGTAGAATAGTACATTTTTTAAAGTGAATTTGGGAAAGCATTGCAGGGAAATAATACAGAAGTAGTTCGTTGTTAAAATTGTATACTTACGGAACTCCCGACTGTATCTTGCTATTAAAAATAAAGGGAATTGTTAGTAAAAGAATAAACAAACAATACATAAAATCTAAGTGCTTCTAAATTAGTCGAATAAAAATTTAATACGCGTGCCATAAAAAAGAAACAGAACAAAGGAATCCCACGCGATTAATAACGAAATGCAAATAATTTATCGATAATAGTATAGATAAGTACCCTTTTAGTACGCTTCGGATTGCATTTAAAAAGAAATCATGGCATTATTTTATTATTAACAAACATGAAGCTTAGCTAAGTCGCACAAAACTCACCTCTCCCTTCAAACCCTTCTCGTCCTTAGGCGGTTTGAGTTGCGTAAGCTTTTTGTAAGTTTCTAAATTCCTTTGGAACGATTTACCTCTCAACTCCACGGCCCTTTGCCAATTCTTCTCGGCCATCGCCTAAAAACAGAGACACATTTAAACTAATCGGCTTACATTTTTTCAACAATACTCGTACCACAGCCACCTCCTTAGTCAGTTTCACGCATTCCATCAAAGGCAGCCTGACAGCTTGATTACCATCCAATGATATCACGCAGGGCTCCGCCGAATCCTCCGCCTCCAAGAGGGCCAGCACCGCCTCGGCCCCCATCCTCGAACCCTATCAAATTCTATTGTTAATATATCCTTACATTGATGTTTGTATAAATTTACCAAAACTCTATCGAAAGCCGAAGGGCAACCGCCTCTTTGTACATGGCCTAGTACGGTGATTCTAGTATCTTGATGTAGATTATCTTCGATAACTTTCTTAACTTGTTCGGCTGTAATGGCTTGACCGTTTCGATCGATGGCCCCTTCGGATACTATGATGATGTTCAAACGTTGGCCGGCAGTTCTTTCCTGAAATCGCAAATTTATATAAACAGATGTAGAAGTGAATGCGAGCGGTGTAAAATGTGTTTCGAATGTTGGATAGGAATCAGTGAAATATATTATACCGCGCTCAACTTATCGCAAAGCTTTTTTTCCCAATCTTCGACCGGTTCTTCGGGTATCAACACGAAATCCGCTTCCGATGCTAAGCCGGTTACTACAGCTAAATAACTACAAAGAAACAGTACACGGTTAGTAAGCGAGCAATTGCACAAATAGCTACACGATTGTTAGTAATTTATCCACAGGCGGGCACTGCAACTAAAAGACGTAGATACAACAAGAGGCCGTTCACAATTCCCAAAGAAACAAACACGGTAAATGCGAATGAAGTGTATGTAAAATCTGTTAGTCATTCGAAAACAATATTGTCTACCTGTTCTAATTTTTTGCAGAGTTTAGATTGCCAGTCGTCGGGCGGAGGTACCTCCGGTATGAAAATGTAATCGGCTTCGGATGTCAATCCAGCTACTAGAGCCAAATACCTAGAAAAACGTCAGCCACATGTTTCTTCAACCAGTAAAACCCTCGCCAAAAAATTAGCCAAACGAACTAACAACCTTTTATGATTATTTATCACGAAATTACGAACTACTTACCCGCAATGCCTTCCCATAACTTCCATAATGAACGTCCTTTGATGGGAGTAAGCCGTGCTGACGATAGCATCGATAGCTTCGATGATTCTAACGCAACAAAATAATTAATATAACTTGAGTAAGCTGGAGAAATATATAACTTACCTATGCAAAGCACTATCGGTACCTATCGTCATATCAGTACCGCAAAAATCGTTATCGATTGAACCCACCAGCCCGACGATTTTCAAATTTTTGTGCTTATCGTACTGGTCCTGCGATATCTTCTTGTTGGTTACCAGTTCTTCGAGAAGAGAGCTCCACTCTTGCCTGAACAAATCTGCTCCGGTGAGGCTACCATCACCACCGATTACCACCAAATTGTTAATTTCCTTCTCGATGAGATTGCCAGCCGCTTTCAAACGACCTTCTCGTTCCCTATAAAAATTAATAATACGTTATTAATGCTACTTGGGGATTGTAATTAGTTGTTTACTTGAAATCCATGCATCTTGCGGAACCGATTATAGTACCCCCTTGGTGTATAATGGAGCTTACAGAGCTCCAGGTGGCTTCTACTATGTTGTCACCTCCATCGACCATGCCTAAAAATATTTAATACGATTCGTGAGGTCGAATTAATGAAGGTGTAATCGTAGAAAGTACCTTGGTAGCCTTCTTTGATGAAATAAACCTTGCATCCCAGGTAAATGGCGACTCGTACGACTGCTCGTAGAGCAGCATTCATGCCCTAAAACATACGAGTAATAAGTTTTGTTCGATTGTGTAGTATGAATCGAACCTGGGCATCTCCTCCGCTGGTAAACACCGCTAGAGACTTATCTTTGTAGGCATTTCTTTCAATGAATTTTGTAGCGTGAGCTGTGCTAATTCTCGGTATCATTTTCACTAAAAAAAAAATTACGTATACAAAAATTTTATCACAAAAACATCAATTTTGACTTTTGAGACCTATCAATTACTGTTAAGCACTCTCAATCGAGTGAAACAAAACAAAGCTAGCAGACGAAGATAAGATAAATGTTGAAATAAACAATCGCTTACCTAGCCACTGAAATTTCCTGATTTGTTTCGAGAGAGCGAAATTCTGACTGAAGGCGAAATTTAAAACGAAGCTGATATGATTACCCTTCTTCAAGGTGACCTCTGAACTAGCAATTAACAATGCCAATATCGAATTCTACGTTTCCATTGGGCAAAATCAGGTGCTACAACCACCACCCTCGGCCGGATTTCTCTTCAACACGTGATTATCAGCACGTTCTGAGCTTGATTAGCCGGTAAGAGCATTCGGCTAATGTACGAAACGAATTTTCTAAAGCGATGGGTGAACGAGAAATTTGTAAACATACATGTTTGTTTAATATTTTTTTAATTGGAAAAATTGATATCAATTTCTTTGGTTATATAAGAAGAATAACATTTGGCAACCGATCGATTTAATTTGACGTTTGTCAAATCTTCTTTTTATTTATTCAAAATTAATGAGATAAAAAAATCTACTCGTGGCACAGAACTATGATTTTAGAAGTATCAACAGTTCTGTGATTGATTTTTTTCTAATGGTTATGCAACACTTTTTACTCGTAAATAATAAATAATCAATGAAAAAATCTTTAACTGAGCCATAAAATGTATTAACGACATATCAATAATATAATATCAACGATAAAATGTATTAACAATAATTCTTTAAAGTATTATATACAATAAGTTAAATCAAAAAGAAATTTGTCAATTACACAGCCTTAATAATTTGTGGAACACTTTCTTCATTGGTTTTTGCTCTAGTCGCTTGATAAGCGTCACGTTCTTTGTCCGGATGTTTAGTTGGAAGAATTGGAGAATGGATATTTGCTTTTGCAGGATATCTAACGAGAAGTTACTATACAATCAAGTGATTTATTAAATATTAAACTTACCTAATTCCACCGATGTCGATTTCAAAATCCCCGCTATTAATATAATCGGTAGTCACTCGTTGTTTGTTGCCCTTTTCGTCGTAGTTTTCAACAAATCCGAGGCAAACCTTTGCGATAATTAATTGTAATTCCCTAAATAGTAATTAATGAGCACTTACTTGTTTTTTAAACGTAAATCCATAACCCGTTGTAGTGGTCATTCCCACGTATTTACCATTCCTGTAAATCGGTTCGCCGCCCCACGGCCACAAATCCGTCTCAACATCATGATCTTCCAAAATCAATTGCAGGTATATTCGCTTCACGCCTTCTTCTCGTTGCTTCAACAGCGCATCTCTTCCGATGAAATCGACTTTTTTCTACAACAAAACGTACATTTAACACGAAATTAATCAACCCTTCTGTACTACTTACATCGAATTTCACCCTCCAAACCCTCCCGCACTCCAACGGCGTGGTAGTGGTGCCCAAATCTTGCCCCCAAAAGGCGTAAAATTTCTCAATTCTAAGAGCCCTCGTAGCATAATGGCCTACATGTCTAATCCCGTATTTTTCACCGGCTTGGACTAGACTCGAATAAACATGTAAAGCGAACTAAAAACCAAACACACAAATACTCTTCGTATAACAACAAACATTAACTAACTAACTTCATTCGGTATGTACATCACGTAACCCAGTTCACCGGTATGGGTGAGATTCATCGTTCGAATGCCGTTGGCTAATCCAATATCTAGCATTTTGAAAGTAAAGAAAGGGAAGTTTCTAGGATTCAAATCAGTATCGGTGAGTTCTGATAACAGTCGCCTGGTGAAGGGCCCCAATATGCAAAGGGCTGTAAACATGCTGGTGACATCGGACATCGTAACAGTCGGTGGAAGGTGCTTCTGAAGCCACACTTTGCATCTAGTTTGTTGTATTGTCGGGGCGATCATCATGTAGCTAAAAAAAATACATAGTAGATTCGTTTATTTGATGTTAATATTACGTACTGGTTTTCCGATATTCTCGCCAATGAGCAATCGTTTTCGTATCCTCCACGTCTATTCTGCATGCCGGTGTGAATTATACTACTAACTGGCACATCGACGTCGTTGGAGCAGACGAATTGAAGGGCATCGACTATTTCGTTACCTTTCGACTATAATTATTCTTTTTACAACAAAACCACTAATATAAAATTAATTATATCTTACCCACAAATCTATTTTCGTGAACGAAGAATAATCACTCAACCCCACGCTCTCCCTACAAGCTTGGTATTCCTTCGCAACGAAATCGAACCACGGGGGCTTCCCGAAGGTATTAGTATAAGCCATTCTGTAAGGCGTCGACCAATCCTGAGTGTCATGATCTATTTACAATTAACAATTACTAAAACTCGCTTAAAATACTGCGAAATTTTTCTACCTTCGCTTTCATGCCCCTGATCGAACCAAGTAGGCCTCTCGTAACCCATCACCTGACCGAACACAGCGCCTGCCTCGCGTAATTTCGGATACACAGGAGACATTCGAAGATTCCTCCCTGCAAATAATCAAGTTAATATCCCATTTATATCAAGAGACAAGTGAGCTACCTGTTCGGAACTCGTTGAAAGGATAAATCAATCCGTAATGTAAACCGGGCACTTCCTTAACTCTATCCCTCAAAAATTTACGGTTGTTATGCAACCCCAAGAACCTGGACACTTCTAGCTCGTACATATCGAACTCCGTGTCGCCTTTTACTATGATTTCGGCAGTCATTTTGCCTACTCCTCCGGCTGCTGCGATGCCGATGGTTTTCATACCGGCCGCTACCAAGTAATTTCTAATCTAAAAATAATAAACAGTAGTGAATTTCTAACTCTATTTAATTCACACGTACTTCAGGCGCCTCGCCTATGATCCATTTACAATCGGGACTGAACGCTTCAGGGCCATTACAAAGCCTATCGAGTACTATGTTGCCTAAGCTGGGTACTCTATGCAGTAGCTGCTCTAATAGTACGTGAAAATGATCCCAGTCTTCTGGTAACTGTCGTTCTTTACTGTTAGCTACAATTTGGCGTTATACACTGCATATAATACCTCTAATACGATTATTTTTACCTGGTATTGTTCCATCTTCGAAAGCCGGTTTAGCTTGCGGCTCGAAACCACCGGCCAACAGCCTGCCTTTATTTTCTCTTATGTAAATATAACCGTCTTGATCTCTTAACACTGCAATAAGATATAATGAATTATGTAGTTTTTTGTAGTAATGTATTAGTACCTGGTAACATCGGATCTAAAGCCGGTATAGGCATGGTATGTAGATAATGATGCTCGACAGCATGAAGGGGAACTTTAACGAACGGTTCGGACATTTGACCTACGCCTCTCGCCCAAAATCCAGCGCAATTTACGAAATATTCACAGTTTAAATCTCCCAAAGTAGTTTCTACACCGGTAACTTTAAGATTAGTTTGGTTTACTTTCTTTAAAGTGCAATTTTCGTACACTTGTACACCTACGATAACAATCATCTCCAATCAAATTAATGTTGTTATTTGAAATAAAATATTACCCATTCTTTTGGCTTCGGATAAAATTGACAAGCACGTTTCGTAGGGGTCCCCTACACCATCTCCGGGTATCCAAAGGCCCCCCAGCAGGTCCGAAGCGTTCAGCAAAGGCCACTTTTCTTTGCATTGATCGGGCGTTAGAATAGCACAGTCGATTTGCCATGAACTACACATAAAATATTATTCGACAACAATAACTATTAGGAAGTAACGAATATTACGTACATGGCTTGAGATTTCATTCTGCGAAATGTAGTCATTCGATCTCTCGTTCGAGCCACATTCAAACTCCCGCATTGCTTCCAACCTGTCGCTAGGCCTTTCTTATCTAATTCTTGGTACAAGGCCACACTAGATTTGGTTAGTTCGACTTGAGCTAGGCTGGGTTTGAACACTCCGATTAATCCCGAAGAGTGCCAAGTGGTGCCACCGCCAACTCTATAAAAACGAGCAAACATATAAAAGTATTCTTCGTACATTGGCTGTATAATTCTACCTGTTTTGTTCGATTAAAACGGTATCTTTGCCCCAACCGAGTTTACCCAGGTGGTAGGCCACGGAGGCCCCCATGACGCCTCCCCCGCATATCACGACTCGAGCATCCTTCGGAAGGTCCTGCTGTAGCGCGTTGATGTTGACATTATCACTGAAAAATCTGCAAGAACCAGACCTCCTCGCTGCGAAACTGTAGCACTTCGATAGCATTTTACATTATAAATTTATAGTCGACTGAAACTTTAAATTAACGAGCGGCTTGAATTAATCTATTTGTACGGTTTCGTTCGCAGGAAATTGCACATTGTAGAGTTTCTTTAGGTTTATTTTGATCACCTTCAGACATTCACATTTTGACATTCGTTGAAGAGTGAGGTTAGAGGAAACTTCTTTTTTGTCGGTGGCCTGAACTTTTTAGGAATGCAGTATAAATGGTTTTTTAAATTTGTTGTTAGGGAGTATATTTTAAACTTTAAATTAACGAGCGGTTTAAATTAGCATATTGCAGAGATTCTTTAGGTTTATTTTGATCACCTTTAGATTGACATTCGTATAAGAGTGAGGTTGTAGTAATCTTCTTTTTTTTTATTGGTGGGCTCAACTTTTTAGGAATACAGTAAAATTGGATTTTTAAAATTGGTGTTGGTATATAATTTTTTGGGATTATTTGGAAAACATGTGGGGAAAGTCATTAGAGGAATTAATAACTTGGTAAAAATAGAATTTTATTAAAAAGGAAAATTATACAAAAAAATTAAAAAATAAAAACAAGTTTTAACTACATTTATGTGTACTCTAGCTTGCTCTATATTCATTTCAATAAAAAATAAAAATCAAATTAATGTTAATAGATGTTTTTTGTGTCCGCTTTCTATATAATATAATACTTATTATAAAGAATATAAATACAACTAGATATGCATAGCAGTTTTAATCTTACATGTAATTACAAATATCGGAATTACTCGACTAGGACCTAGTCAGTTTTGCTCTTATTTACAAAAAAAAACGATAAGTTTAGTGTACATATTTGGTAACTTTCATATACTGAACATTGTATATGAGCACAAGAATTAATTGGTATAGGCTTGTACACTGAAAAACTGGCAGAAGGAGTAGAGTAGAAACGAAGAAAACATGTCAAGTAATGCAAATTTGGTAGTTATTTCATGGGAATACCCGAAAATGTATCATAAGGAAAAGTCTACTCTTCAAGCAGGAATTATTCATTTGGAATTAGGAAAGGAAATTAAAGTATTTTTTTAAGTATAATGGGTAACTCAAATTGCATTACGTATTTTCCAAAAGAGCATTACTGACATAAAAGTAGTTACAGAAGGTGCAGTCCAAATTTTAAAGCGTTTTGGACTGCACCCGAGTACATTTGATTGAACAGTATAAGGAAGGATTCTCCGACATAAATTTGATATTTCAAACAGACAAAACAAAAATGGAAAACTTTGCCAATACTCTAAAAAAATTGTCAAATATAATCTAAAAAATCACATATGTAGGTAAAAACCGATGGCAATAATAAAATAATACATACAGCGAAAAATGTACAAAGTACGATTAAACAATATAATTACAACAAGCACATTTTTACCAACGAAAAACGTACCTATAACAAATACTTTTGCCAACCAAACAGTTGATCGAATTCTCTCTTTCATCTAGAATTTTAAATAAAAAAAACCTTCAACCATTCACAGTTTGATATTCGCGTACAATCTTTTAATTAAAGCTGCTGGAAATGAAATATCACACTGCAAACAGGCGCAATATCTTGAAGAAAATCACAAATACAAACCGAGAACTGCCAGAAAAATCGAGCCAAATCCGCGCACCCATTCGAATCCGACGAATAAATAAAATCGTAACAACAAAATTAAACCATAAAAATAAAACAATTCACATTATGAGGTATACAAACATTTCGATTTACTTAAATGATAAAATTTATTGAGCATCAACGATCCGCTTCGCTTTGACCCCACTTCCCTGGCAGCTCCCTTCGTAAAATATAAATACTCTTATTTATAAGTACACTGTAAAAAGGCCACAGGTTGTTCAAAAGGCATTAAATGGCGATATAATGACATGAGGTAAAATATTCTCTACGTAACAGACGAATGTTTCAAATAAAAACATTGAGATCTTTTATCGGAAAATACGAATTTTCTGAAGATATATAAAGTTGTACAAAAGATTTAAAATTGCGACAGCAACACCTGCAAACATGAGAGTATATAAATAGCGCACGTCACGTCTCCAGCTATTCCCACCGCACTGTAACCAACATTATCACTCGGCCAAATCTTCAGAACCATCCTTACTCTCTCGAACGCGAACAGTACCATATAAATTAAGGAATGTGCTAGTGTGATGTAACGAATACGAGAAGAAACAAACATAACCAATCGAATCGGGAGGAAATCGTCGCTCTACTTGGCCGTTTTCGGTAGATGGCGCTTCATGTGCAACGCCAAGTGATCGGATCTGGCGAACGATCGCTCGCACACGCCGCACTTGAACGGCTTGGCTCCGGTGTGCTTCCGGTAATGGCGCGTCAGCTCGTCGGAGCGGGCGAACCGCCATTCGCACTCCGGCCACTGGCACTGGTATGGCTTTTCACCTGCGAACGCCACAGCCAAATGATACATGTTTTATTAGCCAAATGATACATCAGTAGCCAAACAGCCAAATGATACATTAGTAGCCAAACACCCAAATGATAGTTTAGTGGCTAAAGAGCCAAATGATAGTTTAGTGGCTAAAGAGCCAAATGATATTTTAGTGGCTAAAGAGCCAAATGATATTTTAGTAGCCAAACACCCAAATGATAGTTTAGTGGCTAAAGAGCCAAATGATAGTTTAGTGGCTAAAGAGCCAAATGATAGTTTAGTGGCTAAAGAGCCAAATGATAGTTTAGTGGCTAAAGAGCCAAATGATAGTTTAGTGGCTAAAGAGCCAAATGATAGTTTAGTGGCTAAAGAGCCAAATGATATTTTAGTGGCTAAAGAGCCAAATGATATTTTAGTAGCCAAACACCCAAATGATAGTTTAGTGGCTAAAGAGCCAAATGATATTTTAGTGGCTAAAGAGCCAAATGATAGTTTAGTGGCTAAAGAGCCAAATGATAGTTTAGTGGCTAAAGAGCCAAATGATAGTTTAGTGGCTAAAGAGCCAAATGATATTTTAGTGGCTAAAGAGCCAAATGATATTTTAGTAGCCAAACACCCAAATGATAGTTTAGTGGCTAAAGAGCCAAATGATATTTTAGTGGCTAAAGAGCCAAATGATATTTTAGTAGCCAAACACCCAAATGATAGTTTAGTGGCTAAAGAGCCAAATGATAGTTTAGTGGCTAAAGAGCCAAATGATAGTTTAGTGGCTAAAGAGCCAAATGATAGTTTAGTGGCTAAAGAGCCAAATGATATTTTAGTAGCCAAACAGCCAAATGAAGTAGAATTATCTTACCTGTATGTATTCTTTGATGTGCTTTGAGGTGTGAGCTTTTTGTATATACTTTCGTACAACCTGAAAATTAAAAAAAAAATGTATTAATAAAATAGTTAATTTAAACTACTAGTAATAAAGATGAAGGTGCTTCTTGTGTTTGATTAAACATTCACGAATGTATAAATAATATTTCTGCGTGCCCTCACGTGTGACTGTAATCTTTAATTAACATTTCCCAAGCAATGCTCGAGCTCGATTAGCATATTTATTCAGATTTATCCGAATTAAATGTCAATTATTGAATATAAACATCAATGTATAATCGATGCAACGGCGGTCGTAATTAATTGAGATTGCCAGAGTGCTTATGCGTTATTTATACTGCAACAATGCCTGCTTTTGTTAATAATAAATTCTCGTCGTTTATACAAGGTGTATCTAATTTTTCAAAAAATCATGCATACTTAGATAATATGGATTTATAATTAAATAAATAATCATGTATTGATATGTTAGTCGTTAGGTATTTACACTAATATTTATGTTACAGAAAAACAAATATAAACTACACATGTAGTTGTTGTTTTTTAGCAAATAAACTGCGTCATTGTGTATATTTGATTGGTTGAATAATGAGTAATGTATTGATTAAATAAGAGTCTTCCTGTACAGGAAAAAATCCTGTTCAATTCTCTAAATGTATATACATCATATGTTAGAGTTAATAGGACATCCCATAAAGTAAACGCAAGAGATTATTAGAATCGCCAACCCACCGGCCTCTCGCAACAATAAAACATTGGAAGGTGCAATTTGTAAAAGAAACAAATCGAATGCAAATGCGTCATTTGTATGCAGAAGAATTCAAGACACATATTTTACTGTAACTGAACCCATATTTAACGAAATACGGTGTATCCTAGCATGACCCCGAGTAGCTCGCATTCCGATCCTTTCTCCATCGAAAACCGCAACCGTTATTAACACAAACAAATCCTTTCTCGTGTGTTATTTAAGGACTTTACAGGATTTATAAGTCCTGGCAGTTCAAAAAATTCGATTTTTTTATAGCGTATATCGTTAGCTTGATTATTCAAGAATATGCTGTAGAAATTTCAAAGGGAAATTCGAATTAGTTTAGATTTTATAAGGGTAGAACTGAGTGCATGTCGAGCTATTTATTTTTCAAATTGGTTTATCTCGAAATAACTTTTTTTTAAATTTGAGTGCAGTTTAAGTCAAAATGTAATGAACTGATAATTATGAAAATGGATGGTATGATTCTTTATAAAATTACGAATTGTATGAACCAACTTGTGAGATGATGTTATGATTTTAAGGGTAGTTTTCTTTGCATAATTCGACACTTTCAACTTTCAACGGACATCACAGCGTAACTTTGTGAATTTTGGCAGAAATTTTTCAAAAAAATTCACAAAAATTCTTTGAAATATAAATAAAATACTGTCAAAATTTGATTCTAATCCAATGAATTTTTCCCATCCAAAAAAATTCTAAAAAATCATGTTCAAAACAGCCTTCTGACGCGGTTCTCCCCCTTTAACCACCAAGCGTAATTCTGTTATTTTTGGATAAAATTACCCAAAAAAATTCACAAAAATAGTTCGAAATATAACCAAAACGATATCAAAATTTCATCGAAATCCACCCAAAAAAAATCCCAAATTAAATCATGTCCAAACACCCTCCTATATATAAAACGACATGATTTTCAACCCTTAATTGACTCACCTATAAAATCACAATGGTGTATCCTTCGTTTCTCCAACTCCGGATTGTTCCTCCTATTGTACTTGACGCCGGCGAGCGTCGGCGCCGCGGCGGCGGGCGGCTGCTTCTGCGGGTAGGGGGGCGGCGGCGTCCTGCGCGGCAACGCCCCCCCCGGCGAGCCCGGCTCCGAGCTGGGCGGCGTCAGCGGCGACACGTACATCAGCCGCGACGGCATGGGGTAGAGCGCGTTGCCCGGCGCCGGCCCCGGCCCCGACACCCCGTTGTACTTGTATTGGTTGTTGTTGTTGTTGTTGTGCGGGGCGTGGTGCATCGCCTGCTGCGGGTGGTAGTGCGGCGGGTGGTGCTGCGGGCTGGCTTGCTGCTGCTGGGGCTGCGTGTAAGGGCTCGTCGGGGTGCCCAGGAGGTGTAACGTCGGACAGGGTTGTTGCAGCACCTGGTGCACAAATTGTTGTTAAAAAAATCGGTTTTTTGGGGTTACATCCAACCCTTATAGACAGCGCTATATCTGCAGCACCTTCACAATGCATTCAGCTAACCCCATTCAAAATTTCAACCCTCTATCTCTCCTAATACCAATTTTATAGCCTTCCAAAAAAAATCATTAATTTCATCAACGAGCAGTGTATGTAAATGTAACTATAACTGACCTTTTCGGTTTTAATTTCTAAAGGTGAGAGTAGTGGGCTTGGGGCAGTTGCTCCACAGGATACTGTCAAATCATCCACGGCCTCTAACTTGACGTGTCCAGGGCTAACCCCCAGCATATTCGCATTTTCTGGATCGATGTTCTGTATGCTGCTGGCGATGTCTTCCCAAAGCGCCGGAGGGCGCAGGAAAGCGTCATCTTCTGGACCTGGTAACGACCTGGAAATCAACAACCCTTATATTACCAACACCCCTTTAGGCACTCATTGAAAATATCATACAAGCTTGGTGATGTGAGATTGTTCAAAGGGTATGAGGAGTTGTTTAGAAGATGTAGATACCTCATGGAGACGTAGCTCATGGCTTGGTGCCTGTTGTTGTGAGGGGCGGCGGTGGTTGGGGTGGTGGTGGTGTTGTTGTGGTGGGCGGTTTCGAAGAAGTCATCGATGTGCGGGACGGAATCTCTGCGGGACGGTTTTTCTAATTCTTCTTCCAGCGGTCGCTCCCAGTCCTGCTTGCACAGGAACGTGTCCAGGTCGCTGGTCTGCAACAAAAAAAGGGGATAGTTAATTTAAATTGATGGTAAAAATAATTAAAATTGTGTATTTGGTGAAAAAAAAATTGCATCGGCCGGGAATCGAACCCGGGCCGCCCGCGTGGCAGGCGAGCATTCTACCACTGAACCACCGATGCTTGTACTAAACATTCGCTAAAATCCGTATATAATATTAGTCAAATGCAAGTATTTTTAGAAATAAATAGAAATAAAATAAATTCATAGTATCAGCAAAGCAGTAGAAAAATAAAATAATTAAAAATTAAACTCCGCTTCGAATTAAGTCGCAGTGAATAGATGAATAATGAAATAAATATAAATATTTTATTTTAAAAATTAAATAAAAAAAGGTTTGCATCGGCCGGGAATCGAACCCGGGCCGCCCGCGTGGCAGGCGAGCATTCTACCACTGAACCACCGATGCTTACATGAATCGAAGTCCATATGTAGCAATATCGCTATCATTGTTTATCTTTATCAATGATAACGTTAATAAACGCAATTAGAAAAGAGCTGACATCAGCCGAAATAGCTCAGTTGGGAGAGCGTTAGACTGAAGATCTAAAGGTCCCTGGTTCGATCCCTGGTTTCGGCAATTAATTTTTTTTCTTTTACTATACGAATTTTATTTTATTTTTCAATTGTATCTCACATTTATCAAGATAACATTGAAAACTTTTGAATTTGACGCCGGTGACATATACCTATTAGCATTTACAGTAAACAGAAAAGAAAATGGTCAATTGGAACACATCAGTCGTGGGCTTCCTATCGGTATTCGTTACTTGTTACATAATCTCTCTATCCACCTACACCTACATCAGCTCCCTGTCGAGCGCGAACCCATCGGAGACAGCCAACAGATTGAAACGCGACGCCCCATTGAAATACAACACCGATCTGTGGCAGAAGAACATCACCCTCAACAAATGCTGCGGCCCCAACCAGATCATAAACCACCAAAACAAATGCGAGAGCTACGACTACAAAGCCTTCAACCAGACCGAGATCGTGGAGAAATTGGAATTCTTCGTCGTAGACGAGAACCTCAAGCACGCCTACATCAACCCCAATAGAATCAATTTCGCTTACAACTATTATGAACCCAGTTTGATTGACAATTCTATTGGTAAGTAGCATTAATGTTGTATAGAGAATTGTTAAGAAATGATGTTTCCAAAGCTATAAATTGGGTGCTGAACGAAGAACAAGTCAAAACGAACTTCCTGTTTCTCCAAAAAGACGCCCACTTGATCGAATTGGACGACTCCAAGCAGCGCATTGAGAAGAGGTTCTCCACCAGCTCCTACTGCTTGGACGAAAACAACTACTATGGAGGGTAAAAAAAATTAGTTTCTAAATCAAATTACGCTCTATTAAGCAGTAATCTTCCAGGGGTTTGATAGCCTACGTGAACCCCTGCATCGAGAACACCTGCTTCAAGAAGTGCTGCCCGAGGAAGTGGTACTACAACACCATGCAGGAGGAGTGCGTGGTGGACACGCGCTTCAACTACGAACCCGAATTCTACTTCACCACCACCAAAACCAAGCGAGACATCGACTACTACGTCCTCCACGGCGCCCCCAACTGCTCCTTCGGCTCCTCCACCACCATACGCCAAGAACCCGGCGAGCAGGCCGGCCCCAGCGACCCCATCTACCTCCAAGAGGACGGCAATTTGCTCATGATCGACTCCGAACATCAAAACTACTACTACTTCGACAACAAAAGGTATAATAAACACTACAATTAATGCATCAATAAACATGTTTTTTGTTTATAACAGCTACTGCATCGATTTGTTCTCCAACGGAGTATCCCCGGCCTACTTGAACGGATTCTACTGCCAGAAGGAGGCGAGTTTCAGGAGAGCTGCGGATGTGCTGGACGTGAAGAAGTACCCGGTGGTGGGCAGCCCGAAGTTGGCTTTGGACGGGAAGAGGTTTGGTAGAGAGAAGAAGTTGAAGCAGTTTAGCGTGGGGGAAGAGGCCGCGACGGAGGAGGCGCCGAGGAATGAGCCCGGGGCGGAGCAGAATAAAGATTGGAAGGTCGGGAATAGAATGGAGACGAAGGAGTTGCATGGAAGGAGCGGCGGTGATGGGGTTAGGTTGGAGATGGGGTTGGTGGTCGTTGGAGTTTTGATTGTAGTTTTGTAGATGGTAAAGTTGATGTAATTGTGTGTGATAAGGGATGTTTTGCTGATTGGTTGTATAGGGGTATGTTTTAGAAAATTGTCTGCTTTTGGATAACGAGCTTTACTTTTTAAAAGATGGTCCTGGTACATTTTTTGTTTTGGTTTAGGAATTTGAAATTTTCTAATTGGTAAAATTGACGATTTTAGGTTGGTAATGGATATTTTAAAAAGTAAAGGATAATTGATTATTGTATTAATATACATTTATACATTGTAACTGTAAATTTATTAACATAAAGAAAGCAATATAATTTAAAAGAAGGTTACCAACAATAGTAATTTAAAAAGTATTTAATCAAGTTACGTTTGATCTTGTCAAAATGGAAGTCGTAGAGAAAATGTTGGTAATACTTGATCATATACCGGAATAAAAAGAAGATTTATTTAGACCAAAATTCTATAACAAAATCGAATCGAACCTAAATTAAAAACGCCAAATTTGTCAATTTAAAAAAAGAACACCAGCAATAATTTAAAAAATATACATCAAAAATTATCTTTGAACTTGTCAAAATGGAAGTCCTAGTGAAACAGTTGGTATTACTTGATCCCTAAACCGGAAATAAGCTTATTCAGCTCATACCAACTTAACAAACGAATTTTTAAAAAAAAGAAGATTTAATTATACCAAAATCGAATCGAGCCTAATAAAATAACGCAAATTTGTCAAAAAAATTGTCAAAAATGTTTCGACAACTACTATGTCAATCTCCCATCAATATGCCCACAACGAACTTTTACCCAGTTTTATCACATTTTCCTGTATCATTTTATCCGTAATTTCCTTCGTAGATTGTAGGTATCAACTTTACACCGACAAATATCCCCAAAACGGCAGCTATGACGACATATACAGCCTGCTGCAGACGACGGCGATGGGGGACCTCAGCGAATTGGGCAACCTGGGGATCACCATCCACAAATGCTGCGAGCCCAACGTAATTTTAGACTACCAGATGAGCTGCAAGTACCAGAAAACCGCGGGGTTCGAGGAGAAGCAGTTCCTGGAGAAAATGGAGCACTATTTCGTGCTGGAGCAACTCCAGTTTTCCAAAATATACCTATCCAGAATCAGCATTAACTTTGATTATTTGCAGTACATTTGGAACCCTTTAGATGGCTTCGGTAAGGCTACCAGTAATCAAACAAATACAGTACAGTATAAGATGAAATTTTAGTGTACCATTGGGATTTATCGAAACCGAGATCAGAAGCCAAATACGCCTTCTCAGCTGATGATGGATCGTTACTCCAAATGGATCAGAAACACAGCAAAATCATCAACAAGTTCTCCACCAACACCTACTGCGTCGATTACGACGGCATCTTCCACGAGTACGTACACTCTTTCATATTAAAAATACCCTACAAAAATTATTTTTAGCAAAATCATCGCCTACGTGAACCCCTGCAGGGAGCGGGTGTGCATAAGAAAGTGCTGCCCGGAGGATCACTACTACAGCATCACCTTCAACTCCTGCCATTTATCCTATACGTTACAGCCTATGAAAGTTAATTTCTATTTCCTCACCACCCCTTCGCTGAGGGAGGTTTCCTACCACACGATTTTCGGGTACCCGGATTGCTGGAGCGAGAAATTGTGCACCAGGATCAACAACAGCTCCACGGGCTCGCTCTACGTCCAAGAGGATGGGAATTTGCTCATCGATAAGTCGATTAGATATGTTTATTATAACACGAATTAGTAAGTTTTTTCGCTCTACTTTTTTTCTAGTGTAATCAATATTACACTGAGAAAAATGTTTCGGTGTAATTCGTTTTGGATTTCTTTCAGTTACTGCTTGGATATTTTCTCTGACGATAAAAATATATCGTATATGAACGGGTTTTACGATGAGAAATCCGCAGGGGCTAGTTTGATCGGTAAGATAGATTTGTATTTGGAGGCCATGGCGAACAGTACACCTTTCGAAGAGGTTTCGATGAATTTCGGAATTACTGAGCAGCTTTTGGAGCTGAATAACCGACAAATTCGAGTTATTGGTTGTGTTGTAAACGTACTTTTATCTCTAGCTGTTGCGCTGGTTATCTTGTAAACGAGGAAATATAGAATTTTGGGATACCTATGGAAGTTTATCGATTATTTTATATATATACAGGGTGAGTCGCTCTCAATTGAATAGGTAAAATTGAGTGTGGCTCACCGTGTGTACAATAAATTACCCCAAATAGATCAACTGTGTAGAATAAGTATATGTAAAGTATTTATGTCCATTCGGGGTATGCAATAGCAAGATTTCTCTTAGATATAAAGTCTACCAAGTAGACTATAATAGTAAATATCGACGCGGCATCCATTGATCGGTTGCAATTGCAACGGTTGCAATTAGGTCAAGAATCGCATAGCCCGATACCGGAATTCTAATATAAAGATATAGAATGCAGATAGATCTAGTACTCGACTCGGCAACATAAAATTTTCTATTTCTACTATCACAATACAGGGCAGCAATATAGTACCATCTAGTACTATGTCTGGACGATATCGATACCAAATTTCAGACTTATAGGTGCATTATTAATAGAGATATCATAGAAAATAGGAAGTATTGCAAATGTTAAAATCTTCTTGAACCGCCTTTGAACGCTCTTGAAGCACCGTTCAAGTAAACTTCCCTTTGAACCACAGATTAATTGTCTCCTAAAACTTTTAATGCACGGCTACTGTGATTTTTCGATAATACTAAAAATGTTGGTCAAAGTTATCGATGAAATTGGTGTGAAAAAAAAATGGTATATAAAGCGATTTGGTGCAGCAATAAAGAGCCCACGAAACGGTTGTTAACAGTTGTATAACGCTCGTTGGAAATTTTAAAAAGCGCCGAAAAGGAACGAAAATAATAGGCGATTACGTATCCCAGGACACGTCCGTAGTTAACAGAAGTCCGTCGGGACGTGACTGAATGTCTTTCCTTCCTAATGCTCTTTGTGGCCCCGTACGCGAATGTCTCGCAGCCACATCGGTTTATTGCCCACCGACCGGTACGTCTTATGTCTATACAGATAACGCGCCGTATAAGTTTATTTTTTTTTTATTTCGCCTTTTAATCGAAACGACAGGAAAAAAAAATCGGTTCTCCGTGAGAAACTGACGCCCGGCCGTCTTTCACCAACCTAATAGGGCCTTCTCAAATCCCTTATTCAATTGTCATTAATTGTAACAGTAAAGATGGAGTAAAGATGGAGTAAAGATGGAGTAAAGATGGAGTAAAGATGGAGTAAAGATGGAGTAAAGATGGAGTAAAGATGGAGTAAAGATGGAGTAAAGATGGAGTAAAGATGGAGTAAAGATGGAGTAAAGATGGAGTAAAGATGGAGTAAAAATGGAGTAAAGATGGAGTAAAGATGGAGTAAAGATGGAGTAAAGATGGAGTAAGGATACTGTAAGAATGCTAAAAGGACGCTATAAGGACACTGCAAGGATGCTGTAATACTACTCTAATGATACAGTACGGATTCTGTAACGATTTTAAAAGGATTTGGTAAGGAGTCATTAATGGAGAAGACCACGATGTGAGATATGCGGATTTCGGCAAAAGATACGATTAGAAATGATTTATTAGAGCTCAAAACCGTTTTCAGTTGCTCAAAATGTGTTATAATTAAAAAGTTATAGCCTTTCGAAATTTAAAAATTTCGGGTTCTGACTCATAAATCATCAACCAATCATAAACCACTCACGTCTTGTTGTATACTAAATAATATGAATTTTCGAACGCAGTAACAAAGAATAGACAAACGAACAAAAATCAAACTGTCATTTGTCAGATTTTTCTGATAAATGCACAAAACAAATTACACGAATTGCAGTTCGGCACAAAACACTTTACTGATAATATTGACGTTGACAAGAATGTTGCCAAATAAATTTTTCAGGACCATTATTTGTGTTTTTAACACGAAAATCGGTTACAATTTATACAGATGAAGATGTTATTTCTATATTAATATATCGAATTATCCATTAGGTAATGGAAGAAATGGATAAATCAGAAAATGTTTATTGCAATAAATATACAAAAAACGCACATTTTGCAGGAGTAAAGAAGAGTAATAGGAAACGTGGCAAACTTGCTAAATGTGACATCTCTTTGCAACTCTCGCTTTGATTGGAGCAGAGTGTATGACGATTGTGTGACGTTTTTCAAACTTTAAAAATTAATTGCGGCCTTATTTGGCCACAGAAAAAAATAAAAATTTCATTACGCGCCTTCTTAGAACACACGGTTTTGAAAAAAAAATTAAAAAAAAAGTCGTGGTCTTCTCCATTGTAACAGTATACCTACATATGTATTGATGGAGATGGAGTAAAGATGGAGTAAAGATAGAGTAAAGATGGAGTAAGGATACTGTAAGAATGCTAAAAGGACACTGAAAGGATGCTGTAATACTGCTATAATGATACAGTAAGGATTCTGTAACGATTTTATAAGGATTTAGTAAGGATTCTGTATATAAAATACACATTTTCTCTGAAAAACAATTTCCATATCCCCAAAAACCAATATTAGGCGAAACCTTTAGAAGAAACGACGCGTGTACATACGACATAGAACAAACACAGTTTTCGAAAATTAAACAAAAACCCGGCGACTGCGATGGGGCAGCCCTTCGGAAGCGCTAATTTCCAAGGCACACCGGATCCGTCGAAGCTATTTTACATGGCCAACCTGTTAGCCGGGCGACGCCCTTAACGCAAACACCGCCGGCGTCCTATGCACACAAGGGGTGTGGTTTTTATTTTAGCAGCCCGGTCCCTGCGACACTTTGCACCGCTGCTTTAATGAAACGTTCGAATTCAACCTGTTTGCCCAGTTCGTTAACGTGCAGGGGATGACGCGAAGCGTAATTGAAGCGTAATTGAAGCGTAATGAGCGCGGTAAAAGAATTTGGAGCGGGGGGTTTATTTATGGGCCATTACTGATGTCTTTCGGGTTCTTTGGAGTTTTTTTTAAGGCGAGCGGGTACTTAAATTTGATTTGTTATGAGAACTTGACCCGCGTTGCGTGCCGGGCGGCGATTAATAAGAGAAAATATGTATTAAGAGGCGATGCAAATATCGTTAAAAACGTTGATAAAAATCGTTAAAGTCGATCGACGAAATTTATGTAAGAATAATTTCGCCGCGGACCGAAAATTTTTAAGTGTATCGAATTCTTTTTATTGCGGCTAATTAAAAAGAATTAATCCCGGAATATTCATGCGTATGGGTATAAAATTTACAATTCGATTAGCATATTTGGTAAGCCGGCTATAAATAGAAACGAAAAAATAAAAGCCCGGCTTTATTAGGTACTCTGTATAAGTACTACATTAATAATCGTTAACGAGCAATAAACGGACATTTTCTAAATTTTAATGAATCGAAACAGATTCCGTGGGAATATTTTCATTCGCGTAAAATTCATTCACCAATTTTTTATATCAATAAATTACTCCACTTGCGTATTACTTTTACCTCATCAATTCATTAAAAAAATCTATATATACAGAGTGTCCCAGTACAAATTTAACACGTGCCCAAAAGTGCGGTGAACACCCTGTATAGTGAACGAGCAATGAATGGCGGTTATGAATGAACAGTCTCCTACTCCGGGCGCGGAGATATCGGCAGATGAAAACAGGAAATAAAAGCGGACGAATGGAATCTCGTCGGACGGGTCGCGTTTCTGTAAAGCGACGTCCACTCTACAGGGTGTTGATAAATACGCGTTACAAAGTTTATGTAAAAATAGATCGAAAAGTGCACTAGGAAGTTGTGTTTGGGACCTGGGGGATCTTGGACACCATCTTCAAAGGTCCTCTAGGTACATATTCTACATGTAACATGTATTTAATAAACACCCTGTATAACATTTCTCCTAATTAGTATGTTATAATTACGTAAAATTTAGTTTTGCTTGCATCAGCTATTACTTTGTTGTTATATAGCCTTGTCAAATGGCGGAGAATATTTATACGGAAAATATATCCACAAGTTTTCGCCTAAGGATAGCGAACTGTGCGGTTAATTAGCAGGAACACGGATTGCAACAATCGATCATAATCGCCTTTTTCACGTAATTTTTACGAATATTAATTAATGACTTGCGAAAACCGATTCAGCTATTACCGACGGTTATATCTCGAAAGTAAAGTTGACAACGAGCGCTGGCCAATCCATTAGCTTGGTCGATATCATCAAATCCGATTTCTATTATTAATATTCTCGACAAGGTTATTACACCAAAAAAAGAAATCTGGATCGGCGACGTTTGCGGCCGATCGCCGGTAAAAAAGCTGTCCTTGAGACGCTTTCATTTCAAATGCTATCTATCTGTTTAATTGGATCTCGTGTTAATCGGCTTTTGAGGTTCATTGGGCTGTTAAAACCTTTATAAAAACATGTGCAGTACGTTAATATTCGTTGAAAGTCGCGCAGGTTGCGTCTTCGGCTATGCCAGTCGATCTGTAGATGGGCTTTTCGTTAAAAATATTTTACAGTGCGTCCTCATTCATGTAATTTTTTCCTCATAAACAATTGGAAAGTATTCGCCTATAACAACGTTGTAAATTTGCTTTTGACATAAAATTATTAATTGTTTTCTTGTGCAGTTTTTTTTTTATGAAATATTTAATGCCTGTAATATGCACGGGTGTATTGTAAATTGTAAAGTGTTACTCCTTTCCGGCTAGATGAACAGCCATAAATTTCGCAAATTTTTTTATATCCCTAAATTACCGTGACACAGAATTCGGGTTTATAGCCAGTTCGAGGAAATTGAGTTATTGAATGTTCACAATGGATAATCTAACATATTTTGATGCTTTTACGGCCATGTTATTATTATTATTATATCGAAACTGCGCGCTAAAGTTTATAGGAAACATCGTTTTTTTGCTACCTAAGATTCGAATTTTTAACGTCCGTTCGAATTTCATAAATTTTCCCGGCGACTTTTACGGCTCGAGAACTAATCAACTAAAAACTTTCACGCGAGGATGCCGTAAAAAGCGACTTAGAGAATGGATTTACGCGTTACCTATACGTCTAACGCGATGATATATTTCATAACGAGCGATCCGAAAATACCGCCAGCCGGTCCAATAAAATTTAATTTATCTGCCGCTCGTCTATCGAGAGCGATTTCTTCAATTAACTGAAATTTTTACCATGAATTAAAAATGCACTGAGCGAGTTACAGCGATTTTTTTCCACCTCAACTAACTGTTATACCTCCACGTGTTCGATGATAAATATCTGGTAGAGCAGACGCTATACCAGGGTGTTATAATAAAATGTTGTAATAAGTTTGTGCACTTGCAATTTTTCTCGAGAAATAATGAGTCGATGGCACCATCTTCAAAGGTCCCCCAGGTCCCCAAGTGCGCACATTTTCGATCTATTTTCGAACACCCTGTATACAGTTTTTTTTTAGCTCATTTGGTTTAATAAAAATACCAACATTTAATTAATTAATGCGAAACTTTTACCTAATCATCGCGATATATATTTTATAGATCCACTCGATTTTGAAACGGTGGCAATTTCCTGTCTTGCAAGAATCGATTCACGACAATTCGTTAATTATTAATTAGAAACGTTTAAGTTTTCATTGCTAAAAATTTACGCCGATTTCTCTTGCAGAAGACAGCGCAATTAATAATTTTTACTAGAAATTTAACTGCCTATTAATTAGGATGATTTACGGCTACAAAAATGTAGATCACAATCACAGCGAGATGTCAATAATTTTGGTGGACGTGTTAGCAAAAAATGGCGAGAGCGCTAGTCAATAAATTTCGATTCGAACGTAATTTAATCTGGTATCAAGTATCAAGTTTCAACAAACTCAATTAATTTACAAGCGTTAAATCTAGGTATCTATAAAAAAGCACTCTTGATCTATTAATTCACCACACCGGAACAATTATATTAATTTATTGCACGTCTATCACAGCAACATTTTGAATTGTAAATATTGCACGTTGGCGTTGCACCGAAATATATCTAATATTGCATCGTTTTGATTTTCGTGGGTCGAGATATCACGTAGGATTATTTTGTCATTACAATTTATTCTACATTATTCTATATCACAACGTAAATTAATTGTGAGGACTTCACAAAAATGTATATATTATAATTGCCTATTTAATTAGATTGGTGTATAAGTGGAACCCTTGAAATTATTGCAAGATTTACAACTTAATTAAATAGTGGTATGGATAATATTTAATTAGATAGCTATCAAAATGTTTGAATGCAATGAGGAAATGTACTATATTGGTTTTATGTCAGGGTCCTTAAAATAAAGGTCGCATTTTAAAAAGAAATAAATAATTCGCTTGTGACAAATTGTTTAAAATAAAACTAAAAGACACACTATAAATTCAAAAATGGCAAAAATAAGATAATCTGTTGATCACGAAAGATTCTATAATTACTACTGTAATACTTTGTATATATCGAATTTATTATGTATTCTCTGTTTAATATTCACCTATTATTAGATGCCTATAAAAAATTCTAATTTACTTAAATCGTTAAAATATACGTCAATGAGAAACGTCAAACTTTACGATGTAATATTTAATAGAAACTTTTACATCTAATTTAATTTTTGTTCCACGAAGAAAATCCATTCATCAATCATTTTCTGTACGTATATAGCGATGCAAATATTTTTCCGCTCTCAATCGAATTAATGGAATATTTTATAAACAATTTGAAATTTAAATATGCGCGTATAATAGATATGAAATTGAATTTCAAAACTTATGCAAAAGACACCGAAAACGTCACGAATTTAGGCCAATAAAATCGATACACCTACGCATCGATTTTTATTGATCAATTAAGTCCTAATGCACAATTTGGTATATAAAAATTATTGCAAAAGCCGAAATTAATTAATCGCCCATAAAAACCACAATAAAATGTATACATATAATAGAAGTTTCTTTGATTTGTGGCGTAAAATTCCTTTAATTGTGTAGATAGATACTTATAATTAATTTAACAGGTGTGTATATGTAAACTTTACGATTTAATTTAATCGTATAATTGCCCTTTTCGTACACTATATAGAACTTACCAGAAACATACTAGGTTCCAGCACCATGTAAAAATCAGTCATCAATCAGGCTATCGAAGCACCAACAAAACCATCACAAAAACCACCACAAAACGTACAAAAAAAAATCCTCAATACAATCACTTTGGTCACCGCAAACTCCTCGGCCGGGAAACCCCTCGGGCGCGCCGAAAAACCATCCCTCCGCACTGTTCGCACCGTTTCCAATATCTCCTGCAGTATTTCGAATTAATCGGGACTCACGCAAACACGCGGCGAGCGCAACTCGCAGATGAAACGAGCACCGAGCACTCGGGGGCCTCGCGTCCTGAGTGGAACTGAGCGCAGCCCGGCGGAGAGCTCGGCGCTCGCCGAATCCGGTGCATAGGGGGAGTCTGCCAGGGACGGCACGGGCCTATTAGAGCACCTTTTGCTGGCGTTTACTCCGGCGCGAATCGACCGGGGATTCAGTGCCCATGCAGACGAGCAGACGGAGCGGAAATGTTCACTTTTGATGCTTTTATTTTCTGATGTAATTGTATTGTAATTGCCAGTTGTTATTAGATATGTATACAAAAAAGTTGTGGGTTAATTATAGAGGTAATTTCAATGCTATGTTACGTATTGATTTGGACCACCCTGTATAGTAGGATGTAATTGTATTGTAATTGCGAGTTGTTGTTAAATATACAAGAATTGTTTATTGTTGTGGATTAATTTGAGGATATATTTGGACCACTCTGTATAATGTGTTAATTCTATTACCGATTTTATTGGATTGTCCACTCTGTATATTAATTTATAACAATTATTGTTTATGTTTATTAGCGCTAAAAGTAGGAATAAAATTTTGTAATATCTGGTGCAGTTAAGTTATTTTCTTCAAGTGGGTTACTGTTCTGATCTATCATTTAGAGGTGATATCTAATTAATATAGTTAATAAAGTAATACAAAAGAGTCATTTATCTATCTAAATGGAAAGTATTTATCAAATACAATCGATTATCTATTCAATTAGTTTGATTATCTACTTGAAAAAGTCAATTATCTATAAAGATAGCCAAATAATAATTTAATAAAAGCTCTTTTATCGCATAGATAACACTTATATAATTTAATAAAAACCTGCAAATGCACTTCTACTAACACACACAACAACAATTTGTTATGCAAATTTCTATTAGTAAACAAATGCCATTTTTTCTAACATATCTAGCAAATCTCTTGAGATACAAAGAAACCATCTTAGGCGAAACAACACGATAATATATCACCAGTGTGCGACCCATATGCTAAAAATGATTAATATAAAAAAAGCCATCGTCTCGTTTCGTAAGAGGGACATAATAGGTGGCCGAGGAGGCCTTTTCCTTCGCTCTATTACGGCACATCTGATGCGATAGCCACCCACGAGCGAGAGCTCGCGCGCTCCGCCGTACAAAAGCCCCCATCTAGTCAAAACAAAATTAAATCCGGCCGGCCGCAACGCCGCCCGCGACTCTGTCACCTGCGGATGGCTTAATAGCCTGCTCGGTTTTTTATATATATCGAGCTCCGGTCGAGAGGGCTTATTTATACATTCCGTTTAAAATTTTGGGGTAATCTCGGCGATTTATCTTATCCAAGATTCTACCATCATGCAGTTCGATTGGATTTTCAACCTTGCATTGTTAGCCAAGAGTGCCATTTAAAGGAGCTATGTATAGAAAGACTTCAACGATTGTGTAGCACGGTAACTCGATAAATTTGCCTACTGGTGAGCGTGACTCACCCTGTATATATAGATAAAAAATAATAATTCAGGAATGTATGTCTCGGCAAACACGCAAAAGTGGATAGAGGAAAGCATGTAGGTATATAAAAAAAGCTTTGTACAAATATACAAACCGCTCGAAATGCAGATCAGCCGAGAAATAATTTTTTTCTAACCGAATTAGCTGGCTCGAACGGCGAGCGTAATACGCTCTTGTTTGCGGACAAGCAATTAAAAAAATTGGAAAGTATTATCTATAATACCTTCTCGTCTCTCGGGTGCCCGCTCGCTGGATGTTTGCTTAAGTAATTGCCGGAAATACGTTGCGCAAGTTTGCCTAATCGATACTTAATTAAGCTATTAATTAGCGCGTTTCTATACCTACATGTACAGCGAATCGTTAACCCCCTCGCAAAAAGTGAGAATGTATTTCGAACTATCGTAGAATCGATTGTATTGTAATGCAATCGAACGCTTCGTTAGCACGCGAATCTCCGGCTATTTTTTCTATTATTCTAGGCAGCGTTTTCGCTGGTTACGACACCCCTAAATTAAATTTCGTGGCGCATTAATCAAGCCCGATGATGGCCTAGTGGTCGACATGGCCCTTTAATAAATATGGTAATGTTTGAAGAGCAAGCACGCGATGCGCGCATCTACATTTTACAGTCATATACAGGGCGGAATTAGGTATAGTCTGTGCAAAACAAAGTCACTAATTGCAGCCTCGCTGTTTATATCATACAAGCCCACCTTGTATATTTTTTCTTTATATAATTAGACATCTACTGTGGGTTTTGGTTCAATTTGTGTTAAGTTGACTTGGGTAATTTTTTAATTCGCTTGTAGGTAATAAGTTTGTGGTGCGTGCCTCGCATCTAGTCGGCTTTATTAAGAATGTTTTTTTTTATTCTTCCGCTTTCTTATCTGACAGGTCGACTTGATAGGCGCTCGGGCTTCTATATTTGGCCGGTTTACTGTTAGGTAAAAGACCAAAAAAAAAAATCTTCATAACGAGCGTACTAAAATACGTTTGTTATTTGGAGTAAAATTGTAGTGAATAATGCTAAATATTAATCGATTTCCTATTAATTTGTCGTCGTATATCAATTAATTTAACGACAAATTTCAAGGTGGGTGGTTGTATTTATAATCGAATGTTATGGGTACCCGTTTTTTTTCGAATCTCGACGCATATGTAAATTATTTCTATTAACTATATCCTGTTAATTATCCGCTTAAACTTCTATTATCTGTTGATTAAACTCTTGAGAAATCGCGAGTAGGCTATTAGGATTTTTACGACGGCGAATTTAATATACAGAGTGAGTCAAATGTAAATACAGGGTGGACCGTTAAAATTCACATCTAATCACGCTGTAGATTAGAAAAATTTGAACTATTCTGAAGGTCTCTGTTTGTGTTGCACAGGTGCAAGGTGGTTAGAATTAGCAGGAAAAAATGGCCGAGAATCACAGCGCATTCCTGTGAAATCGATAAATAAAAATAGATTGCAAAGAATGTGGGCTGTCGATAGATAAAATTACAGCTATCTGTTATGCTATAGCATCAGAATGATAATAGACGATACTTTTAATTGGCGATCTCTGAGGAAAATAAGACATAAATCAAAGTGATCGACTATTGCAGGTGTATTTCCAATGCATTCGGTATATAACACGAATAATTCAATTCCATCGTAAATCAGTTAATAAATCGCAGTTTTCCTTGATAAAGCTCGTTAAAAGAAATCCATTTTTCCGGGGAAAATTCGTTATAAAATTAATCGCGCTCTAATTGCTTCATATTTTAACATGGCGACTGCTCTACCAAACGCCCGATGGTTCGAGTAAAAAATAATTAGCCGATGAAGAAACTGATCTAATAAATTAGTCGGCGGAAAAAATCGGAAAGTCATCAAGCCGGACCTCGGGCGATGTCTTTATTACTTTTAAAACTAAAGAAACTCAACCGAGTTGAGGCCATTACACATTTACACACTTAACATATAACACTTATAATTTTGTACGATTTCTAATTGATTAATATCAATACAAATTAATTTCCTAAATAATTTCTTTATATAGAGAAACTGCAACGTGATTTAAATTCCCTATCACAGGACCACACTCCGCGTAATTACCCCGCAGTATCTAATTCCCCGGCGTTAATTAAAAAGCGATTTATTAAATTTGAGAAAGATACAAGCAGCTAACCAGTTGATAAGCACCGATCACGAATTCCGGGATAATTTATGGGCTCCGGTCTCGTTTCGCATCGCGTCCATCGGCGGGTCCTTTGCCTATTAATTATTCGGAACCAGCTAATTAGTTCGAGAGCGTTAATTAAGTTTGAGGCGATAGAAAAGGCGCTAAATGTCTTCGATATATACCGATAGCTCCTCGTATATTAACCTCTATACAGGGCGGATTGTTTCAAAACATACGGAGCGCTCCTCGTACATTTCCCTCTATACAGGGTGGCACAAAAACAATTTAATGACGAATAATCCCCGTTATATTAGAATCGTGTTGTGTGCTATCCATCGCGTCAAATCTAATTAATATTAGCAGGGGGCGTTCATTGAAAAGAGCAGTATGACCCGCGTGTACGTCACGTAATAGAAGGTATTCGTACGAAATCGATGGCCGGCCAGTCCATCACCGTCATTAAAGCGGGAATGAGTTTTATCGATGAATCACGATCGTTATTGTATTGGATCCCGCCGAGGTGTAAATTACACATCGGCTAAAAACCGATGTTTTTAATTAATATTCTTTCGCCGGAACGATCGTGTATGTGTGTATGTACGTGTGTGGGTTTCCTTTTTTTTATTGTTGTTGTTGGTCTTGTTCTTACAATCGAACGACGACTAATTACGCATTTTTCCTGTTCTCCCCTCGCGCTCCTCGTAAATCATGTTTTTCTTCGATTTACCACTGCACCTTAAGATATATTGCGACACGGACTACTACAGATAACGTTCATTAATGTTTAAAGATGCTAATTAAAAACACCACTGTAATTTCTGTATTGATCCTATTTTAAAACGCTTTATACAGGGCGAATCACGCTCAATTGTGGAACGAGTATTTACCCCTGAACTCAAAAAAATGGGTCAAACTTTCACAATTTTTGTAGGACACCCTGTATACAATAAAACAATTTTCACCACAGAATCAAATACCTTTAACCTTCCTAGTAGCTACCCTACAAAAATCAATTCAAAATCTTTAAGGAGATGCTTGTAAAAAATTAATTTATAAGGGTCTGCATCGGTCAAATAAATTTCAAAAAAGCAATGAAATATATAGGGTGTCCACCCTGTATATTTTTCAACCAAAAATATAGCTAAAGAACATTTTCCTATAATAGCATAAGGAATGATTTATGGGCTAGTTTCCCACTGATATTTATTCAAGCGCAACTTCGAATTCACCAAATGAATTCCATCTAACATATCAAAATAAAAGGAAATATTGTTTCTCGCAGGATATATTAGTGCAAATAACCCAATTCCCATGCATAAATTAGACTCGATATGTAAATTTTATTGGTCAAATATTTAAAATTGCCCGATGTATTTGCTGAATTTATTACGCGGCGAGTTCGAGTAAGAGTTATGAATGAAAATGTATTAAGAAAGCCGATAAAAATAAATACAATTTCGGTTTCTAAATATATTCAACAATTAGCGACTACTTGCTTGTGTTTAAACAATTGTACGGCCAAGAGAGAGGCTTTTGTTGATTTTCTAATTTATTTTCATCATTATAGAGAATTCTTCTAATACGCTAGAACTATTGTCAAAACTTGAGACATGTTAATGAATAATTAAATTTATAAATATTCATACGACTCCCCGAAAATCGTAAAAACAACATTTTAAATTCATCTCGTCTCCCCGCTTATAATATACATATAAATAATAACCCAAAATAGTTCTAACAGATATTAAACAACAGTTATCGGGCCATAATTTTCAACGCAACAAGCTCGCCAGTCCCCATCAATAATCATTTGTTCCTAATATTATTTGTTCGGTTTCACGAATTTGTTAATCAAATTCCGGAGGATTTAAATTTTAAATGCTAACGAGATGTTATCGAACAACCAACATCGGAAGAAAAAAAAAATACATTTGTTACGCCTGACGACTATATTTTCGAAAAAAATTCTACAGGGTGTCCTCTATATAGTACCTCAAATTAACTCGTTTGGAATAGTTGGCGTTGAAAGTATAATAGTCCATTAGCATCAGCAGATGTGCGAACGAACTATTCGGCAACGCCAGCTCGAATTCCCACCTTTGTTTTTCTAATGGCATAGATGCGACGCGTTATTATTATGATTAATTATCGCGGGCGATTGGTTGCCGCACTGATTGGTTTAGCGTTACCGGTGCGATTTTTCATTCGACCTATTCACGACTCGCCGCTTTATTGATTCGCTCGACGGGCACAATATTGTAGATGTATTTGTAACAATAAGTCCGCCGTGTTGTGCCATGTGATTTTTAAAAATGCGGCTGATGGGACTCGACGTGGGTGATGTATGATAGCGAAGAGTCTATAATACATGTACATTGATGCTTGTTTCTTGTGTACATGGTTCACAAACTTCTCTTTGAACCACAGTTGAACTACGCATATAAGTATTTTCTCCCTACTTTTATTGAATGTAATCGTGGGTAATGGAGAAGACCACGATGTGAGATAGGCGGATTTCGGCAAAAGATACGATTAGAAATGATTTTTTAGAGCTCAAAACCGTTTTCAGTTGCTCAAAATGTGTTATAATTAAAAAGTTACAGCCCTTCGAAATTTAAATTTATCAACCAATCATAAACCACTCACGTTTTGTTGTATAGTAAATAGTATGAATTTTCGAACGCAGTAACAAAGAATGCACAAACGAACAAAAATCAAGCTGTCATTTGTCAGATTTTTCTGAAAAATGCACAAAACAAATTACACGAATTGCATTTTGGCACAAAACACTTTACTGATAATATTGAAGTTGACAAGTATGTTGCCAAATAAATTTTTCAGGACCATTATTTGTGTTTTTAACACGAAAATCGGTTACAATTTTTACAGATGAAGATGTTATTTCTATATTAATATATCGAATTATCCATTAGGTAATGGAAGAAATGGATAAATCAGAAAATGTTTATTGCAATAAATATACAAAAAACGCACATTTTGCGGAGTAAAGAAGAGTAATAGGAAACGTGGCAAACTTGCTAAATGTGACGTCTCTTTGCAACTCTCGCTTTGATTGGAGCAGAGTGTATGACGATTGTGTGACGTTTTTCAAACTTTAAAAATTAATTGCGGCCTTATTTGGCCACAGAAAAAAATAAAAAAAAGTCGTAGTCTTCTCTATTGCGTTTTTTTTAATGAAGAGTAATGCAACAAACAGCATAATTTCCTCCCTAAACAAACAAGAAAATTAGCCGGAAACGCTTCGAGCTGTCGTTCGGAAAATTAACTCGTTTTCCCGTTGATCTTTTACCATACGTAAACAATTTGTTATTAACATAGTACTTATGCGAAGAGCGTATAACGACTTGCGTCGTTACGTGTACGATTTATTAATACGCCATTCCCGCCGTTTAAATAAATTAGTGTGAAACAGAACTAATTTTCCCGTCAAATCATTACGCAACTGAATTATCGTACAGATTTATATCTCCCATCCAGCGCTATTTAATGGATATTGTTCTTCTATTAATATGAATCTATCGCTGGTGTATAAGTTCATTCCATTAATAGCTTTCATAACCGGGGAAACACCGGACTTAATCTCTTCCAGAGATGGTCCAGTTTAGCCAGAGGAATTATTTGTTAGTGGTTATCTGGAAACAAATAGTAAAGTGGGGTCGTTAAAGTGGCATTCCTGGTTGATGCAATAAACGCGTGTACCGAAAACAAACGCTTCAATAGTCCGTGGAAAATGGTAAATCAGTGTCGTTTACACTTCAAATAATGAAATTCCGATGTGTTAAATGATAATAAATTCAATATTTATTTAGACACCGGTACGATAAGATTATTGACTTGCACACTTGCCCTAATGAACGCCGGTAATAGTACGGTTTGTAAAAGTGAGCTGGGGAAAATAAAAGGAAAGTGCGAATGTTCGAGTCGATTTGCATAGGCGAGTTGATGGCGATAACGGTACTTTACATTATCGGGATTTTAAAATAAATTTTCGTTTTTATATCACCTCCAATATTTCGAATATTCAACCGAGCTGTCGTGGGAATTGTTCGAATTTATGTACTTTTTTTTTTGGTAGAAATTCGGGTAAGAATTTTAACACCATAGTGTGATTTATTCGAGAACCAGAGTGTATAATACGCATCGGCATTACGCTGCAGGGACCATTATATAAAAGCGAAAGACGGTCTAATGTAAATGTCATCCCGAGAAAAAATTAAATTAATGATGTGCGCCAGAGGCCGGGGAAGAGATGTTTTTGACCGAGGTAGGTTAATAGTTTGTTAAGAAATTGCTTCGATAAATCTTGTTAAACGATAGACGAGCCGGTTGAAATTTCATTCGGAATTAACGCTCTCGCTTAGATTTGAGGAATTTATCACCGACGCGATTGTCTTTCTCCTCTTGTACCTACAACATTATTTATATACAGGGTGTTTATACGAATAAGTGTAGGGTAGGTATAGAATTTTTCATTTTTGACTGGCTGTGTAGCCTTTATTACGAGACCAAAGTACCAAGTGTAATCATCAGCTCATCGAGTAGATTCTAAAAATGGGTCATACTTGATATCTTGGTCTTATAATAAAGAGTATACAGCCATTCAATACACTTCAAAATCTTGCGATTTTTTTGAGTGGCTGTGTAGCCTTTATTACGAGACCAAAGTACCAAGTGTGACCCCTCTTTGTAATCAGCTCATCGAGTAGAATCTAAAAATTCACAAATATATAGTGTGTCCCATTTAAAATAACGAAGTAACTGTCAATTATTCAAAAAATGTTGAATTTAGGCTATTTTTGATATTTGAGTGTCTGTACAGCTTTTATTATGAGACCAAAGTTCCAAGTGTGACCCCTTTTTGAAATCAGCTCATCGAGTAGAATCTAAAAATTCACAAATATATAGTGTGTCCCATTTAAAATAACGAAGTAACTGTCAATTATTCAAAAAATGTTGAATTTAGGCTATTTTTGATATTTGAGTGTCTGTACAGCTTTTATTATGAGACCAAAGTACCAAGTGTGACCCCTCTTTGTAATCAGCTCATCGAGTAGAATCTAAAAATTCACAAATATATAGTGTGTCCCATTAAAATATCGAAGTAACTGTCAATTATTCAAAAAATGTTGAATTTAGGCTATTTTTGATATTTGAGTAGCTGTACAGCTTTTATTATGAGACCAAAGTACCAAGTGTGACCCCTCTTTGTAATCAGCTCATCGAGTAGAATCTAAAAATTCACAAATATATAGTGTGTCCCATTAAAATATCGAAGTAACTGTCAATTATTCAAAAAATGTTGAATTTAGGCTATTTTTGATATTTGAGTGTCTGTACAGCTTTTATTATGAGACCAAAGTACCAAGTGTGACCCCTTTTTGAAATCAGCTCATCGAGTAGAATCTAAAAATTCACAAATATATAGTGTGTCCCATTTAAAATAACGAAGTAACTGTCAATTATTCAAAAAATGTTGAATTTAGGCTATTTTTGATATTTGAGTGTCTGTACAGCTTTTATTATGAGACCAAAATACCAAGTATGATCCCTCTTTGTAATCAGCTCATCGAGTAGAATCTAAAAATTCACAAATATATAGTGTGTCCCATTTAAAATAACGAAGTAACTGTCAATTATTCAAAAAATGTTGAATTTAGGCTATTTTTGATATTTGAGTGTCTGTACAGCTTTTATTATGAGACCAAAGTACCAAGTGTGACCCCTTTTTGAAATCAGCTCATCGAGTAAAATCTAAAAATTCACAAATATATAGTGTGTCCCATTTAAAATATCGAAGTAACTGTCAATTATTCAAAAAATGTTGAATTTAGGCTATTTTTGATATTTGAGTGTCTGTACAGCTTTTATTATGAGACCAAAGTACCAAGTGTGACCCCTTTTTGAAATCAGCTCATCGAGTAGAATCTAAAAATTCACAAATATATAGTGTGTCCCATTTAAAATAACGAAGTAACTGTCAATTATTCAAAAAATGTTGAATTTAGGCTATTTTTGATATTTGAGTGTCTGTACAGCTTTTATTATGAGACCAAAATACCAAGTATGATCCCTCTTTGTAATCAGCTCATCGAGTAGAATCTAAAAATTCACAAATATATAGTGTGTCCCATTTAAAATAACGAAGTAACTGTCAATTATTCAAAAAATGTTGAATTTAGGCTATTTTTGATATTTGAGTGTCTGTACAGCTTTTATTATGAGACCAAAGTACCAAGTGTGACCCCTTTTTGAAATCAGCTCATCGAGTAAAATCTAAAAATTCACAAATATATAGTGTGTCCCATTTAAAATATCGAAGTAACTGTCAATTATTCAAAAAATGTTGAATTTAGGCTATTTTTGATATTTGAGTGTCTGTACAGCTTTTATTATGAGACCAAAGTACCAAGTGTGACCCCTTTTTGAAATCAGCTCATCGAGTAGAATCTAAAAATTCACAAATATATAGTGTGTCCCATTTAAAATAACGAAGTAACTGTCAATTATTCAAAAAATGTTGAATTTAGGCTATTTTTGATATTTGAGTGTCTGTACAGCTTTTATTATGAGACCAAAATACCAAGTATGATCCCTCTTTGTAATCAGCTCATCGAGTAGAATCTAAAACCACAAAAATATACAGTGTGTCCCAATCAAAATAACGAGGATAACGGTCAACTTATCAAGCTCTGCATAGGTATGAACAATAAAACATCCATGGGCCTCCACTATACAAATTCCATTAGCTCGTTTTCCTTATCTAAGATGTTCGAATTGGGATTTAATGATAGGTTGGCGGGGTATTGCATATCGCTCGGGCAAAAAATTAATAAAGCTGGCCGGTAAGTGACGCAATAATCCGATCGAAAAATCACCTACAGCCATGGACTCGTGCACTCGCAACCGCGTCCATATTTTTTTTTTGTGCAACATCCAATTCTAATGGAACAATTACCGAACTGTTTGTGACGCAAAACAGCGGCCTGTTATTAGACCAGGACGCAGCACACCGTGGGCCTCTAACGACTTATTCAACAAAAGTGAACAAAGCAATGACCATTTCGGGTAATTTGGATAATGAGCGGTTTCGGTATCACGACTTTTATTAAAAGTTTCGGCGCTGTTTTCGCTTCTAAACTCGCCGCGATTTATCGCATTAATATTTATATCCCAATGCTGCTACTGTATTGATGTATAAAAAACGGGGATTTAATAGGCATTATTAATAATTTATATGAAATAGTTGAATGAAATATCGTTTCGAGATTCCTAAAACTCGACTAAAAAGCGCTGCAGGAATGCACACGTACATGAATAAATACCCAAGTAACCAGTCCAATATTTTTCATAAAAGAAAAACTGGACGCAACGACTGTTTCACTATCACAGTTACATACCTAATATTTATTGCACCAGACGATATTTCAAAGAAGATCAATTTTAATTATTAAGGCATGTTTTTGCCTATGCCCGACATCTGCAACTAGTTTGCATTCGCCATTAGAGAAACGCGCAAATTATTCCGCAGAACTATTTCTATTTATGACGTATAGTGAGCTTTATTTTGCATAAACTATATGTAATAATTGCGGGTGATTATCAGCGATGAGATCCGAAAAAGTGGCCGGCTACTACATGAAAACGAGACCAGCATTAGGGCTCTATCAGATGGTATGGAGGATGGGACGCGACGGGGTGGCGTTATTGTGGCCATCAATCTGCGCGAAATTATTCATAAGGTCTTCTTATCTTCCACGTAGAGTTAATGGAGAACGGAGATTATGTTACGTCTCAATAAAAACCCGAACGAGGAAGATAATTTGTCAATGTTGGACGTTTGTTGTTAGGGATATACGCTCGGCTATCGAATTATCTGGACTGTCACGATTTACATTGTTGTTAATTTATGCGGGATTATGCAAATATCCGGAAGGGATTTCGCGAGTCGCGTCTACTTTTCGTGGAACAAATTGATGCAATACAACGGAGGCGACTTGTTGCCTCTGATATACAGGTTGTCCCCTTTTTCCAAAAAATAAAATCTCTTGTTTCGTTAATTCTGATTAATTTACGGCGGCCAGAAGGCCGTCGCGTACGCTTCGAATATTACTCGAATAAATGGAAAGTTGCTCGCCTCATTCAGCGCGCTTTTTTCCTCTTTCTAACGTTCATTAATTCAGCTTCCTACATAGTGCAAGAATGTTCTAATGCTTTTCGAAAAAAAAACCCCGTCGAATCGCACTTTGCCGGAGAAATTTAGCCGATGATAAATGATTTCGTTGCGTTAAATGATCTTAATCCCGAGATATACATACGATCGAATCGAGAAAAATTTACGCAGAGGTTTAATTGGCTGTTAATAAATAAGTTTTATGTGCTCTTCACAGTAATAATGAAATGGAGAAGACCACGATGTGAGATAGGCGGATTTCGGCAAAAGATACGATTAGAAATGATTTATTAGAGCTCAAAACCGTTTTCTGTTGCTCAAAATGTGTTATAATTAAAAAGATATGGCCCTTTGAAATTTAAAAATTTCGGGTTTTGACTCGTACCTTATCAACCAATCATAAACCACTCACGTTTTGTTGTATAAGTAAATAGTATGAATTTTCGAGCGCAGTAACAAAGAATAGACAAACGAACAAAAATCAAACTGTCATTTGTCAGATTTTTCTGAAAATTGCACAAAACAAATTACATGAATTGCAGTTCGCCACAAAACACTTTACTGATAATATTGACGTTGACAAGAATGTTGCCAAATAAATTTTTCAGCGCCATTATTTGTGTTTTTAACACGAAAATCGGTTACAATTTATACAGATGAAGATGTTATTTCTATATTAATATATCGAATTATCCATTAGGTAATGGAAGAAATGGATAAATCAGAAAATGTTTATTGCAATAAATATACAAAAAACGCACATTTTGCGGAGTAAAGAAGAGTAATAGGAAACGTGGCAAACTTGCTAAATGTGACGTCTCTTTGCAACTCTCGCTTTGATTGGAGCAGAGTGTATGACGATTGTGTGACGTTTTTCAAACTTTAAAAATTAATTGCGGCTTTATTTGGCCACAGAAAAAAATAAAAATTTCATTACGCGCCTTCTTAGAACACACGGTTTTGAAAAAAAAAATTAAAAAAAAAGTCTCTCCATTACGAAATTTTCTATTATCTACTGGTGAAGAGGAAAATGTAAATATTAATCCCGCATTAGAGATAAAATCAAATAAAAAATTGACCACAATCGGATCACGTGAAAAACCCGATTGTATATCGGTATAATCTCTGTCACAGAAAATGAAATTAGCCTCATCATTGTCCCGATTTGATTCCATTATAACAAATATGCCAGTTGATTCCATCACAACACTTTCATAATTTCAACAATTCAACAAGCAAACTAAAAAAATTATGATCTATACGAAATACACTACAATAAATTTAATTATTGATTATAGAATTAAATATATGCTACTGGCATATAGTATGTGCTATATTTATGACAATTGGCAGCGGGCGGTAGCGACTTCTTCGAACTGATTGATTCATTGTTACACGAGAACAAGTAGCTTATAAGCTTCTGGAAATGATGGAGGATTTCGATAATACCATAGAGATCCCTGTCGGATAAACTTCCACTTTTTATTATAACCAGAATGGGATCGTTGCTTGTATGAAGAAAAGAAACGAAATGGCGGAATTAAACGGTGAAGATTTAGTCATTACGTTTTGTTTTACAACATTATCCTCCGGTTAGTTTTATTAAGGATGCGAACAGTTAACGGCGACATTATCAGGATTTAATAACAGCTTCGCTATTAAATAAGTATTATTCTTGGTCGTCATGCGACATTCACTATACAAAGTTATAGAGTTTCTGCGACTATTATATGGGCTTTTAATGGTTTGATGGTATATCAAGACCCCACTAATAGATAATATTCGTTTTATGTTTAAATTTTATATTTCCCAGGAATGCATTACTGTAATTCAATTAAGATGTTGAGATGGAAATATTTCGAGTGATGTATTGTAAGAGCAAATATTAATGTCTAATGTACTGGTATAAGTGCAAATTTGTTTGCGGTACGGTCAATTTTATGAGTTGGATAAAAATAATATTAAAATAACAGTAGATTTGTAAAGTCTGTAAAAAACGTTAATTATCTCGAAAAATAATTGAGATAGAAAAACTAAAAGTTCACAGTTTTATTGAAAAAATTCTCTACAAGTTTTGAAGAATAAAAAATTTCCAAAAAATCACAAATATTCGAGATATTTTGACTTTTGTGTCATAATACACATAAAAAAAAATTCTAGTTCTATTCACTAAAAAAATTATAATATCTCGAAAAGTAATTGAGACAAATAAACGAAATTTTCACCATTTTATCAAAAAAACAATTCTCTACAACTTTTGCAGAATAAAAAATTTCGAAAAACACCCTAATTTCCGAGATATAAGGGGAAACTTAAATTGGAGTTGCACTCATACACCATAATAATGCATACAAATTTGCACTTATAATAGCATATTTTTCTATCAGTTTTATTTACTACCGATTACGGGATTCTTGCCTACACCTCATATGAGATCACTTGCGTTAAATTTCATTCACCTGATGTCATATGATATGAATCATATAAAATAATGGGGCATTAGAATATTAATAATCGAAATTAACGCTCGTAATTCACTCGCACCGCCAGCGGTTATTTTTCGAAAAATTCCACAGCATTTGCGACATAACACCAAGAGCTTGAGGCTCAAGTAAAGAATTCCAAATGATCTCATTCCCAAATCAACCACCTGGTGTCAGCTTCTGCTTTATTTTTTTTAATTATCGTCCTCTCCTATAGTAGATTTTTCACTCGATAAAAGTATCCCTAAACTGGTATTATAGTGTTTGATGTATCTTCTACAGAGCACCATTAATATCTTTAATTAGTCGTTGTCAATCGAGAAGGCGATACAGCCAACGTTTCGGGGTTCTTACCCCGTATAATTACGCAATCATCAGAGCTGGCAATCAATACGACACAGCGCTAAAAAGGCTTTTATTTTTACAACGTTACGATTCCTCGGAGACGGTGATATACTCGCCATTAGTGGCATGCAAAAACCGCGCCGCCCCGCTCGCCCCCACCGCCGGCCATACGGCCCGTTAATTAATTAGCTAAATGCGTATCCTTCTAAGAATCCCGCCTGCCCGACTGATAGTGTTCGTCCAAGAATAAATGAATTTTAATTTCATTAGAGTGGCAAGACTGGCCCCGTTCGCGGTATTTAGATTGCGCGTTCGCGTGTTCTGCGAGCTTTACGCTCGTCCAACTGGCCCTCCGAAACGCACGGTTTTTTTGGAATTATTTATACAGGGCGAACGTCCGAATTAATCTATTGATTCGCTCAAAAAGTATTATGCACACCCTGTAACATTTTGTATATAATTTGTGCAAAACAAAGTTGATTGCACGTCACTAATGTCGTCACAAATAAGTTTCTATAAACACGCCGGAAATCCGGAAATATAAATTTTTGAATCACACCCTTTTTTTGGAACACCCTGTATATGCATAAAAAATTTACGAAAATCGGTTGAAATAATTTTTTTCTAATATAAAAATAAAAAATTCATCGCGGTTTAACTTATATACGAGTTTTGGTTAAACTACTAGCGGGGCCCTCGTGGGCCAGAGGGGTTGTTTGTTGGTTTGTGTGCCGGAGGTCCCGGGTTCAAGACTCGGCTAGCGCAGGATTTTTCTGGGGTTTTTTCTCGAGTAGGGGATGATGTTTGATGGAAAGTGGAATGTATAAGGGCTGTGGAATTTGTTGGAGGGGATTTTGGATTTGGTTTTCCAAGGTCTTGGATGTAATATGTCTTGGGTGTTAATATGAAATTTCTTTCACAGAAAACTAAGTTCAAATTGTTGGTATTTAATTAAAATTAATTTAAATATAAAGTAATTAGTAATTCAAATAAGTAAATTAAATAAATAAATTAAAAAGAAGAAAGAAGAACGAAGAGAGAAGAAGGAACAACGAAGAAGGAAGAGAGAAGAACGAGATGATGGAAGAAAAAAAAGAAAAAAAAAATTTTTTAATTTATTTTTTGAAAATTAAAGTTTTATTTAGATATTTTTTTGGATGATTTTTGCTAATGTTGCACTAACATTGCCAATTTTCAACAGAATCAAGTAAATATTTTTTACTATATTTTGTTAATAATTTTTTTTTAAATTTAATATCCTGTATCTTGAAAACTGCATTTCCGGACCCATGTTTATAGAAACATATTTTTTAACAAGGAATCTTTTTACCATATCCCCGTCTATTTTTCAAACACCCTGTAGAAACACCTTTTTTTTGTTTTTTTAAACCACCAAGTTTTTTCTGTTTTTATTGAAATCAGTAAAAAATATGGTTCGATTTTTGTTTGGGCCTCGGGCGTAAAATATATGGCGCATTTTTTTATACGAAAGTGCTGAAAATTTAATTAGAGGGCGGAGAGGAAGATGAAAAACGGTATCCAGATTGCACGGTGTTTATCAATAAAATAGCATAAATTATCTCGAAACAAATTCGCGAGGTTAGCGAGATAATAATGAGATAAAATTTACAAAAAAAAAACACCCGTTATTATCGACTATTCCTCATGTCTCACACAACATAAAAAACGTAATTACCAATTCGTTTTTCAATTATCTTTCGAATAGTAAAACCAACGGTAATCGTAGTATTTATTTATCATTTAAAAAAAACAATTTTGCGCGACACCGTCGATTAATATATTCGTTTGTTTGCGCAATTAAACGCCATTTCCACGGGAAAGAATTCCAACGTGGGCTCCTCATTTGGTTAACTGTCCTTCCACAAAAAACAACTCCTTCAATATCCCAAGCCAGCTTCATTTATATCTACTATATTGAGATACCTACAGTAAGATACCCTCCCAATTGTCCTCCTGCAATGCTGGTTGCCTATATGGCTAATATGATATTAATTAATTAATTACAGTTATTACAGCATGACAAAACGGTTAATCCAACCTCGAATCCTTCGGCATACGTGCGGCATGAGTTTAGGAAAATTTCATAGGCTATTGACAGCTGCTTTTCGGCCATTCAGCCACCGGTCAATTAGCGTAATGAGCTCGTAATTCATCCCCCTAACGGCGCGACCCCGTCAACCCCATTACCGAATTAGGGTAGCACGCGTTCGGGGCATTACGTTTTTACGTTTAAACACCTCACGTGACTTTTCGACCCTTCCAGGGGTTCATTTCCAACCGGTAACGACAAAATCATATACCTATACATCGCTACTTCCTTATACTTTATACCGTTTGAATGTCCAATAAACGTAAAATATATTACAAGCGGCTATTCATTATTCGATGCTAATTGAACTAAAAGTTGTAGGAGGATTAAATATCAAGTAAGCGGAATATAAATTAGAATCAGATATTTTAGGAATGTGGAAATACCAGCGACTAATATAACCAGTTTAAATTGGCCTGCTGCATTATGAAGTTCCTACGCCATGCACACACGAAATTCTATTTAAAATTTAATTATGCAGTAGAAAGTTTGTGCGTATAGGATCAGCCGCTACCTTCCGAAACGGACCCTTCCCCTTATGGCTAGTAATCCTGTAATGACCCGGGGGGCGATAAGAGACGCTAAAAGGTTATAGTGTTTTATGTGTAACGTTATAAACATTGATGAAAGATAAATTATCGCGAGGGGAAACGCCGAATGTTATTCTAAATGGCGGCTGTATACCATTCGAATTATACGTAATAATTTAATTACGCCGGCACGCGATCCCCGGCTCCTATATAATCCTGATTAAACGGCCGTTTGGGGATGATTTCACGAAAATAAAAGTGTTGGAATTTGCTTGTAACTTGTAATTAACCCGTGCACGTCGCCAAAATGTAGGCAACCCGCATTGCAGGAGGACAATTGGGAGTGTATCTTGCTAGAGGTATCTCAATAAGCGTTCGTGTGCAGCGGACTTGAACGTATTTTTCCTGAAAATGACGCGATTTGCGCTAGCTGGAGGAGCCGATAGAGGTCAGGGAAAAATCGGAATTACTGGTATTCCCCGGCGAATGCCTTTTTTAGTAAGTTAACGGATCGCCGAGCCTCTAATACTCATATTCGTTTTTCGCCGTAATCGATGCGATAACGTTGCAATTTTCATGATAAGGCCAGATCTGCTAGAGATCCATCCCAGTCCGGGGGCAGAAATCTGATTTATTGTTATTAAATTTATGTAAAAATCGATTGAATAATATCGATTAATGGCGGGCATTAAAATTTCTTCATCAGGATAGCTCAAATTTAATTTTAATCGATTAGATGTATCGATAACGATGCAATTCGATACTCTAATCGAAATCGGTAGTTTCGATTAGAATTTACAATTTCGAATATTTTACGACGGGCTATAAAAAGAGACGTTATTAATTAAATTATAAACAATAAATTTGCGCGGCTGTTGCAATAATCGAGTAAATATTGGCGATTTCTCGTTCGAAAAATCGATTAATATTTCGATTTTAATTGCGATTTATTTCCGCGCCAATTAGAGTTTAATTACAAGAGAAATGTGCGTTTCTGGCGGCTAATGAAGCGCAGGAATTGTCTCTCGCGTGACGGGCCATCGGTGCGTGGCAATCCGAGTGGCCTTTGACATCAGCGCCTTCCTCGATCCATAACTGTAGCCACGCTACTTGCGCATATCGGGCACCAGGAACGATTTTATAATTATATGCGAACTCTAGTTGGCGAAGATCAACATGTGAATTACCGGCGGATGGGTTGATATTTCGCGCGGACGCTTCCTAGATGTCGGGGGAATTATATTAATTCCGGGTCGTGACGAACAGACGGGAATTATTTTTGAGTATTTTTTTCAAAAATATCGCTTTACTACCAATTTCGAGCGGTAAATTATAGCTCGAGGTATTCGTGTTTAAAATTCTCTTCATCGTAACGATTTTTTTCTAAATGCACTATGTACATGTTTAATTAAAAAATCGCTAATACTGAAACCTATTCGACCCAGACCCGGGTTTGATTATTATTTTCTAATATTTGGCGTGATCGTCTTGGACCTCATATTCGTTGTGTTTTTGGATATAGAGCTGACGTAAGAATAATTGAAATAAAAGAAAATGGTACCTTTAAATATCGTTTATTGATAAATAATAATATTAACACTATTGGTCGGAGCGGGCCATTACAGGCCACGCCCGAACAGACCTTACAACTCATTGCCTGTAAAATAAACCTTTAAATTAACTTTAACTGGTTGATTTCCTCAAGATTGGATTACCTCTTGGACATTTTATCACGGGATTGGTTCAGCGGTGCCCCTACTGAGATGCTCTTTGACCCCTTATATTGTAGTTTGCACATGAACATCTTTTTGTATATTTGTAGAGTGTCCGTGAGATGCTATTTGACCCCTTATAATCGGATTCACTCAAGAGATTGGGTAATAGTTAGTAATGACCTTGTTGGCATTCCAACCCTGTAGTAAAATCAACCAAACACGTGGGCGGAGGTTAATACTCTCGTACCCAACCAATATGCAGAAAACATCTGTTAATAATCGATAAACATCCCAGGCGACAATCTGTCTGGCCATTCGGGCATGATCACATGAAGACACCAAACCTCCCAATGGGTTGTTAGTTACGAGTGGATGTCACGACGTCCATTGGTCATCGTGGTGGCGCTGGACAGGAGCGTCGTACTCAACATCATACTCATCGTCGTACTCAGCATCATACTCATCGTCGTACTCAGCATCAAACTCATCGTCGTACTCAGGGTGGCGTCGCGACGTCATACGTCTCTCGGCTGGACCCAGTGCGGCGTCGGTGTCGGGTGGCTCTCGTCTTCCGGACACACGGCGGCTCTCGAGGCGGCAGGCGGCTCTTGGGACGGCAGGCTGCTCTCGGCTTCAGCACCCAATGTGGCGTCGGGACGGCTCTTCGGCGGTTGGTGGATGGCTTCCTTCTGGGCTGGTGGTAGCTTCTTTCAGGGCTGGTGGTGGCTTCTTCTTCGGTTCGGAATGAACTGATCCTGCCGTCTGATTTCACCCTTTTTATATCCGAAAAACTGCTGACTTCGCTGTATTAAAATGCCGTTCTCACGTTCCTTCCATCGCGCGTACTTAACTTTATATTTATGGTGTTTGTTTTAGGAAACGCACTTTTGGCGTCTAGACTGGTACTTGAGAAATATGCGTTTATGAATTTTACTTCATACCCGGGGCCGGTAGGTTACAATACAGATTGAATTTATTTTTGTTAATACCTAACTCACGATTTTCTGGTAATTTATTTCCAACTGTCAGAAATTGAATCTCGAATGTACATTGTGAACTTGGTTATAGATTCCATATTTCGATATGGAAAAATAAATTTCGTTGTCTAAGAAGAATGCGATAAAAAATACAAAGACTTGATTATTCTCCGGGCAAACATCGCAGAAAAATATTAAACAGATACGAAATGCTAAAGCAAATAATAGGAAACATATTTCGAACGGGTATTATTTTCAATGACAGGTTTTAAATATTTATTCAATGGTGCTGTGGATTTTTCGATAAAACCACGAAAATAAATAATAAATCAAAATATCCTATACCGTTACTATTTTAAAATTCATTACGAATCTACAGTTTTTTTTCTTTAAAAATTAATAGATATCCTTGGGCTATAACTTAAAAACACCACCTATATATACAGGGTGAGTCAATTATTTATTCGTACAAAAAAATATGTATTGGATCCAGTGGCGTGCTGCTTAAGAATTCGTTAGCGTACGCCACTGTATCGATTCTTCTTGTTCGTAACCGTTGGAGTGATTAATACACTCCGTTCGAATAATTAATTTCCTTTTGTGAAGATTTTAATTAATTTTCTTATAGGAGCCGTCATAAAATTTGATATGTCCTGACGCGCGAAATACACACATAAACCGTTACTTTTCTACGAATTATCGATGAATAAATAAATCGCTTTCTTTTCGTTACGCGTCCATCAAAATCCACATATAGTTTGTACAAAACAAAGCTACACGCACGTCACCTAACTTTGTTTTGCCCAGAGTATAGTAAAGTATAACGTAAACTAACGGTAAATATCCATTGATAAATCCTGAATGAAGGCGCACACGTTCCCTATAACGTCCCGCCATCTTCATTAACTCCGAATAAAATAAACAAATAAAAAAATATAGTAACTCGCCGAGCAAGGCCATTATGTTCCAGTAGTAATTATAATTATTATTAATATTTATCCGGCATAAGCCGCGCTCGTAAGTGGCCCGAGCGGAGCTCGTCGAAGAAATCTCGCAGGTCTATAATCCCATGCAAATGGCCGGCTAAAGAAGGTAATGCTAAATAATTCCAAAGGTGTCTTATACGGGAAATAAATTGATTTAAATCATCGGTATTCGTAAGACCATATTAAAACTCGTCGAGTCGGTATTAAGTTTGTTTGAGAAAAAAAGGAGCTAACGGTAAACGGGTGAGCGGAAAAAATGGCGGATAGTTCGCGGGTTTGTACCGGCTGTCAACACTGTCATAGTGGAATCCATCAAAGTGGTCATTAAGGCTCGACATGGTAACGTTTTATTAATTTAATAATGTTGATGATAGGTCGGTTTATCGCTTCAAACTTGCATCAGTATGTTAAATTTCGCACTATTCTGTATATATATATATACAGAGGAGTGCGAAATGGTGTATGGGTGCAATAAGGACAGCTTGCATTAGTGTCATATATGAAGGAAAAGGAAAGACTTATGATTTAACTCATACTTAAATGTTTCGATTTAAATCTCGGAAATTTGTGGTTTTTTCGAAATTTTTTGTTCTTCAAAATTTGTAGAGAATTGTTTTTTCAATAAAATCGTGGAATTTTGGTTTTTCTGTTTCAATTATTTTTCGAGATAATTCAGGTTTTTCAAAGAGTAGCACTCGAAATTTGTTTTTTTTTTCAAGTAGGTACAATATCACAAAAAAGTCAAAATATCTCGGAAATTTATGGTTTTTTCGAAATTTTTTGTTCTTCAAAATTTGTAGAGAATTGTTTTTCCAATAAAATGGTGGAATTTTATTTTTTTATCTCAATTATTTTTCGAGATAATTCAGGTTTATCAAAGAGTAGCACTCGAAATTTGGTTTTTTTTTCAAGTAGGTACAATATCACAAAAAAGTAAAAATATCTCGGAAATTTATGGGTTTTTCGAAATTTTTTGTTCTTCAAAATTTGTAGAGAATTGTTTTTTCAATAAAATCGTGGAATTTTGGTTTATCTATTTCAATTAATTTTCGAGATAATTCAGGTTTTTCAAAGAGTAGCACTCGAAATTTGTTTTTTTTTTCAAGTAGGTACATTATCACAAAAAAGTCAAAATATCTCGGAAATTTATGGTTTTTTCGAAATTTTTTGTTCTTCAAAATTTGTAGAGAATTGTTTTTCCAATAAAATGGTGGAATTTTATTTTTTTATCTCAATTATTTTTTGAGATATTTCAGGTTTTTTAAAGAGTAGCACTCGAAATTTGGTTTTTTTACAAGTTTTTTTTTTTATCACAAAACAGTCAAAATATCTCGGAAATTTATGGTTTTTTCGAAATTTTTTGTTCTTCAAAATTTGTAGAGAATTGTTTTTTCAATAAAATTGTGGAATTTTGGTTTATCTATTTCAATTAATTTTCGAGATAATTCAGGTTTTTCAAAGAGTAGCACTCGAAATTTGTTTTTTTTTTCAAGTAGGTACATTATCACAAAAAAGTCAAAATATCTCGGAAATTTATGGGTTTTTCGAAATTTTTTGTTCTTCAAAATTTGTAGAGAATTGTTTTTTCAATAAAATCGTGGAATTTTGGTTTTTCTATTTCAATTATTTTTCGAGATAATTCAGGTTTATCAAAGAGTAGCACTCGAAATTTGGTTTTTTTTTCAAGTAGGTACATTATCACAAAAAAGTCAAAATATCTCGGAAATGTATGGTTTTTTCGAAATTTTTTATTCTTCAAAACTTGTAGAGAATGGTTTTTCCACTACAATGATGAAATTTAGTTGTTCTACCTTAATTAGTTTTCGAAATAATTGATGTTTTTTTTTATAGAACAGTATACATTTGCAATAATCTCTCTCTAACCCACTGTAACTTTAATATAATCTTTATCCAACTCATAGAAGTTACAGTATACATACCTGTACAATTAAAGATAGCTATTTCGCACTCGAAACTGCATCCAGCTGCATACATAGAGATGCAAATGTGCATACACTGCACAAACAAAATAAAACCACCAGTTTAGCATATATGCGAGAAAAAACATCGAATCTCAGACAATATGAATCGAAAATAGAGTCGTCCAGGAAGGCATACCTGTTGCATACATGCATTACCCATTACGGAATGCATTAACCTTTCTCGTTTCCCGCAATCCTCGGCTCACCGCTCGCTGGATACGCTATATGTAACGCGATAAATTTCTCATAACGTGTAGAAGAGATATCTGGCTGTTACCCTTTTCCTTTATATTTTATTTAACAACTTTCGTTTCGTCGTGCTCGCTTTATTCCGCAATCGATTCGATGTATCGATTTTTTCTTCGCCGTTATGTACGATTTTCAATCGATCTACCGGTTATTCGGATGAATGTTTCATGGTGGCGTTTCGATACGTCTGAATAAGGGAATATATATATCGAATATGTCATCGTTGTGTACCAGTATGTATGGAGAGATTTATTGGAATGTTTTACATGCATGTACACCTTTCCTTGCTCGATATTTTACTACTGATTTTTTTTATCTTCTACTGCTTGTATACAAAGTTATTGGAATGAAGATCTCATCGTGATGAATTAAATGCGTTTAATAAATAGGTAAAAAATACCACCAGCCATCGGCGGTGTTTAATTCACGTGTAATTTCGAAATTAATCACGTATTTGGTTTTTCGAGGCGTAAAAATGACGAACCGAAGAAAATCGCTGATTGATTGTATTAGGTGGATTCGTGACGATGTCATTAGATGAATAAGCCAGAAAATTGCACTTTGTTTTTACAAAAATCTACATATAATTTTATATATTGTTTGCGAAATGAAATTTATTCTCACATTAGTAGCATCTTGATCATTCTTTAACTATTCCTACTTCTTTAATTCCTATATAAAGAAGCAGATGATACAAAAGCCAAAGAAGTAGGAATAACCGAGGAATGAATATTTATAAGTGCAAGGAGTTTTGTGTTTTTCAGCGACATTTTCATCATCTATATAACTTTCTACGAGTTCCTTTAGCGTACAATGTCGGTTGGGTAGTCACTCTCGCCGTCGATGTCGCGCTATCCGCGAAGACAAGCTCCAATTAAGCATGTCTGTTCGCTAATAAATATTTAATAATTGCGAACTTTCACAAAAATATCGATCGTCTGGCCGGGCCCGAAAAAAACGCATGAGATACGCGCACGAGATGTCATCGTACATATCGAGATTAGCCGGAGAAAATGCCGAACAAACACGTGCAAAATTAGGTGTAATAGATATACATACATTATTACCTTATTTTTTTACACCGTTACCTATTTATTAGATATACAAGTTGAAATTCGCATGTGGACTTAATTAATTAAAAAAAAAATGGCGATTTTTTTCGAATTTACATCTCGATGTTTTGACTCTCTTTCACGTAACAGAGTGTATAATTGGTACGGTTAATTAGAACACGCGTATTATCCACGCAGACGTTCATCTGTCCCGGTAATTAGCGCTATATTTATCGTGACAAACAATCGTTATAATTGTAATTACCGTGAAAAATTCGATCGGCCAATCCGGATGATTGAACGAGATACCATCATCAACGTCACACAAGCATCAATTTTAATTAGATATCTACTCTCAACATTGATGCTATATGTTACAGTTTGTATAGTATAGTCGTGACGTCACAACTGGATTAGATTGAATGCACTATAAGCAAACAATTAATTTGACAATTAAATATATCGCGTTTCGTCCGTCCGGATGAAATATCTTCAGTAGTACCGGCGTGACAAAGACTGATCTGTAATATTCACCACACACGAAGCGTCCCCTCTCGCTGATAAAATAAAAACAGGTAGTTTTTGCCTATTTATAAACGTCGAGAGGCTCTCGTTTCTATACGAGAAGGGTCAAAAGGTTTTGAGGTAAACCTGTGCACGCATATAGATAAATAAAAGCGCCATTAATTCGCTCCTTCCTGCAATTAATACACCGAGAAAAATATCAACAATTATTACATCAAAATTTTGATGTAGGTACTTAGTGGCATTGACCGGCGTACTTACAATAAATGCATCGTACACGCTAGGAATACCGAAGGAGTGATCGTTCAACGACTCTCCGTGACTTATGAGGTTTAAGTATCAAACCTTAAACTTGAAGATGGACGGGACATGTTTAATTCAGTAGATGGTACCGTGATAGATGGTACATCTGTGTTGGGTAACTTTATGAAGTAATATCGAATTGCGCGTCAACTATGAAGTACGATGCAAAGTTGAGAAGAGCTCGTAAATCTTCCGGGGCATTACAATTGGAAAATTATGTATCACCATGTGATTATTCATTGGAAATTGAAGATGAAAATATCACTAGATTTTTGAAAACTACTTCTTGTATTAATATTCATTCCTTGGTTATTCCTACTTCTTTCACTTTTGCCTCATCTGCTTCTTATAGGAATTAAAGAAGTAGGAATAATCAAGGAATGATTACTCGTTATAAATTGATAGGAAACTTTAATATTTTAATATGAAACTTTGTACCTACAATTCTTCCTCATCATAGGAAATGAGTATTTATTATTTTCGCAAAGAAATAGCATTTCCAAAATGATTAAAGTAACGGCTTTTCCACAACGGTAGAAAGTTTCCGAGTGGAAGTTTATGCGAATTTAGACCTGCGAATGGCACCTGGGACATAAAGCCGGCTAATAATAAGCGAAAATTAGAAGAAAGTAGCGAGAACGAGCATTAAAACTCAACTCTTGTCGATAATTAAATCACATACAGAATATGAGTGAATATTCCTCTAATAAGTGCGCACTCGAGAAAACAAGAAAGTGCTGCTGTAAATATTATATACAGGGTGGTATATTTTCCAGTTGAGGAATTGCATGTTGAGTTCCTCGTTGGTGTATTAACATTTTAACCGCGACCTCTTACTCGTATGTAATACATTACTCATGATGCCTGCGTACATTTATAATATATTTTTATTGTTATTATTGTTCGAAATGGAACGTGAAAGCATTTTGAAAAACGGTTTATAATGTTATAAGCGAAGGACAATTTAAAGTGCATAATGATGAGGTATTTGAATATGTCAGATGTATTGTATAATAAAATAAATATATTGTTTGGTTAAATTAATAATAACGTTTCGCATATTTTATTCGATATGTATATGCCCAATAAAGTAACAGTAAACGGGAATATGGGTTTCATTAAAACACCTGTTGGCTTTTCACTATAAAATAGGAAATTTAATAACGCGGCTTTTGTATGCAAAGTCGCTTTTCTAGCGAGATTTCCGATCACATTATTGATACTATTGTACACAATTTACGACCCACACACGCACACACACAGGCCTGCATCTTTTCCAACTCGCACAATAAAAAAAGATCTTAATAAAATCCGAAATTTAAACGTCCTCTTATGACAAAATACAACTCGAACGCGGCCAATAAAGTCGCCCGAGCGACTTAATAAACCTCGATAAAAACGCTCTTAATCTCAAATATATTCACCGCAATAAATCAGATTTTAGTCAAATGAAATTGTTATAATTGGAACAAGGGCGATCAATTTGATTGACCAATAACGCTTTGTTATAAATTCAGAGGAAATATTCATTCCTTGAGTATTCCTACTTCTTTGATTTTTGTATCTACCAGCTTCTTACAAGAATTAAAGAAGTAGGTATAGCCAAGGAGTGATTACTCATTATAAATCTTGCAAATAAATCAGATTTTAGTCAAATGAAATTGTTATAATTGGAACAAGGGCGATCAATTTGATTGACCAATAACGCTTTGTTATAAATTCAGAGGAAATATTCATTTCTTGAGTATTCCTACTTCTTTGATTTTTGTACCAACCAGCTTCTTACAAGAATTAAAGAAGTAGGTATAGCCAAGGAGTGATTACTCATTATAAATCTTGCAAATAAATCAAATTTTAGTCAAATGAAATTGTTATAATTGGAACAAGGGCGATCAATTTGATTGACCAATAACGCTTTGTTATAAATTCAGAGGAAATATTCATTCCTTGAGTATTCCTACTTCTTTGACTTTTGTATCTACCAGCTTCTTACAAGAATTAAAGAAGTAGGTATAGCCAAGGAGTGATTACTCATTATAAATCTTGCAAATAAATCAAATTTTAGTCAAATGAAATTGTTATAATTGGAACAAGGGCGATCAATTTGATTGACCAATAACGCTTTGTTATAAATTCAGAGGAAATATTCATTTCTTGAGTATTCCTACTTCTTTGATTTTTGTACCAACCAGCTTCTTACAAGAATTAAAGAAGTAGGTATAGCCAAGGAGTGATTACTCATTATAAATCTTGCAAATAAATCAGATTTTAGTCAAATGAAATTGTTATAATTGGAACAAGGGCGATCAATTTGATTGACCAATAACGCTTTGTTATAAATTCAGAGGAAATATTCATTCCTTGAGTATTCCTACTTCTTTGATTTTTGTATCTACCAGCTTCTTACAAGAATTAAAGAAGTAGGAATAGCCAAGGAGTGATTACTCATTATAAATCTTGCAAATAAATCAAATTTTAGTCAAATGAAATTGTTATAATTGGAACAAGGGCGATCAATTTGATTGACCAATAACGCTTTGTTATAAATTCAGAGGAAATATTCATTCCTTGAGTATTCCTACTTCTTTGATTTTTGTATCAACCAGCTTCTTACAAGAATTAAAGAAGTAGGAATAGCCAAGGAGTGATTACTCATTATAAATCTTGCAAATAAATCAGATTTTAGTCAAATGACCCATTGTTGTGAGATTTTAAGTTCGCTGGACTTTCACCAAACATCTTCATTAAATATGATAGCCGGTTGATTCTCCTATTTGGCGATGAAACACCAATTATGAGAGAAAATAACATTTATATATACGTATACTCGTTTTTTCTCAACTGCACGCGGCTAAGTAGATCTAGATATAACGCTTATACGTGAGACATTTACGGCTGGCCATAAAGAAGACTTTCTAAAACAAAGTAAAACACCCACGATTGATTAGACTTGTTTTAAAGTGAAAACGGTAGTAGTAGTAGATTCAAAATTGTAATAAACAAATTCACTGATGTAAGTTTATGTGATGGGGAGAGCGTGGAAGAAGAAGAAGAAGAAGCAACAAAGTTAGGCACGGAAGCTATAAAGAGCTGGTAATTACAGACGCTAAACTTGGTAATTGCACGTTAGAAATTACCCAGTAGAATGAAATTACTATGCGAAAAAAGAAGAGGTGTAGTAAAACTCGTATAGTGTTATACGCAAAACAAAGTTAGATGTACGTCACGTTGGCTCGAAAATTCAATCACAAAATCTCAAATAATTCGTTTAATTAACCAAACTACCTACTTTTTTTTAATCCGAACCTTGTTACTGTCAATCGCTTATTAATTGCCTAGATAGTACGCGGCTCGGAATGAATATTCATTGCATAATGGCTGCTTAGCGGCCGATTTGATTTAATGAGATTATTGCAAAAAATCCGATTTAATTGGAACCGCGCAAATAGATTCGTCCATGCTGACGAAATTTTCACTTTGCCAAAAATTTTTATTGCTCACATTGTCCGAAATATCGCATAATTGGCGGGTTTTGGGCCTTCATAATGGGTCTGTTGAACTTTGCCCCCGGGCTATATCGAATACTAATAGTTGGGGAGCCGGCCAGCCCCCCGTTGATTAACACCAACAATTTTTTTCAGTGTAAAACAACTTCTTCAATATACAGGGTGTTAATGAATGTGTGTTACAGATTAATAGGGTAGGTGGTATATGTAAAAATAAATCGAAAAGTTGTAACAAATTAGACACCATCTTCAAAGAAGGTCCCAAACGAAACCTCCTGGTGCACATATTTATTTATAAACTACCTACTCTAGAAGTTTGTAACATATATTCATTAACACCCTGTATATAAACCTAACTTTTATCGATTGCACCATCCCATTTTGTATCGATTTCAGTGGTGAAATTCTCTTTCCTGTGAATGGCGAGCACTAGGAAAAGTTCGGCCGTTGATTCATAAAAATCTAACGTGTAATCAGTGAAAACAATTTGGTGATGGCCCGAGGCGCAAATGTTCATTTCAGTTGCCCAAGCGCTCCGATTTTGACACGTGTTTCGCGTTAAATAAATCAATTTTGTGCGTAATGGAGTAAATCTGAGCTTTAGATCGCTCGTATTTCGTATGTATCTGATCGGAACGTGATCGATTCAATGTCTCAATTGTTCGAAATTGCAGCGTTTATTTAAATTTTTTCGTCGAACAACATTAAGTAAATAACGGTATCGGGATATATAATAAATTGCATACGTCGCTTTTAATTGATTTTTTATCTTTTATTATTAATAAAAATGAAGGTAAACCGGGCGAGTGTAACGCTATTTACGAATAAATAAGATTAGAGAGAACAATAAAGGCTCGATTGAAAAATTTATGCACAGATTGAGCATAAAAAACACATGTTCTTTAAACGGTATTAATATATTCAAAAAAATTCCTACGGAATTAATATAAAGACAATGTGGACGCAATTTCCGGTTCCACCGAACAAATGTCTCTAATTATTCCGAATGTCACATCACATCTGTCATGTAAATTTTACCTTACCTAGTTTAATTGTTAACCATTCAGCTGAGGCCCATTACTCACCCATATAATTTTTTTTAAAAGAGTGTCAAATTTTCGAAATTCCTCTATTAACAGGTAGTTATACCATCAAACTTCGAAGTGGTTTTATTGTTAGATCAAAGGGTTTTCCCCCATAAAACACACCCTTGTTAGTTGCGAGAGGGTTGAAGTGGTTCACACGTAGGTATTATTGTTAGTAGATTTTTTATTTGTTTGCTATAAAAATTCGCTCAAACGATGTACCTGGTGATGGACGCGAGGGGAAGAAACGCATCTCCGAAGATTTATACAAGTATGTAGGTGAAATATAAATATAAATATCCCGGCACTTCAATAAAATTACCATAAATTTCCATTCTCATCAAACATTTGCTTAATCCTTAAGGTATACACTTATTCACTCCGCTCGTTTCATTCAAACCCATTGAATTAATAGAATATAAAAGTCGAATAATATTTGTATAATTTCTTCTATTAACGTTGAATAACAAAATGGGTTTTTTATCAAAGACCCTAGTGTTTTAAATGCCTTTTTCATTTCTTTATCAGCACACTGTTGCATTAAATATGTTGGTGTATTAAAGGTGTACTTTTATTATAGAGGTAAAATAAATAATTTTGCAGTAGAGTGCGAGTTTAAATGCCGCGCCAGGCGAGCAACTCAAAACTTGTACACCTGCAATCAATAAACAAACTTTCTCATTGAAAATGTTGGACAAATTACATATACGAGAGATTCCACGTAATTTGGCTGATAATCATTCATAAATTCTGTTGTATAAGTCGCGCTTTTTATCCGGCCGGCGCTTTTTATAGTTTCTTTTTTCTTCCTTATAGTCGCTCAGACGCTTTTTTAGTACGGAAGGAAAATATTCTTAAACGCACTTTATTTGTAATACATTAAATCAATTGCATATAGTTTGTGCAAAACAAACGTAGATGCACGTCACTACAATTTGACAAGCATTGTGCCCAACTTTTAAAAATAAACACATCATAAGAGTTTAATAGATACAGAATTTAATTTATTATTAACAAGGGATATGATAGAAAATGTAGAAAAGTAGAATTAAAGCATCCAAAAAAATTGTAGGTATATTATAAAAATTCAGCAGTTCTAAATTATTATTTTTAACTTTTGAGACGCGCATATAACTTTCTTTTGCACAAACTATACATCTCAATTTCGGTATAAGAAGGCTGTGAAGGATTTTGCAATGGCCGGAGCCCCCGGACTAAAATTTTGATTTGCCTCACCGCCTCCGGTTGTAGGTCAGACATCAACTAATACACGATCAGTCGGATCGCACTTTTTCCGTCCGAGTGAAAAAGATTTCGTAAGTAGATCTCTCTGGTTTTTTTTTTATGAAATAATTTACGGAGCCATTTAAATAAGCGGCGATAATCGGAGCGACTGCGATAGATTTTTCTTATTTATTTTTTTTATCGACAAACTTGCGTAACGCATTTTTTTTTGTACGCAAAACTTCTCCCCTCTCGGTTAACAAATTTTTGGTGGAATATTTAGGCCGAATGTTGCCAGCCTAAATATTCCACCAATTATTATAAAAATTGTCTGTCGCTTTATTGAGAAATTTCCAAAGCGATAGTTTGTTCAAACATGTGCGAAAAAGCGACGGGTAATTAGTTTCTCATTAATCCACGACATTAATCCACGACAACATATTCGGATAAGTGTAATTTACTCCGTAAGCGCGGCCATAAAACGAAACGAGACTTGTGTCAACAGTGAAAAGGTTAAATTGACGTTTAATTTAAATCTAATGCATGTTATTATTGCTATAAACTACGTTTAAGGTAATTTAGTTAATCGACGATTATTTATTTACTCGACTAACTAGACGTTGGGTGTACTGTTCAATTTAATAGGTAAACTTATTAGAATTTCTTTTATTGTATTCCATTTTATTAGCAATTCGTGTGTATATGGCGGAGTAATCGTGACAAAATTCGTTCCATGTGGTGTAGATTTTATTAAACATCAACATTAACGACGGCTAATTTTTTAACGTCGATCTAGATATCTGGATCCATTAATTTTAATAATTACGCAGCCTTAATGAATGAACTACTAATTCCCAACCTGCATGGAAAAACCGATTATCATCTACTAAACTTTATAATTTTTAATAAACGCTTCCTATTAGTGACACTCGATTTGTTACAGCCTTCTATCTACAATCATTTGCATATTTGATATTTTAATTATCAGCACAAGGCGGGAATTTCGAAACTTCGATACGATCTTCACGGTTATTGTGTATAAAATTATATCGCTCACAACAATGGTAATTCGAGTTTTCCTTATCTGTTTGTTTAGTTAACCGGAGGAGACGGATTGTCTCGTCTCGCAGCGCCAAAAATGTTTGATGGGCTACCTACGGTCTAATTAAATTATACATTTACATGGCGAGTTTAGAGCCCCGAGTCCATAAAGCCGGGCTATAAAGATGCGAAAATGGGATAAAAAGTTGATGTAATAGAAGCATTACCGGGCAATTTAACGGGCGGTTACGCTTCCTTTAAGCAAACGTATAATTCTCCGTTATATGCGAATTTATTATCTCGTTTCAATATTGGTTTTGAATCATTTGCGTTATCGTTCGTTAATAAAGTGTTAATTGTTTATTTTAAAGCGATAACAATCATTTTTAGAATGTATCTAAATTAAATATTAGCACAACATTAATGGACCAATAAAATACTACATATTATTAGGAAATTATCAATATAGCAATTGATGCACAAAAATTGGTGGAATATTTAGGCTAGCAACATTTGCCTTAAATATTCCACCAAACATCATACCAACATTAGGCCTAAACATTCCACCAACGAGTGCCAATATCATTTTTTATAGCTTCATTACAGACACAAGTGATACGCTTGATACAAGATATATTGATTCATTATCCCATACCGAGCGATAAATCTTTCTTATTACCGTTTTACATTTGCAAAACACTCATTTCGATATGCCCACACTTTCCTCACTTATTGTGCGTTTATTAAACGCTCAAATGCCCCATTAAAAACCGACCAAACCGAACGTTGGTGTGAGCTTAATCGAAGCAAATTGGTTTTTTTTCAAAGCGATTTTAGTACGCGAATAAATCATATCGAATTGATATTTACTAACACTATTATAATATAAAAGTTGTTGTATAAAAATGTTTATTATAAGATGGCATTTAAAAAGCTATCTGTTCACTTCAATCTGCAAGATTAATGATCGAGGAAAGGATGGCGATGATTTAATAGAGGATAACAACAATATTGATGCAACGAATACTTCAAATTACAATTTACATTATACGAGTAGTGTATTTTTATTATAAGAAAATTTCGCCATTTCGATTTCCATTTGAATGCGCATGGAGCCATTTTCTAATGTAATGTAATGTATCATTACATTAATAACCGTGATTTATTAGGACAAATGGCCGGTGCCAAGATAAATTCAGACAGATAACAAGCTCGAAACTGTTCCCGTTTGTAAAACCAAACGACCTAATTTTTCCCCGGCTCATTCGAAAAACTTTGCTTTGTAGAAAGCGACAAGCGAAACCATTATTACGCAACGACTCGATGGAATTTAAATCGATTTTACGGCGAATGACTCATTATATAGACGATTTTAATCTAATAATTAATTTGGCGCTATTTAATGAAGATTTCGTTCGAATATTGGCTACAGATCACAAGCTATAGCTGAGTATCACATAAATCTTGCATTAGAGTAATATGGAGCTATTGAAGACGCTACAGAAGCAACAGAGATAGCTGCAACTACTCGTACATTACGCGCAAGTATCGTCTCTTGCTATATACATCGAGCTGTACATTCTAATGCGCCGTTTTTCGTTTGATTTGGTATTCACAATGCGTTGTATCTCGTTAAGTTAAATAACATAGTCTCGGAATTATCCGAGTCGCATCATTTTACTTCACACGGGCCGCTTGTTTGTTTCCTTTCGTACGCACGTAAATTCGTGGCGGTGACTAAGACAATTCCACCAAAAAAAGAAGACCAACAATGACTCAGCCGCTTCCAGGACGAGATCTATTACATGGCAGGAAATAGTTTTATTATCTCTATAATAGACACGTTTTTTGATGTGCAATGTATAGTTTGGTGGCGCAAGCTCGCGCAGCGAGGTGCTCGATTTATATGCGGGGTTTATCATAGGCGAAAGCGATTCCGCGTCCACCCACTCTGGGACTCTCGGTCTCGTCCTTTTTTTGTTGATATCGGTGCCCAATAAAGCACGTTGAGGACGTGGGCTTGGGATTTATAAGCGCGAAAAAGTGAAAAAGTGAACCATTACTATCGCAAGCCGAAGCTATTAGCCGGGAAACGTGGGCTAGAGATGGCTTACACGTTACAAAAAATATATTAATGTTGTAAAAAGCTTTCGTGTAATTAATACAATAATATTGTTCGTGACTCGGGAAAAATGTAGGTTACTGATAACATCGTTAATAACACAAAAAAAAATTGTACAGGGCTAATGTCCGGTGAGTGCGGCGTCCGGTATTTCATTTCTATCAAACCGGCGTAATTAATTTACGGCTTAATCTGGTTGTTAATACCAGAAATATAATGCAGTCGATCATCAATTAGCATCGCTCGCGGTCGCTGCGCCGGCTATATTGGAGAATATTTATCTGATATTTGAGCAAAGGAATACAGCGCAAGATGTTGTTCAAATGCGGCCGGAGCACAAGAAATGCCTTCTTTAATTAAAATTGACCGACATTACTCAATTATGGCATAATCGTAAATTCGACGGCATTTAAGTGGAACACTAATAGGAACTCATCGGGGATATCATACGCATAAATATGATGAGCTTTTATGTAGTGAGATGTGTATAGAACATCTTTCTATAATGGAGAAGACCACGACTTTTTTTGTTCAAAACCGTGTGTTCTAAGAAGGCGCGTAATGAAATTTTTATTTTTTTCTGTGGCCAAATAAGGCCGCAATTAATTTTTAAAGTTTGAAAAACGTCACACAATCGTCATACACTCTGCTCCAATCAAAGCGAGAGTTTCAAAGAGAAGTCACATTTAGCAAGTTTGCCACGTTTCCTATTACTCTTCTTTACTCCTGCAAAATGTGCGTTTTTTGTATATTTATTGCAATAAACATTTTCTGATTTATCCATTTCTTCCATTACCTAATGGATAATTCGATATATTAATATAGAAATAACATCTTCATCTGTATAAATTGTAACCGATTTTCGTGTTAAAAACACAAATAATGGTCCTGAAAAATTTATTTGGCAACATTCTTGTCAACGTCAATATTATCAGTAAAGTGTTTTGTGTCAAACTGCAATTCGTGTAATTTGTTTTGTGCATTTTTCAGAAAAATTTGACAAATGACAGTTTGATTTTTGTTCGTTTGTGCATTCTTTGTTACTGCGTTCGAAAATTCATACTATTTACTTATACAACAAAACGTGAGTGGTTTATGATTGGTTGATAAGGTATGAGTCAAAACCCGAAATTTTCAAATTTCAAAGGGCTATATCTTTTTAATTATAACACATTTTGAGCACCTGAAAACGGTTTTGAGCTCTAATAAATCATTTCTAATCGTATCTTTTTCCGAAATCCGCGTATCTCACATCGTGGTCTTCTCCATTACTGGTGAAAAACTGTAAGAATTTACAACCACAACATTGTCAACTTATACAATTTCGTGTCACAATTAATCGCCTCGACATTCATTCACCGGACCAGAAATGCATAAGCAAAAACGCTTATCAAAATATCTGCACAGCCATAAAATAAGGTAATGCATCGTCGTCCCGGCCATTAGCTAATGAACAAGATGGTGCGAGGCCAATAAAACACATTGTCGTCTGTACGCTTCTATAAAGCTAAATTTCCAGCCAATCGACCATTCAAATTCATTTGAAGCCAGGAAATCCCTTCAAGCTGATGCATGATGATCCAGTGCACCAGCATTTTGTGCAACAAAATGCAACTATAGCGCTGAATATACATAAACCGTTTTTTTACTGCTCGGAAAATCACCTCGTTTCGTTCATGATGAGGTCCATCCTCTGCATTATACCATTAAATAGTACGGGCGATATGAGCCAAAAAAATTTTTGCTTTGTACAAATATCACTAATAACTATTTCAAATTGAGTAATAGGTAGTAGATGTGGGAGATTTTTTTAGTTAATAAATTAGCTCCTAAATAAAAAATTAGTGTTAATCGTCTTGACTATAGGTACACCGAGAGCCATCATGGTTTCGCGTATACAATACGTCCATTAATTAAGCATATTCTAATACATCATCGTACACGTGCTAGGCCGAAGAAAGAAAATCAATTGTACCGGCCCCAGAGTTATTATTACGACTCGACACAATGGCGGTGGGTGTTTTTGAATGAACTCCAACACATCCAGAGGGCCGTAGATGCAAATTACCGCCGGTCCGAACAATGGACGAGCGCTCCGCCGGAGCGGGCACACTGCGATTTTCGCCGCCCACGCCGGGCCGGCCGCCTCGCGAGGCAAGAGGCCAAACTCGAAAAGAAGAAGAAGCAGAGGGGAAATTTGCTGTATAGTGTATACAAAAATATCGTCTACTGACCGATATACAATCTGTATAGTATAGAGAAAAAAAAAAACACGTCTAATCGAATAAGTTAAAGTTATGTCACTGTATTAGGCAAGTCGTTATTAATGATCTGATGGTTAATCAGTTCGTGACAGAAGCATTTTGCGTCTTACGTGCTTTGATCCAGTCAACCACAAAAAATTAATTTCAATATAAAAGGTATAACAAAATTCGAGCTACTCATTTCACAATAACAGCCCTCGTCTCTCGGCTCGTTTAGCCAATCTCCTCCACAAATGTAGCTCATTGTACTCTATATAAAAACCACGCACAATTGAGCTACCAATTTCCTTAAAACGAGCGCGCCAATTTGCTAGCAGCCCTCGTCTCTCGGCTCGTTCAGCGAATTGGATTTTCGTGGGCGAATTTGGCGCTGATCGACTGGCGTATGCGAGGCGAGCAATCTTGATGGAGAGTCAGAAAAACGTGCCGCGAATGACCGGGTCTCTAAATCTCCGGGCTGCAGAGGTCAGTAGCGAGTTGATCGCCTTAGATCACGAATTGCCCGATGTAATTCCATAAATCGAACGTTTCTCGTTTTATTAACGAGCGCAAAATGGACGAAATGACGGGCGCATATCGCGCGCAGCCACGCACGGTTAAGGACGTTTTATTCATGTAATTATTCATAAATCGAATAATTTGATTAATAATCTAGTATGCGCCTTCCTTGTTGTGACACTATTCATATAAATCGTTGTATTTCGTTGTGAAATTGCTGGAAAATTCTAGCTATAGTTTAACTATTCTTAGAGCCATAAATCGTATTTCTAACTGCTTTTCTTTACCGAGCCATTGTTAACGAATTCAGGTCTCGGTTACCACACTGATCGGATGAAAAATTATGAAATTAATCAATACCCGATTGTCGAACACCCGGTATTTTTGTACTCGATAATCGCTTGATGTTTAAATGAAATTTTCGATGAATTTATCACTCTTCGTTAGACACTCTTCTTCCACTAACCTACACTAAGAAAAAAGAATTGTGTATATATATAGGAAAAATCAACGTTTCGAACTCTACATCATCAGTGACCCCAAAAGAAAGCTTGATGCAGACAACATCAAGAATGTGCAGCTTTTGTAATGGGTGAAAAATCAACGTTTCGAACTCTACATCATCAGTGACCCCAAAAGAAAGCTTGATGCAGACAACATCAAGAATGTGCAGCTTTTGTAATGGGTGAAAAATCAACGTTTCGAACTCTACATCATCAGTGACCCCAAAAGAAAGCTTGATGCAGACAACATCAAGAATGTGCAGCTTTTGTAATGGGTGAAAAATCAACGTTTCGAACTCTACATCATCAGTGACCCCAAAAGAAAGCTTGATGCAGACAACATCAAGAATGTGCAGCTTTTGTAATGGGTGAAAAATCAACGTTTCGAACTCTACATCATCAGTGACCCCAAAAGAAAGCTTGATGCAGACAACATCAAGAATGTGCAGCTTTTGTAATGGGTGAAAAATCAACGTTTCGAACTCTACATCATCAGTGACCCCAAAAGAAAGCTTGATGCAGACAACATCAAGAATGTGCAGCTTTTGTAATGGGTGAAAAATCAACGTTTCGAACTCTACATCATCAGTGACCCCAAAAGAAAGCTTGATGCAGACAACATCAAGAATGTGCAGCTTTTGTAATGGGTGAAAAATCAACGTTTCGAACTCTACATCATCAGTGACCCCAAAAGAAAGCTTGATGCAGACAACATCAAGAATGTGCAGCTTTTGTAATGGGTGAAAAATCAACGTTTCGAACTCTACATCATCAGTGACCCCAAAAGAAAGCTTGATGCAGACAACATCAAGAATGTGCAGCTTTTGTAATGGGTGAAAAATCAACGTTTCGAACTCTACATCATCAGTGACCCCAAAAGAAAGCTTGATACAGACAACATCAAGAATGTGCAGCTTTTGTAATGGGTGAAAAATCAACGTTTCGAACTCTATAAAGATCATCTTCAGTGTGAATGGAGACCCCCAAAGAAGCGACAATACGGTTAATATTCCCGTCCGTCCGGTTAAATTATCGAAACGCGAGAGGATTATATTTATGTTTCCTCGTATACATAACGATTAACTTTCGTTTTCGCGTTGCATTGTGATTCGCTTAATAGACGGTTCGGCGATATCTCGGGAGAGAGGGTGTTGCACAATTGTTGTGATTACAACAATAGGTTAAATATCTCGAGGCGCCAACATCTCGAGTGGGTGTTGAAAATGTATGATTGTTAAAATCCGAGAATGGGCTTTAATAATACAGGCTGTCTACCCGGGGAGGACAATCTATACAATGGTCTTATTGCTTTTTTTTTATATATATACACAGCAAGTATTTTAGTAGTCTTGAGGGTTTGTGGGTAGCTATAGTTTGTGCAAAACAAATTGACTATATACACTTGTTTTGATTGATTTTATTTGAATAGAAAATTGTATTTTTTTTGTGTGAAATTTTACCTGATCTGGCTTCGATTCTCTCACACGTTCGTCTCTTTTACGCATTTTTTCTGGTGTTCGAGCGCTGTAAAAGTCAACTGTCTACACTTTTAGCATGTCGGAGTCAATTTATTTGCTTGCCTTTTGATGGCCATATAAAATAACAACCCTATTAATTTAAAAACAGTGTTGCCAAAACGTTAAATCAACAACTTTATTTGTTTAGGAGGAGGTTTTGTTGTTGTTTTTTTTGTCCTGTTGTTTTCGTCCTTTTTTTTAATTTTAGAATGGCGTGAAGTGCTCTCGGAGATAATAAAAGCTTAGTGGTGGACGGGACGTAAAAGATTAATTAACGGCGCTTTGATAATTAAATGGAGTGTATATTCAAAATGGTTTCCATTAATGAATAAACTATTCATGAAATACTAGAAAAATATTGGTAATTTTATACTTTTTCATTCAAAGAAATGCAAATCTTGTTATATTCAGTCGAAACATGATATTTTTACCGTTTTTAATATTATTTATAGCACTAAATTAGTAGAAATTTATTTAAATTACAATAAAATATTTGTCAACCATATTGGATATTTATTACAAACTTTACAACTATTTAAAAAATTATACAAGCAACTGCAAATTTGTATATGCAATATAAAGCAAGAGAGATGCTAGTAGTCTTCAGCTATTTCTATCGATCTGTAAAAAATATACACTGCTCAACATAAGGATTAAAAAAATGGTTTTTGCCATGTGAAAAATATAAAGAGCTTATAGCAAATTTGCACCTGTATATTAGGTTATCACCCCAACATCAGCATGGCCATTTAATCAATACTCGAGCGAGAAGAAAAGGAATTTTTCGCATGCGCCTGGCTGTAAAAGCACAGGAATGGTGATCGATAATAAAGGGAGAGGAAGTCCTTTCGAAGGATATACAAGGGTATAAAATGGAAGTTGAGATTGCGCACAGCGAATTGCCGCAACATAAAATGAAACCCCGGCTTCTGCTATACCTAACAATTATCAAAAATTTAATCGTAACTTTCTCTATAAATTTGTACTATATTTACGATATGCAGTAATAATTGTTTCGCATTATATACCTCATAAACAAGCGACCATTGTAAACACAATATTCAGGTTTTGCGAAGGTTGGTTTCCGTAATTTCACACGTGCATCTGCTCGTCGAATGTTGAAATTATTTACTACAAATATTTATTCGCAGATATCCCAGAATTAATTTTATACGGACGCTGATCGCCGTATATTTGTTTGCGGTAGTTCAAATGAATCACCTTTATAAAGCCGATTTTTGCTAGCGAATTGGAGGTATTAGTTTAGAGGAATACAAAAAATGAATCGAATGAAGATATCGAGAATTGCACAGATAGCAATTAGGATAAGAATCTTGACGTATTCCCAACCAAGCCGGGCTTTTTATTGGCTGTTATGCAAATATCGCTTACATTAAACAATTTATGTGCCATTTTACGCGCTCGCTCCTCTACGATATCTCATCGAGTAGGCTTGCTGCTCACTTTAAATGCCGCCATTGCCGCCAAAATGAAAACCAAAACCCCAATTTATGCGGCTGATTTTTAATGAAAATTTACTACGAACCGTCGCTTTTATCTACAATAGGAATTAATAAAAATTTCCGAGCGATCAATTAGAAACGAAAAAACCGATACCTCCTTTCCGGTGTAAATGGACAATCGGATGGGCTTTTTTTATATACCAAACTCGCCCGTATCTGAATCGATATCTGTACAACACGGGGCGTAAATTTCCAGGTAAATTTACCACCTTTTATATCTCCCGATCGATAATATCCTATTAAAGCCGGCAAACGGCCATTCTTATGTCGAGCAGTGTATATTTTTTACCTACAGACCGATACGAATAGCTGAAGCCGACTCGCATCTCTCTTGCTTTTTCCCATGGTATTAAATGCTAAATACCATTTTGTTTGTTTGTTACGCAGCGTAGGCTCATTACAAAGTGTATCATCATTTTTATCATTGGCCGGTGGCGTACTTAGGCGATAGCTCATTGGTCGCCGGGCGCTCGTATCTCGAACAAACGCGTTTGTTTGATTTAATCTAAATTGTTTTTGTTCTCCAGCCAATAACGCGATAATGAGAGTAATTTGCTTATAAATATTTGCTGCCATATTTCGGGAATTATGAAAGTTATCTGAAGAAGAAAAAAATGTTTCTGGTATTTTAAACGGTAGGTAATTGGTATCTGATTCTCCAATGAATTATTTCGATGTATAGCTATTATGCGCAATGTAATGTGTATATGGAAAATAGCACACGAAATGCCAAACTTGATATTCCCCGATTGATTTATCTGCGATAGTTGCATTAGTATTAACGAAGGTTTATGTAGCAATTAAGAAATTCGATTGCGATATAAATTCAGAAAGTAGGAAGAATTCTATAGCTAGCTACAGCAAATAAATATGTACAATACGTATACAGGGAGTGTTCAAATAATAGTTATTTTTGAAATTTATACAGGGTGAGTAATGCTCAACGGAATGGAGAATTGTAGTTTATTAAATGATGGTGTTGCAGTTATTTTTTATTACTCCAGATATTTTTATGACAAGTCCAAATTTAGTCCAAATTTGCTCTATAAAATGAATGAGGTTTTCAATCAACAATTTTGGTTTTTAGAGAAAGCAGTGGCGTACCATTTATTTCTCCAAAAATAACAATCTAGGTATATACAGGGTGAAGAATTTAACGAATTTCATTGATACGTCACAACGAGTTAGTATAACAGAGTTGAATTTCAATTTCTCAGGAGTTATGTACGCTACTTTTTTGCAGGAATCTAGTGTGCCGCGATTAAAACCAAGGCAGATCGTAAAATAACCGTAATTAACAGTTGGAATCGCATTCTGCCACAGGCCACTCCACTTTTTCAATGGCTTCGACGACATTTATGGTCCTTCGCCGGTTGACGGAGTGCTCTTGTCGCAGACAGATGAGAATAAATCTAAGCTTTAGGAAGAGGAAGTTTACACGACACACGACGTGCCCGACATTACTAATTTTTTTTATCTATTTATACACCCCGCTCACCCCCACAATCACAACCATCTTGGGTGAGCGACTTCCGCAAGTACTATCGCAAGTAAAATAGTGAGAGGTGAACTAATGTAGTTACAAATTATTAATCATTGAACAAACAATGCGGTCGCCTTATCACAGGCGATCTTCATGATTCATAAATATTCATTCGATATACCCATAGCAAACTGGGATATACATATAGCGTGTATTACACTACATATGCAAGTACATAAGAGTTTGAAACCTTCGCTCGGAGTATCGGAATACCGAAGTCGGCTGCGGTACACATTTCGCGTCACGATCGTATCGAATTTTTTGCTGCGAATGTCGCATTAGAGTAATATCAATTAAGCGAGAGCCGGCCGCCGCAATGGGAATCGTGCGCGGGGCTTATTGTTATGAAATTCCCGCCGTGTTAATTGTACGCCAATCGAACGTACACATCTCGCGTTTGAGTGACATTAAAAGAATTCGTTGCACTGGCATTTCGTTCATTTTATTGCGCAATTTTTCGGTGTACTTTAAAAAGTAGTTAAGTCGCTAACGACAAGTTGCCAGCGACGAGTTGCCGGCGACAAGTTGCTAGCGACAAGTTGCCAGCGACGAGTTGCTGGCGACAAGTTGCTAGCGACAAGTTGCCTAAGTAAATTGGAGTTATTGAGATTGCAATTGGGCATGATGCAGGATGTTTCGCATGGGCGATAATGGCGATAAATGGAGGAATTATCGAAACGTTACACATGTCCTTATTTGAGTATGAAATCACCGTTTCGGTCAATCACGTTGCGACGTGCACCGAGCGGTTAGAGCAACTTTTGTTCCGTGTCATAGTCACAAATAATGCCGTGATTACGCGCACCGGCGCACACCAATGGCGTTCGGTTGAAAAAAATGGGGAAAAATGGAGGATGGCTCGCTCGCCGATTTTAATTGCGGATTTATTAATTAGCGATTTTTGCGCATTTCCAGGTGAGCGAGCCCCGAGATTCGTATCATGCTCGAGCATGATGCATTGTAGAGCGGCTATTACAAAACTAATAGGAATCTAGGTCGAGTTTGCGGCTGGCTGAAAAGCGTTTTGAAAATTAGCCTGCGATCGATTTCGATTAAATCGATCCGCGGAATCGATTCTGATTGATATACGTAACTGTTTAGCAACGCTATATACAAAAATATTCAATAACTAAAAACGCTGTATTAAAAACCTAAAATATTAGTTGTAATGGCATCACAAAAATAGTAGACAATTATTGGTAATATGTCACGCTAACTACCGTTTTCCGCTTTGGGGTTTTTTTATATACGACCCGCGGGGGGCACCCGGCGCCCCATAGAGCTCATAAATATTACACGTTCATTAAGCCGCGCTCTAACATAACTTTGAGTATATAGGGTTATTGTAACGCTCGAATGAACACCAAAAATAGCATCAAAAAATTCCAAATTTATCCTCATCTTCTCATAGACAATATTGGGCAATAGTCTACTGGTTAATAGACAAAATTGGGTGTTATGGACAATCTATTATTATTATAGTGAATCTAATATAGAGATTGGCGGTGAACTGGCTTCACCTTGGAGATGATGAACGATTCCCGCTGATGCGGCTCGCCATATTCTCGTTACAATTGGATTTCTGCCCCCATGCCAGGTCGAGAGGCGCGCTTGTTCTGTTCCACTGTCTTCCTTTCACGAGGACGATTTGTTACCCGTATAGAAACGTTGTGTTCGCAATCAAACGGAAACACGACGTTTTTCAATGCGTTTCATCGCGCGTCGTGTAGACGAGAAATTATAAGTACCCGGGGAAGTACCTAAAGTAAAGTAAACAAATAATTTGTGTTGCTCGTGGCGTAACGAAAAAGTAATTTTAAAGCGTTAATTGGATAATCGAGTTGTAAAAACATTTTGGCGCACAATGAGATAATTTCTTCAATGGAATAATTGCTCTTTTGGATCCGTCCAATATATCACAATAACTCTAATGAGTCTAGTGTGCTCGAAAAGCGATGCGTCATTTCCAACGTGTACAAATATTTTCTTTAAAATTTGTTTAACAGGGTGAAATGCGAAGCCCGCCGCGATAATTCTGCGCTATCATTCGCAGGGCCGGACTGGCGCGCGCCCCCTACAATTCCCCTTTATCATTATGTAAATATTAGTATTGCACATGCAACGTAAATATCATAAATTCCTGCATCTAATCGCGTGGGCCGACGTCTTCCTATGTGGTCGACATAAATTCGAAATTTTAAGTTTTCGTTTCCTCTTTATTATGCTCGAAACTGATATTTTACTAGGCATAAAATTTGTCAAATCACCTTTATACGTTTCTTCACGCTATAACTTTTAATGGACTTTAACTGAGCGGGCTGCATGCTGCTATATACATAGCATGGGATTTTCTAAACTATAAGCAACTACTAATTCAAACAAAACTCGAGTTGGCCGTGCATTCGCCTAAATAACGAAAATACTCGAAAACAATGCGTGACATCTAGCACTCGAGGTATTAAATTGAAGTCGAGTTTTCCTTCGGATAAGAGAGCAAACAGAATCGTAATGAATTCCCAACACGGAGCGCGTTTGAAGTGGCCCTTTTTTTTCGCTAGGAGTATCGTTTACCCAAAAAAGGATCACAAGTTGCCATAAGTTAAACAATGGCGTGTTTGTCCTCGCAATCCGCTCGAGATCAGTGCACAAGTACCCGTCAAAAATGACGAGTAGTTTTAGAGCAAACAAACGAGGTGGTCGCTTTTGATTGTTTCTTAGCTCAAGAAAAATATATATTTGAAGTTGTGTGTGATACTTACGCATAAAAGGCCAAAGAATAAGAAGAAATGAGAAGCCAGCTTGATCAAATTAATCTACATACCGATGACAGCTGCATAGAACATCTAAATGTCAAAAAAATCATTTGCGTTGTATGAAAGACAATTGACGTTTACCGATCGTTTGATTTAAACTTTTTCTTTATATTCAAACTACTTTATGGTTGAAAAATAAAGAAAGTTAATAAAGTATTCAAACGTAAAGAATGATTTAAAAAAATTAACTCCAAAAAAATCTACACTGATGACAGCTGCATAGAACATCAAAGTGTCAAAAAAAAAATCATTTGCGTTGCATGAAAGACAATTGACGTTTACCGATCGTTTGATTTAAACTTTTTCTTTATATTCAAACTACTTTACGGATGAGAATTAAAGAAAGTTAATAAAGTATTCAAACGTAAAGAATGATTTAAAAAAATTAACTCCAAAAAAATCTACACTGATGACAGCTGCATAGAACATCAAAGTGTCAAAAAAAAAATTTGCGTTGCATGAAAGACAATTGACGTTTACCGATCGTTTGATTTAAACTTTTTCGTTATATTCAAACTACTTTACGGATGAGAATTAAAGAAAGTTAATAAAGTATTCAAACGTAAAGAAGGATTTAAAAAAAATTAATTCAAAAAAATCTACACTGATGACAGCTGTGACGCACAAAGTGTCAAAAATGTCATTCGCGTTACCATGGAAACGTTGACACTACTACTATAAATAATTATGTTGTATGTAACATTCAAATCGCATTATAGAAAAGCGTGTCCGTCTTAAAATAGACGATAATCGTAAATAACAGTCCGTACGCCTATCAATTTGACTATTCAGGTGTTGAGCAGCGCAATAAAATATCGTTAGAGCCCGAAAGATTGCGTCAATTTTAAAAAATGGTCTTCATAAACGCCCGAAAAATAACATCGCCCGGCTCGTAAAATGGGAATTTCCTCGGGAGTTAATCACCTTAAATTGATTTATTCGTTCGTTCGCGGGTACAAATATTGATAGATACTTTTTTATGATTTAATAATCCACCAAAAGTAATTACAGCTTGATTTACAGCCGCCGTATAAATTAAGAGGGGCCAATCGCACGTATTTAAACCGTTAAACAATTCGAAAATATGCCCACTTTTTCGCTTCTATTACCGCTGTACTTATAATGGGCATATCTCGCGCGAGTTGCTCAATTATCCGCGTACGTGTCGCATTAATCTCCGCTCGCGATAAGTTCATTTAAACAAATAATAAAGCGCAATTTAACGTAAAAAAGCCCGTACAATAACTTAGCGTACACGTTTAGCAACTCGTTCCCGGAACGCATGGCGCAATTTTCGACCGGCTGTTAAATTTAATTCTAAATTACGACAAATGACACGCCGTTGTGGTCTAGCACAATGTAGAAAATGCTCGACAGGACATTAAAACTTGAATTATTGCGCGCAATAATTCACCTCCGCTCCAAAGAGCTAATACAATCGTTACCGTTGACCCATATAAAACTCTTATTTATGTACATTACAAACAGCTTTTCCGGTTCACGTGAGGATTTAATGCAGCTCCTCTTCCTCCATAACGCAAACAGCCCATGTAGGTGATGTTCAACACGGGGAAGGCGCATCCTGGTAAGGATATTGGACCTTCTGGTGGCGGCGAGTGGGCAGCGTCGGCAGCGGTTGCTCCATATTTTCCGGAATCGACGGGCGGGGATTTATCTCCGGAGCGTTTCTGTCGATGTTGCGGCCGGCTCCGCGCCATAGGTGTTGAGTTACGACGAGGAACAATTAGCGTTCGACGTAATATTGTGTTTATGTTATAACCCACTCGATATCTCTTGTTATGTTCGCCGATCGATGAGCACTGGCCCATCTAGAGGGCCTCCAAATGGAGCTAAAATCGATCAAAACTAGGAGATTAGTTGCAGAAGGTATAGCGAGAATATTCAAATAAATGGAGAAGACCACGACTTTTTTTTTAATTTTTTTTCTAAGAAGGCGCGTAATGAAATTTTTATTTTTTTCTGTGGCCAAATAAGGCCGCAATTAATTTTTAAAGTTTGAAAAACGTCACACAATCGTCATACACTCTGCTCCAATCAAAGCGAGAGTTGCAAAGAGAAGTCACATTTAGCAAGGTTGCCACGTTTCCTATTACTCTTCTTTACTCCTGCAAAATGTGCGTTTTTTGTATATTTATTGCAATAAACATTTTCTGATTTTTCCATTCCTTCCATTACCTAATGGATAATTCGATATATTAATATAGAAATAACATCTTTAACTGTATAAATTGTAACCGATTTTCGTGTTAAAAACACAAATAATGGTCCTGAAAAATTTATTTGGCAACATTCTTGTCAACGTCAATATTACCAGTAAAGTGTTTTGTGCCGAACTGCAATTCGTGTAATTTGTTCTGTGCATTTTACAGAAAAATCTGACAAATGACAGTTTGATTTTTGTTCGTTTGTCTATTCTTTGTTACTGCGTTCGAAAATTCATACTATTTACTTATACAACAAAACGTGAGTGGTTTATGATTGGTTGATAAGGTATGAGTCAAAACCCGAAATTTTTAAATTTCAAAGGGCTATATCTTTTTAATTATAACACATTTTGAGCAACTGAAAACGGTTTTGAGCTCTAAAAAATCATTTCTAAACGTATCTTTTGCCGAAATCCGCATATCTCACATCGTGGTCTTCTCCATTCTCATAAACAAGAAATTGGACTTTTTTGAGATACAAAACGATACGATATTTGCGAAATATCACAACAAGAATCTTCCCAGAAGATCTCCAAAAGTTTCCCCGGATATACACTAAGAAAACAACCCACCAAGGGCAAACCTTTTTGTGGTTATTCTGGTGTAACAATAGACGTTTTGTAAGTGATATTGATTTAGTGGACGGGCTGTGAAGCAACGCGAGCTGGAAATTATGAGAGGAGAATTTTTCGGGTGCCACCCGCGGAGGCGCACGAACCACTTTAAACGCGCTCGGTAGTTGCAAAGGGCCGGGGAAGCGTAATTTGTGGTCGAAACGCGACGATAAATTTCCGTGATTGCCGCCAGGTGTCACAATTAAAGACGTTAGACGTATTAGATTAATATCAATGGGCGGTGTGTGCGCGAGCGGGCGACCCCGAGGGAGATTTTGGTTTCGAATAAAGGAGGCCACCTAAACAGAGCTGTTTAATTGTAATTTATACCCGTTTAAAAAATGATTAAGATTAAGAAGAGCGTAAGCGAATGTGGATATATCTGTACAGGGTGCGGCAGAGGAACTTACTTGGAAGGTTAATAAAAACGAAACTATTGCAGATATCTATATAATTCTTCTTTTCCCTTATACATCAACTCTTCAATTTTTTTTCAAGCAAATTTGAAAATTGCATCTGTCAAATGACAGCCGCTATTTGCTTTGGAAAGACTATACATTAATATTGAGATGTTCAGAGGAACTTCCTTTTTGAAAGGTTAATAAAAACGAAACTATAGCAGATATTAAAACAATTCTTTTTTCTACTTATAGACCATTTCATGAAGTTTTGAAAATTGCGCCAATCAAATGCCGTCCGCCATTGTCTTTATGAACTGATTGAGTAGATTTGAGCTTTCTTTTACTGTGTAATTTGCTGCATTAAAATTCTCCCTATTTATCAAGAATTGTTCAATGTATGAAAGCTAATATTTTTGCCCAGTAAATTGGTAGTTTTCAATGTTGCATGACCATTATATTGAGCACACACGATGGTAATAATGTAGAGATCTCGAGTCGAACAAAACCGACAATTTATTATAAGATAATATTTATTTGTTTTGAATACCTTTACCAGCCTTTCAACTTTGGAAATTATTTTCCTAATTTCGTATATGCTGTCAAAATATTTTCTCTTATAATTTACATACCGGGTGGCACAATATAGTGTGATATATTGGACTATAATTTAAAGGTATTATCGAATTAATGAAAAGTGTCCGGGCATAATTTAATAGCATATTTTTGTCCTTGGTTGAGTTCGAAAAAAAATGTCTTTCTTCCCTTTGGGTAAAAATGCCGCCCCGTTAATAAAGGCAATAAAACCGAAGGTTCTAAATAAATTTAACAATTTCGAAAAAAACCGTTTCGAGATGATAATTACCGGCCGCATTAATGCATGCCAGATCGACTCCGGCCATGAAAATTGATTGGTGACTTACAGCGTATTTAAAATCATTATACAACCAATTATGCAGTTATTCGAAAATACCGGTATCATTTTCTGTAATTTTATATTAACCAGCGCGTGATATGGTATGGTATTACCGGAATAATCCAGCAATACATTTTTTTCCCAACGTTTTCAAGCAATAAAATTTAATCGACGATAAAAGGGTATAAGAAGTAACTAATAAAATAAAGTTCAATTTCAATTATAATTTCATAACTATTGAACTATTAAAATAAGCTATCATGATTGATTAAGTAAGTGGAAATTCCAACGACGTTTAAAAAAAAACAAACAAACTTATCGTACACACATCGATAATAATCGATTGTAAATACTTTAGGATTAATATCGTATCTATATTCCAGCGAACCGGATCCGAGATAAGAAATTATTAAAGAAGTCCTCGATTGCAACAACTAATTGTAGGCGTGTATCGCTTTCTTTTATTGTCAATATTAAAATGTATAACGGCCCTGAACGGGAACCTTGGAGTGCAATTAAACGTTGTTGAAGCAAAAAAAAAATCGTACGTATTTCATTTTTTACGCCTTATCTTCACCAATATTTTAAAAGATGGAATGCAGATTAGACAATAGGAAACGGGATCGATTTATACATGTACAGTCAATCACAATTGTACATGGAAATATCGTTACAATAAGCTAATAGCTTTAAATGGCATTACCATTAATGGGTAACTGAATTAATTTGTTGGTAGCACAATGGAGCCAGTCCTTTATTCGTAATTAAAGTGGCTCATGTTTCATTTGCTTTCGTATTTTTATGCAAAAGAGCAAAACCGAAAAATTTCATAATCAAGGCAGCCGAGCAATTAACTCGTTTGTTTATTTTCGCGATCGAACCAGTTTATATAGAACAAGTTAAAAATCTTCGAAAAACTCACAATTAATATCTGACTGTTATTAATGAATGTAATTTACTCGTAATTAAATTGTCACGATTTAATCGTCTAATAATAAAGAATTAATGCACAATTACAGAATCGGCCTATCTGATAAACTTTAAATGTTGCCATTTATTAATTACCGGTATTACGACCGGTGACATTTGTGGTTCAAAAAACTCGCGACTAAGATAAAGCCAGCCATGGGAAAAATTACCAACAACCTTGATGCTGCTCTGTGATTAATTTCTATACCGATTGAATTTTCCATTTTCCTCTCGATTCGCTAATTATTGATCATTGATAAACGTCCAATTTTTACCACCAATCATTATGAATCCATGTTAATTGGATCGGTAACTACCGCGCGCATTTATTGCATCCATAAAGCAACTTGTTAACAACTGCCTTTTTCGGACATTTAACGTAATAATTAACTCATTTTCCTTCACACTCAACATTCATTCATTCAAATGAGTAATACAGAGTGTTGGATAAATTAGTTGCTCCTGCACCACGGGTAGGAAGCTTGCGATATGTACCTGCAATGTTGGTTGCCTATACTCGGGGGTAAGCATTAAAATGCGTGATAAAATAATCGAATTAGTTCTGGGAGGCTTGAATTTTCTCGTATACAGGCAATAAACGCCATCAGATAATCTTCTTGCCCGTAGAAAATGTAGAGAATCGTTGCGCAATGTTCGAGCCACAAAAAAAAAATAACAGAAAGATCTGGTGATAAGGCGAAGCCTTCGCTCGATCGAACAATAAGCGTTGCCAAATATGAGCTATTAGGAACCGAAAAGTTCGAAGGTTAGACGCGTTTCAGTTTTATAACATTATCGAAAATCAGTTTGGCATTAAAATAAAGGGTTATTAATATGGGCGACATGTAAATGGCGTGCAAACACCTTTATGCGTCAAAAACGTTTCATGTTTGGATTGTTTCGGTAATTCTTTTAAGTAGGTAGGTGTATACTGAACGCACCTTAATTATACGGCAAGAAAAAATATACAGGGTGAGCCAGGCTTAACGGGAATGCACGATTATTGCAGGCAAATGGTAAGAGATTTTCAAGCTCAACTTTACACAATTTTTATAGACACCCTGTATACAATAAAGAAATTTTTACTACAGGTTCAAATACTTTTGACCTTTCCAGTACCCACCATACAAAAATCTATTCCATATCTTCAAGGGGATGCTGGTAAAAAATTAATAACTTTTGAAATAAAATTTTTTGGCGAGAAGTACTCCATTAATCCTGACTCGCCCTGTATATATTATTAATTGTTTCAAAATTTAATTGATACTAAAAATAATGAAAATAATGTCGTAATATCTGCATATGTAATAAATGAACGGTTGCGTAAAAAGTGCGTTAAATGGTAAACAATTTTACCTAAAAGGATTATAATGTCATTAGCGGTGATAAGTCTATCGAAGGATACAGTTCGAGGTAAATAAATCGATTAATTACGCGCAGGAAGGAGCAGTAAAAATCGATGGAATTCGCCGATTTTTGCTCGAAATAATTATTACTAATTGAAATGCTCGGACAAAACACTGAGCCGGCGCGTGATCTGATTGATTAATTCCCCAGATGAGATTTATTAATGAAGCCGGTAATTTATTTGCGACAAATAGAAATAATTGGCAACGGCATTCTTATAATTATCTAAAATTTTAACTACATAATTTGATAAAAAAATTATCTATAGTTTGTGCAAAATAAAATTGCGCGTACGTCACTTAAATTTATGATGACGTGTATGTAAGTTTGTTTTACACAAACTATATATTTATCAATAAACGTTTGGTATTGGAATTTGGTCAAATACTCACACCTCTACAATATTTTAAATAATTCATGAAAACATTTACATAATCTCTAAAATTATGATTATCGCGATAAACTTATCAGCAACTGTACTCGTTGTAAACTCAAATTTTACCATAAATATCCATACGCTCAAATTTCCGTACAATCAAAACCCCATCAGTCCCCGTTAGTAATTAGCGTAATTACCCTCCCATCATTACCAAGCCGCTCAATTTATCTCGACTCGTTTATTTCGAAGCAACCTAACGCAAATGTGTAGTAAACCGGCGATCTCGGGCCCAAAAGCCTCCTCTAACAACCCGCAACATTTGACCCCAACTCCCACGTACTCGGTTTACTGCTTGCCTTTACAACCTACGGACGCATTTCTGCATCAGCAGACATATTCATTCGCTGTGATGTTTAAATTTTCGCCGAGCAGCCGAATTCAATTTGCTGTAAAAAAAATCTGGATTAATTATAATCTATGAATTGGTATAAGTTTGCTAAATAAATGTGTGCAAGCAGAGTTGCCTAACTTTTATTGAAAAAATCTTGTGTTATCAGACGTTGATGGATAGCTTTGGGTAATGTGAAAAAAGGTAATTGGATTATTGCGTTTTTTAATTGCTTTATTTGTGTTATAAGTCTTGGGTAGGGGACAAAAAATGATATGTAACTGGGTAATTGTACGAGGAATGGGCCGTTGGTGCTATTAAAAAGCCATTTGGAAGATTCGCTTTTAACTCTGAGCAAATATTTGCCTAATGATGGCCGGTTTTTTCGCTCGACGCGGGAAGAAACGTTGATTGAATCGAGTTTAATTTAGTTGATAAATATTTTCTTGCGTTTTATATATAACGGGATTTTTTTTGTCTGGTAAAAGTTTTCCACGTGCACGGTATTTTATGAATTATTTACTTTATTAAGACTTTCTTGGGTATATATTAGACGCAGAATCGACATTATTAATTCTTCGCCGGATTAATTTGCATTAGAAATCAATTAATATAGATATATATTGTTCAAATTCGTATCGCGGATTTGATTTATGATTTAATAATGTCAACAAAAAGTTGCTGTCGACTAATTCGATATGTTAACATAGGCGTTTTTACGGATTAATGAAGGAATAAAATTGCATTATTTTACTGCGATAAAAAATTGCATTTTTCTTGTACAATTTAACCTTGCAAGGCGAAATATCTCATTTTTTATACAGAAATTTTTCCACTCTTATCTTACATTACCAATGCTGTAATAAATTAATTTAATTTTTCTTTTCTATTACGTATAATTCGATCGCATTTGTTATTGTCTATTAGATAATAACATGAAACACAAATAAATCTTTCGGATTCCTCCCGGCCGTTTCTCCCATATAATTATCTCGAATCGGTATTGTAGAAAATCGAAAGTGAATCGATTATTCCGACACCTTTTATTAAAACTTTTTACACGTGACACGCCGATTGTTAAAAACAGCCCATATACTTTTTTCTTCTTTCATCTGTCTACATTAAAAAATCCCGCATTGTAATACAGACGCATTGTCTTATAATCGCCTGTAATTTCCTCAACTAAATAACTGTAATTCTATAAGAGAGCTCATTATAATTTCAATTACGTCGGCATTTCTAGTGTAATTGCTCGAGAAGCTGTTATTACTTGGTGACAGAATTCATAATTACATATACAGGGTGTTAATTAATAGTGAATATGTAGATCAAACACCCTGTATATAAATAAATAGATTAGATAATCATCGGTTATTTCCTGGGAGGAAAAAAAAGAACGAATAAATGTTTGTACAAACAATTTATATTCGAACAATCTCCTTTTGTCGTTTAAATGGCCCCAGCGACAACAAAAGCACAAAACCCGAACGAAAAATAATGAGCAATTTATTTTACGAATAAAATTTAATCTGATCGAAGCGGGTACGGAGAGAGGATGTAATTTCGAAAGATCTCCCAGGTCTCTCGGCCGCGTTACTTATGGTTATTAGAAAATAAACATGTTCGAAATAGCGCAAACACGATCCGTATTAATAAAATAACGCCCATTTTCACGCGATTCGCATCGCTAATGGACCTACAAAACGGCCCTTTTTGTTCACAACAGAAATTTATCAATCTGCTATTAATTTATTCGCAAAAAGAATCGCTTGTTAATTAATTTTAGAGCTTCATTATACTTTCTGAAAGCGCTAACTTAACAATACTTGTCTCTATATTATCTTCTTGACTTTCGTTTGTGATTTTTTTATTGTGTAGATCGATAACGGTTAATTCATTATTGCTAGATAGAATAATGATGGGCGATTGTAATATAATTGCTTATTAATTGCTGTAAATATTAAGAAATATTCTGGACAATGGAGAAGACCACGACTTTTTTTTTATTTTTTTTTTTTTCAAAACCGTGTGTTCTAAGAAGGCTCGTAATGAAATTTTTATTTTTTTCTGTGACCAAATAAGGCCGCAATTAATTTTTAAAGTTTGAAAAACGTCACACAATCGTCATACACTCTGCTCCAATCAAAGCGAGAGTTTCAAAGAGATGTCACATTTAGCAAGTTTGCCACGTTTCCTATTACTCTTCTTTACTCCGCAAAATGTGCGTTTTTTTGTATATTTATTGCAATAAACATTTTCTGATTTATCCATTTCTTCCATTACCTAATGGATAATTCGATATATTAATATAGAAATAACATCTTCATTTGTATAAATTGTAACCGATTTTCGTGTTAAAAACACAAATAATGGTCCTGAAAAATTTATTTGGCAACATTCTTGTCAACGTCAATATTATCAGTAAAGTGTTTTGTGTCAAACTGCAATTCGTGTAATTTGTTTTGTGCAATTTTCAGAAAAATCTGACAAATGACAGTTTGATTTTTGTTCGTTTGTCTATTCTTTGTTACTGCGTTCGAAAATTCATACTATTTACTTATACAACAAAATGTGAGTGGTTTATGATTGGTTGATGACTTACGAGTCAAAACCCGAAATTTTTAAATTTCAAAGGGCTATATGTTTTTAATTATAACACATTTTGAGCAACTGAAAACGGTTTTGAGCTCTAATAAATCATTTCTAATCGTATCTTTTGCCGAAATCCGCATATCTCACATCGTGGTCTTCTCCATTTGAATGGATTTTCGCCATCGTAAATTCGAAAAGCCGGTGGGCTTCGCGAGAAGAAATACGAAGTTGTTGATAGGAAATTGTGAGTTTTGCATATGCAAAAGTGTCGAATGAAAAATTTAAGAACCATCACTCAAAGGTTAATGTCGCAGCGGGGCCCGATTTACATAATAATAAACGGTTTCGCCGAAGACAAACGCGAAATAAAGAAAATAATTAAATCCCCGGCGAAGAGCGTTTCATTACATTTCGTAATTTACAGCCGTAATCTTGATTACAATTACAAAATATGAGCAACATTTACAATGTCCTCCTACATGCCGTTTTCAGGAAATAATAACAACAATACTGCCAACTTAAGACAATAAGAATTACCACTTTCAGTGAGTAATATACGAGAAACGTCTAATTTATCTCGGCCAATTATCGACGCGGCTGGATCGCGCTATTTATTTATAGGAAACCTCTCGAGAACACGCCGGCATTGCCCAGTATGCTCTCCAGATGGGGGCGGTAAGTATTACCTTACTAGGTACTCACAAAAAATTCATTATTTACCAGCATTTTTTTCAATACTACCAACCTTGCGCCAGTTGTCAATTCCCCACAAGTCCCTATAATTCTCTGATGAAGCAATTTTCCCAATTTTCTACTTCAATCTTCCCTTCTCCTTGGACCCGTCTTCCCAATTTCTTCTCTACAGCGTGTAGAAATTATTGGTGCTCTGATTTATCGGATGGGGCATTTGGGGCGAGTCCAGGCCGGAGGATTTCGCGCCCGGAGCGCGATCGATCGGCGTGGGTCTCCGTCTGTTTCTCGCGATTTTCGATGCGCTTTCTTCCTCCTCTGCGTCGCCTTCGCCTGATTCATCTTCAGGAAGTGATAGGTGGACTCGGCGTTAGCGCTGCGAATGCGATTTTCAACGGGCATTAAGACGAGACGGGAGAAACTCTGGACTATTGCAAACGAATTGAAGATAATAAACAATAAATATTAATTACAACAATGTGTGTGTGTAACTTTTACTTGTGTTTTCCATTCGTGATTAAGTTAGATGCTTGAATTGAATACCAGCGATTACTCACTGGTAATCGATGGTACATAATATCAGAATTATTATGATTAGTGACCCGTAGATTTGTTATTATTGTTCGTATGCAATAACTAATTACCGGTAAATAAATTATATGCACGTTTATGAGTTGAAAATGAAGAAATCCTGCGTCCTTTTGACTCTCTAATTGCGACACATTAATAGCATATCTTTAGATAATTATAAAATGGAATAATAATGTGGATTTTATTCAAAAGCGGGGAATTATATTAGATGTAAATCGAGATAGAGTCGATCCGTATTATTTGTTGCCGTTTCTTCGCAATCCAGAAACTAATGTTTGCATAATAAATCATTATTATTTCCAAGAACGTACGTGATTTCGCTCGATAAGATATTATATGAAAGCGAAACGGTATTGTTTATAATATCTTCTCTATAATTAACGATTTTAGTAATTAATTAAAAGGTCGCTTAGTAAATACCTACTTCTTTTATTACACTTAGATTAGATTAAAAGAAATAGGTTTTATCAGGGAGTGAATATTAGGGAGAGAATTTTAATATACGCTCGAGTGATTTTCCCATGCCGTAATTAATAAAATACCATTACAATATGAACTGAAGTAATAAAAAAAATTACATCTAAACGATCGGCGTAGGCCGAGAGCCGCGGTGGGCAGGGAAAATACCAATAAAAATGACGAATCCATCGGAGTTTATTTCATAATTTCACAATTCTCGCATTGTTGCAACTTTCTTCGGCCGTTTTGAATGCACCCACTTGATTTCCGCAATAGTGCAATCGCTCATTTAATTAGCCATAGCTCGGGATTCTATTAACATTTAGCTGGGAACCCCCGAGCTATATATTTTACGATCTCGCTCTTAAGAAACTGATCGTAATAAAAATTAGTTGTTTTATTAACACAAATTTTCGTGCGTAATTAACCAATCACCCTAGCAATTATTTACCATTTTTCGCCGATAGGTGTAGTAATTAAATTTCGAAGAAAGCGCCGCTACTCGTCGAAAGGTAGAAAGAACTCGTAGGCGGCTTCGCCTACAATTACCCAGTTATAATTGTTCATCAATCTTCGCTTTTTTCCTTGATTGAGTTCGGTTAACCTTTCGCACGGCTAACGTGTAACCGCTTATATGAGTAATATCTTATTACCGGGCGTGTTGAACGAAAACTCTTGGCGAGAAACTCTAGCGTACGCCATCACGAGCGTAGGAGGCGAAATGTTCCTCATTCTAGGATTGTGTTACAATGGGAAATTGTTAAATGTACGAAATACAGGGTGTCGCAAGTTCATACCGAAAGTTGGCCGTAACTTCGTTATTAAATGGGACATCCCGTATATTTTTGCATTTTTATATTCTACTCGATGAGCTGATTTCAAAGAGGTGTCACACTTGGTATCTTGGTTTCATAATAAAGCCTGTACAGCCACTCAAATATCACAAAATTAAATTTGTAGGATGTTGAATTTGTGGCTGTATAGACTTTATTATAAGACCAAGATATCAAGTATGAGCCATTTTTAGAATCTACTCGATGAGCTAATTTCAAAGAGGGGTCACACTTGGTACTTTGGTCTCATAATAAAGGCTGTACAGTCACTCAAAAAAATTGAAGTGTATTGAATGGCTGTATACTCTTTATTATGAGACCAAGATATCAAGTATGACCCATTTTTAGAATCTACTCGAAGAGCTGATTTCAAAGAGGGGTCACACTTGGTATCTTTGTTTCATAATAAAGGCTGTACAGCCACTCAAAAAAATTGAAGTATATTGAATGGCTGTATACTCTTTATTATGAGACCAAGATATCAAGTATGACCCATTTTTAGAATCTACTCGATGAGCTGATTTCAAAGAGGGGTCACACTTGGTATCTTTGTTTCATAATAAAGGCTGTACAGCCACTCAAAAAAATTGAAGTATATTGAATGGCTGTATACTCTTTATTATGAGACCAAGATATCAAGTATGACCCATTTTTAGAATCTACTCGAAGAGCTGATTTCAAAGAGGGGTCACACTTGGTATCTTGGTTTCATAATAAAGGCTGTACAGCCACTCAAAAAAAATTGAAGTGTATTGAATGGCTGTATACTCTTTATTATAAGACCAAAATATCAAGTATGACCCATTTTTAGAATCTACTCGATGAGCTGATTACAAAGAGGGGTCACACTTGGTATCTTGGTCTTGTAATAAAGGCTATACAGCCACACAAAATTTTGAATTGGCACCATGAGTTATTTAGCACTGTAAAACTGTCAAAAATTAACAGATTTGAAAAAGCGGGTAATGAAAATTATTCCTTGAAAACTCCTCTATCGAAATGCTCTGATGCGATTTTTTTGTAAAACGCCCATAAAAAAAGTTATAACGAAAACAAAAAATTTGTCCCCATATTTTTGTTGATAACTTTTTGTCTTCACCATCTTCAAAGGGCTCTACACCCAAGAAGTTTATAAAACGTATTCATAACACCCTGTATACAGAAAATCCGCCCTGTAAATCGATTAAAAATCACCGGTAATCCAATTTCCGATGTTAACAAACGATCGCGAATAGTTTTGCGCTAAGGAAACGCGGCTAGTTAACATTTCGCAATAATTACCATGCGGTAATATTAATGCGGCATACGTTATCGTATTAGCGCTAATGAGAATGTGCGCAATTTACGTTGCAGCATCAACATTCGCGATTAAAAATCGCTCGAATGATAATAATTGGTTTATAACTGTGAGCCTGGGAATCGAACAAAAAACGCGCTAAAAAATCAACTCAAAATAACGCTCTAATGAGGCTCAAATTGCAATATTTCATACTGTCAATTAATAAGTTAAGTTAATAAACTCGCAATTTATTAAAATCTAGTGAAAAAAGTATTTCGAGCAAATTTCGTGCATAATTGTGACGTTTAATTGATTGATTGGGCCGATGTAATTGCGCTACATGCTGATGGCTTCATTCATTACAGATGCATATCTCGATTGAATGATTTTGAAACAGTATCAACTCGGATGAATAATGGATAATTTCCGAGAACGAGCGATTATAACAAATCGACTGGCTTTGACTGAAACGGCTCTACAGTATTAATTTTTTAGTATAAACAAACTCGTTTTTCTGTGGCGAAAATTGCTCGAAAAGAGCTGTTGAATAATCGAATAAAATAATTAACGACTTCATTCCAAATAACTAGATAATTAAAAATCATCCCACGCTGAAATTAACAGTTGTGAATTGTGCTCTTCAAATAAATAAAATACGCGTCGTTATTGGCGAATTAATTACTATAATTTTCGAATCTAAAGAGGCGTTATTCGAAATAAATTTTACACGAGTATCTATTTGCTATTGCGAGCATGTTTAATTATAAAAAAAAAACAGCGAGTCATTCGGAGATAAATGGAAAATAAATTAAATTGAACCTATTTAAACGCAATAACCTAAAGTTCTTTATTCGCATAAAGCAACAAAGCGTTTTGTAATAAAAAATTTCAAGTAGGTATATGTGCTTATTTACGAACGGTTACGGATCATGTAAAAGCGCAATTATTTACCGTTAAACCGCAGAAATGTTTAATTTACAATTAAAAGTATGAAATTTAATAGTATTCCATTCATTGATTTATGTTCAACCTTCTACTCGAACGTAGTCGGAGAGTTTTTCAGCCGGCTAATGGCGAATATTTGTTAAAATAAGATACGAAAAAATTCGAACAATTATGCACGTTAATAATATCTAATTGTAAAATTTCGATCTCGTAAATTATGCACGGTTAATATAAATTGTTGTTGCGTAATTTCGCAGAGACAATTAATTATGTACAGTTACAGCGCATTATTTATGGCTTGTATAAAGTGAAGAAAAAAATTAAATTCAGGTGTTTGCTATTAATTAGCTTCACTGTAAATGTTTGTTGATAATTATGTATTTCGCACATATCAAAAAACATCAATTATCTCGAAAACTAATTGTGATAGAAAAACTAAAATTCCACAATTTTATTGAAAAATCAATTCTCTACAAGTTTTGAAGAATACAATTTTTCGAAAAATCCACAAATTTCCTAGATATTTTGATTTATTTGTCACAATGTATAAAAAAACAATATCTAGTGCTATTCTTTATAATAGCTAAATTATCTCGAAAATTAATTGAGGTAGAAAACTAAAATTCCACAATTTTATTGAAAAATCAATTCTCTACAAGTTTTGAAGAATACAATTTTTCGAAAAATCCACAAATTTCCTAGATATTTTGATTTATTTGTCACAATGTATAAAAAATCAATATCTAGTGCTATTCTTTATAATAGCTAAATTATCTCGAAAATTAATTGAGGTAGAAAAACTAAAATTCCACAATTTTATTGAAAAATCAATTCTCTACAAGTTTTGAAGAATACAATTTTTCGAAAAATCCACAAATTTCCTAGATATTTTGATTTATTTGTCACAATGTATAAAAAAAACAATATCTAGTGCTATTCTTTATAATAGCTAAATTATCTCGAAAATTAATTGAGGTAGAAAAACTAAAATTCCACCATTTTATTGAAAAATCAATTCTCTACAAGTTTTGATGAATACAATTTTTCGAAAAATCCACAAATTTCCTAGATATTTTGATTTATTTGTCACAATGTATAAAAAAACAATATCTAGTGCTATTCTTTATAATAGCTAAATTATCTCGAAAATTAATTGAGGTAGAAAAACTAAAATTCCACAATTTTATTGAAAAATCAATTCTCTACAAGTTTTGAAGAATACAATTTTTCGAAAAATCCACAAATTTCCTAGATATTTTGATTTATTTGTCACAATGTATAAAAAAACAATATCTAGTGCTATTCTTTATAATAGCTAAATTATCTCGAAAATTAATTGAGATAGAAATACTAAAATTCCACCATTTTATTGAAAAATCAATTCTCTACGAGTTTTGAAGAATACAATTTTTCGAAAAATCCACAAATTTCCTAGATATTTTGATTTATTTGTCACAATGTATAAAAAAACAATATCTAGTGCTATTCTTTATAATAGCTAAATTATCTCGAAAATTAATTGAGATAGAAATACTAAAATTCCACCATTTTATTGAAAAATCAATTCTCTACAAGTTTTGATGAATACAATTTTTCGAAAAATCCACAAATTTACTATATATTTTGATTTATTTGTCACAATGTATAAAAGACAATATCTAGTGCTATTCTTTATAATAGCTAAATTATCTCGAAAATTAATTGAGATAGAAATACTAAAATTCCACCATTTTATTGAAAAATCAATTCTCTACAAGTTTTGAAGAATACAATTTTTCGAAAAATCCACAAATTTCCTAGATATTTTGATTTATTTGTCACAATGTATAAAAAAACAATATCTAGTGCTATTCTTTATAATAGCTAAATTATCTCGAAAATTAATTGAGATAGAAATACTAAAATTCCACCATTTTATTGAAAAATCAATTCTCTACAAGTTTTGATGAATACAATTTTTCGAAAAATCCACAAATTTACTATATATTTTGATTTATTTGTCACAATGTATAAAAAACAATATCTAGTGCTATTCTTTATAATAGCTAAATTATCTCGAAAATTAATTGAGATAGAAATACTAAAATTCCACCATTTTATTGAAAAATCAATTCTCTACAAGTTTTGAAGAATACAATTTTTCGAAAAATCCACAAATTTCCTAGATATTTTGATTTATTTGTCACAATGTATAAAAAAACAATATCTAGTGCTATTCTTTATAATAGCTAAATTATCTCGAAAATTAATTGAGATAGAAATACTAAAATTCCACCATTTTATTGAAAAATCAATTCTCTACGAGTTTTGAAGAATACAATTTTTCGAAAAATCCACAAATTTCCTAGATATTTTGATTTATTTGTCACAATGTATAAAAAAACAATATCTAGTGCTATTCTTTATAATAGCTAAATTATCTCGAAAATTAATTGAGATAGAAATACTAAAATTCCACCATTTTATTGAAAAATCAATTCTCTACGAGTTTTGAAGAATACAATTTTTCGAAAAATCCACAAATTTCCTAGATATTTTGATTTATTTGTCACAATGTATAAAAAAACAATATCTAGTGCTATTCTTCATAATAGCTAAATTATCTCGAAAATTAATTGAGATAGAAAAACTAAAATTCCACCATTTTATTGAAAAATCAATTCTCTACGAGTTTTGAAAAATACAATTTTTCGAAAAATCCACAAATTTCCTAGATATTTTGATTTATTTGTCACAATGTATAAAAAAACAATATCTAGTGCTATTCTTTATAAAAGCTGGATTATCTCGAAAACTAATTGAGATAGAAAAACTAAAATTCCACCATTTTATTGAAAAATCAATTCTCTACAAGTTTTGAAGAATACAATTTTTCGAAAAATCGACAAATTTCCTAGATATTTTGATTTATTTGTCACAATGTATAAAAAAACAATATCTAGTGCTATTCTTTATAATAGCTAAATTATCTCGAAAATTAATTGAGGTAGAAAAACTAAAATTCCACAATTTTATTGAAAAATCAATTCTCTACAAGTTTTGAAGAATACAATTTTTCGAAAAATCCACAAATTTCCTAGATATTTTGATTTATTTGTCACAATGTACAAAAAAACAATATCTAGTGCTATTCTTTATAATAGCTAAATTATCTCGAAAATTAATTGAGATAGAAAAATGAATTTATCGCCATTTTATTAAAAAAATAATCCTCTGCAAGTTTTGAAAAGAAAAAATTTCGAAATTGCCTTCGTTGTACCTATACAGATTGACTTTTGCACTTATCTGTACAATTAATATCAACAATACAAGTTTCTAATTAAAATCCTAGATACACAAAAAAAAACCCCAACGTTCCCACTAATATTCCCCGGCGTTTGAAAATAACGAGTTGTCGTGAGATCGGTAAATAATTCGTGTGAATGTGCACCAGAATCGTGTCGTGTGTCCGATCCAATGAGTATGGGGAAATTTCATTAAAATAATTGGCGGCAGTCGATCGGTATCAGATTTCGCTCAAAGATAACTTTCGGGGATATACCTCTACCTATAACCGGTATATATCCAGTTACATAGCTCTTTTTATGCGCCAGGGAAAGTTAATAAAAGGCTGATTAAATTCGCTATATAAATAATAGAAAAATTCACCTACCTTTTGGAAGTGTTATGAAGTTATACAAGTATGTGTTTTGTAATGGTAAAAAAGCGTGGATATTTTTCAATTAAATTCTCCGGTGAGATGGGAAAAATGCAGCTCCATAACCAGAACAAATGACCGTAGATACGACGACAATGCGAGAGTTATTGTCAACACGGTGATTTAGATTTGTCCGTCGTATTGTACATTCAAATTTATTCATAAGCATTTTTATGGATATTCGAAGAGATTATTCAAGAACCGAGCGGCGTGGGCGTCGCTTTTTTTTTATTATAAAATCTAATTTATTGTATCGAGTTCGGCTGCCCTTGAATATCGCCCGGCATATTTATACTATACATAACCAGATCGACTTTAATGGATATCCCGTGTATATACAACAATTTTCTTCTAAATCAAAAAATTTGCGAATCTTGTGCAAGCTGCAAGTGTTATGCAAAACAGAATGTCAATAATAAAAAGCGTAGTAGAAAAATTGAATTCCAATCAAAAGAAAAGCCAATGCAATTTTCTTTCTAATGATGAAAGATATCGTTCAGCGGTGAATCGTGTGTCAATCACGTAGATACCTTTACAACAATAATAATGAAATGCAATAATTCCGCTGATAATTCGAGCTCGAGTAAAAGCAAGGACTTTTCTTAATAGAAATTGCCCCGCGATATTCGATTAGCGTAAAGGAAATGTATAGCGATATTGCAAAACGTTAGGCATATACAAAATAAGGTCCCATCACGATGATTAGCGCAAAAAAAAACAAATAGAGGCATTCCGAGTAATTACAAAACGTCCCGAACATGTCGAAACGCGCCACAAAATTGACATTTAAAATGGAACATCTCATTGTATTTCCATGCCGAACACTTTCATTTTTCGATCACACCGATCTCGGTTTGCGCTAATTTACGATAAACCACGCGGCGCGGCCCATCCTTTAAAACGACGCCATTACACAGAAATGTTACCGTTCCTATTGTTGTTTTCCATTTCAGCTATCGTGATTACGCCGTTTTTCTACATCCACTCCGGGCGAAATTTCATTTTCATGAAACAATACAGCCTCGCCCAAACGTAGTGACACTTTTGCTGGTCACCACTTTCGGCTGAGACTGTACACGAGCTACACTGCCCGTCGAAATCGCGCGCGCCGTTTTTTTGGGAGCATCGCAATTTTCTTTTTGGAAAAGTGGGTCGCCGGAGCGGCGCCCCGGGGCTCGGAAGTCGGCCCCGGATTTCTCGGCGAGGCTACCGAACTTGCCTGAAGTGGACCTCCGTTTCGTAACCGACCGTAAATTCCTCGGTAGTAAAATTTACAAACCAGATGTTCACGAACTTGCGAGTCGATAGGAAAACCTCGCAATTCGTAGTTATATGGACTTTAATTTTCCTCGCGATAATGGCTAAAGAAGAAGAAGATAATCCGCGTGTGGTGGGCGTAGACACCGTACAAAGCAGGCCATGTTATACTCGGTTCGCACAATAACATAATCCATCGTGGGCGGCGGTTCCATTGTGTGTATATTCCCATTCAAGCTTATGAATTGAAATATTAAAAAAGAAAAAATCGAATGTAAACTCCGATGGACCTGCGACTTTGTAGCGTACGAGAAGTTTGATAGGAGTTGGGTGATTTATGGGGGGTTGTGGAGAAGGTTTTATACTGTCATCATCATCAGTACCTATTGAATTTCATTTTGATAAGTTTGTAACACCCTGTAGAATTGTATAAATTATTTGGAATAACAGTAAATTTTTGTCGTGATATTCGTAACGGATCGAAATTAATTCGTTTGGAAAAATAAAAGCCGTATCGAATTGTTCAAGGGCGTTATTAATTACATGAAAAATGTTGTTTTACTTCCTTGTAATCCGCTTATATACTTGGCGTTAAATAATGTGTGTACAATTCGTTAATTGTTATTTTTAACGTCCTGATTAGTATCTTAAAATGTCTATATTTATCGAGCGTTTGTTGTATTTCCTGTGGAGACGGCGAATTTCTCAATATTTGTATGTTTATGTTCGATAACAGTGAATTATCGTCAATTGAGCCACACCTTCCTGCTTGACAAGTGTTTCTTGTGGAAGGTTAAGGAAATAGAACATCTGGCACTATCCAGGTCAGGCTATTTATTATCAGTATTTTTTTCTGCGATCGCATAATAAATACGAGCAATTTAGAGTATACGCACATTGGAAAATCCAATTTAAAAATCGCTCGCGTTCGAGCAAATCTAATGGCGATTATTAATTTCGAAAGGTCGGTGTTTATTGTAATCGAAATTTAATTTTACGAGCGTATCAGATAAGAATCGGGTAAGAAAAAAACGACCTCTTAGTACGCAAAAAATGGCGAAATAATTACGCTGAAAAAATATACTAATAATTGTTACATTTTAACCGAGAGTAACCGATCGCCGTCCTCGATTGTCACTCACTTCGATTCGTTTCGTAAAAAATTATTTCGTTTAACCGTTAAAAATTCTATCTAATGGAGGATTTAAAAAATTTTCTAGTACAGGAAAATTCAAAATTTATTGGATTGCCGCCACCTGTTTAACCGTAATTGCACGCTTAACGCAGCCGATTAAGAGCCTTGAACGTTCAATAATCGGTAATTGGGTCAAAATTGATTAAACGTCGGGCAATAATAATTAAGATGTCCGAGTTAACAATTTAAGAAATAGCTACACACGAGAATAATACAGTTTGCGAGCCGCGTGAGAAACGCGCAAGGTTGATTTTTTTAATTCCCGTTCGATTTATCAAAAAGCCAATATTTAATCTACCAGTACAGGGTGTCCCAAATAATGACAATAAATTATAACGAATGCAAGTCGTACAGACAGCCGTGTCGTGTTTTCGAAATGATCTGGCGCTTTTTTCACGGGCATTTTGTGTCCTAATCAAACACCCACAAACAACTCGCAACGTAATTTATTTTAGAACAATAGTACACGATTTTAGTGCAACCATTCGCTAAGTAACATCTGAATACATGACAGGGCATGTGTACAATTAGCATACAAAGTCGTCCGATGTTCGCCCAATTACATCGAAATTCGTATTACTTGCACTAAATTTATTCCCGAAATTAAAAAAGTTATTCGATTTAAAACCAGTCGCATGGCGATCGTTTATGTAACGCAGCAATGCGATATATGCAGCATTTTTTCGAAACGAGTTTAACGAGATTTACGAATATAGAAATGCCATAAACACCTACAGATGTAATTTTTACGAGAGCGTTTAATTGAAAGTGCAATTTTATTAATTGACTTCGATTGTGACGCGGAAGCTCGGACCAAACGCGTTTGAATTATTTTTATCGATGCAGAAAAATTCACGTAACTCAACCAATTCGGCTAATTTATGCCAGGTATGTGCACCAGTAATGGAAGTTTGTTAGAGAATTAAAAGAAACTCTTGCAAAGGGTACAAATTGCTGACTAAGTGATACAATTGACCAGATAAAAGCACCATCATAAGTAATTTCTCGAGCAACAAACGATCATATCAGCAGTAATATACGATTGAGCATCGATGCTAATCAATAAATTGGTCGTTTAAAGTGTAGAAACAGATTCCCCAGCATTTGGATGAATTAATATTTCCCCCAATCGACAGGTCATTATCTTAATAGCTGCAGAAGATTCATGCTGGAGGAGCTAAACTCAGTGCTGGGTACTCCTAGTAAAGAAAATGTGATGCTATAATTCTTCTTTTTTATCCTTCATTTTCCTTTTTTCGATCTCCTTTATTCTTCTTTTGCCTCTAGCTGGTGGAATTTTTGATTGAAAATTGGGCAGTATCTGGAGAAATCAAATGCTACAATTATCCTTTCAAGTCCTTCTTTTTCCTTCGTATGATCCTTTACATTATCCATTTTTTTCATTCTGATTCCTTCTTTTGTCATTCTTTATCCTCCCCATGTCCCTAGCTGGTGGAATTTTGGATACAAAATTAGCTAGTCAAATGCTACAATTATCCTTTCAAGTGTCCTTATTTATCCTTCATATGATCCCTTACATTATCCTTTTTTCTCATTCTGAATCCTCCTTTTGTCATTCTTTATCCTCCCCATGTCCCTATAGCTGGTGGAATCTGGTGGAATTTTGGATAGAAAATTAGCTAGTCAAATGCTACAATTATCCTTTCAAGTGTCCTTATTTATCCTTCATATGATCCCTTACATTATCCTTTTTTCTCATTCTGAATCCTCCTTTTGTCATTCTTTATCCTCCCCATGTCCCTATATCTGGTGGAATCTGGTGGAATTTTGGATACAAAATTAGCTAGTTAAATGCTACAATTATCCTTTCAAGTCCTTCTTTATCCTTCATATGATCCTTTACAGTATCCTTTTTTCTCATTCTGAATCCTCCTTTTGTCATTCTTTATTCTCCCCATGTCCCTATAGCTGGTGGAATCTGATGGAATTTTGGATACAAAATTAGCTAGTCAAATGCTACAATTATCATTTCAAGTGTCCTTATTTATCCTTCATATGATCCCTTACATTATCCTTTTTTCTCATTCTGAATCCTCCTTTTGTCATTCTTTATCCTCCCCATGTCCCTATATCTGGTGGAATCTGGTGGAATTTTGGATACAAAATTAGCTAGTTAAATGCTACAATTATCCTTTCAAGTCCTTCTTTATCCTTCATATGATCCTTTACAGTATCCTTTTTTCTCATTCTGAATCCTCCTTTTGTCATTCTTTATTCTCCCCATGTCCCTATAGCTGGTGGAATCTGATGGAATTTTGGATACAAAATTAGCTAGTCAAATGCTACAATTATCATTTCAAGTGTCCTTATTTATCCTTCATATGATCCCTTACATTATCCTTTTTTCTCATTCTGAATCCTCCTTTTGTCATTCTTTATCCTCCCCATGTCCCTATATCTGGTGGAATCTGGTGGAATTTTGGATAGAAAATTAGCTAGTTAAATGCTACAATTATCCTTTCAAGTCCTTCTTTATCCTTCATATGATCCTTTACAGTATCCTTTTTTCTCATTCTGAATCCTCCTTTTGTCATTCTTTATCCTCCCCATGTCCCTATATCTGGTGGAATCTGGTGGAATTTTGGATAGAAAATTAGCTAGTTAAATGCTACAATTATCCTTTCAAGTCCTTCTTTATCCTTCATATGATCCTTTACAGTATCCTTTTTTCTCATTCTGAATCCTCCTTTTGTCATTCTTTATTCTCCCCATGTCCCTATAGCTGGTGGAATCTGATGGAATTTTGGATACAAAATTAGCTAGTCAAATGCTACAATTATCATTTCAAGTGTCCTTATTTATCCTTCATATGATCCCTTACATTATCCTTTTTTCTCATTCTGAATCCTCCTTTTGTCATTCTTTATCCTCCCCATGTCCCTATAGCTGGTGGAATCTGGTGGAATTTTTGATTGAAAATTAGCTAGTCAAATGCTACAATTATCCTTTCAAGTGTCCTTATTTATCCTTCATATGATCCTTTATATTATCCTTTTTTCTCATTCTGAATCCTCCTTTTGTCATTCTTTATCCTCCCCATGTCCCTATATCTGGTGGAATCTGGTGGAATTTTGGATACAAAATTAGCTAGTCAAATGCTACAATTATCATTTCAAGTGTCCTTATTTATCCTTCATATGATCCCTTACATTATCCTTTTTTCTCATTCTGAATCCTCCTTTTGTCATTCTTTATCCTCCCCATGTCCCTATATCTGGTGGAATCTGGTGGAATTTTGGATACAAAATTAGCTAGTCAAATGCTACAATTATCATTTCAAGTGTCCTTATTTATCCTTCATATGATCCCTTACATTATCCTTTTTTCTCATTCTAAATCCTCCTTTTTGTCATTCTTTATCCTCCCCATGTCCCTATAGCTGGTGGAATCTGGTGGAATTTTGGATACAAAATTAGCTAGTCAAATGCTACAATTATCATTTCAAGTGTCCTTATTTATCCTTCATATGATCCCTTACATTATCCTTTTTTCTCATTCTAAATCCTCCTTTTTGTCATTCTTTATCCTCCCCATGTCCCTATAGCTGGTGGAATCTGGTGGAATTTTGGATAGAAAATTAGCTAGTCAAATGCTACAATCATCCTTTATCCTTCCTAGTCCATCTTAATCCTTCTTTTTCCTCCCCATCTTCCTTCCTTAAACTCACAACAGTCTTCACCATTATCCTCTTCACCATTATCCTTTTCATATGATGCTACCTGATTAATGTGTTGAGTGAATTCGAACGATCGCAGTAACTAATGGATTTGGTTAGTTAATGGCGGTTTCGCAAAACCGCTTCATTGCCCGCATGCACGTCTTGAGCAATCGAAACTCTCTGACCTTTCGTCGAGCGTCCCGGGCTAAAAATCCAATCGTTAATTTAAACGCAGCGGTGTAAGTAAATCAGCAGAAATCATCGGGATTTGATTAATCGAGAATGTAATTGGAAACGCAAACGCCTCCGACCTCTCGGGGAACTAGTTTAATTACCCGGCAATTGGGCGAAAATTGAGTTTTTCTTTCGCTGTTGTTATACAGCGATTAATTCGTATACAGTGGGAGTTGTAAATGGTCTGTGGAAGAGCGCAGAACGAGCTAATGAATGAGCCACCACAACGACGCAGATAAAGCCCCGGAGACTCCGGAGAGCGGGGCAAATGGTGCACGAATCGAGGATGATTTATCGCCGCTCTGTAGCGTATCACTCGAAGAAGAATCCATCGTTCTTCTTTTATCAATTTTATTAATTATCGAGTCCCCTACGAATGACTAATCGTTGCCAGGATTATGCGACATACAAATACAATTTTTGCGCTAGAATAATGCGCCGTTACAGATTCGCTTTGTAACGTTACACTTTCCTTCAAAACCAAGAATAAGATGGGCAATGGAGAAGACCACGAATTTTTTTTTCAAAACCTTGTGTTCTAAGAAGGCGCGTGATGAAATTTTTATTTTTTTCTGTGGCCAAATAAGGCCGCAATTAATTTTTAAAGTTTGGAAAACGTCACACAATCGTCATACACTCTGCTCCAATCAAAGCGAGAGTTGCAAAGAGAAGTCACATTTAGCAAGGTTGCCACGTTTCCTATTACTCTTCTTTACTCCGCAAAATGTGCGTTTTTTTGTATATTTATTGCAATAAACATTTTCTGATTTATCCATTTCTTCCATTACCTAATGGATAATTCGATATATTAATGTAGAAATAACATCTTCATCTTTATAAATTGTAACCGATTTTCGTGTTAAAAACACAAATAATGGTCTTGAAAAATTTATTTGGCAACATTCTTGTCAACGTCAATATTATCCGTAAAGTGTTTTGTGTCAAACTGCAATTCGTGTAATTTGTTTTGTGCAATTTTCAGAAAAATCTGACAAATGACAGTTTGATTTTTGTTCGTTTGTGTATTCTTTGTTGCTGCGTTCGAAAATTCATACTATTTACTTATACAACAAAACGTGAGTGGTTTATGATTGGTTGATAAGGTACGAGTCAAAACCCGAAATTTTTAAATTTCAAAAGGCTATATCTTTTTAATTATAACACATTTTGAGCAACTGAAAACGGTTTTGATCTCTAATAAATCATTTCTAATCGTATCTTTTGCCGAAATCCGCCTATCTCACATCGTGGTCTTCTCCATTATGCGCTCACAATTAGCGCAATAATTAGCGCATAATTTAGCCATTAGGGGGCCATCAATATCCTTCTTGTGCGCGCATTCGCCGGGCACCTTTCTATATAAAATTTGTCGGCCGTAAAGTCGTCTAGTTGGGGCCCCGACAAAAAGTCGTTGAATGCATTTGCATCGCCGGCGTTCTCTATAAATCCCCGCGAAACATCCCGTATGCGACTTACATTATTGCTTCCATTTTGTAAAACGCATCGGCGATCAGAGATCACCGGGCTGGGAATAATCGATTCTTTTCCTCAATCGATTGATGCGTCTCGAATGCAATCGAGTGGGTCGATGTGTGATGGTTTTACACCTATAACAAGTACGAATTTTGAATGTATAAAAGAGAGTTTAATGGTTACATATATAAAAATTTCCATTGCACAACTATCATGACTTTGCGATTTAATAATTAGGTAGATAATAATGAATTTTTTATTATCGATAAATACGAGATTAATATGAATATTTATTAAGCTAATTTTATATAAATATTTTAGTGAAACAATAAACGAATTGAATTAGTATATTTTTCGAATTGTCCCAGTTTTTGCAACATTCTATTAATCACGCCAACTTATAATAATCCTTTTATTACCATAATGGCATATTAATTTCAGCCATTAATCATTTCTCGTATATCACATAATAAATCAAGCCGGCTACACTTTTTATTAATCGCTAATCACGAGTATTAACACGTACGCACATCGTTGAACCAGTAACGCCATTTTTAGGATTTCCATTATTATTGTAGAAGAATCGGAATAATTGCGGGATTATGCAAATGGCGAACTTTCTAGTATACCGTCGATCATAAGCCATTTTATGTGGCTAATAAATTATTTCGGCCCACGCCGAAAAATCTTTAAGGCCAAAGATGAAACAGGTGTACGTAGATAAGATCTTGCGCACAATAGAGGTCAATAGATGGCGCTCGTTTCGGCCTATATTCGAGAGATTTCGTGTGCGATTGTATTAACTTTTAGCTTCTGCAGGCTATTTTCTTCTCGCAATAATATCGAAAAGGATAATGCGCTTATTCGTGCAGTTGTGGCGTTTACTGTTAGATATGAGAAATGCTTTTTTTATTTTATTGCAGAATATATGGGAAACAACAAAAATCCTTATAAGGAGGATCACGTCCTATTTAGCCATTAATTTTCTACAGTGAACTATGCTGGTGCGTAAAGCGCTAATGGAAGTATTTGCTGATTTCTTCATCAGCTCATAAATTCTCTTGCTTATAAGGATACAGGCTATTAAATATTAAATTTGGCTGTGCGACGTTCTAAAAGGAAAACTATGTTCATTCTTATTAAATTTATTATCTACTATTTTTACCTCCAATATACTCCCTTAAAGATGGTATTTAATAATTTTCTTATGCGGGATTTTATCACCATTTTCAGTTTATACGCCTCGAATTTACGATTTGCTCTGACCCCGAAAAATCCCATTTTTTTTCGGCCGCGTTAATTTCACCTGGAGCCCGCGAGAGCTCCTCGCAATTTCGTATTCAATGAGTGTTTACATTGTTATTAACGGCGAATAATAAGGACTTTTCGAAACGGTTTTTTCGAATGATTTATCGACTTACTAACTAGGCGAAAATCATTTCCATAATATGCGCATTTACATTTTTTTTTTCAGCGGTTATTATATTTAATAAGCGCTAGCTATTTCGCGGGTATCATCTCAGTAGATAAAATATCGTAAACGGTTAGATTTAAAGTTATTAATTAGGCGATTTACGTAACATGCAATTTACAACTTCCTTTCGAAATCAGCTTTTGTTGATGCTTTCTCGGAATAAACGATAATAAATTCGCGTACGTTTACAATGCAAAATGGTTGTCTCTTAATTGAAAATTATTAGGCACTCTCGAGAGAAAAGAGAAGTTTTACGAGATTTGATAACAATGCTACCGGTCATGGTTAGTTTGCCGTGGCTAGTTGTTAGTTCTGCGAATTTAGAAAAAGGCCATTTGTTGATGTATGTCAACGGGAAAATTTCGTACTTTATTGTTCATAATTAAACACAAACTATTTCACAAACAATCGCATTTTTCGATTAATGGAGAAGACCACGACTTTTTTTTTAATTTTTTTTTTCAAAACCGTGTGTTCTAAGAAGGCGCGTGATGAAATTTTAATTTTTTTCTGTGGCCAAATAAGGCCGCAATTAATTTTTAAAGTTTGAAAAACGTCACACAATCGTCATACACTCTGCTCCAATCAAAGCGAGAGTTGCAAAGAGACGTCACATTTAGCAAGTTTGCCACGTTTCCTATTACTCTTCTTTACTCCTGCAAAATGTGCGTTTTTTTGTATATTTATTGCAATAAACATTTTCTGATTTATCCATTTCTTCCATTACCTAATGGATAATTCGATATATTAATATAGAAATAACATCTTCATCTGTATAAATTGTAACCGATTTTCATGTTAAAAACACAAATAATGGTCCTGAAAAATGTATTTGGCAACATTCTTGTCAATGTCAATATTATCAGTAAAGTGTTTTGTGCAGAACTGCAATTCGTGTAATTTGTTTTGTGCATTTTTCAGAAAAATCTGACAAATGACAGTTTGATTTTTGTTCGTTTGTCTATTCTTTGTTACTGCGTTCGAAAATTCATACTATTTACTATACAACAAGACGTGAGTGGTTTATGATTGGTTGATAAGGTTTGATAAGATAATCCACGGTTGAAAAGCGCTACCTTATGAGCTAGCCGGCGGTGAATCATTTTCCTCTTATCCGTGACCTCGTCGTCTCTATACCGGGTTATTATCGATGACAGGAATAATTCGTCTGACATTGACAACCGAATAATGATGTGGCCTAAGCTCACGACGTTATCTGGTTAGTTTATACACGATCGGATCGCGTCCGGCGGGGTACTATATAATAGAAGGTTTCGCGTAGGGATTGCGTAATGCACGGCGACCTTAGATCTATAATAAGGGTTTCGGTGAATCACCGTAATCACTGTAATTCGATAACAAAGAATCAATTAATATCGCAGTCGTGCTTTTAATAAGGCCGGTATGAAAAATTTGCTGTTCATCGATCGTGAGACTCGGGCATAGCCTAATAGAGAGGATAAAGAATGTTGTAACGTTTCTGTCAACGAATTTAATATATACGTTTTGAGATCATAAAGCCTGGAAAGTACTTCCCGTATTGTAGATACGTCTCGCCGGTTTTAACGGTAGAATGAAATGTATTTGAACAGTAAATTCGGATCTTTCACGCCATCTTCCATTCAAACGACATTGTAATAATATCCGGTACATCTAATAAAAAAAGATTCTAGTAGAGTAGTACCTAAGTAAATCAATTCGCTAGTTCTTTATATATCTCGTTTAGAATTACTTATGCAGGCGATTAGGTAGTATCTGCTAATTTTTTCGAGTCGATAAATTTATCTTGAAGCACTTCAAAGTGAAATGGCGGTATCGGCACGGCGAAAATCACAGCCCGGATTCTTACCGGACTCCCGTAGAAAACGTTTTAATGCCAATTACCGGCGATCGCTGATTGCCGGCCGGGACATTTTCATAACTCAAATAATACGCTCGTTTATGGTTATGGGAACGTAATTTATCGCAATTTGCTCCAATTTAATTAGATGCCTTCAATTGCGTTTTTTTTACAGCGGCGGGGTACCAATGGAGAAGACCACGACTTTTTTTTTAATTTTTTTTTCAAAACCGTGTGTTCTAAGAAGGCGCGTAATGAAATTTTTATTTTTTTCTGTGGCCAAATAAGGCCGCAATTAATTTTTAAAGTTTGAAAAACGTCACACAATCGTCATACACTCTGCTCTAATCAAAGCGAGAGTTTCAAAGAGAAGTCACATTTAGCAAGGTTGCCACGTTTCCTATTACTCTTCTATACTCCGCAAAATGTGCGTTTTTTGTATATTTATTGCAATAAACATTTTCTGATTTATCCATTTCTTCCATTACCTAATGGATAATTCGATATATTAATATAGAAATAACATCTTCATTTGTATAAATTGTAACCGATTTTCGTGTTAAAAACACAAATAATGGTCCTGAAAAATTTATTTGGCAACATTCTTGTCAACTTCAATATTATCAGTAAAGTGTTTTGTGTCAAACTGCAATTCGTGTAATTTGTTTTGTGCAATTTTCGGAAAAATCTGACAAATGACAGTTTGATTTTTGTTCGTTTGTGCATTCTTTGTTACTGCGTTCGAAAATTCATACTATTTACTTATACAACAAGACGTGAGTGGTTTATGATTGGTTGATAAGGTATGAGTCAAAACCCGAAATTTTTAAATTTCAAAGGGCTATATCTTTTTAATTATAACACATTTTGAGCAACTGAAAACGGTTTTGAGCTCTAATAAATCATTTCTAATCGTATCTTTTGCCGAAATCCGCCTATCTCACATCGTGGTCTTCTCCATTTGGACCCAAAATGGATCGTAAATTTTACTCTAAATCTACTCTTTAATAGTATATCTATCAAAAATAAGTAATATTTCAATCGCTGCGTTAAATCACCTGAATGAAAACGGAGATAAAATCTCTTGTATTCATTTTACCAAACATCTTCGGCTACAATAAGGGGCCATAAATTTTCCCGTTCGGTATAAATTTCACCGTACTCCATCTGCCTTATTTAGGATTCGTTAATCGTTTTTCAACAATCTATCGTGACAAATTGCTCATAGTCTTCGAGATTAAATTCCGAAATATGTAAATTGCACCTGACACGTCGTAATTCTCCTTTTGAATTATTAAACGCGACTTCGCCAATTTCGCTTGGAAAACTCGAAAATTGCATTAGGCATATAACCGTTCTAATTCCAGTAGAGATAAATTGAAATCCTTCACCGGTGAATTATAGTTTCCTATCTAAATGGAACGTCTTCATTTACAACAAAAATTACTATATGCCCATTTTCTTGGGCATAATATTTTCAGTGAATAGTCTAATAAATGCCGCATTTATCACGGCTTTAATCACCAGTTACTGCTTTCTCTATCATCCGAAGATAAATCGGTGTAATTTTACAAACATTTTGCTCCCATTTTGACTCGCTTAATTTTTGCAATATTCTAAAAATTATCCCAGAAGTTGCAACACCTCATCGATTGCGCACAATTTTAACGTTGCGAAATTCTCTGCTATAGTGCCTCGATATCCGCAGGCTTTTATTATATTTCACCGCTGTTATTGGGAAAGCTCCACGACCAATCCAATGGAGAAGACCACGATGTGAGATAGGCGGATTTCGGCAAAAGATACGATTAGAAATGATTTATTAGAGCTCAAAACCGTTTTCAGTTGCTCAAAATGTGTTATAATTAAAAAGATATAGCCCTTTGAAATTTAAAAATTTCGAGTTTTGACTCATACCTTATCAACCAATCATAAACCACTCACGTTTTGTTGTATAAGTAAATAGTATGAATTTTCGAACGCAGTAACAAAGAATACACAAACGAACAAAAATCATACTGTCATTTGTCAGATTTTTCTGAAAAATGCACAAAACAACTTACACGAATTGCAGATCGGCACAAAACACTTTTGATAATATTGACGTTGACAAGAATGTTGCCAAATGAATTTTTCAGGACCATTATTTGTGTTTTTAACAAGAAAATCGGTTACAATTTATACAGATGAAGATGTTATTTCTATATTAATATATCGAATTATCCATTAGGTAATGGAAGAAATGGATAAATCAGAAAATGTTTATTGCAATAAATATACAAAAAAACGCACATTTTGCGGAGTAAAGAAGAGTAATAGGAAACGTGGCAACCTTGCTAAATGTGACGTCTCTTTGCAACTCTCGCTTGGATTGGAGCCGAACGTATGACGATTGTGTGACGTTTTTCAAACTTTAAAAATTAATTGCGGCCTTATTTGGCCACAGAAAAAAATAAAAATTTCATTACGCGCCTTCTTAGAACACACGGTTTTGAAAAAAAAATTAAAAAAAAAGTCGTGGTCTTCTCCATTCTTATACATAACTCCCTTTTTGCCCTATTTACATCTATTCATTTGGAATATCTTCAAACGGTATATTTGAGTGATGGATGATTTATCCAAGTTTAAAAGAGGCATATAGTTTGTTCGAATTGCAAATGCGAAATGTTCCATAAGACTCGTCGAGTTTGCGTTTTGCATACACGACACATACGACATGAAATATTTCTTTGTTCGTAGGTAATTGAACCACTGGAATCGAATCTCAGGAATGTCTTATGATGTCATATCGACGCGAATACAAATGATCGAATTATGCGCGTTATAAAATCAAGCAAGGGCATTTATACCGTGACTGAAAAAAATTATTATCAATCGAGGGAATACGGCCGCCTACTCGGCGCAGCAGCCGTTATTTAGCGGGTGTTTTTTCGCTATTTAGCGACGGCATTTTTGCGAAATTTTAACGGACCATTAGACTTAACGCTTGTCTAAACATTGAACTTTGATTTACTGCCCGGCTGCTAACGTATTTATCCCCATGCGATCTGCGCATAAAACCGTTCATGGCCCGTAATGAGGACTTAAATCACTCGAAAAGGAAGGAAATTCCCGGCATTTATCGGTAATTATCCATGTAAAAAATTGTTCGATAATTTTTACCAGTGGAGAGGGAATCATATCGCTACCGCTGGGAACACAAATATTTAACAGTCGGCTATTTAATAATTATAAACAAACAGTAGTAATGAAACAAATGAACGGTATATAAGAGAGCTGTCCGCTAAACGTGAGTAGGCGTAGGCCTTGGCCTTTGTCCCAACTGACCATAGAATGTCAAGTAGCAAGAGTAAATACTAAATACATAGCGTGCTAGCTAGGCTATAGCGCGACGGATTTTACGGTGGATATTACATGTTTAAACTCGAGGAGCACTACCAAGGCGAGCGATATTAAGAGTAAATATACAGGGTGAATCTAACAAATTATGCTGTTGTGTATGCAGATGTAGTACACACAATATGGGAGTAGTATAGAGAGTATAGTGATGATTTCAAGATAGATGGGATTATTGAGGTCTCAATTTTTGTTCTAGAAAATTAGTGCAAAATCTTGAAAACTAATTGAGATAGAAAAACGAAAATTCCACCATTTTATTGAAAAAACAATTTTCTACATTTTTTGAAGAATAAAAAAATTCGACAAACCCACAAATTTTCGAAATATTTTGACTTTTTTGTCATACTGTTAGACACATAAAAAGACCTTGTTTTAGTGCTATTCTTTAAAATACCTGAATTAAATCGAAAACTAATTGAGACAGAAAAACTAAAATTCCACCAATTTATTGAAAAAACAATTTTCTACATTTTTTGAAGAATAAAAAAATTCGAAAAACCCACAAATTTTCGAGATATTTTGACTTTTTAGTCATAATAAACACAAAAAAATTCTAGTGGCTATTCTTTAAGAAAACCTGAATTATCTCGAAAGCTAGTCGAGATAAAGAAATGAATTTTTCACCAGTTTATAGAAAAAAGAATTCTCTACAAATTTTGAAGAACAAAAAATTTCAAAAATCAACCTAATTCCCGAGATTTGGAGGTTCAATCTTCTTTATTTTTCTATTATATAAGACCTCCAGAGAATCCTTAACGTGCACTGTTTTCAAGTCACTATTTCAGTGAGTAGAATTTAAACCTTCTAGTATTATCACCTACTATTATCAAATACCCTCTATATATACAGCTGAGTGACACTATTAAAATAAAACAACCATTACTCAATAAATTATTATTAAAAGCTTCATTACAATCTCCTCGATAGCGAACGGACTATAGCTAAAACATTCAACATTATTATCTCCATATTCCCGAGAAGATTATAACTCATATAATAACTATATGGAGGAAAGTTCACCGGTAGTGAACAACCAAAGTGGTACACTACACGCTCTCGGCGCACGGTGCAAATCCCCGTTATCTTTCGTTTTTAAACCGATGTCGATATCCTAATCTAATCTCGATGCGACCGTCGCGTCGCTTATATTCCATTTTACCGGCCACATACGCATTCTACACTTCCTACTCTTGTCCGCAGCAACCTATAAGGCTAATGCCGTGTGTCGTACAGTAAATTCCGTTTCAATTACACGCCGTTTAATGATGATTTTATAATGATACTTGCGCTGCACTGGGAACTTGACCGGGCTCTTTAAAATCTATACATACTGACTGCGCAATGGCCGTATACTGCCTCCATTGTGCAGTAATTGGTAGCATTTTATAAGTAGTAGTATAGATAAATGTTGGTGGAGTATTGGTGTTATTGAAAATTGCGAATAAAAGCGGTTACAAAACAGCGATTACTCCGGGTAGAGGAATGCGGCCGGAAGATAATCGCGCACGGGGTCGCTAATGCTCGAGTTAATTGAAATTCTTAATACACGTTTGATACGCTACAGCAACGAATCCTCGGCGAAATTCGCATCGCTAATAACGCTCGTAAATCGAACGATTATAGACAATAGTTTTATAGACTCTCCGGTAACTGTACCGGCTACTTAACGATAAATTCATCTGCTCTTGACTTTTGACCATGTGTTCCTCCAACCGAAGGCAATTATTCCCGGCATTAAAAAAATCGCGTGGTTGTTACGGTGCAGAACATCACGAATCCCGATAATGATTTTTGATTCCCCGTTCCATGAGCAGCGTGTAAATGATACTGATAAGCGCAAAAAACCTAACGGTTGCAAATAGTAGATCACATACTGGCATAAAATGGTGAGCCGTATCCAATAAAATTCGTACACGTTTTTACAAATTTACTCCACAATTCGCCATCTAGTGGGCTTGTAAAAAAAAATATAGCGCGCTGCGCGAGCTCGTTTTTACCTACATTTTATGTATAAATTCCGGATTAATACGGTCCTGTGGCGGAGCTTCTTTTCCGCATTCTAGGAACCGGTGTATGATATATTGTAGGTGCAAACCCATATTCAATATCGACTGCATATCATCGTTCATGAATGCTGCACTTGGCGTTTTTTTTAATGCTGCGAGCGGGTTACGGGTCGCTGAGTCACTTCTGAAAAATCGCCGGCCAATAACTTTATCGCCGCTAAGTAGGCAGTGGAGTTTATTTCGGAAAAAACGGGCGCTATTACAGTTAGCTAATGATAGATAAATTGGAATTTTAACAGGAAGCGCATTACTGTATAGGAAAATGGAGAAGACCACGACTTTTTTTTTAATTTTTTTTTTCAAAACCGTGTGTTCTAAGAAGCGGCGTAATGAAATTTTTATTTTTTTCTTTGGCCAAATAAGGCCGCAATTAATTTTTAAAGTTTGAAAAACGTCACACAATCGTCATACACTCTGCTCCAATCAAAGCGAGAGTTGCAAAGAGAAGTCACATTTAGCAAGGTTGCCACGTTTCCTATTACTCTTCTTTACTCCGCAAAATGTGCGTTTTTTTGTATATTTATTGCAATAAACATTTTCTGATTTATCCATTACCTAATGGATAATTCGATATATTAATATAGAAATAACATCTTCATCTGTATAAATTGTAACCGATTTTCGTGTTAAAAACACAAATAATTGTCCTGAAAAATTTATTTGGCAACATTCTTGTCAACTTCAATATTATCAGTAAAGTGTTTTGTGCCAAAATTCAATTCGTGTAATTTGTTTTGTGCAATTTTCAGAAAAATCTGACAAATGACAGTTTGATTTTTGTTCGTTTGTCTATTCTTTGTTACTGCGTTCGAAAATTCATACTATTTACTATACAACAAAACGTGAGTGGTTTATAATTGGTTGATAAGGTACGAGTCAAAACCCGAAATTTTTAAATTTCAAAGGGCTATATCTTTTTAATTATAACACATTTTGAGCAACTGAAAACGATTTTGAGCTCTAATAAATCATTTCTAATCGTATCTTTTACCGAAATCCGCGTATCTCACATCGTGGTCTTCTCCATTGTATTAAGTATGTGTGGGTAAAAGTATGAATATGGTATTTGCATATGTAACAAAATGAAATAAACAATTGTGTAATACTTGCGGGTTTTCGTTAAAAAAAAGTACTTACATGTAGATATATTTAATATATTTATGAATGATAATATTTCAGTATGTCATTTATCGCGACATTAATTTTATTAATCGTTCGTTACACACCTAATTTAATTACTCGGCTGCGCTCTCACAATCGTTGCGTTTTTTTTGCGAAAACGAACTTAAATTAATTAGTTCGCCGTTTTGTCATTAATAAATGGTTTACGATAAGAATAAATCGCTCATTTTATTGGCCAATAAATTGATTTGCCGTTTGTTGTTTCTTGTCTGGGTATATATGTAAACGTTTCATTGGCATTATTCGCGGTTAATTGGTCTTCTGAATTACCAGAAAAACGCATTTCTTGGTGTAAGTTATTGAAAATTCGAGTTTTAGTTAATGGTACTTTTACGGTTAAGGTAAACAAGGTGTTTTTAATTTGCGAGTGTAAATTAATTTATGCACTATAAAGAAGCTTATTTTAGTGTAGAATTTATACAATTTTTAATAAATTAAATCATTGGTTTTAATAAATGTCACAGAGGTAGTTAAGATAAAACGAAATGCGGCTCGTTGATGGCTTTTACAATTTAATAGACTGCGGATTCGTGTAAAACAATGTTCGAATTAGTTATTGTCTGATTTAGAATTCACGATTCGGGTCTTATCTATGTCGCATTATCAATCCTTATTGGATTCGTATAAATTTTTTCCTTCGTAATTTTAATCGCAATTACGTAAGGTAAATTGTTTTTTTTTTACCCGTTGCTCCTCTATCGATTCGTTTGTGATTTCTTCGGACACGAAGAGGAACTTTATTACTTTATCTCGTCTGACATTTCGGTTTGCGGTAAACGGTTATAGTTATAGTTCGCCGGTTAATCTCTGACAATGGATGCATAAATTCTTATTGTTACTTTCACAAAAATGTTATCATTTCGTAAAACCGAGCGGCCGTCGAGAGGGCTTAAAGAGCGCAATTTGTGCACTCATTGGCGTCTCAATTAATTTCCACGATAGCAGATATAAAAATTGTTTGTGTGGCATTATTTTATTTTTAAATAGGGTACAATGTATGATTAATTTAGAGCGGTTAACACGCATTAATAAAATGTAAAATAAAACATATCCAACTAATTTCTCCTAACTCTCTCTATATAGAAGCCTAGATTATATAGACAATTGGATGATAGACAATTGGGTGATACTCAATTGGATGATAGACAATTGGGCGATGGATAATTAGTCAATAGACAATTGGAAATTACTGAAATTAGTCAATTAGATGATAGACAATTGGGTGCGAGTCAAGAGGAATTAAAGCTTGTTGATCAGCACGGCAAGAGTAATTGAGCTAAAAAATCGTTCTCCTAACCCAATTACATGTGGAATTAATAACGAGTTTTTGCATCATATATATCCACGCGAGTTGCGAGTGCCCGGGGAGTCGAATTCCTCTGCGGTGATGGCGGAATTATCGGCGTTTACCGGTAAAGATCTCGCACGGTAATAACACGTTATCGTGCGCATACGGCGGTGTCGTTAGCTCGTCCCGTTTCGTGGAGCCCTTTTGAAATTCTCGATGTTCGATTGCGATCGGCTAATTGCTCGTGGAGAATTTTTTTATCGCCAAAAAATCGATTCGGATTCTTCTTATCCCGAATAATCGATCCATCATTGGTGCTTTTATCGTAAAAATATTGGGAATACTGTGATGGTAGTACAATAATTGGTCAATGGACAACTGGATGATACAGATAATTGGATTATAGACAATTGGGAGATGGATAATTAGTTAATAGACAATTGGGAGATGGATTATTGATCAATACACAAATGGATGCTCGACTCAAAAATGGCGGAGAAAATTATATGGGGAAAAAATTGGGGACACTGGTAGTGTAATAATTGGTCAATATAGACAACTGGATGATAGATAATTAGATTATAGATAATTGGGAGACGGGTAATTGATCAATAGACAATTGGGAGATGGATAATTAGTCAAAAGACAATTGGGAGATGGATTATTGATCAATAGACAATTGGGAGATGAATTATTGATCAATAGACAATTGGATGCTCGACTCAAAAATGGCGGAAAAAATTATATGGGGAAAAAATTGGGGACACTGGTAGTGTAATAATTGGTCAATATAGACAACTGGATGATAGATAATTAGATTATAGATAATTGGGAGATGGGTAATTGATCAATAGACAATTGGATGCTCGACTCAAAAATGGCGGAAAAAATTATATGGGGAAAAAATTGGGGACACTGGTAGTGTAATAATTGGTCAATATAGACAACTGGATGATAGATAATTAGATTATAGATAATTGGGAGATGGATAATTAGTTAATAGACAATTGGGAGATGGATTATTGATCAATACACAAATGGATGCTCGACTCAAAAATGGCGGAGAAAATTATATGGGGAAAAAATTGGGGACACTGGTAGTGTAATAATTGGTCAATATAGACAACTGGATGATAGATAATTAGATTATAGATAATTGGGAGACGGGTAATTGATCAATAGACAATTGGGAGATGGATAATTAGTCAAAAGACAATTGGGAGATGGATTATTGATCAATAGACAATTGGATGCTCGACTCAAAAATGGCGGAAAAAATTATATGGGGAAAAAATTGGGGACACTGGTAGTGTAATAATTGGTCAATATAGACAACTGGATGATAGATAATTAGATTATAGATAATGGGGAGATGGGTAATTGATCAATAAATTGGGAGATGGATAATTAGTCAAAAGACAATTGGGAGATGGATTATTGATCAATAGACAATTGGACGCTCGACTCAAAAATGGCGGAAAAAATTATATGGGGAAAAAATTGGGGACACTGGTAGTGTAATAATTGGTCAATATAGACAACTGGATGATAGATAATTAGATTATAGATAATTGGGAGATGGGTAATTGATCAATAGACAATTGGATGCTCGACTCAAAAATGGCGGAAAAAATTATATGGGGAAAAAATTGGGGACACTGGTAGTGTAATAATTGGTCAATATAGACAACTGGATGATAGATAATTAGATTATAGATAATTGGGAGATGGGTAATTGATCAATAGACAATTGGATGCTCGACTCAAAAATGGCGGAAAAAATTATATGGGGAAAAAATTGGGGACACTGGTAGTGTAATAATTGGTCAATATAGACAACTGGATGATAGATAATTAGATTATAGATAATTGGGAGATGGGTAATTGATTAATAGACAATTGGATTGGTCATGGAGAATTTTTTAAACGATGCTCGACTCAAAAATGGCACGTTTATTATCCGAAAAAACCGATCTATGTGGGGAAAAATTAGGGATAATGGTAATAAAATAATATTGGATGATTACGATGCGGTGTAAAGAGGATTATGCAACGAATGAAGATCGCATACTTGAACTCTTACGCCATATGCACCGTTGCGAATACCGGAGAAATAACGACGTTCAACTTAAAAGCCAATAATTCGAGTTAATTCGCGAATAAAATACGGCTTTTCACAATTTTTTGCCAAGGTTATCTACGATGGGATAATAAATATCATTCGGATAAACGCTTCTATATTCGGATATGTCAAGGGAAATCCGCATTATTATATATCTACTATATCTACTAACTATTTATTATTAAAAAATAATTTAACTACAACAAAAATATCGTGAGAAATCGATTACGCTAATGAAACATCGATAACTCTTCGAGTAAATCGATTAAATTATACGAATGCGAATGATATAGATAAACGCGTGGGAAAAGCGCGAAATAGAAAAGCTGCATTATAAAACGAATTTCACTATAAACATTATAACCAGTTACACAATCGAGCTGTGAATTCAACATCCTCCATTTCGACATGACAATATTCGAACAGAAATAAAACGGGCCGATTAGCATAGAATGGAGCGGCGCGATCATTCATCAAAACTACCAAGGCGTATTGGATTTTTCCTTTAAAGACCTCAAAGTTTCGCGTTTCGGGTGATTAATGATTAACAAACGATTAAATTCATAAATTATTTATTATACTGTTCCATATACGCCAATGCATTCCGTCCAAAATATACAGGGTGCTATACAAACTAGATAAGTTCTACTGCACTTGGAGAGGTTTCGATTGGGACATTTGAATTTATGTTATATCCAGAAGTTTGTAATAAACATTTGTATTAAAACACCCTGTATATATAAGAGGAGGAATGCGCCAATCCAAATGCGGGCGACCGTCCTACTTCTGGTACTGCTTTTTCAATGGATTTCGGTACGAAAAAAAAGTACCTGCCTAATCGAACCTTGCAGAGACAATGACGAGAAACGCTACCCGAACAGCCGCATCCCAAATTTGGGCAATCTAGGTCGAACGCGTCGATATTTATTTCGAAGAAAAACACGCTTTTCGGAATTTTTTTTTTTTAAATCGATACCGCCGATTCGCTTCGACGAATTTTCGCTATTCGGGCCGCCGCATAAATCAATATTGATTGCCACTACAATCGATTTTATTAACCATTTTTCAACTCACCTGCAAGCACAATTATCTTACTCTCCCGTGCATTATCTCACTTTGGCCAAACACTTTCTTATTATACTGTGCATTATCTAATTCTATGGTGTATTATAATTTTCTGTGTAATATTTATAAGATTAAGTTGGTAGATTTTCTCGCACATAATGCGATCTTAATTATCTCGTCGGCGAGTGAAGCAGTATAAGGTATTATGTATACGCAGAAACGGGAATCGCCCGGCATGTTTACGACGGTGCTCTCTGGTTGAGAAGACTTACGGTCGACTTCCTAGTTCACTGTAAATCACCGCATAAAGCTCTGCGTGTGTCCGCATCGTCGGCGAAACGTCTACGCTCTGGATCGTTGTTTTGAGATATGTGAAATATCGATCGAAAGGTGTTCTTGTTTTTTTTATTTTTTATATAGCGTATTTGTATATTATGTGAATTACCTACCCGGATGTCTAAATTTACTATCTACTTGAAAAGTTAGGATGGGAAAAAAGGGAGCTGGTTTTCTCGATTTTAAACTGTGTGGTTTTCAGGTCTAAAATTTGGTAACATTTTCTTTTTTCCGTTATAACTTTTTTTATGGTCGTTTTACAAAAAAATCGCATCAGGGCATTTCGATAGAGCAGTTTTCAAGGAATAATTTTCATTACCCGCTTTTTCGAATCTGTTAATTTTTGACAGTTTTACAGTGCTAAATAACTCATGGAGCCAATTCAAAATTTTGTGATTTTTGAGTGGCTGCACAGCCTTTATTATAAGACCAAGATACCAAGTGTGACCCCTCTTTGTAATCAGCTCATCGAGTAGATTCTAAAAATGGGTCATACTTGATATCTTGGTCTTATAATAAAGAGTATACAGCCATTCAATACACTTCAATTTTTTTGAGTGGCTGTACAGCCTTTATTACAAGACCAAGATACCAAGTGTGACCCCTCTTTGAAATCAGCTCATCGAGTAGATTCTAAAAATGGGTCATACTTGATATCTTGGTCTCATAATAAAGAGTATACAGCCATTCAATACACTTCAATTTTTTTGAGTGGCTGTACAGCCTTTATTATAAGACCAAGATACCAAGTGTGACCCCTCTTTGAAATCAGCTCATCGAGTAGATTCTAAAAATGGGTCATACTTGATATCTTGGTCTCATAATAAAGAGTATACAGCCATTCAATACACTTCAATTTTTTTGAGTGGCTGTACAGCCTTTATTATAAGACCAAGATACCAAATGTGACCTCTCTTTGTAACCAGCTCATCGAGTAGATTCTAAAAATGGGTCATACTTGATATCTTGGTCTCATAATAAAGAGTATACAGCCCATTCAATACACTTCAATTTTTTTGAGTGACTATACAGGCTTTATTATAAGACCAAGATACCAAGTGTGACCCCTCATTGTAATCAGCTCATCGAGTAGATTCTAAAAATGGGTCATACTTGATGTCTTGGTCTCATAATAAAGAGTATACAGCCATTCAATACACTTCAATTTTTTTTGAGTGGCTGTACAGGCTTTATTATAAGACCAAGATACCAAGTGTGACCCCTCTTTGAAATCAGCTCATCGAGTAGATTCTAAAAATGCACATATAAAATATACAGGGTGTCCCATTTAAAATAAGGAATCTCTTGAAATAAATCGGAACAATAATTATCTCTAAGAAATCTTTCTGAACAATTTTAGAAAATCCCCAGATTCTGTAAACTTCATCAAATTCGACAACGCTGTCTGTATTTCTGACGTATTAGATTTATAGTGACGTGCATCTACTTTTTTTTGCATAAACTATACGAAAGTTTGCTGAAAGTTCGGTTACAACGTATGAATTGCAATTAGCATAAAATAGTTCAATAGTAACGTAAATCAATTGATGATTTTTTAACCGATTGTTGTTACATTACCCGCGTGTAAATCTCATGCAGTTGGGAATTAAAAATCCGGGTGACGTTGCGAAGGACTTTTTTGCATAACCCATTGGCGAGCGACACGCGCGGATATTTATACACCAAAGGACTTTGTCAAGATACTCGAGACTTAAGTAACAATTAATGTCCGCTCTTGTCTGTTCTAACATCGTAATAGATCAGCGGAGATAACTGGATTAGCTGATTTATGATTATTCAGTCGCATTTAAAATACGAAAAATTCGGAAAGATATTGCGCATTTCATTTGCATATTCCCAGAGGTTTATTCGAATTCACGTGTGAATTGTACTAAATTGGTAAAGACCACCCAGATGGATCAGAAGAAATTAATTCTTCACATAAAAATACAAATAGATATCTATAACATGTATGATAAAAAATAATTGGTGATGTTTTAACGAGGGATTAGTTAAAGGAAACGACAATTCTTTAAACTAATTGGTAATATTTAATTTTTTTTAACATTTCATATTTCATAACGGAAATCCATAAAACACCGGACGGAGCTATATCTAAATCAATATTTGCGCTAGATTAGACGAATAGATTTCAACGTGTACTCATCCACTTTCGTGATAATATTAGCTGTATTATTCTTTTAATAAACATTACACTAGCGTCGTAAAACAATAAATACAATTCGTTGGTAAAGCCGCGATAAAAGCAACAATTCAAGTGCTCAAAGACGATTTTTAAAAATTCTTCTACACCCGATATTTACTCATGTAAATCCACATCGACTTGTACGGAGTAATGAGCGCCCATTAGACGAAAATTGCAATTGCAATTGCACATATACTAGTTACCTTCAATACGGCCCGTTTGAAACAATAGTATACGCAATTATCATACCGCGGATGTGTGTCAATTTTAACAGGTGAACATTCCGAAGGAAATGTTTTCTCGTTGGCTATTTGACCTTTTCGGCCGATTCGGAATGGTTCGGTTCACATCTAGGATACCGGGCAGCATCACAAAATCGATATTTGTGATAGCCAGTCGACAGATCTAGTATGCGTTTGTGAGTTGTGACCGCACACGTAGCCGTTGCTAAGCAACGCGGCACGGCCCACTACCGTTTTTCAACCAATCGATTTATTGCTTCGATTTATCGATTTTTTTTGTTGTAAACAAACGCCGATTTTTCATCTTCGAAATTAGACGAGTGATGTCATATGAGCGTATGATTTATTTAGGGCGTAATAAGCGTGAAATTGAGCGAATTATTCATCAATTTAATCAATTGTGGCATTGGATTTGTTGTTAATGGCTCGAGGCCCAACATTGCGTGCAACGACAAATTACCATTTACCATCAATATATCACGTTGTAATTTGTTTGGAAAAAAATCGATTCGCGCGGTAAAAAAATCGATTAAAAATTTAAATACTAAACCAATTACGAGCAAACGTCGATCCGCATCCAGCCTATAATTTAACGACATTAAAAAATTGACAAACGGGAAAATTACCAATTAAAAATCTTCGGAAATTAGAAACATTTACCGGCCCGCATCCGACGAAAATTGAAAGAGATAACATCAAACAGAGGCCATTAAAACCGAACTAAATTAATACACAGTTAAGCTATTTTTTAGAAATTGACTTAATATATTAGTAATTTAACAAATGAACTAATCACGTATTGTCATCTCCTCGTGCTCGACACCTACCGGTGACTAAGAGTGCTATATTTGAAGAGTTATCTAAAAGTCCATGTTTGAACGGCGCAACAGCATTTGTTAAACATTTCAATTACAAAGACGCCGCCTTTGATAAATTATCGGGGAAATTATTGTAACGACCTGCCGGCTCGTTGTTTGTTTAATGCATTGTTGATATTTTACTTCTACGAAAAGAAATCCTACGCAAGTCTTTCTACAACAGGTTATCAGATATCTAAAGAATGATTTTTTTATAGGACGCCCTGTATACTAGTTGTCCTAATTACCTACGTACGTGTACGCGATTAATATTTATAAATCTGCTTTATTTACTGCACTTTGAATTAATTTTCTAAGAAAGCGATTGTTTATTGCATTTTCCGAGAAAAATAAATACCCAGTTCGCTTATTGGCCGTGCCTAATGGCAATTTGTTTAAACTGATATATTACGGGCGCTAACAATAGCAATTATATGAATTTACGACTATGTAACACCAGCTAGATTTATATACAGTACGGCCCAATTCACCAACGATCCACAACTGTGTAAATTTCTTCATTAATGTACTCGAAAAATGCTTTAAATGAATCTGTTATTACATCTTGTTTATAAGGCGAAATTGTGGTTAATTAATTAGTGTTTAACCTCTAATTATTGGAGTGGTATAAGTGATTAATTGGGTCACCCTGTATAACAAACTTTTCGATTTGTATCCGCAGCCAACCCAGATAAATTCTACTCTCCCATCTTCGATTGATAGAAACAATGAAAGATGTACTGAGGATGGTCTTGAGAGCGGACCACTGGGTGTGTTGAATAATTTTACGTCGAAATTATTCAAAGTGAATTCTCGGGGAGTATTTATAGCACGAGCTGTCCTTTTTCACTTACGAGAAAAAACCGAGTAACGTTGATTAATTTGTACGGCCGCAATTTCCGAGTTTTTATCGCCGGAAACCCGGACAAAACGGTCGCGATTTTTCGGTAAACTCATCCGTGAAAAGCGCCGGTCGGAAATTCATAGGTCACTGCACACGAAAAACTTGCGCAATCCGATTCATCAGAAATATACTATAACGCAAATCGATAGAACAAACAGGAAGTTTGTTATTAACCCATTACAATCCTTTATACATAACCATATGGTTCGTTAGTTACCTAAAAAGTTATCACCCATCATGCAAATAAATTTTTGGTGGAATATTTAGGCCAAGTATCACAAAATTTTGTTGGCCCAAATATTCCACCAAAAAATTTGCGTGTAGCTTTTCGATCTTGTTGACTCTTTCAGGTCGTCCGGGATGATATTAAAAATAAATTAGAATTGTTCCGCTACCCACAAACCGTTTTACAAAGCCCGTGGCATCGACAGATAGGCCGGCGAGCCGAGCGGACATGTAACATTAACGTTAATTAAAAAGTATAACGAAAACATGACGAACTTTCGTGTACGAGCTTGTAGAGGTGGGTGAAAATAGAGGTTGATTTATGTAATCAGTCACGCTAGCTCGACGGCCCTTCTCGCCGTGTAAAAGGCTCTCTGCTCCGCGGTAAAAAAGGTGTAGGAGATTCGCGGATGTATCAATTGATTCGTGGGTAAATAAACGTGTAGAAGGCCCGAAGGGCGATTGGTTAACGGATGCACTTGTACGTGAACCGTCGCTCAAACCTGCCATCACGATTGTAAAATGTCAAAATAAATGAAATTTAATCCTTTTTCTTCGCTCGGTTGTTATTATAGAATAACTGGAAGTTCGTGTATATGCATATACAAAGAAAATTGAGTGTTAAATGCAATTAAAAATTGAGCAACCGGGAACATTTCCGAGGATTAAGGGATTAATTTTTCACGCTTCGAACGCCAATTAATATGGAAATTATGCATTTTTAATTCGAACGTAAAAAACGGCCCGTTAAGTATCCATTTCGCTTCGCCCACGCTCCCTCTCATTCGGTTTCATTAATTCCTTTCTAATGGCGTCTTTCACACAATCAATAATATCACTAATAAACGAATAATAACCGTTCTTATAACGATAACTCGCCGTTTAATATTCAAAGATTCCTACGCCAATTTAAATAAAATTACAATAAAAATACCTGAATTGTCACAAAATATCGCTTTATACTTCCCATTGCAACATTACCGGCTGCGTTATAATTCACGAGCCGCTAATTTACGACGCGAGGCGGCGCACCGGCGAGTCGTTAATATTCGTTAATTAATTAGGATAATGCGATGACTTATGCGCATCGATTTTGCATTTTTTCCGCGCTAGTTCGTGCTTTTCACGCTTCGAGCGGTACTGGTATATGGAAAAAATGGCACGGGAGCCGGTACTAACGCTGTGGGACACCAATTAATCGCTTTTAAATGAATAAATCCGTACTTAATCTATTTAACACCTTCATTAGGTCGTGTTTACGTCCATAACAGGGCTCGGGGGATATTTTTTTGTACCAATAATAATAAGACAATGGAAAAGACCACGACTTTTTTTTTAATTTTTTTTTCAAAACCGTGTGTTCTAAGAAGGTGCGTAATGAAATTTTTATTTTTTTCTGTGGCCAAATAAGGCCGCAATTAATTTTTAAAGTTTGAAAAACGTCACACAATCGTCATACACTCTGCTCCAATCAAAGCGAGAGTTGCAAAGAGACGTCACATTTAGCAAGTTTGCCACGTTTCCTATTACTCTTCTTTAGTCCTGCAAAATGTGCGTTTTTTGTATATTTATTGCAATAAACATTTTCTGATTTATCCATTTCTTCCATTACCTAATGGATGATTCGATATATTAATATAGAAATAACATCTTCATCTTTATAAATTGTAACCGATTTTCGTGTTAAAAACACAAATAATGGTCTTGAAAAATTTATTTGGCAACATTCTTGTCAACGTCAATATTATCCGTAAAGTGTTTTGTGTCAAACTGCAATTCGTGTAATTTGTTTTGTGCAATTTTCAGAAAAATCTGACAAATGACAGTTTGATTTTTGTTCGTTTGTGTATTCTTTGTTACTGGGTTCGAAAATTCATATTATTTAGTATACAACAAGACGTGAGTGGTTTATGATTGGTTGATGACTTATGAGTCAGGACCCGAAATTTTTAAATTTCGAAGGGCTATATCTTTTTAATTATAACACCTTTTGAGCAACTGAAAACGGTTTTGAGCTCTAATAAATCATTTCTAATAGTATATTTTGTCGAAATCCGCATATCTCACATCGTGGTCTTCTCCATTATGAAAGTTGGTGTTAGTATACAGGGTGTTAATTAAATAATTCATTATTTAAAGAGATTTATGCAGGATCGAAATCGAAAGTTACACTACACTTGACATTTCTTTCAGCCAGGAAACTCATGCAGATTATTTAAACTGGTTCTGACGCCTACGCGATTCCTTGGTCAGTTGGTTATGGTTTCATGATCCTTTTCATCTAGATCTCTCCAATGGGTTTTTGTATATTGAATATAAATTTTACTCTCGCTTTTCATATTGCACTTCTCGTTTTGTGTTATAATAGCCCAGTCAAATGCTATCTGCAATCTCCCATTACAACATGACTTCTTGTTTTTATACTATTAGTACAGTCAATTTATCCCAACAAATCTTACTATAAGAAACTTATTAATAAGTTATATATGAGTATAATTAAATTTGTTGTAAATTTGACCGTACTATAAGCACACGCTACTCCTACATGAATCGTTTTGTTGGCGTTTTGTGCAGTATTTATCGTGTCGCGTAACGTTCGTTAGAAAATAAAGTTCAAACGGGCGAATTCGCGGCAAATTCGTCTCGCGGACGAGATCTTTTATTCATTTGCCCTTTTAGACGATGAAATGGCAAAAATATCGTGATAAATGTCCGTTCGCGGGAGCGCAAATTGAAGATTTATCATGCGGATAACTTGGATTCTATTTGCATTAAAATGCAACCATCATTTTTTGCACTCTTTTAAACGCCCTGTATATAGTATTTAAATTAAATCCACCTAATTAGGTGAATTTTATTAGATAGTTACGCCGCTGTCGGAGCGACGTTTCGATGCACACGTTTACACGGATGCTCGGATTTATTTAACACGAGCTCTTTAATGATGCTATTTAATTGGATTAACTCGCAACTAGCCATTCCGAATATGCTATTAGGCCGGCTTAACAGGGATCGCGCATTAGGCGAATAATTTCCATTGGTTTATATAGCGAATTATTCACCACCAGAAATGCTAAACACATTTTTTTTTTATCCTATAGTTTGTGCAAAATAAAGTTAGGTGTACGTCACAAAATGGCAGTGTTGCAAAATGATAAATTATAGATGTAGTTTGTGCAAAATAAAGTTAGATGTACGTCACAAAATGGCAGTGTTGCAAAATGATAAATTATAGGTATAGTTTATGCAAAATAAAGTTAGATGTACGTCACAAAATGGCAGTGTTGCAAAATGATAAATTATAGGTATAGTTTGTGCAAAATAAAGTTAGATGTACGTCACAAAATGGCAGTGTTGCAAAATGATAAATTATAGATGTAGTTTGTGCAAAATAAAGTTAGATGTACGTCACAAAATGGCAGTGTTGCAAAATGATAAATTATAGGTATAGTTTATGCAAAATAAAGTTAGATGTACGTCACAAAATGGCAGTGTTGCAAAATGATAAATTATAGGTATAGTTTGTGCAAAATAAAGTTAGATGTACGTCACAAAATGGCAGTGTTGCAAAATGATAAATTATAGGTATAGTTTGTGCAAAATAAAGTTAGATGTACGTCACAAAATGGCAGTGTTGCAAAATGATAAATTATAGGTATAGTTTATGCAAAATAAAGTTAGATGTACGTCACAAAATGGCAGTGTTGCAAAATGATAAATTATAGGTATAGTTTGTGCAAAATAAAGTTAGATGTACGTCACAAAATGGCAGTGTTGCAAAATGATAAATTATAGGTATAGTTTGTGCAAAATAAAGTTAGATGTACGTCACAAAATGGCAGTGTTGCAAAATGATAAATTATAGGTATAGTTTGTGCAAAATAAAGTTAGATGTACGTCACAAAATGGCAGTGTTGCAAAATGATAAATTATAATCTAATGCAACACTGCCAATTTGTGACGCATATCTAACTTTATTTTGCACAAACTATACCTATAATTTATCATTTTATACAGTCCCAATTGTACCTAAATTTATTCCACCTACTACAAACATTTTAAACCCTCTTTTGTACGAAATATAAACCTCCTCTCGGGCCGGTGGTTGTGGTTGTGGTGAATGAGCTGGCGTATTTTTTTTCTCGATACCTTATTAACCCGACAAATTGAAATTTTAACGTATCATCAAAGGCGATCCGATAAATGGGGAAAAAAACATCGCCGGTGGAGCTGGACACGTTCGAATCGATTCCAGCCCAGCTTGAGATTTTCCCTCGAAATCCCATTGTCATTGCGAGCTCGAATTAATTCGTATATCAAACGAAATATACAGGGCGTTTAAAAAATTATTTTTGTGTGGTATAAGATGTGCTTTAATTATTATTACAAGAGGTCATGTACTGTTATTTATATATGTTGTTCGAGAACCAGGTGTGCAGAATCGAAAATCCAATTCAACGAATAAATTAAAATGGAAGAGCTCGAAGCGCTGTTCACCATAGGCGTGTCGCTTTGCGATAATTACCCGCCGATTTTGCTAATTATTCGCGTTATTTTTAACGGGAAAAATGTTAAAATAAATCAAATTGTCGCCGATTCCAGGACAAGTCTCGACCTTACTCCGTACGAAGAACTGTCGCAACATGTCATAAACCTAACCAATCGAGCGTGACTCTATGATAATAATTCTCGCCTACGCCCATGGATTTTCCGTTTTTTCCTCTCGACCGCGATAAATTTTCCGGTCGCATTAGAGCACACTATTTAGACTGTTATTAACGTACAATTTTTTTTTCATTTCGGTTTTTTCTATCGATAATCGCCGCCCATCAATCATCTCGAACGTTATTGGTTAATAATACATCACAATTACCGGGCACCAGAGAGGGCCATGCAAATCGCTAAATGCCACGTTTTGGTATGCAAACAGATCAAGGAGGTTTCGATTTTTCGCCGGATCGCTGCCCCACATAATGATGATCATTTTCGCTGATAATACACATTTACAATATGTCGTTAATAACACCAATTTTTTCAAAATATCACACATATACAGGGTGTCCTAGAATATGTAGAAAAGTTGTAAAAAACATGTGCACTTGGAGGTTCTGTTTGGGACCTGGAGGACCTATGAAGATGGTGTCGTAAACTCATTATTTCTCGGATATCTCAAGAATGGTTTGTCCTATTTATTTCCTACCCTATTAGGAGTGTGTACCACCCTGTATATCTCTAATAGTGAATTAATTACTCGCACGTATGCGGGCTAGAAATAAAAATTTCACCTTCGACGCGGCGCCGAATAAAAATTCTAATAACTCGTGACTGAAATCCCGTCGATTGTAAATCAGCTAAAAACCCGCGATAATTTTCTCGCTCGGATCGCATTTCGAATTCTCTCCGTATGCGACTGTATCTGCATCTAATGAAATTAATTACCGCCACATTTAATAAAATCGGATCGCCTTGAAACGCTGAACAAATCGGCGAATTGCTGGAGCAAAAATTATCGTTGTTATTTCCCTCGGCGGGATTGATCGAATTACCGCTAATTCGAGACATTCGCGCGATCGGAATGCAATGGAAATTATAAACTAATCAATCAAACCGATCGTTTTCTCATTACAAATTGCCTGTTTTTCATATTTACCATTCGTTCACCATCACTCATTTGCCCAATACTTTGCTACACAAATCTAGAAAAATACAATTTTTTATTACACAGACGACTCTATTGGTTTCATAAACGACTCTATTGGTTTCATAAATACTCTATTGGCTTCATAAATGATTCTATTGGTTTCATAAATGATTCTATTGTTTTCACCATTGATTCTATTGGTTTCATAAATGATTCTATTGGTTTCACCATTGATTCTATTGGTTTCATAAATGACTCTATTGGTTTCACCATTGACTCTATTGGTTTCATAAACGGCTCTTTTAGTTGCACCAATGGCTCTCTTAGTTGCACACATTTTCGAGTAGATAACGGTCACTTTTGGTATTTAAAACAGCCGGTTAATGTGTAAAAATAAGAGTAATTGAGCATATTAAAGCCGTTTGTAAAAGAGTTTATTGTGATGCAATTTCGGGTGGTATAAAGTGGGTATGCGAGTGCAGCGTAGTCCGGGCAATCGTGCGTGAATGGCCACGATTCGATTTAAAATACGTTTGTTTTGCTAAAGCACATGTAAACATTTCAGTCAATTTCGAATTAGTATTTAATGAAGAGGTTAAGGAGTCGTGCAAAGCGGTTTCAGGAACTGAAAACTTCGCTTGAGTATTGCGGAATCAATGGACCACAAAACTGGAAAGTATATTGTTTAAATATACGTATACAGGGTGGTTCGAAAATTATGTTGTAATTGTATAAAATGTTCGTGACAAAAAAGAAGAGCCGGTTATCACGAGCGGAAGACATGCGAGTGGATTTTTCCCGGCGTACAGTCAAAAGAGATTATTTCAACTTTCCAAATACGGCGGGGAACGAATTTTTCGAAGTTGAAAATACACCTAATTATTTACTCGACGTTCTTTAAGCCTCGGTTATTTATTAGACGTCGAACAAAGTGTTTACATCGTTCATATTTCATTGCTTTGTGGCAAATCTCATTTAGCAAAAGGCTTATTTTCTAATTGCGATCTCATTAGATGATTTATCAACGCGATTGGAATCCTCTCAATTAAATGGTTTTTTTATGAATGAATGTACAGGTGAGTGGAAATTTGTATGCGATGCGTGCAACAAAGACAACTAGTCATTAGTATCGTGTAAAGGAAAAGGATAGACTTATGATTTAACTCTCACTTGTCAAGTTCAGATTTTTTTTATAAACATTACGTCAAAAAAGTCGTAATATCTCGGAAATTCGCTGTTTTTTCGAAAAATTTTATTCTTCAAAATTTGTAGAGAATTGTTTTTTCGATTAAATGGTGGAATTTTAGTTTTTCTGTCTCAATTAGTTTTCGATTTAATTCAGGTATTTTAAAGAATAGCACTAAAACAAGGTTTTTTATGTGTCTAACATTATGACAAAAAAGTCAAAATATCTCGAAAATTTGTGGGTTTTTCGAATTTTTTTATTCTTCAAAACATGTAGAGAATGGTTTTTTCAATAAATTTGTGGAATTTTAGTTTTTCTGTCTCAATTAGTTTTCGAGATAATTCAGGTATTTTAAAGAATAGCACTAAAGCAAGGTTTTTTATGTGTCTAACATTATGACAAAAAAGTCAAAATATCTCGAAAATTTGTGGGTTTTTCGAATTTTTTTATTCTTCAAAACATGTAGAGAATGGTTTTTTCAATAAATTTGTGGAATTTTAGTTTTTCTGTCTCAATTAGTTTTCGAGATAATTCAGGTATTTTAAAGAATAGCACTAAAACAAGGTTTTTTATGTGTCTAACATTATGACAAAAAAGTCAAAATATCTCGAAAATTTGTGGGTTTTTCGAATTTTTTTATTCTTCAAAACACGTAGAGAATGGTTTTTTCAATAAATTTGTGGAATTTTAGTTTTTCTGTCTCAATTAGTTTTCGAGATAATTCAGGTATTTTAAAGAATAGCACTAAAGCAAGGTCTTTTTGTGTGTCTAACATTATGACAAAAAAGTCAAAATATCTTGAAAATTTGTGGGTTTTTCGAATTTTTTTATTCTTCAAAACATGTAGAAAATTGTTTTTTCAATAAAATAGTGGAATTTTAGTTTTTCTGTCTCGATTAGTTTTCGATTTAATTCAGGTATTTTAAAGAATAGGTACTAAAACAAGGTCTTTTTATGTATCTAACATTATGACAAAAAAGTCAAAATATCTCGAAAATTTGTGGGTTTTTCGAATTTTTTTATTCTTCAAAACATGTAGAGAATGGTTTTTTCAATAAATTGGTGGAATTTAAGTTTTTCTGTCTCAATTAGTTTTCGATTTAATTCAGGTATTTTAAAGAATAGCACTAAAACAAGGTCTTTTTATGTATCTAACATTATGACAAAAAAGTCAAAATATCTCGAAAATTTGTGGGTTTTTCGAATTTTTTTATTCTTCAAAACATGTAGAGAATGGTTTTTTCAATAAAATGGTGGAATTTAAGTTTTTCTGTCTCAATTAGTTTTCGATTTAATTCAGGTATTTTAAAGAATAGCACTAAAACAAGGTCTTTTTATGTATCTAACGTTATGACAAAAAAGTCAAAATATCTCGAAAATTTGTGGGTTTTTCGAATTTTTTTATTCTTCAAAACATGTAGAAAATTGTTTTTTCAATAAATTGGTGGGATTTTAGTTTTTCTGTCTCAATTAGTTTTCGAGATAATTCAGGTATTTTAAAGAATAGCACTAAAGCAAGGTCTTTTTATGTGTCTAACATTATGACAAAAAAGTCGAAATATCTCGAAAATTTGTGGGTTTTTCGAATTTTTTTATTCTTCAAAACATGTAGAAAATTGTTTTTTCAATAAATTGGTGGGATTTTAGTTTTTCTGTCTCAATTAGTTTTCGAGATAATTCAGGTATTTTAAAGAATAGCACTAAAGCAAGGTCTTTTTATGTGTCTAACATTATGACAAAAAAGTCGAAATATCTCGAAAATTTGTGGGTTTTTCGAATTTTTTTATTCTTCAAAACATGTAGAAAATTGTTTTTTCAATAAAATGGTGGAATTTTAGTTTTCCTATCTCAATTATTTTTCGAGATAATTGATGTTTTTCGATGGAATAGTGGAATTGCAACTTTCAATAATCTTTCCTTATTCAACTCGTAGAATTGACCATAAATCAATTTTGCCCTTACCTGCATATATCCAATACATTTATGCATTCATAAAGCACTAAAAATGAGGCATTTACATAAAATATTCACCGGATTAAAAACGCTCCGGAGTGTTTAATGAAAAAGACAGAGCAAGAGAGCAGCGCGCGGCGATTTCGTCCTTTTTAATTATACCTCGGTTCGCAGAAATGTTGTTATAATTTTTTAAATAACTGGAAACAAGGTCAGATATGTAGATACGGCGATAAATGTTTGAATAAATCATGGGAGTCCGTTCATGCATCACCGACGAAAGGTTGTAAATAACGCACGAGCAAAACGACACGGATGGCCTCAAAATGTCCGAATTTTCGAGAAATCTTCGTCAACGTTTCGGCGTTTCTTAAACGTTTAATAACAAGTCGCACGTAAACGCGAAAGAGCGGACCTTTTGAGCCATTATTCCCACCGTAATTCGCTAATACATATACAGAGCTAACTAAATATGGTAAAAGCGAAAAAAATACTACTTGTTGCTGCATTTCACGCCTTCGAAACGTCTCGAATAAATCATCCCAATTTACAGTTAAATTTTATTTAATTCCTTTAAACTATATATCACAAAACGCTACCGTAAAACTTAATAAAAGATGCTAAAAGAAGCCACAATTGGGCATCATCATTATAATTTTTGCATCGGTTCTCTAACATTGAATCAGCAGTGTAAAGATAAGTATCGTATACAGGTGTGGCTCCTATTTAGATAATGATCGTATTAAATAAAGCTAATTTCCTATCTCAATTTCATATCCAACGTCCTTAAAAACAATGTGCAGTTATAAGTGAAATACCGATGAATGTTTGATTTAATGTCGATAAAACGAGCACACGATTCCTATTCTAGATCAAAGACATTTTGCAACCTTCTCGTTATTGGCTGTTAATGAGATAAAAGGAATTATATACAAAAAAAATTACGAGTGCACGGGAAAAATTAATAGAGTCTTCGGTTTCCTCATTGCGCACATGTCTTTGGATGATTCAGCTATACTTAGAGGTCTGTGGATGCCTACAAAAAATGTGCTAAATTTAAACCGAATTATCTTGAAAAATAATTGTGATAAAAAAATGAATTTTTAAGCTTTTTATTGGAAAAACAATTCTCTTGAAGTTTTGAAGAATAAAAAATTTCGAAAAAATCACAAATTTCCGAGATATTTTGTCTTATTTGTCTTAATGTACATACATACAAAAATACATGTCTAGTGGTATTCTTTGAAAAAACCTGAATTATCTCAAAATCTAAGCGAGATAGAAAAATGAAATTTTCACCATTTTGTTAAAAAAACAATTCTCTACAAGTTTTAAAGAACAAAAAATTTCGAAAAAACTACAAATTTCCGAGATATTTTGCCTTATTTATCGTAATGTAGATACATACAAAAATACATGTCTAGTGTTATTCTTTGAAAAACCTGAATTATCTCAAAATCCAATCGAGATAGAAAAATGAAATTTCCACCATTTCGTTAAAAAAACAATTCTCTACAACTTTTAAAGAACAAAAAATTTCGAAAAAACCACAAATTTCCGAGATATTTTGCCTTATTTATCACAAAGTACCTACATACAAAAATAAATGTCTAGTGCTATTCTTTGAAAAACTTGAATTATCTCAAAATCTAATCGAGATAGAAAAATGAAATTTTCACCATTTTGTTAAAAAAACAATTCTCTACAAGTTTTAAAGAACAAAAAATTTCGAAAAAACCACAAATTTCCGAGATATTTTGCCTTATTTATCGCAAAGTGCCTACATACAAAAATAAATGTCTAGTGCTATTCTTTGAAAAACCTGAATTATCTCAAAATCTAAGCGAGATAGAAAAATCAATTTTCACCATTTTGTTAAAAAAACAATTCTCTACAAGTTTTACAGAACAAAAAATTTCGAAAAAACCACAAATTTCCGAGATATTTTGCCTTATTTATCGCAAAGTACCTACATACAAAAATAAATATCTAGTGCTATTCTTTGAAAAACCTGAAATATCTCAAAATCTAATCGAGATAGAAAAATGAAATTTCCACCATTTCGTTAAAAAAACAATTCTCTACAAGTTTTAAAGAACAAAAAATTTCGAAAAAACTACAAATTTCCGAGATATTTTGCCTTATTTATCGTAATGTAGATACATACAAAAATACATGTCTAGTGTTATTCTTTGAAAAACCTGAATTATCTCAAAATCCAATCGAGATAGAAAAATGAAATTTCCACCATTTCGTTAAAAAAACAATTCTCTACAACTTTTAAAGAACAAAAAATTTCGAAAAAACCACAAATTTCCGAGATATTTTGCCTTATTTATCGCAAAGTGCCTACATACAAAAATAAATGTCTAGTGCTATTCTTTGAAAAACCTGAATTATCTCAAAATCTAAGCGAGATAGAAAAATCAATTTTCACCATTTTGTTAAAAAAACAATTCTCTACAAGTTTTACAGAACAAAAAATTTCGAAAAAACTACAAATTTCCGAGATATTTTGCCTTATTTATCGTAATGTAGATACATACAAAAATACATGTCTAGTGTTATTCTTTGAAAAACCTGAATTATCTCAAAATCCAATCGAGATAGAAAAATGAAATTTCCACCATTTCGTTAAAAAAACAATTCTCTACAAGTTTTAAAGAACAAAAAATTTCGAAAAAACTACAAATTTCCGAGATATTTTGCCTTATTTATCGCGATGTACCAAAATACAAAAATAAATGTCTAGTGCTATTCTTTGAAAAACTTGAATTATCTCAAAATCTAATCGAGATAGAAAAATGAAATTTTCACCATTTTGTTAAAAAAACAATTCTCTACAACTTTTAAAGAACAAAAAATTTCGAAAAACACCCCAATTTCCTCGATTTAAGGGAAAATTATCAAGGGGTAGTTAAATATGTGCACTTGTCTGTATCCCAGCACGATTCAGCTACATCTCTAGGTCTGTACCCATAAAAAAATCGCTGAATTTTGTACACGTGTCGTGGGTACAAAACAAAATTTCCCACGAGCGGAAATCGAGCCAGGTAGACCTCGATAATTACCGGGTTCACGAGCCCCCTTTTCGAATCATAATAATCGTCGAATAAACGTTCATTCATCGTTGCGTGCAAAGTGCACAGCTATGCCTTTTGGGGAATTAAACAGAAATATCCGGCTAATCGAATTTATTGCACCGGAAATTAGGACATTATACGAAACTAAAACTTGTTGCTCGGATGCACTCGGACTTCAACTCCTTCATTGTTCCTCAATTTTCGTACACGCTAATTAATCACCAGTAGAAAAAAATATGGAGGATATTAATATGAGGATATGTAAGGGAGCACTTCGAGCGGTTAGCCGAGCGTGTGATTGGGAAAATTGGAATCGGAAACTCTTCCAAAGGAAAGACAGGAAAGGCCATTAGAATTCGGTTAAACTAGCAATTACAATGCACAATTACTTTTTGTATTTACGCGTCGCTTACCCAACTGAACGCTTAATTATCGCGCCGTAAAAATTCCCCAGCTAGGATTTCTGACAAGGGAAAAAATGCTTTCCATCGGGCGCCGATTAATCAGCGATCCCATCGCTTAATTTCCCGCTAATTAAGGCTAAACGGTGATGCCGCCTTCGAGGATTTCTAATATGCACTTCTGATGTGTCAAGTTCCCCGATCTCTATCGAATTTTCGCGGGAAAAATGCCGAACAAACGTGCGAATTAACGAGCGTATCGCGGCGATCGTTTGCGGCACTGAAGGTGGGTTTCGAAAATTAAAGAGAAACGTGATTGTAATTATTATTCGTCGAATATGCAGGTGTATTAAATTTCATCTATCCCAGCATGATTCAGCTTTACCAATAGGTCTGTAGCTATAAAAAAATTGCTAAATTTTTAATCAACATTTCTCCTTGCATGATTCGGCTATACTTAAAGGTCTGTAGCTATAAAATCAAATTTTGTTGCATTTTTGCAACAAATTTGCGAAATTATTAAAATATTCTCGAGCGCCTGTTAAGTATTCAAGATAGCGCCGAATTTTTCTTTAATATTCGCAGTTGCACGTAAACTTTATTTTTATATACGAAAATATAAACCGCAACTTTCATTATAAAAGTTTTATTTATGGACATTCAGGAGAGTACAGGTACAATGGTGGGCAGCACGATCGCTCACTCGATTATCGCCTTCCTTTTCTATCTACTGTATACCATATGGAAAATGAAATATTCCGGTCCTGTTTCAATAAGAAATCGGCCATTTTTCGCGGTTTCGAAAGATCAACAAACGCGTAGAAGTAACTAGAATTTGCGGCAATAAAAACTTTATTACCGCTCTAAGTAGAGCTCGTTTTGCGTTTTATTAATACCGCAAAGTAACCCAAAAATTCGCGAAATGAAGAATATACCAGGAATTTATTTTTACGGTCGCGTTACCCCTTGTGAATTTTAATCGATTGAGCGCTCGAAAAATATTTTCGCGAATTTCTATGCGTTTCAGAACGCAAGATCAAGGCCTACGTGCATATTGTTGTTCGCAATAACCGATAAAAATTAACATTTTTCAGTGAAAATCGTGACCATTTACAATTATGACTCAATAACTCCGTTCCTCATGCTCGAGAGTAACTCAATCCAGCCCGTCGAGATACCATAGTTAACATTGTATCTTACATAATAAATATTTTAATAATAATTGCATCGGATAATTTTCCATTCTTTGTCTTTTGTTAGTGCTCAACTCGCGTCGAGAGTTGTCTATTATTATTTTATTTACAGTTAATAAATCATGTTTTTGCAATTTGATAAAATGGAACGCTCGGAATGTTAATTAAAATTTATTCAAATGTTCCTCGAACTTACAACGAACAATTAATTATTATTATTTATTTTTTCGATGTGGAAATCTAGAATATTCGCAACAATTAAAGCATATATTTCTTAAGTTGGTATTAATCTACCAACGAACTAAGCAGGGGTGCCACCCACAAGATATTGTATGTAACTAATTAATCAATTTTGTATGAAATAAATAAGTAGAAAACCGTCTTAAATAATTTAATTCAGCGTTAGGTAACGCATACGCAATTAAAATAATTCTCGAGATTGAAATTTTCCCATGCCAATAAAAAGCCATTCCGTTTCGAATAATGGTATCTTTTTATGAATTAATTGCAAGCAAAAAATGGCTGCATTCTTCATTAAAATGTATCGCCACCAAGGCCAAGGTTACTTTACAATATTCATATTAATAATAATCTTTAACAACCACAATAAATTCAACTAACTATCTGCATACTCATCTAGTAAAAGGCCGGTAAATTCTACGCCACTGTAACTGTTTATTTAAACATTATTTAAATCTTTGCAGGGCTACTGATTTACTTTGAATGTCTCATCTTGTTCAAGATAATAAAAGAATACGATTGTGCTGTTACCTGCAAAGAGGATTAACTCTTAAGCAGGACGCAGGGGATATGATTTTTCGAAAGCATCTCAACAATCAAGCGATCGGCGCATCCAGGATTGGAAAGTTGAAAAAATAACTGGATAATAATTAAAGAAAAGAGATTTTTAATTCGAGATAGATGACGGTACACGGAACCTTTGTTTATTAGCCGATTACATCCCGCGATCTCGAAACAATTACACGAATCGAAATAAATCAAAAGGACGCGCGAGGCGTTAATGGAAAAGCTAGAACTAGTTGGCCGCGGAACGTACGCGCACCATCATTCATATCTAGATGGCTTCGGGCGGTTCATTCTAATATTCCCCTGTCATTATGTTTTATTGACCACGATAATTAATGCGGAATCGATATACCGAATTGCGTTTTAAAAGAACATCTGTGGCTGGACACCACACTCCTAACAGGCCGTTCACCTGGCGTACACACACTAGATTAATTTGGACGTAAAAAACGCAGCCCAATATTGATGATTCAGCTATACTTATAGGTCTGTATCTATAAAAAAAAAGTTTGCTAACTTTTCCATATCCTTGCGTGATTCAGCTATACCTCTAGGTCTGTATCTAATGTTACACAATATTCAGTGACTGGCTACCAGATTCATACAAGGCCAGTAGATCCGTTAGGCACACACTAGATAATAAATTTGGATTAAAAAAAATGCAGCCCAATATTGATGATTCAGCTATACTCATAGGTCTGTACCTATGAAAAAGTTTGCTAACTTTTCCATATCCTTGCGTGATTCAGCTATACCTCTAGGTCTGTATCTAATGTTACACAATATTCAGTGACTGGCTACCAGATTCATACAAGGCCAGTAGATCCGTTAGGCACACACTAGATAATAAATTTGGATTAAAAAAAATGCAGCCCAATATTGATGATTCAGCTATACTCATAGGTCTGTACCTATGAAAAAGTTTGCTAACTTTTCCATATCCTTGCTTGATTCAGCTATACCTCTAGGTCTGTATCTAATGTTACACAATATTCAGTGACTGGCTACCAGATTCATACCAGGCCAGTAGATCCGTTACACACACTAGATAATAAATTTGGATTAAAAAAAATGCAGCCCAATATTGATGATTCAGCTATACTCATAGGTCTGTACCTATGAAAAAGTTTGCTAACTTTTCCATATCCTTGCTTGATTCAGCTATACCTCTAGGTCTGTATCTAATGTTACACAATATTCAGTGACTGGCTACCAGATTCATACAAGGCCAGTAGATCCGTTAGGCACACACTAGATAATAAATTTGGATTAAAAAAAATGCAGCCCAATATTGATGATTCAGCTATACTCATAGGTCTGTACCTATGAAAAAGTTTGCTAACTTTTCCATATCCTTGCTTGATTCAGCTATACCTCTAGGTCTGTATCTAATGTTACACAATATTCAGTGACTGGCTACCAGATTCATACCAGGCCAGTAGATCCGTTAGGCACACACTAGATAATTTTGGATTAAAAAAAATGCACTCAAATATGAGCTAAATTGATCGTCAAAAAATCGGATCTTATTTATTTATTTTTCCATTGTTAACATCAGATTTATCCGTACCAATACCAAATATTCGCAATATTTCAAACCGGCACTCGTTACAAACATCCAATACATTCGCATACGAAATAAGACGAAAAAAAAAACGATCCACCATCACACAACAGCCTCGTCATTTTTATATCTCATCTGATACGTCTTGATTTGCTTCAATAATTTCGTCAAGTGAAACGCCGCCTGGGGATTGCAGTAATCCGTGAACGTCGACGACGTGGGGGTGCTCTTGGCGTCGGGCCCGACGCTCGAATGGCTGGGCACCTTCTTCAACGTCTTAATTTGATTCTTCAGCGCCATGATCTCCTTGCACAGCGTCATCACCATCATGATCTCCTCCTCCTTCTTGTTCAGCTCGCCCTCCAGGTGCACCATCGCCGGCTGGCTCGCCTCCTGGTCGGTCACCGACGCCGTCTTCGACAGCTCCTCGTATCTCCTACAAAATTATATAAAAACCTAATCCAATTTTCTACTTGGTACGCTTACGTGTTGAGTTGCTCGAATTCGTCGTGGAGTTGCGTCAGAACTTCCTTCAAATTCTTCTCCTTGCCCTTGAGGACCTGGGGGTTGCAAACGGCCAGCTGGTCCAATTGGGTGACGAGTTTCGGGGTGTCTTTGGGTTTGGTTTTGGTGGTGTGGGGTCGTTTGAGGAATTTGGGGTTGTTTGGGGTGTTGAAGTTCCATTTGTTTACGCTCGATTCTGGTTTCCTCTGTAATAATTCACCGGGATGTGATGGTGTGTTTTGGTTATTCAAATTTCCTTTTACCTGGCTTAAGTTGATTTGGGAAGAGGCCACTTTGCCGATGGCGGCTTTCTTGATGTTATTGGCTATGTAGTTGATATCGTTGCCGCTTTCCGGTAGGCAAGTGCATTCGACAGTTTTGGCGGTGTCATTCGACCAGGAGGTAACGTTTTTGGTCTTGACAGTTATCTCACCGGTAGGTCCTGTGATGACCAAAGTTTTGAAATCTGGCGGTTCTTCACCGTCCATCTCCTCTTGGGTCTCCTCCGGTATGCCCTTGGCCAGGTCCTGCAGCTGCTGGTAGTTCAAATTGCTGTTCGACAGAGGGCATTGTTGGGATTTCATGTAATTGCTACAAGGAATAAATCATCAATTCCACTTGGAAATTTCTACTAGACATTGCGCATTTACTAGGTTTTGGACTGGATGTCGGTGACCAGGCCAGACATCGGTCTGTTATTCAGACGGTCAGCAGCCAGGCCGATATTGTGCGCTAGCGTGGGCGATATTCCGTTTATGGGTTGCCTGTTTCGCATTATGTTCATGACCTGTTGAATATTAATTCCAATGTTATGACTAGGACTCGCAGTTATCGCGGGACAAAATGGAATAGCCTAGAAATTTCAAACAATACTTTACAACAAAAAAGTGGTCCAAAAAGTGGTCCAAAACAGTTCAAAGTAGCAACCATTTGGACTCTAAAAAGCAGAAAACGTACCTTTTTAGAACGAATCATAGACGTCCCTCCAATGGTCAGATTGCTTCCTCCAATCAGCGTATTCACCACGTTCTAAAACCACAAACATTACAAACAAACCACCAACCCCCTCTACACACAAACCTGTTTCATTCGAGAAGCGATCGTAGGCAGCTGGTAGCTCTTTTGGCTGTAGTTCATATTCAATCGAGGCGCCAACGGTTGATCGTAATAATCCCCAGTAATCATCCTTTGCACCATCCTCTTACTATCCGCATTACCATCAATAGCCTCCTTGCAATTCTCCAGGTTCAACAAAGGCACCTCTGGAGTGGCGCAAGTCAAGTGATCCCCATCGCAAGTCACGTAGTGATTCTTCTTATTGTACCCCTCTTCAGAATCGCTGCTCTTCGCTTCTTTATTGTGGAATATCTCCACCAATTTCGCTGCGCAAACAATCGTTTACACACCACACAATAGATGTTAATAAAGTACCTTGTTTGTTGGCTTTGGAGGAGACTCCGGGCCTGGAGGATTGGTGCTCGAGCAACGGTTTGGACACCTTCTTGTCCACCTTGATGTTCCGCTTCAGCGTCATCAGCGAGCTCTGCGTCTTCATCTGCTTGGGGTCCTTCATCTTCTTCTTGAAGCTCCTGGTCTTGGTGATGGTGCTGCTGGCGCACACGTGCATGTTGGGCTGATCTGGGAGCTTGCTCACCTGATCGGTGAAGGGGATTTGCTCGCATATCATCGAGGGATTGGACAGGGAATCGTTGTAGTAACGGTCTGTTTGGGACAACAATTAGAGTAGAATTGAAGCTGGGTTTGTTGTGTTGGACTTACTGGTGTGTGATGCTCGGTTTCTGGCCGAATTGGACAATTGCACGTGCAAATCCGAGATGCGATTGACCGTGCCGGTGATACCGTTGAGTAAATTGTTGACCGTTTTGTTGGGATCAGCGTTGGGATTGGCCAAAATCAACTCCCTTTGGTGTTTCCTCAAGGATTTGTTGATGTTCGCCGATTCTGTTGAAGATGTCAACGATCGATTGTCGTCTGAAAGGCAAAGTCGGGCTGAACAACAGCGAGATTGAGGCCGTTCGTTGGCGGATGACGTTTGGCAGGAGTCAAAATGTGAGTGACAGGTCGAAATTAGTTTACGCACGATTTTTCAAATGGAAACCGAGCAAATATCGAAACCTCTGGTTGTGATTTTGCACGAAAAAATAGGCAGGAGGAAAGCGGATCGGTACATGCTCAATATAGCTCTAGCCTACCAGAAACTAGGATACGAAATTAACATTTTAACCACGCAATTAGAAACTCAAGATTTCCTTAACGAATTACGGGTATTTATAGCACACAATCATCTCTAACTCCAATCTCTTGGACAAGCCATTTTATAGTTTTCAGACACCAAACTACAATGTTGCGCCTGGTGGATCCCCAGGACCTTCTTAGGCTGCTTCAAAGGCTTCTTCTCCTCGCTCAAAGCCGTTTGCATGGCAGCCAAACTGATTTGCAACCCACCTACACCCAAGCCTGAGCTGGTGGTCCTCGACGTGAGCCTGTGGGCTCTATACCTGCTCAAAACCTTCACCGACTACAAAGTCTTCTACGTGGAGACCTTCAACGAATTGAAGACCACAGACGCCTGCTGCGAACACTCCAAAGTCAACCCTTCCTTGTTAACAGCCAAATGGATCAAACTAGCCGATGAAGTTATAGTAGAAACTGCAGGATTCGGGGATATACTGAGGAAATCCTACCCCTCTTTCAACAAAAAACCAATCGTGCTGTACCCTTCCATAGACATAGGTTTATGGAACGAGCCTGGAATTAGCATACAAAGAATCATACCGGATTTGATGGCCGACAGCATACTGTTTCTGAGCATCGGAAAGTTCAGAAGATCCACCAATTTCAAGCTGGTGCTCGACGCCTTCGAGCTCTTCCTCGAGCTGATCGAAGACAAGGCGATGACCAAACGTTTCCAGCTGGTGCTGGCCGGCAAATGCAAGTCTTTGGACGAGAAATTCTACTACAACGAACTGATGGCCGTGGCCAAGCAAAGGCTGAGCGCCTCCCAGGTGACCTTCCTGAGGCAGCTGCCCACCGTACACGAGAAGACTTTGATAGAGGAATCGGCGGTGGCGGTGCACCCGGCCAAAAACGACGTCTTCTCCGAGTTTATACTCAAAGCCATGTCCTCGGGGAAGCCCATAGTGGCCACCAATAAAGGCATCGCCTCCAAGATGCTGGTGCACCGCGTCTCCGGAGTGGTTGTTGAGCCGGAGCCCAAGGTATTCGCAGTGGCTATGAAGAAGCTGGTGGCCACCCCACACCTGCAGGTCTTCCTCGGGGACATGGCCAAGGAGGCCTTCGACAAGACGTACTCCTTCGGGAGCTTCTGCGAGAGGATCAGCGCCGCTCACAAGAAGGTGCCCGGCTCCTCCAGCTCGATTTACGGGAATTGATGAGTTGTTGGTTTTATTATATTTGTGGTTCTGTTTCATTGGTGTTTTATTTGGAGTTTGGGGGGATTGTTTGGGGGTTGTTTTAGATGATAAAATTGTTACCTGTGAATCGGTGGTCTTGGCCGTATTTTTCGTTGTTTGTGGGTGACATAACGTAATCTAAAAGGGGAGATGATAAGGGTGCATATTGGTTGGGGGAAATGGTAGAAAGGGGGCTCACCATTGTAAAATTTAGCATCATTTTCGCTACCAAAGTATTCGCCGCTCATATTTATTTAACAAATCGCCTCGGATCAGAAGTTAACAAAATGAAAGTGGTTTGTCACTAAAATCATTTCAATATTCTACGAATATTAGTTCTCGTTGAAGTGCCATAAAAAATATTCGACAAATTAAGTTTGCCCGATTGTCAAATTATTTTGTTTCGCCCGGGAGAATCTAGGAATCTAGAAAACTGGTGTCATCGCGATGGCGCAAAATTTCATCTCGGAACAAAAAAACAAATCTTCTTTCACCGGCGGCGGGGGGACGGCGAAATTGGATTAGTCACGTGCAATTTATTAAGAAACCTTTTAACAGTAATTTAGATTGATGGCGGAGCGTCGCACGCGACACCGGCCTGCAGGAAATGCGCCCCTTCGGTGTTAAGTTACACGATAACTCCGGAACCTAATTGTTTGTCCTCATTAAATGGCGATATTTCCCGAATTTAACCCCTAAAAATGCTCCTATTTCGATCAAAACGCTACATTTTTCCATTATTTTATTGCACATTCAGAAAATTTAGGTATAAATTGTGTCTAACAACCATTTCTCCAACGAACATCCTCGTTTCTTCTCCGAATTGTAGCCATCTGAAATAGACTTTAAGTTACTACAATGTAGTGCAATTGTAAAGAGATAGGATAGAGCAAGGCCAGTACAAGGCTAGAGTAAGATAGTGCAAGATTAGAGAAAGGCTAGTGGAAGTTTAGAGCAGGATAGTTCAAGGCTAGAGCAGAAGACTGCCAGGCTAGAGCAAGGCTAGTGTAGGATTGATCAAGAATGGAGCAGGAGAGTTTAGGTTAGTGCTAGGTTTGAGCGAGGCTAGAGAGAGGTTTTACCTATCATAATCTTCAATTTGACGCAGCAATGCAGGAAATCTTCCATGTCGATGTCCCCGTTATCGTCGGCGTATCTCAGAATGATCAGCCTGAGGATCTTGTTGCTGATTTGAAGATTGGTGGATTTTAGAGCGGTTCGCAGTTCTGAGGTGGAGAGTGTGGGAGATTTTCCTGATTCGTTTGTTCGGAATACACCCTGGAAAGTTTGTTATCGAATTGAGTAGTGTTTGAGATATTGGTGAGGACTTACTCGAAGGTTTCCAATTTGCTCCCAAAGTTGGTAGAACTCGTTGAAGTTGAGCTTGCCGGAGAAATCGCTGTCTGCTAGAGCGATCATACTCCTGCACAGTTCTTTGGAAAACTCGCGATTTTCTGGAATAACAAACATAAACTCTCCAGTACACTATCTTATAGTTTACCCACCTTGCTTCAGCAGCAAATCGAAGATGCCTTTCAACTCCTTCCAGCCGATTTCCATGCTGTCTCCAGCAATGTTAGCAAACACTTCTTTGATAGCCCCATCTGCTGAAGCCCCGTCCACGGTATCATAGTTTCCTGCGGAGATGTTCCTGTTTATAAACCTCACCTCCACATCGTTCTCCCTACAAAACAACATACAACTTCCGGGGGAATTACCTAAAGTTAAATTACCCACCCAACGCTGAAATCAACACTGGAGTAAACCCTCAGCAGATACTCGCAGCTGGATTTGGCGTCCTCCGTGAAGGGGATGATGCAGTAGATGCCATTGGGTAGATCAAATTGCCCCACCACTTGCCTGTTGTACTCGGCTTTGCGAACGTATGTGGGTTTGATGGAGGAGAAGAAATTGGCTGGTAGAGGACCCTCGGCTGGGACCTTCAACTGTGAACTCAATGATAGCAGAAATTTGGTAAAATTGAAGCTGCAGTACCGAATATATGGCGAATCCTATTGGTAACTCGGGTAGATTGAACAGCCTCCTGTTCTTCTGCATCAATCCAATGAGCACCTTGTGAGTAGCAGCAGGAAGGTTTTCTTCGTTAATGGTGAGTATGTACTGGGAGTTCAAGTAAAAATCTGGAAAATACACTTATAGAAAGTATTCAATATGTGTATAATTAGCTCACTTCTGCTCGCTGGTGTTCCCCCATTACTGGCTTTCCCTATCCAAGCTCCGTCCAGCATGAAGCATTTCCATTGATGGATTTCGTTGGGGTTGTACGCCAATGAGTCTGGATTAGGATGGCAAAACTCCAGAAGATTGTAGGCAGTCATAAAGTATTCGTATTGCATCCAGAACTCCCCGTCTTCTTTCCTGCGCAACAGCGAGTGCTTGGTGTCTTCTGGAAGGAGGTCCCACGTTGGGGAGCTGATAAGGTAGAGAGTTTAAAACGGGGTGGTTTGTAATTGGGGTGGTTTACTTGTCGCTCCAATCTCCGGTGAACTCTTTGCGGCCCCAGGGGTTCCTGAGCCTGATTAGTTTGTAGATTGTTCCATCTTTTGCTGTCGCTTCGGTGATGCTGGTGATGCTGTAAGCGTGGCTGGAGAACAAACCGTCGTCTCTTTCGCCTTCTTTTCCACTGGAATTCTATCAAAAAACTACAAATTATGTATATTTTAAAGATTAGTAGAGGTACCGTTAATATTCCGCAGCCCATGTAGGATTTTCTTTCATAGGAAACTTGCATCATCTCGAAGAAGTTTTTGTTGCAATCCAGTAGGTTTAGGTAAAGCTCGTTCAAGCCGCCTGTGAAGTCCTCGAGGGATTCTGATATGAAGCCGCCTTCTATGTTTTTGTAGGAGCCGTAGAGCCTGCGAGAGAGCGAGAATTGGTGGGTGGAAGTTTGGAGTAAAATGTACAATTACTTTGCGTAGGCTTTCTCTAATAGGGGAGTCCAGAAGACGGTTTTGCCGTTGTATCGATCGAAAATTAATTGCCCGTTGATGGTGGGCAGCCTGTCGTCTATAACGATGTCTATCCATCGCCCGTAGTTCCAGAATCTGCGAAAATTGCCTATTAATTGAGTGGTTTCCTAGAAGTAGTTATCTAAAGAGTTTCGAAGAAATTATAGCTAATCTAATCTGGTAGTTGAGTGTTTTTTTGCACCTGAAATGAAAAATTCCAGCGTATTTATCGGTCATGTTTTGGTCATCAGGCACAATGAATTGTAGATATTTTGGGTTTTGGGCTATTTCTGCTAGGGCGGCCAGGAACCAGCAGTCGCCCAAGGCTCCTTGATTCACGTCGAATCTGTTTTCTCCTTGATCGAAGAAGAAGCAATTTTGTACTATATCCTTTAAAAATAAAAAATACAAACTCATTAAATGTAATAACATGAATTAATAATACAAACCTTGGGTCTCAGCCATTTAATTTGGCTCCTGGCGTTTTCCACTGCCTCTCCCAGTACGATTTTCTCCGGGGGAAATTGGGGGTCCTCGAAAAGTGCGTTGTTTTCGATACATTTGTCTCTTATTTCGTCAAATTTTTGCAAAGCCCCCCGAGCTTTCAAGCCCGAATGTTTCTCCCCCAACTGCAACATTAATATTATATTAATTATTGGGGGAAAATTGTTGAGAAACTCACCAGGTAAATTTTCCTTGGGTCAAACCCGGTGCACATGTAGCGATTGTTATCGGAAAAATGCACGGAGTTTTTCCTGTAGGTGTTTGTTACACTTTTGATCATTTTTTTATTTTGCTAAAAAAATATGTGTGCTTTAATTTCGGGAGATTTATTGGTAATGCATCACTTTGTAATCAATTGGAAGAGGATTTATTATCTTATCAGTTTTTGCGCATTTTTAGGTACAAATAGGCTAAAATGTATTGATTTAGATATCGATAATAGAATTGTATAAATATTTTGTCATTAATAATAAGTATTTTTATCCGTTTTTAAGGTTTTTTATTTTCTATTAGAAATTTCGAAATTCCCTTGGGTGAAAATTATTTATTTTAAGATTTCTACCATAGTGTCTACGACACTAATTACAAGTTGTTGTAATGGTGGTTGCCTAATGGTAGTATTGTGAATTTTATGACACGGAACGAAAATTCGAGATATTACTGGCCTTTGCTGATATACACATTCAGTTATTAAAAAAAAATTAAGTACCGACGTAATACCACAATAAAATTATACTTTTCGCTGTATTATTGTACACTTTATTACTTTCTTTTTAATACAATTTATATCAATTCAAATGAACCCTATCACAAAATCCCTCCTCCTTTTGTTTTGTTTGACACCTGACAGTTGACATTGACGTTTTCACTCTCCCCTTCTATTCTAAAAAAATATTGCGATAAAAAGCATTTAACCAAAGTATTTCGTAGTGTTTTTTAGTTTTCACCGCAAAATTCGCCCACTCCCGACCCACCCGTCCCAATACAACAAGTGTCCAATCACCCGCGAACGGACCATTCGCTTCCGGCATGTGAGTTATGATATCAAACAGTTCATCCTACAAGCTCAGGGCCTCCAAAAGCTCTCGAGAGGTGCACGACTATGAGTACGGCAATTCGGACGACAATTTCGACGCCGGCGTGGACGAGGACGCCAAAGGGGCCGCCTACCTGAAGGACCCCAGGGGCAAGGGGGCCGCCAGCCGGACCAGGCCCACCGAATTCCGGTCCAGCAAGATCGGCGACAGGCGAGGGGGCCCGCGCAGCAGGGGCCTGTCCGGCCGCCGGGGCGACAGGGAGTACTCGGACAATTTCTACAACATCAGGAAATACGACTCCAGAAACCCGGAGCTACTCGGTAACTAAATCACCGCGATACACTCGATTAACTATCACACGATTCGTTCATTTTGTAGGAGCCAGAGGCAAATGCTACGAGCCTGACAAAAAAACCGAAATCAAACTCAACCTGCCCGAAGACACGAGGATATCGAAACTACTCAGACGATTGAACATCGAAACCGATCAAGACAACTCGTTGGCCATATCGAAGAAGCTCCTGCAGGTCTTACTACTCTCCGATAACGCTCACTATGTCCGCAAAGCCTTCCACATACTCGGCGAGTCGATGTTCGAGATACTGCAAGTGTCGCCGGGCCCCATGGCGAAGAGGCAGGCCGCCCGGGCGCTGGGCCGCATGGGGTACATCATGGGCCAGGAGAACGATTTCGATCGCTACCAGCATTGGCTGTTCAACAAGATGGCCGGCACGTTCGAGGAGATGCAGATTCTGCTGATGAAGAGCTTCGAGGAGACTCTGGCGTTCGAGGAGAAGAAGCCCGTGCTGCAGAGCCACGTGGAGAATCTCATTAATAATTTAGTGGCTGCGATCGAATCGACGGAGAATGCTGTAGTGTTCAAGGCCGTGCTCGAGGTGTTGGTGAGCGTGGTGGAGATGTATCAATCGGAGTTCTACGATCAGTTTAGAGATACGATTGATTTGTTGTTCGGCTGGCACGTGGATCACACGCAGCCTTTGAGTAATATCGAATTTATATCGAAGAGCCTCCAGAGGATTTCGCATCATTTTAAGTACTATTTGGAGTTCTCCGTGCAGCTCATCGAGAACTTTTTGGAAGATATTACGAACTACTCGACTCAATTGAAGGAAACCGGTGACATGAGCACTCTAGATCACGTAACCGTATTAATCCTGGCTATGAATACGGTTTTGAAATGTCTGGATAAGGCGTTTCATCCGGCTACTAACAAGCATGTCACGATCGATCTAGTAGCATCGGCTTTAACGAAGATCATCAAAACGGTATCGGAAAGTCTGGAGTTGTACGTTCCGGATAACTTAACGATAGCCGGTAACGATTGCATCGGATTGCTGCTGGGTTATCTCGAGACTAAGACCCAGTTGTTGTGCAGCCAGGTTTACACGTTGATCGATTTGGAGTTGTCGATGTTGATGGAGCTATCAGATTCGACAATCATCTCACTACTAATGTTGATATCGAAAGTGGTGAAAGAGCTATCGGCGAATCTTCCGATAGAGTTGATAGAGAAATTAATCGGGCCTAATTCGGAGATTGTTAAATTGAGATATTCTCCGTTCGATAACATTCAAGAAGCCGTTATATGCGTGTACCAAGCCCTGTTGAATCTGAAGAACGTTTCGCTTCTACAGGAAGCTTATAGGTACGTTTTGGGGGATTTGGAGGTGGTTTACAAGCAACTGGTGCCATCGATTAATCCCTTTACGCAGAACAATCCGTTTTCGAACTACACGGGTAGAGATCCCGAACAAACAACGTTGTTTTTATTAAGATGTTTGTCGCAATTGGCTAATGCTAGTTCGATTATAGTAATGTGGGCTCTTAAACCGAGCATATTGGAGTTAGTTGGTGTTTATATGACACCGTACGATAGTGTTTTATTCAAAACAGCCCCTTCGTTGCAGTACTGTATGTTGTATTTGCTGTTTTCGCATTGCAAATGTTACAATCACTTTATATCTAACAGTAGTTTGGTCAATAAAACGCAAGAGGTTACCAATATCATGAATAGGTAAGATTGGTTGGTTAATTTGGAGTGATTTAAATGATTGATTTGTGTTTTTTTAGGTTTGCTTTAACGGAGGGTTTGAATGTTAACGATGTGCCGAACAAATCACCGAATTCAGGAAACTTCGCAATCATTTTGGATATCATTTACAACGCTTTATCAACCGAAACTTCTACTGACATACTACTGCTTCTGTTGCAGTGGCTTAACGACGTTTTAATCAACTCAGAAATATACTTGGAAAGTTTATACGTAGACGAGAAGTTCTCCAAAATGGTCGAGGCTTTGGTGTGTTGCGGCTACAGTTTCAACGACAGCGTAATCCTGGCTGTATACGAAAACCTCGACAAGCTTCTATCGAACAAGCAACTATCGTGGTCGAATAGCTTCTTAACGAACATCAGCGATTTGTGCAAGCTGCACATGAACTCTAACAAACCGATGGTTCGAGACTCCTACTCGAAGCTGTCCTCGAACATACCCTGGGACGTGGCCGTGGTAGAATTGAACAAAATGAACTCCATATACTCGATGAAGCAAAAGAGCACCCATCTGAAAGAATACAACAACTACACGATTTATCTAGCGCAGCATTTGCACTCGAACGGTACGGTCGAAGGCGAGATGTACCCGTTGCATTTCAAAACGCTCGTGAAGTTTCTGCTGCACGGGGAACAACCGCCGGCGAATTGGATGGAGGAGATCTTCACGAGCTGCTGGGCCATCGAGTCCGAGTCCCAGATGAACACCGAGGTCTACTTCGAGCTGGTGGTCAGCAATCGACAGGTGCTGAACAATTGGATAGCCTCCGAGGCCGCCGAGTTTTGCGTTAATTACAAACTGAGAACCCCGCTGGGCAAACCTAACGAAACGTTCACTAAAATAGAATGCACTCTAAACAGCTTAGGCAACGAATTGATCGCTTTGAAGAAATCAATCGATAAGTAAGTACTTGGCGAGTTGCGCAGCCAGTTTGTAATCGATTCATTTTTAGGGCGCCGGACGTTTGTGCTGGTTCGAGCGACGGTAACAGAGTGAAGTTGCTGCTCAGATTCGTGGAGAATTTGGAGAAATCTATTTACAACGCCTCAGAAGGCTGCGCTTTGGCGATGCCAGCCCCCTCGAAGGTGGTGAAGTCTTTCTTTGTGGCCAATACGAAGTCTTGCCACGAGTGGTTCTGTCGCATCCGCATCGTGCTGATGCACATTGCGTTGCACTGCGGCGAAGTTAACATAGCTCTGCGAAACGGGTTGTGTTATTTAAAAGACTTTGTGGAGGTGAATAGAGCTAATAATCAGGAGTTAGAGAGAGTGTGTATGATAGTCACGTTGGCTATGCTGCATTTGAAGGAACCGGAGGCTTTATACGGGCTGTATACGTGGTGTAAGACAGTCGTGGGGAAGCGCTATATTTGGATGAAATGCGCCGCCGAACAATGCTCGAAGAAGTACGAAGTAGCCGTGGAAGGTTACAAGAAAATCTTGCAGGAGAAGTGCGAGGAAGAGAACAAGCTCGATAGCGACATACACAATTTCATAATCGATCAAATAATCGTTTGTTACAAGGAAATGAGCAATTGGATAGATTTGTTCGAGTGGCATGCGGCTCAAGGTACCGTTGAAAACGGCAGGAAGTATTGGTTTAACGTGACCGATTGGGATACTAATAAGACTTTGTTTGATATCGAATCGAAGAATCACGCTTTCGAGGAATTGGCCACTTGGAGCTTCAAACGGAAAGAGTCTTGGAGTATCTACGAAAACGTTTGTAACATCGAAAGTAATTTGTACAACATAGCTGTGAAGTTGGCTTCGGGGAAGGATAAGAATTACGTCAAAGAAATCGACGATATGTTAGTAACAGTTCGAAACAATATCGAAAACCATTTGCATCTAGCACCCTCCGATACTCTACAGAACTTCTCTTTACTCCACTACGTAGTGAACGGTTTGAAGCACGTAGCCGAAGGCAACCCAGCTCATACGGTATTCCTAGTTTCCGAATCGTTCGAAACGGAAATCCACAAAATCGACTCGTCCATACTCAGGAAAATCCTGTGGTGGTCGGAGTACTTCGGCAAAGTCCAGAACCAAGGTTTCAACGCCTTCTGCAGCAACCTCAGATTGGACATCATCAAAAGATCACGAAAGGAGAAGAACTTCAAACTGGCCGTCAGCCAAATCAACAAATTCTTCATCGACAAAGACATAGCCCTGCTAGACGGCGATAGCACCAAAGAAATAGCCTCTACTTTCATACAAAAGATACCAGATATTAACGTTTGGAGCATAGACGTAGCTAGAGCCGTATGCGAGGCCATAAAATTATCTTATTCGTACGAACAAAACCACCAACAAACCTTCAATTTATGCGCGGCAGCTTCCACGGCTATCTCGAAGTACGCTGAGATGTACGGCGGGAACGAGCTCAGGAAGATCAGCAGTAAAATACTGCTAAAGTTGTCTAATTGGTTGCAAACCAACGACAACGTTTCTCTGACCGAAATGAACAGCCCGTTGGGCAAATTGATATTAGTGCTACCAGAAATTGGTATGTTGGATTCAGCCACGTCTAATATAATCCCGTTGAATGAAGTGGCCATAGGTAAATTGCTCCAGTTCAGCGTGCACCATTACGGTTCCCTGGCGAAGAGCTGGAACGCTTTCGGTACGTGGTGCTATCGATGGGGCAAGAAAATCGTAGACAACAGCTCGGATATCAAAAACAATCTGAGCGACGATCATTGCTCGGAGATCAAGAAGCTGTTGCCGCCGGAAACCTCCGAAGAAGATTTGACTAAGATATTTTTGATATTATCGCAAACCCGCAACATTATAGACGAAGAAGATATCGACTCGAACGAAATTAAAACGTCCGAGATGATCCAATCGCAATTGCGAAGCGTAGGCGTGATGGAGAACCAGTTCCAAAGTTTGCTGCAAATATGGAAGAGTACTCAAAAGAGAGTGTACCATTACTACGCTTTGAGCGCCGAAGCTTACTTCAAGTACCTGCAACTAGTACTCCAATCGGAGAATGTATCGAAGAACACCGAATGCAACACAATCACAGTAACACTTCGGCTACTACGATTAATCGTCAAGTACGCTTTGGAGCTGCAAAACATCCTCGAAGAAGGCCTCCAAACCACCCCAACGCACCCGTGGAAGGTCATCATACCGCAGCTCTTCTCCAGATTGAACCACCCGGAGTCCTACGTGCGACTGCGCGTTTCTGATCTATTGTGCCGAGTCGCCGAAGATGCTCCCCATCTGATCACCTTCCCGGCCGTCGTGGGAGCCCTAGAGGGCGGCCTGAAGTTCGACTTCTCGGAGATCACGCTGCCCAAAGACTGCTTATCGCAGAACAACGAAGCCGGAGAGGACATCGAGCTCAACGAAGAGGATGATAACTACGATAGCGATGATAACGAGGAGGTTGTCACCAATAATAGTTTGCAGATTTGCTTCAAGACTATGGTGGATACGTTGAGCAAACAGGACCCGGAGACCATCACGCAGGTAAGGTGATAGTTGTGGGGTTAGTTTGCGTGGTTTAATTGTGGTTTATTGCAGGTGCAGACTTTAGTGAAGGAGTTAAGGAGGATTACTTTGTTGTGGGATGAGCTATGGTTGGGTACCTTAGCGCAGCACCAGTCTGAGATCAACAAGAGACAGCAGCAGTTGGATTATGAAATCGAGAAGGTGAACGAGAATGGGAGTTTGGATAAAGCCGAGAAGGCGTCGTTGATTGTGGAGAAACATAGGATAATTATCAAGCCGATTATATTCGTGCTGGAGCAATTGCTGGAGGTGACCAGCGTGGAGGCGGAGACGCCGCACGAGAGGCAATTTCAAGAGAAGTATTTAGACGAGATTGAGAGTGTAATAAAGAAATTGAAGCATCCCGAACGACCGGAGAATCCGCAAGAGTCTCTGTTGCCTCTGAAACACCTGCAGAAGAAGTTCCAACAAAAGTTCCACAAGCGAGCTTCGTACTCGTTGAAAATGCAAGATATCAGCCCTGTGCTTCACAATTTGAAAGACAGCTTAATATCAATGCCCGGACTGGCCTCGATAGCGAAGAAAAACGTTACAATCTCGCACGTATCCAACGTAGTCTCTATATTACCAACAAAAACCAAACCTAAGAAGCTCGTATTCTACGGCTCCGATGGACAAACTTACACCTACTTATTCAAAGGTTTGGAGGATTTACATTTAGACGAAAGAATCATGCAGTTCTTGAGCATTGCTAACACCATGATGGCCCAAATCGCCGATCCTTCAGGCTCGAATTTCTACAAAGCCCGGCATTACTCGGTGATTCCCCTAGGCCCCAGGTCGGGCCTGATCTCCTGGGTGGACGGCACCACGCCTGTATTCGCCCTGTACAAGCGCTGGCAACAGCGCGAAACGTCCAAGCCGAATTCGAAGAGCTGCGGCTCGGCCGTGCTCAGACCCTCCGAGTTGTTCTACAATAAACTAAACCCGCTGCTGCAGGAGCACGGCGTGAAGAACGCGGACAATCGCAAGGAGTGGCCGTTGAGCGTGCTCAAACAGGTGCTGGAGGAGTTGATGCGGGAGACGCCGGGCGATTTGTTGTCGAGGGAGTTTTGGTGTAACGCCGTGAGTCCGGATTTGTGGTGGCAGGTGATCAAGCGGTACTCGTACTCGATCGCCGTGATGAGTATCATTGGGTATATCATCGGATTGGGGGATAGGCATTTGGACAACGTGCTGGTGGATTTGACCAGCGGGGACGTGGTGCACATAGATTATAATGTTTGTTTCGAGAAGGGGAAGACGCTGCGGGTGCCGGAGAAGGTGCCGTTTAGATTGACGCCGAATATCAAGGAGGCGCTGGGTGTTACCGGGGTCGAGGTGAGTCGATTTGTATATTGTTAATCTATTATTTTCCGGAACTTTTTGAGCTACCCTCGTAAATTTTTTGTATTTCGAAAACTTTTTGTGCTACCCTCGTAACTGGTAGGAAATGTCAAAAATGACAAGCGTCAGTATGTCAAATTTTGGTGTGCTGTGGAAACAAATTTGGCGATTTTATCATTTTTATTAATTAATTCATTAATATAATATCACAAAATAAATTATAACAATTTCAACATATCACATTAGGTCCGCAGAGTTCACTTTTGCCGAAAATCGCGTTAAAATCGCCGGAAATTTCGAGCACCCTGAAGTTAGACACTTTATAACATTAACCAAAATCTAAGTAGGCGCCGTGATTACCAACAATCCAGCGACTCTAACTAATTCGTTATCCGGCTACAAGCTGCCCCTTCACTCGCATTAATACTAATCCTTTCACGATTCTTCTAATTTATGCGCCGTGCTATCGTCGTGAGCGCACGACAACTCCGTGCCAGTAGTCAATTCCTCGCGCTGGCAATGGACGTTCCAAATGCTGAAGGAGTTCCTCTTGCTCGGCACGTGATTGGTGACGAAGTCGCCGTTCCTGTCCGGATGTTTGCACTTTAGCAGGGCCAAAAAAGCCTTGCGAAACGTGCGGTTCTTCCACGCGTATATCAGCGGGTTCATGCAGGAGTTGACCATCGCCAGGTTGAAGAAGACCTCGTACAGCGTTGCCGTTTCGTCGTTTTTGGTCGTGCGAATGTAGATGACGATGACGAAGTACGGTAGCCAGCAAATCGTGAAACAGCCTAGGATCACTAAGGTCATCTGGAATGAGGAAAATTGGATCAGAATGTTGTCAGAATTAGTAAACAATGTACATAGTTACTCCATAGCAACAGTGTATCATTGGCCTTGTATTCAGCAGGTATTCAGTGCTTCCCTTTAACGTTAATCAATCGTTTAGGGAGGCTCTATAGCAGTTAACAATGTAGAAATCGAATTAATTAAATTCGCTTTATTTATTTGATGCTGTCGCTTATAGTGTAAGTTTCCAGAGATTCCAAAATTTCTAAGTGCTCTTTTCGATTAGCTAAAAATAAACGGGATTTTATTTACGAGTTTTTACATTCGATTCAAACTTAACGTGTCTGCGCGAATGCATTACAATTCTGGTTTTCGATTCGAAATAAAGAAAAAATGCATTAAGATTCCCGGCATGTTCGCCGGCTAAATTATGCTCGATTTCCTGGATTACCGATCGCTCTATTTAACACGTACAATTTATCGACTGAAACTAACGCACAGTTAACCTCGTTTTATTAGAAATAACAAATTAGATATACACCGAAAATATTTATTACTGTGACAAGCTCAAAGAACCAACTTAATTTTAATAATTATGTAACCAACAGTCGAATTTTAACACCAAAAACATCCTGTTCTGTGGTTTATTTTATACTTATAATTAAATGATACATCATAAGTACTTGCCTGAAACGATTTGGTCTGGTGCAAATTACCAGATACCATAATTTTCTTCTGTTGTCCAGACGCCTCCTGGCATATCCTGGTATATAGCAGGAGCATCGTGGTCCAAACCAGCGAGAACATAGGCAACAGTATAAATTGCAGGAAATTACTGGGGAAAACGTTAACGATTTCGCAGGATACACCCTCCTTCCATTCGTTCCATATAATGGGAACGAAGGCTGTGGTGAAGGACATCACCCAGCCTAATGCAATCAAACTCACCGCGTTGTTCTTCACCATAAACCTAGCATAATGCAAGGGATACACTATGGCTAAATACCTATCCATGGCTATGAACAACAAATTGCATATGGAGCTCGAACTGGCGAAGGAAATCAACACGAAGCGCAGCAAACAGGCGTACTTTCTACTACCGAAATCTTCCAAAGTATAGAAGAGCATGTGGTATGGTAAAGTAAGCCCTACCATTAGATCACTAACTGCTAAACTAAACACGAAGTAGTTTGCCATCATTGACGAGAGTTTCTTGCTCAGCAATATCGCGAACAGGGTTAACACGTTGCCCACGATAGTACCGAACGTGGTGCTGATGCCGATGAACGTCCATAAGGCGGTACCGCAATAATGGCACTGGCTGACCATCGTCGAAGGCACTAGAGGAACTTTTTCTACATTTTTTCGCGTCGTGTGAGAGTTTGCGATCGTACGCGGTACGCTGGCGGAGAGCGAATGCGAGAAATTCGAATGGGAAACGGGTAGGAGCGGGTCGAAGCGTGCGTGGTGTCCCTCGGGAAATTGGAAGAGCTGGCGTTGAATCGCATGATTTTTTTTTTATGTATCGAGTACTATTTGGCGGTATTAATTTATGGAAAATATGCGCGGTTGAATTTAATGTTGTGTGGTTGTAATTTTTTTTTTGTTCGTCTCATCGATTCGGCCTTCGATTTTGTTAAATTAAAAATTGATTTGAATTTGTGTCTATTAGTGAAATGTCGTTGAGATAATAATTGCATAGGGTATGGGGTAATGGTTTTGTTTTTTCTGCGTGAAAAGTCACGCCAAGTCCGGGGAAATTGTTTCTCGTTAGGTAACAATTACTTAACAGAGTGTGTGTGTAATGTTTCGTTAATAGAAAAACCGGTAGGGTTGTAATGTTGGATCTGGTTTTGATCAATTTTATATTTGTTTGCCGAGTATTTTGAGATACAGATAAGGGCGAAATTGTGAGCAATATGTGCGCAACAAAGACAACTTGCATTAATGTCGTATGGAGGATAAAGGAAGGGTGATATTGTGGGATTGCAATTTTTTCACTCTTAACCCACTCTTAACCCACTTAACAAGTTTCCCCTTAAATCTTGGAAATTAGGGGGTTTTTCGAAATTTTTTGTTCTTCAGAACTTTTAGAGAATTGTATTTTTGACCAAATGGTGAAAATTTCATTTTGTTATCTCAATTAGTTTTCGAGATAATTGAGGTTTATTAAAGAGTAGCACCAGAAATTTGCTTTTTTTTATGTGAATCATGACAAAAAAGTCTAAATATCTCGGAAATTAGTGGTTTTTTCTAAAAATTTTATTCTTCAAAACTTGTAGAGAATTGTTTTTTTAACAAAATGGCGAAAATTTCATTTTTTTATCTCAATTAGTTTTCGAGATAATTGAGGTTTATTAAAGAGTAGCACCAGAAATTTGCTTTTTTTTATGTGAATCATGACAAAAAAGTCTAAATATCTCGGAAATTAGTGGTTTTTTCTAAAATTTTTATTCTTCAAAACTTGTAGAGAATTGTTTTTTTAACAAAATGGCGAAAATTTCATTTTTTTATCTCAATTAGTTTTCGAGATAATTGAGGTTTATTAAAGAGTAGCACCAGAAATTTGCTTTTTTTATGTGCATTATGACAAAAGAGTCTAAATTTCCCGGAAATTAGTGGTTTTTTCGAAAATTTTTATTCTTCAAAACTTGTAGAGAATTGTTTTTTTAACAAAATGGCGAAAATTTCATTTTTTTATCTCAATTAGTTTTCGAGATAATTGAGGTTTATTAAAGAGTAGCACCAGAAATTTGCTTTTTTTATGTGTATTATGACAAAAAAGTCTAAATATCTCGGAAATTTGTGGTTTTTACGAAATTTTTTACTGTTCAAAACTTGTAGAAAATTGTTTTTTCAATAAAATGGTGCAATTTGAATTTTTCCACCACAATTACTTTTCGAGATAAATTGCAACTTTCTCACTCCAACCCACTGTCATTCTAATATAATCTTTGTTCAACTCATAAAATTCGACCATATTGCAAACCAATTTGCAAATACCTGTATAGTACATTAAAAACCCATTTTTTTACTCCTATATAGCCAATTTATTCGTCTAATATATTCTGTAGTTTTTTTCAATTATTTAAAATTATGTTAATAATCAGAACGGATGGTATTTTACCAGTTACGTGTGAGTTGATAAAACGTACATAGGTGGTAATCGTACAAACAAAAGCTTTTAACGTAAATTGATTGTTTACAAGTTTTCCAATAAATTTGGTTGATGTACCAGCGAGTTGAAAGTATTTATCCGATAACGATATTTTGTCGCTAAATTATTGGAAAATTCTCGTAAAATTTCTAAAAACGAGATGTTATTTTTTCGATAAAAGATTATTCGCAATCGTGACGATTATTTTCCGAAATGGTAACGTGAAACGTTTGTAATCAAATACCATCACGCCTCCGGTCTCTCACCGGCCAATTAACGCCCAAGTTATCCATCAAAAACTAATCTACCTGACCTAATTGACGCGCGATTAGGGCCGTCTAATTCGATAATGAAATTTTACACTGATCGCGAAAAAATTCCGTTTTTTTCGCATAATTATGAACCACGATCGATGATCGTGTGTCTATCAAAATTCAATTAGGACCCCGTCTAAATATAGGACGTTCTTATCTGCGATTTTCAATTTCGCGCCCGCCCGGATTAATATTGTGCTCCGATGATAAGCCAAATCTGTTTAATGAGTGTTTTTCGTTTCATGTAGAGATATCGTAGGAGCTTTTTGAGTATATTAAAATTGATTTTTTCTATGCACAAATTTCTTTTGAGTATATATACCAATTCAAGGAATACGTTTTATTGCTGCAAGAGGATACGTTTTATTATAGGTTTATAGATAAACGTTTTTATTTGTTGCAATATTATTAAAATCGTTATTAGCATTGTAAATCCCCACAATATTTATTATCGTATTAATCTAGTCAGTTTTATATGTATTTATCAATACCTGTTCAAATTTGACGCCTACCTTGTTTACGCGTTATTTTTCTTTTCGAAACAAAAATTGTGTACCATTAACAATCGCTAATTTAGTACGAGGAAGCATTAATAAAGAAGAAAATATTCAATCTGTACATGGCTTAATAACCGATTGCCTCACACACCTGTTTGTGTTATTAATTGCTTTTAAATAATGCTCGTTTCATGCCAAATAAATATTGCGATATCGTCTTTTTTCGGTAAACAATAGAAAACAAACAATCGGCGCAAATACGCCATCGTTATTTCCCAATTTCTCGACAAGAATTCCACCCATTACGACATCCTTAATGATTTGTCCACAGGGAATATTTCGCCTGGCCAGCGAGAACGTGCTGAAGGTGATGCGCAAAGGCCGCGAGACTCTTCTCACTCTGCTAGAAGCCTTCGTTTACGATCCTCTGATCGATTGGACCGTCGGGGGAGAAGCCTTAGCCGGTACCACCTTCGGAGCCTTAACAACTGATAAGAACTCCAAGAGGAGTAAAAAGGAACTGGAGAAGGAGGTTACATTGTCTATGTTCAACGTGAGGTGTACTGAAATGAGAGCCGAATGGAACGAGAATAAGTACGTTACTTAGTTTATAGTACTTTAGAGTACTTATTATTGCACGATTTCAGGGAGGAAATCCTCAACGAAATACCGAATTTGGTCGACAAGCTGATGGACTACCTGAAGCTGATAGAAAAAACGGCCGATACAGAAGATAAACTACAAGATCTGCACCAGCAATTGGCTTTGATTAAAGAAGCTGAAGCTCAAGGGGTGCATAACCACCCTTTGTACTCGCTACCCTCGCATTTCGACGCCTATCACAAGTCCCAGGCGTCGTTAATTGGGGCCAAAACGGAGCTGGGGAAGATTATTGGCGAATGCGAAGAGCACGTGGTGGTATACGCGAATTTGATAGCAATGTACGAAAACCAGCAGTTTGCGAGGTTGCTGATGGACATCAAGGTTGTCACTGACGAAGAGGCCATGCGGATATTCGACCTGGTGAAGGAGTTCCTCCATAATGCTGGCAAAAACGATGTTATTACGCAATGCGAGCAATCCGAGAAAGAAGTGTTTCAATTGCTGCAACATTTGAATTTATCCGTGCGAAAATGCCTGCAGATTTACCAAGATTACTTCACTATATTAACGCAATGTCCCAAATCGTTTTTGAACTCCCACAGGATCTACATGTACGTGAAATGGTGTAAATTCCTTCTAGAAAACAACAATTACCTCACCTGCGATGTAATATACAAGCAATACCGCGAATTCGTCGAATCCACCGCCATAATCCACCCGCAGATCCTCGCAGCGGCCATCAACCTCGAGAATCTATACAAAGAAAACGTGCTGCAAGTCAACAAATTATACGGCGATTTAGAGAACCACCACGCCAAGGAAACCAGCGAGCAATTGGAGAAGGTCTACAGCAACTCCAAGACTGGCCTGCGCACGTTCATAGCCTTGGAGAAGGGCGCCACCAGCGCCTTGGAGTTCGTCATCGCCGGCGAGCTGGTGCTGCTCAACAGGAATCTGCTGACGCTGGAGATCGCCGCCCAAAGCAGCGGGGATTTTTTGATTAAATTGACTTATAGAAACGGGGATTGGTTCTTGGACGATTTGCTGTTGCACAGCACCAGAGCCGTGGAGATGGTTAATAATTTGCCGGCGCCAAAGCGGGATTACGATGAGAATTTCGCGAAGATACTCGACGGGATCAAAATCGCTACGAACGTGTATAAAGGTTTGTACGATTTGAATTATAATTTCCACACGATTATCCTGCCGGAGAGCATGAAGAAAATCCAAGCCGAAGAGCCATCTGTAGTTCAAATGGTGAAGGATTTGAACGCTATTGTCCAGGACATCGGCATCACCATTCCCGACATGATTGCCCATTTGGAGAAGCTCCTAACTTGCGTTTTGATGCAAATGGACTGCGGGGTAAGCACCTATTTCTTAATTAAAGTAGTAATTTATCGTTAACTCTTCCACCAGGACACCTTCGACTACGTCCTGGAGAAGGTGTCGTACACCAAGAAGCAATTCTTATCGCTGATACCCAACCAACCCGAGACGCAAGGCCAGATGCTGCTGATGGGCTTCAACGGTTTGTTCGAGAAATTGTCGCAGGAAATCTACAATTTGACCAACACTTTGGGCTACCTGGACGTGCCCAAATCGTGGAAGCGACTAGACCACGTGAAGGAAGCTAAAAACATAGCCCCGCACATCTTCAACGTGCGAGTACGCCAGCTGCTGGAGGACATATTCTTCCTGAAGCGATTAAAAGCCATCGCCGAGTTCTTCGGATTGGTGCAGGAGATGTGTCAGTCTTTAAAGGGCCTCGGGGCAGGGATGATCTTCAACGACGAGCAGCTCACCAAGCCCGTGAAGCAGTTTATAGCCGAGTTTATAGCTCGACAGCTGCTGGGGATACTACCAGAAATCGTGACATATGCAGTGTGCTTCCTGTTGCAGCATTTGGGGTTGGATGTGACGCATGAAATCGAGCAGAAGGATATTGGGGCTGAGAATAAGGTGCCGTTGGATGAGCTGTACTCGAAAGCTTGGAATATACTATTAAAAGACGGGAAGTTTTCGCAGAATATTTTGTCGCAAGCGTCTAGTTTGGAGGCGAATTTGAAGATGGCTTGGGAGAAGATACAGGAGCCGAAGAAGATCGAGCAGAAGCTCACCATATTCCAATCTAGCACGTTGAGGATTCAAGGATTGCTAGCTGTGCATCATATGATGTTCGATGAGATGTTGCAGTATTCTTCGGTGAGGGCTAAGTTTACCCATGACATACAAAACGAAATTGGTACACTGCAGAACGTGTACAGGCAATTGATTGAGGCGAAGAACGAGCAGGAGAAGTTGATTGATAAAGCCGACCAGAGGTTGAAGTGGGCCAAAGGGGCTAATCCTAACGTTGGGGAAATATCCGCTGCGTTTGAAAGTGCTGTGGAAAATAGGACAGCACAGCTTGATTTGGGTCTCAAAACAGCTAATCACATACTCTCATCTTATGGTATACTATTGAAACACGAATTGTTGAGATCTAACTCGTCTGAAGTGACCAAAGAGCATGACAAACGGTTCCTGAAAGCCTTCGAAACGTGGCGAGTGGCCTGCCAATATACAGACTCGAAAATTGAGTCGCTGTTACCAACCGAAGAGAGCATACTAAAAATGCTGACACCGGAACTAGTAAACGACCCGAAATGGTTGCAAAAAGTCTCCGAAACCCTCACCGAAACCATCACCGAAGCCCAAAAGGAGCTGAAAGACGGCCGGGATTCCAGCTTCGCGGAGAACGACAGCCTGACGTGCATCATGGACAACTTCAGAACCGTCTACAACGTCCACGGCAAGCTCATATCGGACATCAAAGGACTCATAAAAATCATGACGAAAATCGAGGATTGCGGCCCGGCCACGCAGTCCTTCGTGCAGGAGTACAAACGCTACGTGGACAACTTCCAATCACTCTTCGCCAACTTCAAGAAGGAGCTGACGGCCCGCGAGATCGACCAGCTGCTGCGCCACTTGGGCTACATCCGCGACCACACCGCCTCGATCTACGAGGATCTGCTGGAGCTGGAGTCGGCCGGGAAGAGAGGAAAGGGCCAGCGGCAGGCGGGCGAAGGCGATCGTTTGGTACAGCAGAAACCTGATAACGTGAAAGGACAGCAGCGCAACGCCTATGCGGTCAACGTGTGGCGGCGCGTCAAGATGAAATTGGAGGGCAGGGATCCGGATTCGGGCAGAAAGAGCACTGTTCAAGAACAGGTTGGTGTATATGGGTCGTTTGGATGGTGGTTTCTTACTTTTTCTGCATTCCTGGACTTTCCTCAAGCTTCTTCTACCTTCCTGAAGCTTCCTCAACCTTCCTCTACCTTCCTAAAACTTCCTCAACCTTCCTGAAGCTTCCTCTGCCTTTACTGGACCTACATCAAGCTTTCTCAGCCTTCCTCAACCTTCCTGAACCTTCCTCTGCCTTTCCTGGACCTACTTCAAGCTTTCTCAGCCTTCCTCAACCTTCCTCTACCTTCCTGGACCTTCATCAAGCCTTTCAGCCTTCCTGAAGCTTCCTCAGCCTTTCTGAACCTTCCTGAACCTTCCTGAACCTTCCTTTGCCTTTACTGGACCTACATCAAGCTTTCTCAGCCTTCCTCAACCTTCCTGAACCTTCCTCTGCCTTTCCTGGACCTACTTCAATCTTTCTCAGCCTTCCTCAACCTTCCTCTACCTTCCTGGACCTTCATCAAGCCTTTTCAGCCTTCCTGAAGCTTCCACAACCTTCCTGAATCTTTCTCCTTCCTAAAACTTTTGTACTGGAATGATGGATTAATTGGTGTTGTGTTTTTTTTTTAGGTCGAATATGTAATCCACGAGGCGACAAATATGGATAACCTGGCTTTATTGTACGAAGGCTGGACTCCGTGGGTGTGATGAGCGAACAACAGAGAAAGGCAGTAGCCCCTGCCGCCTGGATCTCCTTCGGTTCTACCAGTAGAACTGCGCGCGCACGAGGTGCGGCAAAAACATGTGGAAAAAGCAGCAACTCCATCCATAGTTAATTACCCGCTTGATCGGATCAAGTCGCTTAGTTTTATTGTTCTTGCAAGAATATTTGACGAAAAAATAATTGCAAAATTTGGGAAATTATTAAAAAGGAAAACGGATTTTGCAAAGCCAGTAAAACTTTGCTGTTTGGAACTTGGCAAAGTCTTTTAATAAATGCTGCTTTTTATTTTGTTGTCCAAGGTATTGTCAGAGTTGGCAAAAATAAAATAAAAAAAAAATAATACTTCTGTCGTGGCGACGGGAAAAAGTGTCAAAATGAAGTTTATTTAAAACAAAAAGGTAATTTTTCAATTTCTACAAATTATTAGTTTCGGTTTATTACTTACTTTCATCTTCATACTTTACTTCTAAATTTTTGTTAATAAATAATTTTATTTATTTAATCTGGTCTGTACTATTACGTATAGCTTTAAGATACCCACTCTTTTATTGTATAAAATTTATGTCTATTAACTGTTAATTTTTCGTCTAAAATTTCGATTTTGTACTAGTCAATACAAATTTACTCTACTACTATTCAATTTATTTTTGTATTCAAAATGCATGATATTTTTTAATCCGTACGAGTGGGTACATATTTTATAAAATTTACTGTAAACTTCCTTCCAGTTACTTTTCTTTTAACTTTAACTTACTTATAAAGGAAAGTAATCGCTTTTATGTACCAGTTTCGAAGTAAATTCGTTAAATAAAACGCAAAATAATGTATTTTTATATGTCGAGCGTTAATTTCGCGTTTGCTTGACGAATTTACTTCGAAATTGCGACTAAATCTTTCCTCGAAAATTCATAAAAAAAAATGCAAAATTAAAAAGAATACGGAAAAAGTGATTATGAATCAAATAAAATACATCCATCGCGTGTTGTGTGTATAAAATATAAATGTTCAAAAGGTGGATTAAGTAGTAAATCTGTGTTACCATAAAAGGCATTGAAAAACTCATAAATTGCACTGATATAACTATTTTTTTTAGAATTAATTATTAAACCACATTTTATCTCACTAACTATTAGATTTGTTTGTTAGGGGAATCACAGATGTTAAATTTCTTTCATAAGCTGACCTACAGTTTGACGATAAAAAAAAATTATATCAGTGTTATTACACTTCGGGTAATCGCGGTTTTAAATTCACTACGCTAACTACAAAAGCGTAATAAATTCAAAATCCCGAGTACCCAGCCATGTACTTGAATGTCTGATGTATGTTTAAACCATAACCAGATTATTAACGCAACCAACAAAGCTGGTTGGATTCATTTTGTAAACGTTTCTTCCGCTTTCAGAAATAAATCGATACTTTTATTCGAGCCCATATTGAGTAATCTTCACTATTTATCTAAAACTTCGAGCTGTTGAATCGATTCTTTTCTGGAACCGGTCGTTAGAATAATGTAGGGTTAATATTAGGGTTATTTTGTTTCGTTTTTTTTTGTAGTAGTTTGAGTTTAGAAGTCGTGATGAACATTTTACATTGAGAGCAAGTCAGCGCGAGTGCTTCTGATTCATTTTACAACTGAGCGCTTAGCTCATTACTGACCATTTGTAAATGTTTGTTGCGCTTTTTATATAGTTTCGATTTTTTTTAAGAAAGCGTCGAATTGTCCATGATTTTTTTTTTGGTATCGTTTATTTGGAATAAATTTTTAAACAACGAGCTTTTATTAGTAAAAAACACCTTTAGTAATGTTGGTTGCATAAATTTAGGTAACGTCAATTAGCGATCGCGTTCAGTTTACTATCACTTTTTACGAGCGCAAGCTAAAAAGAGAGCGACGACAGCACGAACAAACAAAACGTGCTTCTGTCAAATTCCAACCAATCGCGCGACGTATCGTAAGCTCTCGGCCAATCGAACGCCGGTAAGTGTATAAAAATTTTAGGCCCTAATAAAAAATATACCGCGTGTCTGAAATTTCTAATGTCACTGTCAGGCAGGCTAGCGAAGGTGATCGCAGGACGAAAGGATCTCGCGAGAAGGATCGCGTACGAGAGTCGGCGCGCGTTCGTCGTGAAAGTACCGTTAGGCGAGCGAAGCGCGAACGTCCCTGGCCCTGTCCCCTTCGAATCGCATCGCCTGCGCCTGACGCGATCGGTCGTTGTGTCAGTGGGGCGACGTCAGCGCGCATCGCACAGCAGTGATAGCAGCACGGTGGTCGAGCACAGCAGGAAAATGCCGGAAGGAAAACCGTTCGAGAGGCTGCCGAAGAACGTGAGGCCCATCCACTATCGGCTGTCCCTCGTGCCCGATTTGAAGGGGCTCACCTTCAGCGGGGACGTCGCCATCGAGATTGAGGTAGGTCGATTTCTCGCTTCTCATTTTCACCATATGCCGGTGCGTGTTTTTTTTAGTAGTTGGCTTTGCTCGCGCTTACGGTGCGATTTTTGGGAGTATACAGAGTGAGTCATGGAAGTGGCACGCTTTGATGAAATGTTCGATTTTGCTATAAATGTTTCGTGCAAACTGGAATTGGCTTAAAAAAAATTCGTATAAAAAGATACATGTTTGTAGTACCACTTCTATTTATAGATAATTCTAGATAATCACTGCATTGTTCGATAAATCTTTATTAAAAATTAACGCAGCTTCATATCGTTTATTCTACTAAATTTACTTTATCAATTTCTATAATATAGGGAGTATATAATAAATATTTGCCTCTATCGAATACATTTGCTGAATGCTTAATTGATAAAATTGCGATTGTTCTTTCAAAACGCAAGGTAAATACAATCTAGCAATTAAATCAACAAACAAAGGTGTTTCTGTACTGGAATAAATTTCATAGATAAGGCATTTATGTAATTAAATTCCCTTCCTACCTCTTCGATTCGAAATGCATCGAGCAGGTATTAAATCTAGTGTTTTTTGATTGCAAAACCGCCCTTTATGTAATACAATACGAACGAGAAAAATGGACTGTTTCCTTGAACAATACTCGTCGAATTGTATTAATTAACATAGAGGCAAGGCGTTCGAAAGAAAGTGAACCTTACCTAGAGAATTGTTAATTATTGCTTACCTTATTAATAAATACTCGGTGCTCGAAACACTAAACTATATAGGTGTGTTTTCGTATTTACATAGATATTACAATGTGTGTTTGTTTGTTATTTACACGAGCACGTGAGGCTGAAAAGTAACAGGCCTTTCATGGGGGGTACTTTACACAATTATTACATTCGATCGATAACATAAATCACTGGTTAGAAGACGATTGGAATATTAAATAAGTTGTGATGAAACGATAAGGATTGGCGGTAATGAGCCTGTTAATAAGCGATTTTGTAGATAATTATACGTTTATTAAACGATGCAGATGCCATATCTCGAATATGCTGCGATTATCGATTAACCATTATAGGTAAAGGTTAATAAGATTGTTACCGTGACCAATTGGTATGAGAAATTGTGGAATAATCGAAGCTAGATGCATGTTTTATTTGTAGTAACATTTCCTGATTTATTTATTCATATATTCTGATATAACGCATCAATTCGAAACAAGCTTTCGGAGCCGTTTGAACTTCCATTCACGTCCCACCGGGCTCACTTATTTATTGGCGAATAAAACGAGTATATAAAATGAATACGCAATTATTTTGAATCGTTTTGCAGGTTGTGAAAAATACCGATACCATTGTACTTAACGCCTTAGACTTAAAATTGGAGCGAGTCGGCCTCAGAGGAGACAAGTTGGCCAGCGCGGAAAAAGTTGAGCTGTGTCCCGACGATGAAACGGCCAACATCAAATTCCCTACCGTCATCTCCGCCGGTACGTACACCTTGGATATCGCCTTCACCGGCGAAATCAACGACAAAATGAAGGGGCTCTACAGGTAATTTGCCATCTGGCAACACCGCTCGTTGGTTTACATACGCGCAAGTTTCGCGTGCATAGGGCGTTTGTGTGAGCGGTGTTGCCGAGTTGTTTAAAAAGTAGGGAAATTGGGTATATATTTTTTGTGTTTTAGGAGTAAATATGTGAGTCAAAACGGTGAAGAGCGTTACGCAGCAGTGACGCAATTCGAATCTACAGACGCTCGTCGTTGTTTCCCCTGTTGGGACGAACCGGCTCTCAAAGCTACCTTTGATATCGGCTTGACTGTACCCAAAGATCTAGTCGCCCTGTCGAACATGCCGGTGAAGACGAGCCAACCCCAAGGAAATCTCGTCAAGTACGTACTAATTTATCGACTAGTCAACGCCGCATTTATCGCATGTTATTGTAGGTACGATTTCGAGAAAACCCCCATCATGTCTACGTATCTGGTGGCAGCAGTGATCGGTGAATACGATTACGTAGAGGATAAATCGAGCGATGGAGTATTGGTGAGAGTATACACTCCCAAAGGGAAGAAGGAGCAAGGTAAATTCGCGTTGGAAGTGGCCACGAAAGTACTGCCTTACTACAAAGAGTACTTCAACATCGCCTATCCCTTGCCGAAGATCGATTTGATAGCCATTGCTGACTTCAGCGCCGGCGCTATGGAGAATTGGGGCCTTGTTACTTATAGGTGAGTAGTTGCATTTAAATTTCCTACAGCAAGTTAATTAAATTTGTGCTATTTAAGGGAAACTTGCCTGCTGGTTGATCCGCAAAACACTTCGGCCCACAGCAAACAATGGATAGCTTTGGTGGTGGGCCACGAACTAGCTCATCAATGGTTCGGTAATTTGGTCACCATGGAATGGTGGACTCATCTGTGGCTCAACGAAGGTTACGCTTCATTCGTGGAGTTTCTCTGCGTGAATTTCCTCTTCCCCGAATACGACATTTGGTCGCAATTCATCAACGATTGCTACATCAAAGCCTTGGAGTTGGACAGCTTGAAGAACTCGCACCCGATCGAAGTACCGGTGGGGAACCCTTCGGAAATCGATGAAATATTCGATGATATCAGCTACAACAAGGGGGCTTCGGTGATTAGAATGTTGCACCACTACATCGGCGACGAGGACTTCAGGAAAGGCATGCACTTGTACTTAACCAGGCACCAGTACAAAAACACCTTCACCGAGGACCTGTGGGCCGCTCTGGAAGAGGCCAGCAAGAAGCCGGTGAAGGACGTCATGTCGACGTGGACCAAACAGAAAGGATTCCCCGTGGTTAAAGCGGCTTTGAAGAGTCCCAATACGTTGGTTCTCACTCAATCGAAGTTCACCGCCGATGGTTCGAAACCCACCGAAGAAGACTACCTGTGGATGATTCCCATATCAGTATCTACCTCGAAAAATCCATCCAAAGAAGTGGCCAGTACCGTTTTGGCTACTCGAAGCGGCGAAATCGTTGTGCCAGATTTATCCAGAGGCGATTGGATCAAACTCAATCCCGGCACGATCGGTTTCTACAGGACCCAGTACTCTCCGGATATGCTGGAGAAGCTGGTGCCGGCCATTCGGGATAGATCATTGGCGCCTTTGGATAGGTAACTGTATGAAATACGAGGAATATTTTGTAGTAATAGTGTGATATAGGTTGGGGCTTTTGGACGACCTCTTCGCCATGGTGAAAGCCGGTCACAGCAGCACCGTGGAGGTGTTGAAGATACTGCAGGCCTTCGAAGACGAGCCCGATTACAACGTGTGGTGTTCCATCAACAACATTTTGGGCAGATTGGGACAATTGCTGGGCCAAACAGAATACAAAGAAAGCTTCGATAAAGTAAATATGAACCTCCTTCACTCATTCGCCCATCGCTAATTCGTTATTTTTGTTGCTTACAGTACCAGAAGAAGCTGCTGGGCAAAGTGTACAAGAAACTGGGATGGACCCAAAAGCCTGGCGAAACCCATTTGGACACCTTACTGAGGGGTTTGGTGTTGGGCAGGCTGGCCTGGCTGGATGAGGAGCACTCGATAGGCGAGGCCAGGACGAGGTTCGCCAGCCACATTAGCGGTACTGACGTACTACCGGCCGATTTGAGGAGCGCTTGCTACAAGACTGTACTGCGAGCCGGCGGTAAAGAGGAATATGACACGCTGTTGAATTTGTACAGATCCAGCGACTTGCACGAGGAGAAGGACAGGATCAGTAGGGCGTTGGGCTCGGCTAAAGATGAAGTACTGTTGAAGAAAGTGCTTGAATTCGCCATGTCGGTGAGTACTGTGGCCTCTTACTATCTTCGCTTTATGCTTAAATTGTGCGTTTTTTTAGGAGGAGGTGAGGTCTCAGGACACGGTGTTCGTGATAGCATCGGTGGGTCTGAGCAGCTCGGGGCGAGAGGTGGCCTGGCAGTTCTTCAAGGATAATTGGCCGGTGATCAAGGAGCGGTACAGCGGGTACTTGCTGACGAGGCTGGTGAAGTACCTGACGGAGAATTTCACGAGCGAGGAGAGGGCGAGGGAGGTGGAGGCGTTCTTCGAGGAGCACAAGCCGCCCGGTACTGAGAGGACTGTGCAGCAATCGATCGAGACTATTCGGTTGAATGCGAATTGGTTGAAGAGAGATTCGGGGGCTATTAAGGAGTATTTGAAGGCGTTTTGATTGGGGTGATGTCGTTCATGTGCATTTAAAATATAACTGAAGAATCTAATATGTTTGCAATAAATTTTGTTACCAAAAAGGAATTGGACGCGGTTTGAATTTTGTATTGATTTTGAAGTTTGTTTTTAATTGTATCGAATTCATTTTGGATGTTCTTTATAGTTTATATATATTTTGTTCACTTAATTAGTTTTTTTTTCACTAATAGATGTTGAAACTTATGCCAGTGACTGTACCTACATTTTGTTATTAAAGTATTAAAGTTTTGTATTGTGTAATTATTACGATTATATTGATTAACAGAATTGTATTGTAGAGAAAATAATTGATTACTTAATATACAGATTGTAAAGTGAATATATATTTTCTCAGGTAAACATTGTAAAAGTAACTTCGTTTATGTAAAAATTAGAGAATGAGTCAATAAAGTATCTCGATTATAACACAAATATAGTATTATTTATACGCCCAGACGTTAATATAAAAATTTAATCATCACAGATACAATTATTATCACAATTACACTTCCGTTAAATAATGCCCGCTTTTATAACTGCTCGCTATAAATTTGGATCGTACGAATCTGTAAATTGATTCGAATTTATTCTCGAAGTCAGCCATTGTAAGCGGATGTCTTTTGCTCATTAAATTCAAGTAAATACCAATCACTACTATAACACCAGACCAAAGGTACCTAAAAAATAAATATTAGTAGAAAATCCTATTAGAAATATTGTTAAAAATAACTTACTGAAAAATAAACGGCTTGTTAAACAAAACGAACGATATAATTATAGTAACAGCTTTTCGACAAGTAGTAACGGTAACAGCAGCAAAAGCCCCCGTAGTCCTTACTAGAGTCAAAACAATTTGGATACCCAAATATCCGGTTATCGAAAAGAGAAATGCGTATCCGTACATTTTCTTGGGATTCTGGAACAAAATCCTACATACAAAATAATCAACAAACCACTCGATTCGCACCTGAGCATAAAAATTAATGCCATCGCTTAAACCTCCAGACAACAACATGGCGATGAAAATATAAGCAAATCCTATACCGTACGAATACAAAACCACTTCAGCATTAGCCGCTCCGTAGTTTTTCATAGACTTTTCCTGCACGTTTCCTATTACAGCATCGCACAGCAAAGCCATCGAAATCATCGCAATACCTGCTGTATTAAAATTCGGCTGCACTTTCGAATCAGCTAAAAAACCAATCCAATTAAAATTAACACAAATATTTTACTCTACTCTACACCAAACCTAGAGTGAACAAAGTCAATCCGATGCACATTAAGAGGGCTGCTAGAAAGTCCAGGGGGCCGTATCGCTTGCCTTGTATCAAAATCCCGCCGATTAACACTGGAATAAGTTTGCAGCATTTAAATATAACTTGCGTAGGGTAGTTCAGGTAGCCTAAGGAAGCGTTCGAAAAACCCATCGTGCCCAACGTTAATAAAGCTAGTAAGGAATACGTTTTAAGTGGTATCCTAAAAAAAACATTTTAGTTATTAAAGGATCAAAATTACTGGTTATATTGTAGACTTACTTTCGAGGGCCAATTCTCCTTACGTTGACTTCGACAAGACCGAATATAATGTAGAAACCGAACTGTATGAGTGTTAAAAACCACCCGTAACGTTTAGAGCCTTCCACAGTGAATATTAACTCCTGCATATAGCCATATAGTAGGAAAAATACAAACACTGCACAAGTGCAAAGGACGAATTGTACTGTTTTACTAAACTCACTAATATCTAAGCATAAAATGTTTATTCGTGGAGCATTTGGTTCCGGGTTTAATACCGCACTTTCTTTACGGTTCATTTTATTCAGCATTTAAGTATTAAATACGACACGTCGTCATTTAAAATTTCAAAATAATAGAGGAATTGGAGCAAATTGACAAACAGCTGGTAGTGACACTGACACTGACGTTTAGATGTCAAAATATGGCCTTTTGTTGTTCGGTTATCGGTATAAGACAGATGGGAGTCGTTCGTTTGTACGTTTGATTGAAGCGACATCTGTCACATACAAATCAAACAAACAAAGTAATATGGCCGATTTAGATTAGTAGTGCTCTTCGCGTTTCGATGCCAAATAGCGTTAAAAACTATCCATTAACAATAATGTCGAAACTAATTCGGTGAGAATAACTCTATATCGAGACGAACGCGTGTGATTATGTACCAGTCGTGTTCACTTTCCGCGAAAAAAATTGAAGATTTCTACAATGGTGCCACCAGCACGCAGACTAACACCGCGAATAATGGTAAGTTTACAAGTTTTTTACGGCTTTGATAAACTAATTACGCCGACGGTTCGTTGATTGATGAGTTTTCCTTCCGAAATAACGCCGCGACATCGATACACGTTACGTACTTATCCGGTTTTGCGGAGCAGGAAATCGAAAAAGAAACTTTACGTGTAAATTTAACTCGCCTACTGTTAAAAAAATAGTAACAAAAAACCGGAGTTAAATCCGTCGAAGGTTTGTGTTTTGTGCTTCATTTCGTACAAGATCAATTTTTTATGCTCTACTTAATTGGACTGCAGTCCTATTTAGATTATGCAGTAGATTTTGTTCTTGTAAAGGTTGAATTAAATTTACATAAATGTAAGTTTTTGTAACTGTACATTTTTCTATTTAATTGATCTATTACAGAATCTGGTACTTAAAAATTGACGTTGACATCTCAACTTAGGGGAGGGTAGGGTAGAAAGTAGGGAAAAGGGTAGGGCAGAAGGTAGAAAGTAGGGTAGTTCAATTTTACATTTTATTTATTAAATTTTTTTTTTCTGATATTTAAGGCCCATTTAGTGTTTCTGTGTGTCCATAAAAAACGTTTGATACGGGCATCATTTCGGTTATTTGCACAGAGAAAGTCACTTTGAATATTTAAATTATGATCTTGATTACGGGATTCTATTTTCTTGGATAGTGTCCAAAAAAGAACTCGCTTTCATCCAGTGGCAGGGAAACTAAACTAAAAAAAATATTCAATTGCTTCATTTGAAATCTAGTTACCAGAAAACAATCAGTTTATCATTCTTACACTACAAACCCCTAAAAATAATCAGATTAGGAACTCCTAGGGATAAGTAGTATATCTAAGAATAGACTGCAAAGTTCCAATAAATATATGCCCTTGGATCTAGATCCCTTTGAAAATTGTGTTATGTTAACACCCTGTATACATTTTCTCTTCCTATTTATTGATTTTGGGAGTATTAATGTTGTTTTTTTTTTGACGGGATACGCCACTGCGTTTGGTTGGCTCATTTTGAATTATAAAACTTTTCTAACTCCTTCGGCGAAAAGTCCTATTTCTTTGGAAATTGGATAGAAAATTAGATGAGATGGTATAAAGAGCGCAGTTAAATTGCAACTTTACGTTGACAAATAATAGCCTTGCGGACGACAAGAACGCTGATTAGGTTTATTTTATTATAATTAACTGTACGTTTTGTTACCTATAACGTCAATTTTTTGTTTGTCCAAGAGAATTATTTAGATACATTATCATTATTTATATAGAATTTAATTCATACGAATAAATTATCTATTGCCACTACCGCCGTTACCGAGTAATTGCATAATTTATTAGTACAATACTTTCTAAGTAATTAATTTTTTATTACTATATACACCATACTAGAAACTGCAACATCACTATTTTTTCACTTTCACTTTATCATCTTCACCAGATGATCATCATCATAAGCTCATACGAATATGTTAAATTTATATTGGGGCTTTTAAAAACATTTAGAGAGGATGCTGCGGCAAATATAGAAGCCATCTGGGGCATTTACTTAATAGGCCACTTAAAGAACAATTCACGGAATTCAAATCGTAATGTGTCCTCCATATGCATTGTTGACGTCAGTTCCATCAAGATGCAAGTAATATAAGTAGGCTGTTTTTTTCAATGCGACAATAATTATTGAGTAGCCTTGTATATATATACGATTTTCCTCAAGTAACTAGATGAAATATGAAGATACCAACAGCGCGTATGAGTCATGGAGAAACATCTGTAAAAGTGGGAATAATAAAAGCAGGCTGGCAGGATGCCTTTTGTGCCTACACAATATATAATGGATCAAGTTTTAGGCGCTTGATCCTCGTATAACTCGGAACTATAAATCTTTACGCACCATTTCGGGTCCTAAAGACCTTTCGTCCTCTTTACCTGCGGTTCGCGGGGTATTAAAGTAATAGCGCCGCCTCCAGTGGGGGTTGCGATGCAAAAACTGGAATCTCTTCGCTCTTCCCAGGTTTTCTGGAACGTAAAAATAAAGCGCCTTTCGGGATCTACTCGGGAATTTCATTGTTGAAGTTTTTTGATTTACGTCAACGTTTCGGAATTCCCGTTCAATTTTCTTGTATATAACTTTTAAATAAACTCATGGGAACGAGTTTATAGAAAGCTTGTATAACATCGAAATAAACAAACTATTTATTAATAACTTTGGCTAATCTTGAGGCAACATTAGATAAGGGAAATGCTGCGTAAATTCGGTTTTTTTGGTACGATAAAAATTACCACGAATAATTGCTTTATGTAAACAATGAAGAAATTTTAATTATAAGACGTTCGCGCGTACAATCCTCCCCCGTTTGACCATCAACCCCTCTGGAAATTCATTAAATTTATAGCCGAGAACGTTCCCCCCGAGTCGGCTGTTGTCTATGCTGAAATATCGCACCTACTCCACCAGCGTTGATGGAAACAATTTCGAAATTTGTTAGCGGGGGCAACACCGGCCGGGGTGAATATATTAATGTAACTCACACTTTCTCGAAATCGGCTCTTTACAAGATGTTTCGGGATTTTCTCGTTCTGTTATAGGATGATGTCCCAGCCCTAATATTGGATTTATGCAACTCGCACGAGGAGGAATAAAAAATGGTTTTTGATTGTGCTAAAGGGGGTGAAATTTGGGGTGTTTGTACAAGGTGGTTGGGAATTATCTACTGTAATTTCTGAAGCTTTATTTTTTTCATTAAAGGTCTTTCATTAAGCTAAAATCAAGGAATCAGCTTGTACCATCCACCCCATAACATCCCCTAAAATCGCTTTAAACGCCACACATTCAAAGCGTTAAAAAATGATAAAAAATTCATCGTACATCATACGGCTCCCGATTTGATTCCCATTCGATTCCTACCCTCCTCCCGGCATTCTCCCGCACCCTCGCCGGTAAACGGCCTTTTGCTTCAAGCATTACAGCCATTATATCATCCCCGTATACCGCCACAGGTGCATTCGTCGCCTCTTTACGCGCATTTTTGCGCCCCCCGGTCGCATTTTTAGCCCCCCCGATGCGCCCACGCTTGCACGTCGCACACACGCCGAACCGTTGGGGGGCGGTTTCGCCCTGCGCGGCCCCTTTTTAACCGGGCGCCTTCGGAAAAGGCGCAGTCGTCGGGTGCGTTTCATTCAAGCACGGCTCGCGTATTGGGAACGTGAAACGGCGGCTCGCGTTTGAAATAATTCTGCTAAATTGAACGGGCGAGAGTCGAGAGGTTGAGTCGATTTCCACTCCGGTCGGTTAGTAGTAATAATGCGGTTGGTGTGCGAGTATGAGTAACGTTTTGTGTGCATTGATGATGGTGCGTTTGTTTGTTGTTTAACGCGAGTGTATGTCTTCTATTAGCTAATTTTCTTAATGGATTTTAATCGAGTTATTTTATCCGGTAGTGCGGCGGTGTTGTTGTTGTTTCGTAAGGATTGTTGTGCTAATTTTGGGGTGGTTGTTATGCGATAGATTTTGTGAAAGAAACTGTTTTGTTGTTGGTGGCAATCGGCTGTTTGAGTAGCTTTTCGAAGGACGAGAAGTTGGATATCAAAGGTAATGTTTTATGTATTTGTATAAGTATAGTGGTTTTTGAAAGTATAATTGTGAATGTTAATTGGCTGCTAGCGCATATTTGTGTGGCACTTTTAATCCGGGTGATTTATTAAAATGAAATGTGGATAAGAATTTGTGTATGTACTTATTTACATTACGATTTTCTAAAATTGTCGAGCGTTATCTTAAATATCATGGCCGTTGGTATTGTTACTATTTTAACTTTCGAATCGATTAATCATCGATTGGTAAAGGACACTTTTAAATTGCGTATTTTTGATGGTCAAACGATTTATGTAATTAAACAAATAACTGTTCTCCGAGTTTTTTAATGACTAGTTGAAAATTATCGAAATTCTAAGGAGTTTGTTATAGTCACAACAATTGACGAATGCTAATCTTCACAGAACGTATTTCGATACTTTATTTACACAATAAGTTAAAAGTAAAAAAAAAGGCGTAAGCCAATTATTTTCAGTTATCTCGCATTAAAAAACAATCTCTATAATGAATCATTTCTAGTTCTCTAATACCAACCAAAAAATAATTGTTTATGTAATTAATAAAATCAATAAGTTACTTAATTAATGAATGAAACAGAGTGTAAATTTTTTTATATAAATTGACATAAATTAATTAGACTATATCATGAAATATTGAAATGGTGCAAATGAAAATACGTTTGGGTTATAGATAGAAGAAAAACCGATTTGTGAACGTTATTCAACGTAGGCGTATTGAAAATAACACATCGTACACGAATTTCGTAATGGATTATTACAAAGTCGCGCCTACTGATGAAAATATTAAAACAGATTTATTCATTTCGAATATTCCATTTCAACGTTTCCATCCTGTTGCGATCGAAAATAAATAAATGTACAATTGAATAAATAAAAAAAAATTATATCATCCATCTGTATCAATGCATGTAATTCTAATTTATTCTTCCACTAATTATTAGGTACAAGCCGTATTTATTACTTTAAATTATATATAAAGATTCGTATCTTAATAACAGGAAATATAGTTTTAATTCAATTCAATCATTCTACTTACATAAGAATTTGTACATACAGGGACATGTCACATTTTTGCGACACCCTGTATACTTGCAGGTATAAATACACCTATTACGTAGGTATATCGGAACATCGAATTAAGAAAGTATCGATTTGTTCTATTAATTAGTATTTTAATAAATTGACTATTCTCGTATACGTCCTTGAAAGGCTATGTCACACTTTCCTTTGTTGAATGGCGAAGAGAGAAACGTTTTATTTGTAATAAAAATCGCACAAAATGTTAATAGAAAACATCAATCGAGTTTTCTGGCGATGAGTGTGTTTTCTTTTAAAAACAATTTATTATCTCGGAAAAATAATGAGTAGAAAATTTTTCTTCCATACGTGTGTTTGAATAAAAAAAACATACTTATAGATTTGGTTAATGGCTAATAGTTTCTCCATATGTCACTTAGTCGAAATCATTGCAAATCAGAATATTATTTAATTATTCATAACAATTTTTTTTCTCTACATTAATCACGCGAATAATTTTCGATCCATTCATCGTTTTTATTTTTTTTATTAATCGCTCGCTTTTTTACTAACAGTAGGTATTCGAAAATCGTCGAGCGAACCTCAACGTTGCATTATTACAATTTTTTCTCCAGCGCTAATTACTCTAATGGATCATAATTAGATAGACGTTTAATTTGCGCGTCGGGTGAATTTTTTTGCGGGAAATTCCATTTCTCGGCTTTAATCAGTTTAAGTGGTCGAATTTTAAATGTTTACCAAAAAAATGTTCACCAAGAGAAAATCCTGGCAAGTGGAAGGTGAGCAAGAGTTAATTTCACACAAACATACTCACCCTGTATAGAGAGATATTTAATTGCATTTTAAAATGCGTTACATAAGTAATTTAAATGTTTACCAAAGAGAAAATCGTGGTGAGCGGGGGTTTTAATGTATTAACATACAGGGTGTGTTCAGAAACTTCCTCGTTATACAACGGAAGTTCGTTGGTATTTTACTCACGTCTTCGGTAATATTATTTACATTTACCTGTGATTCGTCACGATATTATACATGTACTGGAGTTGAATGATAATGACATCTTTTTTATGTGTCGGATGTGCCTCGTAGCGTTGATAGGGTGCTTTGTCAGGTTTATTAGGTTGTTTATTTCGGCCGGAGTTTATTTTTATTTCGATAGATAATGAGAAATGGAGACCACTTACTGCGATTAAGTTTTTTTTTTGTCCCGATATTGATTCGTGCGGTTGTGTAAGTTAAGGGATGAAGTTTGCCCTATACTGGCGTGCGGGTTGTAGGAATCTTTAAGTGCCGGTTTTAATTAAATAAACTTTATTAAATTTTATCGGGGTTTGCAATCTTTAAGTGCAGCGAGTTGATAAGAGATGTGATTTGCCCTTACGTGTTTTAACTGCTTATTTTATTTTCGTTTAATGTCTTTTTTTTTAGTCGTAATAGCAAAGTCGCGTGGAATTCTTAAAAATGGTAATTATTTTGGAATCTTTCGTGTTTTTGATCAATCCATTTTATGCCGTAATTTCAATGGAAATACAATATAATAATGGGGCTTGCAGTGTGGATATTTTCATTGCATTTTGGAAGATTGCTATTTGAAAAATTTTAACAAATTCAATCGAATTTTATACCTACCTACCTGAAGAAGGTCCCAAACCAGTCACCAGCTGTTCAATCTATAACCAACAGGTGTTTTTAGTCTTTGATGCGTTGTTCTGCGATGTTCTTTGTGTTTATTATACGTTCTATGGCATCCTCTTGAAATTTTGCTTCATTTCAAGTACAGCTGTCTATTACAATGCTGTTCAAAATTATTGCACCGCTACATACACTGCTCGATGTAGTTACGAATTTATTAATCAAACAATTGTTCAATTCCTTATTTAGCGAATCGTCTTTTATATTCTTTCTATGAACTTGGCTTGAGTCACTGGGAAATTATTTAACGATTCCTCGCTCTCGCGATAAACAATGTTTTCAGATTGTTATTCCATTTGACTATGTAAATTGCGAAAATATTATTAGCAATGACGGTATCGCCGGTTCTCTTTTGAGCGACTATTTTTTTTTATGACTCGGGAAATTGTGGAAATTGAATTCTATTGGATTGATTTTAATTGAGTGGAAAATCTAAATAATAGATATTTTTATTGGTGGCCATAACTATTTTTTAGCGAACACAATGGTGGTGTAATTTCTAAGCAAATTTCGTTAATAAACTGTTTATTGGCCTTTGTGTTTTTCAATTTACTAAAACCATTGTTGTAAAATGTCCATGATTAATTCATTAGTTTTGAGGTATAGGCATTTGGATTTTTCAAACAAAAAACTGTTGCTTTTGATGTTAAATTACACCCTACCTCAAGTATATTTCTTACGTTATTTAACGAGCCGTTATTTGTCCGTAATTTCAAGTATATGTTCCCATGGAAATGTTCCCCCTTTACATGAAGCCCTACTGCACAAAAATCTCTACAGTAAAAATATAATACGCGTATAAAATTTCTATGAAACAGCGGAGAATAATTCAATTAATTATTAATACATCTGTGTGTATCGGTTTCGAAAATTCCTCCATACGCATCGTGCATATGGTTAATTGTACTAATTGACGTGTTATCTAGATCAAAATCGAATTGTTTGCTGTATACGCGTACATGACATATTGAGTTTTAATTAAACAGGAGTGGTATACAGGAAAATTTCGAACGTTAGGTAGAATAAAAATTCATCAAACACTTCCAACTGATACTTTGATACGTATCCAAAGTTTCGAAAGCTCGTTTTCTTGCATGTCACAGCTTAAAGCCCAGATTGATTGACTTGCAGGTCTTTTATAGAAAGAAATTCTCTGGGGTAGATGGAGATAAAGCGACTGGGTAAAAATGGGTTTAATGTAGTAAAAATTATTCGATGGATTTATCAATTTTTTCGTAACTTTACCCTCTTTTTTAAACGAATTAGTTCAAATTTGCGTAACACAATCGAGATTTTGAGACAACGTCAGAGTAAATTCGGTTAAAGCGAGTTGTCAATCTTCATTCGCTTGCCTCGTACTTCGTTTTAATCCGGCCATTCGAAAATGGGAGATTCACCTTTGTTATAGCGCCCTTGTTTCGTCTAATTAGCTAATTAATTATATCGATTATAATTCATACTAATTGTTGAATTGATGTAGTAAGTTTGTATATAGAACGAGGTCGGAGAGTATCGCTTGCAATTTTTTGATATATTTTACGTTCTTATTCCGGCTTATTATCGCTGCTGCTGCGCTTGCATACGAACTATATTTATATACATTACACGGGAAAAAATATATTTTAGATAAGAAGAGAAATATGTAGTAGATATACGAAGCTGTAGCCAGGATAAAGTTGATAAGAGAGATCTATGACCCGCGACCCATGGAAGGGATAATAATAGAATTTCTTTAGATAGTAAAGAGAGCGTTGTTAGAAAAGGAGTTTTAAAATGTAATTAAATATCTCTCTATACAGGGTGAAATTAAGCATGACTCACCCTGTATATAAAATTGTGTGTATACTGAGTGAGTCACCGAAGAGTCGCATCTCTAATATGATTTTTCATGTTACAAATATTTGTTGATTCGTAATCATTGACTGGGATCACCGTTACTCATGATATTTCTAGTATTTTTATCGAATCGTTATCAGTAGGTGATTTGCTGTCGTTTGGGAACATTGCCTCTAATTCCAAAACATTGTGATACAAAGTCCTTCATTAATAGTTCAACAGTGTTTAAAAAATATGAGTAGTACATCTTGTTATAAAGTACCGGAGTTTTTGGCCAATTTCGTGTCGTTTATCCGGGCGAGAAAAAGAGGTACAAGTTTATTATTCGGTAGAGGAAGCTCGTGGGAGCACATGAATTCAATATGTCGAATGTTGAGGCCGACGATAATCGTTTACTTCCAGTTTCCTGAAATCATAACTCATTCGGGGACGGGCATCTGCGGCGGCGATACGCGACACGTGTGCCCAGCTGGCGCAAATATGGGGCCCTATTTAAACTCGAACCGAACACGTTTGTTTTGGTCTCTCTATGGATGATTTTGTTATTTGATTCCTTATTGAATAATCGCGTTTAATGGACATATTTTGTCGCAGGCTTACCGGGACTGCCGACGTCAGGAGTCACGATGCGGGAGAAGAAAAGCGGTGCTCTCTCTCGCATGCAGAAATTCAAGAAGAGGCTGTCGCACTCCTTTGGAAGATTATGTAAGTACATCAAAAAAAAATTCGTTAATTATAGTCCGTTCATAAAGGAGAGGCCAATTGATTGATTTACTTCGCCACGTTTATGAATGGACTATAGCTCGCGTAAATTATGTGATTGAGATAAACTATACCTATGCAAATCTAATTTATTTTTCGATTGTTTATTATGGGTTGTATCGAATTGGAAATTAGAGTAAACAGAATTTGTACAATTGTAAACGAATTCGAATGTTTGCGGTATGAAAATAAATAGAATTTAATCGTTTGTTTTGTTTTGGTATGGGTGAAGGAAATTGTTGGTGTATTTATAATGAGGCATTATTTTAAAGAGAATTTTAGCGGGCAATTAGCGAAATTGGATGCACTTGGCGAATACAATAAGGCACACATTTGTGCTGGATTATCGCCAGGGAAATGTTGTGGATTTTCTAAATATAAATAAATGTAATGTTGTGTTTTCGATTAAATTGTCGTATACTACAAATCATTTTAACGCTGATTGATCTATATGTGCGCTTTTTAGCGTTGCATATGAAAAGTTTCGACTTGTTATTAAATTGATTTACGTGTAAAAGCACAAAATAAAATACGTTTCGAGTACGCATTTCCCCATAAAAAGCTGTATATATGCTACAGATTTACGTGAGAGCGGTTTGAACAAATTCCCTCTACACAAAACGCCATAAAAACTCGTGAATTATGCGAAAGCCCTGCCGCCCCCGAACAATGTTTGATAAAATAAATAACGTTGGTTTTTTTTCCAGTTGTATCTCGTTTTAAATTTATTAAGACATTATAAAAAACAATGTCAATAACCCGGTTAAATAATACAACAAGGGGAGTAAAAAATGACTCACTCTCGCTACCCTTAGATGACCTAACGCACCCCTATTATAAAATTTAAAATGACGCTCCCTTATAACTCTGTCCCACAGGGACATGTCGTGTAAAAAGCGATATAAATATTTTTTACAAGCACAAATATAATTACTAGTAAGTGAGGTAGTGAGTACTAAATATCCGCGTTGTGACGTAGGTAAGTACTCGACTAGTGAATGACAAGAACCGACGAAAAATAGCATAGGCTCCGGCAGACTTGAGGTCAACGGATATATTTATTAAAACGATGAAAACTGGTTTCTGTGCAGAAATAGTCGAGAGGACAAAGACCGTCAAGGCTGAAATCCAATAGCGTATAGGCCAGGCGTGTGTGTGTGTGTGTGTGTGCGTTTGACCGAATCTATCAACAAAGCGAAGGAAAAGAGAACGAGAAAGGAGGCGGACGAGAATGAAAATACCGCCATGCATACCATTGGAAATACTCGTGAACTCCGGGCAGTTCCGGAGCGGCGCTCTCTCGATTCATCCGCTAAACACTCGCAAGATATTGACGCCATCTTCGAAGGTCCCAAACTGTACCTCATTTTCGGTGCATATTCTAGCAGTATTCATTAACACATTGTGTTAGCTTTTACACCTCTGTATAATGAACGAAGCCGAATGCGAGTTGCTAATTTATAGTCGAAAATGCGGGAACCGTGCATTTAGAATTTAACGTGTATGTACTCCATTAAATGCAGCTAATTACTTACAAGTGCATTGTTGAAGGCGCGCGTCCGTGATTAAAAGGGCTAACGCTACAAACACGAGACAAAAGCTCCCGGATTTCAGAGGGAATGAATTAAAACGGCAAGTTTTTAGGTGTAAATATCCACAATTTTTTAGTCTAATCAACGTTGAATGGAGAAGACTACGACTTTTTTTTAATTTTTTTTTCAAAACCGTGTGTTCTAAGAAGGCGCGTAATGAAATTTTTATTTTTTTCTGTGGCCAAATAAGGCCGCAATTAATTTTTAAAGTTTGAATAACGTCACACAATCGTCATACACTCTGCTCCAATCAAAGCGAGAGTTGCAAAGAGAAGTCACATTTAGCAAGGTTGCCACGTTTCCTATTACTCTTCTTTAGTCCGCAAAATGTGCGTTTTTTGTATATTTATTGCAATAAACATTTTCTGATTTATCCATTTCTTCCATTACCTAATGGATAATTCGATATATTAATATAGAAATAACATCTTCATCTGTATAAATTGCAACCGATTTTCGTGTTAAAAACACAAATAATGGTCCTGAAAAATTTATTTGGCAACATTCTTGTCAACTTCAATATTATCAGTAAAGTGTTTTGTGTCGAACTGCAATTCGTGTAATTTGTTTTGTGCATTTTTCAGAAAAATCTGGCAAATGACAGTTTGATTTTTGTTCGTTTGTCTATTCTTTGTTACGCATATCTCACATCGTGGTCTTCTCCATTGAATTAATCCGGTTAAGTTTGCATTATAAAGCGGTACATACCGCGGTATTATTAGTTTTTGTGCAAAGGATATCCCTTTAGTTGGGTCGTGTAACGGTCAAAGAACAAAGAGAAATTCCCGGTAAATCAAATCGGGTGAATTCCCGTTAAATCGTTGCCGAATTAGGGCCGTTCATCGTCGACGCCTCGCAATTTGTCCCCGTCGTACTCCGGGAGATTATCTTTCTCGACCGGAGTTGAAGGCGCCGGGTTTCTTCTAAATTAATTCGCTTTTTTTTTTCGTTTTCTTCTTCTCGGTCGTGCGTGCATTTCCTATCGCTTTCGCGTGCTCGTGGGCTTTTTTTTCGTTGGATTTTTGCAGTGTGGACATATATCGCGTTTGGAGTATAACGAATGGACGGGAAACACGAGAATCTAATTCGTTTGTGTACTGGAAATAACGTACGAGTTGTCAGCGAAGTACAATTTTCGTTATTGATGATTGATAAAATTGTACCTTACCCGGTGTAGCTTGGCATTTGAAAATTCCCCAAAACAGGGAAGAGAAATGATGTTAAGGAAATATCGAGTTTCTCACTACTTGAGAAATGTACCTTACGAATTGTACGATTTGATCTTGAGCTCTATTTACCCAACTTTAAAATTTTCTACTGCACATGCCAAGCTACATTGGGTAAGGTATATTTTTTGTGACGAATTTTTAATAAAACCTATTTTTTTTTTTTGAAACAACAACTTCAAAGGCATAACTTCCACGTGAAAGTTTTTCGTATCTCTTATTACATCGTAAAGCTCAATAGTTTTCCATCGAATTTCCTTCTAATAATACTCGATCAGCGGCCATTTCTTTACGCTGTCGTAAGCATAAAAGTCAAAGTTAAATATATTAAATTGCGACCAAACGGTAGCTAAATTTACCTAAGGTTTCCCTGTAGACTGGACGGTGTTAACAAAATTCATTTTACGTGCCACATTCGCGTTATGCTAATTCCATAGAGCCGATCTTTGAGTAAACATTACAATGTTTTATTAAAGCAAACATTATCCCGTTCCACTTGCGCCTAGTAGGTAGTTGAATTCGTTTTTAATGCCCATTATAAACTTCTTGTATAGAATAATTTTACCTTCATTATTACTTGTATGATAAAAGCGAGTAATACTCCGGAGTTATCTATAAAATACGTTCACTTAATTTTACGCCTCTTGAATAAATTCCTAACGTCGTTAACCCAAACTTAAATTAAGCGAAAACTTTGCGGGCTAGCAGCGACTCTACCGGCTCAATCAAAAGTTCGAATGGGTCCGATATTAAAGGGCTAGGAAGCTATATATGTCACCCGGAAGATTCCGATTTGCGAAATAATCTAACAACTTTGCAACTAGATTCCTACCCCATCAGTATACCGAAACTATGCGACCGACCAAACCGAAACAATCCCTTCCTGCTATATAACTTATTAGGTGTTTATACCTCGCCCAATGTAGCTTGGCAGTTGGAATGTTTTATTAGCTACATGCGCAGTAGCAAATTTGTACATAGGTTATGAGAGCTCAATGAGTACATAGTTGGTAGAAAAAATTTAGTTTGCGACTCATCGAATCAAGTTTGCTAGAGCGCACTAGATTGTCCGGTTAATTGGCTATCCATAATTCGCTTTGGAAATTATCCGGAGAATAATCCGGTAAATTGAGTGAAGAGTCCTCGATTTTACCATGAAATTAATGTTGTAGTAACGGGTTAATTCGCTGCCGCACGCAACAGTGTGAAAAATGTAATGTTTTCTATCGAAATGAGGCGATTTTTGCATTACGCTTATCTTACTGGGTTTGAGAAATAAAGGTTAATTGTATTAAACTGGCTTTTATCGAAACCGGGACGCGAACCGATAGATAATCGAAATCGAGATTAATCGATAAACACTGTTAATTTCGCCAGATAAAGGTAGTACCCGGTGATTCCTATATAGAAGAGAAATTAGAATTTATCGAGGTCGCTTATTCGAGTGGCTATTTACCTACTTGCCTCGAGACCATACAAAAATTTTCGAGCGTTCGTTTACACTTCAATTAGCTCCATTATTTTATTGACGTCCACCCTGTATATTTCTTGAGTATCTACACAATTAGCGGGCTGTTGGCGCAAGACATATAATTTTCTTCTTGTCGATATATCGACTAATTCGTATTCGGTCCACCTTCGATAAATATGTAACGGGGGTTTTCCAGAAAAGCCGTAAATTTCCCGGACGAGCGGCCGCGCCAAAACAAAGACGGCCGAGTCGCGGAAAATAAACAGAACGTGCTCGGTGAAGCACCCGGAATAAATAAAAACCGATAAATTCCCCGGCGTGTATATGCGGAATCGATCCGCGCTCGTATTGCCGGGGATTTTTTTTTTCGTCTCTGTACATGTACAATACCTATTCAATCAGCCAGTCAGTTGAGGCTGCGAATTTATAGACGCACTGTTTTTTTTACTACTATTTTAAAATCTTGTTAATTTGCTGGGTACACGAGCAGCCTGCGTTTAATCAATCAGTCAGTTGATACTGTGACTTTATAGATGGACGATTTTTTTTCTGGATATTTTGTAAAAATTTGTCGATTCGTTGGGGATGTTATTTGGTGTTCAGTGACCAAGTAGGGAGTAGAAATATGAAGTGTAGTAGATTTTTGAGAATATAAGATGTGGGAATTGGAAAGGAGGAAGCGAGGCGGAAAAAGCCGGATGAATCCGGCGAGGCGAGGGGTAAATAAGTGAAGGCAATTTTTTTCGTCCGGAGATTGAAAAATAAAAAGTTGGAAAGAAATTGCCGTTTCGCAAGTACTACGAGTCGATAATAATTTTTTTAATACAATGGAAATCGTTTTATTTTAACGATTCGCGGTTATCTTTACGGCTTTTCTTTTATCGCGTATATACGAATGGAAATTTCATTTAGTCCCGAAATGCGTACAATAATTATGCAATATTTTACATGCAAGGATAATTATCTAAACGGTAATTTCGGCGTTAAAACCAACAAACCTCGGGGTCCCTTTCATGCATCATTAATATCCCTGTTTTCCTTTGGCCTCGAACGCTCACCCGATGTTACAATTTTCCTATTTCATAACTGAATAATCGCTGTAAATTCAATTCTATAGTTTGACAGTGAATTCCTATATTAATGCAATTTTCAGTGCGATTTTAGCAATTGCATATAATGTAGATAATTCATTATAATTATATGATAATTGCTTGATTGCGGAAATTTGCGACGATAATTTAGATTAATTTTGTCTGTAAAAAAGAAGGACGTTCAGTTAATGATGCAATTAATTTAGGACACTAGTTTTTTTTATTGAAAAATGTGCTATTTACAAACTTGGAGGAAAATTTGTAAATATTTTTCGAAGGCTGCATTAGTTCGTGGGCTTTATCTGTGCGGATGTTTGGTCAGACAAGTCGCATTTATTTACATTTCACCTCAAAGAAAATCAATAGAGACGTGCGTGTTTTTCTATTATTACGAATTTATATTTAGATAACCAATGATAATCCGTCTTGTGCCTTGACGACATACGGTAAATTACCGGCGTGTCCTTTTACATTTCTTTTTTTTTCTCCAACTTATCCTATATACAGATTAATTATTTATACTCGTTTCGTAATCGTTAATTAGCTTTAATACCTACATCGTTTAGAATTCCTACCTACGATCGCTTTTAAATTAATTTCAATCCTTTATAAAAAGTCAACGTATCATTTCGAGCGGTTATTAGCCGGTTATTATCAGGTATTTTAAGAGTGCCCAGGAATGTCCGTTTTCTCTGCTAGCCATAACTTCGAAATGCGTTTCCCAGAAACCCACAAGACTCGTTTTATATAGAAACTATTTACCACTCGCAGTAGCCATAATGCGATATGACTCACGAGAATTCCGTATGCACTGTAATTTTCACACATTCCTGCAATTTGCTAAATTTAACGCGCATAATATGCCTATGCCAGCCCATCGGAATACTTATACACATATATACAACTTTTCATCAGTCTATTAGGAGTTTGCGTGCGACATCCTGTATAATATCTTCGATTTGGTTTCTGGCATAAACTGTATGCCGGTTATGGTGGGATATTAATTTTCCGCGTCGTTGAGCCATTAATCAGTAGGTAAATTAATAACAGACGGTTACCTTGACGCGAATTAATAAATCGGCGCGATTTATTCGAAATAAATTGTTTCGAACGAGCCGTGGGCCGAGGTAAAATAGATACATTGATAATACAAACGACTTATTAACCATTTCTATACCAGCAAATTGACTGTGTGTCAAATAAGTATGTAGGTTAAACGTTTATAGTTGGTATACAGGCAGTTTAATTTTTTTCAATCTCGTTTCAATCGCATTTAGCGAGCGGTTCAAAGAGGAGCCAATTCAGCGGATGATTTCGAATTATCGAAACAGGGGTAGTTCGAAAAAAATCGCTTCGCCCAGGAGACAATTTAATGGTATCCAATCTGTCTCCTTCCTTCCAATTACCTCTACGAGATTAATAATTAACAATTAATCCCGAAGCTATACCGGCGGAGTGCTAAAAACGGCAGCCAGCTGAGCAAACGAGCCACTAATTGCATTTCGCTTGAATACGTGTTTTTACCCCCGGAGTCTCGCCACCCCCCAAACAACCCCATCGATTCGCATTCGGGCACTATATCTACTTATACCGGACACCCCTTTGCTGCTTATTTTTTACAAATTTTCGCATATACTACGCTCACTTTTACTCAACCGTGACGTCACGAACTATATTATTTGTACAGTACGTAATTGATTTGTTTAAATAGCGAGTGGAGGTCTTTTTGGTTGATTTAATATGGCCGCTGCGGCCCCCAAAAGGGCTGTCGTCGCATCGAGAAAACAATAAAAGGAACGCGAAAGGGAAATAAAACACTTCTCCTGCTGAGAGGGATTTCGAGTCGAATAATGGCGAGAGCAGTTCCGAAAAGTGTTTAGGCTCACATCTACATCAACATTATTCATTCGATGCGCCCCCCTTGCAGGAAAAGTTGACTCCAGATTCGATGGATTTTGATGTATGGGTAGGAAAAGGATTGTTTTTTTTTCGGTGTAATGCACTTTGTGTAATTGGATTAATTTATAAATAGGATTTTAATGGTAAATTGTTGAGCGTACGAATCGATAAAAGCACTATAAAATTTGATTGATACGTAGACATGCGAGCAGCATAAATCAGTTTACGAGTACTCAATTGCTCGATACAATAATCTATGAATTTATAATAATCTGGCAGCTTTTTCGACTAATAATAATTATTTATGTACTTGTAAATATACATAATTTCTTATAGTTATAGAATTTTATATGCGAAAATTTATTGTGTTATATTTTCAATTGATGCAACTGATTGTATAATAAAATTAAAATTCCCACACTACTTTTACTAACGTTATCGTTTGCGAAATAATCCATAATCTTAGTTCATTATGAAACATAAAATTGCATACCATAAACTAACTGTAGTATAATATGCACTCTTTGTGGGTTGTATTTCGTAGATTTTAATAGCCCACTTGGAGTACTAATAAAGCTGGAAAATTCTTCTTAAATAATTCAATCCCCGCGGAAAAATTCAAAATGAAAAATCGACTATCCTCGGGGCGTAAGTAAACCCAATTTCGGCGCCTGCTTTAATTCGAACGGCGGCCAAAAGGAACCGGAGCCACTTCGGTCCTGAAATATTTATTCCGGGCGGGCTCCGGGCGAGGAAGGAAGCTCGCCTGCATAACGTAACTCCGGTTTGAATGGTCATTTCGGCGGGCTTTATTGAATTTTGTATATAAATAGAAATTGTATTTTGTTGCGAATTCAGGAGATGTTTAATTGAATTTTTAAGAGCGTTCGGCGTGCATAAATCGCTGGAAGTTTGTCGAGAGGGCTTGGAGTGAATTGCTGTGAAGTTGGAGAAATGTGTACCACAAAGTGGCGTTTCTAGCGAATTATAGGATATGGAAGAGATGATAAAATAGACGTTCGCGTAGAGAATGAAAATGATTTATGCAGATCGCGACGAAATTCGTACGAATATACGGAGAAATTTCCAATATGTGCCGGTTGGATTTCGAATTGTATGTAACCTGAGCTTAGATAAGATTTCTCGAATGATGTTTTTGTTCTAAAAGAAGATTATTCTTTTATATGAATTTAAATTTCCCTTAGTAGATGTTTAGGTAGAGATACAGAATTTTAAAAGTTAATAAAATTTCTAAAGACTCTTTCCGAATTGAAAGAGGAAATTTTCTATACAATATGCGTTATACACTTAAAGCTTCATAATAAAAATGCTACTTGAACTTTATGTTAAATTGGTTAGAGCTTTGCGAGCTTAAAGCTCAGTGACTATGAGTATTCACTATTAATATCTTACCAAGCATTCTGCTCTGATATGCGACACTACATCGTATGCCAGGTTTTATGACAAAAATTTCACTCCGCTCTTCATATCGAAATCGTCCTCTTTCTATATACAGGGCGTCTCAAACTCCTTATTTTTAGTTTGTATTAAGGAACGTTTTCGCCTTCTCGGCGTCATCCAGTCCAGATTTTTCCCGCTCAGCGAACCCCATCAATCTTCATGGCGGGAAAAATTAAAGGGAGCTCGTAAGAGCTTTTCCGATGCACTTCAATTTCCTGGTGCGTATGTCTTCCCAGCTGAACCTCCGGAGAGTTCCTTTTATTACGAGAAATGGACCCCTAAAAATGTCGCCATGGTTTTTTCGTTTCCCAGACGGGCATGTTTATGTTTAAGTTAATTTTTCTGTGGATTGAAAGTTAATGAAAAATGTTGGTTATTGTTGGACGAGCCGCCGTGAAAACGAAAATAACTTCAGCGTACAAAGTGGAGTGTCTCTTTTATAATAAAAAGTGGCCGTGTGCTCGAGTTTAAAGGCCGTCATTCCGGTTGGGAGATTAAAAATAATTACTTTCCGACGAGTGGCAATATACCTTCATTAGATAGACGGTCGACATTCCGATTTCCACGTAAAAATCTCAGCCACGCCACTATAAAAGGACGTTTCCTAATAGTTGCTACAGTTTCCTGTTGCTAAAAAAAATAAATTCACTCGTATATTACTCATTTAGATCCAAAAATGGGGTGTCGCTAGTTCCATTAGGCCCGTTGAAAAACAATTAAGTGCACACTCGAGTGCCGCTTTTGGGCTGGAAAGGTCGTTAGGTGCAGATGTTGCACCATCCACCACCAAACACACTGTTTGTGGACTCTCCTGGTGATCACGTAAAACTCATGTCCATCCCTTCTATGTACATTGGTCATTCGGGTTTAATACAAATAGGGGGATCGTAATGGAATTTTGTATACTTGCAAAATTCGTAATTACAGCACTTATAAAACCTGCAAGTCTGGTTGCCTAACTATTAGGAAGATTATCCCGATTAAAGCAAGTTTCTGGCGAGTGTAATTTGAATAATTATTGTGATTATCCGCGTGAAGTTTTTATAATACCTTATTCGCGAATTGCTGATTGTGGGTATTGGAAATCACGTGGTCAGTGCGTTTATTTTAGCAAGGACATTGGGCGATTTTGCCGGAAATTAAACAACATGTAGTGAAGCGATTTTGTGCTGGTTTTTTTTTATCAAATTTCGTAAGTGACAATTTTATTATTATATACGCTAATAGTAATTATAATTAGATACGTACTAACTAATCGTCGTGTAAATATTAATTCGACCAATAATAATAAAATGGCTGCGCGACCGGCGGACCTTTAAAATTAAAATTCGTTTTGTGCCTTGTTTTAATTATATATCTCGAGTCATTAACCTGTACATAATAAAGTTAACAATTCTGACCTCTCGTGTGTGTGCACTGATGTTAATGTATGAATAAAAAAATGAAACATAAATGCCGAGTCGACTTGTTTACAATTTCAAAGACGGCTTTATTGCTGTTATTTATAACCGAACAAATCTAATTTAATTATCAAAGTTAAATAATTGCACTACCACATATAGTCTATGCAAAATAAAGTCACAAATACAGTGTTGCCGAACGTTTATAAACTACAGTAAAAGGCCAGTAATACTACAGCATTAATTTCTCTAATTATCCTCCTCTAGTGTAGCGAAATAAAACTGCCTGATGTATCTCCCCTTGAGTCCTTGGATCCTTTGAACCCGTATATACACGCGGGTCCTTGGTTCATTAGGAAGCACCGTTTGCGGCCAACTGGATTTTATCGCTTTTAAGCGGGTCTCGAAAATAGTCTGAAGATGGTCGGGAGGAGATTCGTTAAAAGAGCCGAAACGGTCTGAAGAGGTTGCACTCGAAAAAGAGGGAAAGTGCAGACCTTTCGATAGACAAAACGCGGTTTAATTATGATCTAATCAGACGGGGCGCTTTCGATTTCTAAGAGTTGGAGTTTCTCAATGGTTTAATCCGGTTAGGGGTAGTTTTGGGCAAGTACTTGTTGACTGTTTTAATAAGAGTATATGAGGAGTTTGTTGTTTGTGCAATTAGAAAATTAATTATATAAGTTTTCTTCATCATGAAAGAGTAAGTTTGTAGTGAGCTATTATATGATAATAAAAGTTTCGGTTAATAATATATCTTAAACTTCGCTAAAGGTAGCAGTTTGTATACGATGCGCTGTACAAACAACTCTCTACTCGCAACTCTCCTAACTTGACTGTTTATTTATTCATTGCTGATTAATTACGTAGCCGCATTTCTGCAAAGACAAAGGCCGCGCTGTTGTAATTATTTATACAGAGAATTACGCTTCATCATTATGGAATATGGCGTAAACTTTAACTATGTACAATTATAATACGAGTTCAGATTTTTCTTTTTGCTACAAGTTTAGGTACTTGGTTGATTAACAATCGTCCCGTAATTGAATGAGAGATGGGCCGGGAAAGGTTTTGTAAAGGGTTGGGAAAGGTTTTGTGCATAGGGTCCGGGAAATGCCAATCGAAGGGAATCCCAGACAATGATAATTTCGCGGGAGAAGCACGGAACACAATTCACGACCGATAGGACTGATACGCTCGTCTAGACTGGGGATTTAACGTCGGTGCATAATTGAAATTAACACGTTTTGGCATGCCCGGCGCGTCGATTTTCGCATCACATACATACTAAATTATCAATTAACCTATTTTAATATCGCGAATATCATTAACACTCTGTGTATCGATACTCGCCTATCTAAATCAAACGCGAGTCGACACGGTGACATCCGAGCAGGGATTTAACAAGATGTAAACACATACGATATACATACCGAATTACAGTTGCAATGCTGCATTCTGATTACCTATGTATACCTGCAGTTACACAGATTAATTGAAGGTGTGTCTGCTTGTCACTGTAGTATAGTTTGCTCTGAAACCGATTCGATGGGGGATCGAGTTGTAATTTTTGTGCCTTTAACGAGGCGATCAAAGCAGTAGAAATTGTGTGATGCAAAAATAAAATTTTTATATAGCGAGATTCTGCACCAATCGGCTTTGGAGTAGCGCAGAAGGAACCAATTAGGGAATTGGAGGAATTTCGAACACAATGGTGGTATAGAAAGGGGAGCAATGACAACAATTGAGCGGGAAAAGCGGAGCTGTTCCCGTTTAGAGAAACGCGACCGGCGGCGTCTTTTAGAGGGCTCCAGACGCGCTGTAGGTTTCACCCTTTGTTCTTTGTTTTGGCCCTTTTGCGACGGCATCAAATGCTTCGCCATAAACGCGTTTTTTTCGCCGCTTTTCCAATTGTGGAGGTGTATTTTATTACGATACTTTAATGTTTAATAATGCAATGCAATTAATTGGGTTTAAATGGGTTTGTACCCTTATTTTGGTGAAAAGGGGGTCAGTTAAATGGACGGTCGAATATTCACGAGGCCGGCGGTTAGCCGCGTTGTCGAAAAAAATAAATTGGTTCTAGGATAAGTGAAAGAGAAATCGACGATAATTGATCATTTACGTATTCATGTAAAACGGCCCTTCTGGTTTCGAAAAGTTTGTAATTTCGAATTTTACTATCCACCCCATGAGTTGATGATTCGCTATATAGAGGGTTGGTAATTTATTCATATGATTATTACGATTAAAAATATTAAAGCTATTCATCTGGTTAATGAAGCGTACGAATGAATGCTTTCCCATGCTGGTTGTTTACAAAAACTTTAAAGCTTCATAATCTGCGAATTAAGCCGCTCTGTGAGCTTAAAATCCTGCAACATTTTCTTACGATTTATGGCGTTTTTCTACTCGAATACCTCTATTGGAATTCGTACGTGATATTGACAGATTAGATGTATTATTATCAAAGGTAATAATCCCTTATCAATCACAATCGAACAATGCGCCTTTTCGGAAAACCGGTGATCAATTTACCCGGAAATTGAACGCCGAAAGCTGCCCAACTTTCCCCCGAATATCGCCAACTTTTCGATTGCGTTTCGTGTATATTTTTTATTTTCGAAATTGGTACAGAGAAAGTTTTCGGGGGTTGCGTAAAGCGAAAGTTCGGTCCGAGCGGGGGCGCTTTAGGGGCTCGTTTCTGCGCAATTAAACCGAAACAATCGAAAATCAAAATCCCCTGGGCTTCGATTCTATCGTCCTCCCTTCGGGCGGTACAATTAAAATTTCTCTTCACTCTGTATTAACAGACTCGCCCTCGTGCTATCAATTAACCCCTTTCGTTGGGGCTCTTATTTCGATGGGTCTCCCGCAGAAAGGGAAACTTATTCGTGGAGAGTTTTTTAATTAAAAAAAAGCGTATATATAAAGCTCTCTAACATTTCTTATTAGAGCCTTCGTATAAAAAGATTCGTTTAGTTTAGCATAACAAAAGTTTGTATAAATAAAAGCGCGTTTATATGACGTACAGGGTGGCCCAATATATATCTTAAAATTGTCGAGTTTTCCTACATAAATTTTTCTGGTATGCAATTTCTAAAATAGATTCATTTGTAGCATTGTGAATAATAATAGCATTTCGCGAGTACGACAGGACGAAAATGGTGAATCGTTGGCGACGAAATTATCCCGAAATATTCAACAAACTCGATGCGCTCGGCGATTTTATCGAATCGCGAATGCCTTGCGGTGTATCTGCGCTTCTCGAATTGAATACCGAAATAAAGATATCGGCTGTCTGAATGGAAGGAAATGCGATAGTTAGATTTTTTTGCTTGCGTTTAATTTCGGCATTTTGTATTTTATTCTCGGTGGGAAGAGTAATGGCGTACTCGAGATTTACATTGACGTGAAAATTCGTAGCGAGTTCGTTAATTTTTATTTGTTTCTTAACTCTGGTGTAAGTTTGGGAACATTAAAGTTTGTTGTTTTAACACGAACTTGGTACTTTTTGCGAGTACAACGCCGGTTGAATTTCGAATAACTATGCACGAGGAATTGTCAACTTATTCTAATTTCGTTTCGTGTACGAAATTGTAATTGCAATTTTCTTATTTTTATGTATTTCTTTTTGTTTCAGGTAAGTCTACGTTTGTGAAATTTTTGTATGAAATAAGTTTTTTTATCTGCTGAATAAAATCCTTCAACGTTGATCATTTATCATATCAATTCCAGCCAATTCGACCGCGAAACGATCAAACGATTGGGATGCGAGTAAAGAAAAAAAAAAATGTGGACTCATCAGGATAATTTATAAAGCACCCCGTTTTAGGGTTTAGTGCAGAGGTATAACAAAATCCCATTATTTCGCACAATGAACGGTATATTTCCATCATTTTCGCCCCGGCGATTCTTTTTCAATGCAACCAAATCCTTATTTCTCCCCGGACGCGAAGGGAAGAGTCCGGGACTTCCCCCTCGGAATTGTCCGGTTTTCGGATATCAAAAACAAATATTCAAAAGGAAATGAGAAAAATGAAAAATATCGAATGCGCGTCCGGAAAATTTCCCCGTCCACTCCGAGGGTTTATTGCCATTTTCTACTATCTATTTTCGATCTAATATGCTGTACACCGAAAATAACTCTGTGCATGCATTTTTATGGAATTTGGGGATTTTCTTGTTATCTCCACATTTCTGTGAAACATCCTGTATGATAACGTGTTTCGCTAATTAATTTAACCATATCTGTTAGAAGCTAATTGAATTTCTGGTTAGTCTAGACTTGCAGGAATATAATTACTTGCAGTAGATGCATTATCTAGATAGCTACATTCGACAGCACATTAAAATATCAATAACAGTAAATTCAGCTTCTGCATAGGGAATGTACAATTGCCAAAAATTCGTGTGTATTTCGAGATAATGAATTAATATATTATTCGACAGGAAACTTGGCGTATCTCCCCTTGATCGGACTTGGACCATTAGCGATATACTGACGGATGGGTAGGGTTAGAACAAACGTTTGTTCTGGGGGGTTATTAGAACAATCAACAGCTCCCTATTCTCTCTGAACTGTTTATGATTCACGGGTCATGCATTGGCGATCTCTGATGGTTCATTAGAATGATTTAAGACAATTAAAAATTGGGGTCAGTAACCACTGGTGATGTAATGTTTTTTGGGAATTGGGTCTTCTTTTTTAATTATTAATTGTCTTTTGCGGTGCATGTCGAGCGAAGCAAATCTTCTTTTTTTCTGCTCCCTGCTGGATTGTTCGTTCGGGAACTTTCCGGGAATCCGGGGAGGGTGAATTAAACTCATTAACGGCCGAGGAAAAAGTGGAAAACTCTTGTTCTCGCGGTTTTAGCGTTGGAGATAAGAAGAGATTTTTTTCCTCTGTGATGCCCATTTGAAGTTCGTTTTAATTATAAAATTTTCAAGTGAATATTACGCTTTGTCGCACATCTTCTCTTAGAAATATTTAATAACATCGCCGCGTTTTTATATATACAAAGGGTAGAAATTCATCATCATTAATTAACTCGAATTAGCTACTAACCATCGGTATAAATCCCCTTCTACCCTTTTCCGCGTTTATTAATCGTTCCGGTGGAAACCACGACAAGAAATTAGATCTACTAAAATCCTCGCTTATTAACTCTACACCGCCGCGTAGGAATTTACGAACGACCGGGAATATAAGTACGAAATAATCACGGTCGTACGCATTAATTTTCTCGCGAAAACGTACTTCGCGCCGCGAATTAGGCTGAAATGGAAAATTCGAATTTCCCGAAGCGTATACTATACAGGGTGTATCGATTTAAAATGTTTTCAACGCTGCGGCGTTGCCGCTTCTACCGAAAAGTAGCAGCAAACGAAGTTTTGAATTTTTGGTTTTTGAGTGGCTGTACAGCTTTTATTATGAGACCAAAATATCGACTATGACCCCTCTTTTTAATCAGCTCATCGAGTAGAATCTAAAAATGAACGTATAAAATGTACAGGGTGTCCCATTTACGATTACAATAGAATACTCTCGTTTCTCTCAAAGCGTCTGATCCATCGTGGGCCACCCTGTATATGCGTATTAGTGCGGTTGCGGTGGGTGGTGGATTTAATTCGAGTGAACTTAGTGCTGTATGGTAATAATTCTGAGTGCTGGGGTTTGGTAATATTATGGAACAATATCAATGGCTTTTCTTAATGAATTGTACAGTGTTTTAATCGAGTTCGTAGCCCTCTTAGCGTTATCTTTCCCTGTGTGTAAAATCGCGTTGGTTCGGAAAAGCTGCAATAAAACGTGCAAACAAATCGAGAGTTCGTTCCGAAAATGAATCGAGAGCGTACATTTCGTTTTCGGCGCGCCGTGCGAAGGCTTTTGCTCGTTTTTCCTTCAGCTACTCGGCTACGCCAGGTGCCAGGAATGGCTCGTTAAAAGCCGTGGATTCTATTATAAAGTGGCTCTCGCGACTTCTAATTGAGTTCCTTTCGAGAAAAGTCGATTTTTATACAGTTCGTTGGCTTGTTAGAAAAATGTCTGTTTGGTTTATTGACGTTAGAGGTGAGTATAATAACAGCGCAAATATGACGACATTAGTGACGTGCATCTAACTTAATTTTGCACAAACTATATAGTAAAAATTCATCAAAACCCTTACCTACTTAAGACGTGTCCTAAGCTTGAATTTTAATTAATGGGTACTTCAATTATGCGGGGGCTTGTGAGTTTTTGTTGTCAAAATCACCGAAACAACTCGATCAAATTTCTTAACCCCCGGTTAACTCGTAAAGTTTATTTCGTTCGGGCATTGTTCGCAGCGTCAAATCTAATATATTCGTATCGTTTAATAATGCTTTTGTCGCCGACGATTCTCGTAAATGGCGCCCGAAAGAGATCCATTAGGGAAAATTAATATTTTCAGCGTATAATACGCATCTACGCCCTCTTGTCGTTTTCTTCGGGCGTTCGTAATTAATTCGCTCGCGATTTTAATTGAATTTTTGATACTAATTAACGTTCGACATCGACGCATCCGGAACGGTAAACTTTGACGAAATATCGGGTTAAAAATACGTCGAGTTTTAAGTATGTTTAATGAATAATTTGCGGCTTTGATATTTGGATTGGGGAAGCGAGCACAATCGCTACAAATTATTGTGAAATTCCCGGGGAATTCCTGTTGTAATAGGTATAGAATATTGATTATATACGGGAATAATTTGGAGCATTAATGGTGTACAAACGGTTATCATTACATAGCAAGTCTATACCAATTTGAATAACCTAGATGTTAACAGGAATCTAATCCAAACGAGAATTTAATTTATTTAATTAATCAAACTAGTTAATGGGATTCTCTAATTACTAACAAAATTTTGGACAGAATAATCATTACCAGTTTTGTTTATTTTAGATATATAAATACATTATCCAGGAACGTGTTGGAGCCTTTTCATACAATTTAACGGTATTAATGCATTTAAACGACTCCTAATGTACTCTAAACCCTATCCTCTTTATCATCGAATTTTGCTTAAGGTACGTTTGGAATTTTAGAGCCGTATTAGAGGCGCAAATGCATAAAATAAAAACAATTCGTGCGTGAAATTAAATCGTCCTGAATGAAGTAGTTTTAGTAACGAATTTTCAGTAAACAAACCTTAATAAATGTACATAATATTTTCGAGTGTACTAACGCTATCTATTTACAATTACGTTGAACATATACACAGATTCGGTTATTTGTTATGTACACAAATGTACACGAGGCTATAAAAAATAATAGTGTTGTAAAATAAATACCCCGCTAATATTGGTTTATTTGCTCGAGAGAGCGCCGGTTAAGAAAATTAAAAGCAAACAGAATTGTTGTTAACATTGGTCCAATATTTTTGCAGGTGATGTTAGTCGATTATTTAAAGGGCGAAATAGGGCGAAGGTGCGAGATTTTGCGAGATATAACGGAGGAATTTTTTGGTAAACGATACATTGTCAGCGGCTTTAAGGGTGGGTCACGGGTCATCGTGTTACCGATCGCGCAACCTACAAAAAAAAGGGCTAGGCTAGGAGAGAAATTGAATTGTGCACAATTTAATGGTCGTTGGACATGTTTGCGCCATTTTTAATGGGGTTTTTATCGACTGTAAATAAACCGTTTTGGGACACACCCCGTTAATAAATTATAATAGCAGCAATTTTTGATATATATATTACAAATTGCGTTATGGTCTCGTTTGCTGCGCAAGCTCGTCGTATTGTGTCCGTTTGATTTATCTGTAAAAATACACCCTTTTCACTACGCTTTAAAATCACGTCGTGACGGCGCATCAATTTTAACGAAGTTAGGCCCGCCGGTATGTGGAGCACGTATTCAACTATGCAACAATTCGAAAATAAAATGACGAATAAATAGCGTCCCGTCAGCCCGGCATGTCCGTCTGGGTTCGTAAATTTTATGAGAGCTGTAGGTAATTTACGAATGTTATTACATACTCTTTACCGCTTAATTTATTTCACCAAACTCGTAAAAATAGTTACTTAAGTTAAGTTGGTAGTATGTATCGAAAATTGCGTTGGCAACATTGATTTAACTGTCGGTGAATTACCGCGATTTATATTTCTAATTATCTAGTAGGTGTATGCACGAATTATGGGTTGCAATTAGTGCGATAAATTATTCCGGCTAGAATCGATGAACTAATTTAATTTGGTTGATTTTGCGATCTGCTACATGGCGAAATCGGGTAGAGTTGGGTTGCAGTTAATGCGAAAAAAAAATGATTAAATCAGTGTATTGGGTTTATAGCTAAATAGAATTTAATTGCTGTGTAGAATATCGAATAGTTTATTCTTAATTGGAATAGTTCGTTTGGCGTATTACCAATTCAATTAGGTATAGGATTAATGCGGAATTAATTTATCGAGTACAGCGATAAAATTCTCCTGATATTGCTAGTAGATTTGGATCATTTTTTTGAGCTTTAAAATTCGAAATCTGCGGAGCCCGAAAATGAAGCTTTTTTCGTCGAAAACCCCGGAAAGCCAACCATCAATTTATCCTGGCACAGACAGTGGCCGTAATGAATTCGAAATTTTCCTGATTAAATTATAGCCAGACGTTTCCGGAATGAAAATAATGAAAAAAATTTCCGGCCCTCGCCCGCCTTCGCCTTCTTTTAGAAACTTTTCGGTAGTTTTTCGCTAGTTTATTTTTTCGTTGTCCCCGTGATTTATTACCATGAAAATGACGGGGACTGTAGCTCACTTCATCAACACCCTGTATGATAATTTTCTTCTGGAAAAACGCGATTTATTTTCGAACATAAAAACATGACGTGTCCCATCAATTCCCGAACGTCCCGCAATCAATCTCGCCCAAGCAGAGAGTCAACATCCGCACGAGACGGGAAACTCCGCTCATGCATTTATTCGTCTTTGATTTCCTCCCAAACTGGTATTTTAATCCGGCTCCTCCGGGGATTTCACATCTCCGCAAAAATACGTTACACTTCATATACCCCCGTCGATATCGATAATGATAATTTATTCGATAATTTTTCTCGAATTAATGGAGATAGTTGGGCGATTTTTATAGTCAATACGGGAAGATTCTCGATAGGTTTTCGAGTCTATTATCCTGGAATGTTTATTCCTTTCAGATCGCCCGCGGGGAAATAAGTTTTAAAGCCCGAAGGAGCCACCGGGAATCTCGGCGGATCAACTTTCTCGTTTGTTCTCTCGTATAATTCGATTCTCGGTTATTATACAGCCGCCGTCGTCGGTATTAGAATTATATAAATTCGCCGGGTAAATAAGGCTAGCGTTTTGATTCTAATGGCATGCGACAGACGACTACCGCGTGTTATTAGATCTCCTTAATCCGGGACAGGGCGCCGATTGCTCTCGACGTTGAAGGCCTCGAGTGGGATCCACCGAAAGGGCGGAAATTTATGAGGACGCGTCTTGTCGCGTTCTATCTGTTGTTGGCTTTCTGGATAAAACGTTGTGCTGGAGGAGACACGTCCGAAATATCCTTGCATTTATTGCCTGCGAAGGCGACTAAAAGATTGAGGCGTTGGGAATTTGTTTAATAAAAATGTTTTGTACTTTTCAAAGCAAAGTTATATTTCTTCGTTGGCAAATCTGTTGGGGTTATAAATCTGGCGATTTTATTTTGCGGTAGATATCGGGTCACGTTTGGAAACGAAACTATTTATCTTGCCTTAAGACGATGGCTGGGCGTGAACGGGTGAAATATAGATTGGAGTTAGAAGAGTGTTTATGTTTCGTCGATAGTGATGAAGGCTCCATTATAGCGAAGAAAATGCCAGTATACAGGATGTATAAATTGGGGGAGAAGTTATATAAAGAATCAACAGGGAAAGTTTTTTTTTTCCTGGGATAAACTCTCGTCTTGCATGATGGATTTCGCTGCCGAAACAGTCACGTGAAGAGAAAAATACCGGAATAATTTAATTCCCGGTTGCGTGCAATATTCCGTTTTTGGAGCCGAAGCCGAAACTCTACCTGACACTGATGATTTCTCTTTCTGTCGCTTCCACTTTCCTTCGTATCGTTTAATTCGATAAACTAGTCCCAACGAATTTTTTTCTCCTCGCGTTCCTGGATATACCTACATCACTTTTTTCTTTCTTTTCCCGGCTAATGATTTATGAATATTGACACGTGCCCGGTCGTGTAGAAAAACTTCCACATTTACAACGCTTGTTTTATTAGCGGTCTTAAATAATTTGATGTTGGGTTAAAGTTATCTATAAAAACAGCAATTAGGTGTAATTTTTGGTAACTGCATGTAAATATTTTTCTCTAATTTGAGTAGATTTCGCAATTTAAAGGATTATTTTTTATAGCGTTTTGTTTCAATAATTAATTATCCCGTAGAAAAAAAAAACTACAAAATAATAGACAAAACTTTTTCATACATCGTCCCGAAAATAAGTTAGTACATATAACTTTTTTCATCCTACTTTTCGTTTAGTTATCCCCCTAAATAATAAATAAAGCAGGATGATAAACGAGTTATTTAGTTGATGTCTACTGGTCACGATATATTCAAAAAACAGTAAAAATTTCATCTCGCCATTTTATCTACATGGTTTTGTATAAGGGGGTAAACCACTCGAGTGATGGTGGCTCCCCCTGCCAATTTAGAGGTATTCGCCGTGATTACGTACGTGCTATAAATTAATCCGGGGGACATTCTTAATAATCTCCGTCGCCGAAACACCTCCGGGGATAGATTGTGTATCGGATCGCTCGAGGGGGTAGTCTGTCGAAATTTCGGGGTGGTTGATTGATGTTTTAGCGAGGCTTCGTTTATTGAAATTTCGTATTAATGGCGCAAATAAGGGGTTGGGATTTAGATGAATCTGTTTTGGTGTGTGTGTGTAAAAATTATTTACTTAGAAAAGAGTTTGTGAGGATTTGGAGGGAAATAAATAAGGAATGGTTTTATAAAATGAGTTTTTTTCGGTGAAGTTATTAGAGGTGTTGTTTACGTGTTGTTTACCTTTTTCGCTCGCCCTTCGATGAAATTTACTGTTTTTTTCTCTTCTGCAAGTGAAGCAGACATGGCTTGACATGGAGGTAAACATCGAAAAGGTGTAATCAATAAATTGTATTGACGGGAGAATTCTTTCTGTTTGTTTACGTTTTGGATAAAAGTCGTATTTTTTTCATACAGGAAAAAATATTTTAGGTAATTGTGTAGAACGAGCCAATCTTAAATATCATTTCATGTGAAAGCTTGAGAAAATTCCGGATTTTATGGCAAGATCTTAGGCGTAATGCGTAGGCGTACTTACGTCCTAAATCATATAATAATACTCAAGAATTTACATAAAGCCTTCGTAAAATCTACATATTGTTAAAAGGCCGAACTAAAAGGGCATCGAAAGAAAGAGATATAACTCCAGATTAAAATTTTATTCAACATTACCTCTCCAAAATTCTCTCAACCTGCTTCACATTATTCGCTACAACAAAAATATCGCTTAATTAAATCGATTATTATATCATATCGAAAGTCGTATATCATGGAAACAAATAATCCGGAATAGTACATACATTTATCGTTTTTTATGTGACAGTTTTATCGAATTGTGCGGCAAAGGGGAGAACGCTGCAGGTGGCAAAAATACGAAAAGATGGAAATTTCATCCCTAAATGCGATACAACTCGCTCCGAGTATACCCCAAACATTCTTATTTATTCGCCATAAATCATCAATAAAAGTTAACAACACCAATTGACCCGATTTCCCTATACCTTTTGCAACGAATTTTCTGGAGATCTCGCAAGTAATAAATATGACTTGTTTTTAGCAGAGAATGGGGGTAAAAATTTTCCCCATTGTGCCCGGATTCGAATTTAACTAGCCTCCCTAACCGGGGAAAATTGGGGTGTAACATAATCGTCGGCGTTCCCGCAGGGCGGCCACCTTTTTTCTATAATCTAATCCTTAACCGGCCACCGAAGGGATGAAATCTCGCGTTACGGGGTCATCACTTTGTCTCCCCGAAACCCCTCGGGCGCTTTGTCAGCTGTCAATGGCCGATTGCACTCGATATCATAAAAGGGAACGGCGGAGATAATACCTAATTTATCTCTCTATGCGCTCCGTATCTTAAGAATGCTCGGTAAAAAATAAATATGTACAGTAAAAATGGGATGTAATAAACTTCATTGCCCCGGGAGGCGATGCAAAAGGGGCGGAGGCGATCGAGTTATATGAAAAGTGTGAAGTTAAAAATTGCGAAAACTTATCTCTGGCAGCGAAGTTAGAAGGGGAGATTGACGAATGCTGGCTAGATAAAGGGATAGGCTCGTTTGGAAAGTTTATTATTTCGACGGGATTTCTAGCCCGCAGCTATACGTAGAGCGAGGAAGTGGATTATTAAGGGATGAGCTCGAGTTATCGTGATGTAATAAATTTTAAATTTCTTGATGTGTTGCTTTTTTCCTCGACGCGGAGCCGAGCGAAGTTGCTGCGAATAATTCGGGAAAAGTTAGTGGAAATTCGTAAGGGAAGTAAAACAAGGAAGCCAACTTTGCAGCCGTTGTCTGAGTTGCACCCTTCGGCTTCTTTAATGGACTTTCGCTGTGGAATTCTAACGAAATTTTCTCGAAAAGTTTGTAGTACATTGTGTAAAAAAAATTCACTATTCACCCTGTATATGTTCAATTAAACGGGAGCTTGGATAGATCGAATTTCACGGGCTAAGAGCGATTTGTAATGGCGAGAGTGAATTTAGGATATTTCGAAATTATCGCTGAAGATGATGGGCGTTCAACGGGCGTGATTAATTCGAACGGGAGGATTCGAGTTTATTTCGCAACGGGGCAAATAAACTAGATTAAGGGCGAAATTGAAATTGACTTTTTATGTTAGGGTTATCGAATATTTCGCGCCTCGCTGGGAATTTTATCGGCTCGTTTTTCAAAGGCGTTTTTTCGCGAATTCGATCGAAATTCTAATACTTACTCAAGTTCGAAGTAAAAAGCAACAAAGGCGCTTTTGTAACTGGTTAATTCAATCGGCCCTTCCCTAATGATAAAATCGAATTAACTACCCCGAAGTTTTCGCTTGTACAACCCAGGTGAACTTTTAATTCGTCTCGTTTTTTGGAAATATTATTGTTTTCTCGGCACTTCTGGTACAATATTTTCGTGATAATAAAACCGGAAAGAGGGATATAAAGAGCAAACTTTCCGGGCCCACTGTCTCCGTTTCGACCTCGAAAATGAAGAATCCGGAATCGCATTGTTTACACAGCATTTCTACCACCATTGTTGGGTCTCTTAGAATAGAAAGATTTTGCTCGCTTTTCGAAAATAAACTCGCTTTAAATAAACAATTTCTTCTATTATTAAATTTATATACGGCTTTAAATTTGTTTGTTTTGGACTGGTTGTTGTATCAATGTTTCATTTTAGAAATTTGGCGATGCCAGTAGTACAGGTAAGTGCAAATTTGTGGGCAATCTTATTTTTACATCACGTGTAAACGCTTTTATTTTCCGATCAAATCGATAAAACCGGCCAGAAATCTCCGTTTTACAAGCAATTTGCGACTAAACAAGATATCCCGGTAGTGCATATAATAAAGTACCGACCTAAAATTCCGGGTAAAGTGAGATATACGACCGGAAGATGGAATAGAAATCCCCAAGAAAACCTTTTTTTCCCCAAACTTGGTCACTCCCATGCATATCGGTAGGGCCATTTTCCATTGGCGTAGCTGAAAAAAAAAATCATCATTTTATTCAATTAATAAATACGAGATTGTAATAATTAATAATAAATTTATTCAAAACGAACTTCTCGTTGTTAATATTTAACTTTTAGTCCGGCATTGCTCGTGTCTTGTGGATATTTCAACCCCCCAAAGCAACGTGTAATCTTAGCCCCTCATAATTTATACCCTCCAGGGCGGCTCGTAACTCAAAAACCCCCGAAATTTTCGCATATGCAAACGTTTCGAAATACTAGGCAGCTCCCTAATAAATCTTTCCACCCCCCCACGTATCCTCTTAATCATACATAATTCACGTGATTAAGCTATGACCTATTTCGTTTATTAAAGCACGTTTATCTAAGTCATCGCGTGGGAGTGCATTAAACTGGTGACTATACGAATACGCATACAGTGTGTCCCATTTAAAAAAGCATACATACTTCTTCGGCGAATTCTATAGGGGTTGTTCCGGCGCGTCCCTTAAGGGATGGCAATGTTCGCGTGACCTACATGCCGGCGCCGGGCTAGCCTCGGCTGAGTCCTGTGACCCCGTTATCGATCTCGCCTAGTTCAGGGACGGGCCGGGGCGGGCCGTCGCCCCCCGAAGCCGCCCCCGGTGTATAATTCGAGATCTTCGCCATGGCGCAAAATCGAAGACGCGATTTTTGGGGTTAATTTTTAAGCATGAATAGCGGGAGTTTTCGAGGCGAATCGGCCGGGAAAAAGGATAATGCTGGATGGAGATGTGTATACAGGAATTCGTGAGGATGCTGTTGCTCGGTTTTTGTTCTGTAAGGGCGCAATAAAAGGCGAATACGGCGGATTTTTAGTACTGCTGCTGTAATAAAAAAGTAGCGTTTCTGTTTGTATATGGAAATTAATGAACTGTGCAACGTAATGCGATTACGGCGCCCTCTGTCTAACCCTTCAATTGGGTTTAATTTCCGGCGAGAGCCGTATATCAAACGCTAATTATTTCAAAACAGTGCTCTTGCGGTGCAACGCAAACCCAATTATACTTACCCGCCAAATGAAAGCACTTCCAATTTGGCTTCGTTGTAATTCTTTTATGAAATCGCTTTAAATATTTGTGTGTTCATGCGAATGCCCTTCTATTGCACCAAAACGAGCTCTTTCATTCATTGTAGCAGCAGTTTTAAGAGCTTTACTAAAATTTTATATACGATGTAAAAACGGTTTATTTTTATGAGAAAATGGGTGTAAATTTGCGATAACTGTTACGTTATTTTTATTAGCACCCACCTCTATTACAATACAATACGATACTGTTGTATTAGATTATTAAGTGGTGTTAGAGGTGGACGGTTCCAAAAGTAGCAGTTATTTATAATTGTGTGTTTTGTTGCAGCGGTATCGAAGGAGGAGGCGGAAGAGCACAATCACCACGGCAAGCTACCTTATAATGGCTACAGCGAAGAGTTCCTAGATCGATTAGAACCTAATGGAAATATACCTGCCGGGAAAGTTAGATACGGTAAGTTTCGCGATCGAAATATCACCTTTACGTTAACTGAAACGGTTCGAGCTAATGATATACAATTATTATAGAGAATTCCTGTTAAAGCTCCGGGAATGTGTTAGCTGGTGTAGCCTCTAATGCACTCCCGTAATTTAGGCCAATGTTTATTAGCCCCTAAATCCCGAATACCAGCCCTAATTTGTATAGCGAAAGACGTTTTGAATGGGCCGTAAGTCGATTTATCGATTCGTAAAATTCGAGAGCCTTCCTCGTATAAATAATCGATTCAATGTACAATGGAATTAGTGCGTTATTTAAACGGTTAATTAAGTATTTATTTATCCTGTTTTTTTTCTCTCTCGTCATGAATAAGCAAATAACCAGCCTACTGCTCTATAAGGCTATTTCTGTGTTTTTTTTTTCGTCTGAATCGTCAATTCATGAATTACTTAAACTCCCCAGTATACGTTTCTTACAGATGCATGTTATACGATTCGCTTTAATGGAAGTCGCAGCCTCGTTTAGATAGATCAAAAGTCCTTTGAGATTTCTCTCTCCTTTGAACCACTTCCTCTTTCTCCTATTATTTATTAAATAGAGTTTAATACTACACTTTTTACACTACCTTTCTTTACCACCATCCAAATCTAGTAGGTGCTCCTTTTCGTTTGATTGTAAAATTTGCGAACTTGCGCCCGGACTATATTTCGTTTTACCTACTCTAGAATTCCCGCATAGCGGCCCGGAAGGTCTGGAGTTCATCTGGAACTTCCCGGAGTTGTATATGTATAGGTATTTCTCTATCTCTCCCGGACGACGTGAAATATAAATGCAAAATAGGAGCGTAAAATTGAATTCGAGTCCGTTTTGTCTAGTACCTATGCGGCGTTTGCCGTAAAATTTGAGTGCCTATTTTGGATTTCCGAACGAGAAAGTATTATGTTTTCTATTTATACAACACAGCGGGTTTTTCCCGTAAAAATAGCTATACAGGGTGTTAATGAACAGTAATTTAAATTCTGTCCATAATTTCGGTAGGTTGTTATAATATTTTTATGTTTTTCATTTTTTTTATGAACGTTTCTCTCGTTTAATTCTTCCCCTTCGTTTAATAAAGTTTCGCGCGGCGTCCGGAAAGTAAATTTCCCTCTAATCAGCCGGGAAAGCTTCTGTGGAAAAATTGAATTTAAAATCACAATATAACGACGGGATTACGTATCGAAAATTTCGGAATTTTCCCAGCCCGATTTGTGCACAAACAACGTTAATTATATTCGATTTAAAAGTAAAATTAGTACGTAAATTTTTTACCATTTTTTTGAATGAATTATAAGGCCCCTTTTGTACTGTTAAATTCTAATTCGCCGGGACTCCATCATGTCGAAATTAGTAGCACTTGCAAGTTTTAATAATCTCGGCGAATAATGTAATACCTTCATTTGAATTCCGCGGCGAATCGGGCGCGAGTCCTCGCTTTATTTATAGGGCACGGATTCGGCTAAAATTCGCCGTTTAACCGACTCGTAAAAGGCCATCTAGGCGTTATTAAATGATTTTAAGTACGGGGTAATACGCCTTTATGGTTTCGGATGAATTATTGGATAATGGGAGAAATGAATTTTGTGTAATTTGTTGAAAAATGTGTAAATTGTTTCTCCGTTTTTCTAGGAGAATTTTCGACTTACAGTCAAAAGGAAGAAATGGGTTCTATGCGGAGCGCACAATCAGCTGGTAAATTAATTTATTTTCTTTTTCTTCCAAATTTCCTTTCGCATCTTCTTGTTAGAATTAGCCCAGATGTTGGTAAATACCTCGCAAATAAATGCCGATTGATTGAACTCCTAATAAAAAATTACCATAATTTATTGAATGTTAAATTAGTACATACAAGGTGTGTTCAATAATTTATTACAAACATGGCAAATATTTGTGAATTAACTACATCTGGCGTAGCTCGCACAATTTCTTTTTATTACCTATTATATTCAAATTTGTATAATATTCTTCTGCACAAGCTAATTTAACAAAATCACGATTGCATAAATATTTACCAAAGGGCAAAATAAACTCCGTTTGAAGACCTTTTTTTGTCACGTTATCGAGTAAAATCGACCGAGGAAAATTTCCCCATCTCTTGACCAGCATAAACAAATTTATGCACAGAAAAGGCCTTCCTCGATACCCCCGAGTCCCCCAAGCATCCGGTTAGTCGGAGGATATTATTAAAGTTAGAATCGAGTCGCCGAGCCCGGGGGGAAATCTCCTTTGAAATTTCCTTATGAACACGAAACGGTACTTATTTAATTGTTGAGCATTTCCCGGAATTAACGGTCGAGTGTATTTCGAAGATGTTATATTTTAGGGAGAGGGGAAAATCGATATTTTTTTAAAAGCGCCTCGACGTCAAGAGGGCGTCATTAACATCTCCAAGAGCCCTTTTGTGTACTTACATTTTTGATGTACTCGAGAATGTTCTATTTGGAAATATTCTTGATATCCATACAGCCATGATGTAATTCATTATTTACCATTCCGAATATATACGTAAGTTACTTTTGGAAGTGGAGCACGTCTCGCCTCTTCCATAATATAACTTCTCCCGGAGTTTTGTAAATTATAAGTAACCGGGGCGGGTATTTATTGCCTTATAAACGAAAATTAGTTTTCGATATTTCCGGTATATAGGAAAACTTGCGAGTGGCAATTTACCGTTAGGTTAATGATGAAAAGCTGGCTGTAAACTTTTCCAATACAAAATGCGTATCGCTTATTTCGGTCACACACAAACCCCCGAGATCCTTCCATCAATTACACTTAATCCTCCAATCGGAAACTTCTAAATCACCTTCACGGTGCTCGAGCAGATTTTCGCGATTTTCTTTTTAACCGGCCGAGCAATTAGGGCGCGTTTTTCTCGCGAAAAATTCCACTTAAATGGATTAAAATTTTTGCATTCATTCGCAGTGCGCTGGGGTTTTTTGTTTCGAGTGTATTGTTGAATGAAATCGATAATGATCCAGATAAGAGTGATTTGTATTTTTACACAAATCGATTTTTTTTGTATTTGATTTATTTTGCACTTTAAAATGCGATAATAGAGATTAAATTCATATAAATAGCGCCGATACGGATCAATTAGAATGTATAAATTATCGAGTTTCTGTAGGTGTTATTTTACAATGAATTTATGTGCAGGTAAATTTTTTTATTCCTAACACACTGTATTTTTTTTCGAATATATGCTATTAATTTATTATAAATTGGATATCATACATATGTGAACAAAGGTGCTATTAATTTACTATATTAATACCTTGGTTCACATTAGGCGGATTCCCATTTATAGTTAACTCTATGGGAAATCTGATAAAACTTTATTTTTTTTTTTGGTCTATAAAATTCGCCGGATGCTTCAATAAAACATTTATGATTTGTTTTGATGTCGAACTAAACGAATTTGTGTCGCATCTCGATTGAAATCCATTACTTGGGAATCTCGCTTTTATTTTCTATTTTTACAAGTTTGTCATCCTTTTAAATCGCATTACAAAAGGAAGGGGAGCCGGAAAAGAATCTGTCGTTTCGTCTACAAAGGGAAACTTTCCTCTCTCTAACGGCTAGTTAGCAAACAAATCAAAGTTGTATTAGTTTCCCGGGCGGCTTTTCTTTGTGAAAAGGAAACCCCCCCACCGGAACATCGTAAATTGCGCCAATTGTCAATAATTATTGCACGATACTCGTACAGTTTTTGAGTTTGTACATTGCGGTGCATTCTCGATGGAGTTTAGGGGGCAATAAAGGGGACCGGAAGGGCGACTCTCGTTCAATAAACGATTGATTTTTCATTAGAGGACAGTAATGTATCGTTGTTCCCGGTTAATGGTAACGCTACAAGCCTCGGGGGTGTTTCACGAGAGTTTATTGCGAAGGGCTACCGCATTAACTACCCTTAAAGAGATGTAGGTCGCTAGAAAAGTTTATAAATTTCGCTAATTCAATGAGAAATCGATTTTATTCCTCCCAACATCCATAATTTAAAGTCGACAATGCAAAGCTCCTTAGCCGGGACCCTTTTATACGTATTTACCGGCGCTTATGCAAAATCGTATCGGGGATTAGCGCGAGTAAAAGCCCGGAAAGAAAACACCCCCATTTATACGAGAAGAAAAAAGGGAAACTTTCGTGGGTTATGGACGAGTATTTGGTTGCAGAGTGGAGCAGCGTGGCCGGCCACGACAGAGTCACCAGGCAATTGTCGGTGTCCAGCGACAGCAAATTGCTGGACGAGGACATAAGGGAGGAGACGAAGGTGATACTGAGGCCTAGGAAACCCCCGCGACCCAAGTCGGAGGTGCTGCTCAATCAAGGGGCCGATCACAGGCGGACGAAGAGGTACTCCGCGTTCGGGGTGAGTACTCTATTATAGCTCTAAATAGTGGGGTGGTTTTTTTATGGGAGATCGTTGCGTAGAAGGGGTGGATTTGAAAGGCGAGCCCGAGGGGTTGATTTGGGCTTTTTATGTTCGATTGAATGGCGTTAATTAAAGCGGGATGCGTTGTGTAAATATTTACAGGATTTTTTTTTGTGTTACAGGGTGATTCTCCGTTCGGCAAATCGGAGGCTTATATTAAGTTAGAACAATTAGGTGAAGGTTCATACGCAACCGTGTACAAAGGATTTAGCAAGTAAGTGGATTTTGTGTTTATATAAAGCGGCAATTTTTACTGTAAAAAATCTGAAATAAAAGTTCAGTTAGGCATTTTTCTCACATTGTTTCGTGGTATTTTCCACCCCATGCAAACGGGATCATTTCTAAATACCCACGGCCATTTATTATGGAATTTATTCTGCTAAACATCTTGTTCGTTCCCAGAAATCTTTTATATAAAAAAGCAGAAATGTTTTTTTTATTAAGTAGCCCATTTAAATGTGTGGTAACGACATTAATCTGTTTACCGAAATCGCTCCCTTATGTAGCTTATTTATTATGTAATAAAACGAGATTTTTGACCAATGCTGTTTTTACGACCAAAATTTATTACCTACCTAAACAAGTAGGAAGCGCGTGAGCAAATAAATACAAGTGCTGTTATTTTTATTGAATTGTTAATGTTAATTTTCAGTTTACAAAACCAAGTCGTGGCGTTGAAGGAAATAATTCTTCAAGAGGAAGAAGGTGCCCCGTTCACCGCCATCCGCGAGGCTTCCCTACTCAAAGAACTGAAACACGCGAATATCGTCACTTTACATGACATCGTACACACCAGGCAGACGCTCACCTTCGTTTTCGAATACGTGGTAAGCCCGCAACAATATTTCATTTAGCTACTTTACCCATCGAGTAAAAGACCGCGGCCTTCAACCCAACCGGCCATCCGGTCTGACGTGCGAGGCCTCTACTGATAGAAGTAATCGGTCACACGAGCTACCCGGTCTCAACTGATCGGGTTATTGTAGTACGCAATAATTGATTGATTTTCTTTGGAATTTCCAGCACACGGACCTATCGCAGTATTTGGAACGCAACCCCGGCGGCCTGGACACGCGCAACGTGCAACTGTTCCTCTTCCAGCTCCTGCGCGGCCTGTCCTACTGCCACAAGCGGCGCGTGCTGCACCGCGACGTCAAGCCGCAGAACCTGCTGATCAGCGAGACGGGCGAACTGAAGCTGGCCGATTTCGGCTTGGCGCGCGCCAAATCGGTGCCCAGCCACACCTACTCGCACGAGGTGGTGACCCTTTGGTATCGGCCGCCCGACGTCCTGCTGGGCAGCACCGATTACTCGACGTCGCTGGACATGTGGGGCGTCGGTTGTATATTGGTCGAGATGATCACGGGGACGGCGCTGTTTCCCGGCGTTAGGGACACCTACGATCAACTAGATAAAATTTTTAGGGTCAGTTATACACTCAACTACATTCTACTTTTCTCTGCTTTATATATTTTGCTTGTGCTGTGCTGTGCTGTGCTGTGCTGTGCTGTGCTGTGCTGTGCTGTGCAGTGCTGTGCAGTGCGGTGCTGTGCAGTGCTGTGCAGTGCTGTGCTGTGCAGTGCTCCTACTTTGCTAAAATGTTTGTTCTTGTTGCAGGTTTTGGGTACACCAACAGAAGAAGACTGGCCCGGCGTTAGTCAATTGCCGGGGTATTATAAGATACAGAAGATCACGCAGAACAAGCCGTTGCGCGGTTTGGGTTTCTACTCTTCGGCCATCTTGAGGACCGTGCATGCTGAGTCGATGGTCACCGGATTGTTGCAGTTGAATCCTCAGAAACGGTTGGACGCGGAGGAGGCGATGCATCATCCGTTTTTCGACGCGTTGCCGAAGAAGTTGCACGAGTTGCCCGACGGTACGGTTCGTTTTTGGCCTTTTACGTGTCGGTTATTGAGAGAATTTTTTTGTTGTAGATTGTTCGATATTTACGGTGGAAGGTGTTCACCTGTACCCCGAGCGGTATTCGTCGGTTAAATGAGGCAGGTCTTGACTGGCCCGTCGAAGGAAGTGCGTCTGTAAGCGGTGAAGGTTTCGGAGGCGAGCGAATAATGTTTGAACGGTCCTCGTTGCGTGCACTGGCTATAGCAATGTATTTTTTTAACTGTCTATGTAAGTTTAGTAAGTTTTTTAGGTTTAACTTCGATGACGACCGAGCATTTTAATTGATTTATGTGGTTTTTTTTTGTGATTTTTAAGACTGTATTGTATTAGATTTTTATTGAGAACGGTTAGTGCGAAGATTCAACGAATAATTTGCGATTTGTCCGCCCGTTCTCCGAAGATCTTCGCGTGACTGAGAATGTGTCAGAATCGAATGTAACCGGAATCCTTTTTTTTTTTTTAATTCCCTCAGCGTTATCGTACACTGTAAAAATTTGGTGTGTATGTGTGTGTAGCGAAAATACGATTCTTCTTACTTCAATTTCGAGTAGTTTGCGATTGTAAATTCAACGGTTTTGTTTATAATTTGAAAAGTATCAATTATCCGCGTACAATTTCAATTAATCACAATCAGGAATTACTCAATATAAAGACAGGGTGTTTGTAACGGAAGTTTAATCGTGTATAAATAATACGACTTATATGATAAACAAAATAAAATAGGATTATGAATCTTGTTGTGATATGTAATGTAAGTGTTGATTCTGGCAATTTTTAAAAACGTAAGTTTCCCGCCTTTCGGACGAGGCGTAAACTAAAAAAAAAATATATTTAATTTGAACGTTCGTATGTAGTTTCTCGAAACCAGATGTAATTTATACAGGATGTTAATTAATGCAATGTACTTATTTTAATGGGTGGTTCTTTGAGTCTCTATATGAAGTTTTCGACTCAAAATCGCCCATTAAAATGAGTACATTACATTTATTAACATCCTGTATACTATCAAGAGTTTTGTTCCAGTTTAGATCGGTATGTTTCTGGATTCGAGAATTCGAAAATGATCTTTGATACTTTTATAATCGACAATGATGAAACAAATAACGCGCAATGTGAAAATCGTATAATCATTCCTTCCATGGTGCTCAATTACTACAAATTAGTTTGCCGGATGATATATAAATTTGAAGCTTCTTTAACGAAAATGAACTTGTTCCCGAGCTGAGATTGCCGTTGCCTTGCCTGGCGCCATAATGGGAAACATTCGAAGTGATTTGTTAGGCATTTTTTTCGAAAACTAGGTGAAATTGTAGGACTTGCATTATTAACAAATCTTATTCCGTTTTTACTGAAGACTGCTAAAAATAAACGTTCCTTCGGTTTTCTTGCAGAGTTAGATGTCTCCCGATTTTACAGCTCACTCTCAGATTTATTCTTGTAAATAGTTGTTGAAAATTATAGTCTATTCATAAACTAGGCGGAGTAATAAATAAATCAATCAAATGGTCAATTTCAAGCCTACACAGAAATTGAAAAAAATTAATGTTTATGATAATATTACTTGGATCGTTTATGAATAGACTATAACATCCACTTGGTTGATTTCGGCGGTTTTTTTAGGATTTTTTTAGTTGTAATTCCGTTTGATTAGAGCAAAAAACGTACTGTTGATAGCGAAATTGTAATTTATATAAAAAAAATAGTAGATGAAAGTTTGTTTAGAAATTCGAAATCTTACTGCATTTTATTCGGTGAGTTGTTTAGGTAAAAATATTATATTATGTCTTCACTGCTTCTAGTCTCGTAGACTTGTACATCGAATAAAGTGTGGCGAATTTTCGAATACTTTTGTACATTTTTATGAATTTTACTTATTTAGATCGATGAACAGACGATGAAACGTTTCCAATTCATTTCATTGCTCATCACTTCGTTGATTCGTCTCGTCTGTTTCATCGATGCGTAGCATTCGATAGCCATATTGTAAAAATTGTACCCATCTAGTTTATGATCCAAAAAAAAAATAATTCTACAAGTGATAAAAATGAGAGGATTAGAAACAATGAAAGAAACCTGAGAACGACGTAGGAAACTCTCTTAAGTGCCAAAGGGCAATAGCGTAAGCGATTAGCTCTAGTTGCGATTGTACGGGGAGCCGTCGACTAATAATCGCCCTGATTTAGGCGAGTTTTGATGGCTCCTTGTATAATTGTTTTTTAATTTTGTATGCAATGAGCGGTGAAAATTATGGAATAAATTCGTTTTTTTGAGAATAGGCGACTTTGGAGACAAATCCCGAATGATATAAACATTAATTAACATAGTTATTGATATATGGTGGTCAAAAATATTTCAAAATTTTGTCTTCATAATAATATTCTCATTTGTTCGCCAATAATTTCATTGGATCCTCCGCCAAATTTTTAAATATGCTTTCCTAACCGTCGATTCACTACAAAATAATAGGAAAAACACCTCCACCACATATCAAAACCGGTTCCGCCTTCGCCAAAAACAAAACGTCGCTCATTTGTTTTACCAAAAAATATTTATAAAATGGATTTATTTTCGATATTTTGTGAAAATTTAAATTTATTCCATAATTTTGCCCCTCGCTGTATGAATAATTTTTAACGAAAGGGTGATTTACTTATACGTAATTAAATCGCCCTGTATATTTCGTTGGTTTCGCAAATTAAACGGCGCTTGTTTGAGATTTTTGAGTGTGCGCGTCGTTTCGTTTGCGAATCGAACGGTTTATATAAAAAAAAACCACCTTTTTCGACAACAGCAAAAAGTGAAATTTAGGCCTAAAATGAACGGAGCTTTTTCTATGTTGCGCGAACGGAAAAGCTTCGAATGAGTAATAGTTGAAGCGATTTTTTTTTTCTAAATTAGTGTTAGAAAAACGCTGAATTCGGCACTAAAAGTTTTTGCGGCAAATGCACCCCTCCAATTTTCGTCCATGCACGTCGCTCGATTTAACTCGAGCGCTGTGCTATATATTTTACTAAAAAGCGTTTAAACTATTTTTCACATCCAAAGCTGTACGTGCACGCTTTAGCGCACATTTGGGTTCCATTTAATAAGAGGTAGGTAAATCATACCGCCGCTGCCTGTCGAAATCTAACAGAAAAACTTTTATTTAATTAACTTCGCTATTCTAATCTAAAAATTCAGGGTGCTAGAAAGGGAATAACACCAATACAAATTAAGGAATGTTAAGGGTTTCGTTGTTATTTTTCGACATCAGGCAGGTAATTTATGTGTTGTGCAAAATGGTGTGAAGAGACTCGCTGTCCGAGTCGATTTGTTATATTTTGGTTTGTTGACGATGTATTTATAGAGGTGGTAAAAATGTTATGATATGAATCTGCGAAAATGGTGTACGTAAACATAATAATATCGTTACACTGTAAATAGAAATAGTTGTTTATATTATAAGAATATCGAAAAATATTGATTAAATGTCTTTGTATAAATAATTATCGATTTTGTTTTTTTCCTTACTCCTTACAACCAAAATCCTGCTTTAATCCGGCATTGCAGTAGTTTGTAGCACTGTAAAAATACAGAATTGTTCTTTTTTTCTTGTATATTAAGTGTAATATTGTAAATACACACCCTTCTATATGTAGATTGAATTAGGAGTATCTCCTCTGAAACGAAAATAATTGAGGGGTTAATACTTTATTAATATTAAATACTATATTTACTTTATTAATACTTTATTAATATTAAATACTATATTTACAAAAATTATAATGATGGTTCCTATAAAATTCTGTTAACATATATGGCTTTTTTTTTAATAAAAATAAAGAAAAAAAGGAATACAATGTAGATATATTTGACGTGACTGAATATCTGGATGGACAATATTTTTATGTTATGAATTTATGCAGGTATAAAGTGCATATTTATATATGCAAATCGTGAAAGTTTCATGAGTAGGACTCATGAAAACTGATTCATAACATATGTAAATAATTATTTCTCGAATACATACTATCACAACAACACACATACACATCTAACTAATCTCATAAAAAAACCCTGTACGCAGAATAACCTCAATTTTCAAAAATTAACTTATACAGTGAGGGGCAAATTATGGAATAAATTCGTTTTTTCGGGAATAGGCGACTTTCTTAAGTATGTAATATATGTCACAAAATTAAAAACGACCTATTTCGGGATTTGTCTACAAAAGATTTGTCTATTCTCGAAAAAATGAATTTATTCCATAATTTTATCATAATAGAAGCACGCAAATAGGTATAATAATAAAATATGTGATAAATTGAATAAGAGAAAACTAGGCAATTCGAGATTTTTGCATATTTAAAACCACCTGTAGATTCACCTTCAACGAATCCAAAGATGAATCTACTAGATTAAATTTATCGTGCAGATATTGCAAATAATGATATCTAATAAATAGAATTCGTTAAAATGTAATGTATAAACCAATTTACCAATCTATATGACCATAATAATAAAAGAATAAAACGTACATGCATAGACGGATGAAACACACACACATGTTTACAATAGAAGTTCCTCTACTCATATACCTACGACATGAACGCCAAAATAAATAGCTTCGCCGTTTTTGGTCCACGTCCAATAAATTCTCATCATATTTGTGTAAAACGAGTTTCGAAGTACAAAAAGTCGTATAAAAAGTTAAAATTCTGGAATAGGACACTTGCTTCTAAACTTTTTGTACTATCCCCCTACTAAGTCGTACTTACGTGGCTCAGTTTAGAAATTCTACGAAAATATTCGAATCGTTTCAACGGATTGTTGGTTTTACGAAAGCGATAAGTACAGTCTTTTGCGATTCGTCTTACTTCTTATTTTATTACTATGTATTTAGAAGAAACTTAACATGTCTAATTCCGTTTTATAGATACTTAAGTACCATGAACAATTTTATTCAAAATGATTGTAAATTTCGTGTAGTTATTGTCGCGGTTACGTAGACATTTCGCGTGAAAATTAAAAGTACAAAGTAACATTATAATCAATTAGATTGTGTGTAATTTTATGTATCTACCAAACGGAAGTAGCTATACTCGAATGCCCAATCACTTGTCACTGACGTCTATCCAATCACTGCGCTATATTTTCTGTCAATAAGTATTACCCACCAATAATAGCTCTCTTTGAAGAGTGACGTCGGCGCCAAGTGATTCGGCATTCGAGTATAGACAAAATTATTTACAAAAATAAAAACGAAACGTAAATATCCACACAATAACAATAGTAAAAATCGCACGCAATGCGGAGAAAACTGGTCGTAAAAAGTGAATGTCGTAATTTTTCGATCGTGATGCTTAACACGCTTTTCATCAAGACTGGATGATGATTTTTCCGAAAATTTCGAAAAACAACCATCCGGCCGAACATTATGTATTAATAATTTCACTATCAAGTGACTAGTCAAGATTATGTTTCAATAAAAATATCACAAAGTACTGCTTTTGTCTCTGTTTCTAGCCAACCAGATTTGTCTTTATACTTAATTCTTTTTTATACCATCTCTTAAGAATAGAATTCCCATCGAAAAGGAAGATTAGAGATATATACGAAGTGCGACATTTATAAAACTAAATGAGATCTACCAAGTAACACTTCGAAACGTTAAAAAATAAAACATACAAAAATATATATACACGATTCCAAAAACCGCTTCGAACTCAAAAAAACGAACGTACAAAACTACCCCTAATCTGGCACTTCTCTGTAAGGAACTTCGGACGTGACGTTGAACCCTTCGAAGTAATGCGTCAGGAACTCGAACGTCGGCCGCTTCTCCGCGTTGGCGTCCCAGCAATTCAACATGATCTGGTAGATCTCGTCGGGCACGTGGTGCGTCGTCGGCTTCGGCATCCTGTAGCCCTTCTCCACCAGGTCGACCACCTCGCGGCCGGGCATCGCCGGATAGGGCACCTGTCCGTACGTGAACAGCTCCATCAGCAGTATCCCGTAGGACCACACGTCCGATTTGATCGAGAACTTGCCGTAGATGATGGCCTCCGGCGCCGTCCACTTCACCGGGAACCTGGAGCCCTGCTTCGGGCAGTACTCGTTGTCTTCGATCACTCGAGCTAAGCCGAAGTCGCAGATCTTCGCTATGTTGTTCTCGCTTATCAGCACGTTCCTCGCCGCTAGATCCCTACAAACAAATTCATATAAACAACTAGCCTTTACTTATTTATATTATACAGCCAAATACCTATGTATGAGTTGTTTAGATTCCAAGTACTCCATGCCGGAAGCTACTTGGAAAGCGATATAAATCAAATCTTCAAACACCAAATGCTTCCCGTCGTCCTTGCGCAGGAAATCCAACAGGCTACCCTTACTCATGTACTCCTGCACTATGTAAATGGGCTCTTGCTCGCTACACACCCCGTACAAGGCCACCAGTTTCTTGTGCCTGAACTTCTTCATGATGGCCGCCTCCTCGAGGAAGGCCGCCGTCGACATGGTGCCCTCGCGCAACGTCTTCACGGCCACTTCGATGTTGTTCTTCCATTTGCCGTAGTACACTTCGCCGAAGTTGCCTCGTCCCAATCGCCTGATCAGGATCAATTCGTCCCTGTTGATCTCCCATTTGTCCCTGTAGGTGGGCCCCAGGTCCCACATGGGCGGCTGGGGCTTCTTGCACGGCTTCGCCAGCACGTGGCACAAACCGTATGCGTTTTCTACAAAACATTCGTTAAAAATGGTAGTTAGTAGAAGGTTAGTACTTACTGGTATAAGCGTTTACTAAATCGGATAGTTTATCGAAGGTTTTGTTCGTAGATATATAAAACCCGCCGTTGTCTAACGGTTTAATTTTGTAGTGTTTCACATGATAACCCCTGAATTCCTCCCAATCTTTCACCGACAGCGAATAACCGTTGGGGTTGTGTTCCGATGGACGTACTAGAAAAGTCCCCCGGGGGTTCTCCTCCGATAAGAGCAGCTTCTCGGCTTCTTTTCTAGATATATTCTCGAAGAACCAACTGCAATATACCAAAAAAAAACGCATATAATCACTCCTCACCTATTCCTACTTCTTTTACACCGCTTAACATAGCGACCCAAAGAAGTAGGAACACCGGAGGAACGATTATTATTCCGTACTCTTCGCTTTCGACGCTTTGTTCGGCGGCCACGTAGTTGCCGGGTATGTAGCCGCGCTCCTTGGTGACGAGGTGCACCACCTTGAGCCAGTCGCCCTCCGAGTCGTCGACGACCTCCATGCGATCGCCCTTCTTGAAGGAGACGTCCTGGCTGTCGCGCGCCTCGTAGTTGTACATGGCCACCATGATGGGCCGCGGCTTGGTGGGCGTCGGTCGATACCTGTCGTCGGGGCGGCCGCCGACGCCGCCGCCGCCGCCGCTCACCGACGTCTGGTCTTTGGGAAAGGGGCTGTCGATGAACTGCGGATGGGGCGGGTTCCTCACTAAATGAAAACAATAAAAAAAGGGTATTATTATGTATAAAATAAAAACCTATTTGGTTGAAAATGTACCTAATGAATTCGAAAAGAAGAAAAAAAATAGCATTGAAGATAGTGTGAGAACCGCCTGTTAAGCAGCTGTTACAATGAAGACATAAAAAAAAGCCAGAGAACTTCCTTCTTCTTTAATTCAATTAAAAGATAAAAAAACTTGTGCTATTCGAAATAAACATTATGCATATTAAATTTGCTTTTTTTTATGATTAACCTTCTTTAAATACCCCCTTATATCCTTGTATTACAAGTAGGAGCTCTTGGAGCTTCGTTTGTGACCTGGTGCTCAAGAACCCTTCGAAGATGGCGTCCACCAACTCGCTAATTTCCACATCTAGAGTAGTTTGTAACGTGCTAAATTTGTGGACGTCATCTTCGAAGAGCCCCAGGTCGAATTTTTAACAACGAAAATGCACTAGAACCGTGCGATATTTACATATGTCGCCTCCGACGTTCTGCTTGGCCTGCGGCGAGGCTCGGCCGCCGCAGCAGCAACAGTTACCCATGGCGAAGATCGTCGCCGTCGTCGGTTCTTCTAGTCGTAGTGTGTTGTGCGTTTTTTTTTGTTGTATTTCGAAGCCGTCGAGGTCACTCGCAGCTGTTGAATCCGGTGCTCGGCCTTTGCATACGATGCCGGACGGCCAGCGAGTTCATCTGAAACGAACGGGCCATTAACCAAAAAACGTACGTACGGAAAAAAAGAATCGCCCGCTATATTAACGCGTATACGTGTAGCAGATTGTAACGGTAACGGTTTCGTTTGTTGACAAAATACTCACAAAGTTGGCCGTTGATGTCAAAAATGTCATAAAAGTGACAGTTGCGTCAAACTTCTTTTTTCTATTTATGGCCTCTGTTAGTGCGGGCTATTCGATCACTTGGAAATGCATTAAGCGTGTAGTGATAGCGTGTTGGCAGGAAACGCACGTACGGCCTTTAGGACATGATAAAATTCAGTTGCGAGTGGAGTGGAAAAAAAGCCATTTGAAATTACTCTAAACGCTCGTACTATCGAGTGAGCGTAACCGTGATGCTTCGAGAACTTTCGACAATTTGCTTTAGAAAAAAAAACTAACAGTACCCTCGTTTATTCGTAATATTTAGATGCCATTTAAATAAAAAAAAATCCATCTTGAACTTCTCGGTAAAGATAAAAACGGTAATTAAACCAAGGTCTGCAAATATTAATAAAAAAAAAACCATCACTTTGATGCGTAACTAATTGCACGTTTTAAAAGTATAACTTCGTTATTATTTCGATTCGTAATTCATGCTTAATAATGAATACTTTAGCAACAATAATCATCGATTACCGGACATCCATCGTTTTTATTGTGCCAATAACGATTTTAAACAAAGAAATCCCGCGAAATCTAACAATGCAAATAGCTAAATCTAGCAGCAATGACTCAGATTTCATTATTTCATTCAGGAAATGCAGTTAAATCGACTTACTTTAACAACGAACAAAAAAAAAACGTTTTATTACGCCTCTTATCGCGTCAATAAAAAACGAGCCATTTTTTTAAAATAACACGTAAATAATAGCATATTGCATGCTATAATAGTATCTTCCAAAAGCATTTTCTTCTTGTACATAATTTGACGTAAGCATAATTAATTTTTTTGACATGACATTTGAATGACAGCCAGCCTACTACATAAATAGCGAACGTATTAACAAAGCATAAGATATGGAAGGAACAAGGACGGCATGTCGAGGATTATTTGATTATTTTGAAATTTGCTTCTCTCTTGTAAATTATATTAAATTCGTTTAGTATTCACTAATTTGTACCTTTATCAAGAGTATTACCTCCAAAATGTATATTTTTTAGCATAAAATCATGTCAATGTCAATTTGACATACTATTGACAGCTGACACTAAGTCAACGGGCTACTAGATAAAATATGGGAAAAAAATAAAATTTCTAGTCCGAATACCAGATGAGATTTGACATTTTAAAACGACAACACGGCATGCGAAAGGATTTAATTTTAATTGCCCGTTTATTCTAACTGTACACCAAACAACCAGTTTAGCCAGAGATAATGATTCCCAACAAAGCTCGGAGGATTATGAATTGGCAGGCGTAGATATTCCCATGCCGTCTATTCGTTTGAATTCCTCTTTTTATAGCAGGGATTTCGCGGAAATTAGATTATAATGCGCTAATTTATTTATTACTAGCCAGATAAAAAATTGTATCAAAGGGTTATAAATTAACGTATAGAATGCTGTGAATAGATAACTATAGATAGAGTGTATGCAAAACAAAGTTAGATATACGTCACTAATTTTGTTTTGGACAAACTATACTAAAGATGTGCTTGTTAAATACAAAATTGTGAAGATTACAATTTAAATGTCTCGAAGCGAAATGACTGTAATTTACTTGTGCTTAAAAAAAGTACATGTAAGTTTAAAAATCCTCGGGGGACGGTGATTTGAGCGAGTTATTTTGCTGTATTTCTCGATTTATCAGCAGGATAAATGTAGAATTTGACTCCAAATAATGTCCTCGCGGTGCGTGCCAGGTGTCACGAATAAATCAAGTTAATTGTATACGAGGTGTGTAAATTATATTCTACAACGAACGCACTCTTAATTTAGAGTTATTAATTAATTCGTTAAAAAAATCGATCATGATTAATTGTCTACTCACCGAATAAAATAACGTATTAGTAACTCGCTATCTAACTTTTTAATTGGCATGAAAAAAATGCTTATAAACATATAAATTCAATGTTGTTCTCGAACAATATCGCTTTCGATAATGAAAGGCGATAAAAATTATCTGAATCGACAATAAAAGTATCTATAAGTTGAATTTCATTCGTCGCAAAACGTTAATCGTTTCTCGCATTTCTGATAGGCTTATTAATCTAATTCAAAAAAAAAATTCGAAAATCTCAACTTATTAGACTTGCTACAAAAAAATATGTACATTAGAAATATTATAATTAATGGAGGTATCATGGTGTCCACCTTAATTTCACAACCTAATAGACTGTTGTGCAATGAAGGTGGACGCTATTGTACCTAGATAAGTAGAATTTTATATTGGAATCAACAGGCCAGAAGGTTCATTAATATTCCAAGACTGCTACTATAATTATGTTTGCATAAATTGCGTTTCGTTAACTTCACTATGGCTTCTGCGAGTTACCACCAGTTCTCTTCGGGAGTTTTTTAATAAGTATAGGTAAAGCTAGTCGAAGTTTTCGAATTAATTAGCTCGCTATTCGCGAAACGGCCGCGCAATTAGAAAATTCGTCGCCGAATAATTTTTTTTCGAAAACAAAGGAAATTCTTCGAGTTGTTAAGAAACCAAAAATTGCCAATTCGAATTACGCTAATTACCCGGATTTTAATTTCGTTTTCCATTACGCAATGATATTGCTAAATTTTGCTCATTATGTTGCTCGCTAATTATAATTACACGCATTATTACAAACAATCCAACATCTTAATTTGCTATGATAAAATTTACCAAGTATTACAAAATAAGTTTGATGATTTATTATTATTTTTTGTATAGAGAGTTGGTGGAATATTTAGGCTAAACTTCCCACATGTAAATTTGTCCCAAACATTCCACCACTAATTAATTTAGATGATCGTTTTAATGCAAAAAAAGCAACACTTTTATTAAAACATGATTGAAATGAACGTCCCGTTTAACGAGCACTTCAATCAAAATCTCGACGTAACGCAGCTCCTCCGAAGGATCTAAATTCGTACTTGAATTGCACCACAAAAAGGCAACGAATTGGAATGGTAATTAATTAGAAGGCATATACTTATATACTTTTAACTAATTTATGATGGCTTGGAATGGTAATTGAATTTTACATTAATGAAATATCTAATAATATTTTTAGACGAGTAGGTAAACAATGGATTGTTATTCAACTGAATATTTTTTGTAATAATTCTTTAATCCTCTCGTAATTAGAGTTATTACGTATAATTATACAGCGTTATGATATTTTATTTTTACAATACTTTGAGGATTATGTCGGTACTTACGCGAATTTATGGGTTTTAAACAGTAATATATCGTGCCGGAATTAAATTATTTAATTAACACATATCCCTTTAAACTAACAATAATTACAATGTGCACTATTCGAACGTACGAATTAAATATTTACATTGTATTTTTTTGCATTTCTCGCTAATATTACATACGTTAGATGTGATATCGTGGGAATTTCGTTTGAAACACTCGGTACAAATTATCATGCTGCGGTTAAACGGTGTTTTATTTCATAGAGAAACTCCGGAGGAGGATCATTCGCATAAGAAGATGTGCGTTGTTAACGAAAATAAAATGTAACAGTTTTTAATGATATTCCTTTTGCTTATAGAAGTAAACGTACCGCATGCATCATGTGCATATGTATACAGGGTGTTTAATAAATGCGTTATAAATTTCTAGGGTATTTCGTTTGGGTCATAGAGCCCTTAGAAGATGGTGTGTCACCCTGTACATTTTTTTAAGTACTTTTAAGCGTCTCTTTTGTTGCGAAATGTAACACGAGTTATTACTGACAAAGTACCTGTTGTAACTTTTTTTTATTTTTGAACAATAACCTTTTAAATTTGAACGATAGTAGATCTCTTGTATAGGAAACGCGTAACGGTTAAGTAATGCATGTATATTGGTTTTTTCAAGTTAATTGCTGTGTAAATAGGTTAAGTAATAAAGCCATTATTTGTAGTTAATTTACATTATCGATGTATCGTGTTATTATTGTTTCTTCGGATCTATAGTCTATTCATAAATGAGTCGGATTGGTTTGTAAGGCGGCCTCATTTATGAATAGACTATAATATAAGTGGAGAAATACCTATTACAATTTGTGTTTTTTTATTTGATTTTAAGAGAAGTTACTGAAATAATTTCAACACCTGGAGAGCTGTAATAAAACTATTGTTGTCTGGACGAGCTTATGGCCGTTGAAAATTTTGAATAAGTAATTTCGATGCAACAACAATTAGCGGTTTGAGGACAAGTAAAAAATAAAAGTACCTAAGTTACTTTAAACCATCTTCAGGGTCAAATTCGTTTCGAAATTTAACTGCCTCGAGAATTCAGTTTCAAAACTTCCCCTTTTTGCGCCAAAAAAAAAAATCACGAGAAGACGAAATACATGCAAATAGCATATCTTAGAGCAATTACAGTAAACACATAGGTCTCTGCGAAATAATACTTGCGCAAAGCAGATTTAATTTGCATATTAATAGAAGTCGAGAGTCGAGACAAAAGAGAATTAGACGAGCTGCAGGTAGAGCATTTATTACTCCGTTGAAACGAGTCTAAAATGTTGTTAATAATACGCTTAAGAAGGAATTTATTTATTTCGAAGCCGGTCCTGGACGCGTGTGCGCCATATGGCCGTACGTATTACAAACAGGCCTTTGCTTGTTTCGTGTTTGTATTTATTTTAATTTCCAGTGTAGATATATTCGGTGTATTGTATTATGAGCTTCTGACTATTATTTATTATCCAAACATGGCGTGTTAATAAAGCGCATTAAGAAAATATGCATCGATAGAAAGAATGGTTCATATGTCGAGTTTTTTTCCTAAATGTGTACTCTAATTTTCTAGTTAATAAATTTGAGTTATATGAGAAGATTTGCATGATATCTACTCATTGAATGGTAGTTTGTATTCAAGAGAGAGCAGACATAAAACGGTTTATTAAAATTTTTGGAGTAGCGAGTACTTGACCTATTTCTGGAAATTTCCAGTTCAGAGTGAATTACTGCATCAAAATTGTCTGGCACTATTTATAAATTAATTTATTAGATGCTAATTAATTCGACATTTTGATCAAAAGTGCAATGGTCAAACTACACGATTTGTACATTGATTTATTTAACTAATTTATCGGTGCAATTTAGAAATAAAATTGTTGTATAATCGATAAATATACTTCATTTTAATTCATATACAAAAGCGAATAAATTACATTTTTTTTCTGGAATATATGTATATTATAAAAAACATTATATAAGCATTTTAATTGCATTGAAAGCGTAAAGAAGCGGATACGAATCTACCCGTACAAAACGAGAAACTTGGGTAATAATAATACTTTATATTCAATCAACTTCTGTGTACAATCTTATAAAATTTCGGTAAGTCGAGTATCATTCACCGGGCGAAAGAATGTAAACAAACCGCGAGAATGATTATTTCGCTCGAGTAAAAGGTAAACGACCCGATCGCTATTCTCATCAATTATTTACCCGAATTGTGTACTGATTAATTAATTAATGAAGCGCTATACCACACAAAAAATTGCAGCTGTAATTAGCCACAATTAGGGAGTCATTACTTATTAATATCTTCATTTCTTCGGGTGGATATTTTTAATTTCAAAGTTTATAATCGAATTAATTGTGACTCGAAAACCGAATCGCGTGAACGTAGGCGAGTTTTAACAAGGATAAAAGCGGTCTTAATCAACCGCCGGAAAGATCTCAATTTTCAATCTCCGAAGGAACGACGAGCACTTTATTTTTCGCTTTCTGGTCGAGGCTCTTTTCTCATTTATCACTAGTTGACATCAATTTTTTTTCAACCGCTCATTTTTGCACATTCTTCGGCTGTTCCAAATGGTACAAAAAGAATAAAAATTTAGGTACAATGGAGAAGACCACGACTTTTTTTTTAATTTTTTTTTTCAAAACCGTGTGTTCTAAGAAGGCGCGTAATGAAATTTTTATTTTTTTCTGTGGCCAAATAAGGCCGCAATTAATTTTTAAAGTTTGAAAAACGTCACACAATCGTCATACACTCTGCTCCAATCAAAGCGAGAGTTGCAAAGAGACGTCACATTTAGCAAGTTTGCCACGTTTCCTATTACTCTTCTTTACTCCGCAAAATGTGCGTTTTTTGTATATTTATTGCAATAAACATTTTCTGATTGATCCATTTCTTCCATTACCTAATGGATAATTCGATATATTAATATAGAAATAACATCTTCATCTGTATAAATTGTAACCGATTTTCGTGTTAAAAACACAAATAATGGTCCTGAAAAATTCATTTGGCAACATTCTTGTCAACGTCAATATTATCAAAAGTGTTTTGTGCCGATCTGCAATTCGTGTAAGTTGTTTTGTGCATTTTTCAGAAAAATCTGACAAATGACAGTATGATTTTTGTTCGTTTGTGTATTCTTTGTTACTGCGTTCGAAAATTCATATTATTTAGTATACAACAAGACGTGAGTGGTTTATGATTGGTTGATAATTTATGAGTCAAAACCCGAAATTTTTAAATTTCAAAGGGCTATATCTTTTTAATTATAACACCTTTTGAGCAACTGAAAACGGTTTTGAGCTCTAATAAATCATTTCTAATAGTATATTTTGTCGACATCCGCATATCTCACATCGTGGTCTTCTCCATTGAATTATACACCGTTCACTATCAAGAGAATCTTCTCTTGATAGCGAACGTACTATAATTATTTAATGTACTATAAGCACAATATTTAAACGTTTAATAAATCGACTGTGGGGTAATTGAAACCGGCTGGCATAAAGACGTAATGCCGAGGCACAATGTTGGCTCCCCATCGGAGAATCCCCTAACCATAAAACGATCAATATATCGAGGGACAAGGCGCTCTTCGGGGGCCCCACCGTGCTCTCTATCTTAACATCTAATGATGGTAATTTGGAAATACATAAGCCCCTCTGCGGGGCGGGGAAATTCGCCGGAGAAACGCGAAATTGTGCAATATCAAAGATCGTTAAATCGCTCTTTCATGTCGCGGTTTATTTCTATATAATTCCGGATTTTATTGAGCTAAAATACGCTCGGTTATTATGGGGGTAAAAGGAGCGAAAATTGTCATTAATAAAGTGTCGAGAGCAACACATATTTGAATATTCACCCCTATTTTTGCATATGCATGAGTTGCTCACATACTTAAAATACTCCGGTTACTCATTTAGAGCGTTGTTTTCCCGTTTTGCTGGAAAAAAAGGGGAGTTTTCCGTCTACAAATCGCAGGGAAAAGGAATTTTTCAACAACGAAAAAACCTAATATAAAGACAGCTGACGTCTAGACGTTGAATATGAAGAAAAACAAAGGTGTACGCGGAGTTTTATCCAACTAATAGGTAAACACGTACGCGTTTTATGGCTGTTTAACGCAACGTATAACGTTCAGGGTTACATTTAATCGATTCAATTCGCTCTCGAGTTTCAAGTATCATTAAAAGTGAAGTTGTGTTAACGTATCCGAGTAATTACAACTACAGATGACGTATTGTACTGTTAATCGCATACCAATTTATCCACTAAACAAATCGAAATGTACACAATTTTTGGTACATTACAATTGTACCCTTTTCTTCAAAGGTATCCAGCCAGCTTTACAATAAAATTGAATGTAATAAAGCACATTTCAAGCGTCTAATTATAAGAGACAGATAGTAAATAATTTTAAGTGGAACATGAAGGAAATTGGTCGCATTATGGGCACGCAATAAGTACGAGTAATGTCACTTATAAAAAAAAATTGACCCGTTTGTAACTAAATTTCTAAAAACAAAACATACCGAATACGCGTAGAGATGATTCGGTTGAATGAACAGCTAGGAGGAGAGCGCGAAAGTAAAGTAGCAGCAGGAAATAAATTGTACGATTTTCGAATCAAGAGTATCAAAAATACGGGAAAAGTTTGCTGAATGCCTGAATTATTTAGCCCATTTCGAAAAATCTGCAGTTATTTTCAATCAATGACGTCTATTATTTTTAGCTACAACTTGGTGGAGAGCCAGAGATTTAAATTTACATTAGCTAAAACGTCGAGCTCTCGCAATTCGAATTAATATACAGAGTATTTCAAACTCCTAGGGTAGGTATAGTTTGGGACACCCTGTATAGCGAGTTGGTGGAATATTTGGGCAAAAATAATTGCGAAAAAACGCATTCCCAAACGGATAAGCTTATATAGGTAATTTTTTTCTAAACTATTTCATAACAGTTATTGTAAAGAAAGAAAAAACAGGATAATGGGATATTAAATCTAGAGGAAATAATAAATTATTCATTGGTTCTTTCTATTCTGCCATTAGTCACTCGACAACTGAATCACTTCTTTCTCATGTTAGTCAAGTATCGAGATTTTAAATGCGAAAGCGTGGCCGAACAGCCCTGGCATCTGAGGCCAAAACATTGGGAAAAGAAGACGAATGTAATGGAGGGAAATTTAACTTTTTAATCGGGTTATTATCGAGTCGATTTTAAAAATATTCTATACGCTGTTTTTGTAGAAATAGAGTGTTTTGAGTCTCCCGCTGAGCTAGTGTATTTTTATATTTTTCAATTGAATACCGACATTTTATATAAAAAAAATAATTTCACTATGATATTAATCCGTGTTATGCAGGTAATAAAATTTATGCTAGTTATGTATATTATTCGAGAAAAATACGTGTTGTTTGAAAAAACATCAATCGAGTTTTAGACGATTTAAGGCGAATTCAATGTTAATAGAATTTTTCAATTTGTTAGTTCCTTTTCGCTGGTGCATTTTTGAAAGCAAACCCTCTTGTCTGTTAATGCATTAAAGTGAAAGCTGCTTTCTAAAAGCGTTTTATAGAAGGGAAATAATCGAAAAGGCCATTAAGAAAACAATACAAGTTAGAAAAATGTACCTACTACGCTCTTATCAAATTTTAATAATTGCACTAGCATTTAAAATTTTCTAGCTTAACTTTATTAACAAACTTCTTTTTCGATTCTCGATCGAACGCAATTCGATGAATCGAATTTCATTAATCCAGCAAATCCAATTACATCTCTTTACGAATCCCAACGTTCTGAAGCAAATTTATAATTGAGGAAATGCGAAATAATAATGCGACTTAAAATCGCAAAATCACTCCTTACTCATTCCTATTTCTTTGATACCTCTCTTACATATAGGAAAAAAAGAAATAGTAACGATCGAGGAATGATTAGTGTACATAAACCAATATATTGGGATGGCGTGGAGCAGGAAACTAATAATATCGAGGCCAGGACAACGCCGCAATATCGCAATAACAACACAACACACCGATGGCATTTTTGCGCATTAGCCATAAAATTGTAACGACGCATAACTCGAGATTACACTGTATACTTACATGTACATGTTCTTCTCGAAACCAATAACTATATATCATCTTTTTAAGTTTAACGAACGGCGTTAATTGTAATTCACGCGACGTCGCTCATATTTTTATATTCCCGCCCTTTATTGTTGTCGTTCGAGCATTTTTTCCGAGCCTTTCCTGTCTAGTCATCCGCGAAACGGCCCGACAGGACCGGCCCGGAGACATTCGGAAATTTCACTCGTTACGGCCCATGCGAAATTTGCGCCGAAAATAGGATACTTCCCGATGCTCTTTGACGGGACACATGCGGTGAGGTATTTTCGTATACAGGGTGAGTCACGCTCAACGGGAGGGAGATTTTAAAGTCCTCTACATATGTACCTAATTAGTTACAGGCGAAAATCTTGCGTGGCCTTTTGCGCCCCCATAAAACTATCCGTGCAGTTGCATCCACAAATAAATCAAAGGGACTGGACGCGTTAAGGGCGGCACGAACTGGAGGGTGTTAAACAAGAGGTATTGCTCTGTTTGTTTTGCTTCGGAAAAGATTTTAAAAGGACGAATGCCATTGAATTCGGCGAGAGTCTAATGCGCTGTGGGGGCGCAAAAATTGATTGATAAATGATCCCGCTGCGGGGTGAAATTCGTCGAATTCTAATCGAAGTGCGTTTCTATAATGCAGCATTTAAATATTTACAACCCCTATATTACGATAAAAAGATATAGAGTAAAGCGAGTCAACAGAAAATTAATTCCAAATTATACTAATAAGGGCTCGTTTGGAGTTTCTAAAATACAATTAGTTGGGGTAGTATTTTTTTTCGTCGTCCAATGAGGGTTTGCTATATATTCGAATAACATTACACCCCAAATTGGGAAACAGATATCCAGATTATACTTTCATTCGAAATTTATGTGGACTATAATTTGGCGTTGGGGGAGAATATACGGGGTGAATCGAGCTCATTGGGACCGAGTATAGCAGGAGAATGTGGTACTGTCGAATCAAATTAGTCCGCTATTCGAGTATAAATTTAAAAATCGTTTTTATATCGCAATAAAAAACACCAATCAATCCCGTTCGATTAGTTCGTGGAACTCCAAACAAGTGGCTCATATGGAAAAATCTTCAAATAACGCACATGTGTACTTACAATTACAAGTTATTGACCTCGCCGTATCTTACACCATTTCACGATACTAATAAAATGGAAATAAAAAAACCTTATGACCCTTATAATTTACCATGCCCTTGTACATCACATCCTGTCCGTTTGTCCCATCACAATTGACGAAACGAACAGTGAAAAGGAAAAGGAGTGTCCGCAGGGAAGATTTAATTAAAGCTTTGTTGTGTAACATTTTGAGGCCCGCTGCCCGCGCACAAAGCGGTACTTTATGCGAAATTCGGAGGAAATAATAATAAGTAACTGTTACTCGTCGAAAACTCCACCTCTAATACGTGACACTAACGCCACTTTGATAGGGAACTTTGCGTTGCGCTAGAGGTGGGCGTTGATAAAAATAACTGTTACGTAACAGTTAATGCGTTCCGAAATGGGCAAAATGGATGGTGTTAAAAATCCCGAGGAAACATTAGTCATTGCCAAATAGCAGGGATTTAAAATCGAGATTATAATTTCTTGTTCGCAACGAGAAAGTAGATTCATCTTGCCGTTGGGAGGACAGCTTTTTACATAAAAGCGTCGGCGTTGAGTAACATGATATATGATGTTTGTAATTAAATTTTGTGATTCGAATTCGTTTCGTTTTGTAGAGCTCCGAATCGCGAATCGATCCGATAGATATATCGGAAACATTTTTTTATGCGGTACGTGTTTATTTATTACATCAGAAGATGTTTTTTGTATAACATTTAATTATATTTTTTGTAGATTGAAGGAGTTGCTTTTGCAATGCTCAATAAAAAAGTCGATAAATTTCGTAGATAAAAATTAATTAGTAAGCGAAAGTATGTAGGTAAAACAACAACAATAATTTCTATGAGTAGATAATCAAAATGTGTAAGGTAACTAATTACATTACAAAGCGATAATCACTACAAGTAATTTGTATAGTTTAATGAGGATTTATTATCATTGAAAGAAGTGTTAATTTTATTAACGCTATGTAATAAATATTTATAGAAATAATACAGTAAATTTTCTCATGTTTTCAATAAGCATTGTGATTTTAAGCTAGAGATTATTGTGAATGCTCGCCCCCGAATAAACTTTCTAAAACAGTCAATTTCATTCAAATATTCTGAAAAAACCCCAACGATTTTTCATTGTAAATGGTATCTACAAACTTTTCTAGATAAAAACATGATTAATCTCTCAACGTAGGTTATAAACTATCAAGTATAAATATTATGTAGGAATTCAATAGACAATTAAATTACGAAATCGCTGATATACGTGGTAATGTATTGAATTTTAGAAATTAGTCAAATTTTATTTCTACCTTAAAATAGGCATTTATTGCTTAATTGTTTCGAAAGGCGTATACACAATCAATTTTTCAATGCTAAAATCAGTAAAAAATTTCAATATCATGACTAATTTTGGGGCATCGATTTATTGCGCCTTTTATGAATAGACTATAATCAAATTTACGTAGTTGCGGGTAATGCAATCTAATTTCTTTTTGTATACCAAAAGGGATTTCACATTTGATTATCAATAAATTTCATTTCCCGACCACCAACGCAAATTGCACGATAAAAGATAAATCAAGCGGTTGTTTTTGTATCAATATAATTCTGGGAAAACGGAAATGTAAATTTATTTGAGCAAAAATATTTATTGGACATCTAATTGGGTAATAAAAAATACCCGAATATTTGATAATTATCAATTAATTACACAATACCCTGGTGTGCGTATGTGATCGCGTTAATAATTTATCAGAAATAATAGAAAGTAGTTTTTGGGCGAATAATTTTTGCATTAGTTTCGAAATAGGCCGTAAAAAATACAGCGCGAACCAGTTCAGGTGAAAGGTGAATAAAATGGAAAAAAAATTCACCAGAAAAATGATTAATTGCCGCAATTAACTTCTGTGCAATGGATACATTTACATTTACATAAATACCACAAATTTGGTTAAAAATACGTATATGTTTCGCGGAATGCTTCGACCGCTTCCTGTTAATATCTAATAATTTATCTTATCAAATTGAATTACTGCATTTTTAATTTTTTATATAATAATTATAAACATTTTATGAATGTAATTGTATAAATACAATGTAATGACTAATAAAACAACAACAAAAAACATTACACAAAAACTGAATTGAGCAATTAATTCTAATTAAATTCGCAGCATGGTAATATTTAATCATTTAATCAATAAAGAAATTAATAAGGAATTACAATATCGCCGGACCCATCCTACAAATTTCATATGAATGAATATGTGTGGGTACTTTCTACAGTTATTATACTTGGCCGACCGGTATGTGGAACATGTTCCATATGACGAATTTTTTATGTCCTTGACGCTGCTAAAGTTTTTAACACGTTCTCTGCCACATACAAAATTCCCATTTAAATTTCGAATCATATACAATGTCGTGTTACAAAGTCGTAGGTAATAGCCTAGAAATTTGTTCATTAACACCCTGTATATTCTAGCAAAATAAAGTGCATATGATAGACTCATTTTATTATTTCATTCGAGTTGAAATAAGTACAAAAATGAGAAAATATCCGGACGAAACCAAAACCGAGATAAGGCTTTCAACTTTAAGCTAGCGCATCCGTTCGCGAAATTACATAAATATCGCGAAAAATGGAATTAAATTACGAGTAATTAACTTTTCGAATGGCACTTTTGATATTCACACATCGATGGGTATCTATCGAAATGAAATTACTCGAAAGGAAATTACCGCAGGATGTCGTTCAATTGGACATGTCGAAACTCGCTTTAAAAGCCAATTTGCATGGCACTCTTTTTTCTACCGATACTTCTTTTAAACATACAGGGTGGCACATTAGTATGGAAAAAGCTACATATATCAGTTAGTGTAAAGTTCTTCAGAGAAGTTGTAAAATTGGTTGTATTTATTTATATCAATAAATTATTGTATTGAAATAATGTGCGTAATATTTGATAAATGAACTAACTGAACAGGCAGATAAGATGAAGGCCACTTTAATCATTTTTTTGAAGGAAGAATTTTTTAGGTGTAATCATTCTCACCTAAGGCAAGGTAGCCGTTCGACATTGGTAAAACGATTAAATTACTTCATACAATTATTCATAAATAGCATAATTGTTAATTATTAATGATGATGATATTACAGGATGAATGAATTTACTATTATTTTAAATTTCGTTTACAAATCAAGCTACCTTAGTCTCTTTGACAATCACTTGACAATCAAAATTACTTGAACTTTCTTGCAGTGTTATCACAAATTACAATTTATTGTGTATTGTGCGAGATAAAAATTAATTGGACGTATTTAGAAGAAGAATATAATAAAGTAACTGTACAAATACGCAAAAAAAAACTCTTTAACTGTAAATTTAATTTTAATATATTCAATTAGACAATCGTTTTGGATACTACGAATTGATTTATATTCTATATTAGTATTTGATTCAGTGAGTCACGATAATCAGTTTATTGACCACTCGTACATAATTGTGTGGGAATTCTAATTATTTTTTTTTTTATTTTAATTAAAAATCGAGTGTGCCACGATCATCGTTAACTGTTATCTTTAAAATAAGCAATAAAACGTCACTTTTTACAACACACTAGATATTTTAATCAGAATACACAAAAATGATATCGAGAAAAAAATCAGGTATTTAAATTGATGGAAAATCAACAAAGCAAACTATGACCGCAACAGCTCTCTTGATAATTAAATACAACGACGTTTTCGCAGCAAATCAGTAACAACAAAGCGACTTTTCAATTAAATTCTAATTCATAAGTGGCCGAATCCAAACAATGAACTACACATAGCGAAGAAAAAAAAAACAGCAGGCTTATATTACCTTATTCACGCGATAACGTCGGGATTCATCTTCGCGGGGTCCGCCGCAAAAGTCACTAAACCGATCACGAAAACTAATGCCGGTCAACTTATCACTTAACATTAACACTAAAAGGCTAGGAACGAGTGCGATTCTCGCCGACAGCCATTTTGCATCGTCCGATTCGAATGTCTGAAACAATCAGTGTTGCCAACCGCCGGTCGAGCAACTGCGCTCTTCGCCGCTCCGAACTCGAACTCGAACTAGCGAAACCGAACGTGAACTCTCCAAAAGATGAATGTCTTTCTGTTTCTGTCATTGTTAAATGTAAGTTGAAAAGAGAACGAGATGTTAACAATGTTGCCAACGCTACACTGTTATTTTTCTTGTAAAATATAAGACTTTTACGAAAAAGGGTTTATTATTAAGGATTTTTTAGGTTTTTGATGTATTTTTTATGAAGCGATCAAAAAATTACATACTAATTCTATTTGTATGAAAAAAAAATAAAAATTATTGTTGTAATATAAGGAATGAAAGAAGTTTTATTTCGTATATGATTGGAATTTTTTGTGTAATTGGCAACGTTGTAATAAATATTGCAAGGACACAGATACGAGAGGAAACGATCACTGATCGCGATCTGATCTGAAGAAGATCTTTACTTTTTGTTAGGCAACCCATATTACACACTAATTTTTTAAATTTCACATGGCCTTATCACTTAATAAGTTGTTTTTAGGCCAAATTATTAAATAAATGAGTGAAAAGGAGTGGTAATAATAAAAAAACATCAATTATTTAGTTGAATAAACATCTATTTCTATATTAAATACTTAAATATGTATATTTATTCAGTTCTTTTATCCTCAATTGGATTCCTTATTCGTGGCAATAATAATTTCTTAATATTCGCCGCTGGGATTTCGAAGAATAAATGCATAAAAAACCCGCATGTAAATGACAAAATTACGTCTCTAACAAACGATTTGATCTAAAAAATAAACACAATAAGTAAAGAATAAATTGGTATAAAAAATGAATTACCAGGACAAAATCAGACACATAAAATGGCTCTCTCGTAGTCGCAGTTCTATAAAAAACAACTACAATTTGAACAACGTACGTGCAATAAGTCAAATTTCCTAATATCAGTACAGGCTTCCACTCGCAAATTTTCTTAATGCATCCTAAAAACTCATTTTTATTTAAAAAATAATAACAATTATGTACCTAATTCACCTCCTAAACCAGAAGACATCCCGTATATACCAACAGCTATCCCCATAGCATACAAAGGCTTTAAAATGCCGCTCAAAAGAGCCCCGGTGAATCTCGAATAATAAAAAGAAGAAATCGCCACAACAGCAATGGGGAATCCCGCGAATGAAACCAACCAAAACACGAAAGATATCTGAAAATATCTCAAATTAATAATTCAAAAATGCAAGTAATGATGTATGTATTACTCTTGTTTTGTGGAATTGCCCAATTTTTTCGTATTTGAAATAAATAATGCCTAACCACACTCCTATCATGTAAGTGGCCATATTCGTGTAAGTTGAAGAGTACACAGCATTGAAGAAAAATGATCTGAACTTATCATATTTAACGTTCCTGCGAAAATAATAGCTGTAATTAATAAATAATTTATTTAAGCGAGTACTTACTCTGGAGTAAGCCTGTAGATTATGTCCAAATCGTAAACGTAAGATGTAATAAAAGGGGTGAACAGTCCGATAAAAACGAACAGAGTTAGGATATAATTAGCTTGTTTTTTGTACTTCCATATTAAAGATAAAACTACCAAAGATAGAGCGTATAGTTGAGTATCAGCTGCTAGATACCAAGTGGTGAAAAAACACTATAAAATAATTGTTTTGTAATTCTACAAAAGGATTAAATTTATTCTACATACCATCTCCCCGGGTTTGTAGTGATTGTTGACGAATAGCAACGAGGCCCACCAGTAATTTTTGCAATTTTTGTACTCCACATCGGAGTAAAGCTCTTTTATGGGCCCTTCGCAAAAATTGGCTATCCAAGTAACCATTGAAATCAATACAGCTAGAGGTGGAAATATCCTAAAAAAATATTAATATACAATAATTAATTATAATTAGCGTACTGCTTACCTGAAATATCTATTTAGAAACGTTAACAGAACAACTTTTACATCGAATTTATCTCTATTGTGCACGGTTTGGTAAAAATTATAGGACATTAGAAACGAGGAGAATAAGAAGAATGTTTGCACTAAGAACAACATCAAATTTCTCAAGCCCAATTTTACAACGTTTTTCGGCAACTAAAAATAATTTTACAATTTTTTTGCGACTCCCATCAAGCCAAAAACCCTTACGTTTTCTAAATATCCGGTGTTCACGAGATACCCTCCAGCATAGCTGGTGTAAGTGTGGAAAAATATGATGAGCAACATGTTGTAGAAACGAATACCTTGTATACATTTTAATTTCTGAAATTCGGTGTTCCTGTTAATGCTGGTGAATTTTCCGAAATTTTTTATCAAAGAAAATTGTACCATTATGCTATTATCTGCAAAAGCAAAGTTTAAATATATACACTTTTAACCAATTTATGCACTTACTTTTAGGATGTAGGTGACAAATTAGAGTAGATACAATTACAAATAAAATGTAACTAACAACAATTACCCTAAAAATAAATTATTAAGAATTATATGAACTACATACTGAAGAGGCTTTTACATTGATAATTTATCTACCAAACTTATGGGGTGTTTTTGGTTGGGGTTGCCGCATTTTAAATACGTTATGTTAGCTGTTAATCCCATGTGATTATATTTTTGTTGATAACAATTTGTGATTGTGGTTTCTACAGGTTCATTATCATTGGGGGAAGTCCCGGGGCAGAAATCTTGCAAGCAAATTGCGTGAAATAGCTCGTCGTGATTGTATGCTGTTTTATCGGAAATCGAATGCTACGAATATTGTAAAATTATTGTTATGTACAGGAATATTAAAAAAAATTGCTCACTTGTATTAGTTTCCAATTTTTTGAGAAATTTGTGCTAATAGGTTGCAGTGCAATGTTCACTTTACAAAATAATTTCTCCTGTTTTTCGCAGGATTCGAGACCGTCGATGTGAAAAATTGGTGGTAAATAGGCGTAAATGTTATCTAAAATATCTTAATTTGTTAAATATTCGGCTAAATTTATCAAAAACTCACCCCCTTCGTCCAAACAACAAGCGATTTTACAAACCCCCAAAAACATTAAGGCGAAGCGAATATCACACATTTTAATTGGATATTTTTTTATGTACTATTGCAAATTTACGACAGACTAGCAATTTTTATAAATTCTAATTAAAGTTGCTTACATGCATTAATTACTAAAAAAATAATTCTGCTATTTCAACAATATTTATTACATAACAAAATTTGCTTTATACCAAACAAATTACACCTATTTTCTTGATACAAGAATTCAAACAATATGCACTATTTAAATCTGCTCGATATGTATTTACACCCTAAACCCGCCCCTGTATTCAACCTCACCTTTGAGATATGCAACCAACATTACAATACATATCTGTTAGCTAAATTTGACGTTTATTTGTTTTGATATTTTGACAGTTCAAGTGACACTGACACAAGCGATTTCAAAAATTGAAGGTTAATTGTGTACATTTAAAATAATCGATGAGCTTTCCGAGCGCTAATGGCACCGACGACGACGAAAACCAGCCCGAACCAGCGCCAGTGAAACACGACGAAGAAGACCTGGTCGAAATAAAGCAATTCGTCGAAGAAGTGCTGAACGAATTGTGCACTTGTGCGGTGAAACGGGCCGGAATCAAAACCTTCGTCGACGGCGAAATCAAAGAACTCTGCTCGTGCACCGCCAGAATCTCCAGCACCGTCATCAACAGGGACATCAGCCCCATACCCCTGATCGTCCCAGATCCAGATGTCCCCAACCATTTGAATGACCTATCCATTTCGGGGGACTTGACCAAAGGCAACGCGCATTTCCCTTTAGGCTACATCGAGAGTAGTTTAGACGAGCTGGCCAGCCTCGAGGAAAATGACCCGGCCGTAATGGAAAAGGCCACCGACAGCTCCGGAGACGACAAGGACTTCGTGTCCCTCTCATCGTTGGACATCCCCTCGATACTACTCGACAAAATGGACGAATTATTCGTGGAAGACAGCAACACTCTCCTGAAGTACGGCCCTCTGATAGGCGCCATCGACGAGGGCACCTCCAGCACTCGGTTTCTAGTGAGTCGTAATTAACTGCACGCTACAAATATTAACGTAAATGTTTTGCAGGTGTTTGCCTCGAAGACGGCGGAAGTGCTGACGTATCATCAGAAACCCATCGAGTCGATTGTACCGCAAGAGGGCTGGTTCGAGCAAGACCCCGTAGAAATCCTGAACGCTGTAGTAGAAACCATTAACGTAACCTGCGATAATCTGGGCAAGCTCAACATTAACGTGAACGAGATAGCTGCTATAGGGATAACGAATCAGAGGGAGACGACGATAGTGTGGGATAGCTTGACGGGGGAACCTTTGTACAATGCCATAGGTGAGCATTGTATTCAAATTTGCGCCTCGTTGATTAATGAATCGTTGCAGTGTGGATGGACACGAGGACTCACAGTACGGTCGATGAGATCCTAAAATTCGGTATGAGGAACCAGAACTTCCTGCAACAATTATGCGGGTTGCCTGTCAGTACTTACTTCAGCGCGTTGAAGATTAAATGGCTGATGGACAACGTGCCGGAGGTTAAGAAGGCCATGGAGGAGAAACGGTGCTTGTTCGGAACAGTCGATACTTGGCTAATATGGGTAAACTGGTTAACAGTAGAGTAAAAGACCGCGCGAATTAACGCAATCGAGCTTCTTGCAGAATCTCACTGGCGGCGTAAAAGGCGGTATACACATTACGGATTGCACGAACGCTTCTCGAACGATGCTGATGAACATCGAAACGCTGGATTGGGATGCGAAGCTGTGCGAAATATTCGGGATTCCCATGCATATATTGCCAACCATCAAGAGCTCGTCGGAAATCTACGCTTGTATCTACATGAATTCGGTGTTGGACGGTGTACCGATATCCGGCGTAAGTGTTTTATATCGAATGAATTAGTGTAATGAATTTTTGTAGATTTTAGGTGACCAACAGGCCGCTTTGGTAGGCGAAATGTGCTTTAATAACGGACAAGCTAAATGCACCTACGGCACTGGATGCTTTATACTCTACAATACGGGCCCTAGAGTAACTTATTAGTATGGCTTTAAATTGCAATTTGTAATTAACTGGATTAATATTACAGAAAGTGTTATCTACGCACGGCCTACTCACAACCGTTGCCTATCAATTCGGTCCGAAAACCACCCCTATATATGCTCTCGAAGGTTCCGTAGCCATAGCAGGTTTGTTATAATACACTCAATTTCTACTATATTTAATTAATTACTCGTAGGTATTGGTATTAAATGGTTGAGGGATAATCTAGAGATACTAAAAGACGCATCGGAATCAACCGATCTGGCATTATCGGTCGGTACAGAAGGCGAGGTGGTATTCGTACCGGCATTCTCCGGATTGTACGCCCCCTACTGGAGAAAAGACGCCAGAAGGTATTAATTTATCCGCAACAAACGCCCTTTTATAATATCACATTCTAGCGTGATATGCGGTCTAACCGAAGAAACCAAACCGGGCCATCTAGTCAAAGCCGCCCTCGAGGCCGTGTGCTTTCAAGTCAGAGACGTACTGGAAGCGATGACGTTGGACTGTAACATGTCATTGAACAAGCTACTCGTAGACGGGGGAATGACGGTCAATGATTACTTGATGCAAATGCAATCCGATTACTGCGGGATACCCGTTGGTAAGCGTAGCTTTTAATCCAGCGCTGCGATTGGTCGGAGTCATTCGACGCGACTGTCAAATGTGACAGCACGCTTGATAATTCTTTGAATTGTAGTCAGGCCTACTTTGACCGAGACGACTTCCTTTGGGGCCGCCGTGGCTGCTGGTATAGCGAAAGGGATCGGAGTGTGGGAGTTGGATAAGATATTGCCGGTGCCTTGCGATACGTTCAATCCGCTGATATCGGAAGATGGTAGGGATTTTGCGTGTAATTGTAAAGTAATTGTAATGTAATTGTCGGGTTTTTTTTTAGTGAGAAATATAAAGTATTGCAAGTGGAAGATGGGCATCGAGAGGAGCAAAGGTTGGGTGAAATCGGACAATCTAGTCGATGATATAAGTAAGTGCGTGAGTTAGTTAGTAAGTTAGCTTTGTTAATGGACTAATTGTTTTATTAGATTTACCTAGAATGGTAGAATGGGACGATGACGAAGCAGGTAAATCCCGTAGTGTTTCTCTCTTAACAGATTTATTCGATAAATCGATATAGTTTGTGCAAAATAAAGTTAGTTGCACGTCACTAATGTCGTCATATTTGACAGGCATTGTTGCCACACTTTCTTGACAATTTTAGAAAAATCTTAGTTTTTGCTACTTTATAAAAGTTAGGCAACGCTGTCTATTTGTGACGCAGTATGGTGATGTGCATTTAAGCTTGTTTTGCGCAAACTATATGTTGGGTTGTTAAATATTAAATTGCAAAATGTAATATTTAACACTCTAGCATATTTAAAAAAAAGCATCATCTTTAACTCGAACATTACCATTTTACCCGACTTTTTACCTAACAACGTCCCTTTTTTCCATTTAATTAAATTAATCAATAATCAATCGATAATAAATCGTGCACCCTTCACTGGGCTATTATATCATATTTTTAACCGCATTTTCGAACAATTTCCAATAATTCAATTCTTGTTTAGAAGGAAAAATAGCAGCCGCCGCCCCTGCCGGCCTCTTCCTGCTCGGCGCCGCTGTTTTCATAGCCTTCTCGGAGTTCCTGCGCCGGAGACTAGTGTAATTTTTTACTTAAAACCAAATTAAAATTAAGCCTATTGTAAAATTGTTTTCCAGCCAATCGATGGGAAGCTGTTAGTTTTAAGGTGAATTGTTTATAGAAGAATTTATAAAATAGCAAGTCTGAATTTATATAGAAGAGTGAGATATATAAAAGTTGTATAAAAAAATATTAAGCTGTTATTTAAGCAGTATTATAATAATAAAGTTGCGGAGTTTTTTTTTTTTAACTGATTCGAGTTTATTAAGTAATTTCCAATTCGAGCAAATCGAATTTCCTGCGGCGGGAAATCCGCGCGCGGCGTTTCCGCAGCATCCCGCTAGATGGCGCCGGCTTCCGATCTTATTTCCACACGGAGATGCTGGCCAAAAGGAAACGGGAAAAATCGATAGACGGCCCTCGCTAGGCCTCCTTGTCGCTCCCGGTGGACAGCCGCTATAGCGCTCTACTCCCACGGTCCTCGGCCAGCGCACAAACACACACACACACACACATTCTCTCGCGATATCGCATTAAACACACACGCACAGGTGCTCGCGGATTATTTCGTGGGGTTTTCGCGAGTTGCAAACCATCCGCGGGGATTTCGGTTAATCGTCCGGCGGGAATAACCGCCACCCCGCTGGTCAAAGGCCGTTGCGTTCCGGCGATTCCGCCACACAGAGGTAACGATTGCATCCCTTCATTATGCACCCTATTATATCGCATTTTCGGCCCGTTTTGGTGGCCTTTTCGCGTTCGATCGGATGCTGTTGCATGCGACACGAACAGTCCGGTTTCCCGTCAATTTGCTCGATTTTGGGAACCGTTCCAAAAAAAATCGTTCATTCATATTTCCTAAAAATACGTCGCAGTTAACAACAAACAACTCTACTTATACTATATTGTATCAATACATATTTCTGTTGCAGAGAGACGAGTTGACCATGCGGTGTCCTTTGGACAGGTTCCCCAGCATCAATTGAAGATCCTCTGCGAGATGGAGATCGTAGCGAGGAGGTTCTTACCCTTTGCGGTGCTATTTATACTGCACGGGGTCTCGATAGAGTGCCAAGAGGCGGCCGAAGAGGACCTTATTCGAATTAACGCGACGCGTAAATCGGACGATTCGCGTCTGGTGTTTAATGCCGTGGAAGACGACAAGGATATTTTTAACTCGGATTACTACAATCCAAGAATGAGGTATTTTAGGTCTGTTGGGATTTTTTTCGATGGTGTTTTTAGCCAGTGGGATTCTTGATTTGGCTCACCCTGTATGTGCTATGATTTTTTGTTCTGCAAAGGAGAAAAATGAACATATTTTGGTCCTTTTGAATACTTATAAATTGTCTCACCATGTATGTGCTACTTCTTTCTACTCTACAATGGTGAAATTTCAACATATTTTGGCTCATTTGAATTCTTAATTTGTCTCACCCTGTATGTGCTAGGATTTTTTGTTCTACAAAGAAGAAAAATGAACATATTTTGGTCCTTTTGAATACTTAAATTGTCTCACCCTGTATGTGCTACTTCTTTCTACTCTACAATGGTGAAATTTCAACATATTTTGGCTCATTTGAATTCTTAATTTGTCTCACCCTGTATGTGCTAGGATTTTTTGTTCTACAAAGAAGAAAAATGAACATATTTTGGTCCTTTTGAATACTTAAATTGTCTCACCCTGTATGTGCTAGGTTTTTCTACTCTACAATGGTGAAATTTCAACATATTTTGGCTCATTTGAATTCTTAATTTGGCTCTCCCTGTATGTGCTAGGATTTTTTTGTTCTGTAAAGGAGAAAAATGAACATATTTTGGTCCTTTTGAATACTTAAATTGTCTCACCCTGTATATGCTAGGTTTTTCTACTCTACAATGGTGAAATTTTAACATACTTTGGCTCATTTGAATTCTTAATTTGGCTCTCCCTGTATGTGCTAGGATTTATTGTTTTGCAAAGGAGAAAAATGAACATATTTTGGTCCATTTGAATACTTAAATTGTTTCACCCTATATATGCTAGGAGACCCTGTATATGCTACTTTTTTCTACTCTACAATGGTGAAATTTCAACATATTTTAGCTCATTTGAATTCTTAATTTGCCTCTCCCTGTATGTGCTAGGATTTTTTATTCTGCAAAGGAGAAAAATGAACATATTTTGGTCCTTTTGAATACTTATAAATTGTCTCACCCTGTATGTGCTACTTTTTTCTACTCTACAATGGTGAAATTTCAATATACTTTGGCTCATTTGAATTCTTAATTTGTCTCACCCTGTATGTGCTAGGATTTTTTATTCTACTAGGGAGAAAAATCAACATATTTTGGTCCTTTTCAATACTTATAAATTGTCTCACCCTGTATGTGCTACTTTTTTCTACTCTACAATGGTGAAATTTCAACATATTTTAGCTCATTTGAATTCTTAATTTGTCTCTCCCTGTATGTGCTAGGATTTTTTATTCTGCAAAGGAGAAAAATGAACATATTTTGGTCCTTTTGAATACTTATAAATTGTCTCACCCTGTATGTGCTACTTTTTTCTACTCTACAATGGTGAAATTTCAATATACTTTGGCTCATTTGAATTCTTAATTTGTCTCACCCTGTATGTGCTAGGATTTTTTATTCTACTAGGGAGAAAAATCAACATATTTTGGTCCTTTTCAATACTTAATTTGTCTCACCCTGTACACACTACAGGGTGTATAAACTCCACACCTTTTGCACCATTTACAAAATCAACTTTCCTACAATCTCTCACAAATTCCAGAAGAAAAAGAAGCAGCCCCCCGGCGAGCTTCGCCAGCATACGAAGGAAACTCAACGAGGAGAAGCGCAAGGAAGCCGAGCTGATGGCGGCCGACGCCAATCCCCGGCTGGAGCCCAACGACACCGACTCCTCCAAGAAGTCCCTCACCAGGCTCAGACAAGGTAATAAAGGGGGCCGCATAATCGAATTTATTACCAATTAAATTGTGATAAATCTCGTCCCGCAGGAGCGCTGATGAACGCCGAGCAGCAGTACAACCGCATCACCGACAAGATCACCATCGTGAGGGGCGAGAACCCGCCGGAGAAGAGCAACGAATTCGAGCCGGGCATCGACTGCGACTTCGAGAACGATTGCCTGTGGCATTGGCGGAAGGATATCGCTAATGGGTTTTTCATCACTTCCGGCTCGAAAGTGGGCGACGACGAAACGGGGCCCAAAAGCGACGCCGATAACAGCGATGGGGGTAAGAACATCAAGATTAGATTAGATTTTTATTAGAGATGGATTGATGGAAATTGATTTGTGCATTCAGTGGCTTCTCTTTAACGTTAATCAATCGTTTAGAGTCTCTATACAAACGTAATGAACATATTTTAATCAACAAATTATTGCTACATTTATAAAAATTTAACAAAAGATACTTCTTATACATATATCACATATAAATGATAAAGGTAAAACAAACCTAATCTATTACTCTAACTCATTAACTTGGCATTGAGATAGTCAGACTTTAAGAAACAAATAAAACTTTGTATAAACATAAAAAAATGCATAGGTACTACACATTATACATAAATGTGTTGTGCACACATAATACTTATAATTTTAAAAACTTCTTAGCAATTTCGGTAGTCTTCTCCCTATACTCCCTTTCAGCCTTGTCCAGCAAAATATACTCGTTCAAAATATCCGGATTTTTGGGCTCCATCCGATGAGCTTGATCCAGCCTCTTTTTAGCCAGCTCGTAATCCCCCAACATCCTCAAACATTTCGCGTTATTAAAATACATCTTGGCAGTCACCTTGATGTCAGTCCCCTTCACCAGCTCTCTGATTTTGTTGAAGTTTACGCAGCCCCTGCGCGGCTCCTCCACCTTCGTATGGGCCACCAGCAGATTCGAGTACAACCTCAGCAGTAGCTCCTGCTGCTTCACCTGGTCCTCGTAGTTGTCCAGCTGGCAGAACTCCAGCTTGGAGGCGGCGCTGTTGTACTCGCGGATGGCCGCGTGCACGTTCTTCCCGTACAGATCTTTGGCCTTTGCGCAAAGGGCCAGGCAGTATTCGTAGACCGTATCGAACTTCTTTTGCTCTTCGCTGGGCAGGGTGTCGAATTTTGAAGCGGCCGATACGTTTACGATTTGAATGAGTTCGATTTCGAACATCACTTCGGTATCCGGGGGGACTCTTTGTAGGCAGCCCAGTTTCCCGTAGGCGTACATCGGTTGCATTAGGAATTGGGATTTCTCGTTTATTCGCATACTTTGCACGGCTATGTCGAGTCCTATTAATACTTCTCCGTTGTTTACGATGAATTGGTGAATTTTTTTTCGCGCATAAGTCGAATCGAAAGGTTCTGCGTTGTACTCAATGTAAGCGTTGTAATTTATTCGAACGATTTCGGCATCTTTCGGTTTCTCACCATACCTACGAATAATTCAATGTAATCTAATTTTGAATCTAAGGGCATTGCTCACCCTTCTCTGAGGGTTCTCTTCTTGATGCCCCCATCAAGGGTGAGATTCTCCATTTTGGTGGCGATTATCTCGAACGGTTGCCCGTCTACGTAAGAGTCCTCGTCTTCCATACCGGCCACTTGCATGTTCATGAAATTGAGCAAATTTTTGTTGTATTCCAAGTCTTCTTCGGTGGTTTCTTCGGCATCGTCCATTCGATCGGTGTTGACGGTGAAAAACGCGCCGGTTTCCATCAAATCCCTGGAAAGGTTGGCCATTTTGCAAAATCGAATTTATGGAGCCAACTATCAAGAGTGCTCTTTGTTTTTGTCATGTCAATTAAGTACTTACTTGAGGTTAATTGGCTCCTGAATGGACATTTTTCGCTTTTATTATTGCAATTAGTTGTAAATTATGATGTAAAATCAAAAAGTTAAACGAAACGCACAAGTTTTCCACTTATTTTATAGGTTATAAATTAAATTTCTTCTGTCATCGATGACAGATGACACTACTCAGTTGAATGTAGATGGCGCCACCATGCTTGTCACTTCAAAATTTGCATTTTAAAAGAACAGGACCGGCTCGGCCCGAATGGTACAAATTCGCAATAAATTTCCAGGTAGTTTCTTGTTGCTGCGATCGCCTCTAAAGACGACTACATTTCAAGTAAACAGCCCGCTGTTCACGCCGACCGTATCCTCGTGCAAATTCTCGCTGTGGATCTACCAGGAGAAAATGCAAGGCTCCATAAAAATCGTGGGCGACAAGGAAGGCACCCAATGGCTGCTGAAAATCATCCCGAGCGACGACAGCCGCAAGTGGCGCAAATACGAAATGTCCGTCGGCAAGATATCCAAGAACTTCACCATCATCCTGGAGGTGGTGCCCAACGAGAACGCCACCGACGAGGCCACGGTGGCCTTCGACAACATCCACCTCTTCCAATGCTACCACAAGAACGACGACTCCTGCTCCACGCTGCAGTACAAGTGCAAGGGCACCAAGGTCTGCATCAACAGCACCAGCGTCTGCGACATCACCAGGGACTGCCAATACGGCGACGACGAGGCCCAAAACTGCGGTAAGACAACACCACCCCCATCGCAATCACCCTAATGAATTAACCAAACGTGCAGACCAAATGCCCTTCGGGTCCCGGTGCAGCTTCGAGGACGACTGGTGCGGCTGGCAGAACGTCGACGTCAAGGTGCTGTCGTGGATAAGGCACAACGGGTCCACACCCACCAACTTCACCGGCCCCAACTTCGATCACACCTACAAGAACAGCACGGGGAAGTACCTGTTCGTCAACATGCTGGCCAACAACGCCAAGTTCGCCACCTCCGCCACGCTGCGGAGCGTCGACTTCAATCCCCCGCCGAGGGTGCACGGCAACTCCTCGTCCAGATACTACAACTCATGCGCTGTAAGGGATGGTTTGTTGTATAAAGAATGAATATCTAATAGTTTTGTTGGTTATAGATTCGTTTCTATTTGCATAAATTCGGGAAGCACCCCAGCGGGTGTTCTCTACAAGTGACCGAATTGAGACCTTCTGAGAATGTCTCCACTGAGATCTGGTGGAGGTACTCTTTGTTTGAGGATCAATGGATCAGACAGGTTATTATTCTGCCGAATATTACATACAGGTACGTGTATTATCATAGGCATTTGGATGATTTTTGTATACTAATACAATTTGTATTAGGTACTTTCTTCATTTCGAAGCTAGAAAAGGCATCAGGTACTTGAGCGATATAGCTATAGATGACGTCTCCTTGAGCCCAGAATGCTTCGGATTGAACATACCCAAAGAAGAATTGGGAGATTACAATTATTGGGACGTACGAGGCGGTTACGAGCCCAAGAAGGAAACTTATAAAGATTTCGCCAATAAAACTTGTAAGTTTTCTGGTACTACTTTTGCTGTAATTTAACGAATTTTTCCCCCAGATTACCACATAACCACTTGCAATGCTAAGGGCAGATTCGGCCCTACGGAAACCGATTGCGCCAGGACTTACAACAAAACCAAAGTCGCCATCAAAGTCGTCCACGAACCGGGATTGACTGGCGTACAAAAATGGGTGGTACCCATTACTGGCTACTACACGTGAGTACCACCACCAATCTACCCCCAATTTTCGTATTAATTACATCTTAATTCCGATCTAGTTTCATTCTCACTGGTGCCAGCGGTGGCAAGGGCAGCTCCTCGATGGGCTCATCTCGCGGAGCTATGTTGAGGACCATATTGGAGCTGAAAAAGGGCCAGGAATTGTTCATTTTGGTGGGGCAAGAGGGCACCAGTTCCTGCGTAAAGGTACTTTTCACTTCTAAATGTTAACAGCACCTATTTACTTGAAATATTCCACAGAGTCTCGGCTCAGTGAGGAACTCATCCTGCCATTCGAACCAAAACTTCGGCACCGGCATCAGAGGCGTACTGAACATAAGCATCAACGACAGCGGCGGAGGCGGCGGAGGCGGCACCTTCATATTTTTAGTAAGCGATAATAAATTAAATGCCTAAAATGATACAAAAATGTACCGATTCCACAGCGAAACCGCACCAAGGAGAAGATCCCCTTGGCCATAGCAGCGGGAGGCGGTGGACTGGGACTCGGCCACTTCAGCGTGGACAACACGGAACAACACGGACGCGGTATGGATAAGCACAAGTTACCTTTTACTGGTAAAATGTACGGTACAAAGTAAGCTTCAAAAACAATCATTTAGATCCCTTTTTTAATGGTTTTTGATGTGCAGGAGTGCCGGCGCCGGAGGCGGTTGGAAAATGTACGACGGCCTGGTGGACTCCATGCACAAAGTCATGATGGGCAGCTCCCTCGTGGCCGGAGGAATCGGAGGCAAAGCCTGCTACAACTCCACAGACGAACGAGGAGATGGTGGATTCGGCGGAGGAGGTACTCATCACTTATTACCACAAATTTCCCTTAACTCTAATATCTGCTCCAGGTGGCGGGTGCGTGTACGGCGGCGGCGGAGGCGGCTACGCCGGCGGCGACGCTCCTTCTGTGAACTCTTCCAACGGCGAGGGCGGTTATTCTTACTTGGACTTGACCAAAGCTTTGGCCCATTTGACCAAAATGGAGGGCGGTTTCAACGCCGGTCCAGGCTACGTGATCATCATACCGAACATAGACGGCTGCGAGTGCGACTACAAGTGCCTGGCCTTGGACGCTATGAGGTCGGAGATCACCTGCATATGCCCCCCCAGGTGGATTTTAGCTGATGATCAGAAGACCTGCAAAAGTAAGAGCAATTATCCTATAAATTTGGTGTAGTAATTGGGTTGTTTTAGTATTGAATGATCCACCGTTGGAGGGGCCGTACCCCACGTGGTTCGTTGTGGTTCTAATAGTAACTGTATTCTGCTTGGTGGTGGCCTTCGGGGTGGTTTGTTTCGTGCTGTGTAAGTACCAACTCCAGGTGAAAACCTCTGAAGATGGTCTCACGTGATTACCTTGCAGATAATCGTTATCAACAACGAGCCACCGGTATAATGCGAAGGAAAATGGTATCAGGAGCTGACCTGCAGCTGGACAGGCTGCGCATGGCATCTGACAGCATGATGACAGAATACAACCCCAACTACGAATTCGGCGGGGTGGTTTACACCCTCAAAGACCTCAAGGATATACCCAGAGAGCAACTGCGATTGGTCAAGTAATTACCGCCAATCCTCTCTCAATTTAAACATTCACTAATTGTGTTTTCGAGCAGAGCGCTGGGCCAAGGAGCCTTCGGCGAGGTGTACCAGGGCTTCTACAGGCAGCGGCCCTGCGACACGGTGGAGATGCCCGTCGCCGTGAAGACCCTCCCCGAGATGTCCACCTCGCAGGCGGAAATGGATTTCCTCATGGAGGCCCTCATCATGTCCAAGTTCAATCACCCCAACATCGTGCACTTCATCGGAGTGTGCTTCGACAAGCATCCCCGCTTCATCGTGCTGGAGCTGCTCGCCGGAGGCGACCTGAAGAACTTCCTCAGGGAATCCAGACCCAAACCGGTAGGTGGTAAAACGTCCAATGAGGAGTTTGTGAATGAAATTGGATGTTGCAGGAACGTGCTAGTCCTCTATCGATGAAGGATTTGGTGTTGATATCGGTGGATGTGGCCAAAGGGTGCAAATATTTGGAAGACAACAGGTTCATACACCGGGATATAGCTGCTAGGAATTGCTTGTTGACCACCAAAGGTCCCGGAAGGGTGGTGAAAATCGCCGATTTCGGAATGTCCAGAGACGTTTACAGGTACTTAACTTCCTTTAAACCAATCAACAGTATCTGAAATTGCTTCTTTCCAGGTCCGATTACTACAGGAAAGGCGGCAAGGCGATGTTGCCCATCAAATGGATGCCCCCAGAGGCCTTCCTCGACGGCATCTTCACCAGCAAAACCGACGTCTGGTCCTTCGGCGTGCTCCTCTGGGAGATCATGTCCATGGGCTACATGCCGTACACGGGCTGCGCTAATAGAGACGTTATGCAGCTGGTCACCAGCGGGGGTAGGCTCGAACCGCCCGCCAATTGCCCAGGTAAAAACCAGAAGATTATTTATTGTTGTAGTGGTCTCTGTTGCTGGGGCTATTCAGGGATTCATAGAGGGTTGTTTGCAGGTCCTATATACGGTATAATGACGCAATGTTGGCACCCTGCGCCCGAGCACCGGCCCACCTTCGGTACTATATTAGAGAGATTGGGGTACTGCGTGCAGGATCCCCAGGTGATGAACGCGGCGTTGCCAGTTTTCCAAAGACCGCCATCCTACGAACGCGACACCACTGTAATGAGACCCTCGGGGTCCGAGGAGAACTGTTTGCAGGTAGAGTAAAGGCCACACTTTCTCCTCTATATAAAAGAAGAAGTAAATGACTCGTGTTTTTTTAAAGGTGGTACCAACATCTTCGGATTATCTAGTACCGAATCATACCAACCCGAACGTCCCCGATCGAATCGAGTCCACCTCCTCGGTGGAGAAATTGCTACCGGATAGTTCGGACAATTGGGAAACCTCCTTCATAATGCCCCACTCGAGATCCACGCAGCCCCTTCTCCTGGACAACATCAAAGAAGATGAGGGCGCCACATCCGTGAGTCTCCGCTAATCTCCACTAACTTTAATAATGGTTGTTAAATGCAGGTGGACAAGCTGCTGTCGATGGAGGCCGCGCCTCCGGGGAACCACAACAACAACACCAAGGAGGCGGAGTACGGGCTGAAGGCGGGGGTGTCGCTGGACGCGCGGGCGCTGGCCAAGCAGGCCATGGGCCCGGGGGGGAAGTACGCGAACGTGACCACGGGGGAGGGCCCCACCAGCAACGGGCTGCTGCAGAGCGATCCGTTCTCGAACCACGTGGGGCAGAAGCAGGAGGTGAATTGTTAGGGTCAACGAGGCATATCGATTTGTAAATTGAGATTTATAGATTTTTTTACGGGGATTCGGCGCGGTTGTTTAGGTAGAATTCGATTCTGGAATTGGAATTGGAATTGCGAAGAGTAAATCTAAGGATATTATGATACATAAACGAATTAGTTTTTATATATATAAAAAAAAACGAACGCGTTGTTTGAATATTTTTGAGAAGCACTTTGTTCGATTATACTGCCTCTACAGGGTGGCCCAAACTTATTTTGCATGAGAAATAGCTGTTGTAAAATAACTTTGAGGCCACCAGCATGTACTTAAAATTATCATAGTAAGTTCGCTGTGTTTGGGTTACACTTAGATTTGCTCCGGATTAGAATTTTTTGTTCGTACTTCTCATGGGAAACACGGTACTACATAAAACGTAGATATAAAGTAGACTACTGTATTTGTATACAGGGTAATGCATATTTTATTTCTAAAGTAAATTTTAACTTACTATGTAACGCGTAATATTAATCGAGTGAGCGAGAGAATGCCGGGTGATTGTTGATTATTTTTTTTTTCCATAAATTAGTAAAAATCTTCAAAAACAGCTAGTAGAATTTTAGTTAACGAAACGCTCGTTGAATTAAAGCGATTTTCGATTTGTTTGGTGCGAAATTCGCTTAATTTTCAACGGCATTTCGCCCAAATGTGATCTCGAAAGTTTTATATTATAAGTGTGTTATTTTACTTGATACGCTTTACGAGGGAATATACAGGGCGTACTCGGAAAGTTCGGCCCGTTTTATTGTGATATATAAAGTATGTAGTGAGTAAAAAGCGTACGCCTTGTATGTGAATATACGTTGTTTGTTGCTAAAATAAATGTCCCTATATATTTGTAAGGTTCTAACGTAAAAGTGACTAGCGGGATTCGCGATTTTTGGTATTTTCGGGTAAGGAAATCGCAGCAAACGCCGGCCTAATTAGAATTTGTTAATTAACAAGAAGCAGTTAGTCCAATTTTGGCGGGGAAAAAACCGAATTCCACTAGTTACACCAAAACTCATATACGTTTCTATCTCTGTAATTTGTCTACAAAAACAAACTTTATGGTTGTGTATAGTGCACTTTTTATTATAAAAATCTTGTATTAGAGCTCAATGAAAAATTATATTACTGTTTCGTTTATCGATTGACGTTTTACCATTATGAATTATATCGCCATTTGCATTGTGTTGTAATATATAGATTTATCGTAGATGTTATATATCTTTAAGCTTTACTTAAGAGGTAAGCATTTGTAAATACATGAATGTATATGGTAAGTAAGAATCTATACACGCTATATCCGTTTTATTTACGCTGAAATTCGCGATTTAGGGCTTTAGGCTCGGTTGTTTTTGTTGGAAAAGTCTATTGAAAATCGTTGGGAAGGTCTCCAAAAAGCGCTCTGAACGAATTTCAGCGGGGCCATTATTCAAAAACCACGAAGATCTAACTTATTGTTGAAGCTGGGCGATTGCTCGGGAGTAATTTAGTTGATAATTTATAAGCTTCGTGTACATAACAGCGAAACGTTTAGAAGAGCATTGAAACAAGACTGGTTATTTTATCGATATACATTCAATTACCGGCTTCAGCAATGGCTACTTCATCGAATATGTAATAATTTATTAGTCTGTTGTATGTATTTTAGGAACCTTGCATTTCGGAATATATAGAACACGCTGTATATTTGTTATGTTACATTAAATATGTATAGGTGTTATAAGACGTTTCTTTTTATTCGCTCACCCTGTATATTAGCGTTGATTATATCTTTTATTTAGCGAGGAAATTCGATTAAAACGGTCGATAAAAGAATGGAAAATAAAGTTACAAAAACAAATCAGTAGGTCAGATAAAAGTCGAATAGAAAAATTCGATTAGATTTTGTTTATTTATAAACATGTCGAATCATTATAGAAATGTTGATAGCAGGCTTAAAATTAACACCCTAATCTCTTTTATATTCATTCCACTAATTTACTTAATTTTATCAATCACCCTGTATATTCTTAATGAATACACATAAAAACTGCTTTTTAAGCGAAATCTAGTAGGTAAATGTCATATCTCATACCCCCGTGACGTCTGTCACATATGTCAGATGACTCTTCCTTTCGTTAACATTAACGCGCATTCATTCATTGGTTTCTTTGTTTTGTTTTTTACGCGTATGGTAGAGCGTGCGTAAGAGAAGGACGGCGAAAACGACGGGGCTATCCCGGCTGGCGACCTTGAGAAGAAGAAATATATAACGTATTGAGTCATCCCTACTCGATTTCCCATCTGTAATTTCGATGTTTTCGTCCGATTTTATTTAGTCTGATTTTATCTCTCGGTTAATAGTTAATCGTCGGTTACTCCAAAGATATGCATTGACAATTAACAGTAGCGTTAAGTTAACCCAAGATTTCGTGACATAGTTTGTTATTAGGTTAGGTAAGTGTTTATTAATAATTATTTAGTGCGTTTTGGAATCGTACAAAAAATGTTTAGTTGAATTATTAGGGTATATACCGAAATTAAATTTGCCATTTTCTTTTTTATTGTCGAGCCCGCTGGGCTAACCAACCTTAAAATTAACGATTCGCTATGCCTAATTGTACATCAACATGCGAATCGACCTTACGAATTACAATATTTCAATTGTAATTTAATTAAATAAATGAAGCTTGTAGGTACAAAAATTGTATTTATAAACTGTATCACCATGGGGGAGTTTAATTGCCTGGCGAAAAAATTTCAGTTTATTTAACAGAGTGGCCTGTTTCTATTTTTAAATTTGCAATTAAGCGAGCTAAAATTTTAACGTATAAATTGTAAATAAGCTTATATTGTGATGTGCGAATCTAATCTAGGATTGTAAATTAAATTTGTAGCAAACATTGTTCTTTTAATTGTATTTTCGTGACCTCATGTTCTGACGCATTTTATTCGTTTATTAGTTAATTATTAGAATATGATACAACATTCTTTCTAAATCAATCATTTTAACGAGAAATTCAAGTCTAATTATGTCTTGTTTTGCGTGAATATGTTCGGTTTTTTTAAAAGCGTTTCATCTAGGTCAAAGTCAAGAATCAATATGATTGCTTGCTCAATATAAATTTACGCCAATTTTGGTCAATGTAGTAGATCAGAGTAAGATTAAATTGTTGCAAAATACTCAATAAATTTTGTTGTTCTAAACTTAACTGAGAGAGTTTTTAAAAGGGCATGAACATAATAATAATAAATTAAATAAATTGGTGTGTTTTTTTGTGGATTTTTTATCGCTTTACGCATTGGTTTTTCATCACCCACACCTTTAAATTAATCGCGTTGGAGGTTTAAATTTAAATGTAGATTATAAAATTTACATGTTAGACAAATAAAAATGTTTTTCGAAGATAATTCACATTTCGTGGAAATTAATTTTCAAAATTCCCCCCATGACGCGTTCGAAATTTCCACTTTCCCTACGCTCGAGCAATTATTACCTATACTTTTGTTCAATTTACCCCCTTTTCAAAACATCAGGTAGTCTTCAAAATGAGCCATCTTCCCTACCCGGTGGTGCCCTACCAGCAGTACTTCAACGCCTACCCCGAGGTGCACTACCAGCAGCCCCCCTGCGCCTCCAACGGCTACGGCTGGCATGGGAACGGCTACGGGTGGCAGGTGGACCCCAAGAAATGGCACCCGGCCCCCGTCGACCTCTCCGAAGGCACCCCCATCGCCGAGGAGCCCGTCATCGAAGCGCAAAAGGTCGCCAAGCAGAATTCCTGGGTGAGTTAAAGCAGCAACATTTTGGGAACCGTTGGGAGGGACATATTTTTTTGAACTGTTGCGATAGGGACATATTTTTTGAACTGTTGGGATAGGGACATATTTTTTGAACTGTTGGGAGGGACATCTTTTTTGAACTTTTGGGATAGGGAGATATTTTTTGAACTGTTGGGATAGGGACATATTTTTTGAACTGTTGGGATAGGGACATATTTTTTGAACTGTTGGGAGGGACATATTTTTTGAACTGTTGGGAGGGACATATTTTTTGAACTGTTGGGATAGGGACATATTTTTTGAACTGTTGGGAGGGACATATTTTTACTGTTGGGAACTATTGGGAGTAATACTATGAAAGATTCTTTTTGAAATATGAATAATAACGTAGATTTTTTTTATTTTTCGATAGTTTAAGTTCCGATTTCAGGACCCGGTAAGTCGATTTAAGTTCATCTTGTGTGTCATTAACCCTCGTTTTTTTTTGTCACGCATGTAATTTTTTAAACTAATAACAATTTATATGTAAATTGGTGTTAATGTAATTAGTAGTCACTAGACAGCAGAAGATATTATAAATGAAAAATTCTCATCAACTTCATCTATATTTTGCCATTTTCCCTCGATTTTCTAGTCAAAAACTAAACCTAATTTTAATTGGTACTTCCCCCATGCAAAATTCAAAAATTAATATACTAAATTTTACTAGAAACTGCACTAATAACTGTACTAGAAACTGAATTTGTAATTGTACTAGATATTGATCCAAAAACTGTACTATATAGAAACAGTACTAGACTTTTGAATAAAACTAATGAAATATGTAAATTTTGAAATTTAATAAAATCGCATCTTGAAACTTAATGTAACATCGGTTTACTTGGTACAAGCACAGTTGGGGGGCGGCATGGCGGGCGGGCAGGGCGGGCCGTGGTAGTTGCACGTGCGACAGCACCCCACGAAACACGGCGGCACCAGCTTGGGGCAGCAGCACGTGCAGTTCTTGCACACCCTGCACGGCTTGCCCAGCGATATGTTGGCGAAGTTGATCTTCGTCGTCGAGGTGTTCTTCTCCAGCTTGTTCTTCTTCTTGGACCGCCTGCCCTTCGACTTGGGTATGTCGGGGAAGGCGTACGGTATGGCCAGTTTCTCGGGACAGGGGCAGGGGCACGGGGCGCACGGCCAGCACGGGTAGCAGGGGTTGCAGCACGTTTGGCAGGGATTGGGGCACGCCCCTGGTGGGTACGGACACGACATGTTTGCTTATTTTTTTTTATTTGTTTTGGTGGGTTTTATTTTTTGTTGTCGATGGATGCGATTTATTAAAAGTGTACGTATTTGACAGGAAATGTCGAAAAATATGATGAATGAAATTGGAATAGGTGGCTTTGTGCATGTGAAGTGCCTGTCAAAAGTGTATATAGGTTGTGCAAAACAAAGTTAGATGTACGTCACTAATGACGTCTTATGTTAACTGTCAAAAGTAGTTGTAATGGAGAAGACCACGATGTGAGATAAGCGGATTTCGGCAAAAGATACGATTAGAAATGATTTATTAGAGCTCAAAACAGATTTCAGTTGCTCAAAATGTGTTATAATTAAAAAGATAGCCCTTTGAAATTTGACTCATACCTTATCAACCAATCATAAACCACTCGCGTTTTGTTGTATAAGTAAATAGTATGAATTTTCGAACGCAGTAACAAAGAATAGACAAACGAACAAAAATCAAACTGTCATTTGTCAGATTTTTCTGAAAATTGCACAAAACAAATTACAAGAATTGCAGTTCGGCATAAAACACTTTACTGATAATATTGAAGTTGACAAGAATGTTGCCAAATAAATTTTTCAGTACCATTATTTGTGTTTTTAACACGAAAATCGGTTACAATTTATACAGATGAAGATGATATTTCTATATTAATATATCGAATTATCCATTAGGTAATGGAAGAAATGGATAAATCAGAAAATGTTTATTGCAATAAATATACAAAAAACGCACATTTTGCGGAGTAAAGAAGAGTAATAGGAAACGTGGCAAACTTGCTAAATGTGACATCTCTTTGAAACTCTCGCTTTAATTGGAGCAGAGTGTATGACGATTGTGTGACGTTTTTCAAACTTTAAAAATTAATTGCGGCCTTATTTGGCCACAGAAAAAAATAAAAATTTCATTAAGCGTCTTCTCAAAACAAACGATTTTGAAAAAAAAATTAAAAAAAAAGTCGTGGTCTTCTCCATTTGTGAGATGAATGCGCAACTCTAGCGGTATAAAAATAACGACAAAATTATTACAAACAAGTTGCTTTATTCCTCGCTGTATCCTTTTAGATTAAACCGCAAGTAGGTATATAATAACTAAAAAAATTGATATGTATTTACAAAACAGCGATTTTATTAGTTCCTTAATCTCCATATTATAAAATTATGCGCAAACCACCAACTCAAATAGTACCCAAAAATTGGCACCCGGCGCACAACCCCGCGCTCTTACCACCCCTCGACTGCTTCCCGCACTCATTACAAGTCTTCACCGTATTCTTCGCGGGCTCGCTGGGCCTCATCGCGTCGGTGCTCCTGCAGCAAGCGTAACAAACCGGGCCGCTCCTCTGGCCGGCCCCCCCCAGCGTCGCGTCCACGAAATTCTGCTGCGGAATCGAGTAGTCGTATTTAGGCGGCTCCGGTGGCGCCCTCTTGCGATGGCCGCACTTCTCGCATCTCGCCACCTCCGGCTGCATCTCGCTGGCCTTGCACGACGGATCGCAGTAGGAGCACGAAGGCGCAGGCGCAGGCGGCGAGCAACAACAGGGCTTAGACGGCGGGCACGCAGGCGGCGGACAGGCGGGCGGCGGCGGGCAGCAGGAGTAGCAAGGGGAGCAGGGCTGGCAGCCGCGGCATCGGCACATCTTGCAACACTGGCCGGCGCCCTCGCACCAATCCTGGTCGGTCTTGAGGCCCATGCAGATGCAGCACTTGCAGCACTTGCATGGGTTCACGTAGGGCGGCTCCTCCGGCTCGTCGGCCTCCACCGCCTTCTCGGGCGGCTTGCGCTTGCGCTTCTTCTTCTTCTTGCATTTCTTGGGGCAGTCGGGGAAGCAGTAGGGGATGGCGAGCTTCTCCGGCGGCGGGCAGGGGCATGGTGCGCACGGCCAGCAGGGGAAGGCGAACGGCGGGAAACAGAGATCACCACAAGGGAAGCATTGCGGCGAAAAGCAACTCATGGGACATTATTTACACACTGGGCGGGAATTTTGGTGATTTGATTTTTTTTTTTATACAGGAATGGGATGCGAACGGTTTACTGACAGGAAATTTTGATGGGGAATTGTTGAGTGATGTTTTGCGTTGCGTAAATCAAAGTTTGCTCTGCTCATCACATTATATACAGGGTGATTCTTTTTATATATATATATACAGTGTGCATGTGATTCACCTGGAGAACTCTATTAACAGTTATTTCTCTTTATTAACTCAATCTATTTGTTCACAAAAATTCCCAATTTTTCGACATCATCCTCAAAGGGCACCAAGTCCCAAACGAAACCTCCAAACGTACTTATTTACAAACCACCCTGTATACACACCAAATGTCACCTGTCACATCACAACAAATCAACAAATCCTCAGCGTATACAATAACCACATTTTTTCCAACCCCCGTGCACCGTAACCCCATTCATCCCTTAACATGTCGAAATAATGTGGGACACCACTCGATCATGCGACCAGCACTCGCGCCGTTCCGCACCCTCCCATAAGCACACCAAAACCGACATATACTCCGTGGAGTCGCTCTTCTACATACCCAAGGAGATCCTCTCCGACTTGGGCATGAAGGACAAGCCGCAGAAGGCGGCCGCCAAGCCGCGCCGGCCCTCTGAGACCAAGCACTGCGTCCCGGTGCCCATTTATTACCGCATAGACGGGCAGTTTACCGACAGAAAAGAGCGCGCGGTGGCGGCCCCCGCGTGCAGGAGGATCAAGAGCTGCAGGTGCGACTCCAAAAGCGAGAGGCTCAGCGACAGCGACAAGCTCTGCAGGACCCTGGAGAAGCTCATACCGGGTTCACCACAGCAGGTGGAGAATACACTAAATTCCCTATCGCAGAAACTCGGTAATGATTTTAGGGGTGGTACAATTCGAATTTGGGTTGATGTGAGTTTGATTGGGGTGTAGAGCAGCAGAAGGAGGTGGAGGCGGTGCCGGCGAAGAAGGTGGTGCTGCCGCCTCCTATACTCAAATTGGCCAACAAGGCGGTGATCGGCGAGCGGCAGGAGTTCAAAGGAATGGCCGAAGGGAAGGATATTTTGAAGTTGAGGAAGCCCTGCGATGTGAACGTGTGCGGCAGGAAGTGGCCGCCGGCGAAGCCGAGGAAAAGGGGGAATTTTTGGAGGAGCGTTTGGGTAAATGTTTTTTGGTACATCCTGTATATGGGGTGGTATAGAATGTGTATTTGGAGGGACCTGGAGGACTCTTTGAAGATGGTGTCGAAAAATTTTATGACACCCTGTATATATTATTCTATTTATCGCTTTAATAGCGTGTGCGCAATTGATAAATGCCGTTTATAATAAGGGCTACCTGTTGATGCAGAGAGAGTCTAAATGGGTCGGCCCGGCATTTGCTCGAAAAGGTTACGGAAAAAGGGCGCAATAAAATTATTAATTAGCCAAATGCGATTCCATTATCGACATTAGATTAAATACCGCAAGTGCGTTTCCTGTCCAGGCGGGGTTAGGCGCGATATCGCATCGAATCGAGATAGGCCGCGGCCGGAGGTTTTCCATTTTTTTCGCTCAGTTCGCGTGGCAACCTGCGCTTGGGATGGTCGCGTGAAGACCCCGCTATTTTCGTGGATTAATAAAAACCTTTATGGAGTCGACGATGCAGAGGAGCGCCGCGGCGCCGGCCAGCTACCGACGCGTCGCCCCCGTCAAAGCCACCCCGCGCGCCGCCTTTGCTGATGATGGCGCCGCCAAAATGCAGAAACTTTCGCTCGCCAAATCGCAGGGCGATAAAACAGAGGTGGCTGGGAAAGAGGGTGCTAGAGGTAAAGTTGGTGCCACTGGGAAAGATAAAAGTTTTAAGGTAAATTTTGGGGAGTTTGGGGGAATTACCTATACTTATAATATCTTCTGCTACATTCTTTAATTAATAATTACCCACTTTTGTACACAAGGAAGTAAGAAAAGGTTTTTGCGGTTTCTATTAATAAACTAATTTTTTTCATTTATTATCTCAACAAAAACGATTGCAGTATGGCGAAGCGGGCTCCGGTACTCGCACCTCCACGGGGGAACCCCAAGACTTCTACAAATTGCGAGACGACCACCTGGCCAATAATTCGCTCTTCGAGGATCCGGAATTCCCCGCCGAAGACACCTCTTTGTTCACCACCCAGCGGCCGGACCGGTACTACGAATGGAAGAGGCCACACGTAAGTCAATTATAAACTTATAATCGAGAAGACCACGATGTGAGATAGGCGGATTTCGGCAAAAGATACGATTAGAAATGATTTATTAGAGCTCAAAACCGTTTTCAGTTGCTCAAAATGTGTTATAATTAAAAAGATATAGCCCTTTGAAATTTAAAAATTTCGGGTTTTGACTCATATTTTATCAACCAATCATGAACCACTCGCGTTTTGTTGTATAAGTAAATAGTATGAATTTTCGAACGCAGTAACAAAGAATAGACAAACGAACAAATATCAAACTGTCATTTGTCAGATTTTTCTGAAAAATGCACAAAACAAATTACACGAATTGCAGATCGGCACAAAACACTTTACTGATAATATTGAAGTTGACAAGAATGTTGCCAAATAAATTTTTCAGGACCATTATTTGTGTTTTTAACAAGAAAGTCGGTTACAATTTATACAGATGAAGATGTTATTTCTATATTAATATATCGAATTATCCATTAGGTAATGGAAGAAATGGATAAATCAGAAAATGTTTATTGCAATAAATATACAAAAAACGCACATTTTGCGGAGTATAGAAGAGTAATAGGAAACATGGCAAACTTGCTAAATATGACTTCTCTTTGCAACTCTCGCTTTGATTGGAGCAGAGTGTATGACGATTGTGTGACGTTTTTCAAACTTTAAAAATTAATTGCGGCCTTATTTGGCCACAGAAAAAATAAAAATTTCATTACGCGCCTTCTTAGAACACACGGTTTCGAAAAAAAAAAATTTAAAAAAAATCGTGGTCTTCTCCATTAGTTTATACCAGTAGATGAATGAATGAATGTTTTAGGAGATCTCCAACGATCCCAAGTTCTTCGTGGAGGGTTTCTCGCGCTTCGACGTACAACAAGGGGAGCTGGGTGATTGTTGGTTATTGGCAGCAGCTGCTAATCTCACCCTCCACAAGCGTCTGTTCTTCCAAATCATCCCCGATGATCAAGAATTTGATGATAAATACGCCGGCATATTCCACTTTCGGTGAGCTCATTTCATCCATAAATTACATGGTACATTAATTTGTTAATATTTTCCAAGATTTTGGCAATATGGTAAATGGATAGACATCGTCGTAGATGACAGATTGCCCACGTACAGAGGACAATTGGTGTACTTGCATTCCAACGATGACAACGAATTCTGGAGCGCGTTACTCGAAAAAGCCTACGCAAAGTAAGTTAAATTACAATTTTTTCGCTCTATACTCTTCAGTTTCGCGCAGACTGAACGGCTCCTACGAGGCGCTGAAGGGCGGCTCCACGTGCGAGGCGATGGAGGACTTCACCGGCGGCGTGACGGAGATGTACGAAATGGACTCCAGCCCGCCCAATCTCTTCCAGATCATGCTGAAGGCGCACGAGCGCTCCTCGCTGATGGGCTGCTCCATCGAGCCCGATCCCCACGTGCTGGAGGCCCAGACGCCCGAAGGGCTGGTGCGCGGCCACGCGTACAGCATCACCAAGGTGCAGTACATCGACATCCAGACGCCCAACGTGGCCGGCAAGATCCCGTTGATCCGGATGCGCAACCCCTGGGGCAACGAGACCGAGTGGAACGGCGCCTGGAGCGACGGGTGCGCTGCTAAATAAACTCCTGGTGATAAATAATGTGTAACGAGTTGGGTTTTGTATAGGGCGCCGGAGTGGAGGTTCATCTCCGAGCAGCAGAAGGAGGAGCTGGGGTTGACGTTCGACGATGACGGCGAGTTTTGGATGTCCTTCAAGGACTTTATGAAGCAGTTTAGTCGATTGGAGATTTGCAATCTCAATCCGGATTCGCTCTCCGAGGAGGAGCTGCGAGAGGGGCACAAGAAAAAATGGGAGATGTCCGTGTATGAAGGCGAGTGGGTGAGAGGAGTAACAGCTGGAGGTTGCAGGAATTATTTGGGTACGTTAGAGAAGGTTTAATATCGTTGATGGTGTGATTAAATTTGTGTATATTGCAGATTCTTTTTGGAGAAATCCCCAGTACAGGATCACTTTAACCGAAGTGGACGAAGACGACGACGACAACCAATGCACCATGATTGTAGCGTTGATGCAGAAGAACAGAAGGATATTGAAGAGTTCCTCCGGAGTGGATCTGCTCACTGTAGGATTCGCTATATACCACGTAAGTTTCGCCAGCACCAGGTGCTCGGTGCGGCTTCAACCAAAGGTTTATCGTTGCAGTTATCGCACCCAGACAGAGTTCCCAAGCCGCTGGACGTGAACTTCTTCAAGTACAACGCCTCGGTGGCGCGGTCTCCTTCGTTTATCAACCTGCGCGAGGTGAGCTGTCGCTTCAAACTGCCGCCGGGCACCTACTGCATCGTGCCGTCCACCTTCGATCCGAACGAGGAGGGCGAGTTCCTGCTGCGCGTGTTCACCGAGAAGCAGAACATCATGGAGTACGGTTACAATTACCATAACGTTAGAGACTATCGCGGTAGCGCGGCGGATGAGGCGGAGGACGAGCCCAGCGCGCCGTCTTTCCCTGGGCCGGGTTATCCGGGCGGCGGGTACTCGCAACCTGGTTATCCTGGGTACCATCCTCAGCCTCATTCGCCTGGGTATCCTCAACCGCATTCGCCTGATTATCCTCAACCCCATGCGCCTGGGTATCCGCAGCCTGGGTATCCTTCGTATCCTGCGTATGGTGGTGCTTCTGGATATCCTGGTGGTGCTCCTGGATACCAGCAGCCGTATACTGGATATCCGGGGTATCAGCAGCCGGGTTATTATCCTCCACCGCCTCCTCATCAATATTCTGGTTACCCTCCTAGGCAGTCTCCTGATGACAACGATCCTATTAAAGGCATTTCGAATTTTTTTAATAAGCTTTTTAAATAGTTTTTTTTTTGCTGGCTTTTTTGTTGGTTTTTTGATTCGTGATTTTTTGTATATAATGTTAAAACGAATTGTTGGTGATGTTTTCACTTAAGAGTTTTTACTAAAAAGTATTGTATGGAGATTTGTTAGATTGTTAGGTTTGTTGATAGATATTTTTTTATAAATATAAATGCTAATATTTTGCACTAAAGAGCATCTTTGCTCTAAACGATGATATTAAAATTAACTTAAGATGAATTTATACTCTACTAAAAATGCATTTGAATCGGCTAATTTAGCTTGCATTCGCTTCGAATATTCATTTTTTTTCTCATCGCTTGTTATTTTATTTTTCACCTTTTAATATTAATTTGATTTTGGTATTATCATGTAGTATTTTTCCTTTCTGGTAACTATAAAATAAATGAGAGAAAACCAACATCAAATTTAACGCAATTCAAATTTAGTTATTTTTTTCCTAAATTTGAATATGTTGTATTTTAGCTTGCTCAAATTTCAGGCACCTATTTTTAAGTTTCCTTTGTACAAACTCATTTCGATTATTAATTGAAATATTTACTCGAATGTTGGTAAAAATTGCGAAATAAAATGTAAACTTTCAACGAAGTGTTATTTTAACATGTCGGTTATTACTCGGGGAACCCCCGCGGGTTTCGCGCGCTTTTTCTTCTGTATCTAATCGTTTAATTCTCGTTTGTAGAGAGAACGAAGAGGAGGTGGGATACGGAGATGTCGAGGAAAGTGTAAGTAATTGATGGATTTTTGAGAAATTTTATTAATTGCCGGGTATGTGTAGGTGAAAACCGAACCTACGGAAGAGGAAAAACTGGAATCGGACAGGGTGTACCAATTTTTCCTCAAATTAGCAGGAGAAGATAAAGAAATCGACTGGATGGAACTCCAACAAATCCTAAACTTTTCTATGAAAACAGGTAAGAAGATTTCGATATGTAACAATTTAAATATCTGTTCAATCATGATCCAATTCGGATTTACAAATTTGAATTTCCCGCGCTGTTTCTTCTTTAATTTCTACAAATCAACATACCTCGACTATTCGGTTATTGCACCACTCGATCAATAATGAATCAATATAAAAACACTAGTTAAAATTAACCACTATTACATCTAAAGATAGCTATAATTAATTTAAATTAGTATTAACATTTATTTGTAATGTAAAACATCCACAAACATCATCTGTCATATGTCAAACGTAAATTGGAGGAGGCGCTTACCGGATAACTACAAGTTAAAAAGAGACGGGACGCAAAGATGTTTTGTGGTCCGATGAAAGAACAGGGCCGGAGTCGGCGATTTTGTACTGATATAAAACCAATGTTTTGCAAGAATTTCAGCAGAAGAAAATGATCTCTGAGCAACCTAAAGCGACGATAAAAGGGGTAAACGCGACGCCGGACGACGACGGTACCGATAACAGCAACTGTTTCACGTCGGTTATTTCGCTACTTTGCGGATCGATTTTAAAAAACATAGCACCACATCAGACTGAATCTGTACCATTAAAAACTACGTTGAATGGTAGGTGGATGTTATGAAAATGCACGTTAAAATTGCTGTACAAACAATATACCACACTCTGAGCTTTAATTTTTTTTTCGATTTTTTCCCCGTATTGTATGCACTGATTATTTTTTAAAGGCATGTTTAAATTTTAACAGGAGCGCAACGTTAGATTATTATTTCGTTTTACTAAAAGCATGAGAGATTATTTTAGTCGAATATTTGACGGGAAAAATTCCAAAATTTTTTGCTTCCGTTCCAGAATTGACCGCCCACGGATTTTCCAAAGACATTTGCAGGAGCATGGTGTCCATGTTGGACAAGGATAGGTCTGGAAAACTGGGATACGTGGAATTCAAGCAACTTTGGGGCGTCATTAGGCAGTGGAAGGTAAGTTGATTTACCTGTAAATTAACAATTACGAATTAAATGAGGTTTGTAATGCATTTGAGGTGTTGTAAGTTGATGAATTAGTAAGAAATATAATGGATTTTTTAGAACGTTTGGTCGATGTACGATCAAGATAAATCGGGAACGTTCAGCGGCTTTGAATTTAGAGACGCGCTGAATTCGGCTGGTTACAAAGTCAACAGTAAAATCCTGAATATTTTGATGCATAGATTCGGGAACAAAGCTGGGCAATTGGAATTCGACGATTTCGTAATGTGTTCTATTAAATTGAAAACCATGATAGGTAATGTTTGGTATTTTTGCGAATTTGTCGCTCAATTTAAGCGGATTTTTCGTGTTTTAGACATATTTAAAGAAAAAGAGAACGGAGGGAAAAATACTGCCACCTTTTCGTTCGAAGAATGGTTGGAAACGACGCTTTATTCTTAAATGTACGTGCCTATTTTTTTATATTCTATTTTTCTTATACTATACACACTTTCATTCCAAAGTTTGTTATACGATATATACTACGAGTTTTAAAATTTAAAATGATTATACTATACGTAAATAAAATTTCTTGTTAATGTTGCGCCTCTTAAATAAAATCTTTTTTGTTGAATAAATATTTAAAATATTACTTCGACTTTTATTTAGGCAACACCTTTTACCAATAAGTCCTCCTACGATCCAAGCATTTGACAACTGACATTGACAAGACAAAATGTCATAATCAGCTGTCGAGTATTTGTGTATTTCGTATTATTTTGATCGAATTTTATGTAAAATGGACAAATTAACATTAATATCCGGCACTCTCTTCATGGCCGCTGATATATTCGCCATCGTAAGCTTAGCCATGCCCGACTGGATCATCACAGATGTCGGAGGTAACTTAATACACCAATATCATCAATTAAAATTAATGTACCCCTATTTTGGTAGGCGACACAAGATTAGGCCTAATGTGGACCTGCATGACCTTATACAACAGACCTCAAGTGTGTTTCACGCCCGATTTGCAACCCGAATGGCTACTTGCACTAGTATGCATATTTGTCGGGTGCATCTGCATCACCACCACCATCATACTGCTGGCCTCGTCCCATTGGGACAGAAACGTTGTACCGTACGCGAGATGGGTAGGATTCACAGCGAGTAAGTCTCATCTCAAATTAGCACACTCGTAACCGAAATGGCCTTTTACTTATCCCGATTTGGTTACAGTGGTGCTGTTTTGCCTGGCCGCTGTTATATTCCCCATGGGTTTCCACGTTGATGAAATCGGGGGACAGCCCTATCAATTACCCGGCAGCCACCAGGTGGGGATCTCCTACATACTGTTCATCCTGTCGCTGTGGATAACCGTTATATCGGAGTTGTTCGCTGGTAAAGTTTGTTTGCCGCATTTTTAGTCCTGTAACGTTGAAATAAGGTAAGATTGTTTGCTCGAATAGGATGGTATTTTGTATTAATAAGGATGGTTTTATGTTCTCGTTGGTAATAACGAGGAATTTTTAATATCTGTGATTTTTTTATTGTAATTTTTATTAAATGAAATATTGAAAAACGTTTCTAATTTTCAGCAATTTTAAAACCGGTTTTAATGAATAAAATAAAACAACAGACAAGTATCTAATCAAAGGGCTAGTATCTGTAATGATCGGGCTTGTACGGCCCGTCGACGGGCACCCCGATATACTCCGACTGATCGGCCGACAACTTCGTCAACTTGACGCCCAAATGCTTCAAGTGCAACCTCGCCACCTCCTCGTCCAAGTGCTTGGGCAGCATGTGCACCCCCACCGAGTACTGCCCCGGCTTCGTCCACAGCTCGATCTGCGCCAGCACTTGGTTCGTAAACGAATTCGACATGACGAACGACGAATGGCCGGTGGCGCAGCCCAAATTCACCAATCGCCCTTCCGCTAACACGATCACGTGGCTACCGGTGGAGAGCAGGTAACGGTCCACCTGCGGCTTGATCACCACCTTCTCCTTGGCGTTCTTCTCCAGCCAGGCCACGTCGATTTCGCAGTCGAAGTGGCCGATGTTGCACACGATGCTGTCGTCTCGCATGCTCATGAAATGCTCGCCTCGGATGATGTCCTTGCAGCCCGTCGTTGTGACGAACACCTGGCCTTCTTTGGACGCTTCCTCCATGGTGGTGACCTCGTAGCCTAGTTAATACAGTTGTTAATACTTAGATGTTTTGTGTGTATCGGTAAAATACCTTCCATTGCTGCTTGTAGGGCGTTTATGGGATCTATTTCGGTGATTAATACTCTTCCTCCGAAGGCTCGTAACGATTGGGCGCAGCCTTTGCCTACGTCTCCGTAACCGGCTACTACGCATACTTTACCGGCTAACATCACATCGGTGGCTCGTTTGATACCATCGATTAGCGACTCTCTGCATCCGTACAAATTATCGAATTTACTCTAAAAAACAAATATATACAACAACAATCTCGCGCGAATGTAAGTAAGCTCGTACCTTCGTTACGGAATCGTTAACGTTAATGGCCGGTACTTTGAGCGCACCGTCTTTGAACATCTTGTACAAATTGTGCACGCCCGTGGTGGTTTCCTCGCTGATGCCTCGGCATTCTCGCAGATATTGCGGGTATTTGGTGTGCACTAAATTGGTTAGATCGCCGCCGTCGTCCAGTATGAGATTGAAGGGTTTTCCATCGGGGAAGAGAAGGGTCTGTTCGATGCACCAGACGTACTCCTCGTCGGTTTCGCCTTTCCACGCGTACACGGGAACCCCGCTCTTGGCGATGGCGGCGGCGGCGTGGTCCTGCGTGCTGAAAATGTTGCAGCTCGACCATTGCACCTGTTGATAAATAATATGTTAATGACGGTGATTTGAATTGCAATCGGAGCGTTTGCGTCAAGTTGTCGGTGTTTTTCTGGGTCTTATCAGTGTTGTAATTATGAGAATATTTTTGATATAAGTGTGCAGATAACCTTTTAAACTTTCGTTTCGGAATGTATTTTCATTCAAATTAAGCTGGGTAATGGTGTGGTAACAATAGTTATTTGCAGTACAATACTAGATAAGAGGATTGTAATAAAAAATGTGATACCTCTGCTCCTAATTCTACTAGAGTCTCGATGAGTACGGCTGTTTGTACGGTCATGTGCAAGCACCCGACTATCCTGGCTCCTTTTAGGATTTTGTCGTGCTCGTAGAGTTTCCTCAGGCTCATTAAGCCGGGCATTTCGTTCTCGGCCAGGGTGATTTCCTTGCGGCCCCAGTCGGCCAAGTTCATATCGGCTAAAAGGGATTTAATTCGTAATGATTGTTTTATTTAATAAATAGGTTTTTAAAATAACGACATGCTAATTGTATGTACGCAATTGTAATTAATATAAGTAGTTTTTTTGTATTAAATTGGAAAAGTAATACAAAAAAATATTCTGAACATAACCTTTAACTTTTGATACATGTGCGTAAGACTTACCGACTTTAAAGGGTGGTTTTCCGTTACTCATTTCGAACTTATAAAGTAAAACTTAAGTGATTTAAACAATGAACTTAAATATTACAGCAAATATAATTCTCAAAATGCACACCGAAGTTGATCCTCACTCGGCTCTTTCTTCTTTTCTTCCGACGTTTCAAATTGCGTCTTCTTTATTTACGTATAAAAATATACACAGAACATGAGATACATTGACAGATAGTATAAAACATAAATATCAGATGACAGTTGTCAATCCGCTTAGTGTCGCCATCTTTTAATATGCTCTGAAAACTTACAGGTAACTGTAATTTAGTTCTTTATCTTATTATTAGATGGCGCCAATGAGGTTGCAAAATTTTGCAACTCCTCCGCCACGGTGAGGGTTTATGTTACTTCTTCATGATCAAATCAACACGTTAATTAAATTTCTTTTTATGGCTCTTCATCTTATATCCAATGGCCCGTATTCTATTTTAGGCCTAATTTATTTATTTTGACATTGATCTGAATAGCCTGAACGAATTTTACGAATGCTTTAGGGTTTAGGGAAAACTCTAGGAGTATCTCCTCTGAAGCGAAAATAATTGAGAAGTAATATTTTATTAAATACTATATTTACAAAAATTATAATGATGGTTCCTATAAAATTCTGTTAACATATATGGTTTTTTTAATAAAAAAAAAGAATGTAGATATACTTGACGTGACTGAATATCTGGATGGACAATATTTTTTATATTTTGAATTTATGCAGGTATAAAATCGTAAAAGTTTCATCAAACTCATGAACACAAATTCATAACATATGTAAATAATCATTTCTCGAATTTTACAATTTAATACGATTACAATACAAACGAACAGTAATGATACAAAAATAAACTAACAAATTATAAATTACACTTACATTAAAAATTATTCGATCTGCTGAAAAGCCGCGATTCAATTTCCTATCAAGAGGTTCCCGGACCACAAACATTATTTCTCGCACAGCAATTTAAAACACCTAAAACGCGTAATTCAAGTTTAGAAAAACCAACGTAAATGAAACGCAAACTTACTTCAAGACGATTCCGATTCGTCAGAGTCTTGTATGTACGTAATCTTCTTTGCCCTACCGGGCCTGGCCGGTCTCTTGACCGGACTATCACTCTCGCTGCCGCTTTTCACATCGTCGATTACGAAATTATCGTCAGAAGTATCGGACGTTTTCTTCTTACCCTTACCCTTCTTTGGCGAATTATTCGCCTTCGTCTTCTTCGGTTTCGGTTTCTTAGGCGCCGCCTCCTCCTCCATGTCTTCTTCATCAGACGTGAACGCCTTCAGTTTCTTTTTAGCAGGCTGCAAACGACGAATTTTACAATCGAATTATACTAAATGGTGTGTTTATAATATCACTCTCACCTCGTCAGTCTTTTTCTTAGTAGCTTTGGCGGCTTTCTTCTCCTTGGGTTTCTTGCTATCGAAATCGCTGTCGTTGCTCGAGTACGCTTTGGCCTTCGATTTGATAGCACCAAACTCGGAATCAGAGTCCGAGAAGCTGTTCTTCCGCTTCTTCGAAGCATCTTGTTGCGTATCTTCCTTCTTCCTGCCCACTAAACTATCAAACATGTCTTCGGAAGTCTCGTGTCGCGCCGGGGACTTGTTCTCTTCGTCAGAACTTTCCAAAACCTAACAAAAAAACTTGAGTAAATCTCTATGTAATTAAAAGTTTAGTTAAAGCGTACGTTTTTGACAACGCTTATTTCTTTAATGCCGCTGTTTTCGAACAATTCGTCTTCTTTATCCGAGAAATTGTCGTCCTCGCCGGATGATATGTATTTCGATACGGTTGTAGCGGCTTTTCTCAACGGCCGGTACTTGGAAGGCGAAGATGTAGAAGAAGTGGTAGGCACGAATTCCGCGTCAGAACAATCGGAAATCGATAAATCCTCATCGTCCGAATCGAATTTCTTCTTGTTCTTGGGTTTTTTGGTCCCGTTTTTCGCTGAAATAATTTGCTATGTAATCGAAAATCGAGCGATTTAAATCGATAAATACCTTTAGTGAAATCGATTTTGGTCTGCTTCAAACCGTCGCCTTTTTGCTTCGCCTTCTTCTCGGCCTTCTTCGCTACCTCTTCGGGCGTGCCCAGCTTATCTTTGAGCGTTTTCTTGCTCTTCACCATTTCATCAAACTCGTCCATTTCCTACGGTAAAAAAGATGTGAAAAAAAAATCGAAATTGATGCAACAACAAACATTACCTCCGTCATCGAAGTTGGCTCCGCTTTAAATAATCTAGATTGTGCCTTGGCCTTCGCCTTTACGGCCATTTGGATTTTCTTCTTGAGATCTTCGCTGATGGTGGGAGCCACCCGTTTACCGGCCGGAGACGGTAGCGTATCGGCAAAATTGAATTTCTTCTTATTCTAAAAAAAAAACATTAATTAAATTTTGTAGCCCCGTCGCAAACAGTTAAAATTAACAACGCCACTAACCCTTGCGAGTACTTTTCCTTCCTGATGTTAGCAAGAAATAAATAACAATTTATCAAGTGTATAATTGCGACTGTATGCAAAAACGTATACTTACAACAGGTTGCGCTTTTTTCCTTTGCTGCGCCTCTTTTTCGGCGATTTCGGCGTCTTTCTTCTCGATTTTTCCCAATGTTTCGATGAACACGTCCAAATCGTGCCTCCAAATATCTTTCGGCGACGTTTTTTTCAACGTATTCAACTCCATCATTTTGCTATCCCGTTGCCGCAGCAATTCGTTTTTCCTTTCCTCGGTCAACATCCACATCGACATGCCCAACAAATAATCGTAGAACTTAACCTCGGCGTTGGTACTTTCCTCGGTCTCTTGGCTGTTATTCCCGTCGTTATCCTCTTCGGTTTTCGCCTATAAAAACGAATTACAAACTATTTCTACAGCATTACTACCGCGCACCTACCCTTTGTTTCCACTCCATTACAGGATCGGGCGGATACCCTCTCTTGATCAACTCGTCCACGATCGTTTTCCGTTTTTTATTCTCCACCACCAGCTCCCCGCTGCACTTCTCCATTATGAATCTCGCTTGAGCGGCGAGCCGATTGGTCTCCGCCTCGAGCGTCCCCACCATGTGGTCCTTCCTCTTATCGTACATCTTCAAACGCAGTACGTAGAAGTCCTTCAGCAGCGTCATCACCGATTCGTATCTGCAATTCATCAAGCTTATACTTTGTAACTATCATTTCGCAATATGTATAAGTACCGTTTTAAACAGCCGTATTCGTCGAAAGCGCACATCGACGACAAATTGATCATCGTTTGCAATTTGAACGCTTTGTGCAAACCTTCCTTCTCCAAGTTCTCCAAATTCTCTCGCGACACTTGGATTTTGAATTTCACAGTGCTATCCGTACTGTAGTCTTTGTAATCGGCCAGCACTGATTTCACTTTATCGGTACCTACAATTATTACAATTAAATCATTTTCCTAAATTACCAACCACCTCTCTTACCATGTAACATTGGCTCCAATACATTATCCTTGTACGGCACAGTCCATGTAGCCACCGGCAATTCGGTTATTTCTAACGTTTCGTCACCTACGTAGGCTATTTCCCCGCTCACAACGTACCTATTATCACCGCAATATTCGATGGTACCTTTGAAATTCCTGTACCAAGGCTTTAGATCCTCGGGCTCTTCATCGTCCAACATACGTCTTAAATTACTCACTATTTCTCTGGGATTGTAGTTGGGTATCTTCGTCATCCAACCGGTTCCAATACCTGATGAGACAACGTTTATTTACACAAATATATTTACGTATATGGAATAATTACCTTCGGCTCCGTTAACCAACACCATAGGCAAAATGGGAATGTACCAAGTGGGCTCCACTCTGAGATTATCGTCGTATTCGTAGTTCAACACCGGATCGTCGTTGGGGTGGAAAATCATTCTGGCTATCGGCGAGAGTTTGGTGAAAATGTACCTGGCGCTGGCGGCGTCTTTGCCGCCGGACAGACGCGTACCGAACTGCCCTTTGGGCTCCAACAGATTTATATTATTCGAGCCGATGAATCTCTGCGCCAAGCCCACGATGGTACCAGCCAGGGACGTATCGGCGTGATGGTAGGCCGCTTTTTCTATCACCGAACCCACCAATTGGCTCACCTTCACTTCTTGTTTGTCGTTTCGTTTGAAGGCCACGAACATGATCTGCAAATTACATAGAAAAAACAAACCCTTTAATAAAGATACTTTTCAGCTATTTAACGTAGTACCTTCCGATGACCGGGTTTGAAGCCATCGACAGCCGAAGGGATGGAGCGAATGTTGTCGCCGTTCGAAAACAACACCAATTCCAAGTTGATGAAATCGGTGAAACTGACCACTTTCGTATCTTTGCCGTAGAGATACTTTTCAGGCAGGCCGATTTCCTTTCTCCTGCGGCTCTCTACCATGAAGTTCGTCAGCCATTCCTTCCTGCGTTCGATGCACTTTTTGCTGAACGCCAGCAGGATGTGATCGTCGTCCTGTTGCCCGGAGTACTTGAATTTTATCCGATGTCTGTCGAGGTTGGCGAAGTACTCTTTACCTTCCTGTGCGTCCGAAGTACCCAAACCTAACGGATTACATTACAACACGAATTCGTTAATATAATTCCATTAAAAGCGTACCCTTGTAATATTTGATGTTGTAGGTGTTGTAGTTAGGCGTGTTCGCCTTCCACTCTTCAAGCTCCGGTAATGAATAAAACGACAGACATTCGTTCTTTTTTCGAGCTTTTACGATTGGCGTGATGAACAGCTCGATGAAATTCCTTTTTAGCAGTTCGGGCCAATTGTGATGCAGGAAATTTATGATTAAACCTTTTATGTGCGATCCGTCTTGATCTTGATCGGTCATCAACATGAGTTTGCCGTATCTGTAACGAGCGGTTATTAAGTTAATGTAATTACATTACGCGAGCACCTCACCTTAAAGTTTTCATGTCTTCGTCCGTGTTGTACTTCTTCTTGTACTGTAACCCCAGGATTTTAATGATGTTGTTAATTTCCGCATTTTCGAGTATTTGTTTCGTATTCGCCTCTCGAGTGTTCAATATTTTACCCTTGAGAGGAAACACCCCGTAATGATCCCTACCCACTACGCTCAACCCCGCCATCACCATACCTTTGGCCGAATCTCCCTCGGTCAATATTAAGGTACATTTGAGCGCGTTTTTCTGGCCCGCCTCGTTGGCGTCCTCCAATTTCGGTATACCTCGCAGCTTCGTCACCTTTTTGCCGCCCACTTTATCCAACTGTTTTTGAGCCTTGAACTTGGCCCAAGTGAGGACGGCGTCCACTATGCCGCACTTCAACATGCTGTTGATGAACTTGTCGCTCAGAGCGCATTTCGAGCCGAAGTTCTTCATCGTTAGGGTCATGTGCTCTTTCGTTTGCGAATCGAACGTGGGATTGACGATGAGGCAATTGATGAATATCCACATGTGGTTTTTGATTTGGAACGGTTTGATCTGTATGCCGCCCTTGTTCTTCTTCTTCAACACGTCGGTGAGCTGCTTGACGATCATGTCGACTATGTAATCGACGTGACGGCCCCCTTTGGTGGTGGCGATGCTGTTCACGAACGAGACTTGTTGGAATCCTTTATCGGAGAGCGTGAAGCCGATTTCCCATCGTTCGTTGGACTGCTCGTGGACTACTTTCAAGGGATTTCCGCCGTCGTCTTCTTTGTCTTTGATGTACAAGTCTATGTAGTCTTTGAAGTTCTTCACTGGTACTCTTTTGCCGTTGAGAAATACCTGTTGGTGATATTTTTCGATTAAAATTAAAGTTATATAATTTAATGCATCGTTTACTTTTACTCCTTTGGTAGATGCGGCTACATCGAAAGCTCGCCTGGACATTAAACCTACGATATCATCATCTAGCTTCTCCATTTTGAATTTCACTAAATCTGGCCAGAAGGATATTTTCGTGAAGTCCTCGTTGGAGGGTTTTACCTTCGGTTCGGACGTTTTAGACATATTGGAGGCCCACGTTTGCCTAAATTGCTTTTTGTACTCCTTCGACGCCGTCTCCACAATGAATTTCTCACTACAAACGAAACAATATATAACATATCGTACTCTCATCATATACAGATTAGATTTTTACCTAAAAATATTACACAATTTAGCTCCGTAACCGTTTCTGCCACCCGTCACCTTCTCCTCCTCATCGTTGTAGTTCGAAGAGGTAAGCAAATGCCCGAATATCATAGTTGGTACAAACATGTTTTCGTCTTTGTGCATCACAACCGGTATACCTTTACCGTTGTTCCAAACCGATATGTAATTCTCCTCGGGCTTGATCTCTATCTTAATGCAATCCATCGATTTGTCTCGCTGCTTATTGTCCGCAGCGTTCACCAATATTTCATCGAATATTTTGTACAAACCTACAACGGATAGATAATATATGAAATCGAATATTTAATAGGTGTATTAAGGCTTCTTATACCTGGCACGAATTCGATTTGCTTCTGTATCATCACCTCGTTTTCGCTGTCGTAAATCCACATCAATTCGGTGGCCTTCTCTATAGACCCGATGTAAGTGTCGGGACGTAGCAGGATGTGTTCGAGTTGGGTTTTCTTCTGGTACGTTTTCTCTATGGTGGCTGCCTTTTTCTTGGGGGGCGGCGGGCGCTCCGAGGCCGCCTCTTCGTCGTCGTTGCTGGCGCCCCCGTTTGCCATTTTGGAGATGAAATTCTAAAACGTACAGGGGCTTACGTTAAATATGTTTTTAAGTAACTTAATGTGGAATAATGTGTATTCAGTATAAAAAGTTATCAATTGGTGTTTGGAAGTTTGATGAGAAAAAAGGAGGCATTTTTTTAACCTCAAATAGAAAGCGTCTATACAACAAAAACTAAACTTACCCGTATATCGGCCATTTTGTTTAATTTATAATTAAATCGTCTCTAGTTAAAATCGATCACGAAATTGAAATAAAATCCACACTTTTTGAATTAAAATAGTACTTTTCTTTTAATTAATACGATTCCACAGCACACAAATAAAACCATATTTCAACGCCAGCGCCAGCGGCATTATTAAAACAGACTGTCTGACAAAAACCGACAAACTGATCGCGCACGCGTACGACGCACGAAAATTTCGGTTCACAACGCAACACAACCAATCAAATGATCGCGTTCGAAATTCAAATTCGAACCGACCAATCACAACAAAGCATCGACCGCATCTATCCTTTTTCACGCAAGTTCAAATTTTCCCTGGCTGTATTAACTTTGTGTAGTAGACCTTCTAAAAAATTAGAAGAACGAAGAAAATATAAAAACTCATTAATTAATTATTATATTTAAAACTCCTAAAATTATATCATTTTACAATTCCTGTTCTTCGGATAATCTAATCCTTTTATGAGGCGGCGATTGCGATTGCGATTGCGATTGCGTGTCCTCTTCCTCCTCGCCTGTCAAGCCACACTCCAACAAATCCAAATGATTCTTCAACACTTCCTCGCCAATCTCCTTCGGTATCCTCCAATAAGCCTCCTGCTCGTCCAACGGCTCCGTTATACCCAAAGCCCTCAACAGTTCCTGGAACCCGGGACTTTCCATGCAGGTTTCCTGCTGCTCGGTCAGCGGCACCAACGGCACGTCCTCGGGGGAATCCCCCGCGTCTTCCGCGGCCTCGGAGATGCTCTCCCGCAGCCACTCCACTCCCGCTCTAGCGTCCGAATCGGCGCTCAGAATCCCGCGAATCAAACCCACCACTTCGCTTTTGCTGGTGTTTACGGAGAACTCCCGTTTTTTGGCCACCGGAGGTTTGGGGATCGGCTCGTCGGAGTCCGAAGCGCTGTCGTACAATCTGTTAATGGTTTCTGTTTCGTTATTCGGGCGTTCTTTCTTCTTGCGTACTTCGTTTTTGCTTCGTATTAACCCCAACTCTAGTAGTTTATCTGTGATATTTTTCTTCGTTCGTTTAGTAGCAAGTTGATCGATAATAGAAGTTACTGGATCGGAAGAGTGTTTGAGCCTGTTGAACAATTCTCCTAATTGCGTTTCTTCCTCTATATCCCAATCGTGCTTTTGCTGTTTATTCTTCTTGTACGTATCCACGAGATCCATGACTTTGAGTTGCCTCAACACCATCCTGCGAGTTCTCGTAGGATTGATCAGGTTTTTGATTATCCAATCTATAATATCTTCTTGCACGTTTGTATCATGGTACTCTTTAAACAACACTTCCAATTCGTTCTTCTCCTCTTCAGACCAACCCGATGTAACTGTTCGGCTGCTACCGTAACCGTGCTCGATTTCATAAGCTTCCTTCTTCGTTTTCCAAAACAACGCCTCGATATAAACTTTATCGTTGGTTTGCGACACATTCAAGAACTGCCTCACTATATACGTGGAGAACTTGACCAGTTCCTTGTACTGCGGCGCCTCTCTGACCTCGAATATCCTTTGGAAGGTGCGGAAGAGGCTCAGCTGGAACAGCATCACGTACATCTTGCAATCGAAGGCTATCCTGTGCAGCAGCTTGACGATCGAGTGATTGGTGCTGATGGGGTTGGTGTCGAAGGTGCGCAAAGCGATGCCGCAGGTCCTGATGATCTTCGGGTGGGCCAATCGGCCGAGGAATTCGGTGAAATTGAAGTTCGTTTCGCGGGCCTCGTGGCGCAATTCCTCCTCTTCTTCTTCGCTTTCCGCTTGAGCGCTGGTATCGGGTTCTGCCTGGCCTAAATCGGCGAAGAAGATTTCTTTCATGGCTAGAAACTCTTCTTCGGCGGTCATATCGTCGCTGCCGAAGTAGTTGTTCTCAGGCCACACTTCTCGGGAGGCTCGAATGAGGCCGATGGCGCTCTCGAATTCGGATTGTCTCAGCTTGGTTTGGATTTTCTTTATGGCGTCGGTTTTTTGATCGTCCACCGGTACCTCAGAGGCAGCATCGAACGGTACTTCTTCGGTTAAAAAACTACCCCCCGCTTCTAATAGGGCTACTATTTGAGGTGTAGAGGTTTCCCATAAACGGTTTAATTTCTCTCTTAAATCCTCCTTAGAAGCGGCTCGTTGGGCTGCCTTTTTCTTTCGCTTATGCAGCGACTTCTTCTGTACGATCAGAGATCCTTCGTTGTTGCAGTAACTCTCGAACATCTTCAGGAAATGGTGCTGCGTCTCTAGCAAATCTTTTAGATAAGCGTCGGTTAATTTCAGCTCATCGAACGATATCAGCAAAGTTAGTACGAATTCCCTGTACTCCGGTACGTAGAAAATGTTGTTTTTAATCACCTTCGAGGACTCCCGAACGTTTCCGTCTTGCGATTTATCCATAGCGAGCAGAGTCAGGAGCAGCTCTTTGTAGGTCAATATAGCCATGTGGAGTCTCCTCGACCACACTCTCAGTCTCTTCTTGTCGGTTTTGATCCTATCGAAGTAGTTTTCGCTCTGCTGCTGGATGTAGTAGAACGTTTCGACAGCCAGGGTTTCGCTGACTAACTTCACTTCGAACTTGTAGCCGCGATTGAACGCCATGAAGAAGCTGATAGCCCAGAAGTAGTAGGACTCGTCGTGGGCCTCGTCGCGGGACCTCACCAGCACGCTTTTGATGTACCGCAGCGCGGTGTTGTAGGCCCCGTTGAGGAATTCTATGCAGAATTCCTTCAGGAACAGTCGTATCATGAAAGCCGATCTTCGTTCGGTTGAATTGCTCTGCAATGGCGTCTTGTTTTTCGGCGTCTTCTTCTTCGTTTTACCGTTGTCAAAGTCCAGTGCTTCTAGTTTATTCAATGATTTGTGGTAGATGAGCTCGTTATCGTTGATGCTCTTCATCGATTGCACCACGAAGGTGCCCCCGAAGCGCGAATGCCGCGCGCCCGCGTATTTCTTCATTTTGTACTGCTTCCTCACCTGCTCGACGTTCTTCAAATTCACCAGCTCGGCCTCGTCTCGGATCTTCTCGGTTTGGCTGCGCTCCAAAGCGGCCTGGGCCAGATCCTGCGGCCGCTGGTTCCTCAACATAAAAAACATTATTTCCAATATGTACATGTAGTAGGTTTGTTCGATGGGGTTCGTTGTTATGTACAGTATTATGTCTAGTAGGCCGGAGTGGTGTAACGCCCAGAGTACTTGATCGTGTACGCTTGCATCGTTATCCGGCCTTCTTTCTTCGGTGTCCGAGTGAGCGAATAAAACGTTTCTGATGAGCACTAATAATCTTTCTATTTTAACGCTGGCCTCTTCTCCTCTTTCGGCGTGCTCGATTTCGAGTATCCTGCTTAGATGGGTGCTGAACACGGCCCAAATGGCCTCGTCAGTGAACGATTCTTTGTACGACTGCAGATGATCGTCCATTTCCAGGTAGAGGTTTCGCTGGAACAGATCTGTAGGTATTTCGAAGTTGAATAGCAACAAAGGCGGCGTCGTTAGGTTCATTATGAGCCTTAGAAGAACGTCGAATAAGTCGCTTTCTTCGTGGTAGGTTTTTAGCAACGGGAGCAGATCGGTTTGTAGGACTTTGCTCTTGCCGAGCTGCCTTCTGATGCTGTGGTTCTCGTCGTCTCGCCGGAGGTACCTGATGAGGTCTTTGACTGTTTCCAGGACGTTTCCGTCGGAGAAATATTTGTTGGATTTTTCATCGAAGTAGCCCAAAGCGTTACAGGTGGCTGATATTTCTGCTGATAGTACAGAGGACATATCCATTCTAAAAATGTCAGTGTGAGTACACGAAATGTTGTAGGTTTAATTGTTACATACTTACTTGTAAAATAATAGTTAAACGATTCACTAAAGTTGTTTTATGTACATTTAAAAAGTATGGTTATGGTTACATTGAAATTGAAAATGGCGGCATAATTGTTTAGCGTGAAGTTAGCACTGACAGTATCTATTACTACTCGGTTATTCAATCCAATTTAACTTAAATGAAACAAAACTTTAATAAAACCAATATTTAATATAAATTACTTATGAATAACCCGGAGCCGCCTCAACGCAACCCCGATTACGCGTAAAATCTTAGAAAACAGAGCTACACCAACAACGTCTGAACGGACTTCTTCCCCGGCCAGGCCTCCTTCGCGTACTTCTTCTTTTTCGGCTCCATGGGATCCCCGGCTTGCACCTGCTGCGGCACGAACGCCGCCGGATTGGCGAACGTCTGCCCCATGTCGACGTCGGGCGCCGGATTGGGCAGCACCATGCCCAATCTCGAGCTCAACGAGCTGTATATGCCCAAGCCCCCGGCGCCCGACGGGTGCGATTCGGGCGGCAAATCGGTGTACAAATCGTTCGCGGAAGCGTTCAGGTGATGAACGGGCTTCGGTTGACGGAATTCCGAAGCGGTTATGCCGATGCTTTCGGCGATTTTCGCCCGTTTCGCTGATGTGGGCACGATGGTGGTTTGTATTAGGTTCCTAAACCTGCCGATAGATGGGTCGATGTCTTCGGGGTTTATGATTTCTTCGTCTTCGTTGAAGGATACGTTATGGCGTTTTCTCTTTCTGCTTCGTTTGTCCGAATCGTCCGTTATACCGAGCATCGATATTCTCCTGTTGTGAGCCGTATTGAATTCGGTTAGATTCTAAAAAGCCACATGTACAAATCAACTCGTTAATTAGCTATTAGTTATAGTTACATCTAGTTCGGTTTCGGTTTCGGGCAAGCCCAACAAACCCCCCTCGGAATCTTCTCCGGCCTTCTCGATCTCATCGATAATCGGCCTAATGCCAGTCTGAGGTCTCTCCCTAATTATGTAGTGTCTCGTCGAAGCGCCGAAATGGAAACTAGAATCAATAGGAAGTTGAGTAGGTTTGTAGCCTTCCAATCGCAGGGTTCCTATGAAAGTGCCATGTGCTAAAAATCCGCAATTTAATCACAAATACTCCAAATATAACGATTAATTATAATACTTACTGCTTCCTAAGTCGACTAAGAAAGCCCTGTCGAGGTGTTTGTGCCACACGAGAGCTGAGTGGACTCTCGAGCAAGAGGCGTGATCGATGCAAAAATCGTTCATTTGAGCGTTCCTGCCGAACAGGTAGCATTTCTTTTCGTCGATCATCAGTTTCTGTATTAGTTTATCGCCTTTTAACACGTCCAAATGAAGCCCAACGGGAGGTTTCCCGGCCCTGGAAGCATCGATACCGGTAAGTATGGTTAAAAGAGGTTAGGTTTCGGTGCGAATTTAATACGTACCAGTTGGGCACTTCGTAATGGTTCGCCATATTGCGATTAGTTTATTATTTATTAAGTTTAATCGAGTAATTTGATATCAATAAACGAAATTGAGCACCATGTTTGTTATTTTGACGTTTTGGGGCATGACAATTTTGACAGGCACTTCTACCAACATTATTTCAGTTATAATCTCTTGCTGTTGGTTACTACGACCACAGTGGTATTGGGTGTTGCATAATTTGTAGGTGAAACCGGCAATTCCCAAGGGTTCGAACAAAATAATAAATTTATCGGAATTGTCTGTATTTTTTTTTATTTCCAAACACTATACATACTTAACATAACAACAAGTTTTATGAGTAACGTAAGCGTGCTAGCGATACGCCAACAAAACAGAGTAATTTCAGTAACTTATATAATGTTTAAATGTTCGAAAATATGCTGATTTTCACAGTTATTATTAATTGTAATCCCAATGAAAATTTCGCGACAATTATCTCGATTAAATTCGTAAAATAATAACAACACCGCCGAAAGCAATGCAGTGTAATTAATTATTCTAAAAGAATTTCAATATGGGAGACAATTAATTTTACAAAAAATGTTATATTTACATATTACAAATCAGGTAACGCTTCTTTAGGTACTTTTGACAAAAATAGATTTTATATACTTTTTAGAATTAAAATTTTTTAACAATAGAGACACAGAGTAGGCGGGAGAATTTCAAAAATAGCGCACTTTTGCGAACTCTCTGTATAAAATAATCTGGAGGGAAAAGTCATAAGAAAATCCGGATTACAATACACCAAAGTATCATCGAAAAATCCGTTCTTCGTTCACAATTCATTACATCAAATATAATCAAAAAATTGGACTATAGAAACGAACATAAACAAAATCATATATCATTCACAGCCATATTTTGAATATTTATTTTTCCTCTCCCGTTGTTTGACAAGCCTTCGCTAATTTTTATCAAGTATTATATACCATTAAAACTTAAAGAACAGATTTTTTGATAAATCCAATATTAGCAACAAACACAACAACCTGCACAATTACATATGTAAGCTCGCCTCTCTTTGATCCACCAAATCTACACGTTACATATACAGAGTGATTAAAAAAAAATAGTTTACAAACCGGCGCTTTTACAATTCTAAAGCGCTGCTCGGTGTACATAAATTTAGCGACATCGTGTGTGCTGTTTAAATGAAATTTATTCGAGCGATTTTCGGTTAAAAATAAGCAACAACTACAACGGCATCGCAGGCCAAAAATTGGGCAGTGTTCGCGCGATACATATACAGGGTGAGTCACTTATCATATAGCAGCATTATCGATGATACACCCTGTATACAATTTGAAATTACTATCTGTTTTTTTTTACCTTAAATTTAGCACACTAATAAAGTTCTATATACTATAATAAAAGAGACACGGTTAATAAAACGTATCGAATAATGTAGTAGAAAATTTTTAAAAAAATTGGATATGTCTCTAAATATTACCGTTAAAGCCGTAAAGAAGATATTTTTGTTTAGAAATCCGTATTTTTAGAACCGATTGAATTAATATATTGCTCTTTAAATCATAAATTATTGTCGAACGTTAACGAAAAACATTCGAAATTCAATTTGTTAATTACCCTGAATCGGTTTTATTGTACAACAAAACATCCATCAACGAGATAACAATAATGCAATAATTTCCTGTTCACATCCCAAAGAGATAACCCGTCTTGACATTACAAATTGATACACACTAATTAGACTTTTTTTTTCGAAAACATACCAGAAATTACGCAAACATTTCTTTGCATATGCGTACAAACATATAAATCAAATTATACCGAAAAATGAACGCAACAAAATTCGTCTACGTTTGTACGCAAAAAATCGATAATTACGCCCAACGTACAGCCACGGCGAAGCCAACCAAAAATAGACTCATTACTATCCTCAAAGTACCTTCCGGTCTACCTCCAGCGTTGCACAGGGACCTGGTGCACGAGCAAAAGTGCACCTCCACGTCCTTAGTACCGGTCCTCTTGAAGCATTTCTTATCATCGTGATGGTCCTCTATGTACCCGCAACTCCTGATCACCCTCACCTTCCCTTGAACTACAAAACCACCCTTAATAGCACATTTAAAGCTTATAGTTTATAGAGTATCCATACCTTTCTGGACGATTTTCCTGCAGAGCTTCGGCTCCAGCTTCTTGTTGGGATCGACGGGGTCCACCAGGTGCTCGGGGGTGTTGCGATCCGTGCAGTTCACGATGCCGATGGTGTAGGGGTTGAAGGGATCGCCGCAGCGGGGGTCGTACTCCGAGTTGCAGTCGTAGCACTGCAACAGCCCGCCCGGCCTGCTCGATTCGTGCTCCATGCGGTTGTAGAGCAGGTTGTTCTGGATGGGGTAGGCGTACTCATACTGCTGGCCTTCGCCTATGTTATGATATAGTAGGAGTTAGAAGTAGGCTATTTTGTTGGGGAAAGAGTTATTTCTGGGGGATTTTGTATTCAAATCTATTCAAAGCCAAATGGGACAATGCATCGCGTGTTAAGTGGTGCCAAAAAAGGATCATAATCCTTTCTGTGCTGCAAGGTTAAAGGTTTTTAACAGCATGTCGAGTTTAATGGAGTACTTAAATTGCTTCGTTTGTGTAGAGTAATAAAAGAATGGGTCATTTTGTGTATAGCTTATGCAAAAAAAAGTTTGATGCACGTCACTAATGTCGTCATAATTATCAACTAGCATTGTACCTAACTATAAAAATAAACACAATGGGGTTAAACTAATAAGAAATTAGAGTAATTTAGTTATTGTGAACCCCATAAAATCCATCAAAAATGAACCACATATCGATTCAATCAGCTACCTATAACCGCAAAACCAATACACCTTTTGTTACATTACATAATCAACACACACCAATGCAATTACGCTAATTAAATCAACAATACAATTAACCAAACCCTTCCAAATCCAATTAAATTAAAAAAAAGAGTAGTAAATTAACGAATATATAGCGTAAAATACTCACAAAAAACCACAAAAACAGCCAGTAAAATCGCAGCGACTCCGGACACCATCGTCATCTCGAATCAAGCAGCAGGAGCTCTGATGTGCAACGTCTCGTCGAACAGTCGCAGGAGGAGACGACACTCTTCCGAAAACTCTTCCAGCGGCCGCTCCCGGTGGTCGTTCGATGTGCATCTAGCGCGCTTCCCGCTTCCCGGTGTACTGAAGGGGAGCGGTGACGTCGCGACGCCCTCGAACGAGGGGGAGGCGACGTCATCGAGGGGCGGCGGATCGATGGCGGTGTCAGCCGGTTTGCGGCGCTATGCGGGGTTTGATTTGACGTGTAGAGGGCGGAGGGTGCGGGTTTGGAGGTTTCCGGATTAAGGGAGGAAATGTTAGAGTCGGGTATTTGGGTTAATAAGGAGGACGGATATGATTATCTTTTTTATCAGGTTGATTCGATTTCTTTGTACGGGGTGAATTACAAAATCTGAGAAGGGTTTTTTAACTCTTCCTATGTATACTTCCTTGTGCATTTACTATGAATTTTATTGGGGAACTTTATTTTTGAATTATTCTACTAAATATAACGGTTTATTTTTGAAAAATTTTGAATTTCCCGCCGCCTTCCTGTCAAAAACTAGTGACAATTTGTCTACAGAATACAACAAAGTAAAAGGCCGCATCTATTGATATCGTAGAACAAATAACTCTAGAATACGCGATCTGTGGTTGACTTGACATTTGACAAATAACCAAAATATAACCTCAAAAACTACAACAAAACCGATTTTCCATTTCCACAATTCATCTTCGCTAAGAGCAGCAATTAAAATATAAAAAACAACAATGCGATGGCTTTAGCCTCGAATTCCCCGTCTGCGATCAACAACTTCGCCATATTGGTAAACAACCAGCACACCGAGATAGTGGTAGTGAATTTCCCCAATTCAGTCAACTTGATAATCACGCAGTTCGGTAAAATCGGCAATTTGTACCAAGTAAAAATCGACCAAACCGCAAACGGTTTGGCCGTACCAGAAACAGTCTACGACATTACCACAGTACTCGGAGCTGAGAACATCCAAGCCGAGATAGCCGTGAGGTATCTGAGCGAAAAACTCGACATTCAGAAGCCCCTGTTGGTGAGCTTGTGCCTGAAGGACTACAGCAAGGACTGCTTGAACGCTATCATAGCCAGTATCAAGCATGGCGCTGCAAAAGGCTGTTAGGAAATCGGAGAGCTACTTCGGGCAGGTGGTAATCGGCCCACCGGGTTCTGGAAAAACCACCTACTGCTCCAAAATATACGGGTTTTACAAGGAGAAGCTGAACAGGACTATCGAAATCATTAATCTAGATCCGGCCAACGATAACATGAATTATAAACCTAAAATAGATATAATGGAATTGGTGACGGTCGAGGACGTAATGAAGGAATTGAATTTAGGCCCCAATGGAGCCCTGATGTACTGCATGGAGTATCTATTGGAAAACTTCGATTGGTTGCTCAACCAACTCGCTAAAATCAAAGACTGCTATTTGATATTCGATATGCCCGGACAGGTCGAACTCTACACGCATCATACTAGCATTAGAAACCTCTTCGGGAAGCTAGAGAAGCTGAATTACCATTTATGTGCAGTCCATTTGGTAGATTCGCATTACTGCTCCGATCCCCCCAAGTTTATCTCCACTTTACTGCTATCGTTATCTACGATGCTGCAAATCGGATTACCCCACGTAAACGTTCTCAGTAAAGTAATTATATAGTTAACACATTTAATTGCAATTTTCTATCGTTTCGATCTTTGCAGGCTGATCTTCTGAAAAAGAATGCTGTAAAATTGGATTTCGGGCTCGATTTCTACACGGATGTGCTAGATTTGGACTACTTACTGGAGCTGCTCGATGATGGACCGTTCACTAAGAAATTCAGGAAGCTGAATGCTGCTTTAGTGGGGCTGATACAGGGTTATAGTTTGTTGGGGTTCGTTTTGCTCGATTCGAATTCTGATAGGAGTTTGTTGGAAGTTAAAAACGCCGTGGACAAGGCGAATGGGTATATCTATGGGAGCGGTGAGGAAAGGAGCATTCAAACTCTGTTGTCTTGCGCCGTGGGGGCCCGGACGGAGTCTGAAAGGTTCGATTCGGATTATATGTAGTATCGCAATGTAACGAATTATAGTTCTATTTTTTTATTAAAACGTTTAGTTTAATTGAAACAATGTGTACTTAAGTGATTAATGTAGGAATAAATTTAATTGTGTGTTTCATTTCGGAGGATTGGCCTTTTGCTTTTCGAGTTGTGCCCTAAAAACAAATCGTAATGTATGCTCGCTTATTAATGGGTGATATTGTACCTTAATTGTTTGTTGAAATCGTCTTCAACGTTATCGTCCTCCCAATTATCTTCCCAAACGCTGATATCCTGGTCATCTTTTTCTTTCCCGCACCAATCTATAAAGAGGAATAATGCAAAATCATGTATCAACAAACTAACCTCAAAATTACCTTCGACTGGAAATTCCTCGAACTCGTCGTCCTCCTCCAAAACTCCAAGATCCAGTTTCGGTTTTTCGCTCATTTTCGTCGAAGAATCCTTTAAAATTACTCGGAAAATCAACGCAAATTTACCAAAACGAATGAATTTTACTTTCTTTTTTATTATGACACTAACGACAAATGACAGCTACTAAAAAAAAAATTCTAGCCTCTTACCTCTTAGGTACGCAACACGTAACTCTATTCCAACTAAAATGACAAATTTAAAACGAGGTTACGATCCCAACGTTGCCGGTTTGCAATTGAAATCCTGTCTATTACTGATTTTCAGGTTATATGGTTATGTTTACTTTCAATGTTTACAAATGAAAAAAGTTGTAAATAGAGGAATTTAAACAATGAAAAGAGGATTAGGATGACAATATGAGCTTGCGAGTATTATATTAGTTGAATATTATACGATTTTTAAAATATAACTACAACGAGCGAGATTTTGTGACTGAAATTTGCAAAGGCATATGGCAACAGCGTATCTTCAAAATCAAAGATTTCAACCGCGCGCCTTAAAATTCCCCTAGTCGAATGGGAGAATTAACATTGACACTAGGGAAATTTTGATCTGCGTGGAAAAGACAGGAATATCACCAAATTCTCATTTTTTAGCTCAACGTAACTAACTTCACGCCACAGCTGTCATTTTCAAACTTTCGAAATTTCCCAACGATGAGCCTAACCGACTGCGAGAGCGAATTGGTGATCGAATGGCTGAACAAAATGCTGAAATGCGAAGGCAAATACCTCGAGCCCATCCTCGACCTCCCATCCACCGTCCTCGTGAAGGACGTCTGCTCGATGCTGAAGCAAGACGTGCACGTCTTCACCTTCTCCGTGGACACCCTGGAGGACTACATCTCCCGGAAATCGGCCGCCTCGCAGGAGATCCGCGACCCCGTCCTCGCCCTCGTCTGCACCGTCTTCATATGCACCAAGTACATCGGCGAGCAGGACGTCAAGATCAAGCACCTGGTGAAGGTGCTGCGCCGGCTCACCGGCCAGCCCTACGAGGCGGAGGCCGTCAGGGCCGCCGAGGTGGAGGTGCTCTCCGCTCTCAACAACAATTTGCCGATCAACAACAACGTGGAGGACCTCAAGACCTTCGTGGCGAAGTTCGAGCGGGAGTGCCCCGTCAAGGTCTCCGTCATGGCCCTCTGCGTCGAGATACTGGAGATGCTGTATTTGACGCGCAAAGAGTGGTTTCACTCGCTTAAAGAGCTCTATGTGAATAACAAGGAGGCGTTGAGGGTGTTTTCTAAATTAATTAGGAGTCGGTTTTATTTGCCTATTGGGATTTTGATATACGCTTTTAAAAATACGCCTTATGCTAAAACGCTGTGCATACAAAGCATTTTGGAGGACTTCGCCAAAGGGTCGCAGATCCACGTGGACCATTTGAATGCGCTCGTGGCGAAAATCGGGGAAATACTGAATAAGAATTTCGAATAAATTTGTATTGTTACATTTAGTTACGTATTAAAAGTGTGTGGTATTTCTTTGGTTTTAATGTAATTCCCGGTATTTTATAGATAAATGACGAGGTTATCTGGTGGTCGCTCGCCTAAAAATAATCACTTTACAGCAACACAACCAATATGAAGCATTATTTCGTATTTATTTCAATTTTACTGGCCATTTCCCAGCGCATTGAATGCCAAAACGATGGGGTTTTATACACGTCTCCTGTGCTACGATCCAACAGTTCAAAATTACTCGAATACGACAACAACAGGTACTATTTCTTCACCGAATTCGAGGTGAGAATTCAACATCTCATCACTAATACCAATTAATGATAAACAATTTATTCCAGCTCAACTTCTACAGCGCCTTCCAATTCTGCAAACAGCGCAACATGGAGCTACTGAGCATCGAAAGCGCCGGGGAAAACCACAAAATCGGCCTGCACTTGGTAGAAAAAGGTAAATAGTACCAACTTCACGCATCAAACTACTAGATTTACGATTGCAGGGTTGGCAGCGCTGCGTTTCTGGACGTCCGCAGTCAATATGGTGGAGCCTAGGAAATGGGTCTGGTTGAGCACGGGACAGGAAGTGAAGTACTTCAATTGGGACGCGGGCGAGCCCACCGGGAATATACCGTTCGTTTCGAACTACGAGAACTGCATACAGGCGAGGCACGAGGCCAACCGGGGATTCACCTGGAACGATTTGAATTGCGGGCGTAAGAACTACGTCATCTGCGAGGCGCCTCTTACTTGTCGTTGCATCAATCCCAGAATGGCAGTATACTGATTTATTGAGATATTTGCTATATCCTATCAAGGCGAAATTAATAATAAAGTATACAGGGTGGTGTTGTAAAGTGTTATTAGTATTGCGTCGTTAGAAAAGAGAAATCTTCGAAATTCGAGGACAACAAACCGGTAAATTGGATTCGATTGGCCATGTCACAATCGAAAAAAAAAAACAAAAATCGCAAACCCTGAACCTGTCTTGAACTTGATCGGCGATACCTCGTCGAGTTTGCATCGGAATTTCCACATTAGTGTGACGTAAAGTTTTCAAGAACATAGCGCAAGTTATAACAGTAAACCTGCGGAGTGTTTGAGTACATTTTTTTGGTGTAAATAATAACAGTTATTGAGTTGAAAAATGAAAATATTGGCCTTTTTCGTGTTGTTGTTCGGCATAGGAATATCGTCCAGCGTGCAGAGATCTCAGGAATTCACGTCTGTCGTGTTATCGAATAATAATAAAAACCCCAATTGGTTCAAATTCGGCGAAAAAACCTATTATGTCGACACGGTTTTTACGGTAAGTACTTAATTCGATTACCTCTAATCATAAATAATAGTGTTTGTACTGAAATTCATTTCCGATAAACCTAAAATTAGAACAATTCGTAAAATATGCAGATATAAGTGGTTAGTAGATAAGCTAAGTCATCGGGATTTTCGCATTCGTCACGTTTAAAAAATATTATTTACGATAGGAGATAGGTAAAATATGCTTTTAAAACCCGCGCAGAAATTTACTAATGTTATAAATGAGCCACCCTGTATACAAATTTTAACAAACCACCCTGTATTTTCAGGCCAACTGGTACAAAGCCCTGCAATTTTGCAGACAACAAGGCATGCAATTACTAAGCATCGCCAGCAAAACAGAAAACGACCGAATTGGGAAATTCCTCCTCGATAACGGTAATAAAAATAATTTAAACCACCACAAAACATCAATTCCCTTCACCTGTCAACCATAGAACCACAGACAACATACAACTTTCTCTCTCTACGCTGTCAAACGTCACTCAAACGTCCACAAAACCCAAACTTTTTTGATTTGACATTCAGGGCCAACTTTTCAGGCATCTCGTACGGCCACTACTGGACGTCGGCGACGAATCTAGCGGGCGACCACCGCTGGATCTGGCTGTCCACCGGCCAGCCGATGGTCTACACCAACTGGGACTCCGGCGAGCCCAACAGCGCCCACAACTCCACGGAGAACTGCGTGGAGGTGAGGCACTGGTCCAGCGGCTTCACCTGGAACGACTTGGGCTGCTCGCAGAGCTTGTACTTCATCTGCGAGACCGTCAACGATTGCGTGCAAACCCTCAACGCGCAGAAGAGTTGATGTTGTAATTTTTTCCCGTAATAATAAAGATGTTTATCGAGTGTGTAAATAGATTTCTATAAAAACCACTTAAGAATGTATCGAACAACATTTCAAGTATTAATTAACGCGTACCTATCTAATCTGTAACGCTCCTGGTGCTCGTAAAAGAGTATAAATACCTGCACGAATGTGACTGTTGTATTCACAGTTCGAGATCAATCAATATGAGATTCTCAGTAGCAATTTTGCCTTTAGTTTTTGCGTTGTGTTACGCCAACACAGGGCCGGCTTTCGAGATTTCCGATGGAAATTGCTACAACGCCATAGCAGGGGACTTGGTATTCGAGGACCACCATCACAAACTACCCATACCGTTCGTCAAACGAGATGTTACCGTAAGTGTTAAAGTAGATGTACTTTTTCTACTTTTTTATTTGTAGTAGATAATATTATTTGGTTGTTATTTGTAGAGCGACTGGGCGGGAGATAAGACGATTTACTGCGTGCAGGCCAACAGCACCGATTCCTCATCGTCCGGATCTACCGTGCAAATCACCAAAGGTGGCGTTAATCACACCTACGTGACGTTGGAGATGAAATCGAAGAAGGGCCACGGTTTCGAGTACTTTATTAAAGTGTACGCGCGTTATTAGCGGAAATATTATTCTATTATTTATGGAATAAATCCATTTATTTGTTGAATTTTGTATTTTCACCTAAAATCAACATTTTGTGATTTATATAAGTAGCTATATAGCCTTTATTATGAGACCAAAATACCAAGTGTGACCCCTCTATGCAATCAGCTCATCGAGTAGATTCTAAAAGTGGGTCATACTTGATATCTTGGTCTTATAATAAAGAGTATACAGCCATTCAATACACTTCAAAATCTTTTTGAGTGGCTGTACAGCCTTTATTATAAGACCAAGATACCAAGTGTGACCCCTCTTTGAAATCAGCTCATCGAGTAGATTCTAAAAATGGCTCATACTTAATATCTTGGCCTTATAATAAAGAGTATACAGCCATTCAATACACTTCAAAACCTTGCGATTTTTTTGAGTGGCTGTACAGCCTTTATAATGAAACCAATATACCAAGTGTGACCCCTCTTTGTAATCAGCTCATCGAGTAAATTCTAAAAATGGTTCATACTTGATATCTTGGTCTTATAATAAAGAGTATGCAGTCACTTCAAAATCTTGGGAATTTTTTGAGTGGCTGTACAGCCTTTATTATAAGACCAAGATACCAAGTGTGACCCCTCTTTGTAATCAGCTCATCGAGTAAATTCTAAAAATGGTTCATACTTGATATCTTGGTCTTATAATAAAGAGTATGCAGTCACTTCAAAATCTTGGGAATTTTTTGAGTGGCTGTACAGCCTTTATAATGAAACCAATATACCAAGTGTGACCCCTCTTTGTAATCAGCTCATCGAGTAAATTCTAAAAATGGTTCATACTTGATATCTTGGTCTTATAATAAAGAGTATACAGCCATTCAATACACTTCAAAATCTTTTTGAGTGGCTGTACAGCCTTTATTATAAGACCAAGATACCAAGTGTGACCCCTCTTTGAAATCAGCTCATCGAGTAGATTCTAAAAATGGCTCACACTTTATATATTGGTCTTATAATAAAGAGTATACAGCCATTCAATACACTTCAAAACCTTGCGATTTTTTTGAGTGGCTGTACAGCCTTTATAATGAAACCAAGATACCAAGTGTGACCCCTCTTTGTAATCAGCTCATCGAGTAGAACCCAAAAATATACTTTAGGGTGAGCCAACCTATATTTCAACAATTTTTGGAACATAACAAACATCCCGATTTCAAACATCCTTAAGCACCCTAAACAAATACTCCAACTCCAAGACAACGTCCTCGGCCAAATCGGTGCAATGCACCGCATTCAAATACTTATCCCTACCGTACATCGCACGCAACGTTCGCGGCCTAATCTGCCTCGCTATCTCGCTGTCCATCGGCCCGCACAGCTTCCTAAACTCCTCCTGCACGTCCACACCCTCCAGCTTGCCCTCCACCTCCAGCACCACGCACGGCCCGTTCAAATAACCGTCTTTAAAAGCGTGATAATCGCTCACCACTCCCTTGTACACCTCCAGGAACTCATCCGCATTAACCCCAGACAGATAGACAACGTGCGCGCCGGTGATATTGAAATGGGAATCAGTTATAGACTTGATGATGCTGCCCACGTTGCCCTCCAGCACGGCGTGCGGCTTGATCAAGCAGCAGGTGGTGTGCTCGAACTTGACGATGGGTTCCGGCGAGTGTTCGTTGATCGAAAAGAAGAAATCGATCTCTCGGGGGCCGTCGGCGACGGCCGCGGTGCCGTGGAAGCCGTTGGTGGCCTCGTGCGAGTGGCCGTACAGCGCGCGCAGGCTGTGCGGCGCCTGCCGTTTGGCGTCTTCGGGGTTCTCGGGGCCCAGCAGCTCTTGCAGTTTCTTCACGGCGTCTTCGCGAATGAGGGCTAGGGCTAGGACGGGGCCTGATACGATGTTTTCTAGGATCGAGGGCAGGATGGGGTCGCCTTTGCGTTGGGCGTAGAACTCCATGGCTTCCTTTCTGGTGATTACGCATAATCGGAGTTTGCTTATCATGAAGCCGTTGCGTTCGATGATGGTTAGGATCTCGCCTATTTTGTCCAGTACTGTCGGTTTTAGTATTAAGCAGGTTTTTTCGCGGTACTTCCCCACGTTGTTTTGGGTGCGACAGTCCAAGTAGTCCATGATTTTGATCTGTCGTCCGTACACCCTGATGGTGTTTCCTACGAACATATCTTCGGTGGTTACTTCCTCCATTTTGGTGCGTTTCAGGAACATTCTTGCCAAGTCTTTATCGTAGAGTTCTAATGTGTTATCGGAGGGGTAGAATTTGATTATGAAATGTTTCAAATAGGAGCATTTGTGGTCGAACCATTCGCCCAAGAAGTTCAGTCTGTCGGTGTAGTCGTAAGTGCGGCTCGCCATTTTACTGGAATTTATAAAACATTGTTCGATTCAAACGGTTAATTGTAATATTTAAACTTACTTTTATTTCAGCCTGTTCTTGAAATTAGCGAATAATTGTGGCGGTTATAAGTGAATTATTCGATAGTTTTCACTTCAATACAAATTCGGGTTTTTATGCGGTTAAAAACATTGTAAAAGAATTATTGTTATCAGCACAATTTGAAAATTTGCTTGTTTACGTTTGTTAGGTTACTTAGCAACCAACTGTCACTGTCAAAGTACTTCTTCTACTTTTCTCAAGATATTTGGCCTCACCTGCCAGGTTTATTCGGTCAGCTGTCACAATAATTTAATTTAACTGTATACCACAATGATTAAAGACTACTTCAGTACTTTTTTTAGAAAAGAAGTAACCTCCAAAATTAAACTTTCTTGTAACTGTCACCACCTCAGTAAATAAATCGGTTTTTTAGTTTTTCTAATAAATATACTAGTAAATAAGTATTATGGCAGGAAACTTTTGGCAAAGCTCGCACTAGTAAGTACTAAAACTCCTATAAATAGATAGTACAACATTTTATTTTTTAGTCAACAATGGTTATTAGATAAACAAGATCTAATCAGGGAGAGACAACACGATTTAGCGATTTTGCCCGAAGATGAATACCAAAAAATCTTCATATTCTTCTCTAGCGGTAAAATCGAATACTTGAAACATTAACGTACATCTACACGCATAATTATTCTCGATTTTAGTGATCCAAACTTTAGGCGAACAACTCAAATTAAGACAACAAGTCATAGCAACGGCAACTGTATACTTCAAAAGATTCTACGCTAGGAATTCCTTAAAATGCATCGATCCTCTTCTACTAGCCCCCACTTGCATTTTCCTGGCCTCGAAAGTAGAGGAATTCGGTGTAATATCCAATACAAGACTCATCACTACCTGCCAGACAGTTAGCAAGTACTCCATACCACTATTAAACACTCGCACTAATTCATCTCCTTTCGATTCCAGTTAAAAACAAATTCGGATACGCTTACACGCAGGAATTCCCCTATCGAACCAACCACATACTCGAATGCGAGTTCTACCTGCTAGAAAATTTAGATTGTTGCCTGATCGTGTACCAGCCTTACAGGCCTCTGTTGCAACTGGTCCAAGACATGGGACACGAAGAGCAGCTGCTCACGCTCGCTTGGCGGATAGTGAACGATTCGCTGCGCACGGATCTCTGTCTGCTCTATCCGCCCTATCAGATCGCCATAGGATGCTTGCAGATAGCCTGCGTGATACTGCAGAAGGACCAAAAGGGCTGGTTCGCCGAGCTGAACGTGGATATCGAGAAGATCCAGGAGATAGCCAGGTATATTATCAATTTGTTTGAGCTGTGGAAAACGTACGATGAGAAGAAGGAAATACAGGGTTTGTTGGGTAAAATGCCGAAGCCGAAACCGGCGCCTCAACGATAAATTGGTGTGCTCGATAACGAATTTACGGTTCGGTTATCATAAAGATGATTGTCTCGATACATGTAAGGTTTTTAATTTACGCTTATTTATAATTATTGAATAGAATCGTATTGATGATGAATAGTAATTTATATTTTAAATAAAACTTAAATTTGTAATAAAATTTCTTAAAATTAGCTGAATTAAATTAGGTTTTTTTTTTAGAAGGGAGTAAATTGTGCCTTCGCATGTTATTCAGAACGCCATCTAAGGAAGTGGTTTTCTTTTTAGCGCTGCCTTTGAGCGTTTCCTCGCCTTTATTTCGAATTTTCAATTTAGGCGAAGTGACTTCGTCCATGAAATCGAAATCCGTTGGTTCGTCTGGCCTGCAAAAGGAATTTCAAATAGACCTTCATAATCATTTTGGTATTTAATACCAAATACCCTTTGGCTTCGCCCTCATCGTCCGGATCTTCCGTCACTTCCGGAGAGGGCGACCGATAGCCGGGGCACTTCCAATGCAATTCCAGAGCCTCCCCGTTTTCCAGCATCGTATACAAACGGTCTATTTCCTCCGGCTTGGGCTCCCACGAAGCTTTAGAATCTTTCAGTTCTTCATCCGAGCATTCTATCTCCCAATCTTCCTCCATGTTACATTTATTTACGATAATAAACAAATAACTAACCTAACCTAACTAATTCTTCTAGACTTTGACTTATGTCATTTTAAATTATCGATATTAGCGGCCTTGTACTCTATAAGGAATGCAGTTCTGACAGCTAGCTGTAATTTTAATATTGAAATAAAAAGAAGAATTCTGTCAATTGTCATTACTGTCACAACACAAACCTCATATATTTATAAAGTGGGTTATTTTTATTTCCTTTTAGTTTAAAAAGTATTTATTGTAGACTATTTAATTTAGAAAATGTCGCAAGACGATTTACGTGCGAATAAAAGAAGTACGGGAACGGTGCCGAAGCAACGCATCAGATGTACGCAATCTGCGACCGATGTGGATAGATTGAGAAGTTTATCGAATAGCGTAAGTTCTACTGCTCGTTTATTTTTTAAGTTTTATTTTCGTACGGTTTTAATTTCAGTCGGCCGATTACTACCACGACTGCAACAACGAATTCCGCAGCGCCCGCAGATCGAATCAGGCGCTCGATTCGACGTTTCAACAACAAAGGATCTCGCCCGTTCATTCTGGTTCGGTGAATTTCAATTCGATTAGTAAGCGTTGTGTAGACGTGTTGATGTGATTATAACAATTCGAACGTTGTTGCAGGTTCTTCGAATGCCAGTACGGCGAATTCGAGGAAGAATTCGTTGAGCTCCTCTCTGAAATGCGACAATATTACGAAGAAGCCGAACAAACGGCAAATAGACGATAAACTGAATCAGATTCGGGAGTATCTGAAAATAACGAACTCGTTGATGGCGAGTATTAAGAAAGTTCACAATCAGGTAATTAATACTAACATCTAGTGTGCGTGTGGGGTTAAGTTTGGTTTTTGTTTAAGGTGCTAGATCAAAATGATGATTTTTGTACAGAGAGAAATGAAGGACACTTTAATCTAGATAGCGTAGAATTCAATGAGCTTTCCCCGAAAGATAACGAGCCGATGTTTCAAAGAAAATCGGAAAATAAACGGTTATCTCCACGACAAAATCTACTTTTCGATGGTACACACTAAAATACTCCTTCTGTTAGATATTAATTCGAGTTTTTTTAGGTTGTAATCACAAGAATAGCACTTTACATAGAAGCAACCGAAGCGACATTTACCACGGGGGCACTTTCATGGATAAAAACAGAAAAGTTCAGTCGAATCCGCAGTTGATTCCAACGCAAGATGTGCCCGTTACCAACGGGGAGTTTTCCCACACGAATACCGAAGTGGATTCGTCTGATTACAGCGACAAAGAAATGGAAATTAAGCATATCGAATTGCACAAACACATAACCGAATTGCAGAACAAGAAATTCCAAATCGATCAGTTTCTAACGCAATTGCAGAATTCTTCGGCCAACGGAGAGGATGTCGGTAAATTGGCTACAATAACAACTAATTTATAGACAATAAAAACCCCAATTTCAGAACGAGATATAATGAGAATAGCCGCCATGAAAGCGCAATTGAAAAAACTCAGAAACATGCTCGAATTCGTCAAGGCTCCTCTCACTAATCCTACGGAACTGGACAAAATGGCTTGCCATTTGTGTTCGAATCACGATGTAAATACCAGCAATTTATTCGTACACACGAGCAATCAATCGACAGATAGTAGATCGAAACAGTTCAATAAAAATCCCCTGGAGAAAACCAAACAAAATACGTCGAGTAACGTCCAGAAGACGATCCTCGAATTGGAATCTAAAAAGAGGGAGTTGGTGGAAATTATGGGCAAACACAAAGGTGATTATATATATTTTTTATATATAGTTTTTACGTATTTAAATATTTCAGTACATTCATCGAATCTCAATCAAGACCTGGGCATCGATACTAAATCCGATATAAGTTTTATAACAAACGGAACTCACGATCCTTGGATTGCTGTCATATCTAACGAAAGCGATTCCCAAGAATTCTCCAGGCACGTATTTACAATCCTATTGGTCCGAATTACCGACTAATTTCAATATTATTGTAGCGATGAATATCAAAACGACGTAAACGAAGATGTAAAGCACAATTATCTCTCCCTACCCACCGTTAACTCGAGTTATCCAACGGAGAATTTCGAATATCGAGCGACGAATAGAAGAGCTGGAACGCCATCGAGCAGAGGCCATTTGACTAGTAATTCTACCAGCTCGCATAAAAACCAACCGCAGGTTTCCAATTTACAGAACTCCAACACAAATCAGGTACATTTTGTACACTATTACGGGGAAATTAGAATCCAGACGGTATTTTCCAGATGCAGGAACAGCTGGAGATTATCCGGAGCATATGCGATTCGATGCTACAGCATCAGGACAATTGCACGAACGATCAATACGCGCAAAACAATCGCCAGCAACAGGAGAATGTCCCGAATTGCGAGCACCAGAGACCGTGGGCGCAACCGAATACGAACACCAATCATTCGGGTTATTACAATTGGTTATCGACCAGTAACATGCAAACGCAATCTTTCATGTTGAACACACTGAATCAGTGCTACCAGATGCTTTGGATGCAACAAAAGGAAATGACTTTGCTGAAGAATATGGTCTTCGAAGTACGTATATCAACGTGGCAACATCGCGCTTTAATTATGCTGTATATTTTTAGTTGGAGGAAAAGTTGAAGACGGTTAATTTCGAGGCTCAAACTTCACCGAATTGCCCTCTTCGACAACAACAACAACAGCAAGAACACGATTCGGTTTCGTACGATTGCCATCCGTCCGATATGTACTTCAATTCGAACAACAACAGCCATTTGCTGGACTCGTGCTTGAACAACATCAATCTGAATCGGCTGGGCGTGGAGCGGAATTCGGATCACGTCAACCATTTGCTGCCCAATCACATTTGGAACGGGCAGGCGTTGAACAATCAAGTGGTGCCCGGTAATCGGGCGAATAATTATTGGGATAATTTCAGGAGGTTGGTGGCCTGAACCGTGCGAGTTGTATAGCCCACCTAATTGTGTTATCTTTTAGTTATTCGCGGCAAAATCTTCTGTCGAAGAACAGCGAAGTGCCGAGCGTCGTGGATCGAACGAATTTCATCAATCAGTGCGGGAATCCTTTCACGTTCTTGTCGTTTGCCAAGAGAAATTCGGATACTAACGACAACACCGCACAACGAGCGCCTTTTACTAAGTAATTATTCGTCGCAAATTGCGCGCCGGATGTTTCATTGTATTTTTTTTTTTAGATCTGACGGTAAAAATAACGAAGAATCGCCATCGAAAGAGAACAAATCGCAATTCGAGATCCCCATTGTGAGGAACGCTAGACCGAACTATGAGGAATTGTTAATAGAACAGCCCGAACCTGAGACAACTACAGAAGACAATCGTAATCGGATATTAAAGTGAGTAATTGTACATACAATTTAATATTTATCTATTATTAATTGTGTATGTTTAGTTGCACTTTTGACAATCTGAAAGAGAATATATACAAAGAAGTGGCCTCGGTTATTTCGGCTAATGAAAACAGACCGGAGTTTTTGATCAAATTATTTAGGGATCTGCAGTTCGTTAAATCAGACGATGCCAGGAAAAATGTGTTGCATTCGATCGAAACGAATATTTGCGATAATCAAACTATTCGTGTTAGCTTGAGGGCTCAGGTAAATTTTTTTTTTTTTTTTAATTTAGCGAGCGAGTGTGTAATTTTGTAAAATTTTAGGAATATGTAGCTTTCAATGATTTCATACGGGATATTCAACGTTTCTTAAATAGTTACAAGGAGCACGTGATTCAGGAGGATTTTTTCTTCGCTTTGAAAGACTTTCTGTTGAATTTGGAACCTTTGAAGTTGATCTACAAGGATAAATCGAGTCGGGTAAATTTGGTTAACGTGTTGGATAACGAATTCGATAATTTTATTGGAAAAAGGCAAGTTTATCGTTTGGGCGAAAGTTTCAATTTATTAACAAAATTCACGTTTTTAGTTTGAACGACATCAAATCGCAGTTGTTACAAAAAATACTCGATTTAGTGTTTGGGCAACATGCGATGATCCATGATTCTAATGAGGTTGTTTCGACCACCACGAATTCTAATGAAGTAATGACTAGATAAAAATGTTAACAAATGGTTTAATTAATTAATTTTTCTTTTATTAGATTCCTACTAATGGAGATTTAGCTGAAGCTGATCAAAGTGGTACAGTGCACGATGAAGAGGGAGCAGTCGGTGGTGTTATAGAAATTAATGAAATGAGACAAATCAACACGAATCCAGTAAATATTTATTAAAACATATTCTTATATTATAATCAACTATTTATTTTGTAGGTATTTGATCCGACTATAGAATTTAACAGCCACGATATACCAGCTTTGAATCAAGGTAACATATTAATAAAAAAAATAAAACAATATGAATTAGATTAATTTTGTAGATATGTTCGAGTTTCCTGACGAAACCGAACTACCAGGCGTTCAAAGTGACATACTGTAAAAGGTAATTAAACAAGTGGGACGAACGGCCCAGTGCGCCGTAGAGAGACTTCTAACTAATGTAACGTTAAGTTTTTTTTTTTTTTTTTTTTTTTTTTTTTTTTTTTTTTTTTTTTTTTTTTTTTTTTTTTTTTTTTTTTTTTTTTTTTTTTTTTTTTTTTTTTTTTTTTTTTTTTTTTTTGAAACGGGAGAGGTTTGAGACTATGCTGAATCGAATGCCGTTGTCCGTTTGTCTCTATCTATAACCGTTTAGCCGCTGAAACTCGCGACAGACGGACGGACGGACGACAAAGCCAGATCATAAGACTTCGTTTTCGAAAAATTCGAAGAATTTTCCGTTGTTAGAAGTCTAAAATTTCTTGTACGAACGCACACATTTTATTTTAATACCATAAGTATTTACATTTATGTGAATGTATTACATTTTTAAATCTTAAACGAGTAATATCCGACACAAGCGGTAGAATGTTGAATCATTGTTCCTTAACTTTTTCAGCTTCGGAATAGGCCCGATAAATGTACATTCCAACAGCTACATGTAACACGACGACGGAAAATACAGCAGAACAAATATTCGCCGTCAGCAAACTGGCATTAAATATACCTAAATAAATGATTAAAGCGATTAGTAAATATGAAACCTTGTTTGATTTAATTTTAAATTTTACCTTCGAATAATATCAGTTTTGTAACGAAGAAAGTTACAATCGGTGAAACCAGTATAAATACGCTATACACTAATATCGTTTTAAACATCGAAAACGGGGAAGGATTATCCATGTTTTTATTTTGATTTTTGGTTTTATTTCTCGAATTCTTTTTTAAAAAAGGACTTGGGCGGTTTTAACCTAAAAAACAAAACATCATTGATCACGTGACATTTGACAGATGACATATTTTTTCTTCTTTCTTCAATGTTTTGGTATCAGCTGCCGAGGCTATTCGGACAAGGTTTATTTCTGTCAGTTGTCATCTTTTTAACATGGCCTTGTGAATAAAGGCATTCAGCCAAGTTTACTTTTTGATTTTTTTGTATTTATCGATCTACGTTTACTTCCTACCGGGTCTTGTGTAGAATAAATACTTCCTCAGAAATGGTCTTACTCTCGATTCTAATAATCCTTAATTTTCAGCGACTTTTAAATTATAGGATAAACTAAGGAGTAAGCAAAAAAACAGGACTGGTTAAAGGATGAGACTTACAGTTCAAAAACACATCATTTATAATTAATTTACTTAATTTAGCTTTAAATTATAACCTATTTACATAATTTCAAAAAATGAATTGACTGTTCATTTTAAGTAATACTGCGACTAGATTTTTTTTAAATTCTTGTTACAGAACGTTCCTCGCCTTAACTATTAATGTCTCAAATGTATTTACTTATCTTTAAAGGGACGTTCTGTATCAAAAATCGATTATTACACTGCCCTTCGAAATTAGGGAGCCGCTTTATTTAATTGGAGCGTTATAATATCGGCAACTGCAAAAATTCTTCCTGGAAAAGTTTCACACGCATCTCCAGCTTGTGGTCATTGCCAATTTTATATCGCTCCAAAACGGCGATTCGCTTATTTCGACACGCAGCGCATAATTGTGGATTTGGCATACAATTGAATATACGTTAAATATAATTATAATACTTGAAATAATTTAAATATATAGTCGTTATATATACACATAGCATCGGAAAATACATACATTTACCTAAATATTATTTGTGTGTTTCTTGTTTTTTACTTGGTTTCTTTTTGGTATGTACGCATGTATATTATGTATTTTTGAACGTGTAAGCTTTGTTTTTATGCTGGTTTTTAGGTGTGTTTTGTCTCCCTCTGTGATCAAATTCGTTAGATCTTATTTACATATTGAAGCCTAAAATAACATTAAATTTTTTCTTTTCTTTTCTTTCTTGTATCAGGTAACTTTTAACTAACGACAGTTACAGTTCTTATAACAAATAACATAAATCATCCTATTATACAGAGATTCTACAAATTTACAATTATCATACAATCTACATGATTTATTGAAATTAATGCACCAATACGGTATCCTTGAGTATGGAAAGATCAAGGTTACAATAATTACTTTCTGCTCAAAAAAAAAAAAACTTTACAATACATATACATAATAATATTAAACTATTAATAGATGCTTTATTAGTTCACAATGAAATAATTGCCTATAAATTGATAGGATACATAAATCATGTAGATTGACTGTAAGACGATTTTTATTAAATTTCCTATTTAAATTTTTTAAATAAAAATCGTCAAAATATCATTCAATAAGGAATATATCCATTAAAATTAAGTTGGTGTTTCATTTTGATTATTCAATAAGTACAAGCAGTGCGATATTATTGGCATATTCATATTAATATATACAAATTACAAAATGAACGATTTAAATTAAAAAACGAGAAGATATAGTGGAAGAAGAAGGAGAATAATATCTTTCAGTCTTTAACGATATCGATAATTTTTTTATACTTAAAAAATATAGAAATTTACGATGTGGGTATTTAAAATAAAATGGTCAAGATTTAGTAGAAAATATATCGGTATAAAATTAATTTGTTCAGCATTTTCTGTAAAGAGCATATATGAAAAATAACCACTTAAAAATCCATCTGTTTCTGAAGAATCTTCCCGAATTGTTCCCAAACAATTTTGAAAAACCCATTGGTCTTTAACGTTTCAATTAAATCGAACGTAAAATTATTAGATTTGCTTAATTTTTAACGCAAAACGCTCGTTAAATCTAAACAAATGTAATAATAATAGTAATAATTCATAAACGCCATATAAACATGCATTTTTTCCAATTAAAAAAAAAATAAAAATAAAATCAAAACAGTCTTAATTGTTAGCGGAAGTTATCACAGCACAGAGAGAAACAAGTAAGGTAAGAGAGTAAGGTAAGAGAGTATTCGTGTTGTTTTTTTTTTCTTTCTTTCTTGGATTGTGATAGACAAAAATTAGACTACCACGGCTAGAGGCACAGATAATTGACTCAACTAATATATTCTTTCTTGTTACGACATATATTAATAAATAGAGAATGCAAAAATTGCACGAACAACTACGAAATGTTTTCAACACACAGGAATAAGAACGATATAATCCGCTAAATTACATCTCAATTTTTAAGCTTTTCGATATGGATAAGAGCCCCCTTTCTTTCTATTATTATCTATCATAAAGTCGGGAGTTAAGTATTCGATATGCTTGTGTAACGCGAGTTGCGCATTTCCACAATAAAATATACCATAGCATAGAGATATGTAGATGTTACGTGTTTTGATTCGTTTTTGTGATATAGATATGTTTGTATTTCAATTATTATTTTATTTCGAAATGCACAAAGCGCTTTCGTGTCACGGAAAATACTTGATTTCCAACGATATTCGTTCGCCACATATGCGAAATCTAAGACACAGCTATTCAAATAGCGTGATATGTATCTATAAAATATGGTGAACGTTTTCGGGGCGAAATTAAAATTTTCTATCCATCATGCTCGTTCTAATACGTTAATTCTAATATCCGACTAAATTTCTAATTCGACTGAATAATGTGATATATATTGCAATTATTTTGAATCGTTCACATTCCGAAGAAGGGGAAAAAAATCTACAACATTTTCGATTGGTCCAAAAAACACGGCTGATTGAAAATAATTGCACATTGAGAAATAATAACAATAACTTAATTTACAAGGTATACACGTATAATACTATGTTATTTCGAACTAACTAAGTTGCCTTTGAAGTTTTTTCGATTTCAATCGATCGACTTCGGGGATATTGGATAAGTAAATGTTTGAAGACATTTCAACAAAAATACTGCTATTTTTTTAGGCCATTATGCTAAAAAATCTTTTGATTAACACGCATTCGAATCGCTAATTCGGATTCCATCCACGTACAATCTCGCATTTTGGCACAATAAAAATCCCAACGATTCGAATACAAGGCGTCAAACATTTCTTAAAAAATATCTAGTTACACTACCGATTCATCCACTTTTCTACAGTGACTCACAATAACAGACAACTAACAGACTTTCCGAAAAAAACAAAATATGTAAAAATGAAAATTGCACATTTTAACGAGTTCTAAACTCAAATTTGATATGTTAATTTTGGCTTAAAGCGACTTGTATATATCGGTTTATAATATCGGCAACAGAGATCAGTACAGTCTTTCATTCAATCGTTTAATTATTGATGCAATTGAGTCGGCTTTAAGTCAATTAAAAAATAATACAAGAGTCGAGGAATCGCATTTAAAATGAATTTTTCATCAATTTTTAGTGTACATAACAAAACCGCATTCTCCATTTCGAATATCCCTCGACTTTGCGTTTTGATTCTCTTGCATAAAATCACAATTAAAGTATTGCAAGTCACTTTGCGTGATGAGCCCCCATCCGTAGGCGTATATTAAGTATAGGAAGACATTTAACTAAAGTTACAATATTAATTTGTATCTCGTTTAATATGTTTTTTTTATTTATTTATGGAATTCTACGACAGGACGAAATTTAATGGTATATTAATGCACGTAAAGCGACTAGAGTTCATTTATATTGCAAGCTTCGCAATTATATTATATAGTAAAAAAAAAATCCGCGGGAATAATCAGATGTCGAATTTTTAAAATAAATATCACAGCACTAAAATTTAATAGAGAAGAAAAAAAATAATCGTTAGCTGATTTGTACCTCATACAAGTCATTGTATTATGAAATTAACAAAAAAGAAAACCATTTCAATTGATCTGACATTCTGATTATTCACATCAATTTAATTTTAGACAGTTATTTATTAAACCGAAATAAAAATAGACTGTCGATATGTACCTAACATATGTATTGAATTGTTGATATATATTTTTTTCCATATAAAATATTGACTTCAAAAATCGCTCATTATTAAGCCTCATTCTTTTTCAAATATTAACAAAATTGATTCGTTATTAAATTAGAAAATCGAATAAAAAATTATATAATAACGATAAAAATTGCTCGGTTCAATATATCAACGTTAAAAAAATCGTTGCGAGTAATTTATCCCATTACGATATGTGTGAATTATTACAAAACGATTTAATAAAAAATCACCTTAAAGTTACGAGTGAAAAAAAAAAAATTATTCGTCACGCCTCGTAAAAATAAAATAGTTTAAACTTGGTCAATAAAGATTTTTCCATAGCGAAAAAACATTTTTAACAAACAAACGCATCATCAAATTCACCATTAAGTACTAAATTTAACATTAATAACTTTTTTAACAAATATGGAAAGGATATGTACGCACTAAACAAAAAAAAAACATAACCATTAAATTATTCGTGTTTCTCCGCAGACTCCGAATTCTCGCCGTTTTTTATGGACATGTTACGCGACGACGAGAAGCACAATTTCATTATAAAAGGAAACTTCATACCTGCAAAAATCAAACCATTTATTACCTCGACTCGCTCAAACAGTCTTCTTCGAAACTCACAATTAACTTTAATTAATTAACAAACAAATTACCTGGACTTTCGATTGCGGCGTGATTACACGCCATCACCGCCGCCACGGCCTCCGTGGTATTTTCGAATTCCAACAGACCCGAACTGGACCGTTCCGATTTCATCGGGAACAGCTTCACCGCCTTCGGCGGCACCACGTCGTAGTCTTTGAACACCTGAAACAGCTCCTCTTCGGTCACCTGCGGCGGCGTGTTGAAGAAATGCAGTATCTAAAAAACCCCAATGTATGAAACGCCAATGATTTTAAACTATATATACCTCATCCAATGTAGCTTGGCAGTTGGAAAATTGGGCTAAAAATTGGATAAAGGGTAATGGTAAGGGCATTATGATCGGTATTTCTGATGGTTATTAAAAGAGATTTATGTACTACATATATAAAAAGTGGCTGTAGAAACTTTATTATGAGAAATAAGTATTAAGTGTGTGGTCTCGTTGGAAAGAGCTCGACGAGACGATTTCAACGATGGAGAGAGTTTGCGCATCTGACGCTACTTTGAACTGCCAAGCTACTTTGGACAAGGTATAAGCGTATAACGATTGATACAAATCGGAGCAAAACAATATCTTTCTATCGACAAATCGAAACACGTTATGTATTCTTTATTCGACCGGCGTTCGAGTAAGAGAAAATCGCAATCCAATAAATACATATTTCATATTTACACTGCAAATTTTCACGTTATACCTTGCTGGGCGGCTGTATCCTATTTTTGCTCGCCATGGCGGGATTCATGAATCGATTGTTCTTGTTGTTGATGTACAACTTGTACGAGGGCGATTTGTCGGGCAACGGGTACGGATTCGTCACCTCGCTCAAATAGGGCTGTTTGCTGAACGCCAATTGCAACTTGTGCTCCCTCGACGCCCCGCCATCGTCGTCCTGCTGTAGCTGCTGCTGCTGTTGCTGTTGCTGCTGCTGCTTCGGCTCCCCGCAGCCCGTCGAACGGTGCGTCAACGGCACCGCGCCGGTCACCCCCACCGTCACGTTGTTCAAATTCTGCACGCACCGCTCCACGGCCACGCTGTCCCCCATCTGCACCATCGCCGTGCCCTCCTTCGACTTCAGGAATTTTATCTGCGCAATCAAATACAAAACACTTTATAAATCTATCTATAACATATACACAATCAAACGGTAAGTGTAGAATTAAATACTGACCCTGGCGACGTTGCCGTAGAGGCACATCAGATTGAAGAGTTTGTCGGCGTTGGTGCGAAGAGGATCGAGCCCGTAGACCATGAGAACGGCGCCGGGTTGTTGGAATTGGGTGCTCCGCTGGTCGGCGGTGACGGCGGCGGGGGTGGCGCCCTTGCGGAAGGCGTCGGTGGGAAAGGTGTCGCCGTAACCGGGACATATCTCGTCGAAGGGGCGCGCCTGTTCGCCCGAAAACGGATCTGGAAAAAAGGAAACACATGTCTTATTATATGTACATACTGGGCCACACTGTATAATAAAGAAGGTACCAAAAATTTCATCATGTTCATTACCTACACCAACGCAATTTTTCACCTTCTAATTTCTACACCAGAAAATCCCCTAAAGCTTAATTAATCCCCATCCACAACGAGCGTAATGTAATGCACGTATTACATAATGGAAGCGCAATTACATAATTTTTTCGCGTCAACATGGCCGGGGTGTTTATTTATTAAAAAGTAAACTCCGGGAAATCCTCCTCCCTCCGCCTATCGAATAGGGGTAACAATTTTCCACGTGTATATATATAGGGGGGATGGATGCTGGTATTATTTCGCTTCATTTTCGCGTTAATTAACATCGCCGGCTAATGTTTAATTCGGGGGAAAATGGCGTCGGAGGAAAATTGCGGGCGTTAAAATTCGAATCCGGGCACATCGGGGTTTATTGTTTCGTATAATAATGTACGGAAAAGGGCGAGTGGAAAAGTCGTATGGAATGTTTTTTATCGGTTTTATTGGCATCCAAAAACGATTTTTATCGAATAACGATGCTCTGGCGGGCGCTTAGAGCGTATTTATTCGAACCGCAACTTCAAGGATTTGAGTGTGTTTATAATTTACCGTTAGAATGTAATTTTTTGCATTAATACATTTCTAATAAAAGTTTGTTAGGTAGTGGATAAACTGTTGTATCTCACTCTAGCCTTTAAAATTCGCTAATCCTCTTAAAAAAAAGTTGCTCGACTCGCCAACTTTAGAATCCTTTTAATGGTAATTAATTTACTAGGCAAAGGATTCTGATATTTGCAGTTAATTTTGTACGTACAAATCTCGGATTTAATGTAAGAATCTATTTAAATAAATTACACAGGCATCTGCACTAATTTTCGACACGGTTTTCGTTAAACCAACAAAGTACTAATGACTTTTTCTGTTACAAATTAAATTAATCACGTCGACGTTTGTTCTCGAACTCTCTTTCAGCGCCATTTAATATGTTTTATTGTCTAGGCAACGCGCGCTATAATGAACCGAAAAATAGCCAAACGTATATTATACGATAATTCATTCGCTATAGAAAAAATAATACATTTTATTTTCGTACGGGGTGGAATTCTATAAATTTCAATCGTCAGAAAAGTCGAGATGAACGAGCGCCAAAATATTGAATGAATCACGAGGTTTTCATGCAGGTTGAAATTTTATGTAAATTAGAATCATTTATTCGAATCGAAATAGAGCGATGCTCCACCTGTCGCTAGTTACTCACCGGGCTTATTTTTCGCTCTACTATAAATACAGGAAGAAAACCGTTCGATTTCCATTTTAAATATTCCAACCCGCTTTTCTGTCATTACAACGAACAATGCACCGGATTACGGATTAAAACCCCCGCTCATTTAAATTCGACCAGATTATCGCCATTACACGGCAGAAATGTCCTTTTGTCAGCGTTGTACTATTCGACCCTTTTATACAATTTAACCCACTGCCAGCTAACTATCCATATAGTTTAATGGAGTGGCAAAATGCAATAAAATGCAACATTTTTTATGAAAAATATACAGCAAACTTCGGTTCTTTTGCTATAATTATTTGGCTAATTACTAATAATATTGTCGTGAAAACATCCAGTCGAATTAATCCGCTTTGAAGTGAAGGAATATACGTGAGCCAATTAGCCCTCCATTTAAATTGCGCCGCGTAAATTTAGAATCGAAACGTTTTTCGCGGTTCGCCTCGGCGCGAAAACTACACCGCGATAATTATTAATAAGTAAAGAACCTCCCGGTCATATTTATGTACGGGCGCTGTCGCCGTAAATTAACCGGGATGCGAAAAATCGCCATATGGCCGGGGAAATTTCGTCAAACGTTTGATATTTCGATTCGATGGGAATTCGGAGCGTTCGGGGATTTACCTCTGGAATCCGCCAGGTGCACATTTTATGCACGCAATCGCGAGGAATTCCTTCGTTCTTATAACATTGTTTTCGTTTTAATCCAGTTTTTTTTGTAGATATATATACAGGGTGTTAATGAATACTCCTATAGAGTAGGTAGTTTCGTTTAGCACCTAGAGGCCCTTTGAAGATGGTGTCATGTAACGTATTCATTAATACGGAATAGGGAATAAGGAAAACAACGAATTTTAAATTCATAATCTTCCTCCTTGTTCGTTATTTATTAAATTGCTTTCGAAAAAATATAGCGCAATTTTCAAACGTTGTCTTCTCCTGCAGGTTCTTTTTAATAACGAGAAAAACGTAGGCGAATCGATCAAAAATTATATATTTTTTTTTTCTAGAGAAACGAATTTCGATGTTAATTACACTCTAATGTACGATTTTAATTGGCCGTCGTGCTAGCAGTGGAAAAAAATCTATAGAATGGTAGAAGCAATTTGCGTGTTAATAAGCCCTTTGATTCGATGCCACGTTGATGGTGGATTTTTCTTTACGGGTAATCGGTTTAAATGGAAGTGCATACGTGCCTAAACCATCGGCCCTCATCGTGCATTCGGAACTAAATAGGCCGTAAATGCATTTCGATTAAATTATCTACATAAATTGGAATTTCCATTCCAACAATTCGCGTATATCGATATATTTTCTATAATAGAAAAATCCTACGTGTTACTTAATTGCATCGGAAAGCGATTCGCGTTTTAAAATAAAACTGTTTCGTTTATTTTCCCATTTGCACTAAAATAAATAGGCCGCGTGCCCGCAATGCGTCGAATATTACAAATAAATTTTCAATTAAAAAATTCTTACGAGATCAGAATTATTGTGTTATATACGCTTTTTTGCATAATATTTTGTGTTTGTATATACGTGATCTGAAATTCGCCAACTCGTTATAGGTACATCAGGATAAAAAAAAACAACCGGTAAAGTCCATTTCAATTATTTAAAACAAACATTCGTTTCCTCTTCGGCGATTTTCCCTTGTCGCTTCTATTATTGATAGAAAAATAGAAAATTCTCGGACGTCAGAGGGCGAGAAATGGCGCATTTTCTTTTAGAACTACGTCCTTATTTTACTCGACTGTCTGTCGCTAATGTACATCCTTTGTGTTCGTTTCTTCCTCCAGGACTTTCTGATTGATGACTAGGAACTCGCGCTTTAAACAAAAAACAAATCGAAACCCCTACAACTCCATTTCATCATTACAATATACTTCACACTAATCTGCTCTGCATTACTCCATTTTTGCTCCGTGTAAGATCGTTTGGCGGAGTGGTTTAAATTATTTGGGGCTTGCAAATATCGAGCATATTTGACGGTAATAAGGCTTAGTACTTGTCCAATTAGCGAGCAAAATGGAACTTGACGGGCGGCGAATGTAATATAGTTATACAATCGGATTTAAAAGGCATTACTGGTGCAATTAAGTCCGTTTAAATTGACCGATGAATCGAATTGGTTGTGGATTCCTGTGGGATCGAAGGTACATCAGTGTAAATTCAATAAAATTTATGATCTACCATTGCTGGTTTAACAATCAATCAAGAAGATGTCAAAATATTTTTCATCGATAATGGTGTTTTTTTATGGAATTCACTGGAAGTGTTAAAATTAACATAACATCCACCTAAAACAGGACTTTTTTACTAGTTGCAAACGTGTACTTTGAATATCAAATCTCCGAACATTTACGAGCGATATTATGCTAATTAAGTGGACGTTTTAAATCCACCATTAGCGTAGCGAAGCGTAGAAAATCGGTATATTTTTTATTTCTGGTACGAAACGAGCGCGCTCTCCGTTCCTCTTAAATCATTTTCGGTGGATTCGCGCAAGATTAATATTGTTCGCTTGCATTAAGCACGGCCGATGCGATGCGGTGGCGTTTTTTTTTTTATTTTTCATCTTCTTTATTCCTCTACTTCCTGCTTCTTCGCGTTTGTTTTTAGCGTTATTCGCCGGGCCGCGCGAGCCGAGTTTAATGTTGGGCGAAAAACTCGGCAATGTTTATTCGTAATTTAAATTTCCGCGAAAAATAAAGGAAAAATCCTCGTCTCGCGTTCAACCGGTAATTTTAAGTGCGCTATATTTCCTGCTCTTTCGCTACGAGTTAATTAAATGCTCGTATGTGCAATTGCGCATTTTTTTTAAATTCATTTCAACACATAATCAGAAATTCGTTTCAAACGAAAGATGCTTGCCGAGTGGGTGAATGTTGAATAAATAGAAACGTCCACGCATGGTGTGGGGGTTTTCCGGAATGGAAATTAATTCGGAAATTAATTCGTTCTTTTGGCGACACGAGAAAACTTTTATCTTTCGTATATTAAAAAACCATATTTCATATTCAATTTCGTGTGGCCGGGCTCCGGGAGAAAATTAATAAACGCCGCCTTAAAGAGAAGGCGAGCTTTTAGAAAATTTGAATAAAGTCAGAAAATTTAGCCCGTTACATTACATCCCTTTTGTTCGCATTACACAATGAAAAAATTTCCATTCTAATAAACGTATTTTTCGAAAATAACGTCTTGTAAAAACAACATCTCGGTTTTTGGCTCGTTTGGAAGTTAAGGCCCGGTTTTTCCTTGTAAGGGCGTTGCACGTGTCCCGGTCAAACAGGGAACGACTTGTGACACGTACAAAGTAAATGCATCCGCAGAGATATCGACTAATGACGCGACGAACAAAGGGAATTTCTTGCCGAATAAATGTGGAGAAAAGAAAAAAAAATAATCGATTCTATTCGTGCTAGTTCTTTTTATTTTTTATTCAATAACGGTTACTTTATTTTTTTTAACGCCCACCTCTAGCCCAATGTAAATTTCGCATCTCATGAATACGATTAACACCTATTAGAGGTGGAAGTTTCCAGTTATAAGTAACATTTTTGCAGGATAGCGAGGGTTAAAATTTTTTGGGTTGTACTGATTGGAAGTATCGATCGTTCTAATTATAATGGAAATTAACCGTTAGGGGATGCTCATAATTAAGGGTTTTTTTTTGGGAGAAAAAAGCGCAACTTTTAAAAGTCAATTAACCCGGGGATCCCGAAACTTCGAATAAGAATATCTAACGAACTTAACGAAAATTTCGAACAATTTTTTACCTTGAATTAATTTATTTTTATCGCTCACCTATCGAAAATAGAGAGGAACGAAATAATAAAAAAACATTCATCATTTTTAATGAACACTGAACGAATTTTCGCCATTTTGTGGCTCGCCAGGCATGCCAAGATTTTTCCTACTTAATACATTGTTTTCGTATGATCGATTCGTTAAATATTCGTTTTCGCATCATCAGCTTCGAAATATTTTAATAACTTTCGACCCTGAGTGCGACGCATTAGCGAAAATAAAGCTTTCAAACTAATTGGTTTTTTTGGTATGTTTCAAATTCGAAATGTAACACATCTATAGAAAATTCATTACCCATAATGCCAATTACCTGCCAATATTTAGATCTGTATTTTCTCTAACAAACAGACCCGTAATATCATCCGCAATTGTACGGGATATATTAATGTCTGGGAAGCAATTACAGATTTGTCAATTATACGCAGGAATTACCAGTCCCCGGTCACCGGCACGTCCTGCAGGACACGGTTATCCTGTATATGCGGTCACCTGTATCTGACGACTGTATATATATAGATAATTCGTTGCTGAAACAATTGCGCTGTGGCACGAGACACGGGGAATTACCGGGAGATGGTAAATTACCCGATATCAAATTTTCTCTACTATACACTACACTACACCTTTCTCGAGTTTAGTTCACGTCAAATAAATAAAAGGAGAAATCCACGTCTACATCGCCCGCATACAATATGCTCGTATTATATCGGAGATTGAAGGAAATCCATTATCAGCATTATACCGAACATCTATACATATATCCCTTTAATGCACCCCTCGCATATATACACTATACAGCAGGTGTTGTTACACGTAAAACGGTAATGTAATTAATCGATTGTATCGCAAACAAAACCGAGCGCACGTTCTCAAAACAAACAAAATACATTTCGCCTGTGCCTGTGTGTGTGCATTAGGAGAAAATCCGAAATCGAGTTAATTCGTACGGCAATTATAATATATACCGGGCGCGTCCCAAAATAGACAACATTTTCCAATTAACTACAGATTGTTAAACATCCTGTATAAATTTCCACCTCTCGACTTTCCTTCCGTCGGCGTGCAATGTACGTTTTAAGAGAATCCGAGAGCGAAATTCCCCGACCCCGATTCTCTCAATCTACCCCCATCACGCTCCGTACACGACACGTCTCGCTCTTAATCTTTAATTCATCCGCGTCCGGGTATATTTTGTTGTAATTTCCAGGGATAACCGGGCTAATGAGCCATCTGTATTCAAGCCTATGTAAGACGTTCCCTGGGCGATGGCGCTCCCGTTTTTAATTATAATACACAATGAATTATAAGCCGGTTTGCCACATTATTAAATAAATCGGGGAGGGTATTGAAAAACGAATCGATAAACAGATTGCTCCGTAAAGTCCGTAACGAAATGTAATTATGAAATTTTTTTTTCGGTATTTCTGTATAATAGACACGACAAGGAGAGTTATCGTACAGCGTCAAGTTTCGTGTTCGACGATAATAAATTTCACGAGACCGTGCCGCTGTGAAAATAAGCCAAACAACCCCGTTCCCAATTAACTTTCGAAAGATATATACAGGGTGGTCCCAAAAAAACAAAGAGTTCGTTGTGCAATTTTTATGCGCTAAAAATAAATGAACAAACGATATACTTGTGGTTAATTGTCCCCTACCGCCGGGTCGCCTGGCCATTTATCAATTTCCCAGATAAATTCCTTCGAAAGCAAACGGCTCTTCACGCTATATTAATAACGGGCAAACATAATTGAACCGATGCCAAAGACGAAATACAATAGAGACCGTCCAAAAAGACAGGTTATATTTTTTTTATTTCTCCCGCGTCACGACGCGTTATTATTCGAATTAATATTTCGAGTATAATTAAGCTTACGAGCGGCGCCCATTTTCGCCAATTATAACCGACGTTAAATCGAGCGGGCGAAAAAAGGAAATTAAAATTTCGCAAAATACACTCACTGTAGGGTTGCGGTCGAGATCCGAAGTGGGGTTCTTGTAGAAGCGGTTGCGGCCGTCCGTTATTTGTACTTTCTTTTACTGAAACAAAAAAAAAATATCATTACAAAACACCCTGAAGATGAACCTTCCACAAACCGAAACGTCGCAAAAATTCGACGCCAATTACAGCTTTATTACCTATATCAACGCGGTAGAGAGCCGACTACACTAACGTAGGCTCTCCAAGATAATCTCGAGTATATACGTAAGACGTACACAGCCCTTTTACGTTCGAAGGGAGCCAACTCCATCTTTAATCCTTCAGACAACACTTTCAACGACCATAATCCTTATCTAACGGCATCCGCGAAACTTTGGTAATTCGCGAGCGCCCTCGGAGACCGGAGATTATCTGCTCCACTCCGGCTCCATTTTCCACGCGGCGCCATAAGGAAAAATTGATTTTCCCCGCACTGTCGCCGGTTAAAACGTAAAATTCGCTCTCTCATAATTCATCAAACACATACAGACCTAAAGATGTAACTGAATTCATAATTTATCAACTAATTAAAAGTTGCGCATGGCGCGTCTTCGGCTATTCCAGTCGCATTGTAGGTATATTAATAGAAGAATTTAGTTTACCTCGAGATATTATGTAGGTAGGAAGTTTTCGCAAAGCCTTCCGGGTGGGTAGGTATAACGTGTAATATTTGATTATAATTCCTTATTGAATGATTTATGCGAGTCGGGGGAGTTTGGCGCACGAACGGGAGGCTTGCGCTATAGGTAAAACGGGATTTCGTAATCTCTGATCGTTAATAATTCAATATCGCTTTGTTCCCAAACGCATTGTAAATAACGGATTTTTTTTAGCGCGAATTAGTAGCGCAATTTCCGATTTATCCGCATGCTAAATTCGCTATTTTAACAAATATCTCGCTCCAGCATCCCCGGGACTGTTATTAGAATTCTCCTTTTAGCGACTATTGATTAATCGAGGGTAATTTTTAATGAAAGTATTAAACGGGGAATGAACCGACGTTAAACGTGCCTAATGGCTGCAATTCGTTTCAAACTTAATCAGTGCGAGAATTAATTTCAAACTCGGTCGATGCGAAACAATTATAGATTAGGATCGTGAGAAATATGTCAGTTATCTTAACGTATCCAACAATTAGTCGAATTCGAGTAAATTTGTTACAATTTCATTGTCAACTCGCTTTAATTAAGGGAGAAAACGCCCCCGAAAAAAAGAAACCATAAATAAGGATCCCGAAAATTGCATTTCCCAACGATATACTAGAGAGAGCCGCTTTTCTTTTTTAATGAAACAATTTCCCGTTATCGCGCCCGGACGGGTCTCTCCTGCAAAGTCTTCCATCGCCTCATCAAAAACAACCTTAATTTTTTACCGCATCTCGCACGTCTTCGAATAGAAGAAATGGCGGTATTTCGCCCGACAATTTTTACTATCTCGAGTTAATTTTCCCTTTTCCCGGCAGCGCTTTTACTTCACTCGCATACCTACCTCGATGTAGATCAAGAAGGATAGGAATGAAACAGTGGTAGCCCAATTTTTTAATTACTTCCCCTCCACACAAGCATTTTTTCACGATAAAAAAAAGAGTAGAAATCGTAGAAAAAGTAATATAAAACAGTCTTGCATAAGTAGAAAAATGTGAATTTTTTTCAATACGCCACTGGAAAATTCTGGATAGCTCTGGTAATTTATTTAATGTGGAAAATTAAAGTTCCCTTGCAGAAATTATGGCGTGTGGGGGAAAACTTACGCGATACAGTGGCGGCTCGTTGGGGTGGATAATTCTATTTTTTCGAAATTGATCTGTTGATAAAGAGTGTTATTAAACGGCAAACAAAATGTCATCCCATTAGGGCTACTATTAACTAGAATTGCTCGATAAATAATGAATAGAGTAAATTGGGTTTTAATATATTATTACTTTCTATTATTTATGCAGTAATAGCCAGTTAATGGAAGCTAAAAACTTCCTTTTAAAGTCAAACAATTTGTCAGTCATAATATTGAAAAATCTATAAATTACTTTGTACTCCAAAACACAAAGTCTAAATTCCTATAGAAAAATAATGCATATATTCATAATTTAAATACACCTTTACCTCACCGAAGCATTTTCTTTATTCGCGAATAAATTCGTCTGTGGATATATATACCAAAGCTTTTCCGAGCCCTCAAGAATTACGAGCGAACAGGAAAATGTCCGCTGATGCGGAATAATAGCCACTTTTGTCGGTTAAAATTACATTTAACCGCCCTTCTTTCGCGAAAAAATTACCTTTCATTTATCATGCAAAAATTTGTATAGATATACAATCAAATTTCCTTACACCCTGTAAGCGCAAACTTTAAATCCTCTATATTAGTAGTTCGAATTATAATAAGCGTTAAATTTTCCAAACACCCGCATATAAGTGCCGATATTAACGCCCTATATATGCCTAAAATCCGATTAATATCGCGCGGGAATTCAATTTTCCCGCAGCCGGGCGGATTTCTAAAGAAAACCCCGCTCGATTCACATCAAATTGCCCGTATTTTTCTCGTATAAACGTCGTCGAATCGGGTGATTAATGAGATGAATTCTTAAGGCTCCTTGAACGCCTATTAAAAATTAAATCCTACAAATCGATTTTACCAATTCTTCCCTTCATCTATTTAACACTGTCCTAAACAGACAAGGGCTCGAAAGTTGACCGGAAAACTTTTAACAAATCAATCAATTACTGTGGTAATTTTTTTTTTGGTAAAGTGAAAGTTGCGAGTAATTAGTTTTAATGAAACATCATATACAGGGTGCTTAATGTACCATCTTTAAAGGGCTGTTTATTAACACCCTGTGTATATAAAAAATGCATATTTCGCCGTGATATATTGCAAATGGGATGTCACTAGCGGAGGAAAATAAGAGTTGCTTTTGTCAACAAGAATATACTTTCCCGGTAAATCGACTTCGAGATGAGATTCGTTTTTCGCATTAAATTGAAGAGCAAATCTCTCTCTAAAAGATATATACTATATAGGATACGCGATCTTATTAAGTGCGAAAAACTTTATTCTCTTCAATTTATTTTTTATTTCATTTCCATGACGGTTCGTCGAAAAGAAATCAAACAAATTCCCCGCTGAAGTACTTGTTAATAATGTCGCCAAGACATTTTTTACAAATGTAACAATCAATCAACGTCGAGATTTTCCCCGACTGTTCTCTAAGCACTTTCCGAACTATGGCGGGTTGGGGTTGAAAATTTTCCCGGTCTATACGGTCATTTATTTCCATTCGAAGTTTACATTTTCGTTTCTGGCAGTTACTTTTATCGACATAGAATAGTCGATATCCAATTTAACTTTTCTTTGTACGATTTTTCACACTCGCTAATTTTCTCCGGCATGGTTAACTTGATGCGAGGATAAAAATCATAATTTTGTATTCGCTTTTCTCCAAAGTTTCACTCGAAACACATTCAGTCGAAATTGCTGGAAAACTTTTTCAATAGCATTAGACATAGTTTTCGCAGAGTCAATACGGAAGAGGAATCCCGAGTGGGAAAAGGCACAAAATGAATTCAACCCCTAAAATATTGCAATAATTCAGAGAACTTCATATTATACGCTCTTTTGAATCGAAATAATTTCACACGAATCTGGGACGTACTCGTTAAATATTTACCGGTGCTCAAGTTGAAAACACTTACCAGAAAAATCCTCCAAAAGCGTCGTAATCGCAATAAAGCCGTCCATCTTTAGGAAGAATTAGTGTATTTTTTTTTTGGGGATGTCGGGGTTGGGACACGCACGTCTCTATCTCTCTCTAACCTCTTCTGCGGCGACCTGCACACAGACAAAGACAAACACAACGTAAGTCTTGGTTGTATTCTTTCGTTTACTTTTTTTTTTTTTGGTATCTTTTTGTCTATTTTGGTTGGTGGAAGTGCATGATGTTTGTCTGTATGCAGGCGAGAGCGCGCAGTTGAGCGACACTGGATGAGGATAAGAAGATTTTTGTCTGTTTTTGTGTTTTGATGTGGTTTGTATTTTTTGTTATTTGGTTATAAAAAAATATATAAAGCTTACAGAGAATTCCACATCTCTTTTTTTTTACAGCGAAAGCTTCGCGGAAAACTCTCCCCCACCGCGCGCTCGATTTTTATTCCCCTAAAGGGATGAAGCCGGATGCCCATCCGAGGTGGCTGATAAAAATTTATGCGACTTAGCGTATCTATACGAATGTAATACGTGTAACTTATCATCCCTTATCGCACCAACGACAAAATGGCCGTACATTTAACGTCCCCCAACGTTTCTACATCGATTTCTCGTTATATACCTTATAAAAAAAAATAAAACATCCAGTAGATCATCTAAAAATTTCATCATTAAAAATAGTTTAGACTCGGTGGAAGTTTCCAAACTTTTATCGGTTCGAAGCTTTCTCCTCGACCCTTTTCAATCTAACTATATACTGAGATATTTATCCCCATTCGAATTATATACCGACAGGGAATTAATTCCACCCGGAACATAATTTGGTATACACCGGATTGCTAATAACCTAATCGATTAAATTATTACATATACGGGGTGTTTGTTAACTGTATACCTACATAGTTGCATTCCCTACCAAGTCAAAGGCCATCAATAGAGCTCTACGGTTCTTAACGTTTTATTTCCCCGGCCAATTTTCTTTTCAGTTATTTTCCACTCGAACCTTTGCTAGGACGGGCGAAAGAGTAAAGGAATTTTCCGGGTACTTTCGAGTTAATTAAACGCTCCTTTGTAGCGCGATAAGTGTTCTTCTCTATTCGAGATTGTACGTAATTCTAGGTTGGAATAGGCTGGTGAATTTCATTGTTAACAACAATGTTAGAAGAGAATATAGTTTCTATTTTTCAATTTCCCGTTTCGCATGCGAGGAAATTGAATCGAGCATTTTATTAATTAGCGTTTAAATCAATTAACATTTTCCATTTTTCTCTGCTATTCGTAAGGCGGTTTTCAATGAGGCGTGGAAGTATAAATAGCTTTCGTTATGGCGGTTAATTAAAAGAAAAAAGTCGATGGGAAAAGCGACAGGCAAACGATGAAACTTTTAACGTAAAAATATATATACACAGATATCGGGAAAAAGGGGCTACATTAAAAAGCTTTCTACGCGAAATGTGCTTAAAACAACAAACAATCCTCAACTATACGCAGACATTTCACGGCTACTTAAATTCCATTTTGGTGCCGTATAGAGCAAACACAAGACGAGATTCCTTCGCGATTTTTTTTATATAAAAGTATTCAGTGTATAGTAATACAGGGCGATGATCAGATACATGATGATAAAGGTGAATTTTATAGCAGATAAATCGTATTCAGATCGTACGTAAGACAATTAAGGCTAAAATGGAAATCGATACGAGTCTTTTACGACTCAATTTTTTCGCTAAAAATTGCATCGTAAATTTTCGGTTTTTACGGGACGATAAATTTCGAAAGTGGGCGCCTTATCAATACTTTTTCCCGCCCGATTTTGCGGAAACGTCTCCACAGCGAAAATGTAAATTCGAATGATTGACATACGAGAGACGCACACGAGTTTCGTTTCACCTAAATGTGTTTGTAGACATCAAATGCGCCGGCATTATTGACAAAAATAAAATTTGATGTAACGCAAATAAATACCTCGTTTGTATATTTAATGGATAATTCGGAACGCGAGTTCAACACGCTCGTTTCGTGTTACTTTTTGCGAGACAATCTGTATAAGTAGTTTCGTCGTAAAATTGCATCGATTTAAACGGGCTAATTGCGCTTTTTATAACGGACAAAAATGCTAAAAAGAACAAACATAAAAAATGTACGCGACTCGTTTTTTTTTTACTGTAATTTCGGAGACACGAAAAAGGCGTGTATAACTGTATACGCAAAGACTATTAAACGAGAAAAATGTAAAATTATTCCCGCAAAACTCGCCTCTCGTATTTTATTTCTTTCGGGATCGAGTGTCATTAAGAAATCGATATCCCTTTACAAGTATCCACTCTTTTTACTTATATAAATTCATTCAATTACTGGTTTTTAATTTATGAAGAAACTTTGTAAATTCGCGCAAAGCTCGCCAAATATTTTTTTTAATATATACAGAGTGGTTACTATAAAAGTAAAAAAAATAGTACTTTTGTGCTGCATTGAAACGGGAAAACCACTACACTCGATCAGCGTGTACATTTCCTCATTTGCCTCATGGGCCTGATAGTTTTTCCAATTTTCCCCACGAAATCGATTCGACCGCTTAATTTCGATTCGCGTCCGACTGTCCCCAGGTAATTGAACATTTCGCGCGATATCCATTTTTCCCTAAAAGGTCAAAAATTCTCTTTATCTTATGAAAGTTTCAGGTTTTTTAATGCATTTATACTGCGTTTGTGTAATTAATTAATAAATCTACAACTTTCTACAATCAATGTACACACGTTACAATTACTAATTAGAATGAAAGTGCATTTCTTGGGCGTTATAGGAAAATTTGTATCTGGACATCGATTTTTTTTTATATAGCTTGTTAAACTCATTAGAACATTTCAAACTCGTATCAATTATTATCATTATTCTCGTTAACAAAGAAAGTGGAACGTATTCCATGTATATTTCATAAGCTTGCGATCGTTAAAATTGTTTCCATACGATTATGCGATGAATAATTCGAAGGAAAAGTGATTGAAAGTAAACTAATTGAAAGTTTTATTCGGTATTTTTTTTTTCGCAATTAAATTGACGATTTTATATCGTCTAAAAACACAACAAATTCACCTTGAATCTTACGGCTCTTTTATGTTAATAATGATTTAACCGATATGCATATTATCGGTTTTATCGTTAAAAACTTTAATATGTAAAATTGTTTTATAGCCAGCCGCTACACAAAAGCCAAAAAAAAATTCCATAATTTATGGATTTTTAACAAACCATAAGCTCGCTAGAAAATAAACTACTTATATACCAGACGAATTTCAGGTTGTAAATTACATTCACAATAACTCGTAATGTAACATTTTTTTTATTGTTTCTAAAAAAAAAGTTGCACAATCGACTCGTTTTCTACGTTAAAAATTGCGTAAAAAAATGCCCGTGCGTAAAACGAATCCGATTTTTATTGTGTCAATCCATTTTCATCGGTCATGAAGGGCGAGCAAATGGAGTGGAAAATGTCGGAAAAACGGCCAAGGCATTAAATTTTCCTAAACCGATACACGTACAGGTTAGTTTCCCAAACTCCGACATAAATTTTAGATTTTTTTCGCCAAAAGTTACCGAGTTTTATACGCGATTTCCACAATTTTCCTTCCCTTCCCTCGTATATTTAAACAGGAAACTGAATTAAAAACTTTTCTGTACAGAGACACTTTCTTTCTACCTGGCTAGCTTTTAATCGAATTATGCTCGCATTTTTTTTCATAAAGGTGACTAAAATGAATTAATTTTCGCCATTAACATTTCGAATTAATTAAAATAAAGCTACACTAAAAAAAACATATTATTCGAATTCTTGAAGTGAAAAATATATTTCAATAATTATAATACTAATGACAGCGTTGAAATACGACACGAGACGAATTTAATGAAATAATATTTTGCCAATAAATGAATGAGGATTTTTCCTTCGTTCGTAATTCAAGCCGTTTTAAATGATAATTATCACGCCAAGCAATCGATTTTCGTTTATATACGATTTGTTTACACGAACCAGGTACTATAAACAGACAAACAAATCCATTTAAATACACCTATAATACACACCGTTCTAATTCGAACGCCAATTTAATTGAATTTTAAAACGTATCGAACAACCTGTATTTTTCCATTTCTAAATAACTAGATAATTAATTTCACCATAAATAGGAAACTTCGGTATTTAAGGAGATGTTTGCGGCGAAAGTGAACCTAATTAAGCGTAACGAAAATTAGAAACGTTCGAATACAATTAGAAATGAATTAATTATTCAACTCGTTCCGATAAAATTGGCTTCTTTTCGAATCCAATACCCATGTACTCGAATATTTATATATAATTTAGTAGAAAATGAAAAATTAATTAAAACATCGAAAAACCAATTATATCCTCCTTACAAAGAACAGGATTAACCCTGAAACATCCCTTATATTAACGCTATGATATTAACTAACCGTCAATGAAGCTTCAGCCGTGACATAGGAGTCAATTGTATCAAATAATTATTAATTCTAATAGACTCTCCATTATCGTGACAAGTTAATTAACCGCGTACACAAAGCCTTTCGACAAACATTGTCACGTCTTCTTGTCACGTGTGATCCCCCGATCAGAACAAGGGACGCTCTACATACAACATACAGGGTGTCCCGAAATTTTACTATTAGCCCCGCTGGAGGGCCAAAATTTAAATGAAATTAGTAGATACAAATCTATTTTTAGGTACTTCTTTTTTTTTTCGAGCGATGACTGATCGGGTGATAATGAGGCGACTAAAGAAAATTCGTTTTCTGTTAATTAAACGTCTACAAAAGTGTGTTTTTTTTTGATACCCCACACAGATTCTCTTGCAATCGCGCAAAATGATTTCTCTCGAAATGTTCAAATTAAAATTGATACAATTTGGCAAAAAAGTAACGTTTCTCTTGACGGGTGCACAAACCGCGCGAGATTTATGCGCCATTTAAATATTTCGACGTCGATTAATTCAATTTACGCCACACGAATTTAATTAATTATATTAGTTTTAATCAAATCGCAAAGTTATAGGGCGTTACTCGCGGATAAGATGACACTCTTGCAATAACTTTTGCGAATTAATTAACGATATCGGGCGTACATGCATAATTGATTTGGCCGATTTCGCAATTTCCTTTCTCGAAATTAAACCGGGCCTTGGTAATTTATCGCTAATCCAAGCCAATTTATTAGCCCTGCTAAGTTCTAATAAATAGACCACCCTGTAGTTCAAACGTAACGAATTTAACTATAAAATTAACTATAAACATATTAACATCATTAAAATCGAGTCGGCTCTTCAAATTCCTATTAAAAATGCATCGTAAAGGTGCATTTACGATTGCTGGTAGAATGCCAACGTGAATTTTCGTTGTATACTTATGGCATAACGAAAATTAATTAATGGACGTACCAATATTCGCATTCCTCGTTTAATTTTTGTTGGTTTTCATTAACCTAAAATCGATTTAATTCGTTAATTAACATCGGTCAGTCAATTCTGAACGATTGTTTAATTGCGCTAATGACAATCGTCGATAATAAAACGAATAATGTACGTATTGAATTATTGCAAACATTAACGATTTTGATTTAAAATTTTATTAATATTTTAATGTTTATTATAGGCGATTAATTTATTGTATATTAATGCATTGTTTGTTTTATCGTCTATTGTGAATTGTAAATTATTGGACTTGTAGTTATATATAATATATAAATTTTAACGATGCCGAATAATTTTTATTCGATTCCGTTCAGTAATCGACATTGAAACGTTCGCGATGCGCAAGAAAAATCGATTTACCGACGGGATATCGATTCGGCTTCTATTCCAAACAACGGAAATTGAGATTAATTAATTCGGAACTATTTTTAAAGATGTTAATAATATTTTCTTTCGAAACGAAACGATTTTCAAAGCGACCTTCGCGAAAATAGACTCGATGGAATGTTTCTGTTATTTTCCAATTTCCCTTTACTATTTAAAGTAAATAAAAGGGAATATAACGAAACAATTATTGTAATAATAATAATAATTTTAAATGTGTTTATGTAGTGAAATTGTTTCATGTAAAATAAATAAATCTAGTAGAAATTAATGATTTGTATAAATATACTTACATAATGTAACTGTGTAATCCCAACTTTCCGAATCGTTCTTGTGGACATTTAATTTTTCTGGCTGTAACAGAAAAATTAACATAACAAATGATGTACCTACATGATGTATAAAATTCGAAATTTACCAAAAACCACAGGGAATGCGAGTTCCATTAACGAAATGAAACCACAATGGGTTACCCAACTCGTACATCATCATTAATGCCCCAATTATTATTAGAATAAACTTCGGCCGGGAGGTTCAAAAGTGGCTCAAACGCGCTCGTTTTGTTTTGTTTTAGCTCCGTTAAATTAGCTAGATGAACGACATTATTACATTTTCGCTTTAACCCCCATCCTTTTCCCTCATATTCATATACTATACCTGTGTTATTATTGTGGAAATTAAAAACGTATTTAGACAACAATCAAAACGACAATGTCGGCAAACGTGGTAATTACAAGCAAACGAAAAACGATAAATCACGTTTGATTCGGCATTAACGCGTTACCGAGGAGCAGTTTATTTAAAATAATTGTCACACATTTCAAAACACATTCGAAATAGTAATTTATAATACCGGTACCTACTAACAACGGTTATTTATAATTTCGGAAACGGGCGATTTTTCATACTGCAAAAAATTCAAACGCTGCAGCGACATTTAAAAGCCGAATCAGTCAATTTTATATCTCGCGCTATTAAAAGATTGATCGCTCCATTCAGAAAAATTATTTTGTTTACGGGATAGCGGAAAGAAAAAATATGCGGGGAATTTCGATCGTGCTAATAACCCCGATTTTTCCCATTCACCCAATCTCCGCTAATATTAGAAAAATTTCGACATTTTCTTAACGAGAAAACCCAACGTTTAATTAGCCTCGGTACTCGAAATATTTCAAATAATAATAATTGCAAACAACAAATGTTTCGCTTTGTAAATAACGTGATGCGATTGTTGGAGCGCTGCCAAATTATTAATTTTATGTAAATAAATAGATGTAAAAAATTCGGTATTATGCAAATTAATCGCGGAGGTTCGATAGCTCGTTGTTATACGGACTAAATATGTAGGTTACGTTGATATTTTAAGGGATTAATTAGATTAATTTACGTAACGAATTGCACCAACGCCGTTTTTGGACGCAATCCAAAACGACTGGTTATTATAGAATTGATGAATAAAATAACACATCAAATACCAGCGAAAACCATTGACATAATACAGTAAATCCTACTAATGCAATTTATTATTTAAACCCGATAAATAGACAATGAAACGAACGTGGGTTTTATTAAATAAATCTTTTTAAGCACGTTATGGATTAAATACGAGTCGTGTGAGAGTATAAAAAAAATAAGATATTACATTATTGTATAAATCAGGTATTAGAGTGAGGAAAAAGTGTGATAAATCTTTCTACAACTAAACATTTCAAATTCAATCCACAAACACGTGTTAACTGTCCAGAGGTTTTACTATTTAACTATAAAATATATTCGTACAGACGATTTGTAATCTGTCACCCAGGTAAAATAAATTGTTTTTTTTTTCTAATTCCAATCCACAAAAAATTTTTCAAGATAACGTCATGTAACATCAAGTAATTCATTAACACCCTGTATATTGCTTAATCTACACCGTATCAGAAATTCTATGTGTACATGTAGGTATATACAATGTAAGCTTCTTTTATATAATAAATGGAAATTTCGAAGTGGCTAGATTGGAAATATCGATTTACATTTGGAAATGTAACGTTAGAAATTTATTTTCTGGTTGGATCACGTACCGACGGTGTGGGAAAAAAGGAGAAAAAGGAAATTAAGTGCTTTCGGAGCACCGACGAATTTATTTGATAAGGAATACAGAGGTCTAAACGTCATAATGAAAAAGGAAATAAACGCGGGAAATTGCGATTCCTCGTCGAAAAATCGAATTAATTATACTCGGATATTTTGGGCTGCTATACCAAAAAACGGTTAATTTTCCTCAATTCTTATCGTACTCGATACACGAAAATTTGTAAATTCGAAATGCGATATAGATAGAGCAAACGAGACCCACTGAAATTTCCGTACACGTCCAACTTGCACGAAACCAATTTACAAATTGAATTTCTACTAATAAATTGGACAATTTCATTTATAGTACCGAACTAATTTTATTCCTCGCATATTCGATTGCGTGCATGCTGTTGCAATTTAACGGAAACAAACCCGGTTTATCCTAGCATAAACTAATCTAATCGCATTTTCTTCGTGTAAAAAAAAATGATCCTAACAGACCTACTTTTTTTCTGTATTAGTTTATTTATTTCGACAGAGAGTAAAATATAAATAAAAATCGAAAAATACAACCGATACGTATCTAAATAAAAAAAAAACTGGATCCGGATAAAATATTGCACGTCGTTTATCATCGATACATAAAAAAAAGGAAATACTGGAAGCGCGCGGGGCAAAAAAAAAAACACTCGAGGGCGGGAAAGTCGTTATGAAAATAAATAAAATACGACCGTTTTACTAAAAAAAAACCTACCCAAAGGTATGTATTCCGAACGATCCCTAAATATAGATTTCAAAAGATGCCAGCCTAAATATATCCCCTAAAGGCATAAAAAAAAACGCATAAATTCGTAATTTTTGACAAAGGCAATTAAAAGTAACTCCCTAAAGTAACGCCCTTTGTTACAATAAAATTGAGATGTTACATAAATTTAGAGCGAATAAATTGTCATTGCGAAACGGTGGAATACAAAAACCAGCAAAAACATTCGGATAAAAGCAAACGCATGCAGAAAAAACAAACAGATCCTCCGATAAGCTTCGGAATCCAATCGAAAAAAAAAAAAACTAATCTATTTTCCTCTACTCTAGCGAACTAAACTTTTTTCAAAAGGTGAACAAAAATACAACGGTGTGTGATGGAAGAGAACGCAAATACTAGACATAAACTAGTCCAGCGAAAAGCCGTTTGTCATGTTCGCAAGTTACATCTCTCTACGTTGTAACAATCCCGCAATCCTAAATCAATATGTCGCGAAACTCGCCCGCCTTTCCCTACTTAACCCGACAGAGGATGCGATTTCCATTTCCGCGTTTCCGCATTTCCAAACCGACCCCCCGATTGCGTGCGGTCGCCACCCAAAGTTCCCAATAGAACATCAGACAATGCATTATTATAACTCTCCCAAAATTCAATCGACAATCAACAATCAACAATCCCCATTAGTCTTACTTTTATCGCTCGATACAGCCCCCCGAATGTTTGTGGTACGGAAAAGTTGGTGCCCCATTAATCTTGCCAACAATTTTTAATGCGACATCGCTTTTCTTAAACACCAGCTGATAAATGGTTTCCAAAGGGTAGGTGAGAATTTTCGCCGTCGCGACGACGAGGCGTTTATTTTCGACGACGTCGCCCGAGAATTTTCATTTCGGGTCTTATAAATATTTGCGTTTTTTACGCGAAATAAGCGTCGTTAATTCGGAACGAAAGAAAAATTATCTTCGTGCGGATGAAGAAAAACGGAAAATAAACGTCGGGGTTTAGGCGAGTGTCAAACGTCTGGGGAAATCAATTTAGCGGCTTCACCTGTGTTTCTCTCGTTCATTTTCACGAGAGACACGACTCGCGTGGAACGCAAACAAAACGACGGCGCATGTAAACACGTTAACATACCGACTAACTAGCCTCTTTATATTCAACATGTAACCGACAAAGTATTGTTTTTCTACAAAAAAAAAACCATCATTGATAGTAGAGGAGCGCAGGCTACATTCAGAGTAAGATGTTCCCAAAAATAACCATTTTAATTCAACGAGTTATACGTATTAGTGCATATACATAAGTTCCGGTACAATCTCAATTATTGCCGGGATGCATATCCCGTCGCTCGCAAATTCCGCATTTGTGCCAAGATAAAATGCTACTTGAACATTCATGAATCAAGCCGACCGTATAAAATACATTACGTATACATCAACGTTCTACACGTTACGGAATATTTCACGGTGCTCGCCTTCCTGATGCCCGCCACAATCACTAATATTTCCGGGGTATACCCGGAGCATCCAAATTCGTCTGAAAAATCCGGTATATTAGATATAATCGATCGCCTAACGCTCCCCTTACACCAATTAACCTCTCTCTTACCCTATATACGGATTTCAAATGTATGTAGATATACGAAAGTACTTATAACATACCCTTTAAGATAACCCCTATACACCCTCACATATCCTTAATTAAAGCCTAAAAGCTCGGAGGTCACAAAGCAAAACGAATGGAATTAGTTTCTACGAATTCTCGCCGAACATTGTAGGATAATGTGGTGTAATTAAACCATTCGAGTTTGATATGTAAAACTAATAAAAAGGGCTAACAGGAAATTAATAGTTCCTCGTTGAATATATAATTAAAAAGTGCATAATTTGTCGGGGGTTGTTTCAAAGTATCTCGTTCGCCCTAATCCTAATCTAATCGGCGATTTCGTAACACATCCATTCTAATTTAACCTAACCCCCGTTTAGGATTTAATAGGTTTCAGGTAATTTGCCCTGGCGCTCGGTTATTATTTAATGGTGATGAAAAATTCGGGTCGGTTTAATTGAAATAATAAAATTTAGATTTTTTTTATGAAAAAAAAATGTTCGGTGTAATATACACTTGCTTCGTTAAGTAAACGTTTGTATTGATCCTAAGTCAACAAATCTAAAATGTAGGTAAACATAGATAAAATTGTATGAAATTGACATTGATTTTTGATCCAATTTGATGGTGATAAAATACAATATGTCAGAGTTCTATTAAGATTTTTTTTTCATTTGAAAAAAGTAATAATTTCTGGACACTGTTTATCGAACGGAAAAATAATGGTATATTTCTCAAACGACTCCAACATTTTTTATCTGACGCATTATTATTTTTTTCGCCCGATTTTCCTTTCATTTCGTAGCTTAAAATTAATACCCGGAGACTAAAAAAAAAAAAAAAATGTTCGCTCGAATACGCCAGCAATTTCGGAGGCGACTTAATAATTTTTAAACGTCTCTTTCGAATTTCCGCAAACAAAAGATTTTCCCCGAATATTAAAGTATATTTAAAGCGAGTAATTCGTTACAGTACGGTGCATTTTATCGTTTCGATGCTTTAAAGAAAACACATTCAAACGTAAAATACTCACAAATATAATAAACTTTATGTAAAATAATCGCCCAGTTTATTTTTATTTGTATAAAACACAATAAAAATTTAATATAGGTTATTATATAATGCATTATACAAAAGTTACTCGATTAAGGGCATCAGGGTTTTGTCAACGGGATAACGCCCCATTCATAACCCATTAACCCTACATGCAATATAGTTTACGTTGCATCAATTAAAACTTTGTAATCCAATAGCCAGGACTTCGGGAGACTAAAAGGACATTGATAGACTGTGAAAATCGCAATTGCGGCCGGTCAAATTCGATTTTCTTCACCGCGAAAATCTCGATTATTATCGACGAGAAAACGCGCCAGTGTCGATTAAAATGATAAATGAAAAACATCGTCGAGAATCTACACGAGTATTTTCGCTCGTAATGAAAAATACACAAATACATTAGGGAATTCGTTATGAAAAGCTAATTAACAGAAAAAGGAAAATTCTTTAACGAACGTTCGTTGTTAAAAAGAAAAATTAATTGCGAAATTGTTTACACCTCCAGGCGAATTCGCAAAAATTCACTAAAATATTAACCATTCAATCAGCGCGTCATTAACGTTCGGAGCTTTATATATCGTTAATATTTTCTTGCAATTTTAGAGCAACTTGGTGTTCAATTCGCAGGAAGACTCGACAGGACTTTTACAAAACCAAAAAAAAAAAAATTAATAAAATTGCAGTAGCGAAACTCGAGAGAAAAGAGCTCGCCCGCTTTCCCAATTTGCATATTCAACAATTCCACGTTCAGATTAGCAACGTCCCGGGTAAAGGAGAACGCTCCAGGACCGCATTCAGGACATCACATCACCTATACCCGCAACAAAAAGGACTAATTGATATTAGCCTCGTTTATAGAGAAATCGAGTTAGGTAAAAAAAACCAAGATTACTCGGATTTAACTTAAATCCCCAATTAAAGGATGTTACATCCTGTCGCAAGAGTCCTTTGAATTTTGAATAAAGAAAATACTGTACTTTATTTCATTCGATTAATCGAAATATTAGTAACAATACAATCGATTTCCGGATTAAGTCGTATCAATAATTACTAATGCGGTAATTGCAACGTATGGCGTTTAACGTTTACGGTAATTTTACATTACTATTTTATCCATAAAGGTCTGTTGCTCGTGATTAATATTGGAAAAGGGAAATCGCCGGGCAATTGACACGTAAATAATAAACGAACCCCGTAGTTCAATAATGCATCCCTTTTGTCGATATTCTTCGGGAGAATTCATCCCGCAAAAGGTGTGGATTTCGGTCTGATGCGCTAAGGTAATACACCCAAAAAAATAATCTATAGTCTCTTCATAAATGAGGCAAATGCTCCACCTCATTAATGAATAGACTATAATAGGAATTGAATTTCTGATCGTACAATTTGTGTAATAATTGTTTGAAAAAATCAAAACTTGTCGAAATATAATAAAAATCTTAACATAAACAGCTAAAGTATACATAATTTATATACTTTTAGTTATAAGATAAACAAACAAATGTATATACATTATTATTTTTATAGCAAACATCGAGAAAAATATTTTATCTAAATTATCCACTCACTCGAGTTTATTTACGTTACAATACATTACGCGTATATTAATAATTAAAACAAACAATCGCCCGATACTCTATTGGTATTGGCACACGCGTTTAATTACAAAGAAAACACGAAAAATGCTCTCCGGGTATAACGCAACGATTTCCTTATTGGCAGCGATAAAAGCTCTACCAACGTTTTAAAAATATTTTCCCAACACATGTTACAACCGAAATATATAATAAAAATATATCCAGTTAAGAAATATTATTGACAGGCGTTATATTGAATGGAAAGCGAGTAAAAAAAAAAGATAAAAATCTATAATTATATCTATACAATTTAGCGAAAACGTGTGTCGATTGATGCGAATTAGTTTAGTTGGCAAGGCGCGAAAAAAAATAGGCCATTCCTGGGAAAATTCAAAGGCATTTAAATATCGCTTTGAAATATAAAAAAGAACACGAAGCGGAAGCGCGACGTTACAATGTTTCTAAAAATACGAAATGCAAATACAAGCTTCGCTTCAAATTGAATATTTGATGCTATAATCCAGACAAGGAGAAGATTAACTCCGAGAACAGGAATATAGGACTGTTAAAATTTTTATACGCCCTACACTCCGAGCGCAAAAACGAATATGTGTGCAATCGAATCGAAAAAGAATTTACAAAGCTGTATCTAGGTTTGTAGTGAAGAACGCCGAGGAAAAGTCTCGTTCTCTTTTTGCATATTTCATACGCAATTTCTTCCCAAGGAAAATCTCTCGAGTTACATCAACGTTTATTGCGGATGTTGTAATTCGCCCGCGGAAACACAACGGAAAACCGCCCGCTGATTTTTCTCGGCTTTCATCCCCCTTTTTGACAGACAACCGAACAGCAAGAGGCCGCTTTTACCCCACACGTATATCCTTATATAAATACTTTAGATAAAAATCTCCAATTCAAAGTTTGCTATACACGCTTTACAGATTTGGTCTCTCGTGAAAATTCCCAAAATTAATGCTCTATAAATTTGGATTTTTCTACTGAAATTTTACAAAATTTTATAATTTTCTAGATATATCGTACATTATAGATTGTAATGGTAAAAAAAAGTGCAATCAGTGAATCAGTCAATATCAACTGCAGCTTTATACAACGTTTTTATACCTCAAGTATAAACCTCTTCGAGTAGATTCTAAAAAGTACACACACTGCCTTCGGTATTTTCGATGAAAATTTGCATGGAAACGTACTTTTCTCGGTTCGATTTCTGCGAATATCTGCGCTCTTTGCCGACTACCCCGGAGGATAAATATCGCTTTTTCTGGCGAAAAAAACCCGGAGTATAAGCGACAGTTTGCTGGGAAAATCCCAAACATACGTTTCGTAAGTTCTCTCGCATTTTTGGTATGTATCTTTTAAAAATAAATCGCTATCGCTATAAATCGGATGGATTCCGGGCGATCGATCAAGGGTAGAAATAAAATACTATACTTAAGGGTTGATTTGTTAAGGAGTGAGTAATAGAAAAAATTTAATGACTCGAATTTTCGCTAGGGGTTGCAAAGTTTGCTTACACGAAAACTTATTTTAAAGTAAAATTTATGCACATTATTTATTAATTATCGTTTTAATGGCTCTCCTAGAACTTATTCACGAGAAATTTCACGCTAATCGAACGGTAAATATTTTATTATGTATAGGTACTATAATCCAATCGAATTGTTTACACATTCTATTGAATAGTTTATTTGATTGTTTATTGTCAGTTAGCAGTACTATAAAAAAAACGGTATATACAAAGGAGAAGTTATAAAAATTCCTAAAAAAAAAATTACGAAATCGACACAACTAGGCCCATTAAAATTGTACAAGAACGAACCATTACGGCGGGACAAGATTCTTTTTTTAGATCTCACAACTGCAGCAATTGATTGCATAAAACGCCGTTTTGCACCTGCTACAAATGGACTCTTACTCGGCTGTTTAAAGGACAAACTCCAATGGGGAATTATCGTTACATAATAACAAGTACAAAACAAGAACTATAGAAACAGTTACACACACTTTACCCCATACAATCCCGCATTTTGATAATCACCTCTCAAGAATAACGACGATAAATTCTAATCGGCGTGTATTTAAAAATACACTCAAACATAATAAACAATGTTTATTCAATCGCGGTTTACTCTAATTATAATAATCGCTAATCTTAATGTAATCAATTCTGTTTGTTGAACTTATTTAATACCAGAGATTTATTGCGGTTTCCCATTTATTTTCGAAACGGATCCAGATTAATTAATTGATATATCCCGACGTGCATATTTTACGCTGTGTAATTTATTATATCGAGCTCTAATGATTGTTTCAATGTACACTAAAAATAGTTCAAAAATTAAAGCTCGTAAAGCCTTTTTTTGATTTTTTTAACTTCTGTAAAGGGATAAAGGATAACAAGGGTCTCTTGTTTGACTATAGCTTGAAGACAGGATATCGAATATCTCATATTAGATTCGAATATGTCGAATAACTAGAAGACATCCAGGACAGATAAATATATACCTTTGATGTTCGAGAATGTCGAAATGGATAAGCATTGAAGATTCAAAGATTCTTTTTATATTATATAGAATATTATACCTCAAATTTCTCAGTTACAAGTATCTTAATAAAGGTGCATTTTAGTGTCTAACTTCAGAGCGCTGTATAACAGTTGAGACAATTCATCGACAATATTCGCGTAAATTCCCGTATAAAGATAATTATTTTCGAATCGTTTACAGTTGTAAAATCCAGCAAACAGACCAATAAAGTAAGTTAGATGAGAAGCGATAAAACCGCGAAAATCATCTCGTTGTAAAATAGAAAATTACTCGTTTCGCCGGGGCAATCATTCGCCGGTTTAAATACACCGTTGACAACCGTAGAAAATTACTGTTTACATGTTTTATTGCGATATTCTCTCTTATTTTCACCGGCAATTACCGAAAGCTAAACGCCCATTTAGTCGCTCAAATAATCCCGAATCGTCTCGTTAACATTTCAACGTGGTTTTTGGTGAATTTTACATCACAATAAAATAATTCATCTTACCTTTGCGTAGTCGATTTTCAACGTACAACATCCCGAATAGATATCGGCCCCATTTAACGCATCTTTGGCTCGTATCGCCGACTCCACGCTGTCGAATGTATTTATCAATTAAGGAAAATAAAATGTACAATGTTAAATTATTTAAGATGATTGGAGCTTGTAAAAAAAAAGGATATTCCACCATGGCTTGTACGCCGTTTTTCTTAAATATCACGATCCTCAACACCTGCCCGCTGGACTGGCATATCGTGTGTATTACGTCCTGCAAAAGAACATCCAGTATAACAAATAATCTACAACGTGTTAGCTTTCGCTGAATAACAGATAGGTAAGGCGCCAACTAAAGTTCCAATAAATTAAACCTATGCCCCCGTTGGATGTTTTCACGCCTAAACAGCTGCTCGTTTTTGACTAATAGTGTTGAAAATTTCACTGTCTCAAACAAATATAAATCAAATGCATGTACAAAAATCGACTCGATATGGTAAAAAAAATCATTCAAAAGCTCGACGTAATCGTTTGAAAAAGAAAGCCAATAACATCGATTGAGAGCAGTAGCTAATTGTACGTTACGAAATTAACCCGAGCAATAATTAAAAGATGCCTGTACGTGTTTACGCCGTAATTAAAACGCTATAATTAGCTATATATAGGGGGGAATCGATCGGAAAGAGCTAGAGCGTATTAACTCGTATTTATAGATTTCAATGATTGATGCGGAATGCGAATAAAAATAATAATAATAATGGTTATTGGCCTGAATCGAAAATGCTTAATAAATTATTGAGCAGCTCAGGCGTTTTATTTATAAAGCAAACACGCCAATCTATTAGTTTAAAAGAGAATTAATTTCTAATATACGAAATGCGTAAGTAGATATACAATGTAACAGGAAATACTCTTATTAAAAATATTATTATTTTTTTTTCGATAAATTTCGTATACGATCCGCACCAAAGGTCAACGTCGTGGAAGATTTATATTTAGAAATAATGCGATGCATATCTCTTGAGATATGCCTCAGAAACGAAAGTTATGCAGGTCACCAATCTTAATTGTCTCTTTATACGGGCTATTATGGGAAGGTAGATTCGATAGTTTGGAATTTTCTCGTTCGATGTCGCAATCTCGAACGGTTAGGGCAGGGCCACGCTTTGCGAGCGATTTGTCGCGAGCGATATGTCGCGGACGACTAAACGACAAACAAATATTTAATGACAAATCGCTGTCCTACCCTTACCCTTTCCCCAATTTTTACCCCAATTTTTGCCCAATTTTTACCCCAATTTTTGCCCAATTTTTGTCCAATTTTTACCAAATTTTTACCCTTACCCGACATATCGCTGACGATAAATCGCTCGCAAGTGTGTCGATATTTATTCGAACAATCGATGAAGAATTATTTACGATTTAATCGAATCGAAAAGAGAAAGCGCGTGATATTACAGGCGCCGCTTTTTGTTTATCTTTACCCAATGTTAGATAAAAAAAAATGTATCTCAAATTGTATCCAAAATGCGAATAATTTCGATAAAAATCTGTATAAAATGGTTCAAGAATTATATAGTATATTCATCAATGACGCGGAGTATTCCGCCGTACAAAACATTGCAAAACCATCAATATAATATTACTCCGCCTCATTTATGAATAAAGTATAATAAGATATAATAACCAAATCTACAGCATTTTCGCAAGGGTTAAAACTAAACTTTAACATTATAGTGAATTTAACGAGGAACATTCCAGTTCATCTGGAACAATAAAAATCTGGTAGAAACTAATTTTAAAATCGCTATAATACTTCTTCTAAACGCATATCTATTTTAACAACGGGATTTATTACCCCGTACACGCGTACACGAATCAATTCGACATATACCAAAAAATATCTGGAATCAAAAGAAAAAAAAATCTCTCTCCTGTCGACCGTCCTCAAATTCTATTTGAAAAACGCAATAGTTTCCATCGGATATTAAATTCTTCCAGACGTTTTTCGCTCGCCCGGAGCCAACAAAGGCACAATCTAATTAAATTCAAATGCCTTCCAAAGAATATCTACCTATATATTCCTCTACAGGGTGATACTCCAAAAACTAATCCTTAATTATCTATTGTTACTATCTAAAATCGTCTATAAGAAGAGGATGGTAATACTACAATGTTTTATAGTCTATTCATCAGTGAGGCGGAGTAACGGCGGATTACTCAGGCTCATTTATGAATGTACTATACTGTTAAATCTTGTTCCAAATGCAACAAATTACATAAACACTCGATTGGATCTAAAATTAATCGACTGACATTTTAAGAGCCGAGGTAGGTATCCAAATGACTAATTGGAATGCAGATATTTTTTTGTAGCTAATTGCGTTACTCAGTAGAATGTAATTGCCATTTTACTCATCGGCTGCGACCGTTCCAATTAAAATTAAAAAAAAATACATAATATATTATTTTTCCAATGGAAATTTTCAATTATCTCACCACTGTGATGGGGTACATGGGGTTTATGATGGTGAATAGCAGCACGTGATTGGGTCTCACTTCGTCCGGCCTCTTTCGCCTCGGTTCTTCGGTACCAGCGTTGTATTCGACATTTGCCTAAAATTTGAAAAAAAAACACAATAATGCCTAACTTCGCACCAATCATTTTAAAAAATATAGCCAACTATACAGTATTAAATAAATAAAAAAAAACACAAATATAGAACAAGGGCAGCGTAAACTCAAAACTTAAACTGCCACTTAATTCCAATTAAGCGTCGATACGTCGATAAATAACTCGAATCGGACGATTCGAAACCCCTTACATTAAACCCGTTCAATTAAAGATCCCCGATCGCTTAAGCGGCCGCGACCGCGACATCGACAGCCAGCAATTCAAAAAAAAGCCTATTCAATTCGAAAATAATCGCGTACTTACTCTGTTATTGGCGGTATCGGCGGCCGTTCTTTGTCGCTTCGAATGGGGACCGTCGCCGTTGAACGCCATTTTGAAACAAAACACTACCGAGGACCCGAAATCAAAAACTCTTCACGCCTTCGAAACGGCACGCGCAGAACTGTCGGCTTTTCAGTTTTCAGGTCCGGTGCTGCGGGAAAATGCGAGTGCGCGATTAATTTCCCGGTTGAAGACGCCTGGCGGCGTCTGGTAGCGCTGCGCTGAAGCCTCGAGTAGCCGCGTGAAGAGCGCTGTTCATTAGGGCGAAAATCGCTTAACGCGTTCTCTCCTTGTTTCTAACTTAAGTGGACATCTGTCAATTGTGTCAATTATGTTGACATTGGCGGTCGTTCGTTTGGTTTTTGCGTCGTTTATCGTAAATTCGAGTTGATAGAAGTGATTAAGTATATATGTGAGTATTTGGATTAGTTACGTTATCTACACTTAAATTTTTTTTTTGTTTTCAACAAATACGGCCCTGTCACGAATGCCACTTGATTAGTTCCGGTCAGAGAAAGGTGGGTAGCTTCATGTTGGGGCAATTCTTCTTATTTCTATATGTCATTAAAATTAAGTAAGGCTTCCGATATCGAAGCTTTTTAGCAATCAATCAACGGCCTTGTATTTTACATTTCATCGAACTCATACTTCTTAAAAAAAAAATGTGATGATTCTGCACATTCCTTTGATCTTAATGATCTCAAGATACCTTGGATTGTTGAATTGCAAAATTATCTATTGTACAATATACATCTACAGAGTGCTTCATAATAGTATTGTATTATTTTATATGCAATAAATCTGATTAAAATTCAACTTAATAACAAAAATCTATTATAAAAGGAGAAAAACAACGATATAAACCATCTTTTATAATCCAAAACCTCCAAGATTCTCTTTTAAAAACAACAACACGCCATTTCACGAATCACCCTGTATATATTAGAGAGATAAGCACCGCGTATAAATGGAATTTCTTACAGTTTCTTATCAGTATCTGGTATCTGGGAGAGCAGCAACCATGAATCTTAAATTTATTATTGTCCCTCTGGTATTCGGTTTGATCGTAAATCAGGGAGAGTGCGCCAGAATATTCGCGGCGTTTCTGTTCCCATCGTATTCTCATCAGGTAAGTGAATCGAGCTTGCGGAGCAAGTTTCGTAAAAAGTGCTCTATCATTCTATTTGTCGCTTCGTAACAAGATATTTAATTGAAGAGCAAATTACACGCGATATATAATCGTTAATCAAATATTAACGACCGATAAGTAAATAATCGACTCGATTCGAGTTTATTATTTGCATAGATACTGCATAAATGGAGTTTTTGTGAACAATATTCGACTTTTTCCAGGTGATATTCCAGCCAATATGGAAGGAGCTGTCGTTAAGAGGCCACCAGGTCACCGTGATCACGCCGAATCCTCTTAACGATCCCAAATTGACGAATCTGACCGAAATCGACATATCTTTCACCTACAAATTGCCCGTGTTCAATCAAATGATGAGCGGATTACAAACCACGACTTCCACATTCAAAAAAGAACTGGGGACTTACTATTTGTTCATGGAAGTATTCGAGGCTGTCATGAATTACGGTCCTGTTAAGGCCATCGTGAACGATCAGAAAGATCACTACGATCTGGTGCTGCTGCAATACAATCACATTGGTCACGGAATGTTGCCGTTCGCTCACAAGTACAAGGCCCCTCTCATTGGTATTGTTTTATTCATTTTTATTCAAACGAATATTTTGAAAGGGGAAACTCTCGATATTTTCAGGTTTATCCTCCATGGGAGTGTACCTGCAAATCCACGACGCTTTGGGGAACCCCACACACCCGGTAGTCAACCCGGATTACATGATGGGTCTTTCCGGTGAAATGTCCTTTATCGAAAGGTAAATCAAGCAGCCGTTATCGTAGAAAAATTACTGAATAATGTACCTTTTACAGGCTTCAAAGTTTGCTGTTTAACTTCTGGTACAGGGCCGTTTATTACTGGTACTTCTTGCCGAATTCCGATAAAGTAGCCAGAAAGTACTTCGGCAATGACATACCTTATTTGGGCGATATCGAAAAAAATACCAGCCTAGTAATGATGAGTTGCAATCCTCTTATCAATTCCGTGGTACCGAACGTACCGAATCTGATAGAAATCAGCCAAATGCACATCAGAGAAAAGAAACCTCTACCGAAAGCGAGTACTTCCCGACCCGCTCTTCTTCTTTCTCGACTAATAGGCGTACGTTTACGTTGCAGGACATCAAGCAATACTTGGACTCGTCGCCGCAAGGTGTCGTCTACTTCAGCTTGGGCAGCAACGTGAAAAGCGCCAACTTGACGGCGGATTTGAGACGGACAATCATAAGCGCCTTGGCCGAGTTGCCCTACAACGTTTTGTGGAAATGGGAGGCCGACAGTTTGCCTAATCAGCCCAAGAACGTGATGGTGAGGAAGTGGCTGCCACAACCAGACGTATTAGGTGAGAAATTGATAAGTGACAAGTACGAACTTGAGAGCGGTTTTTTTAAACTTCCACAGGACACAAAAACATCAAGGTGTTCTTCATGCAGGGCGGGCTACAGTCCTTGGAAGAGTCCATTAACAACGAAGTGCCAGTGGTGGGGATGCCGTTTTTCTCCGATCAACCGGCCAATATGAGGAGAGTCGTGGAGCTCGGAATCGGTCTTATGGTCGATCATAGAACAGTAAAGAAACAGGATATAATCGATTCTTTGGTGGAGGTGGCGGAAAACAAAAAGTGAGTTATTAGGAACATCTAGTTAATTTAACAACAATTTAATAATGCTTGTGTCGAATTAGGTACAAAGAAAACGTGATAAAAAGCAAGGCGATCTTGCTGGATCATCCGGTGAGGAACGCATCGCAGGCGGCTTGGTGGATTGAATACGTTCTGAGGCATAATGGCGCGAAGCACATGCGCAGTCCGGCTGCAGATTTGTCGTTCTATGAGTATTTTATGGTGGACGTCGTGCTGTTTTTGTTGGCGTGCGTCATTACAGCGGCGTACGTTATTATTAAACTAGTGGGGGCAGCTAAAAAATTGCTCGTTAAGGATAAAAGCAAGAAATCTGTACAGAAGAAGGTGAAGAAACATTAGGGTTTTTTTACAATTAAAAAAATTGTTATTATAAATCTTTTTGAGTACGCCACTGTCGTTTCGAGTTTAGTTAACGACAGGACCGTATTTAGAAATATTCCAAGTTGTAAACTAAAACAAAAACGAACAAATATATTAATATTAGCAAATTTATTTTTAAATAGAATACAGTCTGTTATTTCCCTACCTAACTATAAGAAGCCTGTACAAAAATCTCCGCTTAGATATAAATATACTATATATACAAAAATAAAAAAAATATCAAAAAACAGCTCGACAAAGTACAAAAAATGTATTATTTTTTTTTTCAATTATATAAACAGGTGCTCGACCTCACTTACACCGCTAATCACAAATAAAATTAATTATCGTTTTAAATTAGGTACTCTGCTAGGAAGTACTTTAGAATTTTTTCAATTCGATTTACCTCTATAGGCGTTCAACGTGTGTTCTGTTATTTAAGAGAAAGCATGGCACACTTTTCGAAAGCTATTACGTATAGGAATCGATAGAAATGAGCAAATTTTCGAGAATAAATCGGGATTTTATCAAGTTTCCTATTACAACCAGGACTAGTATCGATAGCAATCGACTATAATCGAAAGCAGATAAAACATACTATATAGTATACTGCATTTGGCGATATCGATTCCTTCGGCATACAGTTTTACGGGAGTTACTTATGAGATTCCAAGTTTTGTAGATTTCCGAGTTTCTGTTATTCTTTTCGTAAAACCAACAGTAGGTAAATTTCCTGATAAAAATTGCTATTACTAATAATATACAGAGTGTTCCAATATATATTTTCGTTTCGAAATAGAATGGGACACTCTGTATATTATAAGGCATACAAATACAGAAGTAATAAATTAAAACACGAGTTTATAATATAATAATTAAACTATAAATCTCACGTTCATATTAAAAATACATACTTAATATACAAATAGTTATAAAATACGAACCGAAAAACATACGTAAATATATTAATTAATATATTTATTCGTCGTTTTCCTGAAATGTTTATCGTTAAATTACTTTGGTACAAAAGAGAAACTGAATATTGACTACACCATCGTTCAATTTCCATCGAAAACGCTCGTTCAAAAAATCCCCAGATCTGGGGAAATATCAGCATTAGCGTCAACATTTCCCTAGATCTCCTGATTTTTAAACTGAATTTTCCAAAGGGTACAAAACAACATAGCCATGACTGAATGATAATAAAACACACCCTGTATATCGTGTATAAACATTTACACTTATCACTATCCATTCTTGTATAAACAAAGTATAAAAAATATTTCTTTTACTTCCTGTTCTAACCAGTATGTTTTACCTGCTAATTAATGTAACATGATTTAGGCGAGAAACAGTTCATTAAATTACGCTACAGAAATTTTGAAAAATTAAAGAAAAGTCTTTGGGTTGGTTATTTTGCGATTATTATTGTTCCATAAATAACTATTTATTTTATACTTATCTAATATACAAGTTCGACATTCATACAACAAATTAAAATACAAAAAAAAGGAAAGACTAGCATATAAAAAAATTATAATAAACAGGTAAAAACTGCTTTTATAATTAGCGATTCGAATAAATATTGACGAGTACATTTTCCACTGGATTTTCTTATACTGGGTGTTTAAAAATAGCACTCGATTCACAAGCTATAAAAGCAATCATTACAAACAAATGCAAACCTGTTGTATCACAGTTTAGTGAAATAAATAATAGGAAAATGATATACCGTGTGTTCAATAAATTCGCAATTATTCGCGAACCAAAACCGCCAATACTTACCGCGAAAATTCCCATTAAAACTCTCACGAAAGTCGTCAAAAAAATCAATACAACTTTCCAAAACGATATATCACAAATAATCGAAAACCTACTGTTAAACGCAAATTTCATACGCATAGATACGTCGAGATAAAATCTCCCTTAAATAAAAACTCGTATCAACACGTCGACTGCCGTGTAAGCCCCGCCGATTCCCAACACGCCAATCAAACGTACCCCCGAAACAAAACCCACAAATCAGAAGCTCCCTCACCTACCGCAGCACCACGTTCACCACATCCCTTATAGTATTATTTACCTCGTTCAAACACCGCGCGTTCTCGCTCCCCCTCCGCGACCCCGCCTGCCTCAGCTGGCGCGCCTGTCCCTCCAGCCTCGTCAGCAGCTCTCTGAACTGAAACTTAGCATGCGCAGGCGCCACCCGTTCCGCGTACTCCATACAAGACCCGTGAAGGGCCCCGATCCTCTCCGCCAGCTGCAGCCACGTGGCTGTAGACACAGGCGCCTTGATCCCGCTCAACGTCGCCTCCAACGCCTGCGTGATCTCCAGGATGTCCCGTTTACCCATCGGCGGGGATTTACCCTCGTCCGGTTTACTTGTGACGGGTGGTTTCGAGTTGGGCGTTGCGTATATAGGCCTTGTTAGATTCAAACTCGGTTTTATAACCGCCGGTTTAAGTGGAACCGCCGGTTTGGCTACTTTAATCGATTCATCGGAGGAATCTTCATTACGAATAGACAATTTAGGACTTAACTGGCTGTTTGCCATACTAGTATCGGTCCCGTCTTTAGGCTCCCACAGCTTCTTTAAGCTACTAATACTGCCGGTACTCTTCCTTTTATCGTCGCTGTCTGAGCTGGCGGTGCTTTCGCGTTTGTTGCCGGTCAAGTCGTGCTCTTCGGCGGTTTCCACTTTTCTGAGCCGCGATTTGAAGTCGATGATGGAGGCGTTGGGGTCCTTGTCGGGCTTCTCTTTGGTCTGTTTGAGTTTCTTGAGCTGCGCCACGAAGGAGGAGCCGTTGGGGCGGCGCGCCGGGTCCATGTTGAGGGACTGGGAGAGCTCGGTGACTAGTTGGGCGGCGGGATCGAGGCCGATGGTGGTGAGAGAGGGCGCGAACGGTTCGCTGGGGGAGTCTTTGAGGTTTTTGATTTTTAGGTTTTGGCTTTCTTTGATCTCGGCGACCAGCTTGAGTTCCATCTCCTTCATGGCGAGTTTGTTTCTGAAGGCTTTGGAGGATTTGGTGTCTTCGGGGGTATCTGAAACGAATAGAATGATATTATGTTTCTGTTTCTGTTGATGTAGTATATTTTATTTAATCGACAACGAAACGCATTTAATTACAAACAAGGCCATTCATAACACTCACCCTGTTAAAATCCTCGTTAACTAACTAGGAAAAACACACAAGGCTGATGAAATTAATGAGAGCAGGAAAAGTCGAGAAAAATTCTTACTTACAAGACAATAGGAAAAGAGGATGGAATTGAAATAAAATGAATGTAATTACTTATGTATAACACTTCCTTGCAGGTTCCTATCAAATGGCATTCATTGAATCATACAGAAAATTTATCTTTTACATGCGTTCATTACTGACAAGAAAAATTAATCTTCTAATGCTAGTACAGAACAATAGTGAGTGTTATGTATGTATTTAATAGATATGTTATCATTACAAAGTTTATAAAATGTTATATAATTATAAAGCGCATAACAATGGCAGTAATTGTTAATTAAAGAGTAATCAGACTTTTTACATCGATTATTTTTCGAAATATTCAAACAAAATGTAACTGTTGATCACATAAATTCATTAACTCACGCAACATATACGAATGCTCGCCGAGGGCCCAGCCCCTTGACCCCGCCTTCGGCGATACAATCAACGAACCGGTCGCCTCTAGAGCGTTACAATTAATGAACAATACTCAAACTCAAATATCCAAACAAAAAACCAACTCACCGCACTCCCCGACGCCCTGCAGAGGCGGCGGCGGCGGGAGCGGCGCCGCCTCCACGGGCGACCCCGCCGGGCTTTTACCCTCCTGGCCGGGACTGGCCAAGCTCAAACTCGCCCTCCTAGGGCTGCCGTCTTTCTCTTTCCCGCCATCTTCCGCCTTAGTCCCATCTTTATCGGTTCGCTTCAAGCTAACCCCGAACCTCGAACTGGCCTCTTCCACCGAGGGCTGCAGCGTTATCACGTCGTTCGCCTCCAAAGGCGAATCCCCCACGGGCGGTGCATCCTTCGCCTGCTCCTTGTTGGATTCCCTGGACAACTTCCTAGTAGTTAACGGAGAAACGGGTACAACGCGCTTGCGCAGCTCCTGCGACGACGTCATCACGGCGCCCGTGCAGTCTACTTGATCCACTCCGGCGTTATCGAATTCTTCAGGAGGCGGCGGTAGGTCAGTAGGAGGCGGCGGGAACTCCAGATCGGCTAACGTAGGTTGCACTGACCTGCAATATTTTATATATAAATAATTATAAAAACGGCATGTTAGAAGAGTACCTGGAGGGGCTCCCACCGCGAAAACTCCCCCCCTGCGCCACCTTGAAGCTCCTCAGGCTGCTCCTCACATCTCCGCCGTTATTCCTCGATACGTCCCGTCTGTTCCTGGTCAATTTGGTGGAGGTGGGCGAGCTGGGGGGGTGGGTGGCGTGGAAGGTGGTCACCCCCCCCGACGAGTTGCTCCTGATCATCTGCGGCTGCGTGCGGATGTTCGTACGCGGCGAAAGGGAGCGCGGCATCGCCTCGGCTTGTAGCTCCGTCGCGACGGCGTTGGCGTGGGTCGAATCGTGCTCGCCGGCGGCGCTGTTTTGCCGCAGAGATTCCAAGTAGGCGCCGATGCGCGCCCCCTTCGGCAGGGTGCCGTACCTGTTGATGGCTTTACGCACGTTTTGCACTTCCAATGTCGCTATTTGCACCTATAAGACGAGTGGATTTTATCGAGTTTTTGTGTGTGTGTGTGAAGGAGCTTACGGGTTCTTTGGTTTTGGTTTTTTTGCCGCGTTGTTCCAGACCCTTGTTGCCCATGATGGGGGCGCGTTTGAAGGAGCCCATGCCGGGGGCGGTGAAGCTGCTGGTCGATATTTCCGGGTAGGAGTGAGCGCCGGAGTCGTCGGTGTCCGGTGTTTGGTCCTGTAGGTCGCTTTCGCTATCACATTTCGTGCTGGCCGTCAATGTTTGAAGCTCTCTCGTCAGTCCTGTGGATACGCACAGAACAGTATTATAACACAGAACATAATATCACGGACTCGAGTTCATACCGTTTAAATCAGTCCCGTCCTCTCCAGTCATACCGTCTATTTGCCCTTGGTCGTCGAACGTGCTGTCCCGGAAAGAACTGCATGAAGACAGCAGGCTGGGGAACAAACCGAAAGGAAATTTAAAATTTCGTTTACTTTTTTAATAAGAAAATCTAGTTACCTCGTGCGTTTGGGCGGCGCAGGAGCGGGCATGCCCTTTTTGTTAGTAGACCGTCGCATTTGTACGTTCGATTTTGAGCCACCAGTGAACGTTGATAATTTTGACGAAGCGCTGTTCATATTATCTAAAATAAACGAAAAATTAGTACAATAACACCACTCTATTTATAGTCTATCAGAAAGAAACACGTAAATTAAATGATATAATTGATGAGTGTGTGAGTGAAAATAATGTACCGTTAGCTTCGGATAATCCTACTAGGCCATGGATGTTCCCGGTGCTTCCCGAATGCGATTTCTTGAAGGCCATATGGGGGGTTCCCAGCGGGGCGCACGGCGAATCGTTTACTTGCAGCTGCTTTTCCACTTCTACATACACGAAAATATCATTAAAAACCAATGCATAAACTAATCAACGAATCAACGAACCTTCGGTGATGCTGGACTCCTGGAACATGTTCTCCAATGCGTGGTGGATCTCCTGGAAGGTGGGGCGGTCGTTGGCGTGCCACTGCCAGCACTGCTTCATCAGCTCGTAGATCTTGGGCGGGCAGCCGGGCGGGCACTCCATGCGGTAGCCCTTCTCCAGCATGTGATAGACGTCGGTGAGATCGACGCCCGGATAGGGCGACATGCCGTAGGTGGCGATCTCCCACAGGAGGATGCCGAACGCCCACACGTCGGATTTGGTGGAGAATTTGTTGTAGGCCAGGCCTTCGGGGGCCGTCCATTTGATGGGGAATTTGGCGCCCGCGTGGGCCGTGTAGGTGTCGTCTCGCATCAATCTAGGACGCACAATTAAATTAGAATCAAATGCGGTTAATAAATACATGGAGTACTCACCTGGCTAAACCGAAATCGGCCACTTTCACCAAATGATTCTCCCCCACTAAGCAATTCCTAGCCGCTAAATCTCTGTGAATAAAACACCGGCTCTCCAAATAATTCATCCCGCTGGCTATCTGCGTGGCGATGTACATCAACACCACCGCGTTAATTTGGTCTTTATTGCCGTTCCTCAAGTAATCCAACAAATTCCCTTTACTCATAAACTCGGTCACGATATAAAACGGCGGCTCCCTCGTACAAACCCCCATCAACTGCACCAGGTTCGGATGCTTCATCTCCTTCATGATGGCCGCCTCCTCGAGGAAGTCCTTCAGCGCCATCGTGTCCTCTTTCAGCGTTTTCACCGCCACCGTCATGTTGTACCTTAAAACGTCGCAAATACAGGCCTCGACAACTCGCGCTATTCAGCCACGTACCTCTTCCACATGGCTTCGTACACGTCCCCGTACTGCCCGCCGCCGAGCTTGTGCTTCATGACGATGTCGGTGCGATTGATCTCCCATTCGTCGGGCTCGGGGCTCAGCGGGAACACGGTGGGCTTGTTGTGCTTGGGGGCCGGGTACAGCAGCTGCGTGATCAAGCCGTCCGAGTTCATCGAGTGATGGTGCACCAGTTCTGCCAACGTATTGAACTTGCTCTCGGCCGTCACAAACACTTTACCTTCGGCGTCTTCGTTGATTCGGTAGTGGTAGACGCGGCCTTCGTACCTATTTGTATACAGACAACGTTCGGTTAGTGAATTAACGAGCTCGCGTAGCGGGTTTTTCGTGCGTTACCTTAAGGAGATGCTTCTTTGGCCGGGGCTGCTTTCGGATTCTCTCACTAGGAAGCTGCCGTTGATGCCTGCAAAAGGAATTAACGTGAGTAAAGTGTTTCAAAAAATAGTAGGAAATTGTACTACCGGAGCTAAGTAGATATTCGGCTGCATTTCTGGATATAGGTCCATGGTACCAGGAATGTTTTTCCAGGGAATTAACAGGCGTGACGTAGTTAGAAGGCACCCAGCCCACTTGGTTTGTAGACGAGTGCGCCTCGCACCATTCCCCGCTCTTGTTGTAGCTCAATATCCTCACCTGTTCGCCTTCAACCAACAAAATAAACTAAAAAATCGACCAAAATAGAGTATAGAGCACCTTTTTTGAGGCTGAGCTGGTTCTCCCCGCCGGCCTGGAAGTCGTAGAGGGCGACGAACAGCTGGGGATCGTCCTCCTCTTGGGCCAGCAGGTTCTCCTTGGAGGTCCATCGGTTGGCCGTTTCGAAGGAGATGGGCGTCGAGGGGGCGCCCGACGGCGTCGAGGAGTTGGCGGAGGCGCCGGAGCCGTGAGCGCCGGGCGCCTCCGATTCCGGGAGGCTGGGTATGTGCGGCAGCGGCCTGCTCTGCAAAAGCGCTTCTGGAAACAAAATAAACAGTATTTATGGATGTTATCTTAGTAGGCTCGTTTCGGGATGTATGCCCAAGGAATCGATAGCGACGTGGGATTGTGAACTTAACGCTTCGAAGAGAATTGTCGCGGGGTGTGAAATTACACCGGACTTTCGTTAAATCTATACAGATGGATGATATTACAAGAACCGGTTTGTTCTTTTACCTTATCTCATTGTCATTATTTCGTTTTGTTGCAGTTGAGTGTGAAAATTCGCCATTCGGGTTAATGAAAGAAGCTCAATGAAGGTTTTAAAAAATGTGCGATACAGGATGAGCGAAGATTTGATGAATAAAATCCGGATTTTAAATTGAATAAATGCTACTTACTCAGATAATGGAGTTGATAATCTAAAATAAAGAAAAAAACATCCATTAGGAATAATAAGAAAAAGTCTGAAAAATAAATCAAAACAATTTAATTCGCGAAACTCGTCTGTTTTCTATATTTAAATAGATTTTATCTCGAAACACATGTGCATTTGAATTCATTTGGTTTATTAATTAGCCATAGAGGGTGACCCAAAATCATACTTTATTCATACTTCATTACATTTTTACGAATCACTCTGTACAAGTAGAACAAATTTTGAACTCTTGACATCTATGTAAATTCGTTATTCTACGACACTGGCGAATAAAAAGGAATTTCGCCTGAAATAATATTGACATTAAAAAAAATGATCGATTCGTTTGAAACAATATTATCACACCGATTGTTTTCAGGAATTCTTTTATTCGAATTTACATCAAAGGAGGAATGAATAACGCGAATTTCGGGGGACGCCCTGTATACAGGAGAAGGAAAATTTCAGGGGATTATATCGGGAAACTCCAGACGTTCCGAGCAGAAGCGCAAACGAATTTTTGAGGAGCAATTTGGCAAAAGGCGCTTTATTGAATATTTTTCGCCGTATACTTAACAAGTCTGAGACCGTTTTAGAAACTCCAGAGAAAGAATAATAAAATCGCTTGTTCCGTGAAAATGTATAACTGTCAATAATGTATAAAAAAACGAATTTTCTTATCGACGATATCTAGATTAGATAGCCCAATAATAAAATGGTAAATTTAACCACAAGAGGTTAATGCACTTTTAGTTAGATCTCTGCTATTGAATCAGATGTGGCAAGTGGCCAATTCTTCCTGTAAACCGGCAACAGAATATGCCACTATTTAATTTTCTAGTTAAAGTATATACATAATAGCCTGTCATTATAAAATTCCCATGAATTAATTAAAAAATTGTTTATTTATATTTTGTTTCATTATCTATAATAAAACAATAAGCAAGGTCATCTGTCAAAGATTTGACCTATTAAAAAATCTAGTAGGTGTTTCTAATGACAAAGCTGTCATTGTAATTATTAGGAGCTATCTATGATTACATTTCTTAATAACTACAGCCTAGAAACTTTATATAAGCTTCGAATTATAGACAACTTTGGTGCTTAATAATTCACTATTTTTCTATAAGAAGTGAACTAATTACATGAATAACGTTTGTATAAAAAATAAACAAAGCAAATAACCAATATGGTTATTGAAGTACACTCAGAACCAACACGTGTTCATCTGTTTTTATCATACGCAATAATTCATCCCGTTTCATTTAATATTAGTGACGAGTCAATCTCCCGCAAAGCGCCGAGAATATCCAATTTCTTCGATAGAATTTAATATAGTTGACGTTGAAAATATCGAAAAACAAACAATATCAACGAATCGATTCTTCCTATCTGGACAATTAATCGATACGTCGATTTTATCTAATAAATAATTAACGAACTAATCGATAGGAAAGCATAACATATGTTAGGCATTTATCGATAAATTTAGAAATCAAATGAAAGAGAAATTCAATTAGCCTAATCTGATTATAAAAAAACCAAAGCGTCAAGTGTGCGTTGCACCTTTTTGACAACCTTGTCAATATAACACATGACAGCTGTTCAAATCAATTATTTTAGACATTGACATTTCATATAAAACAATTAAACTAGAACAAAAGGTAGAGATAATTGCGATCTTAAAAGATAAACAAATAACCAAATCAATAAACCTTGAACTTTCAAATTCCACAAAATTTCTCACCGCAATTTTCCAATGAAACTGTCATTTATTTACCGGTATTCGAGACTGCCAGTCTCCTTTTGGGCTCGGAGAATACGTGGGGGGTAAACGGTTTTCAAGGATGCCACAAGAATGAACTTGTTTAGCCTTTTATCGTTAGTCGTCAGTTTATAGACCATCAAAGGATGCTATGGATATGCTCTAATAAAAAACTTATTATAGGAGGCTGCGAAAGAATGTAATAGGAGAGGCTGTGGAGGAGTAGATATCCAAACAAACAGGAGATTATTAAAATATAAATAAATAAACAGTAGGCTAGGTTTCCACAATAAATAAAAGTATCGGGATCGGGTGTTAGATGGCTATGGAAAAAAGTAATAAGGGCGATTAGTATCGTATACATACCGCTGTGTTCGGTGAAAATATTGGAGGAAATGGCTGTACGACCATCTCTCGTAGTCCTCGGTCTGTTCCTTGCGGCCCTCATAGAATGAGTACCGCCTACGGAAACGTTCCTTTCCTTGGTATTCTGGGCGCCCATAACTCGACAATCATGCCCTTTTCATCTACCCCCTGAGAGACACCGGATAAGTACAGTTCACTTGTCACAATTCGTTCGCAGGTCACTTGATGTTTTCCGTTCGTTTTTTTTTTCTCTTCACTTTTCCCTATTACTAAACGCTTTTGTACCGCTCCGAGAGGGCGGATTTTCCACCACTATCATAATTCGATCGTTCGTACGCTTCGTGCGGGCGGATTTTCGTTGTTTTCGACGATTCGAACGGTTAAATTCTATTTTATTTGGCTATTCGACTACACTCGAACCGTCTACGCCACCATGTTGGTTCGGCGAAACTCGCCGTCTCTCTTTCGCTCGACGCGTTCGATCTCGCCGACTTTGTTTGGCTGGGGTATTTCGATTAAATGTTTCTCCGTTTCGCTGTCAGGCGGCGACACTTGTCCTCATAGCCGAAACACGAATTCAGTGGCGTAACGTGAGAGGATATTTTATTATATTTATTATTTAAACATCGTTACGGAAGCGCTGAAGGGCCATTGTTGTTTTTGTTTTATTTTATACGCAATTACGAGTTAATATGTCGAAATTGCGAGTTTGTAGTCGAAATTTCGATTTATTACGATGTTTATTGATGTGTTCTTTTGTACGCCACTGGTTAGCGATTTTAAAGTTGACATATAGGCAACACTTTTAACAGATAAATAAAATTGATTATAAAAGTTTTAATGTAATCATTATTGCATCGTATATTGCAATAATACTTATTATTTAATTCTAAGAATGTTAATAATTTGCAAATAACTATAATAAATGGTCGAAATTTTCATAAATAACTCCCTATTGGTTCAAATTCGAAACGTCAAACTTGTCACTTGTCATGTGAAACCTGTCATTTTCATTCATTCATTTATCAACTCACCCGTTCTCGTAAAAAAATGTCAACTGTATCGTTAAATTACTAAATTTACGCCCAATTAACGCCTAATTAACGTGATTCGAGACGATTAAAATGTAATTTCAGTGAATAATCGTCGTTTAACGCGCATGGTGAATTGTACATGTGCGAATCAAGTGGGTGAATCTATCGGGTAAAAATTACAAATGTGGACATATATAAATTCAAGTAGGCGAATCTAGTGGGTAAATTCGACAAAATGGCAGGCCGAAATCGCCCGATCCAACACAAAAACTTATCTACGATATTTTCCAAGCTGCAGGGCGCATTTTCCGACTCGATAAACCACCCCAAATACCTGACGGACAAACGGACATTGGACAAAACGTGGAAGCTAATGGACAAAGTGGTCAAGTTGTGCCAACACCAGAAGATGAACCTCAAGAATTCCCCACCGTTTATCCTGGACATCCTACCGGACACCTACCAAAGGCTCCGGCTGATCTACTCGAAATACGAGGACAACTTGCAGGCCTTGCATTCCATCGAACACTTCAACATATTCATAGTGAACTTGATGTTGAAGTGCAAACAGGCCATCAAGTTGTTCAAGGAGGGTAAGGAGAAGATGTTCGATGAGAACTCGCACTATCGCAGGAACTTGACCAAATTGAGTCTGGTGTTTAGTCATATGTTGAGCGAATTGAAGGCTTTGTTCCCCAACGGGGTGTTTGCGGGCGATTTGTTTCGAATCACCAAATCGGATGCTGCCGATTTCTGGAGAGGGAATTTCGGAAATAGGTGAGTTTCCAGGAAATGTTTCTTGCGGAATTACACAACTGGTTTTAGAAATTGCATGTATTCGACAAGGACATCGTAGAAATTTATTATAATTAATTTCATTCAAATGAAGTCGCCGTGTCGCTTCCTTTCTCAATAATTAACGATTTAATTACGAAAGTACCGTTATATATCTGGAGAGAATAAAACAAGCAGGCGTTGCATTGAAATTTAATATTTTCATATAACAACACAGAATAGCATAGGCGTCGCATTTTTAAGGGATACCATTATGTGGAAATTTATCGATATAATTTTCCCGTTTGTTCCAGAACGTTAGTCCCTTGGAAATTGTTCCGGCAACAATTGAACAACGTCCACACGATCAGTTCGGGCTTGGAAGCGATGGCTTTGAAATCAACGATCGACCTAACCTGCAACGATTACATATCAAATTTCGAATTCGACGTATTCACGAGGTAAAAGAAACGAATTTTTCCGATCGATTCCCATTGAAAAGCCATTATTTTTAGGTTGTTTCAACCTTGGGCGACGCTATTAAGGAATTGGCAAATCCTGGCCGTCACTCATCCGGGTTACGTGGCCTTCTTGACCTACGACGAGGTCAAAGCGAGACTGCAAAGGTACATCAATAAGGCGGGCAGCTACGTCTTCAGGTATATATTTGTATATAAAAATAATCGTACATGTTCTAATTACTATTTTACGTTTCTCGGAAAGGTTATCGTGCACCAGGCTGGGACAATGGGCCATCGGATACGTGACACCCGACGGTGAAATATTACAAACTATACCTCAAAATAAAAGTCTGATACAGGCGTTGCTCGACGGGTATCGGGAAGGATTGTAAGTATCGTAATTTACGTTATCTCCATTAAACAACAATACCTCTACGAAATAAATAGTTGCATTCGTTATTTATAGCGATAAAAGCGACCGTTCCAATGAATCATACGCGATTAAATTTATGCGAGTATTCCACAGAAACCTAATTAGCATTGAATCGATCGCATGTGGGTCACTGATAATAACCCAAACGGCTTCCTGTCCCCCGTTCGCATTTATATTTTTAACTCAATCACGTTGACTCGAACCGTATTGTTCCACAGCTACCTGTACCCGGACGGGAGATCCGTGAACCCGGACCTATCGTGGGCCGTGCAGCCCAGCCAGGAAGACCACATCGCAGTCACCCAGGAGCAGTACGAGCTCTACTGCGAGATGGGCAGTACATTCCAATTGTGCAAAATATGCGCCGAGAACGATAAAGACGTACGCATCGAGCCCTGCGGCCATTTGCTCTGCACGCCTTGTCTCACTGCCTGGCAGGCGGTAAGTCTTCGAATTAAACTGGCTCTAAATTTGTTGTTGTAGTTGTACAATTTTAGTTATTTATTGTTTGTTGATAGGGGTCGGAGGGTCAGGGCAGTCAGGGGTGTCCGTTCTGCAGGGCGGAGATCAAAGGGACGGAGCAGATTGTGGTGGATCCGTTCGATCCGAAGAAGTCCCACCAGCGGAAGGCGACGTTGCCGAATGCGGCGTTGCCGAATAATTTTGATGACGACGATCTGGAATTAGAGGTAGCCTTAGAAAAGTCTAGCGACACAACGTCGAACGATTATGCTGAATGAGAGTACTAAACGCTTTGTGTTTTTGCGATATGTTGCGTTGTTTGTTTGTTTGTTTGGTTATGTTTCTCCTTGGACGGGAAGGTGCTGAGATGTTTGTGATGTTTATGAGTTAATTTTGTGAGTTGCAAATGGATCTCGACACGTTCCGTGACGGGAGAAAATGGCGACGTATTTTTTTTTATTTCCTGCCCGTTTTGGCTGTGCTTCACGATGTTTCTATGTTTAATAATTTTTGCACTTTTTACCTTCTTTTTTTGTTGTTTCATTCTGATTTTTGACTGGCAAATTTAAACCGTGATTATCGAAATTTACATTTCTTAATGACAGTATTAAATTTAATATTTATAAGACTTAACTTTTTAAGTGCGCATATTTCGTTTTTTACTTATTGAAAATACTCTTAATTTTCATTGAAATAGTTGAGGAGGACATTTAAAATTTAATTTGTTTTAAGTGCGCAATGTTTTATTTATTTTTAAGGTCCAGTGAATAGACTTAGACTTGTAAAATAATAATATATCTGTTGGGTATTAACGAGAAAAGAAATATATTTAATTTTACTTTTTTTTAATTAGTTCAATTTTTATCTTGTAAATAATTATCAACTGTAATTAATTATACGTTTAATCGGTATTCATTCGAAATATATTTTTTTGTAACGGTATTGTAACATAATACACTATATATTATCGCAATTTTAAAATTAATACATTATTTTTCATAGTGTTTTCATTGTTTTATTTTGTTTTATTTTGTTTGTTTCGCCACTAACTTTCTGTATGGCTTTTTTATATGTTTTCCGCGTAAGTATTCAGCTTTTCGCATGATTATACACCGAGTGTAAAATACCCATTCATTCCAATTCGCAAGGTAAGTGCACACATACAAATCTACCAATCACCTCGCTATTTATTAATTAATTCCGCCCTACCTATTCCAGGACACCGGAGAAATATGGAACTTCGCAGGGAGCAGCCTGCACGCCCTATCCATCATCCCCAGGAACGAAATACCCGTAAGTCCACCACTCATTTTGCACCCCATTTAATCACGCTCGCCATCATTTACAGACCTCCGCCAGCCCGATGATATCTCCAGGCAGCAGTCCGCGCTGCATCCGCCGCAACGCCCCCGTTCTGGTGCCGCCCACGGCGCCGCCGCCGCTGCCACCCAGGAAGAGCTCCCCCACGCACGAGCCCCCCCGCAACGGCCTCACCGAGGCCCAATCGGTCACCAATCTCGCCCACCACTCCGTCGAGGTGCCCCAGCAGATGCCCAAGAGCAACTCCATGCTGAACATCGAGCTGTTCAAAACCGGCAACGCCGCCGAGGAGGAGGTGAACAATTCACTAGTAGATTAATCGTTTATTTGATAGTTATTGTTTGTTGTAGCCGGTCGAGTTGAGTTCTCCGGAGACCATCTACGGGGTGGTGATCCAGACGGGGGAGTACTGCGACAGGAGCGGGGGAGCCGGCGCGAAGCCGCCCAGCAGGCATTTGAGTTGCCCGTCGAATCGGGGGCCGCCGAAGACGCCCAAGCCGCCCAAATCGAATACGACGCCCGACATCTGCAGGTCGAATCAGTATGAGAATGTGGGGGTAGAGGGGGAAGGGGCGCCGCCGCGACGGATGAATCCGTTGGATAGAGTGGAGGCGAGTCAAGTGGCCTATGAGAATTTGAATATGGATTACATCAGGAAGCTGGTGGGGGAAGGGTACTCGAAGGATTCGGTGATCAAGGCGTTGGGGATTACCAGGAATAACGTGGATATGGCTTGTGATATATTGCACGAATTTGGAACTAAGTTGGGATAGCTAACGTAATTTTATGGTGGAATTTCGATGGAATTAATGATAGATTTTATTTTTATAAAAACCGTTATTTTTGTAACTGTTCTTTTACGTTTTTTTTTCAGTATTACTTCATCGTGGTGAAGGTTTTGAAGTATATACTGAAATTTTCCTAACTCTCGTACGTTTAAGATTTTTGCAATTTTTCAAACATTTTTTCCTAATAACTTCAAAACTATACATCATAAGAAATTTAATTTTAGTTTCAAATTGTAAAGAAAAAATTTCTTTACTCAAATTATACCGAACTGCCAAAACTTCTGTACATAAAAAGATTGCAATTGCAACCGATGTATTATTATTATTATTATAATTACCGTAATTAATTATAGAAAATTACGTTTTTTAATTCATGTAAATACCTATATATCGCTTAAACAACGGTTAATAAATCAATTCTTGTACATACTGTATGTAATTTGAATAAACGATAAGTATAAGAATCTCCTCATTAACAACCTCAAATATCGAAAAATATATTACACAATACCTTAAAAAAAACAAAATAAAAAAACACACGCAATTATCTAATAAAATTATCTACATTTAATTCGAAATTTTCAATTAACAAACGGCAGGGGATCCACATTGTCACTCAATCAAGGCGCCTGTCTATGAACTAACGTCAAACCGGCCAGTAAGAGGCCAGCTCCTCCGCTCACCATCACCACCCACTTGATGATATTGATCATATGCAGCTTGCTGAACAGATTGTCGTTTAACTTATCGATGAATTTGTCCGGTATAATGAAGGACTAAAACAGAAATCAATTCACTACCGGGGAAGTACAAAGAGCATAATTAATTACCTCCTCGACCCAAAGGAGCGGCAACAGCGACCTGGACACGTTCCAAGGATTCTCCATGCCCTCGATGGGCCGCAGGAACATGTTGAATTGAATCCTTTGCGACCCGTACAAAGGCAAACCGCTCAACTAAAATTTGAACAGTAATTACATTCATTAATACAACGAAGAATCAGCCGACTCACCGGCTCCAAAATCACGAACGGCTCGTGCCTGGACTTCTCCGGATAGAGTCCTTCGACGCTTCCGACGTATCCTTCGCTAGCATAGAGCAAATGCGGAAACGACACCATCACAGGACTCCCTTGAATTCAAACAAAACTTACAACTAAAATATAAAATTAACTCTTATTTAAACTTGCACTAAACTAAACCCTAACTTCGTCCTGCGAAAACTATACCCAGGATAACGGTTTCTATTAATACCGCCAGTTTCGTCCCTTTTCACAGTACTCCGGGGAATCCCCAAACCTCTTCCTTGCTGCGGCTTCGCAGTCGTCGAGTACACGGAAGTAGAAACCGGTCCTGTGGTTGAACTAGGCCACAACGTGAATATCACCCCCGGTAAATTATTCCAATCGAACGGCCTGGGGGTGGACGGAGGCGGCTTTGGTCTGGGAGGACCTGGTGGTCTAGGCGCATTCATAGGAGGCGGAAGTCTAGGCGGTTTCGGAGGTCTTGGCGCATTCGCTGGGGCGCCAGGTGGAAGTCTGGGAGGTTTAGGAGGACCTGGTGGTCTCGGTAGAGTTGGGGAAGCACCAGGAGATACCGGTCTTAGCACGTTGTCGTTTTGCGGCGGTCGCCTTTTGGGGAATTTAGCTCTTTTAGGGGTTTCTTCGATTGGTTTATAACGTCCTGAAGATGCACCAGGTGATACTAGCACTTCAGGAACACCTGGTGACCCAATATTAGAAGCTCCGGAGGAGTTGTCGCCTTCGAAGCATCCCCTCAGGTACGCGCTGGTGTCGCCTTTGCAATAAATGGGGTACACCACCCAGGCGTTGAACCCGTCCCCGGAGATGCCCGTGTGCTCCTCGTATATCCTCTTGGCGCACTCGATGTCATCGGCGATGTCCGCGTCCCTGAAGGAGGAGCACTCGGAGGCGCAGCCGCCTCCCTCGTAGCCAATCCCGCACCAGTACTCCTGGGAGATCTGCAGCAGGCCGTGGTCGCCGCTGCCCGGATTGACGGCCGAGGTGTTGTAGCTGGACTCGTGCTGGGCGATGCACACCCAGGTGGATAGCTGGCGGAAGGGCAGGCCGTGGAGGGTGCGCAGCTCCTCGGCCAGTTCGCAGCGATCGTAGATCTTCGCAGCGGGTGCTTCCAGGTAGTTTCTGCCGTGGAAATCGTCGATTTTGGCGAGAGTTAGGCGGATGGTTAACGGTAACAGCGCGATGATGGCGCGCATGGTGAGACTGGGAGCGTGCGAAAGATCATCTTCGATTTTATAGGCGTGTGTGCGAATCGAGGATTTGAGGTTGAAGTCGTAGGCCGGTCGATAAATTGGTTGTATTTTTCTTCGTATTTATTGATTTTATGCTGATATTTGTACTGGGCTAATACCGGTTTTGATATGTGTGAATTCTGATGAAGGCGACAACTCCTCGGTTATCGAACTAAACGAAATTATATACAGGGTGGTTCAATGACTATTAACTTATATAGAAGCCTAAAACTATCTCGTTGATAGTGAAGGGAGTATAATTTACCTTTGCAAGGCGTAAGATCGGTGATGCCGTCTTCAGGACAACCAGCTTGGGTGGTAAAAGTCTTGGTTTGATTGGTGCAAAAGCAGGAATTTTCTTTCGTTTTGCTACTAAAAGTGTTGTTTTTCGCAACGAATTTGTAACCCTCGACCTCTTTCACCGTATCTTTCGAATCGTATTCCAAAGCCACCTGTCTGTAATATAAACATACCCAGTTCATATACAGAGTGAGCCATAAAAAACATATTTTTTATACCTGCAAATATCTTCAGAAAACGATTCGAAAACCATGTCGGTTTTTATATCGGCCGGGAAAACGGTCGTCAAGCCTCTGATTCGATTGCAAGTGGAATTTCCACCGGGCCAAACCGATAAGAATGATTTTCCATTATACAAAGCAAGAGTAGCGCTCTCTTTTTGTTCCTTCACGCCCGATTTAACGGTGAATCTTCCCAAATGCGTGTTGTTTTTCTAGAAAAAAACACATTTATAAACACGGTGTATACTCTAAACATAATTTGACTCACGTAATGCAAGTTGGCGTACAAAACCGAATCGTTCTCCACGCGCAACGTTTGCGATTCGTTGGCTTTTTGCATGACGTTCTTGCAAAACATGGCCGTGGCGAAGCCGCCATTTTTGCCGTTGTTTTGGCAAAACGGTATCCCTTTGAACAGCAAATCCCCGACTTTGACTTTGATGAACAGTTGGCTGTGGCCGGCGAACGCCGCCGGCACGGCCTGCTCGACCAAACTGAACAATTCCGGCTTGGTGGCTTCGACTTTGAGGAGAATCGCCTTGTGGGGAAGAACCGATTTATTTTAATAGGTAAATTAGTAGGAATTTGGCTTACGTATAATGGGGAATTTAGTATGGTAACTTCGGTGTTTTCCGTGTAATCTCCCGAAGACTTTTCGTCGAATTCGAATTTCGTGTAAGAGTGATAGGAAATTTCGTCGGGGGTGGTCCATTGCACGTCGTCCTTCCATTTAGTCACCCTGTAACGTTTAATAATTACCTCGTGCCACCCTGTATATAATAGTAAAGTTACTTGTAGACGAAAGGTCCAACTTCTTTGACGCGAGGTTTCGCCCCCTGTAGGACATCATCAGGGTTTTGGACGTCGAAAACGAAGACTTTGAATGAGTAGGGAAAGGGGGTTTTCATGAAAGCGTCCCATTGTTCGGTGTTTTCTTTGAGAATTTTCGTCTGGAATGGCAATTAAATAATAGGTAAAAAAGCTGAGTAAACATGTTTTTAATTATGCAATTAATTAGACGTAATTACGAACGAGTTGTTTGTTAATTTAGAAACTTGTTTTACGAATTTGGTTCAATTAAATTAGGATGATTTTTTTGTTTTAATTGTGTTTATTTACCTTCGATTTTTTGCATTATAGAAATTTGCATTTAAAAGACCAAAAATATGTCTAGATTGTAGAAGTAAATAAATTTAATATAATCAAAAAATCTTACCTCCCAAATTTTATTCAGGATAATATCAGGCACGACTTTGAATCCCAAATAAGCTCCCCCGAGCAGCATTAAAGCTCCAAGCACACTCGAAAAAATCAAGACTCTGTTGGACAACCTCAAGCTTGATTTGTTCACCATGGCTGGCTTGTTTTCTGTTTTATTATAGAGAAAAAACAACTGGAGCACTTGTTGAAAGCCTACTAGAAAAAATGCGTAAGGTATTCCAATAAGTGAATTATGATTGTGTGCGAAATTATGCCGTAAAAATGTGCACTTAATTAATGACGTTTAGTCTGGATGATTGTGCGAAAAAACACCTTTAAATCGTGAAAAAAATATTATTAGTGCTACATTTTTTTCAGATTAAAAACTCCTACCTCTGTTATAAATCTAAAATTTAATCACTAATTTAACTTCATGTTACACGCAATATTTTCTGACGATTTTTGGTGGTACAATATACTATTTTTCGACTTTGTACAAAATTTATAATTACCCAACCTGTTTAATTATTTTTTATTGTATAGCAAATTTAACAATACACGAACAAGTAGCTATGAATGAAAACAACCTGTTAATGTGGTTATTAAATATTCGCAAAATATGCGCTATATACAGGGCGTGAAATACGGGGAAAATTTATACAGGGTACTTACAAAAAGTGTCTCAATATGGAACATTAAAAAAATATTTGCTGTGCATGTGTACCGTATCATCTCACTGACTACGCAATTTTAGGTACATTGATGATGAAATTATAATTCGATTCAAATGGGAAATTATTTTAAATTACCCACAAGTCATTATTGTTGATTTTTATTACCGATAACTTAATGATTTAGCGTGTTTTCGAGCGTAATTTGTCTGCACATACGAATTATACAAGTACAAAGGTTTTTTTATTATGTTTGATCAAGTAATATAGGTATGTGTGCTTTATCAAATTTGTTCAATCAATCGAGAAATTAATATAATTGCTAATTGCTATACATTATAGAGGTAGGTAGAAATAAAGAGTTTTTAACGATTCAATTATTCAATTAATTTATATGGCTATTGAGGTAATTTACAAGAATGTATAAATTGGAATATTAAAAACCTAAAAAATGAAAGTAAAGAATTTAATTGAATTAATTAATAGAATATACTCTTTCGATAGTTCGAAAATTTGGTCTTTATTAGGTCCACAAAAATTTTGAATACGGCCCTGACTTACAATTACCAACAAAATGGCGCAAGGTTACAGTAAGTGTAAAAATGAGGTAAAAAACGGTTCTGGCGATTGTTTAACTAATGTATATTTTTATACAGCGCTAAAACTGGTCCCTTTTATTAGAATTTAATGCAATAATCGTTAATTATTCCATTTTTTCTATCGAATATACTACGTACTGCTTCGTTGTAAGTGCCAACTGTGCGAAAACAAAATCCCCAAACAGACTTCATTTTTATAAATAACAGTTTAATTTCGTTCGTTATATTTGACGTTATATTCTCATAAGAAATGCCAATTCTTCTAACGTTTAGCTGATTTATCGCGTCAATTAATTTCACCGAAGGTACAAAAACGCAAATTAACTAAACCGATTCGAATTTACCGCCATTTCGTGGCTCCTGTCACCGTTCACCGTTCAATTTTCAACAAGTGCATTGTGGACTGGACTTCGAATGGAGGATAATTTTTTGTCAATCGCGAAATTTACATCAGTATTTCAACAATTACGCATAAGTTAGGAATTTTAGCTGTTATACAAAGTGAAACATTGTGATATGCCCTTTAGGATAAAAGCGTCCGCGTTCGTGATTTGTGAATATTCGACAGAACGCCTTTATAAGGGTCATTATAAATGAACTTATTTTAACAACTCTAATTCTTGTAGAAATAATTATTATAAGTTCGAAAAGGTGGGCATTTAACTATTCTACTCTAATCGAAACGCTTTAGCTACTTTTAAATATCGTTATTTTTCCTTTGTATGTTCCAGATTATACAAACATGTTTTGGAAATATAATACTTCTTCGCCGCAAATTGAAGCCCTTTTATCCAAAGAGGTAAAAACCAGTTAACTCATTTTATCCTACAAATATCCATAATAATCACACGTTGTTCTTTTCCAGGATGTTTCCTTGCAGGAAGTCATGGACTCGGATGATATTATTAACGAATGTAGAGTTCAAAATAAGCTCCTCATTGATTTGTAAGTGTTTAATAGATTCGTCATAACAAATCTAATGAATTCGTTTACAGTCTGCAGAAGACGGAGGTGATGGAAGAACTGGTGACCCTGATCACCAAAGAACCCTCCATCGTATTAGACGAAAGAAGTAGATTTAAATATCCCAACATAGCTTGCGAATTGCTCACCTGCGACGTGCCCGTACTGAACGAGAGATTGGCTAGTGACGAAGTACTTTTGGATAAGTTGTACAAGTTTTTGGATTGCGATCCGCCGCTGAATCCCCTATTAGCTTCCTATTTTAGCAAAGTTATGGGCGCCCTAATCGCCAAGAAGACTGAGCAGGTACGGCCCCCACTCACCCCCTCGATTAATTCGTATAACGAACAAACATCTTGAATTGACGTATTTTTCTCGCTTTCTTTTCCATTGTTCCTTGGCTCGAATTTATTGGGAATGCGACAAATACTCGGAACATCTGCGTACGTCCAGAACTGGCTATCCTATCAGTTCACTTGCTTACAGGTCCTAGACTTTTTAAAGGCTAAGGACACCTTTATATCGTTGCTGCTCAAGCACATCGGCACCTCCGCCGTCATGGATCTCATGCTCAAATTGATGACGCAAGTCGAAGGCGTCGAAATGAATCAGAACATATTGAACGTAAGTGCGCATATTTTTTATTTTCAAATTCAAATATTGATTAGTAATTTACGATTTTTTTTTGTAGTGGTTAGACAGCCAAAGAGTCGTCCAATCGTTGATATCCCTCTTGAATCCCAAAGTAGATAGCGAAAGGCACTACAACGTGGCCCAATTGCTGTGCGACTTCGTCCGGATAGCCAGAGATAACCAGAAGAATTCGGTCGAACGAGTCGATCCCGATCCTTTACTCAACACGTTGGAATCGTAAGATCCTTCTCTCAACACCAACCGCATTCTAATACATCAAATTCATTTGTAGAGCCGAAACGGTGTCTCTTCTGCTAGATTCGATGTTCACCAAAGGCGAGAAGAGCGAAAGCGCCATCGTCGGCGGCATCCAGGTACTATTGGCCTTGTTGGACAACAGCCAAACGGGCATGACGAAGTTCAGCAGTACGCAGAACCTCTACGGCTCTAACATCAACGACGAATTGAGCGATAGAGAGCTGAAGCAGAAGAACGTGTTCGGCATCACCCAAGTGATCAAAGAGCGCTTGAAAGATTTCCACGAGCTGCTCGTCGATCCGCCTAAAGTAAGGAGTAATCGAGTGGCCGTTATAATCGATTAAAAGGTGTAAATTGTAAATTATGTTGTAGCAAGAGCTTGTACTAACTACTACAGGCACTTTGAATCCCCCGTTGGGTAACACGAGGCTCCAAGTGACCAAGCTGTTTGCTGCTCTGGTGGCATCGAACAACGAAGAGCTGTTGAATAAATTGGAAGCCAACGATACGTTCACCGTGCTGTTGGATCTTTTCTTCGAATACCAGTGGAACAATTTCCTGCACGCGCAGGTGGAGAATTGCCTCGTAGCCGCCCTCAGGAATTACTCCGCATCGGGTGAAAGTGATGATAAAACCAATGCCTTAACCAAGCACGTGAGTGTGGTATTATCATTGGGTTTTCGGAGAAATTGTAATTGTTTTTTTTTAGTTGTTGACCAAGTGTAAAGTAATCGAGAGAATTTTGAAAGCGTGGAAAGAGAACGATGAACAACAGTAAGTGGTGGAATTAGTGAATTAGGTTTGTTGTAAGAATTAATTTGGTTTGTAGATCGGAAAAGAATGGTATTCGCAAGGGTTACATGGGTCATTTGATAAGCATCATGAATAAAATCGTCGATTTATGTAACGCCTCGTTGGGTCAGTATCTGAAAGATAACCTACCCGACGTTGCCAAATCTCTAGAAGAATTCAAGGAGTCTACGTTAGCGGAAACCAACAAAACGCAGGAATCGTTATTGGTAATGAAAATCCGGTAAATTCTATACGATTATATTGAAATTGTTGATTTTATTAGGGCGGCGCTCATCCATACAATTCCGACGATAATGATGATTACGGCGACAACGCTTTTACGCAATCGAGCGCCCTCCACCAACAGGTATTTATTTGATTATTTATTGGTCTAGTCGCCTTCAGGATTGGTTTTTCTTGAAACGTTTCAGATGTTCTTCCAATATCAGATGCAAAATTTGACGTCTCAATTCATCGAAGGCTACAGCGGCTTCAACGACGACGCTTTCAACGATGGTGTCGATACACTACAGTAAATACCAACAAATATCTATCTAATCTAATGAGTAATTGTGGTATTATTGCAGGAACATCGATCACCGAACAGACATGCACTTTGATTTATCCGAAGGGGATTTGGTGCAACAGCAGGAGATATTCAAGCGCGTCTGCGCCCAGAGCATCAACACGCTGGACGACGCCGACGATCAGATATTCGAAGAAAGAGAGAACACGTTTCAAACGGTCATCGAGAAGAACGATCGCAACGAAACCGCCTACAGCAGCGACAGCGACGAAGAGGAGCTGCCAGCCGGCGACGACACCATGGAAGTGGACCGTAAGCTAATGAGATTTAGGCGTTGTTTTTTCGGAGTTTGAATTTGTCGTGTGTGTGTGTAGCTTGGACGTCTCCGAAGGCGGAAGCGTCGGCGGAGGGGGCGGCGGGCTCGTCGTATCGCGCCGGCGATCCGTGGACGTCGTCGTTGAGCGAGGGGAACGACAACAGCGCCGGCGGTTGGGCGGATTTCAATTCGGCGGAGTTCGATGCCCATTTGCACAACTTCAGCAGGGCGACCAGCATTAATTTGATCGACGGTAAAGGGGGTAGGAAGAGCGAAGAAGAGGCGGCGGCTCGGGGTGATGAGAAATGCGCCGCCGGTGATGCTGGTGTGGTGGCTCAGGAAGAAGGGAAGATTGGTGATGCTGATGGTATCGAACCGTCCAAGTGAGTGGTTGGATTGCTTCGGTTGTAGAGGCCTCGGTGTGGTAGATTGTGATTGGTTTGTTTTTTTGTTTTGTAGAAATAAAGAGGAGGCGTCCGTCGATTTGCCGTCTTCGTCTGGAATCGATGAGAAACCGGTGGAGAATGTTTGAGCAATCTCTCTCTATCACATATCACAATTTATTGAATTTGAAGAAGGAAACGTTTTTGATCACAGAACAATAAATGACTGCCTCTCGAACGGTGATGACATATATATGTTAATTTAATAATAATATTAATAAAAAAAAAGGAAAATTTGTACGCGCTATTTCGCTGACGAATGTAATCAATATTTTTATTTATACATTTATATATTCGATATTTATTAAGTGTATTTATTTTATACGTAGATTTTGATTTGATGAGGGAAAGTAAAGCGAATTTCGTGGCAATCGCGGCCGTATCGCGTCAAATTTCACAATGTGGATTAATTTTGTAAGCACAAAAAGGCAGTTGATGCTTTACTGCAGGGTTACGAAGAGAAAAATGTATTGCATATTCGTCGAGCAATATCCACTAAATTGTGAATTTTTTAATTTACAATATGAAATACATTTTTTTGTTTCAAATATTAATCACTAATCTAATATTTGGACGTCTCTTAAATATTGGATTAGCGAACTTTATGTAGGTATGTCATTTCTCTATTGTCAATTTTAAATTAATTTATATTAATAATTAATTGTGACGCTATCTGTACATCAAAGGAAGCTTATTGTATTTGCGAGTTTCGAACACTTCTGAAATTAAAAAAAAAGAAGGATTTTTCGAATCTCGAGAGAGCGATTACTGAATAATATTATTCTCTATTCGAATTGGTAAAAATAACCGAGATGTGCAATAAAATATTAGAATGGCATCTTTTTTAGTCGAGTATATAAATACATTAAAATCAAATTGTCATTCGAAGAAGCACTTTTCATAGGCGGGTGTAGGCGAAACAATTAAAATGTGATAGTTTTAAAAAAATGTTTACTTAAAATCCATCAGTGTTCGATTTATTTGTCGAGTGCGCTTGTTCTCGAAACGCCCAGTATTCGCACTGCTCGTATCTTATGTAGTTTAAATCATCCGAATAGTTGCGTTATTTCATCGTACTAGCACTTAATTTCCTTTTCTTGTACTCTAAATTATTTTATATACTCACCTATCTGGTAATACCACCGAAAATTCAGCAAAATGCGACGGTATTATTCGTACTTAAATAGGTGAATTTGGACAAAAAAAATATCTCGCTAGCGTGTGTGTGTATACAGGGTGTCCCTTAAGGAATACAGAACACTCTGTATAAATTAATGTGGTGTTTTTGGATAAGAAAATATGCATGTATCACTTCTGTGCGAAAAAAAAGTTACTTCCGAATTATATAATGTAATTGAAACATCAATAAGTCGTTCCTAAGAAAAAAACGTTTCTGAAAACACCTATTGTAGTTGAATGAAATGAAAAATGGATGTTGTATACGCGATTCTTAAAAGCGAATAATCCATTTGTCGAATAATTGTGATATAAATCCCTTTCCCGTGCAACGTAGCGTAATTATTCTAGTTACTTTATCGTGCCTGTAAAATTATATATCCAGAATTTTAAACTTAAAGTAATGTATCATAATCTTGTTTGATTTCGAAGTCGAAAGATAGAGATTCTTTGGCGCAATCGAACTAATTTCATTTCTTTCGATTGTTGTAATTTTTTTTGTTTGTGTCTTCCATTGCGTTGATTGTTTGGGGTAAAATAAATAATCTTTATCTTTCCGAGTATTCCTTCTCGTTAGAAAAGTTTCGGATATAGGGTTGAATACGCTTGAAATTTACGTTAAATATTCGTTTTGCTGGACAGTTAAAATAATTATACTTGTACAGTCGAGAGTACAAAATAGTTTTTTTTTTTTTTCATATGAAATATGACCAATGTGTTAGTTGGGTATATTATTATAGTTTGTTTCGTTTCCTTAGTGTATTTTCACAATTATTATATTAAATTCTGTGATCGCACTGGTCTATTATATTATATTTAGTTCGTGTTTCAATTATATCGCATTTTCTATCAATCAATATTGTACGATTTTATGTTTTATTTCAGTCAGGATTGGAAACAAAATTTTGACTATAATAATTTCGAAATTAATTATTTAGTAGACCAGTGTTTATTAAAGATTGTCGCTAAAAGCATAAATAGCACATTCTAATTTACTTAATGTGTCCACTTCTCATGATACAGTGCCTAGGCATTAATTATATATTTTTTAAACATCCACATTGTTATTTAAAAATATTTGTTTCGATTGTCTTGGTTCTAATTATAAAATTTACACAATTCACGTTTCTTTTTCTTCACACGATTCCGAATTTAAACACATCAACTCGTACGTTTTAAGCTTTATTTACCTGAGAGAAAAATATTCAAAAATTGAACAATTATTTGTAAAGCTCGATTTTGTAGGTGAACGACACGTTCGGTTAGTACATTTGCGAAAAACTTGTTGCTTTAAAGGCGTAAATAGCCATTCCGAAGGAAATAAAACACCATTGAATATAAAAATTATTAATCTCATCGTTGCGATAACTAAACAGTACCGGAAGATTGATAAATGGAAGATAAACGTTCGCATAAGCACTAATTAAAGATAATTAAACAGTTTCATTTCCTTCGACTCGTAAAAAAATAAAATCCACACCAAACATGCCATTTCTCATGTTTATGTTACAAAGTAAACATGTATTAAAAATATATATATAATATATGTATATAGAAATTACTACTACAAAATCGTTACCATTTCAATATAACATTAAGTCTACGTAAAGGCCGCAAAGTACAATAAGTAACATACATATTAAAAATTTACCAAATGCGCGTAACATAATATACGTACCCGAGTTGTTGCGACGAATTTACACAACACCCCCAACACTCCTAATCCTTCTTATCCCCGTACAATTTCTTCGAATTCTCCACGAACTCCATCAGATCCCTCGACATGGCGTACGGGCGACTCATCCCGTCGTTCAGCAAACTGTCCTCGCAGAAGCACAGAAACAGAGTATCGATGGTAGTCTAAAAACAAACACAAATTACTCCAATTTACGCCAATAACAATCCGAGAACTTACTTCGAACGTAGCAAAGAAAGTTATGGCGATAAACAACGACACAAAGAAGACTATAAGATAGACGATCCACGAGTAATCTGATTCAGCACCCTTAAAACAAATACATACTTTAGTTTATACGCTCTTTACAATTAGATGTAATTATTTACTTGCATAATCCCTACGGTAATCAAGAGTGAAATCAACACGATGAGTAATTGGGCCATCCCCAGTACGAAATCGCCCACGTAATTAACCGAAGCGATGTTCACGACGTTCTGGAAGATTATTTTAGCCGCCCTTTTGCCAGATTTGTAAAATGGTTTGCCGTGCATAGCTAGAAAAAACCAATCGAATCAACCCAAACTTGTACCATTACATACGAACATTTACCTGTTAGAATGTAGGAGTTCTTCGACAGGAACTTCAAAAACGACTCGATAGAGCCAATGCAAAAGTCCACAACAGCCTTCAAGTTCTTATTTTTAGTCAACGAAGTCAACAGCGCCCTGATGATGGCGATTATAGTAATCACCAAAGAACCGAAAGCGATACTACCCAAATGGAATTTGAACACCACTCCAGCGCTGGTCGAAATCGGACTATCCAAACTGTTCTTGTTCCTAAACGCAAAACGAAATTACATCTCATTGTTCTCGTATTATACATCAAACGCTAGACCTACTTCGCCCAATACCATTTGGCAACGGCGCCGGCAATCACCATGTACTGGATGCCGATGATGAACTGCGTAGCCCAAAAGGCGACGATCAGATTGAAGACGAACGTTATGCTCATCACCACGTTGTCTTTGTAGTAGTAGAAGCCCGGTAACAATGGCGTTAGTACGCCCGACGTGACGATGTACACGCTGGTGAAACCCAAAAAGACCAAGATGATCAACTCGCACAAGAACGTCTGAAAGAAGATAATTGTTATTCGGAGGTATATGAAATGTCGTGTAGACTTACGATTATTGGAATGAATATTAACAGCGGCATGGCGAAGGAGGCTTTGGTGGCCTCTTTGAGCAATTGGATGACCAATTGGACTTTCTTGTACATGAAAATGGTGACGCACAACAGGATCAGCCAGAATACCGTGAAGAATATGCCCATAAAGAGGAAGCCCTTTTTGGTCGCTTCAATGTCGCTCTGGGAAGAGCGCGACGAGCTCGACACGAATTTCTCTATATTGAAGTACAGATACCTAAAACTCTCTATTTATTACGCTGCATTTAAATTCGTAACAAACTTACCAAAGTCCACCGACGATGATAGCACCAAACAACAATACTCCGCCTAAAATACCCCACACAACGGCCGCTGTGGCGGTTTTGAACAGCACCAGCATAACGATAGCCACACCTGAAACATTCCCGATTAATTATATTATCGAAAATCTATCCAACAATCATACAGCTTACCCAAAGATACGAAACAAGCCAAAACGATTCTCCAAGCGTTCTTGTTCAAATAAGCCGATATGCCTTCTTCGATGTTCTGCAGATCCTCCTCCAACGAGGTCACTTCGCGCTTGAAACGGAAATCGGAGAAACCGTTGTTCGATGAGCTACCCCTTCTAAACGAGTCCCATCGGCTTTCCACGTTTCTCGCATAGCACGTCGAAAATACCTTGATGCTGAAACGCGGGTAAATTCAAATTTGGCTGCTTGTGCTACCTAGCCAAAGGCTTCGGATAAATACAGAAGGTAGCGAGCTGGCCTTATGCGGTATTTCGCAAGAGGCCACGCGGCTAGATAGCTAGATAGTTTTAACTTACTAATCCGAATCGCATCGAGCTACGCATTTCCTTTGAGTTAACAAGAACGCGTTTTCCGATATGCCGGATGTCGCTTCGACTTGCAGATAGCTACAATAAGAAAATGGTAAGTGAATAATCGGTCAAAATATTGCGGAAGTTTCGACTCACGGTAGGTCGGTGTAATCCTGACCGGTACAAGGCCACTCGTCATACTTGGAGTTCTTTTTACCGCACACGTTGCCGCATTGATCGTAGCCCTTTAATCTCGACAAATCGCCCAACACCAAGCAGTAGATCAGGAAGGGGAACTACAAAATAATATTTATATATAATAAATTGTATGAACAAATCACCATTGACTTACCAGTAGAAGTACCACAACAGCGAAGATAATGAGAAACTTCCTGTCGGTGGGTGTTCGATTTTCCGGTCTCTCCGGTATTTCGATGTTGTCCAAGAGGGCGTTGGAGGGCAGCTTTTTGAACACGGTCAACTGAAATGAGAAGGAATTCGGATTAATGGGGATTTTGATGGTAGATTGGAAGTTTTACGGGCTTTTCTTCCTCGTCTAAGAGTCCCATGGTGGATTCGTACGGTTCAAAATGCGTTATTACTCGACGTGGTACGAAACATTATCAACAATTGTTAATAGATAACGGAGCGATAAAAAAAATCCTTGCCAAACCGTAATAAATATTAACAATTAGCTGCCTAAATAAATAAGGTATGTAGGTGAGAGCGGGTGTTTGAATTCGTTTAAGATTTTAGAATGTTTTTTCATTGACTAAAATAAATTATGATGGGTTTCATTCGAGTCGTAAAAAAGAACGGGTTTGAAGTAATTTTTTAAATAAATAATCTTGGCAAGATTTGATGTGATTTACAAGAAAAACAGTTCTTATCTTATCGATATTGCCACATTAGCCACATATTATACAGAAAAAGTGTATCGCTGGTTAATTGTTTGTTGTATTTATTGCATTTGCGGTTTATTTATAGAGAATTTCGATAATGTGAAATTTAATATTACATTACGAACGTCCTCTTTAATACGAGATGGATTCGACGTATTTCTTCGTTTTCTCCCTATTTTTATCGATTTTTTTTTTCAAGCGAACTTACGCTCGTTTCGTTCTTCGCGCTATCCTTAACGAAGCTCAAAGGCGCCAGCGAGTTCGATCCGATTATTTTGCGCAACAGACTCGTCTCTCCTTCCACTGAAATTTTCTCCTTTATTACATCTTTAATTTCGCCCTGTATTTCCCCCGTTAGCCCCGAAATTTCGCTTTTCGCCTCCTCCACCACTATCGCAGGTTCTTTATTGTTATCTTCTGCATCTTTATTCGATTCATCGCTTTCTTCGACAATTTTCCCATCTTCATCTTCGTCCATTTAGCAAAACAAAATCAATATCATAATATGTAATTTAAGAAATTAATGACAGTCGAACCGTCAAAGTAACTATTTAATTGCAAATGTCACTTATTGGCAGGTGCGATAAGTACCTAACTTCACGTTGTTTGTAAACTTTGTGAATTTGTTATAGTACAGGAAAATTTGTCGTTAACACGAAATTTCTGAATATAAAGTAGGTAGTAAAAAAAGGAGCGTATAATTTTGCGTCCATATGCCGGGACAGGATGTGCACAAGGTCGATTCGCATTCAAAAATATTAATGACATAACGGTGGTCAAAGCGTGACCGGGAAGAAGGGGATGGCCGGAATTCCACATAGTTAAAAAAATAAAATTAAAATTCTACACGTGCGCCTGACGCGGCACAATTGTTAATTTAAAGGGTGACGAGTGCATGCGGGCCAATGTAATCAAATATCATGTGTATTTGTTTGTAAACTTTCATTAAATTTCTAGTTTATTAGACCCCCGGCGTTTCTCCGCTTCATCTTTAGTAGACAAAACAGCGAGAGTTTGCATTTAGTCAATTTATTATTAAAACAAACGTGCTTAATTGTTGAATTATAAATAAAAAATAATAGCTTATTACCTGCTCCGGCTGCGTTGCTTTACTCAGCGATTCTCCCATCTTCTATAACAGAAAAATAGCGAATTAAATGATAAATTCGACTTAATAATTCGTGTTTCTTTTATGGATTCTTTGATAGTAGAAATATTTACTCAGGACTGTACTCGGTGGGCTCGGTCGGTTTATTTTAGATCACGTTTTTAGCTAGTAGAATTTGGGTCACGTCACGAATTCGGGCAGGAAGAGGAGATGGATTAGAAAATCCCTCTTATATGAATTTATCGTTAAATACATGAACAGTGCTGGATATCTTGTCTGGTTTTAGAGGATACAAATAAAACACAAATAAATTGTAGATAATTTTGTTTTTTCTTGGAGTTGAGCAAGGTCAAGGTGGCTCTTTAACATAAGAGCACTAGATGCGATAACAGTTTTATTTTTTTGGGTTATTGGGTATTTTTTTACATTATACATTTTTTAGTTAAAGATTCTATTCGATGTGAATTGAATTTTGTAAATTTTAATAATGCAAATCCGTCAGATATTCAAGGATGAAACAAATTCTAATGTATTCGCGATTGTATGCGATTTATTTTTAGCTGAAGTTTCGATTATAAAACAGAAGGAGTTATGTTTTATTTACCCGCTAATGCGTGCACACAATTTTAATTTACTCAACACTTAACCCTCCGGATTACGCAAATAAACAATGCGTATATTGATGACATAATAAGATGCCCGAATTATACTCCGTTCGCTATCAAGAGATGGACATTTTCCATGAAAATTCAACGAAGAAATCTCTCGATAGAGAACGGAGTATAATTTTTATAATGCATAAATGGTTCTATTTTCTTTAATCATATTTTGAATACAATATTATAAACACCTTCCTACATGTAACAGTGCGTAGACAATGTTAGTTTTTTAACTGGATTGCCTTGAGTATTCCAATAAAATTCGAAACAAGTTTTCTATGTTTTTTCATAATACTTACCCTTCCTAGAGGAAGAAAAAATATTAAATATTCGATTAAGTATGTAAAGTTTTTTCTCTGGAATTCACATTACCGTATCTACTTCACTTTTAATGGGTTAAGTGTTTATTTATGTTTGTTTTCATTAATGAGGTTTAATGTGCACTTAGTTTTTCATGTACCTACCAATTAACTCTGGTCATTAGTTTATTGATGTAATTTTATTATTTTTAAAAATTCATAACGAAACTAGCACATTGATTTAAATAATTGAAATATTAATTAAACAGACTATTTGAATGCATCACCACTACTTTGCGGCTTCTAAACTGTTCCAAAAACTAATATGTGTGCGTAATTTCAACCATATTTTATAGCGCTTAAATACATTTCGATATATACAGGGTGATTTTTGAATGCGTCTATTTTTAAACACAAGCCTCCTAGATACACGCCCGTACAATCGAATTGCGAGAATTTTAATCAAGTACTCATTAAAATCAAGAATGTTTGCATAAAAGATCTGTTTAAGAGTTGGATTAAAAACAAACACACACACACACATGTCCATATTTATAAATTGATTGGCTGGATGAGTCAATCTTTCAAGGACATTTCATTGTTCATCCACCCCTTATTACTTAATATGAATATTAATAATGTAAACATAAAATTCACAACAACAATAGCAAACTTTTCTTATACTTACAATTATTATTGACAATCAAGGAAGAACAGATGCACGCCAACTGGATTTATGCGACACCTGCACCCTATTAAAGATACTTCAACAGTAAAAACAAACGGATAAGATAAATGGAGAAGAATCACTCGAATACGCCGATTGGGTATTCGTGAATTACCCAAAAACCGCTAAACGAATGACGTAAATCGTAAATTCCCTGTTCACTCCGCTCTCTACGCTCTACAATCGCCGATTTTGTTTTCTTTTCACTATGCGAAGAACGATGGACGCGGAGGAGAGGATTCGGTTGGCAGCGTTGCCGGAAGTCACCGAAAATCCGTTTTGTTAGGGAAAAAATATTTTTTCAATTGGTACTAATCGAGAAATTAATGGTAATGGCGGAATCAAAGTTTGTAATGCATTTGTGTAATGCTCATATTTTGTTCGGAAAGTCGGTGGTTCGTGTTTGTTCGAGCGATAATTTTAATTTACGATAATAATGTGTATTTCAATACGATCTAAGGAAAGGTATGGCAACCTGTTATTTTAAATAAATTAAAGTCACTACTGTTTAGGCAACCAGTTTGACATATATCTCTTGGCTTATTTTGTAATGGCGGGAACGGTTTTATGTATGGTTTTATGTATTTGAACAAACAGTATTTCAATAATAGGTTTAATTTTGCTCACAAATTATGTCGAAAACGAATATTAGTAATCATCAAAAACTTTGGACTTTGGCCTTGTACGTAGTGGCAATCGGACGTTATATTCTTCTTTTTTTATATTTAAATAATGTCAAAAGTTCTGTGACATTGACTTGACACTAATTTCAACATGGCAGCTAATCGAAATAGAAGTGACATAATTTTATAAAAATAACAACAATTAATCGACGGTTTGTTCGTTATTTATCAGTTTTTGCGGTTTGAAAGCGCGTCCTTCTAATTACCACTTCACAAAACGAAGATCGAAATCGCTCGTGTCGCCAACCAGATCACCACAGTGAACGCCCAGTCGAATTTATTACTCAAAAAATGGAAGATATTTTCCAGTGGTGCAAAGAGGGTAATGCCCTTCAAGTGCGAGTATGGCTAGACGAGCCAGAACACGACATGAACCAAGGGTGAGTTCCCTTTTAACGCCTTCACCTTTCCTTTCGCATGGCCATATAAGGACAATGCACGTCGAATGTTTACGATGGGAGTGGGACATTCAACATGTGCACTCAAATCACAAATTTCCGAAAATTACTTAACCCAATCGATTGACCTACTTTCTACGCATATTTTTAGAACCGAATTATGATACATTTTATGTCTTTTCTCGCAGCGATGACCATGGATTCAGCCCACTCCACTGGGCAGCTATGAAAGGATACAACAAAATCGTCGAAATGCTGCTACTCAGAGGCGCTCGAGTAAACGCCACCAACCGAGGCGACGACACCCCTTTACACGTGGCCTCCGCACACGGACATCGAGATATCGTTAACATGGTAGAAATATACAAACAATGTACTCACATAGACCCTTAACGCTTGCGTATGTTTCTAGCTGTTGAGGCAACGATCGGACGTAAACTTCACCAACGAGCATGGCAATTCCCCGTTGCATTACGCCTGCTTCTGGGGCTACGACACCATAGCGGAGGACCTGGTGCACCACGGCGCCAAGGTGGCCATTGCGAACAAATACGGCCAGACGGCTTTAGATAAATGCAGAGGCAATCTCGCCAAAGCGTTGCACGACATCGCCGTGGAGTCGGGGCAAGATTTGAAGACCATTAAATTCAAAGACCAGAGCTGGCTGGGCTTGAAGACTAGGAGCAGGGACGCCACGTTGTCGCGACACAAGGGCATCAACATCAAGGAGTTGGAGATGAAACGGAAGATATCGGATACTCACAGCGGCGTAACGTACTTCGGGCGATGGCAGAACAACGATATCGTGGCTAAGATATTGAAAATACGCGACGTTACGTCGAGAATAAGCAGGGATTTTAACGAGGAGTTTCCCAAATTGCGGATATTCTCGCATCCCAACGTACTACCGGTGATCGGTTGCTGCAACAGCCCGCCGCACTTGATCGTAATCAGCCAATACCTGCCGCTGGGTTCTCTCTACAACGTTCTACACGAAGGTAGCGGGGGTATTGTAGTTGACACGGCTCAAGCCCTAAAATTCGCCATCGATATAGCCAGAGGCATGGCTTTCTTGCACAGTTTGGAGCGCACTACTCCCGAGTACTTCCTCAACAGCCGGCATGTAATGATCGATGATGATTTAACGGCTCGATTGAGCATGGCCGATGCTAAATTCAGCTTCCAGGAGAAGGGCAGGATATACTATCCGGCTTGGATGTCGCCCGAGGCGCTGCAGAAGAGGATCACCGATAGGAATTGGGAGGCTTCGGACATGTGGAGTTACGCTGTGTTGCTGTGGGAGTTGGCTACCAGGGAGGTGCCGTTCGCTGATCAGAGCCCCATGGAAGTGGGCATGAGGATAGCGTTGGAGGGATTGAGGATCGGTATCAAGCCCGGTATATCGTCGCACATGACTAAATTGATCAAGATTTGCATGAACGAGGATCCGGGTAAACGGCCTACTTTCGATATGGTGTTGCCTATTCTGGAGCGGATGGTTCGTTGAGAGAGGGAGTTTTGAATTAATTGTCGCTGCTCTCTGGCTGGAACGAATTGGTATATTATTGTAATACTAATAACTCGACTCGAACTGTTTGAATTCTACGAATAATATTTATTAAGTGCCTTTTTCGACGATGCCTTGTTTAATCGAATCGTTAGTAGCCTGTAATGGGCTTGTAATTTTTTATTTGTTAACAATACGCTTTAAGAGAAGTATATAATATTTTTTAATGGATATTTACACGTGTACGAAGGTTATTTTTGGATTTTACATTTTTTGATTCGACAAATTTAACGTTGATAACGCATTTGTATTAATAAAAGCGTAACAGGATATAATCGAGCGTAGAGATGATATTTTCGTATTATTATAGATGATTAGAGGAAACTGTTTAATGTGCGATAGTTTTTATGTTCTAATTGTTGAAAATTAAAACCGACTTTAACTCGATAAAGTTAGTAGTAATTTTCCCAGTCGAATTTTCCTAATTATTTATTTTCTTCCTTTCCGCAGATCCCCCTTATCCCCGTCGAAAGCGCGAAAGAACCCGGCAGAATTCGGAATGCACTTTCCCACCCTCCAACCCCCTCGAAATCGAACCCCCGCTCCCCCGGCAAACTGATATAGGTAAGCGGAGCACTAAAACCAGCTGCTCCACACGACGAAATCGCAAAACAAACCCCCCCCCATTTCCCCGTTCCCGAGCGCCTGCGCCCCACCGCCACTATATCGAATACACCCGGAATAGAAATTTCATCCCCTAGTCGTCACCCCCGTGCAAACGCGCTCGCACCCCTCCGCAGGAAACGCCAGACCGAAAACGCCATGGTGTCGGGGCGGCCGTGACGAGATGCCTCCGGGAGTGCACGGGATACCATGGAGGCGACCAGCTCGACACCCTCTTCACCGGGAGGCGCCGATTCGTCGACGTTCGCCAGGTAAACGCGGAAGTCGCTTGATCGATTACGCGACCAGCGTATTATTTCTGCTAGCGATTAGACGGCGGAGAGGGCGCCAAAATTGGGCCAATGCGAGATTAATTAGTGATTATTTAACACGTCTACCGCCTTTGTGGCATCCGGAGGATAATGTACACAACTTTTAGTAGTATTATTGTGATGTAGAATATGAGCTGGAGTTGGTACAAAAGGACCTGGTGCTCAGTGCAGTCGACGTGTTAAATTGTTTCTGTATAAAGGATACTAAATAATAATTGGGGAATTGTTTTTCAGCGTTAAGCAGGAATCAGGATCGAGTCCGGACAGTCCTCTGGAAGCTTCTAGTCCGGGTTCTATATCGGTTTCAGGTGAGTTTAAATGAAAAAAAAGGTGGTGGGCGCCATCTCCGGAAAGGTCGGAGCTCACCCAGGTGCGCTTTCGGTCGTAAAGCGCATTATGAAACGAGAATGAGGCTCCGGGGGGCGACCGGAGGCCGGTACTACTCTTCGATATAGTATAGGTAGTACCGCGGCGAGAGGAATAACCGCGGAGGTCGTTCAACTTTCGTCGAGTGCCGGAGCGTTCACGAAAAAAAAAAGTAGGAAAGAAAAAGAGAATCTCTTCGGGTATCGACTGGGCGATGGGTGTCTTGTATGTAAGGGTAGCGACGTATTGGAAACTTATATAGTATTGCAAAAATTTGTGGTGACTGAATCTGAATAGTACTGGTATCTTAGGCCACATACACACAAATATCTAAATTTTTATCAAGTAGGCGATGTGAATGTAGTATTGCAATGCCAACCCCGATTTAACCAAAATAAATCCCCATCGGTTGCTTAGATTATAAAAGCAAAATCAATTTCAATTGGAATTATAATCGAGTCGCTACCCAGCTTCCATAGAGGGTCATTTAAGAATTCCTCGTCGAGCATCCGACACTAGGAAGCGAAATATTAGCGCACCTATAATTATAAATCGTGAGAAAAACGACTAGTTGGCTTTGTTTGCGTGCATGCGATTCGAGCCACAGCCATCCGTAACTTTAATGCAACAAAAAACGACAATTAATTAAGCTTATAAAATATCGAGATGGCGCTGTGAGCTTAGCCCTTCGAAAATCTATCTATAGTCGATTCAAGGGAAGCGGTCCGTGACGTCACGGCGAGTTTAGAGTATATCAAGTGTTTTTATGATAGATTTGTGAAGATCGAAGATGCGCGGGGAGTACCGCAAACGAAGAAAGGAAAGGACGACACGGAGGAACGGGTGTGAATGAACTTTTAGGATGGGAACCGGTTTTTTCGGTTCTCTCCAGATAACATACGCATCTACACACGCGCGCACGCACACGTAAATACACGTGTAAGAGGATGCTAGTGAAAGCAACGTTGCCGCATCTCATTGATAATTCGGAGGTTTGCTGATTTTTTAACGTACTTGTGAAGGTATTGTATTATACAAATCATTCGAATTTCTTGTTCCCTTTTTATTTAGGGAAGTACAAAGGATGCCTGTGTAACAAAAGAATATGTGCGTATTCATCTGATGAATGATGAATAAAAAAAAACCACTCGAATTCATGTCGTTCGGTAATGGGAAAAAGATTCCTGCTTATAAAAGATTGTACGATAAAGAAAGCAAAAAGGAATCGAAAGAGCTTTTATTTGTACCTATAAGCAATCGAATTTCTACATCTGTAGGTACCAAAGTATCTTGGAAATTATAACGAATATTTTACATCCCCTAATCTAGCAAAGATCTCTTGTAGTGAAGGACTAAATAGAATAAAAAATAGACGATCTGGGTGCTACAAAGTACAAATAAGGCCCAAATACAGCGCCTCTCTTGAAAGTTAGAGACCCTCTGGTACTAGCCGCTCCAACAACCACCCCATTACCAACTAAAGATCGAGCATCAGATCGCTCTGATGGGTACCGCCGTCGCCTTAGCGGCTTCCATGGGTACCATCGCGGTCCGGCGGGAGTTCGTCGACCCGCCGAAGAGGAGCCTCTGCCCCCACCCCGCTCTTCTGCGACGGTGGTACCGGCGCGGCGGTACCTCTTCGGCGTTTCAGTACCCGCAGCGGGATAGAGCTAGAGAGCGAGTAAATGGCGGTCGCATGGCGCTGCACGGCCGTGCGGTGAGGGCGTCGGGGCGCTCGGTGGCGGCGCGACGTCTTGTTTTGTGCCGTGTGGTACGGAAATTCGCGGTAAATATATATAGAGGGTGAGGGGCGGGAATAGTGCCATTGAGTGGTGTGGATTGTATTTTTTTTGATGGTGCGAATTTGTGAGTTTGATGGAGATGATGGAATTTTGAGTACCTTTAATAGGTAGTAAATATTTTTGCATTAAAGTGGTTATGAGACGAGTTTAAATTTAAATTTATCACCCTGTATACATCACCACAACAACAACGCCCCCTTTGTTTTTGTTACATATTCATTAATAAGTGTATTATATTAGTTATCTAGTATTTATGAACGCCTATCTAATTTTTCAAATTTAATATCAATCTTGTAAATGTATAATGCATTTTAATTCGAAACCAATTAGTACCCACCTTAACCATTAAAGAGGAAGAAAGTTAAATCTTTAAAAATTGATTTTGGAATGATTTACACCTGCATATTAGTGAATTTTATTCATGCACTTTCTTTATCTCGTTCTTTTTTTTAACAATCGATCAATTTTGCTTGTAAAATCATCCGGTGAAACTCATTTTTTGTCAGTTTAATACTCTCAAGATTACCGTTTTAAAATATTATATGTTACAGCCGTGCTAATGATTTATTTTAAACAATATATCTCGTGCAAATTTTTACCTTTTTTACCTTACTTAAGATCACAAGTTTTTAATTAATTAAATGAAACACAACAATTTTTTAAGATGAATTTGTAACAAAACCAAAAATCACAGCTAAAATCATATACATATACGGGGTGCGTTGCATAGGTACTATAAATTAGTATCGAAACATACGGGTGGTGAAGAATAAATTTCTACATATACAGACACCGCTCATAATAGAAAAATGGACGTATTCAAAATCGAGCAATCGCTGGCCAGGGCCGGCTCGCCGGGCGAGAAGATCGCCTTCGAGACCGGCGGCGCCGAATTCAATTTGTGCTTCTTCGACACGCCGGAGGACACGCAGGGCTTCAGCGATCCGGGCTCCGTCGGTTCGACGACGGACGGCTCGCCGCCCCCACGCCAACCGACGCCGTTGCACATCTCGTTGGCGCCGGGCGCACCCGCCTCCGTCGTTTCTTCTCCTTCGGCCGCCGTCAAACAAGGTTCGTTTTTTTTTTTTGCTAAAGGGGGGTTTCCCCGCACGATTCGGCAACGTGATGATTTCGATGCTCGATCAGGATAGAAACCTTATAAGTTGAATGCGAGACACCCTGTATATTACTAATATTAGGTGTAAGAAATCCCTGTATAATTTACTTTCTATGAAATGATTACTGTTTATTAATGGTGAAGATGTTTGATGAGAAAAGTGAATGATGATGATTATTCAAAGTGTCATATGTAATAGCGCCAGCTTAGGGAAATAAATATTTATTGTAGTTTTTTTTTTGGTAATTTAAAAGAAAGTATCTATCTAATAAGTAGTTGTAACATTTAAATCGATATATTCGTAATATAATTGCATAGTGAAAGTACCCGTGCGAAACGGTATGTAACCGATTTAATAAAACTCCAATCGATCGAAAGGAAATAATTTTGTTATTTACCGGGGCTCACTTTATGCCTGGTTTCTTGTTATTCTTATTAAAACGCCCGGCCAATATTATACCTTGCTGGATTCGTATAAATCAATAAATTGGAATAGATTTGGTGTAGATTCGCACACATTATTTTTACCAGACGATTTTACGTAAGAACATTATTGTGTTTCCCGAAAAAGGTTCGATCAACTCAACAGTCGAAAAATTACACTCGAAATAATGTGTATAGCTATTGCTATTGAATCACGATCTCTCGGGTGGAAACGGTGGGGAAACGCACGAGGAAATTGAAATTCCTATTTCGCCATTAGATTAGATTTAGAAGAAGCACGGTAATTTATCCGCTTGTGCAGCGCGCAATCGCGCATGCATTCCCGTGAGAGTAGCCGCAATTTATGCATTTATCTTTAACTTCCTATACACTGTACTTTAATACTTTATATACGAGTATACATTGTGGCATCAAGAAAGGTAAAAAAACCTTCCATTACCTTTGCATACGTGATTGTATAATTTACCACAAAATACAAAATTTTACCTACTGTTATAGTACTATAAGAAGATACTTTTCTTCTTCCTATATTGGGACACTACTAGCTTCTTCTAATAACTCTATAGTATAGATGTTAATCCTTACACGTCGATGATGTTGATGTTGATGTTGATGATGATGATGATGATGATGATTATGATGATGACTCTTCGCTTACGCTCTCCGTATATAATAGAAACTGGTTTGTTGGAGCTCCTCCGGGCCGTTGCGTTGTATAGAGTATATGCCCGCGCATCGCACGTTTTTTTCTCTTCTGGTTCGGCTCCATCTTCATCGTCATCTTCTTCTTCTTCTCCTCGTTATTTTTCGATTCCGAATCGGCCGTTGAACTCGCCGCCCGAAAACGAGAACTCCCGGTTTCGATTCCTCCGTGTCTTCGTTGACGAGACACTCTTCGAGAGAGTCTTACGTAATGTTGCTTTATACATATTGATCGTTATAAGGGGGAGAAAAGAGATATATTGTAGTTGATAGATATGTAAATGCATGGTGTACCAGATTGTATATGAATGAGTAAAGATATGTTTTAATAATTAATCGATTCTGTAAGGGTAGAGGCCATTGTTTGGGCCACCTCAGTTAATTAACGCTTATTTCTTCGTTTTTGTATGTATAGAAAGATTTAACCGAGCTATAGCAACAAATCTCTCAGTATTTGCATCCACCTTCGCGAATTCGCCGTTTCGATATAATCGAATTTTTATCGATTGTACGAGTATATTATTTGTAAATGAGGATCTATAAAGGTCCGCCGTTTTCTATCACATTATATAATTAAGTCGAGCGGAATAGAGAAACGCTCTTTCAAGGATATACCTATATACTATACGGATGAGAGTCGTTGACTCCTAGATATATATTTTATTTTACGGATGTTGCCGGAGAGATGCGCTCCGGAGTCTTTCGATTAAAAGACATTTTTTTGATAGGACAAACGAAATTTTCTATCATCCAAACGAGCGATGTTATCGGATTTTTGTTCTAGAATACCTTGCTCACCTTCGCGAATTGCATAGTGTAGTGTAGTGTACTCCTATTATCGAATGTAAGACGTGTCGTGCTTGAAAATTAAGTACCGTTCGTTACGCTAATCGCTGTCAATATCGGCTTTTGGCATAATAATGCCGGGGTATTCAGCTCGCCATGGAATATATATCGTTCCCACACGTATTATAGACGATTTTTTTTCCTCTTCTTCTATACCGATTCGAAAATATGCAAATGCTAACGGAATTTTATTGTCATGCTAATGGGGATTTTGTTTCATTAATTGCTTCTGAAGAGGATTAATTATTTACCAAAGAAATATTAGACCGCGTAGGTCTTGTCTTGTCTTGTCAATTTGATTTTTTATGATGAAATGCGGAAAAGCCGGCACATGAACGATTAATCTTTTATCCGAAACGCCGCGCTTCTCGCGACAAAACCAAACTGCATTCCGAATCGTATAGATCGATTGTCGTGAGTTTTTTTTTCTATCTTCTCCACTTACAGTCACTTTCTAGAAGTAACGAGTGTCTATTTCCTCGTCGAAGATGAATCGATAGTTTCTAAATCGTTATAGTACCTTCTTAAACGGGAATTGTTAATAATTTAATAATGTTTTGTTACAGAGCAACACTATGTGGCTGCGGACTCGAACAGTTCGACGACCACCAAGTCTTTTGTACCTTGCAAAGTGTGCGGAGACAAGGCGTCGGGATACCATTACGGGGTAACCTCTTGCGAAGGATGCAAGGTATGACATTTTTCCATATAAAAAATAATACGTATGACTGTATGACTGCAACGTAATAGTCCATATTGCTGAGTAATTCCCAAATAAACATCTGCATTCGTTTCCGCAGGACGAGCAAAAGAGAATCCTTCAAATAAATAAATTAAAAAAAAAACCATTTCACTGAACATAACGGCATCGAAAGTAGCCTGTCGATTTCCTTCTCGGCGTTCTCGCTATAAGGCGATTCCATTCCATTCCATTCCATTCCATTCCATTTATAAATGCCTTACCGATTCGCATTCACGACCGAACGACATCGCAGTTATAACAAGAAACTAGTTTTCTCGATTCTCTCGTTTCCTATACCTTTAATAAACCGCGAAACTAACTGTCCTTTTTTTCGCGCCGCACCGTTTTCGATTGCGTAATTATAATTAACAACTCGCTTAATTTTGGTAGGGATTCTTCAGGAGGAGCATCCAAAAGCAAATCGAGTACCGATGTCTGCGCGACGGCAAGTGCCTGGTGATACGATTGAACAGGAATAGATGTCAATACTGTCGATTTAAGAAATGCCTAGCCGTAGGAATGTCCAGGGACTGTAAGTATATACCTTATACATCTCGATAAATTAATGAACATATATTGCATTTATTTCAGCCGTTCGATACGGCAGAGTACCGAAACGGTCGAGAGAACGAAGTACCGACGAACCATCGCGGGTGACCACCACCGACGCCGATCAATCCGACGTGGAGACCAAACAATTGGCCGTGTACGATGTCATATTGAGCGTATCGCAAGCGCATCACGCCAATTGCGGGTACGCATTACAATTCATTCGCTTTATTAACACGTCCACTGCCCCGCACGGACCCTACCACGATTCCTTTGGGCCCCTGTAGGCCAGCACACTTCTCCTTCAGCAATCATTCTCTAGTAATGATAATGTTATTACCAGATTCTTTAGTAGTACTTGCTTCTTCTGCCCTGTACCATCCCATATCATTCCTCATAATAGTAATAATAATGTTAGCTTTGTTATTCGATCCACCTGCAGGTACACGGAGGAGCACACGCGCAACCTCTCCCGCAAGCCCATCGTCCTGCCGCCGGCCAGTCCGGACTCGGACAACGAGGCGGCCTCCTCGACGGCGGAATCGTCGGAGATGGAGCGGTGCTGGCTGTGGCAGCAGTTCGCCGCCAACGTGACGCCCAGCGTTCAACGAGTCGTCGAGTTCGCGAAACGCGTGCCGGGCTTCTGCGATCTGGGCCAGGACGATCAGCTCATACTGATCAAGATCGGCTTCTTCGAGATATGGCTGAGCCACGTGGCGCGGCTCACCACCGGCGCCGCCTTGATGTTCGACGACGGCACGACGGTCAGCCGACGCCAGATGGAGATTATGTACGATGTAAGTTTTGTTTGCTCCTCCAGTTCTAAAACGTTGCTTATAGTATTATGTGTTGCCTAGCTATGTATGTAATGTAAGGGGTTGGTTTTTAATGTAGCGATGATGTTTTAGAACGAATTTACGTCGTCCGTGATCCATTTTGCGACCAGTTTCAATGCGTTGTCGTTGAACGATACGGAGGTGGGATTGTTTTCGGCGGTGGTGCTGCTGACTGCGGATAGACCTGGCGTGACAGACGTCAAAACGATAGAACACCATCAGGATAAGTTGATAGAGGCTCTCAAAGTTCAGGTAAGCGAGCGATTGGGCTTGTAAATAATTTATGTTTGGATGATTTTATTTTTTTAAGGTGGGACGAAATCACGCTAACGAACCGCAGATATTCTCGAGTTTGCTGATAAAGCTGCCGGAATTGAGGAGTTTGGGTGCGAAGCACACGGCCCATTTGGATTGGTTCAGGATGAACTGGACCAAACTGACGCTACCTCCATTGTTCGCGGAAATTTTCGACATTCCCAAATCCGAGGACGATCTCCAGTGACATCAAATAAACGGCGATTTCGTTTAGATAGGGTAAAAATTGATTGATATCATGTATGTATGTTCGTATGTCGCGGAGACGAGTCTTAGATATTATATAATATTGCCTCTACTTGCTCAAAAACGTGCTACACAAGGCTGAAAATCGAATGTACGGAAGTTGTGAAATTCCGGAACGTCTACACGATTTGTCGCAATTTTGTTCGTTTTGCCAAGTAGATATATCCAGAAAAAAATATATCATACAAGGTGGCTCAACTTGGAATAATGAGTTTCTTAGTTCTGTGTCATATATAGTTAAAAAATCCATAAACAATAATTGTACTTGTACAATCATGTTATTATTTATTACTTGGATAAATCGTACTGATTTGGGACACATCGTGTACACGTCCATCGGTGATTGACAGGGTCTTCAAGCTTTTTATTCACGTAGTGATTAAATTTAAGTTTATATAAATGAGATTTTTTAAAATGTTGTATACATATCATTGAGAATGATTTCAAACAAAAAAAAAAAATAATGTGTATGTGTAAATAGCGTTGCGATTTATTTTATAAATTTTGGTGTGGAGGAATTTCGGTTCGAATTTTTGGATTATTTTCCAAGTCGAAATCGTTGCCGATCGAATCGAAGATTCTTATATAATTGATAAAAATGTTATTGGAACTTTGATTGTAACTCATTGTGATGTTCCCGCAATAAATTTTTGATACGATTTTATTTGGTGGCGTCCGTTAAATTCGACAAATCCGGATCGATCGGTAACGATTTCCAGCGAGAAAAGTGAACCGGAATCGTTTTTTTCGGGTATTAAAGTATAATTATATACATAGTAATGTAACGTTCGGAAACAATGTCGATACGAAAAGTAGCTTACGTACCTCCTGTGCTTGATTTACTAGTTAATTAATAACTACTTGAAAAAAAAAATTATATAAAGCGTAAGTGTATTTGAATACGGCTGGATTCTACAACATAAAGCAGGCGTGGCTTCGGCATATGCTTTCTTTGTTCGATACATTGCAAAATAATTAACCGTTTCATCGACTCGATCTCGATGTACCGCAGCAACCTTTTGCCATACTGTATAATATGTTCATGTTAATTTAGTGATGATTTCAAGAGATTAATATCAAATCTAGACAAATCGTACTAATCGTATTCAAACATGCTTATGTTTTAAAAGTGACGTAACAATCATATCGCGATATATCACTTGCCCTTGTTCTTTCTATTGTGGGGTGCTGTTTATATCTCTTTAGAGTACAAATATAATTCTTATAGAATTACTTATTTTATCATTAATTTATAATTTTATTGTTTAGAGAATGAAATTCTCTATAAACGATGTGCGTAAAAGTGAAGCGGTGCTGCTGTTAAATTACGCCGCAATAACGTTATAAAAAATATCGAAATTTGCGAGAAATATTATTAACGAGATTGTAGGTATATATTAATATCAGTAGCGTATTTACTTGTAATAAATTTGAATTGTGAATGTTGAAAGATCTCGAACGAATTAATAATTTCCTTTTTAATGTTAATATAGCAATAGCGCTCGTTTTTATTTTCGCGTATCCTATAAAAATAGATGTTAAAATTAAAAACACAGATTATATTTTAGCACTCCATTATTATATCATTTACATCGATGGTGTGAGCTGTTCATTTTAAATTTTGTAAATACGTACGAGTATTTTTCCGGTTTTATTATTTTTTTTATTTTTAACAAGTACCAGCACTTTAGATGGCCGCCATATATTCTCGAAATTTCATAATTCACATTCGATGTGACTTAAGACTCGATAAATAGATTAATAAATATTTATTATATTAATTTAATTTTTAGAAATTATATTGTATGTAAGTATTGCGTTAAGTCTGAATTTAATTACGTTTTTATTTTTATTAAATTAACGTGTATTTTAAGTATGTATTTTTTTTTTAAATAATCTTTTGTGATGGTACTTAAATACTCATTTTAAATTTTGTATGTTATTTATTGACATTCACAATTTCACCGACTTAATAACAATCATATGCCATTTAAGAATTATTTATTTTATTCGTCGCAAGTTTTCTAGCTAAACACCATATATGTATTATTTTGGACGAATTACAATTTTTATATGTAGTTTATTAGAAAAAAATATATTGTGAATTATGTTGAAATAATACATGTCAGGTAACAAAAAAAAAAGAATCGGCTCTTCGTAAACTTCTCTGTGGTTTTTTTTACGTGTTCATAAGAAATTTTTTAAAATTACAAATATTAAGTAAATGTTGAATAATATACGTTGTTATGTCCTATCTTGTTTATTCTATTAAAGTTTAAAATGTAAGGTAATTGTTTATGCGTTTATGCACTATAAATTTTTATTTTATCATCTATTATAGGTTTTTTTATGTTTATTCATTATAATATACATGATATTTTGATATGTGAATGAATATTTAGGATTTGTTATTGTTCAATCATTAAGACCTGTATATTACATCTTGATTTTAAATTTCACATTGTGTTTCATTCGCATGTCGTCTTCTATTTTTCAAATAAATTATGTCATTTAATCTAAAGTACAGACGAAAACAGTAAATATTTACGACAAAAATCGCCGAAGAAACCCCAATTAGCACAATTCTTATTTACCTTACATTTAGTTATATTTTCAGATTTATAAATCTATTTAGAAAATGATTCATAAATTAACACCAGAGCTACTATAAAAACCGAAACATCAAAGAAACATATTCACTGTCGCTCGTCTGTTGTCGATTCGCAAGCATCACCATGAAGAGGGTAAGCAAAAGTTTCTACCATCTATATCAACTAAATACTAAAATTGCTGCATTTACATTCACAGATACAGTACGTGTTAATATTGTGCTCATACATAATATACTCACAAGCCATTCCCATTCCCGTCGATCCTAATTCTTCGGACTCCAGCTCATCCTCCGATTCAGACGAAACCCACAAAACACCCCAACAACAGTACAACAACGGCCATCAAGGATCTCCCTACGAGAACCCCTACCAACCGAAACCCAAAAGGGACACTCAAAACCAGAACCCAACTGTACCGAGTAGTACCACACCCGCTTCGAACGTACGAGTCCTTCCTCACCCTGCAGTTATATCGAATCAGAATCGTCAAACTAGACAAGCCGACGACCAACAACCGCCTAGATTATTAGCACCAAATCCTAGCAGTACCACCGAAGGTAGTACCACATCGAGCGGTAGTCAAAATAATAATAGTCCGTCGGGATCCGACAATCGCCAAGTTAGACAAACGAGCGATCAGCAAACACCTCCGAGTTTGTCTTCGGTTCCATCTAGTACTACAGAAGAGCCATCGACGAGCGATCGCCAAGCCGAATTCCGTACGTATCAGAATCGCCAAATTAGAGCAACCGACGATGATGAAACGCCATCGAAATTGCTCGCCGGTAGCAGTTCTAGCAGTACTACAGAGGTACCGTCCACGCCGATTCGTGACGGGTACATTAGACCGGCGAGAGACGCCCAACAATCGGATGGTGCTGTAAGTTCTACGGTCGTACCCGGTTATTTGTACGGAAAGCATCTCCAAGAGGCCGAGAGTCATCCAACTACAAGCAAATCTGATTAATTGTCAAATTAATTATATCAAAATAATATTATTTTTTGCGTATTGTAATATTGTAAAGGAAGTTTAATAACCGTTGAATAAATATATTAAAACGTTTTCCAGTCTATTGGGTGGTCTATTTACTAGAGGGGAGACTAAAAACGACTAAAACGGCTCTAAAATATATTTTATACCAAAAACAATACGTTTTACAATAAGTAGGTAATCCATTTAAATTTGGAAAAACGAAATTACAAAAATTATTCAAAAATATGTCAATTTCATTTTCTTTCCGACAACTACAACCAGAAAAATTAACTAATAATTAACAAATGTAATTAAATAAAAGAAGAAATTATCGTCTTTTAGTTAGATTTCAACACTTTCCGCATATCCACTAAGTTCACAATAAAATCCTAGAAAAAAAAAAAGAAAAATAAACCTATTTCCTAAGAGTCACCGTGATCGTTGGTATTATTCCCAACCGCTAAAATAACGGTATGCTGACCGCCGCTGCTCGCTCTCAATACTTTTCTATTAATCAATTGCTTGCTCTTTATCAATGTGGGTAATTCGCAATCGTCCTCGGAACCGGTGCCCAATTGTCCGTTCGTGCCCATACCCCAACCGTACAATTCACCTAAAACGAATCATCGCATGATTAATTAACAAAATACATTAGCATTAATTTTACCGTGGCCTCTTACCCGCCTCCGATACGGCGAACGACGTCGCCGATCCGCAGGCCACGTTCACGAACTTCTTATCATCTAAATCCTGCAATTTTTGCAACTGGACGGCGTCCTCGCAATCTTTACCTAAGCCCAATCGACCGTACTCCTTTCTGCCTATCACGTAGACGCGTCCGCCAGAATCCAAACACACCGAATGATGTTGACCGCTCGTTATCAATTGCCAACTGTATTTGGAGAAATCGCTCGATAACGTCGGCGTGAAGTAAGGCGTCAATTGCTTCAAACCTACGAATAATCCAATTCAATTCGTATTCTATTTTTATATATTTATATAGGTACCTATTTGATTGTAATTGTTTAATCCGCAAACGTATATCTTATCGCTATCGGCCACTTTACAAAACGTCCCGTAACTGGAGGCCCAAATGTTGTCGAAATGCAACTTCAAACTCGGCTTGACGTTAATCTTTTGAGGACGTAAGAATTTTGCTGAAAACGAACACGAATTAGTATCGTTTTCTTTAGACGATTAATAAACGAGTACCTACCTAAAGGAGAACCTCTGGCGTTTCTGTTGCTGCATCTCTCCGTCGTTCGACCCAATTGGCCTTGTTCTGGACAGCCGCAGGTGTAAATCTCTCCGTTCTTCGTCAGGAAAACTATGTGATCGGCACCGGAGGCGATTTTCCTCACGACCACATCCGTTATGATTTCGTAGGGGTTGGTTTCGATGCCGTTCGGCGTCAAGCCCATGCTACCGTGCGAATCCTGCGAATGTACAAACTCGTTTATTCAATCGCAAGTAAGTACGATTCTAATCGTTTACCCTGAACGTTCCCCATGCAAAGACTCTACCGTCGTCTAATAAGACGGCCGAATGGGAATCCCCGGCCGTGATTTGCACGACTTTACCGGGCAATTCGACTTCTCCGGCCGCGAATTCCGCGTCTTCGATACCGTCAGTCTTTCGACCTAATGCTCCTTCATCGTTACAACCGAACGTAAGAACCTAAAAAAAAAACGAATGAGAATTCGATACTCTACGACCGATGGTATATCACCTTTCCTTCCTTGGTCAAGCATACGGTGTGCATACCGCCGGCGCAGACGTCGATAACCGGTTGATCTAATTCGACCAGGGCCGGCCGGGATTTCTCGAGCACGTCGGGGCCCAGGCCCAATTGGCCGACATCGCCGGCTCCCGTTACCAATACGACGCCCTCGACGTCTACATCTGGAATTGCAATATTGTCTAACGTAACTAAAAACGAATAAAAGTCAAACATGAGCGATGCGATAATAACCTTACAAACAGAACAGACTCGCATGTGCTGGTGTCTTGTCTTACTTACATCTCGTTCGCTTCGCCGGGGTGCCGTTCGCGACGATGCTCGAATCTTTCGAGGAATGGCGTCTTTTACGCATTCTCTTGTCGTTTAGAGTTTAGAGGTGCTTTGTATCTGGAAAAGTTCAAGATCAAGCGTTAGTAAAGTGAGGTTATGTCGCCGTCGCTCTTGATTCTTTCGCGAAACCGAGAACCGTGAGCTAGCTCGATTGGATATTGGATCGCCTGACTTACGTTGAAACGTAGACGAATTTGTGTTCACGAGCGAATAGAAATGGGCCGATTTGTATACAGCTAAACGCAAAACCGTTAAGTTGTAATTGAGGTTAAGTGTACGTTTTGAATTGACATTGACGTCTTCTTCTGCCTTTGTCAAATATGGCCTTCACTAATGCTAACTGTCACTCAATCATGTACCACTTTGTAAGAGGCCAGTAAATTAAAAAAACGTATTTTATCTAGGTAAGTAAACTCGCCCCGTAAAATTTGGAATCATTTAATTCATAAATAAATCAGTATAAATATACAATATATAGGATTCCAATTTCAATGGTTAATATTTAAGTATTAACGTGAGCTAAGTAAGGTCAAATTATCTGTAAATTAGTTCATTGGGATATTAAAAATTCGAAAACATAAATGCGTTTTTTGGATTTAATCATAGATTGGTAAAAAAAATATTCTTTATATAAAACTCACTATAAATCCGATATATTATGACCTAACTTATTCTCTCACTTTTCTAAGAAATCAATGTAGAAATCAATAAAAATCATATAAACAATAAGTCTGTATCGTTAACGTGTCCTCTTATTAAAAGCACGTACTGCTCTGCTGAAAAAGAAAAAAAAACCAACAAAATTTAATAACGTACTTCTGCAACAGATTTTTTTAATTTCTACTTACTTATTTTTAATTTTCGCTTTCTTCACCATCGGTCGTACCGATGAATCCGAAATCGTTTCATCAATCGTATCCTTTCTTTTATCATAGTCTCTATTCTTTCGAAGGGATCTCGTCACTCTTCTAATAATACCGTTCGTTTGGGCCTCTTCCTGAGTGGCCGGTATCACGTCAGAATCATCCGATGATTGAATATTCCTCACGTTTCTCTTTCTCTTACCGTTCAAATTACTTTTAACACAGTCACTAATTACACGAGAGTCTTGTGAAGATTGCACCACATCCGAATCCTCTGAAGATTCGTCACATTTCGTTTTCCTCTTATTGGAGCAACTCTTCACTTCCTCTACTTTTTCTTCCACATTGACAGAGTCCTCGCATTCGTTCGATATCCTTCCTGTAAAAATAGTAATTATTTAATAAACTAGTGCTTGAAAATTTTAAATGTACCAACCGTTTAAATCCGAATTATTAATTTCCTCTTCGCTCACTTGTTCTGAACTCGAGATATCAGAATTATCCGATGGTGGTTCTATAACATAATATAATTAACGTCGATTATCAACAATTAAAGTTGTGCTTACCGGATAGATTCAGATTTTTCAATGGTATAATAATTTCCCGGTTCGTTTTTAATGTCCCATTGCTTCTCTTCGTATTATCAGAATTTTCATCGTTATTATTGGTAATGTTATTGCAATTATCTTCCGGATCGGACTCGTTTTGTATCCGTTTGTTCAATTTATCTTTGAATTTGACGAAATTACTATACGTCATCTTCTCCAGTTTCTGTAAAACGTTACACAAAAAAAAAATATAATTACAATTTCAACGTTTAATTTTCCCATCACTCACGGTAGTTTCCAAAAGTAAATCAATTTGCACCTCGATCTCCTTCATTACCGATGCTCTCATCGTATCGATGAGCTCCATTTGCAGAAGCATTTTCGAAATAAACAAGATCATCGTGTTGTTTTTACACGTTCTCGCCTCTTTTATCATCGTAAAAATCGCGTCAGACCAAACCATATTCTGTAACAACAACGTAAAAATTCAATTTACTATTTACAATATTCGTATAGTAATATCTCACCGAATTCTTATCCGATTGACTTTGTAACATAGAAGCCAGAAATTGCGTTAAATTATTCGCGTCTACGGTCCTAAGGGGGCTGGTCGGGGGCGAGCAAGCGATACCCCTAAAAATCGGTATAATCGATTCCAAAAACGTCGTAATCGCATTTTTACAATGAGGAAGCGCCGTTATAATATCACTGATGATGTACTTGCAATAACTCGATGATTTATCTGAAAAAATAATAATAACACTCTCTTTGTGATAAGAGTGTCCGGATAACTTACAGGTCAAGGGATTGTAGTACTTTAATATGAGCCTGGTAAATAGAGCAGGCGAGACGGGATAGTTTGCGACGATGAGCTTCTTTAGAGCGATCACGGACGCCTCTTTGATTTCGTTCAACTGAAATATACAAATAGAACGTTCATCCATCTAAATCCGTCGATTAAGCGTTAAATAAATTACCTCGTCATCGCCGCTATCTAAGATCATTTCCACCATATCGTCGATTTTCAACTGCATATTAAACACCTGGTCTTGATTTTCACCCGATTCTTCGCTACTGCTGTACAATCTTCTTCTGTTCGTGCTTTTCTCAATTTGCGAGTCTTCCACTTCCGCGTTAAACAAATCGGCGCCCCATAATCTAATAAATAAAACGGAATATAAATACTTCCCTGTAGATAAAATGTAAAGTTACCTGTAAAGATCGCATATCGCATAAATAGACGAAATTAATACGTATTTGTTGTAATTCGAGGTAGCTTTGTAACATAGAATCTAAAAAAAAAAATCGATAAAATAAAATTTTTACTTTTTAAAAAATAAAGAAATATTTACCGGAAAACATATAAATTTCAAGTGGTCTTTGGCCAGTCCCTTGTCGATTAACATGTACAAAGCTACGCAGTCCACTACCCTTCTGTGTACTTCTTCGTTGTTGCTTTTCAAAAGGGGTAAGACGAATTCGTCGAAAATCCTCCTCAAATGCGGATTCATACGAGTGATTTCTTTCACTTTTAGCGTGGCTATTACGACATCCAAACAGATGCAATTATATTTACTTTCTTCTTTCAACTTCATCTACAACAAAAATATAAAATACTAGATTGCGAATTTATTAAATTATAAAGTTAATAGTATATCCTACCGAATTGGTTGTTTCTTGCGAAGAAAACTCTTCGAAACGTTCCTGATAATTGAAGAGAACGTTGCAAACGGTTGTCATAAACTCCTCTTGTTTCAATAAAACTTTATAAAGTATTCTAATGGCGAATTCCGTTAATTTAAAAGGTCTATTGGCCATTTGCAAATAATCCACTAATAATTGTTGGAGAGTTTTTCGACCAATCTAAAAAATACATCCATCTAATTTGGGCGATTTCTCATCATCTAGCGATACTCACCACATCGCTGAAATCGTAACCTTCCGCAATGTCCAAGAGATTGTAGAGAATAAACGTACGATCTAAAGTCTCCAATTCGCTCGAATCGTCCAATAGAAACCTGAAACGATATTAAATCGAATAGTATATTAAATTTCAATACAAACAAATACACCTACTTTGTGATGTAATTACACAGCAACATAAGGCTCGTGATATTTTCATTGAAAATCGCCATAGCATCACCTTCTACTCGTCTCAAATATTTGACTACAGTATACCATAAAACGGACAATTCGTAGGTCAAATTCTTCTCCGGTAATTTCGTATCATTATTCAGCGACAAACATTTCAACAGATCATCCAGAGGAACGTCCCTAAAATATACACACGCGTCTATTATAGAGATAGAGTCTACTACAGGTCGTCAACTCACCTCAACATAAGTTTCAAAATCTCTTTAATAAGTTTATCCGTATTACACATGTCATTTTCGTCTCCGTCGTATTTCAAGCAATTCAAAAACACCAAGTAATCGTTGCCGTTGCACAACACCCAATTCGGCAACAGGGCGTTTACGAAGCAATTTTTAATCGCATCGTCCTTTTCCGTTAGACCGCAATTCAATATCAATTGTCTATCGACGATTTTGATCCTTTTCATCGCCACTCTGGCCAGTTTCGTGTAGGCGGTCAGCCTCACCGAGCGATCCGCGTCCCTCAGGCGAGATATTATTCGTGGTATGGTTATCGAGTTGACTGCGATCGCCGTTAGGACTTCGTTCCTCAACTGGGCAAAATATAAATAACATTATTACTCTTATTCTAGAAAAGGATTCGTTGGTATGTACCTTGGCATTGCCGTTGTGCAGGAGCTCCAGGAAATTCTTGATCACCGGACAGTCCTTCGAATCGGGGTCTTGAAGCCTCGTCAGGGCTTTGATGGCTTGTAATTTCACTTCGAATTTGGCATCCTGCTCATAAAGTCTCGATATAATATTAAATTCTGGTGTTTAGATTAAATGTCACGTACCCATAGCCTCTTCAGCATGCCCTCCTGGATTTCATCGCATAAATCATTGTCCAGGGTGACCGTGTGGCCTATTCGTTCGAGGGACATGTTTACGAACTTGCAGAAGTTGATTCGAATATCGGGAGACGTCGAATCGATGAACTAGAAATAGAATAATAACGTTATAAAGAGACATTGTGTGTGTAGAAAGTAGAAACTTACTTTTAAAGATGATGTTATTACATTTGTGAAGAAATCCGGAGTAGGGGAATCTTCGATAAGCTCATCCTGTGCATCATCATCATCATCGTTCGTAATAACTTTTATGTGGGCTGTGAATGATGTTAAAAATTGCAATACCAGAATTATATTCTTCTCTTTATTAGACGAGTTCTTTGAAAATACAATTTGTAGAATTTGTGTAAACGCCTTGGTAAAATCTTCGACGTCCGACTGAAATAATTCGATGTATATTCGAACAAATAACGAAATAATAATCATGAATTACGTACCCTTTTATAGAGATTTTCTATTTTTTTCATGTACTTTCCTTGACAACCAGAAGATTCTTGTATTTTGTACAATATCTCCCATATTTCCTTACGAAGATCGCCCATTTTTGTAAAAAACTATACATGAAATTGATATTTTACGGTAATTTAATTTTACAATTTTCGTTATAGAGGCGTTTTTAATTAAATCAAACATTCCAGATGCACCAAAAACAAACACGACGCCACTAACTTTGACAATTTCATACTTATTCAAATTTCAAAATGGCCGTTATTTTCATTCCTACCAACTCAAATAAGTCACTAAAAATCCTCTTTCTAGTTAATGGCCTCGACACCTTAGGCATTCAGCTACTACCAAGAAAAAAGTTTTTATAAAATTGAAAGTATTGCAATTTCGCATAAAAACCCTACATTATTTAATTAAAACGATTGCAATATAATATTTCAAATAAAAAAAAAAGAAAAAGATCCGACGAGGATGGGATTCGAACCCACGCGGGCAGAGCCCATTGGATTAGCAGTCCAACGCCTTAACCACTCGGCCACCTCGTCTTAGCAACTGTTGATCCTATATATACCTAATAAGGTAACGTCGTTAATTGTTTAAAAAAACTTTTTGGGTTTCCATGGCGACGAAAATAAAATCAAAACAAATCCGAGCGTGCGAAGAACATCGTTCGACAGTGGAAAATCAAGTGGTGGTGCGTGAGGAATGTGACACGTATTAAGGAGGGGTGAGGACACGTTTTTCGAATATCATAGAAATTAATTTACTCGTCTTTTTATTGAAAATTTGGAGCGTACGCTTAATTAAAAGACCTAAAGAAATCTGTTTTGATTAAATTAAACGGCAGGAATGCGGTATTGCGGGCGTAAATAAATCGTGCGTTGTGGCTATGTTAATTTTCTTCGATTTTCTTCGACCCTGACCGACGATCGACCTAATTTCCACCTGACCAATTCTGCAAATTTGCACCACTCATAAAAATAAATACTTAAGAAATAAAAAACACATTCACAACACGCTACGACTTGTATATTTTATACGTTTTAAGCTAGGTTACTGTGTTACTATATTTTTGGAAACATTTTTACAATTTAATAAACGCGTTTACAATACAAAAACCCAAAATAAATCCGCTATTATTTAACACATGAAATTACAGTATAGTTTCGAACTAGGTCGGCGTTGATTATGACAGGCGAAAGAATTGACAGTTCAAGCACACTTCGATCGAAAGCTCATCACTCGAACGAATTTAATAAACACGTGCAAGGTGAAATTGAAAACGAGAAAAAGTAATTGGAAAATGGAGAAGCCTTTCGTGCGGACGGTTATAACACTCACGCGATTCCCCAGAAAAGCGAAAACTTGTATTGTACAGAGAAATGACCTACATAATCCGATTTCCATTTACTCATCGAAATTAATTTGAAGCGTGACGTCACTCCTCACTTATATTGAACAAACTCTAAAATTCTTCTAATAAATTCTAATTAAAGGAATTTTATTCATAGATTATGAAATTTGGGGATTTAGGAGAAATCTCCCCGACCCCGTGCGAGATGATGATGAAGAGCAAGAGCGTCGCGATGCCGACCGATTCTCGTCGACGACGATGAACGCACCGCCGGCGTCGAGACGCCGCCGTCGCCTACGAAGCCGCGAAGTCCCAGTCGAACGACGCCGCCGCTCACGACGCACGCCGGACGCCGGCGTCTCGACGCTCATGTACGCCGCTCAACAGGGGGACGTCGACGTCGTCAGGAGGATTGTAGGCGTTCGGGTTCGTCTTTTTTTTTATGATAATTACTTCGTTAATTATGTTATTATTGATGCACCTTTTATTTTCGAGAATAAATATTATTTTGCGCTGTAAATAATTAGAAAAAAAAATATATAGTAGCGATTTGTTTGGCATGTTTTGCGGGAATTTCATCCCTTCCTTGAAATTTACTACCCTTCGGTTGAATGCACTCTATTTATTTTGGATATCGCCATGGCAACTTATTTATTATTTATTTTTTTCCTCGATCATTAGTCAATTGGAAGGTAACTTCGAAATTCACGTAGTGTTCCCATCAGTTAATTCACCAATAGGTATACTAATAATAATTCAAATAGATAGATAAAAACCGACAAATTATATCTAGTCACCTAGGTTATTCGGGCGCGACAGAACGGGCAAAACGGCCTTGCACTATTCGAGCTCCAGCCAACGTCGCACCGCCGCCGAGGCGGCCGATCTCCTGGTCATGGCCGCACCCGATTTGATCGACGGCACCGACGAAGATGGTTTCACGCCTCTACATTTGGCCGTCATCGCCGGCAATATGCAACTGGTCAACTTTCTTTTGGCCAACGGAGCCGACGTCAATGCCTTGGATAATGAACAACACACCGTCGTCCATTGGGCTACAGGTACTTGTGAACAATCCTTAATTGAACTGTCATTTTCCACATATCTTATGTGAATACCTACATAGCCCTAGCTGGATATCCTAAGTAGATGAAGGATCGAACGAAGGAAAAAAGTAGAAGAGGAATTTTCTATTCATCACAGGAACATCTTCTTCTGTTTTTTTTTATTGAAATTTTGATGACACATTAAAAGCCTTGACTTTCGCATCCTACTAACTATACAACTGAAACCGAAAGAATCCATTCATTCATTCACTGACTCATTGGCGTGTTTTTTTTTTTACGGCCAAATGCGAAGGAAAATCGTCGCGGAAAAAACGCTATCCGACGTAACTCGACGAGATCTATCGGAAAATCCATATTTCGAAACCCGGAAACTTTTCCTTCCGGGTGAAAAACCGGATTTTTGGGGTATTTTTGGGGATTTTTGGGGTTTTTCGGGATTTTCTTGGAAAATCTTCCAACGATTTTCTTTAAAATTTCCCAAAACATTCTTCAATATATTACCAATCATCTCAAGCAAACCGCATATCCAGGAAAATCCATATACCGGAGTTATAGTAAAAATAAATTTTCATTTTCGCATTTTCGGCAAAAAAATTGAAATATCTCGAAAAAAGATGCGATTTCGAAAAAAAAATTATTCTTCGAAAATTGTAGAGAACGTTTTTCTCTATAATAGGATATATAAGGGGTTGTTCTCTTTTGAATCGTTTTTGAGTTATAACGACAAAAAACAAACTTTCCTTCGCGAACGGAAAATTTGTATTTTACAATTACTCCAAAACTAGCCGTTTTTTGAAAATTTGTCAAGAATCGAAATTTGTAAAGAATAGTATTTTGTATAATATATGTAGATGGGGTGATTCGATTTTGAGCGGTTTCCGATTTATAGCACGATATCGATTTTTTAAAATAAACGCGATTGACAAAAAGTCGAAATAACTCGAAAAAAGATGCGATTTCGAAAAAAAAATTATTCTTTGAAAATTGTAGAGGATATTTTTTTACATAATAAAAAGTTTACGGGGTGGTTCCAACTTTAACGGTTGTTGAGTTACGACGAAAAACCTGCGATATTGCTGGGTAAAACCGAGCTGATTGGCGTGTTTTTTTCTTACGGCCGTACGCGAAGGAAAATCGTCGCGGGAAAAAAGCCATCGTTACGAATTTTGACGAGATCTATCGGAAAATCGACATTTCGAAACCCGGAAAAGTTTCCTTCCGGGTGAAAAATTCCGGATTTTTAGGGTATTTTTAGGTTTTTTTGCGATTTTATCGGAAACGAAGAGATCGATTTTTCTCAATCTCTCCTAAAATATTCGTCAAATTAATATCGATTATCTCACGCAAACCGCGGGAAAATCAAAATTTCTTTCGCGGAGTTATGGCAAAAATAATTTAATTATAATTAAATTAATTATTATTTACACGCTCAAATCTCGAAAACTATTCGGTTTACGATAATTTTACAAGAATACAAATTTGTTAATCGTAGTTTTTTCCAACTAACAAAACAAACTGCATATGTTTATCTTGAACAGTTCAAAAGTTATAGGGGTAAATCAAAGTGGCGATCATGAGACTCGAGCGACGGATTTATGGTTCAAATTCGCGCAGCAAAGGGATTCCCGAAACCGTTCTCTCCGTAGAGAACAGGGACGGATCGAGAAGGAATTACTTTATGAATAAATACATTAATATCTCCGAAACGGAAGGTTTACGAAAATTTTACAAGATACAGAAATTGTTTAGAATTGATTTTTCTATCGAACGGTATATTTTCCGAACCTCGCGAACAAGCCGTAATAAAAATCGTTTTTTCCGGAAAATTCAAAATCAAATATCTCCTAAACCGTTAGATTTACAAAATTTTTTCAGACTAGGTGATTTGTAGGGAATATTTTTTTACATCGAATAGTAATTTACAAATTTTTATTCGACAATTAGTTTTTGAGTTAATAGAAAAGGTTTAATTTTAATTAGTCATAATAAAAATTATCACGCTCAAATATCGAAAACTGTTAGGTTTACGAAAATATTACGAGAATACAAATTTGTTAAGCGTAGTTTTTCCTAACTAACAAAACAACCCGCATATTTTTAACTTTAACCGTGCGAGGGCATTTTACTTTGAAACGTTAGCTTGTAGCGGTCGAGAGAGGGGTGTGCAATGTGCATTAATATTTTTGCATTTTGGATTTTGGCCGAGGGATTATTAGCATTCGCTAATATGTTAGAAATGGGGACGGCACTGCGATGAATATTTATTTAAAACGAAAGAATTGTATCGAAAATTTATGATTCACGGAGGGACTAGTTTTTAGGTTGATAAGGTGGAATCGGATGATGTATTACTTTACTTTGTTGCTTTGTTCTTGGGTGTTAATAAAGAAAGACTTACAATTATTTATTTTTCGGGGTGCGTTTATAATAAACCTTATTTGATTTGAAGCGAAAAATTTTTGGATTTGGACGCTATTATCAAAGTTTTATTAACAGTTACGGCTAATAAACTTTTCAGCTTACAATTAGTGATTTGTGATAGTGAAGCAGTAGTGTATGGTTGTATAGTAGAGTGTATATAGTGGTAGTGATTGCCTGACTAAGTGACAAGACCACCAAAAGATTTAATTGCAACAATTGACGACCTGGCAACGGGTCAGTGTCGCAAGAAAGGGCGCGTTAGCGCCCTTTCCAACCATTCTGCGAGTCCTACTAACTATACAACTGAAACCGAAAGAATCCATTCATTCATTCACTGACTCATTGGCGTGTTTTTTTTTTTACGGCCAAACGCGAAGGAAAATCGTCGCGGAAAAAACGCTATCCGACGTAACTCGACGAGATCTATCGGAAAATCGATATTTCGAAACCCGGAAAAGTTTCCTTCCGGGTGAAAAACCGGATTTTTGGGGTATTTTTGAGGTTTTTCGGGATTTTCTCCGAAAATCTTCCGACGATTTTCTTTAAAATTTTCCAAAATATTCTTTAATATATTACCAATCACCTCACGCAAACCGCATATCGGGGAAAATCCATTTACCGGAGTTATAGGAAAAACAAATTGTCATTTTCGCAATTTCGGCAAAAAAATTGAAATATCTCGAAAAAAGATGCGATTTCGAAAAAAAATTTATTCTTCGAAAATTGTAGAGAACGCTTTTCTCTATAATAGGACATATAAGGGGTTATTCTATTTTGAACCGTTTTTGAGTTATAACGATAAAAAACAAACATTCCTTCGCGAACGAAAAATTTATATTTTACAATTACTCAAAAACTAGCCGTTTTTTGAAAATTTCTCAAGAATCGAAATTTGTAAAGAATAGTATTTTGTATAATATATGTGGATGGGGTGATTCGATTTTGAGCGGTTTCCGATTTATAGCGCGATATCGATTTTTTAAAATAAACGCGATTGACAAAAAGTCGAAATAACTCGAAAAAAGATGCGATTTCGAAAAAAAATTTATTCTTTGAAAATTGTAGAGGATGTTTTTTTACATAATAAAAATTTTACGGGGTGGTTCCAACTTTAACGGTTGTTGAGTTACGACGAAAAACCTGCGATATTACTGGGTAAAACCGAGCTGATTGGCGCGTTTTTTTCTTACGGCCGTACGCGAAGGAAAATCGTCGCGGGAAAAACGCCATCTTTACGAATTTTGACGAGATCTATCGGAAAATCGACATTTCGAAACCCGGAAAAGTTTCCTTCCGGGTGAAAAATTCCGGATTTTTAGGGTTTTTTGCGATTTTATCGGAAACGAAGAGATCGATTTTTCTCAATCTCTCCTAAAATATTCGTCAAATTAATATCGATTATCTCACGCAAACCGCGGGAAAATCAAATTTTCTTTCGTGGAGTTATGGCAAAAATAATTTAATTATAATTAAATTCATTATTATTTACACGCTCAAATCTCGAAAACTATTAGGTGTACGATAATTTTACAAGAATACAAATTTGTTAAGCGTAGTTTTTTCCAACTAACAAAACAAATTGCATATGTTTATCTTGAACAGTTCAAAAGTTTTAGGGGTAAATCTAAGTCGTGAACATGAGACTCGAGCGACTGATTTATGGTTCAAATTCGCGCAGCAAAGGGATTCCCGAAACCGTTCTCTCCGTAGAGAACAGGGACGGATCGAGAAGGAATTACTTTATGAATAAATACATTAATATCTCCGAAACGGAAGGTTTACGAAAATATTACAAAAATACAAATTTGTTAAGCGTAGTTTTTTCTAACTAACAAAACAAACCGCATATTTTTAAATTGAACTGTGCGAGGGTATTTTACTTTGAAAAGTTAGCTTGTAGCGGTCGAGAGAGGGGTGTGCAATGTGCATTAATATTTTGGCATTTTGGATTTTGGCCGAGCGACTATTAGCATTAGCATATGTTAGAAATGGGGACGGCACTGCGATGGATATTTATTTAAACCGAAAGAATTGTATCGAAAATGTATGATTCACGGAGGGACTAGTTTTTAGGTTGATAAGGTGGAATCGGATGATGTATTACTTTACTTTGTTATTTTGTTATTGGGTGTTAATAAAGAAAGACTTACAATTATTTATTTTTCGGGGTGCGCTTATAAACCTTATTTGATTTCAAGCGAACAAATTTTTGGATTTGGACGCTATTATCAAAGTTTTATTAACAATTACGGCTAATAAACTTTTGAGCTTACAATTAGTGATTTGTGATAATGAAGCAGTAGTGTATGGTTGTATAGTAGAGTGTATAATAGTGGTAGTGATTGCCTGACTAACTGACAAGACCACCAAAAGATTTAATTGCAACAATTGACGACCTGGCAACGGGTAAGTGTCCCAAGAAAGGGCGAAATCGAAATAACTCGAAAAAAGATGCGATTTCGAAAAAAAAATTATTCTTTGAAAATTGTAGAGAACGTTTTTCTCTATAATAGGACATATAAGGGGTTATTCTATTTTGAACCGTTTTTGAGTTATAACGATAAAAAACAAACTTTCCTTCGCGAACGAAAAATTTATATTTTACAATTACTCAAAAACTAGCCGTTTTTTGAAAATTTCTCAAGAATCGAAATTTGTAAAGAATAGTATTTTGTATAATATATGTGGATGGGGTGATTTGATTTTGAGCGGTTTCCGATTTATAGCGCGATATCGATTTTTTAAAATAAACGCAATTGACAAAAAGTCGAAATAACTCGAAAAAAGATGCGATTTCGAAAAAAAATTTATTCTTTGAAAATTGTAGAGGATATTTTTTTACATAATAAAAAGTTTACGGGGTGGTTCCAACTTTAACGGTTGTTGAGTTACGACGAAAAACCTGCGATATTGCTGGGTAAAACCGAGCTGATTGGCGTGTTTCTTTCTTACGGCCGTACGCGAAGGAAAATCGTCGCGGGAAAAACGCCATCTTTACGAATTTTGACGAGATCTATCGGAAAATCGACATTTCGAAACCCGGAAAAGTTTCCTTCCGGGTGAAAAATTCCGGATTTTTAGGGTATTTTTAGGGTTTTTTGCGATTTTATCGGAAACGGAGAGATCGATTTTTCTCAATCTCTCCTAAAATATTCGTCAAATTAATATCTATTATCTCACGCAAACCGCGGGAAAATCAAAATTTCCTTCGCGGAGTTATGGCAAAAATAATTTAATTATAATTAAATTCATTATTATTTACACGCTCAAATCTCGAAAACTATTAAGTTTACGATAATTTTACAAGAATACAAATTTGTTAAGCGTAGTTTTTCCAACTAACAAAACAAACTGCATATGTTTATCTTGAACAGTTCAAAAGTTATAGGGGTAAATCTAAGTCGTGAACATGAGACTCGAGCGACAGATTTATGGTTCAAATTCGCGCAGCAAAGGGATTCCCGAAACCGTTCTCTCCGTAGAGAACAGGGACGAATCGAGAAGGAATTTCTTTATGAATAAATACATTAATATCTCCGAAACGGAAGGTTTACGAAAATTTTACAAGAAACAGAAATTGTTTACAATTATTTTTTCTATCGAACGGTATATTTTCCGAACCTCGCGAACAAGCCGTAACAAAAATCGTTTTTTCCGGAAAATTCAAAATCAAATATCTCCTAAACCGTTAGATTTACGAAATTTTTTCAAACTAGGTGATTTGTAGGGATTATTTTTTTACATCGAATAGTAATTTACAAATTTTTATTCGACAATTAGTTTTTGAGTTATTAGATAAGGTTTAATTTTAATTAGACATAATTAAAATTATCACGCTCAAATATCGAAAACTATTAGGTTTTCGAAAATATTACAAGAATACAAATTTGTTAAGCGTAGTTTTTTCAAACTAACAAAACAAACCGCATATTTTTAACTTGAACCGTGAGAGAGCATTTTACTTTGAAACGTTAACTTGAAGCGGTCGAGAGAGGGATGTGCAATGTGCATTAATATTTTGGCATTTTGGATTTTGGCCGAGCGATTATTAGCATTAGCTAACATGTTAGAAATGGGGACGGCACTGCGATGGATATTTATTTAAAACGAAAGAATTGTATCGAAAATGAATGATTCACGGTGGGACTAGTTTTTAGGTTGATAAGGTGGAATCGGATGATGTTTTACTTTACTTTGTTATTTTGTTCTTGGGTGTTAATAAAGAAAGACGTACAATTATTTATTTTTCGGGGTGCGTTTATAAACCTTATTTGATTTGAAGCGAACAAATTTTTGGATTTGGACGCTATTATCAAAGTTTTATTAACAAATATAGCTAATAAACTTTTGAGCTTACAATTAGTGATTTGTGATAGTGAAGCAGTAGTGTATGGTTGTATAGTAGAGTGTATATGGTGGTAGTGATTGCCTGACTAAGTGACAAGCAAGACCACCAAAACATTTAATTGCAACAATTGACGACCTGGCAACGGGTCAGTGTCCCAAGAAAGGGCGCGTTAGCGCCCTTTCCAACCATTCTGCGAGTTTAATTAATATTCGTTCCTCTATCGAATTTCTATTTGATTTTTGTGAAAGACATAAATGTCAAGGCCTCTGTGTCTGTTGTCATACAGCGCACTTGACTAGATTCGAATACGTAAGGGGGTGTCATAAAGCATTTTGAATTTCAAACGACATTATCGCGTAGTTGAAATGCAAATATTCGCGTGTTTCGTGTCGTTTTACAAATTACAATCATCGGGCATATACATCTGCTCGATTAATGGGATTTTACGTACCGTTTTTTCGATTAATATTATACACTGCCCGTCAAAATTAGCTATAGCCAATAAGCTTCAAACAGGCTTATTTCTATTCCTCGGAGTTGATTGGAGATGATGTTACTCATCCGTATACATCAAGACGACACACGAGGCCTACCCCTATTAAAAATATATAACTCTTATAAAAGTTATAGAGAGATGAATTGTGGGTTTCCAGTATGCGGAGAAACGTCGGCTTTGCGAGCAGTCCTAACAGCAGGCGCTCACGTCTCCAGTCCAGATGTCCACGGCGGTTACCCCTTGCACTACGCCGCCCAAATGGGCGCCGGTGTAAGTTCTCTCTAAACCCTCTCAATTCTCAATTAACGAATCCTCATTATTAGGAAAAAGACTCGGAGCTGGGCATGCAAGTGCTGCGAACGCTCCTCTCCCATCCGGCCGTGGAAGTCTCCTGCGAGGACGTCGACAAGCGCCAGCCCTTGCTGTGGGCGGCCAGCTCGGGCTCCGCCGGCGCCGTCCTGGCGCTGATCAGGGCCGGCGCCGCCGTCGAGGCGGCCGACAAGGACGGCCTGACGGCCCTGCATTGCGCCGCATCCAGGGGCCACACGGCCTGCGTGGACACGCTGTTGACCCTCTGCGGGGCCTCGGTGGACGTCATCGACACGAACGGGTGCACCGCCTTGCATTACGCCGTCACTTTGGGTGAGAATAAAGGGCGGGTGGGTCCGTCCTGAAGGGATTTGTTGCATTTTTATAGTGTTGTTTAGGTCACGCTGATGCTACGGCTCTTCTGCTGGCCCACGGGGCCGATCCCAATCGGCAGGATCGCAAGGGCAGGAGCCCGGCCCATTGCGGATGTGCCAAAGGACAATTCGAGACGGTCAAATTGATAGGTGAGCTTCTTAAATTTGAATTTCGGCCTCTTATTGTTCGTATATACGCAGGCAATCGCGGGGCGAATTTGTGGTTGCGTAACGCCCGCGGGGATTTCCCGTTGCACGACGCCGCGGCGTCGGGACGAAGGGAGCTGGTGCAATGGCTGTTGGAGATGAGGCCCAGCCAGGCGAACGCCCGCAACAACGACGGTAAATGTCCGCTGCACGCGGCGGCTTTCAACGACAACGCCGACATGTGTAAGGTGAGATCGAATTTATTTAAGGGAGCTGAATAATCGATTTTTATATTAGCTCGGACATGCAGATGTCTATCTCTGCTCTGGACGTCGTTAATTCGGACATCAAGGTTAAAGTTTACGTGTTATACGCTATAAGGCTCACCTACATTCGAGTGGCGCGTTAATCGACGTTTCGGGGGTGTTTATTTTGCAAATTGCGATTTACCTGGCCTACATCACGCATTCTACCCCCCCATTTTAGCACAGTTCTAATAATAAATTCTCTATGTTTTTTTTTTATTATATCGTCGGAGAGGGAGCGCTTGCGTTTCGTTTTCGTTTGCTCGCCCTTTCGAATTCGCTTCTTCCGATTATTTCCAGTTAATCGGGTTAGTTCACTTACGGTCGCTAAACTGTTTCGTTCTCGATTAATATCGCTCCCGCTTTAATTCATTTAAACAAAACAATTTAAATGGTTTATATTTGATTAATTAAATCGTCTTTTGTATCACAAAGTGCTCGAAACTGTTACATTTTCAGATACAACTTTCTCTTTCATAATGCAACAACTGTTAAATACACTTCCCTACTCTTCCCTACTCTTCCCTACACTTCCCTACTCTTCCCTACTCTTCCCTACTCTTCCCTACTCTTCCCTACTCTTCCCTACTCTTCCCTACTCTTCCCTACTCTTCCCTAATACTCTTTAACATGTCTGCAATATGAAAGAAGAAAGATGGACGTATTATATTAAAAAGAAAATCAGATACCTTCAGGTAAATACAAACGCAAAAAGGGCGCCATCAACGAGGCCATGTCGTATTTCCAGGAAACAATCGACGATGCCACCGACTACTTGATGACCAACATCAACACCAACATAATCATCTCTAGCAATGTAATTACCGACCTCTTAAATCACATCATCGGATACAACCATGCATACAAAAGGTTTCTATAATAATTTATTATTCGCAGATACTTTTGGACGCCGGCGCCGAGGTGAACCCCGTTCTGCGTACGTCGAAGAACGCCTTCGTGACGCCGCTGGACTGCGCCATGCAGAAGGGCCACCGCTCCACGGCGAAGTTCCTGCAGGTGCACGGCGGCGTGCCGGCGGCGCGTCTCTGCGACATCGACGCCCCTCTGAGCGTCCGCATCAGAGACGACGTCACCCTCTACGGGGGCAGTTCGTCGGAGAACGAAAATAGGAGGAGAACCGACGGGAAGGCGAAGTTGGTGAAGCAGAAATCGACGGATAAGGCGACCAAAGAGGATAAGAAACGTAGTGCGAGTACCACTCCCACCAGCCGGATGGGTTTCACCAACGAAATCACCATCAACGGTAGATTAAATGTAGCAAAAAATAACGGGATTGTAATCGATAACCAAACTCAAACGTCGGCTAGGCCGAAGAGCGCCAAGTACGGGAAATTCAGGGACAGATCGGCCCAATCGAGCATCAACAAGGAGATCATGGTGAGCATCTCGAGCCAGGCCAGCGTCTCCAAAGCCGATCACGCCACCTGCACCTCCGACGAACCGCCTCGAAAAACATTGCAAGACGAGGTGTCGTTCACCAGCGAGGACATGGAGGAACCCGTCAAGAAGGATATTGTCGTAGAAGCGGCGGTGCATCCGCAACCAAAATCTCCACCTCTAGACGAAACTAGTACTAAAGATGTTACTAGTAAAATAGAGAGTAAAGTGACGATTGAAACGGCTATTGAAGTAGATGAAACCGAAACGACTACCGTTGTGAAAGAATGCAAATCGAGTGAATATGTTAAAACCGAAGAGGATGTTAAAGAAGGTAAAGTTGAGGAAGAGAACGTTCAAAATGATATTAAAGAAGATGCAGATGGTTCTGGTAACAATAAAATTAGCGATAATAAAGAGACAAATGTCCAACAAGCGAAAGAAGAAAAAATCGAAGAAGTGAATGTTGAAATTGATGTTAAGAAAGATGCAGATGTTTCTGCTAAGAAAGATATTAGCGACAATAAAGAAACAAACATCCAATCGAAGAAAGAAAAAATCCAAGATTACAGCGATTCTTCGGTCTTCTCCGACGAAGAGGATTCCCTCGAAAGAACGCACAGAAGCTTCCGCGTTCTAAAAGACAAAGACCCCAACGAATTGCGATCGAGATCCTTGGAAACCAAAGAGAAACCGAAACGCAGCAAAATCCCCACGCCCCTAATCAAACACCCCCTATCGAAATCCGACAGAAACCTGCACCAATCCTACAAAGAAACCAACCTGGACGTTCGAGTGCCTTCGCTACCAAACATCTCGCGCCCCAACAGATCCACCAGGAGCGTCTCCAACATGTCGGCGCCCTTGGACCGCGACAGCCTCGATTCCGACGCGGACGAAGACGCCCCGCCGGGGAAGAGCAAACGATTGGTGAAGAGGCGCTCGAAGAGGGACTCCCGCAGCGCCGGCAGCGACTACGAGAGCAGCAATCTCATCGATTCCGGCTTCGAGCCGAGCCCCAGGAGCACCAGAGCGCCCAAGTGGAGGAACGTCTCAGAGCGCGGGGTCAACATGACCACCGTCACTCAAACCATCCAGACCAACATCAGAAGGTAATAGATATATAGCTAAGTAAATGTTAGTACTATTGTTTTTTATTATAGATACCATTTGGAGAGGAAGATCTTCCAGCAACTGCTGGAGCTGAAGCGCCACCAGATCCGGGTGGGACAGCACGACGAAGCGGTGCTGGTGAAGAGGGCGGTGGACGCCTATCACAAGACGTGCGCCGCGACGGTGGGCGTGGGGCGGTACGTGGCCGAAGACTACACGTTCAAGAGCTTCGAGAGGTTCCTCTACGAGGCGCTGCGCAGGCTGCAGAAGACGCCCGCCGCCGATTTCATGCGGGGCCTGCCCGCCCACGCCAGGAATCCCCTGCATTGCACCAGGAGTACCAACAGGTGTTTGCACGCCGCTCACGCTTACACCGGCGTACCCTGCGCCGCTTACCGTACGTATATATGTATAATAAACGTGTACAACGTTGCCGAGTTTAGCGGAATATCAGTAGATGTTGTGTTTTTAGTGCCGAAAATGGACCATCATACGATACCGAAGATCGGTTTCAACGATTCGACGGAGTGCAGGCCGGGCACGGGGTGTTTCCTGCCCACTATTAACCCCAATAAGAGGCCGGTGACGTTGGAGTTGAGCCGCGGCAACGACAAGCAAGTCATCTGTCTGCCTACTAACAAATTGGATCAGAATAAAAGATACTACGTGACTTTTACCGTTAAAGATGATGAGGAGAATTCGCGGGATATTAACGACAATTCGACGGCTCACAGGCATTCGAAAAGCGATTGATTTTAGTGTAAATTCGTGATAAAATGAACACACAAAAGGTAGCCAGTTATAAAAAAAAAAACATTGTTGATGTTAGCCCATTAATTAATTAATAAAAAAATAAACGCGTAAATACTCTTTCTTTACATTTACAATTTGGAAACAACGAAAGCCTCCATTCGAAACATATCCTCCCAAAATTCCATGTACTTTTTCTCCGGATGGTCCTCGTGCAATTTCATTTCCGGACCGATATCCAACGTTTTGAAGTTACCTCGAGCAATCGGTTCCCATTCAACCGGCAACAACGCATCTCTTTCACCCACCGTCGGTTTACCGTACTTGGCGAAATTCGTCCACAATTTAACCATCCTGCGTACGGCCCTGTCCTCTTCGCTGCCTTCTACTACGTCGGGCACCAGCTCGCATTTGAACAGATAGGGATTATCGTCGGCGTGACAAGCACCTTATCAAAATCGTATAGATATTACTTAAAACGTGGTTAATATAATGCATGAAAAACTCACCTGGCTCTGTGAGCCCGTACAAATTTTTTAAAAAGTTCAATTCAGTGTCGTATAGAAATCTATAGAAGTAAATCGGATAAGGATTCGTCTCTAAAAAGCACTGGGCATTCCTGTATACTTCGTACAAAAAATAATTATCCGTGTATAACTACAAACAAAATCAATTACAATCAAGTGTTAAGTCTAGTATAAGTTGCACAAACCTTATTGATCCAATCTGTATCGGCCAATGGATCCCGCTTGTCCACGAAATAGAACCTCAACACCCTCTGGGCGGCTTTTTTGTGCACATCACTCCCGATTCTCATGCCCAAATTATTGGGCAACAACGTCGTAGGCATCAACAACTTGGTCTTTTTACTCCCGGCGATCAACGCCGAAATGTACATGCCTTCCCTGGACAGGCACCCCATGATAATCGGCACTTTCGAGTAATCCCCCGACCGTATCACATCCAAGGGCTCCCGCGACAGGAACGCCGGCTCTTTCGATGGCTTCTCCACGGTGGGGCCGAAGGGCCGCAGAATGCCGATGGCGTGTAACTGTAACCAATCGCCCAATATCAGCCGAAATTTGCCGTCATTTTTTCCACTTACTTCCGGAATTTTCGAGAGGGCTTCTTGTAATTCGTCGAGAGTCAGCTCCTGGAGATGCCTCAGTATGACTGAATCATCGTTTGAGTAAATCCCCGCTTTCTCCGCCAGCATGTAAGCCGAGGTTTTGTTAGAATGGGCCCAGCAATTCGTGACGCCACCGCTTTGCGCTATCACCCTGTGAAACAACCCTTAAATAACGCATTAAATTAGAATTTCAGTAGATTTAGGGATTTTTTAAGCGTAAATACAACGTCGCCGATTTTGTTATAAGTACCTTTGGCCATCGGAGATAGTACTAGATACAAAGCGGCCGAACCGCCGGCGCTTTCGCCGAATACCGTCACGTTATCCGGATCCCCGGAGAATTTTTCGATGTTCCTTTGCACCCATTTCAAAGCCATCACCATGTCCTTCAAGCCCGCGTTGCCCGGAACGCCCAGCTCCGGATCCGGTAGGCTCAAGAAACCTTTGAAGAAAATATTAATAAGCAAAGAGGAGAATTAATAAATACTACTATATTCTTACCGAGGGGTCCTAATCTGTAATTAAAACTGACTAGTATTATATCTTCGGTTAGCAAATACTCCGGGCCGTAGAGTTTGGTGTTGCTGGATCCGGCCGTGAAGCCCCCGCCGTGGATCCAAACCATCACCGGTTTCGACTTCTTGCTCGATATCTTAAATTAATTTGTGGCCTTTTACATTTCGGGAAAAAATCAGTTTTGTATTAGATTTGTATTGGGAAGAGTTTTACCTCTTTTGTGTAGACATTGATGAAGAGGCAATCCTCCGAACCGGAGAAATCATCGAATTGCCTAGCGAAGCATTCGCTTCCCTCTTCTCTGGCGTCTCGCACTCCATTCCAAGGGTCAGGAGGTTGGGGAGCCTCGAATAAAAACAAATTTAATTAATAATTATATTTTACACATCACCGATATTTAAATAGACTGATTAGATTATAATTGAGCTTACTTTAAACCTGAGTTCGCCTAATGGGGGTTTAGCGTAGGGGATTCCCTGGAAAGCAAAGAACACCCCGCCGTTTTTATCCCGTTTGATTGTGCCCAACAGCTCTCCTTCGCTTATTTTCACTACAGGTTCACGCATTTCTTATTGAAAATTTCGATTGCGATATTAAACGAGATAAAGTACCTAAAATACTCACATAATAACCAGATATATCGCTATATGCAGTAGATATCTACACAAATCGTGAAAACGTATACATACTTATGATAGTTACAGACCTTGGACTTTAATTGAATAGAAACATTGGCGGCACGTGCTGAGAAATGTATAATTTAATTAAAATTGGAAAAAAATGGTTATTAGTACAGGTGACTGGGTCGGGTTAAGGAAACTTGTATATAGGTTAATTATGCGCAAATTATATTAGCGAATTATCAGGCCTCTGTGACGAAAAACACTAACAATAAATTCCTAATTTACCTAATCTAACAACAATTACAAAAACTAATTAGTCGTTAAAACGTTATAGGTTCCCAATTACCCGGCACTTAACAAATAAAATATAACAGTCTTAACAAAAAAAAAAAAACCATTACGATATATCTTCCTCATTAATTCGTTTCTATTCACGGCCATTACTCTTCGGTAACGCGCGATTTAAAACAATTCCGGGCAATTCGAGGACTCGCGCCGGAACAGCGGCAAACAAGAAATCATAATAAAAAGCATAAAAGCGCACCGAATGGACGTATCAATTTTTCCGCGTGATAACGGCGATTTTAGGTGTCGCAAAAGACATTCCGAACGGGGAGATAGGGGCCCGCAGAGCGTTCTATTTAGGAGTTACGAGCCTGTTTGTCTTCCTCCTGTGGTCGCGTCCGTCCGCTATCGCGACCGCCACAGAAGATAAACGGACGGGACTCTCTCGAGGAAAAAAAAAACACAACGGCCGGTGAATCCCCGAAATTGCGCTGTGCCGCTCGATTGAATTTTCGAGGAAATTATCGCCCGCATAAGGACCCTCTCGCGATCGCTACCTATTATAAATCCTATCCAAAAATTAATGGTCATTAATAATATAATTGTTGATAAGAGGTGGTGCTTTTGTTAATATTTTATATGTTAAATAATGATATTACGAAGCGTGCATAAGCGACTATAGATGGCGCTAGAAATTGTTAATATAAATAAAAATCTAAGACAGATTACAATAAAACGCAATATATCTTAAAAAGCCCAGAAAAAGACACGATAAAATATTTAAAATCAACGATTGTTGAACCCAATTAGAATACTACATATAAGAGTTTTTGGGACACGCTGTATATAGAGTAGGTACTTAATATTTATAGGTCCACTAACTAATAGTAATAAGTACTTTTCGTCATAAAATCGACATTTTTCGATATAACACCTCATTTTATCACGAAAATTTCAAATTTTTCAATCTCATTTTTCCGAATGGACAAGAGGACATCCAGGTATCTGACTATTGTTCTTTTCTACATATTCCTTTATAACATATTCCTTTTTTGTTTCGTAATCGATGAATCGGGTCGAAGAAACGTCCCGGCCCGGTTTGGGGGCATCTCCTTGGGCCGGGGCGGCCGGCCTCCTCTGTCGCGGGGCACGCAGCCCGTCACGTGCCGCGGGCGCCTTCGCCGGCGAGTGGCGGCGGCGGCGGCGGAAGGCGGGCAGGAGGCGGCGTCGAAGGCGGCCCGCCAGGCGCGATCGATCGCTCGCCGACAGGATCGTAATTCCATTTTATATCACAGAATAAATTTAGTTTTACATTGAATAATTCGCCTATATAAATGTATATTAATCAAGTTCCAATAAAAGAAGGATGGCGATAATTGGTATCTTTTTCTAATGCGAATCTGCTAGTTTTGTTGCAATTTGTGCGCGGGGGGAAAATCGCCCGCGTTGCGGCTCGAGTACGGCCCTGCAGCGGGGGCATCGGATCGGAGAAACGTCCCGATAAGAGAGAGTTCCGCCGCCGCGGCGGCGACGGCGGCGAAGAAGGGGTTCCCAACGAAAAGTTGAGGTGGAAGTTTCGGGTAAGTGTAAGAAAAGATTTAATGGTTATTCAGATATGATAAGGATATATATAGAGAGAGTGTGATGCGGTGGCCGTTTAAGCTTTTCACATTGTATGAGTTTTGTAATAATGCTCGGTTTTTCCCCCAATCTCACTCTTTTGTTGGATTTATCTCGCAGCGTTAGGTAATCATAATAATGGCGCTTAAAAAGCGAAAAATCGAGGATATTTTACCGGTAAATTGGTGTAAATTGTAGTGTTAAAAAAAAACACATTTAAGTAAATACAAACGAAAAAATAAGAAAATTTTCTAAAGCACTATTACTGCGGGACAAACTGTAAACAGAGGGTAGTAAAATCCGTCAATCAAGGGCACTTATGGTAATGACATTAGCGGCATATCATGCTCAGCTGCAGCCGAAATCGCGAAATGTTCACCCCCGTTATGGCATTGCGGTCTAAAACAGGCATATCTCTCTGATGTCTCTCTATGTAGGTATACATATACGTACGTGCACATTTTACACGTCACTCAAACATACCTTTCTCTAATTAACTAATTAGGATACCCAGCCGCGATTATAAATCTCATGTCCTACTAACTATACAACTGAAACCGAAAGAATCCATTCATTCATTCACTGACTCATTGGCGTGTTTTATTTTTTACGGCCAAACGCGAAGGAAAATCGTCGCGGAAAAAACGCTATCCGACGTAACTCGACGAGATCTATCGGAAAATCGATATTTCGAAACCCGGAAACTTTTCCTTCCGGGTGAAAAACCGGATTTTTGGGGTATTTTTGAGGTTTTTCGAGATTTTCTCCGAAAATCTTCCAACGATTTTCTTTAAAATTTCCCAAAATATTCTTTAATATATTACCAATCACCTCACGCAAACCGCATATCCGGGAAAATCCATTTACCGGAGTTATAGGAAAAACAAATTGTCATTTTCGCAATTTCGGCAAAAAAATTGAAATATCTCGAAAAAAGATGCGATTTCGAAAAAAAATTTATTCTTCGAAAATTGTAGAGAACGCTTTTCTCTATAATAGGACATATAAGGGGTTATTCTATTTTGAACCGTTTTTGAGTTATAACGATAAAAAACAAACATTCCTTCGCGAACGAAAAATTTATATTTTACAATTACTCCAAAACTAGCCGTTTTTTGAAAATTTCTCAAGAATCGAAATTTGTAAAGAATAGTATTTTGTATAATATAGGTAGATGGGGTGATTCGATTTTGAGCGGTTTCCGATTTATAGCGCGATATCGATTTTTTAAAATTAACGCGTTTGACAAAAAGTCGAAATAACTCGAAAAAAGATGCGATTTCGAAAAAAAAATTATTCTTTGAAAATTGTAGAGGATGTTTTTTTACATAATAAAAAGTTTACGGGGTGGTTCCAACTTTAACGGTTGTTGAGTTACGAGGAAAAAACTGCGATATTGCTGGGTAAAACCGAGCTGATTGGCGTGTTTTTTTCTTACGGCCGTACGCGAAGGAAAATCGTCGCGGGAAAAACGCCATCTTTACGAATTTTGACGAGATCTATCGGAAAATCGACATTTCGAAACCCGGAAAAGTTTCCTTCCGGGTGAAAAATTCCGGATTTTTAGGGTATTTTTAGGGTTTTTTGCGATTTTATCGGAAACGAAGAGATCGATTTTTCTCAATCTCTCCTAAAATATTCGTCAAATTAATATCGATTATCTCACGCAAACCGCGGGAAAATCAAAATTTCCTTCGCGGAGTTATGGCAAAAATAATTTAATTATAATTAAATTCATTATTATTTACACGCTCAAATCTCGAAAACTATTAAGTTTACGATAATTTTACAAGAATATAAATTTGTTAAGCGTAGTTTTTTCCAACTAACAAAACAAACTGCATATGTTTATTTTGAACAGTTCAAAAGTTATAGGGGTAAATCTAAGTCGCGAACATGAGACTCGAGCGACGGATTTATGGTTCAAATTCGCGCAGCAAAGGGATTCCCGAAACCGTTCTCTCCGTAGAGAACAGGGACGGATCGAGAAGGAATTACTTTATGAATAAATACATTAATATCTCCGAAACGGAATGTTTACGAAAATTTTACAAGATACAGAAATTGTTTAGAATTGATTTTTCTATCGAACGGTATATTTTCCGAACCTCGCGAACAAGCCGTAACAAAAATCGTTTTTTCCGGAAAATTCAAAATCAAATATCTCCTAAACCGTTAGATTTACGAAATTTTTTTCGTACTACGTGATTTGTAGAGAATATTTTTTTACACATCGAATAGTAATTTACAAATTTTTATTCGACAATTAGTTTTTGAGTTTTTAGAAAAGGTTTAATTTTAATTAGTCATAATTAAAATTATCACGCTCAAATATCGAAAACTATTAGCTTTACAAAAATATTACAAGAATACAAATTTGTTAAGCGTAGTTTTCTCTAACTAACAAAACAAACCGCATATTTTTAACTTGAACCGTGCGAGGGCATTTTACTTTGAAACGTTAGCTTGTAGCGGTCGAGAGAGGGGTGTGCAATGTGCATTAATATTTTGGCATTTTGGATTTTGGCCGAGCGATTATTAGCATTAGCATATGTTAGAAATGGGGACGGCACTGCGATGGATATTTATTTAAAACGAAAGAATTGTATCGAAAATGTATGATTCACGGAGGGACTAGTTTTTAGGTTGATAAGGTGGAATCGGATGATTTATTACTTTGTTATTTTGTTCTTGGGTGTTAATAAAGAAAGACTTACAATTATTTATTTTTCGGGGTGCGTTTTTAAACCTTATGTGATTGAAAGCGAACAAATTTTTGGATTTGGACGCTATTATCAAAGTTTTATTAACAAATACGGCTAATAAACTTTTGAGCTTACAATTAGTGATTTGTGATAGTGAAGCAGTAGTGTTTGGTTGTATAGTAGAGTATATATAGAGGCAGTGATTGCCTGACTAAGTGACAAGACCACCAAAAGATTTAATTGCAACAATTGACGACCTGGCAACGGGTAAGTGTCCCAAGAAAGGGCGCGTTAGCGCCCTTTCCAACCTTTGTGCGAGTCAATAACATACGCTCCAACCTCGATAAACCAATACCAATTATTGTGGACGAATTTAAACCCATATTATTTCATTACTGTATCTATTATCCTATAAATATTATACTTATAAGAAGGTTTTTAAAAAATGTATTCTTAATAAAGCACTTGTTTATTTTCTACGCCCATTTTACAAATTTTCCTCCCCTTTTAGTAATTAAAATAATGCTGATTGAAAGGACGCTGTCTAGCAGGCCTAACATCCAACTCCACGTAATCATCATGATGGTACCCATCGAAAGGTACTTCCTCATACCTGGGATCTTCGTATACAGTAATACGCCTCCTCTGATCACCAACAGGAGCGACAAAAGGTACGATTTCCTGGTGGTGGTAATTATCCTCTATACCGTACCGTTTACCAGCATTTCTTTGATCGACGTTCCTTCTATCATCGTAGTACCGTTTGCGGTCGTGATTCCGCACGTTGTCGATCCCTTTTTCGAAGTTCTCGCCGCTGGAGAAGCGCCCTTGATCGGCCCTTCGATTGTCGTAGGAGACGCTGTCCAAATGGTCTCCTCTGTCGCTGTCCTGCGCCCCATTCGCGTACGAACCTGCCCAATGAAATTCGTTATTTTACATGCAAAATTCGTGCCAAGTGCAGTACCTTGATTGTTCTTGAAGACCTGCTGGCCCCCTTCGGTTTCCCCGTCGTCGAAGAAGCTGGAGTTGCTGCCCACCTCGTCCTTGTGATAGGAATTGTGGAAGCCCTGCTGGTGGTGGCCCTTTTTGTGGGCCGTTTTGTTCTCCAGGGCGGCGCCCTCGACGCCGTTTCGGTTGAAGGAGCCGCCGGCCTGGTGCTGTTTGGCCACCAGGTGGTTATTCACGGTGTCGGCGCGTTCGCCATACCTGGTGTTCTGGGCCGCTTCGGAGGCTTTGTTGGAGTAGAGCTTGTTGAGGCCTACGTCGGAGGCCACGTTGGTGATGCCTGACATGTGTTAATGTCTTTTACTTGTCGGGTAAAGAGGTATAAGTTGTGCTCAAAATTGATGTGGTATATATAAGATTTTTACCTTCTTGTGAAGAAACGGCGGTGTTGGAGGCGTCGTTGAAATGGGCCCCATTGTTGGTGGTAATTCCTGTTTGTAATAGAGCAGGAATGGTAAAAGATGTTTGTAGAATAGCAGAAAAGATCAGCAACGATTTAATTTGCTTGCACATTTCTCATTTGAAGTGCGTTATTCACAACGCGAAGCTTATTTGTTAATTAAACGAGAGAATAGTGTAGAATTTTATATTGCGGGTCAGTGATGTTTGAAACCTTTAAAAATCCACATCCTCTCTCGTTTAATTTTCACGGCGAATATAATTAGGTAATCGATTAGATTCGTTAAATAAGAGAAGGTCGATTTCGGGCGTACAATAGTTAAAGCAAAACGCATTAATTCCGGCGGAGGGTTAGAGGAAAAAGCGGAACTTTTCGAAGTTCACACAACTCCCGGGTGTCCCGCGGGAGGTCTCCTGGCCGGCTCCTGACCACCTCCATTATTTAACTGCTGCTTACCAGTAAATCGCGGACGTCCCGTGGGGCCGATACGACGCCCAAAATTGACCGAATGCCATTATTTCCCGACGGCTGATCCGTTTTCTTAAGAAAACTCGCAAGTTCTCGGCACAATCATTGAAAATTTCCAAAAGGAAATCCAAACAATGGAAATCGAGATAAAACTTATTCGCTATATATACGCGAAGGAAGGAATATGGCCGCTAGATAAGGATTGTGTGTTTCGATTTTCGCCGGTTATAGGGTGAAGATTTGCGCTTTGTTAACACTCGAATCTGTTCTGTTTATAGTGCAATGAAGCGCGATAACTAAATTTCGGTTTTACATCATAAAAACACCGATAAAATTTCTTCTAAATTACATTTAATTATACCTACTAGAGAAATTAAGATTTTTCACTAGCTTAAAAATAGTCTTTATAGCTACACGAATACAGTGACTCTATATCCAAAATAATAATAATTAATGGTTGCCCCATCCCTCTATCTCATCTATATACAACAAGATAAAGAAGAAGAGAACTGATGGCACACACATTATACCTATATATGTATGTTAGGTATATATTCTAGTACATAATATACACGTTGGTTTGTTGAAACGTAGAGCGTTATTCGAGGGTTATGAACTAGAAGCGCGATAACGGGCACAAAGGAAATGACGTTACACGACCATCGACGGTTTTCCATGGTAAATTGATTCGCCATCGATCATTAAATGCCGGTTTGTCGGCGGCTCAATGTCGACAGTTAACCGCTTATCTTTATAAATGATGACGATGCCACGATATGTCTCGTCATTACGCCGTGCCGGCATGGGAGCATCAACGAAATAGAAAAAGAAAAAAAAAAGAGTAAAAGCTAAGCTCGTTTTCCGTAAATCTCCTATATATGCGGGTGTAGGTTGATATACGTAAAAATGAGAGGAAGAAGTGTTTTTTTTTTTCAAATAGCGAAATTCCCTAATACTAGGGAAATAGGATTGTATTTGGCAACTCTGTAATTACGCCAAAACTCCCTAAAACTAAGGAAATCGTACTAATCTTGACAACGTTGTATTTACCCTTAATAGTACGCATTAATTCTCGTTGGTTTGTAACAATTTAATCAACATTTTTCTTTACAGAAATAATATTGTAAAAGTTGAGTATGCAAATAAAATTAGAAAAGATTCCGAACGAATTACTACCACTAATTTACATTAGACTTGAAGCGTACGGGAAATAAGAAGAATATAGAAGAGGGGCATTGAAATCTCGAAGTAAACGAGGTTAATTCGCGGGTAAATTCGCGAGAATCGACTATATGGAAACAAAAACGAACGAGCCCAATTACTAACAGGGGGGTGCGAGTGGGGGGCTGCCTAATTGAATGATTGATGCAAAAGGCTTTATTTTCCACCACCCCCCTTCCAGCGTGCCTCCCTCGAGAAACGCTCCTATTACGCGCAAACTTTGTTAGACCGAGCGAAATTATATGACAAATGACAAACAATGGACCACTTAAATTAGTTTACGAAGCTCCCGAGTTTATAAAGCTTTTCATGTGGCTGGAAAGTCAATATTAACTGCTATGTGTGGTTTCAATGGCCCTTTGTAACCGGCCAAACTTACGACGAATATCGTTTTGCATTCGTGTATGACACAAGAGAGAGATTGAAAAAAAAACACAGTTTACGCCATCGTGACGTCACGGAAGGATTACCTCGAACGTACTATACCCGCGATGTATACTTTTCGTGTAAAAAAAAATACCAACACAACAGGCATTTAACGTAATAAATCAGGGTCTTCAGTGGAACAAACGCACACACACAGGTAGGAAAAGTGAGCTGTAGTTCAGGATCATAACGGGATTAGGCTAGTCCTGAAATTTATGTGCCTGATCAGTTGTATTCTACGCGTTAATCCCCTACTGACTATCAATTCGGGGATTTTTATCCGGACGTATATCGGCTTTGAAGTCGAATGTACACGTGGAATTAATTTTACGAAAAAAAATTATTTTTCTTGTATAATAAAACTGTATAGAGGTAACTGATTTGGAGTCTTGATTGTAAAATCGACGTTTCGGTCTTCTAAATTGTCATCTTCAGTGTGAAAAAAACGCTCATAATATGACCGATGTCGGATGTATATCGGGAAACGGCATTGAATAGAGCCGGTATACACTATAGAGAAGAGAAGTATTAAAGAGTAAACTCTGCGGAGAGGAGCAGCAAGTCGAGTTAATGTTTCCCCGGCGTGTCGTTTGCGGTGCTCTTATCACTGGCGGGGCCACTGATTGCTTCATTTCAGACAATCGCCCGTTTGTAATCGTCGTTAGCGGATTGTAGCTCGTTTTCTTCGACGGAAACTTTCCCTACGCTCGTAAATAATCGACGTTTCGACTAGAGGAAAGGCCGGTTTTTCCTAAACATAAACACGAATATAATGCACCGGTTCTTTTATCGCTTATACCTCTAAATTCTCTAAGGGAAGTTGAAGATTTTTTTATGAATTATATTCGTTATTATCTCGAATACTAATCGAGATAGAAAAGTGCGGTTCGTTTTGTTTTGTAGAGAAAACGTTTCTTAATAATTGATAAAAATTTTAAAATTTTCTATCGACTCTACAAGTAAAAAATAACATTAAAAATCCTAATACAGTTAATATCTATCATATAGCAATAATAAATTAGAATAAGTTAGCTATAGAGAGTTTTGTATATTAGGGAAGCGTCGGCATCGCGACGCTCCCGCGCTCATTCGTTCGCTCACGTATAAAGCGATAGTAGTAGAGCAATTTAAATACGAAACGTTTTCGAAATGTTCAATGGCCCGTAGACGACTAAAATATGTATTTGTATTCGCGGCGTCTTAGCAATTTTTAACGTTACGTTTTCACATCGATGTGTTTTATTCACGAGATATTCCTCTCTGATGCTACTGCTTTATATACTTTATACTTTCCGAAAACGGACTTTATGTTGCGAAAACTTGATAACTGCCGGGATTTTCGGGGGACGTAAATGTAGAATAATGTCGAGTTTGCGGCTGGAATATATTTCATTTCTCTTTTTACTATTTTACAATGTAAACTCATCGCTAAACGTTTGAAGAGACGAAGAAAATTTTTGGTAATTACGTGTAGAAAAATGTAATTTTGTCACATTGAAGATGGAATCTCGAGAAAAACGAAACGTCGATTTTCCAAAGCAATTATTACGTCTTTAAAAAACACTCAAAAATTGTACAATTATACATTGAGCGAACAAACATAATTGTACATAAATAAATAATATAAAAAAAATAGAGCCATTTAAAAAAAAATTAAAGAGTTCGCTCTTTAATTTACAACACTTACAGTCTTTACAACACTGGCTGCGATAGTCAACTGATCGGTATTTACATTTAAAACCAGATTGTGATTAATACTTAGTGCGAATTTCTCGTTCTCCCTCCCTCCCGTTTTCGAAAGACAAAGCCGATACCGGTTGTTTTCTAATGCGTAATGCTTATTGTATTGGAGTGATGTTAACCTAGCGGTCAAATAGATTTTTTTATACTGTTTCTTATAGTGATTTATTTGATTGTTGTTAGTTCTTCGGTGTTCTTCTCGGTTTAAAAAGTTTGTGTGTACAATAAGACTGTGTTTGAATAATTACAATGAACTTCAAGCCATTTTTCTACAACAAAATAGGTGAGCTAATATTTCTTTTGAGTTGAATGTTTTTTTCTTCTATTATTTGGTAAACCCGGGTTAATTTTATGATTTATCCATCATTCTAAAAATTTAGAGACCATATGGATTAAATAAAGGTCCTAATAAATAATTTTGAATGAGATATCTTTCTTAATTAATCAATCATTATTTCTATCGATTCTAACTTTACCGTGAACTCGATCTTATAGAGGTATTGCTGTGAATATCTGCTGTGCAGGCCCGCATTTCTAAGATTTTTTTTTACATTTTTAATTAATTTTCGATAAATATTTTTCTTGACGGTTTTGATTAAATAATCACATAATTCGGTAAGATGACCAGTTGTCACTTCATCATTAAAAATCGTACCCCAAGTCCGGAAACACCCTGTATGTACGAGGATCGGTCAATAATTAAAGCGTTTTTCTGTATCCGCGTTCATCATTAAATCAGTTACCTTTCTACAGGGAAATTCAGCTTTTCATATATCGCAGAAATTAACAGCTTGACGAAACGCAACCGTAAGCTCATTTAGGCCAATTTCACACGTCAATTCAATCAGTCAGCGTGCACCGTACAGATAACTTTGTCTCAGAGACGCTTCCCGGAACATTTTTCCCAAGGAAGAGCCGCGTAAATTCGAATAGAGGGCTAGAGAACATCGGCGGGGAAGTGCGCTTCTCTCTCTCTCTCTCTATCCTCATCACATATATATAGATATATTATAGGGGGGGCGATTTCCATCTGATAACTGTGTGAAATCAGCGCATAACGACGCGGTTTACCCTATTATAACCGGCGCTGCGGGGATCGATACCCGCCAAAACTGGCCAGAAATCTTCTATTTATACACGCGAAAACCGTCGCGAATGATTATTCTTCGCTTTCCCGACGTTCTTCGCCACTTTTACGACCCCTATTCTCGCGCCGTATTCGGTAAATAATTGCGTATTTTTTGCCTATTTGTTCGGGCCTTGCGGTAGGCGCTGTATCATCACAGTGCGTAGATTCGGGGGTAGATCTTTCCTTTTCCCGATGCATTTTCATTCTAGATAAATCGACTCGATAAAATATGGACTTTGGTTTCGTATATTAAACGCGCCCGGATTAATTAAATTCCAACCGGAGTGTGGTGTGTTTTGAAAATTTTTCAAACGGCCCTTTCGAATGGGTTATATACAGAAACTATATTAGGGAGAATCGGCTTATCTTATCGCCTTATATAGTTTGTAGTTAGGGGAATTATTTAGGGAGTTAATCGATACAGAGACACCCCTATTCTCTTATAACTTGGAGAAGTTTCCTTTGGCTTGTACACACTTACATATTCTCTGCTGCTGCTGCTGCTGCGACCCCCCCGAATTTATTCCAACTCCATTACAAAGAGTTTGAATGCCTTTCGCTTTTCTTTATAATCTCCGGGAGATTTGCGTGGGATTATTGCGAGAAATTCGAATCTACTTCGCGGAAGTTGCCGGTGTTTAATTAGGCGATTAATTATACGGATATTTCCCATTAATTACTTTACCGGAGGATAAAAATACAAAAAAAAAGAAAGTAAATTTTAAGGGATTAATCGCGGGAGATTGAGATATCGGATTTACGGGTGGCGGTCGAATTTTATACGCCATTTAAACCGATCCGGAATTGTATAGAGTTTAGTTAAAAATTTAGGGTAAAAAGTGAATTAACGAGAAAGTAATTTATTGATTTCGATTTAGTAGTAATCAAAGATAACCGATAAAGAAGAATTAGAGTTAGAGAGGAATTCGTGTATACCTATATATAGGTATATACCACGAAAAACATAAATAACCCCCCTTAACCGAGACTCGTAATTGAGTTAACGCGGAATTAGACCTAATAAGGCCCTCGAATATATCAAAGTGTGCGGTATAAACGTAGATACCGTCGGTCACTGAGCCCCCCGAATAAATCACCGGACACGCCGGTCATTATATCCACTTTACCTCCCGGCTCTTCTGATCTCTCTCTCATGGCACCCTCTCGGCTCCTCTTCACCGTTACACGTCTAATAATAGAGTTATTTCGTACCTATTTCTCGCCTTCCGGTCCTTCTCCCCCGACGGGGATGGTTATTTAAACGTTTCGGACGAATTAATTCCACCTTCGGGGTTATTCGATGTATATACACTAAACTAATAACTATAAGGTGCAGGTGTAAATTGTTCCGTAAATCGGTGGTAGATTAATTTTATAATACGATTATTTTTCTATATAGTTTATTCGCGATTTATACATAGAGTGCTGTGGGAAAAGTGGAATTGCTACTGGAAGTTAGAGTGTAGAAGAGGGGGCGGCGTGATGTTCCTAACAAGTTGGGTGCCTATTAATTAGGCGGGGGTAATTTAGCGCATTAGAGCGATTAGTGTCCTGTTATAAATCAACTAGATTTAGTTTTAACGGCTGAAGGATTAGTGAAGCGTACACACCGTTCGAGGATTTAGTTGCACCTAAACTGCATCACTCAATTTAATCCTCTGCTCTCTATGCTTACCAAAAAAAAAAAATCATCCCTTATTCGTGTTAATTAATTATTTCGTCTTGTTATCTACTCGATTAGAGCGGGTATAACTCGATAATTCAAATAACGCGGAGAGGGCGAAAAAAAAAAATGGTATAAAATTCAATCGAGGTTCGGCGATAGAGGTGTTAAAAAGGTCATAAAAGCCGTAACGGTCGGATAAATTATAATGGGATTCGGTTTAATGAACGGGTTTTGTATCGAAACGGCATGTGTGCCATCTACTGTTCAATAATTCACGGCCTAAATGCCGTTGTGTTATGAGATAATGGCTATTAAAGCTCACCCTGCCCGGTGCATATTACATATTTGTTATTTTGTCGTTTTTAGAAAACCGACAAAACGATTCCAAGTTTATCCATATAGACGACTATACCTGATGTATACATAAAAACACCCTGTATATTACAAGTATATATACAGACATTAAGGACCTATTCCGGGTCGGGCGTGGAATAAACCTCCTTAAAATATATTCGAAAACTTGTCGAATTTAAATTTCAAAACGGAATCTCTTCTTGTGGGCTTCTCTGCTGGGCCCGGTGCGCTAGCGCGAATAGTTAGAAATCCCTCCGGAATCTTCTAATTAGCATTCTTGCGATCTTAAATAACGGCTCGTATTAAGAAACGCTTAAATAATCTGAGAAAGAGCAGGTGCGGATGTTGGGAGTTTATTCGATAAAAGGCGGCCCCGTTTCTGTTCCTGTTCCTCGACTGTTCTTCCCCCCGAAAACTTTCCTTTGGCGCGGGATTTTAACTTTTAAACGGGATCATACTCGAGAAGAACAACAAGTCTTTCAAACATTTATAGCTTTCTCGAAACGATTAATAAAGCTTTATTCAAAACGGTTCGTGAAATTTTATTTTACCTCAAAGAAATGCTTGATTAATTCGTTTGCAAAAACTATTATGTGATAAATGATAACAAAATAAAACGAATTTAATCGAGTAAACTTTACGATTTTTATAAGATTATCTTTAAGAAAAACTGAAAACCTTTTATAAAGACTTATTAGTTGAATAAAGTTAGTTCGGATATCTAATATGGTGTTAAGTCCTCGCGACCCCAATAGAATACAATGAGAAACGGAGAAGAAACGCCATCAACGCTCTAGCTCGATTCCCGAACAAAGTTTGTTTCGCCGTTTTTATGGATTGTCTACATAAAAAGCCGACATTGTTGTCGACTTAATTCCCCTTCAGTCTTTCGCAATTATCCCCGATTACAGCGCCATCAAAGTTTCCCGAACGGGGGGACTCCGTTTCGGCTCTTTTATGGCACCCGCGGAATGGGGAACTCCTTTCACACACACATGTCATGTATAAGATGTATTCACTTTTTTTCGATCGAATTATTGACTGATTGATTGGTGTAAAAATTCAATATGAAACACCCTATAGGTAGGTATATTTGAGAATATGATAAAGCTAAATAAAGTATTCGGTATGCGAAATAAGAGACAACTAAGTAAGTTAAACGCGTATTGCATACGAAGTGAGAGCGAGTAATCCTTCCAATTAACAACTCCGGGACGAGATTGGCAATTTGGCGCCCTTTCCCGGATCAAATATAATCGCCGATTTTTCCGGTGCAGCTAATTATTTTTCGTCAAAGCGATTCCCCTTTACGCTGTATACATATTAATCGACTGCCATTACCTTGCGGTTAATGGAACTCGCCCCCGCCCCGGCCCCTTAACCCCCTAGTCTAGCCCAGCATACGCGGGAAAGGGAGGATGTACAAGAATTCTCCACGATCTTGTGTCGTATTATATGGTTAATGTGAAGGATTTTTTTTTAAGGTAAAAGTCGAGGTAGACCATCAGTGATGGGGATTTTTGGTTATTATTAGATAAATAAAAAGCATTAAGGTTATTTTTAAATATATATATTGCGTATTTATTTAATATCTTTGGCAAAAGTCGTTTGGTATTGTTGTTATACGTACATAAGGGTTTCCTAATTTGTACTGTATGAAATAAAATTGGCACGAATTTATTTACAATAATTATTTTTTATATTATAGATAGATATAATGGACTTTATTGAAATTTCGTCCAGAATTTAAGTTTGAAGAGCTACAAATTTTTCATCACTTATCAGTCTGGATTTAAATAATATCGATAAATTTTTAACAAATTCGGTCGAAAAATGGCCAAAAAATCCATCGATTAGAAAAAGCTATAAAATTCAATCAAACTACTCGATTATAAGTTAGTAATAATAATACGTCTAATATATTGCACGAGTCTCTAAAAAACAGCATTTTGAGCATCGATAATTTACACATTATGTACAAATATATACCCAATATTAAAATCAATCTACCCGCATGCGAACGAGTTCCGATAGTCCCTAAAACGATCACAGTTACCTAATTAACTAAAACTTTCAACTGGCCGCCCCCAAAGAAAGAGGCCCGTTCTTCAAATGGCCGACATTTTGGAAATTCTGATTGCCCATTTGATTGCTAGCCGGTTGATTCGAATTGTTGTTCAGATCCCCGTTGGAAGACGAAACGGGCGCCCGATGCCCGTTCATCAGATGATTGGGCAGCGACGCCTGAAACAAAACACATCTTCTATGTATAGTAAATATTTTTTTCTCTTTAAATCCAACGAAATTGCGCTAGACGTTGCAACGCTGTATGGGTACAGATCGACTGGTATAGCAGGAGATATTCAAGATATTTTGGTACTTACGGGTGGTATGGAAGTTTGGCGTTTCAAATGGGACAATGGTGGCGGATTGTAGGCCATATTGGCGAAGACTAATCGCTCCTCGTAGTCGTACTCGCAGAGGATTTTGTTCTCGCACAAATAGAACCTGTCGCCTACGCAGAATCTGGAACGTATATATATTTATATATAGGTATATAGCATTATATTGGGGAAAAGAGCGAGTTAGAATTGCAGGGCTACATATGTATCTATCAGAATTCGAATGGGGACGCCAGAATGATTTCCCTCATGGCGTATAAAGTGTTCTTAAAAGACAAAGAGTAGTCCGATTTGGTCGTGGTCCGAGCGGGATTCGCTAGCGGGATAGTTTTCTCCTCTTTTTTTTTTCTGAATAATTGAGTGATTCTTCGAAAATTCTATCAAATAAAACGAACGATATATCCTTTACCTAATTACAATTTAATAATAAGGACTATTGCATTAAAAATGGCGAACAATGGCGTAATTAGAAAAGCAAAAAAAAAATAAAAATAAAAATCGGAAAATAAAAAAAAAACCCGAACGTGATAACGCATGATAGGCAGTCATTACTAACTTTATATCGAATTATCCCGGCAAAACGAAACGAATGTCCGACCGAAAACAAAACGAAAATCTAATATAAAAAGCACACAATAGGACTAATAAAGCGCAAATCGGGAACGAAAACTGCAATTATACACATGACAATAGATCGTGCACAGGTCACTCGGTAATGCAGTTAAATATATTAATAATTGCGAACAATAAAAGCGGATTATTTCGCATGGACGGCCACTGTTATATACCGTATATACAGTACAGTATATTTCAACTGGCTGGTTTTCGAAAACAATGAATGAAAGACCGCACTGAAATGATCTATATACATACCTACATCAGTCGGCGAAATAAAATGTTTATTTTATTTTCATTTTCTCCCCCGCATTTAAAAACATTACGCCCAACGTCTGACATTTAATTAATTTTTTAACCGACCGCAAATGTAAATGTCGCGAAAAAATTCAATTCTTTTTAACGAATCGACACGTTTCCTTTTATCTAGTTTGTGCATCTATACCAGATTGTCTCATTCATTAAAGAAAAACCTTCACCAATCAATCACTCTTTTCACTTTACTATTACCTATATATCTACAACAGGATAAAATACGATCCCGCAGTACTATATGAGTCTAGAATAGTTTCTTTTGCATTCCGAGCTTGTTCGAGCAGTTGGTAACATTGGTAAACGCCGGACTTTGTCGAGAAACCTCAACGTTTCTGAGGGGGTGTTTTGGACAAATCCGGCGCAGATGTCGCATGTTTTATTAGATACTTGTTACTGGAAACTAACGCGTTAACTTTAAGCGATTTGTCATTTCGAGCTTTTTCGAGGGATTGATTAATTACTGTACACACAGGAACACCAACATTTGTTCGGGGAAATCCACTAGTTTAACTATACGAATCGATTAATTAGAATCGATTAGTAATGAGGGTATAAAGTTAGATAATATAATAAAGCTGTGAGTGGGATTGACTGCAGATTTCGTCAGTGATTGGAGTATTAGACAATTTTTGTTAATAAACATTAACTAAACATAGAGAGAATTTCTATGTGAATAATTCTACATAGATATTTATCTTTGGAGAGGTGATTTGATTAGAATCATCTTCGTTATGTTGATAATGCAAAGATATGCATGGCGGGTTCTTCGCGCGAACGAGCTGCACCGTATAAAACGCAACAAGCGGGTTGTAAAAGGAATTCGAGGAAACAGCCCTCCGTAGCCCTATATTCCAGCGAATATGTCTCAGAGAGTATACACACGAAATCCGATTATGTAAGATGCGAATTCGCGTTTTGTTTTAAATTAGACATAAGAGAATATGGTATAGGTATACTACCTATAATATAGTTATTTTTTAGTGAATTAATCGATTAATCGATTAACATTCAACAGTATCAATTCCAACAATAAACCGAACCGTTCGTCTCATTGAATTCGATCAAAAACGAGTCGACATTGTGCGGCCATTAAATCTGCGAAATACAGATATAACTATAATGGCCGCCGAATGGAACAAAGCTCTTCCATATATATCCGTTTACGAGGCTCGATTTCCACCTAAATGCCCGCCCGTAAACTCCAAATCTGAACATCGCGATAAACCGGCCATTGTTTACTTGATTGTTAAATTTATGTTGGTACAAATTAAATCTGGCGCTGCAACTGCGGCCGCAAAAGTCGACAATCAGGTGAAGTGGCCGCGGGAAAATCATTTGTTTCCAACAATTGCCCCCGTCCATTGTGTATATACTGTTTAAATTATTAGATGTATCTCTCTCTCTCTGTGACTGTTTAGTATTCGCATAAAACGGGACCCTTCTACCCCTCCCCACCCACAACCCTTTTCCATATCTTTACTTACACAGCCCTCTTGATGTTATTACGTTTAAAAACGACAATTTTGCATTTCGAATGCATTTCCGGGAAAAGAGGGGGAAAGAGGGGAAAGAGGGGAAATAAGAGGAAAGAAGGGTAAACAAAACCACATTTCATGCGATATCTATCTAATACTGACCTGTGATTGCATTGCTGGCAGGCGAAGCATTCGAGATGGTAGACGTTATTCCGGGCGCGCATGACCATCTCGAAGGCGGGAATGACCTTAGAGCAGGCGGCGCAGTAGCCGGTGTTGCCGAAGAGCCTCAAATAGTCGCGTTTGCAGAGTATCAGATTGGCCTTGGTGTACAAGGTGGAGCCGACTTCGCCCAATCTGCAATCGCAGCAGCCGCACTTGAGGCAGTCCTCGTGCCAGAAGAGATCGAGGGCTTTGAGCAGGAAGCGTTCTGTGATGGGTTTGAGGCAGCCGGCGCAGTCTTGGGGATTGTGGCCCGGCGGGGCCGACTTGGAGGCCTCGGTTTTCGATATGTCCATGGTCATTATGAGGCGAGGTTTCGTCTGCAAAAAAAAAAGACTTTTTTTTAAGCCATGAGATATTGTATTAGTTAGAGAAATGGACTCGTAAGTTGTAGGTATTGAAATAATAAATACAATGGGAAGAGGAAGAGACAAAGAGAAATGATTGTTATCAATTTTGATTAAGGGTCATTGGAAGGAATCTTTTTTTCTCGGCCAGGAGCTAAGCGACTATTTACGCACCTCGACATTTATCATCATTTTCTCGAAAATCCACCGAATAAAATACCATCATTTACCAAAAGGAAATAAAATAACATGTTATAGGGGATTCCCCGCTGAACCGTTAAATCAATAACGCGTTATTCCCGATATATAAAAAAATAACGCGGTACATCCTGTATAAGAGGCAAATTAAGAAAATTCAGGCAATTTCTCCCGAATACGAAGCGTTAATTATCCAATTACGAGGGAACCGGCGAGAATAAAAACGGCTAAAAAACTTATCAAGAGCATCGAGAGTAAACGAAAGACGAAGATGAAACGGTAAGTAAGTAAGTACAAAAGAAGGGATTGGACAAAACTGGGGAGTAGAGTAGGTACATCAAGATCAAGTCTTTCTTTTCGGGGCCCAAACGAAATACTGATAAGTCGCGGCGATAAAACGTCGAAAAACAGCTCAGTTAATTAAGATTGTCGCTGGGTTTTTAATTATTTTTGTTGGGCATTTCCTCCCGGTTAGTTCGTTATATGAAATTTAATTAAGTTCGCGTCGGTGCTAATTTAACGCTCCTAATCAAGTAGAAAGTTTTTTCGCTTTAAAGACCCGTATATACGTGCTCGGAAATTTAACCGATTAATTTTTTAATAGTGTTTCTTTATTATCGCGCTTCATTTACAAAACTACCCTTTTAGACTTCTAACAACGGAAAATTCTTCGAATTTTTCGAAAACGAAGTCTTATGATCTGGCTTTGTCGTCCGTCCGTCTGTCGCGAGTTTCAGCGGCTAAACGGTTATAGATAGAGACAAACGGACAACGGCATTCGATTCAGCATAGTCTAAAACCTCTCCCGTTTCAAAAAAAAAAAAAAAAAAAAAAAAAAAAAAAAAAAAAAAAAAAAAAAAAAAAAAAAAAAAAAAAAAAAAAAAAAAAAAAAAAAAACTTAACGTTACATTAGTTAGAAGTCTCTCTACGGCGCACTGGGCCGTTCGTCCCACTTGTTTTTTTCTAATCTTAATCCAAAACAAAAAAAAATCCCTAAGCGACCCTACTATAATTGTTCACATAGTACGGCGGATTAGTCGATTATTTTTTATATCCCTCGATCCGACCCTGGCCCTCTTCCCGTAAATAGGTAATGAGATGATAAATTGAACGAGTCTAATCTGAAAATAAATAAGCGGAAGGAGGAGAAAGCGAAAGAGAATGAACTAAGTGGCAGCGAAGGCGGCAAAGTGACGGATGGGAGAGGGACGGGTAGAGGCGTCGCGACGCCGGCCAGAGCGAGACGGGACGCGTTTCGCGGGCGACTAGATGAGCGTGAAATTGATCTTCGAGAGACTTTTCGGATGTTAAGCGATTGTATGTGTCGATCAATTCTTTGTTTTCTTGTACGGTTTTTTTTTTTTGGGAATTGAATGTGCCGTGAATCGGAAATGTATTGGCATTTTGTGGTATCTTGTTGTATTCAAACTTTTTAAAAGCGATTTATGAAGGGTAATTTAAAAAAAAAAAAATAACCTGCATTAATTTTCATGTATGAAAGTTTTTTTTTTCTATGTTTCTTTTGGAAACGAAAACGATCGTTTTAATTAAGACAATGCTCTCGCAATCGATGGAAGTTTAACAAAAACAATTTAATTAGCCGTAAAATAAACAGAAAATTAACCTTTGGCTATCAAGCGAATCATAATGAAGTTTAGCGTGTAGACGAAGGGGGATGGAGAGAGAGAAAGAGAGAGTGAGAGCGGAGCGAAAAGAAAAGCCGGTAAGGGAATTTTTAATTTTTAAGGTAGTAAAACGAAATAGGTAGTAATTTTAATTAAAAAGTTGGAAAAGTACCTTTTGTTTTAGTATCAGAAGAAGCAAATAAAGTTAAGGGGTAGACGTTTTGTTCGCGTAATTAGAAGGAAATTAAATCGTTCCGATGGCAAGCGATGGTCATCTTCTCTTCTCTCAAGAATATTATGCTTACTTATACTTCTACTTTTAAAATATTTAAATTTACTCGGATTTATTCACCTTATATTATTTAGAAGCCTTTTTTTTTCTCAACTGGAGCAAAATCCTTAATTAAACAACCCCCTTTCAAAATCCGAAATTTCCAACGTAAATCGACACCGATGTTTGTATCATAATTATTTTCCCGAGCACTTTAGTTCGTTAATTGCATTTGCATCGCGTCAAGGAGGGGGCGGCAGCGGCACGTCGTCGCAGTTTAAGGTAAGACAGCCGCCTCCATGAATTATTCACCCATCACCCGATGACTTACTTAATTCGATATTGATAATTCAACGCTCGCAACAATCGATTATAGAACAAGAGAGAAAATACACCCTGAAGATGATAAAGTTCTTATACGGTCGAAACAGAGTAAACAATCACTGATGAATCAGTCAATGCCATGCAATTCTACTTTATTATTCTAAAGAAGTGTAGAGATGTTATCGCGTGGCGATAAGAAAACGGTCTCTTTCGTTGTTTCTTATCGAAATCCATCCGTAAACGCGTATTATTAAATATTGCTCCGGAGTCGGGAAAGGTTTTACCAGGGAGTAGAGGAAAATAACGGATCTCTGCTATCCATCACGAATGCTAAGCGGGCGAAAGATAACGGGTCCCGCGAATTCCGAAACGGCAATTTAGTTACAAACCGACGAGATTTATTTTTCCTGGGAACTTTATTTCCCGAGGTGATTAATGAATTTTTCTGGCGTCGGTCCGGAATAATTAATACGTTCTAATTACCAGTGAAATGCTGTGTTTTTGGGATTTTTTTTTACAAGGGGTGATGTGGAATTGAGCTATAGTTCTGCTGATTTTTTTCGGAACTACTGATGGCAACACTGATGTGAAATCCCTAAAATTACTCAGGCAATATTATACAAAATTATCCATCTGGAACCATAAATAACAAACAGCCGGTTATCGTTTTAACATGAAGTTAATACAGAAAAAAAAAGAGCTACATCTCGACCGATTTTTCTGAAAAGTTAATCAATTTGAGAGGGGCCTGTTTTGTGTTAGAAACCGCTTCATCGGCGCTATACATATAACTTCAAGAATATTTCCAATTTCGTTAAAAGGCCACTTTGTTAACTTCGATTCCTCACACACTCGATAACGACCCTCTATTAGAGATTACTTCCATAACTTTATAACTCGAATTAAGATTTAATGCACGATTAAAATCGTAAAAATGGTAAAAAATTATCTCCAATTTAGTTGATTGGAATTTGATAAATTCAAAATCTTACCTACCGATGGCCTGTAACGTCGCAGCGACGAACTATTCCGGCCCGCTCGGTCGCCCGATGTCATTTCCCGATGTCATCTCCCGATTTTCTATACCAAATTCTCCTCTAACTGAAATTCAAAGAAAACAATTCGATAAAATCTACTCAATACTAATCTAAGAGTGAAAATAACTGTTTCCTAACGAAACGTCCACCTCTAATAACGCATGTTAAATGGGGTAAAATGCATTGGAGTAGAGGTGGGCGTTGATAAAAATAACTTCACCGTTACATTGAATGAAATGAAATTTTTTTGTTAGATTTATGAATTTTTCCAACGCAATGTTGCCATGTTTATTACAAATTCGTAACATTTAGGATATTTTCCCAAGAACATTTTTTCTACAAAGCACTCTAATTTATCGATAAACGATAATTAATTTAGGGAAATTCAGCACATATAAAATTCGAGTCCATTAAGAAAATTAATCTAGCAATTAGGAGCGTCCGCCATAATTGCTTTTTTAATAAATTATATACCTTGATAGTTAAATGCAGGATAGTGGCGCGTTACGGGCGCTTATGACGTTCTTCTCTTACAACAAGCCATTTTAATTAAATTTCCTCCATTCACTATATATGAATATATTCCCCTCTTCGGTAATTAAACAAGACGCACGTCATCCGTTCGGAAGGGCCCCGAATAAGGCCGGGGAATTTCATAAATTCGCGATCAACACACGACATTATTCTGCTACAAACTTGCTACTATATAGGTACTATATAACGTACTAATTATTAGATGTTAAATAAATAATTGATTGTATATCTATTTGAATATGTTTCATAAAATAAAAATGAAAGGAATTTAGAAAAGGAGAATCGTTCAGAGTGTATATGGTCAAGCCTGTGTAAACAGATCGAACAATGATGGAGGATATATTGGATGGGAACTCCAGGAAATAGGTACCTTTTCATTCTTTCAAACTTACATAAATAAAGATAATCGTCCTATGTCAATAACGTTTTCCAAACTTTTATTTAGATAAGAAAATAGAACGTTTCCGGGGCTCGTATTTGAATTCGTAATTCCTATATACTATACATATATATGCCGGACAATACTCGATTGATTTATTTCGCCCTTCAACCAAAAAACCTTTTATTTATTTATTTGTTTACGTTTACCATTAGGCATGCAAATGAGAAAAAAAAAACACTTTCTTCGAAGGCGAGCTCGCGCAGCACGCGCGATTCCAATACCAACTTGGCGAATCTAATCCCACATTATACAATAGTGTAGGTACAAATTCCCCCATTAATATTGAATAAATCGAGCGTAACAAGTGCACAATGGGGAAAATTATCCGAGCAAAAGGGAAATTACGATGGCGAGCGAACGTGTACATACATGTATGTATATACAGGGTGTTTCATTGGGAAAGGACAATATTTTAATACCAAACAAAAACAACATTTTGTTTGTATACTATAACATGTTAAAATGAGATGACACTCTTTTAGTTCATTTAAAAAGGAAGCAATACTTAGGTATTAGGTACATTATGTGAATGTGTTTTTACACCTCTTGTAGAAATTGAAACACCCTGTATATGTACGTACGTTAATTGAATCCCGTGTTTGCGGATGCTTATTAGCAAATTAGCGACGCTTAATTACCGATATGTTTTATTAGTAAACACGACTAGTCGCTTACATTAGCGCCCCTAAACGCGTCGCCAGCCCGCCAGCCCGCCCGGCCTTCTATTTAGTTTTAGAACAAAGCCATTCTCTCTCTGCTCTACCGTTAGAGATCCTAATTAATATTACCCTTGCCGCGTTGATTGCGTTATTTACTCGAACAACGGCTAATTATTCTCGTATTCATTCAATCTCCTTTTGGATTCCTTTAAAAACACTTTAAAAAACCTAAGGATGTGTGTTATTAGTAGTGTGTTTTAATATGTGTGTGTGTGTGTGATTCATTATAGAATTTATTGGAAGAAAGTTGGCAGGAAACGAGGGTTGAAACTAATTCGAAACGAACGACGGGGGCGACTTTTATTTTTCTATAAACATCCTAATCATTTTACGAGATGTGTATGACAGGTGTTGCGAAATGGAAATATAAATATAAATGGGCCGCTTCAATATTTTATTCCCCTTTTCCTGTGAAGCATAAAGAAACGCGGTCCTGTGTCCTAAACGTATATACAGCCAGTAGTGCAAATTTTCATCCTATATGAGTATCTACAATACAGTATAAAAGATATAGAACTTTCTCACTTTAACCACTGTGGTTTTAATAATCATTCTTTGTTCAACTCATAGAATTGGCCGTATTACAAGTGCAAATTTGCGTTTACCTGTATATACATGCGAAAAATGTAGTGTGTCCTAGGGGAAGATGAATTAAGGGTGGTTTTTTAATGAAAATGTCGCGAGACGGGCGTATTTTTTAATTTAATATCATTTCATTTGATTTAATTTAATTTTTCATACGGGTCCGAGTGCGAGAGGCGGCTGCGGAGGCGGCGGCGACGGAGGAGAGGCGGCAGAGCATTGAAATGCAGATTCGGAAATGATATTTTTCTAATAATGAAAAGTTAAAAAGTCGGCACTGTCATAACACCGTCATTTATATTACGATCTTTTTAATTTCGGGGAAATCCTTAAGGCGCGAATTAAATTTCCCTTTACGGGATATTAAGGATATAAATCAAGTCGACTTGTCAACTCGTCCTACAAAAATGTTTCAATTTTTTTTTTATAACTTTTCTACTAATTCGAATTTTTTACAATTTCAGAAAATAATTTTATTTTCTTTCGCCGCAATTTTTTTACATGTAATCTAAAACCTCTGTTAACTTTCCACATCTGTAATTCCCCAATTTCCCCCACAGAAATCGACATATCCATATCTCCAAACTTTTTGCATCGACTTTTGCAAAGACAGCCCCCTAGTAAAACCGTATAATTTGCGGGCCAGGTAATTCCCCGATGGCGCGTTAACTTTAACGGACGATAAATGCTCCACGTTCAAGACATTTATTTTCCAAAAGTTACACGCCAACTCGTAACGATTTGTGCATTCTCTCCTTCTCTAAGTCCACAAAAAAAATATATCTATTATATTTCTATACTAATTATAATTTAATTGCCTAATTTATTAATTAATAATTACATTACATCAAAACGTTTCGACTTACCGGTTTGAATAACCAAAATATTCAACTAATCACCACACCACCATAAAAATCAAAAGCTCTAATCAAACCACTGATGAAAATCACGTGGACTTTTTTTAAGGAATTCAAAGCTCGAAAAATCGCGACAGTTTCGTTGAGATGCGGCCCCGACGAAGCGCCCGCTCTGAATGAGCCGTAGAGAGCCGGAGCTTCGAGAGCTTTGGCGAGCTTTGAGCTTTCGGCCGGCGAAGTTCGGCCGACTAGGCGCGCGCTTCATTTTGGGGGACGGTCCGGACGAAGGCGGGCGCGATTTTTCCGGTTTTTTTTTTTGTTAAATAAATGGTGGATTTTGCGGGAATTGTTGTTAAAAATTTGCTATTTTGTGTGGTAAATTCGAGCTCACCATTTCGCACTTTAATTAATCATTAATTAACCCCTATTTTCGAATAAAAAAAAAACCTCCCGAAATCCGATTGTTCGCTTTAACACCCCTATTTATCCTCCACTTTGACCGTTCAATCCATACATTTCCTTCGGCACAAAAGCTTTAAATTCCGATCGCATTGTTACCGTTATCGGGGGATTAAAAAGTCGCAATTTACCCCCATAAAAGCCAACGATAGGTGCACCCCATTAAATCTCTTTTTCCTTTTTTTTCTCCAAGAATTGCACGAAAAAAAAAAATTATATCCCAAGCAATCTTTTTTCCGCTAATCAATCCGAACGACGGCCGAAAAATCCCCGAACACGTGACTTGTCGGTATCAGTAGCCACAGCCGCCACGTGCGATCTATCTCCTCCGCATATCTGCCTTTTATTTATACAGCATATAGCCCGCGATACAATCGACGAAATGAATCCAACTTATGACTCTTCCAGACCTCGCATTTGCCAAACTTTACAACAAATCCACAACAATACCCTCTACGCTAGAAGGTACACTCTAAATCTACCCCTCTATTTAAGCAATTGGTAACGAGTTGCTTATGAACTTGAGGTGAATTCGAAAAGTACACCGTTCTTTAGGTGCGAAAAAAGGTTTAATAGTAACGAGTAAATTGGATTATTTTTTGCTTACCGGTCTTTGAATGGACCGATCCATTTTAATAAATCCGGCTTAGGCGCGACGGGAGAGGGCGATTCCGTGGGAAAAGCCACCCTACATTACCCTCTCGTCATTGTGCGTAACTCTCCCCGCTCTTGCACTTTTTACGCTACACTAATTTAATTAAATATTATAAAGAAAAAAAAGCACCATGATGACGTTCACCAACAGGTAAATAAATACGGCTCCCCCCCCCCACCGAAGAGGGGGTTTCGAGAGTCTTTTGAGGTCCCCGGGCCCGGAGAATGCGCCGCGTCTGAAGTTTCAATCGACTTGGCGAAAACAAATTTTCGGCATCGCCCGAATTCCCGAGCAATCCCGGCTCGTTCGAGATAGTAAATACCAGGTGAAAGGGGTATGCTTTGAAGTCGAGAAACTTATTATTAAACGCACTCGCTCCTTCTAGATATATACCTACTTCGCGTACGTGCGAGTACTTTGCAACTAATCCCCGAAACCCGATAGGTTTACTTTAAATACCCTCGCCAAGTTTAGCTAAATAGAGCTATATGGCGCGGTGGTTGTTGCAAATTTAAAATGTCTATACCTACTTTAATATTACATAATTAATACCTAGGTAATAATAAAGTTGGTAGAGCTGCGGTAGATTGATTCGGTAATTTATTTGTAGTATAAGTAAAATCCTTCGGTATATACGCATTCCCTGGGAGATATTTACCCCAATTAAATACCACCCTAAAGCAGGACGAGTTTAATGCAACTAAGGTGCCGCGTAATGAATTTATCATGCCGGAAATGCCAAAGTTAGGGGCAGATATCCCGGCCGAATTCGAAATTCCGGGCGATTGCGAAAATCACAGTCGCATAATTCGAAATGATGAATGTTCGGGACTTTGATATTCCGGGAGAAGGTCAATCCCAGGAGCGCCTAATGGGCGTCGCGGCGCCGCGGTCGGGCGTCCCGATAGATTACACCTTCGGGACGTCGAAGTTTCGCAAACCGTAAGTTTCGCCTTTCGCCCCCCCCCCCTTGATTTGCAAATAAGTATTCCCCGTTGGGCGACAACTAAAGCGCGGGGATTCCCGGACGGCGTTTGTTTCGCACAAGTTTTACGTCTTTCGAGATAGGGATATCCTCCGACGATAGGAAATTTATTACATGGCAAACTCGGCATACTTAAAACACTGGGGTTTTTTCGGTGTGTAATTTTCGACGAAATTATAATGTACAAATTATTATATACATAGTATGTATTTTTTAATCGCTGGCTTCGTCTTCATCGCTCGATGCCTCTTCCGCTTCATCCAGCCAATCAGCGAATGGTTTCACTTGTTTGTACAATTTCCCCTCTGTTTCCAGGCTCCGGAACCAATCCAAAATTACATCTTCCGATAGGTAATCTTTGTTATACATGTGCTGAAGCACGGCTATCACCCATTTTTCTTTCATATTCTCACCGGATGTGACTACATCCTAAAAAAACCACCCTTATTATTATTATTTAATTCATTATTTATTTGGCAGTTTCTTTGAGTAGGTACCTCGATTGCTTGTAAGGAATCCAACATGGCGCTCTCGTTACGTAAGTAATTCTTCAAAACAGGAGCAAAATAGGACAGCAAACGCGACAAATGAGAGAAATACTGCACACCAATGGGCTCCCTTAATGATATTATCAAAATGGCTCTTACTACGTTGTAATTCACCTAAAAAAATACAATTTTTATACTTGACTGTATAATATCCAAAAACTTCCAGCAAACAATTTAGAATGTATTGTAGAAAATTCATTAAATTACCTCTTTTAATGTAACATTATAAGCGTACCGCGACGAATTAATTTCCAAAATTAGATTTTCACAAACCAAATTGTCATCGAAGCCTCTGGTAAGGCTATCAATTACCTCCGTAAAGAATACTAAAAACATATACAGTAAAACAATACATTCTAGATAAAAAATAGTAGCCTCTTACGTTTCGTGTCGTCGGGCACCGGCGATTGAGTGTAAGACAATTCCTCTTCGCTTTCACTGAAACCTTCTTCATCTTCATCTTCATCTTGTTCCTCATCGCTTATAAATAACCTGCGAGATTTGTTCGAATCCTCGTCTTCTTGTAATTTGTAAGCTTTGTTCGATAGCTTCTCGAACGATTCTACGAGAAGATACAATATACAGTACAATAAGTAGAGTTAAACGTATGAAATACGTACCGCTAGCTGGAATGGAGCTTTGAAAAAGGCCGTTTTCGATATAAGTTGATTTCTCCAAAACAGTATCTTTTCCTAAGATGCAATTGGTTAGTTTACAGTCGCTTTTGATTATACAACCGGGGCCTATTATCGAATGTTTTATAATTACATTATCTTCTAATTTTACATCTGAAAAAACGAAGCTATCTTCTATAATTACATTGTTACCAATTAACAAATTCAACCCGAGCACCGAGCTGGATATTTTAGCAGAATTAGACACGTTAGAACCCGCTCCTATTACCACATTATTCTTCAAGATTCTATTTCTAAAAACAACAAGATTTACTCAGAAAATCGTGTATATAAACATTTCTACCAACTTTTGACGGGGTTGATTCAACGGATGGATCCATTTCTTCATCAATTCCTCACTAAAACATACAAACAATCACCAAAAACAACACTTTTTTACGAAACAATTTACATACCTAAGCGATCGGTATGCTCGCCACGAAGACACTGCTCCCCCGAATTGGTTGCCTCGAAGCACATGAGCATAAACCGTACCTTCCAGTATTTCTTCGTTCATCAACAAACCTCTGATCAGGTCGTCCTTGGTTTGAAAATCGAAATTGTCGCTGAACAACGGCAGGACCGAGGCCGAACAAATGGCTATGCGGGTGTCTTTGACGTTGTGCAGTATCGATAAGCTCGGGTTTTCCAAGAACATTTCCTGCAATCGAAGAGAGTTTTCTTCAACTGATTATAAGTTAGATATTTCGATAACTAACCAGGGGAAATTCGATTTTTCTCGATCTGTTTCTAGTCGAACGATTGTAGAATAAGATCCTGTTCTGCGAGTCAGCGGCTAATACCAAATCGTCCGATCCTCTTCCTCTGTGACCCACTCCGGATTCTTGTAAAATGATAGTCATCGAGGCGTATTTGTCCAGTTTCGCAACCTCCCTAAAATTACTCCATCTTAATAAATATCACAACGTAATTACCCCCAAATGTACCTATGTTTGTCAAGCAACGACAATAATGGCACGTTAGACAACACCCCGGGTTCTAATAAAACGAAATCAGATCGCAGCAACCCTTTGGCGTCCAAGTCTCGAAGGCAATCCCCAAACGATTGACAAGACTCCGATACGATTATGTGCACTTTCATCGTCAAACTCCAGCCTTCCCCTTTTGCGATGCATTTACTAAAATACAATAGGGGTTACTTCTTGTGGGTTATACAGTTAAATTATGTTACTCGATGTGTTGCTTGATGAGATCGCTTTGATTAGAACAGAACAGAAAAACCTCTTCGATACCGCCGAGGGAGAGAAATTCCAACGTGTAATCTATCAGTGGTTTGTTGAGCATAGAGAGGAGCGCCTGAAATGATTCAGTAAGCAGTGAAATTTCAAAAAATTATAAGATGTCGAACATACGTGAGGGATGTCGTTCGATAGGGGTATAAATTCATCGGTGAAAGTGTCAGCAATCACAACGGATTGTACGACTTTTTCTTTACTTATTAAATCGTTGGTTTTGTTCATTTTTCTAGGTAGAATTACTCCAAAATTATAGAATAATAAACAAGTTGAGTAGAAAACTAACCTAACTTTTTCTACGTTTTTTTATATACAATTATCATCATTGTTATGTATTTTAATTTATTTTATAAAAAAGCAGAAGAAGAAAAAAGGAACTGAATAGCTCTATCAGTCGAAGCCGAAACTTTCATAAAAAAAGAAGAAGAAGGAGAAGAAAAAAGCGGCAACAAAATAAGAAAATGTCGATTTGTTAAAAATGATCCGTTTCGTGATGTTGTTTATCGAATTAAAATAGAATTTTAGTTTTTAATTTATCGAAAGCTTTATAAAAATGTCTTTGCAAAATACAGGCAAATATAGAGCGGATAAAACCCAACAAAACACCGAAAACGTAGAACCCGTTAAAAGGTAACCAAAACTTTATACATCAAAGATAATATCTAAAATTTTATTAATAAATTATTTTAGAGAAGAGAGCTCGGAGTACCGCATTCGCCAAGTGTTCGAAAACGAAGCTATAGACCTCAAATATGGATTCGAAAAAGTCAAAGACCAAAACGAACGAACGGGTTTCTTACTCAACATGCACTCGGTAAGTGATCACTAATCACTTTAAATCCCCAAAGTTGCTCTCAGTAACCGTTTTTGTTACAGACCGAAATAATCGACGAAGATAAAAGACTCTGCGCCGCCGTGGATTACTATTTTATGGAGGAAGACGGTACCCGATTCAAAGTCTCATATCCCTTCATGCCTTACTTCTACGTGCTAACCCAGAGGGAGCTCCTCCAGGAAGTCGTCGAGTTCTTATCGAAGAAATACGCAGGCACTATTGCTAATGTTGAGATAGTCGTTAAAGAGGATTTAGATTTGGTATATTGTAAAATGCATAAATTTGCTCAATACTAAATTATATGTTTTAGCCGAATCATCTCATGGGATTAAAACGAAAATACATTAAATTATCTTTCATGAACCAAACAGATTTAATGAAAGTTAGAAAGGGCATACTAAAAGTTGTAAACAAGAATAAACAAAAGGATACCACTAATACTTATTACACGGAGATGTTAACTAGTACCCTAACGAATATTCAGGAATATACACATTCTAATAAAAATACAGACCAAATGGAGAATATCCAAGATATTAGGTACAATAGTAATATATACGTAACATGTATTAGTAGTTTTATAAATGTTTCTTTATAGAGAATACGATGTACCATATCACATACGAGTGTCTATAGATTTGAAAATATTTTGCGGATGCTGGTACACAGTAAAATGCAGAAAGAAAGACGAACCACCGAAAATAACCCACAGAAGCGATATAATCGAAAGACCCGAACCGATAGTATTAGCTTTCGACATCGAAACAACCAAACTCCCTTTAAAATTCCCCGATCCGGCAACAGACCAAATCATGATGATTTCGTACATGATCGACGGACAGGGCTACTTAATAACCAACAGGGAAATCATATCGCAAGACATCGAAGACTTCGAGTTCACACCTAAACCCGAATTCGAAGGGCGCTTTACCATATACAACGAACCCAACGAGATGGCCTTGATCCAGAAGTTCTTCGACCACATACTGGAAGTCCGACCGCACGTATTCGTCACCTATAACGGAGACTTCTTCGACTGGCCGTTCATCGAAGCGCGAGCGGCCTCCTACGACATGGACATGAAACGAGAGATCGGCTTCTCCAAAGACAAAGACGACGTGTTCTCGTGCAGACCGGCCATGCACATGGACTGTTTCTGCTGGGTCAAACGCGACTCTTATCTACCCGTCGGTTCGCACAATCTAAAAGCCGTAGCCAAGGCTAAATTGAGATACGATCCGGTCGAATTGGACCCGGAGGAGATGTGTCCGTTGGCTTCGTCCCAACCGCAAGTACTCTCGAATTATTCGGTATCCGACGCAGTGGCTACTTATTATTTATACATGCAATACGTGCATCCGTTTATATTCGCTTTGTGCACTATAATCCCTTGCGAGCCAGATGAAGTGCTGAGGAAAGGCTCCGGTATATATATCGCATACATTTAGACACATGTATAATATAGTAACATACTTTTTAAGGTACCCTTTGCGAATCCTTGTTGATGGTAGAAGCTTTCCACGCTAACATAATATTCCCCAACAAGCAAGAAACTGTTCTGAACAAGTTAACCCGCGACGGGCACGTGCTACAGCAAGAAACCTACATCGGGGGACACGTGGAAGCTTTGGAGTCCGGCGTATTCAGAGCCGACATTCCCTGTCGGTTCAGGATCATCCCCGAAGCTGTAGATACCCTCTTGGAGAAGATCCCCAACACTTTACAACACGCCATTGTGGTAGAGGAAGGCGTACCGTTAGAGTGCGTTACTAATTTACAAGAGATTACCGATGATATTAGGGCTAAATTGTTGGCTCTGAAGGTACGTTCAATGATAATTTGTGGATAATTTTTGATGATTTTTGACTTATTGTAGAGTACTCCGATGAGATTGGAACGACCTTTGATATACCATTTAGACGTCGGTGCTATGTATCCTAATATTATTCTAACGAATCGATTGCAACCCTGCGCTATTGTAGACGAAACAGTTTGCGCTTCGTGCGATTTTAACCACCCTGGAGCGATTTGCCAGAGGAATATGACATGGGTTATGCGCGAAGAGTACCGTAAGTACCGATACATAAACGCATTTAATAACACTCATCTAAATACTCGTAGTACCCGCGTCGAGAAACGAGTACCACAGAATCCAACAGCAACTGGAAACCGAGAAGTTCCCGCCCCAATTGCCCGGACAACCACCGAGGGCCTTTCACCAGCTCTCCAGAGAGGAACAGGCCGAGCTGGAGAAGACGCGGCTGTCGGTGTACTGCAGGAAGGTGTATAAAAAAGCGAAGTGCGTGCGCACCGAAGAACGAACGACTACCATTTGTCAAAGGGAGAATTCGTTCTACGTGGACACGGTGAGGGCGTTCAGGGACAGGCGATACGAGTACAAGGGTCTGTCGAAGAAGGCCAAGCAAGGCGTAGCCGAAGCGATCAAAGGGGGCGACGCGGCGGCCATTAAATCCGCGAAAAACAGAGAGGTTTTGTACGATTCCCTGCAAACGGCACACAAATGCATCTTGAATTCGTTTTACGGTTACGTAATGAGACGGGGGTACGTACTCGTTGTGGCCATAATCTGTTCTACTCGACTCCAAGGGTGTATTTTGTCGTAGGGCCCGTTGGCACAGCATGGAAATGGCCGGTATCGTGTGCCACACCGGAGCGAATATAATCATGAAAGCCCGCGAGATAATCGAACAAATCGGGCGACCGCTCGAATTGGACACCGACGGCATTTGGTGCATACTGCCCGCCTCCTTTCCCGAGAATTTCACCGTTCGAGCCGATCACGAGAAGAAGAAATCCTTCAACATATCCTACCCGAACGCAGTGCTCAACGCCATGGTGAAGGAGCACTTCACCAACGAACAGTACCACGAATTGGTGCGTCGCGACACCTACTCCGAGTACGAGGTGAGGCAGGAGAATTCCATTTTCTTCGAAGTCGACGGACCCTACAAGGCCATGGTGTTGCCGGCCAGTAAAGAAGAAGGTAAAAAATTAAAGAAAAGATACGCCGTATTCAATTTCGATGGTTCATTGGCTGAATTAAAAGGGTATTAGAAGTTAGTAATGATTTAAGTAGCGACAATTGTAGCGCCTGTTGATTGTAGATTCGAGGTAAAACGACGAGGCGAACTCCAATTGATCAAGAACTTCCAATCGTCGGTGTTCGAAGCCTTCCTCAAAGGCGACACGTTGACCAAATGCTACGAGGCGGTAGCGCAAATCGCCGATTACTGGCTAGACGTGCTCTACTCGCACGGCAGGAATCTACCCGACAGCGAATTGTTCGATCTAATAGCCGAGAACAAGTCCATGTCGAAGAAATTGAGCGAGTACGGCGGCCAGAAGAGCACCTCCATCAGCACCGCCAAGCGATTGGCCGAATTCCTCGGCGATCAAATGGTCAAAGACGCCGGTTTGGCTTGTAAATACATCATTGCTAGGAAACCCGATGGTGCCCCAGTCACCGAAAGGTACATATTAATTTTACTAGCTAGTAGCTAGTATTAATTTTATTGTTGTAGAGCTGTACCGTTGGCGATATTCCAAGCGGAGGAATCGATCCAAAAGCACTACCTGCGCAAATGGCTGCGGGATTCCTCGCTGAGCGACGTCGACATTCGCGATATCCTCGATTGGGGTTACTACATCGAACGATTAGGCGGTACCATTCAAAAGATTATAACCATACCGGCGGCGGTACAGGGAGTACCGAATCCCGTGCCTCGGGTACGCCATCCGGATTGGTTGCACAAGAGGATCCTCGAGAAGAACGACACGTTCAAGCAGCGGCGCATCAACGACATGTTCTCGACGGCACCGAAACCGATCGGAGGCGATTGGGACATCGAAGATATGGCCTCGAAGGGTACGAATTCGGCTATCAAACGAACCGTGGCTACGGTTACGAAGCGTAAAAGAGATTGCGATAAGGAGAGTCGCTTTGGGGATGAGGAGTTGAATAAAACTTGGCGAGAGGTGTTGGGTAATCCGCCTCCTTTAGGCGACACTGAGGTTCGCGTGCAACATTGCAATACGATGTACGATATGTCTATAGTAAGCGGTGTTCTTTTAGGAGGAAATGGCGGCTTGGATACGATTCCAAAAAACAAAGTGGCAGTTTCAACTGGCGCAGAAACACAACGGTTTTAGAAATAAGAAGAAGAAATCGAATGCCGGAGCGGGTGTGTTGCGTTCTTCGGCGCCGGGTAGCATCAACGATTTCATACAAAGGGCGCAAAGGGCGCTAGTGACTGCTCCTTGGCACGTCGTGCAAATTGCGGCGACTGGGACTCCGGGTGAATTTAAATTATGGGCTTTGGTACGTCGTCTATGAACCTCTCTAATTTTATTTACGTACGTATATATCTATTTTTTAGGTGGAAAACGAACTTCACGTTGTGAAATTAATCGTACCGCGAATATTCTACGCGAATTTACGTGCGCCCAAAGTCGCCGAAGAAGGGGCTCTGTTCAAGAAATGCAACAGGACTTTGCCTAGAAGCAAGCCGGTCCATCATTTATACATGTATTCCGTACCCGAAGAAGTATATCAGGAGCATGGAAAGTAATAATAAATTTGTAATAAAATCTAATGGAATAAAATATTATTCGCTGTGTATTCTAGGAGGATATTTTTGGATCAAACCGACCCGAACGTCGAGGGAGTGTTTGAAATGCAGGTGACTCCGATATTCAGAGCCCTTTTGCAAATCGGTTGCATTTGTAAGGTAACAATTCCTCGACTAATACACCGATTAAAATTCAATTATGTATCTACCTAAATATATCTGATTAAAGGTAACCACCAGGACTTCGAATTTGGACACGTTCACGTTGGACCAATTGGACAAAGTGAACGTATCGCGTCAGCCCTATTTGCCTAAGAACTCGATGAAACGCCTGTACTTATACCATCACCGACACGCCAGCAAGCCCCAGCAGATGTTCGCTTTGTTCCTGACGCCCCTGAAGAAGGCAATCGTCATCGTTTTGGACACCGTCAAGACGAATTTGATGCCCAACATGGCGAATTTGTACCAAGCCGAACGATTGGCGAAGTGAGCGAGTGAGTGAACAAAGCGAATTTTAATAGACTAATTTGTATTTTGTAGAATCGAAAAGCACGCGGAAGAAGATCAGCTACCACCCGGCGATGTTACCTTCCATGTGAAAATCGAGACGAGCGTCGAGCAGGCGTACAAACTCCTGCAGAAAACCCTGCAAGCGTACAAAGACGAGAAGAAAGGCCCCACGTTCGTGGCATTACAATCCACCATGGACATCGGCGAGTTAACGCACAACGTTTCAAATTTGACAGATTTCCCCAACGTACAAGTCCACATACAGGACATCGACGAATTGTACAACGTCATCGATTGGCAGAAAACCGGCGCCAGGGCGATCGTTCGACACTATTTAAACAGCGAAAAAGTGTTGGAATTGATGACCGAACAATGCCGATACTTTCACCTGCCGTTGGGCAACATGCCCTCCGATCCCGCCATCTACGGATCCGATTTGTTCTTCGCCCGCCATTTGATCAAGCACAATCACGTGCTGTGGTTCTCCGCCACCGACAAACCCGACCTGGGCGGTAGCCAAGAAACCGACGCCAGGTACCACTTTCACATTCAACTCCTTTAAAGACCAGTACTAAGTATAATGTAACGTTTTAGACTGCTGGCGGACGATCAAGAGGGCTCCTCCGAGGTGTGCAACCAGTCCGGCTGGTACTCCTCGGTGTGCGTGGAGCTGGACGTGGACAGTTTAGCCATCAATACGCTACTACAGTCGCATCACGTGTCCGATATCGAAGGCACCAGCAACGTGATAGCCTTCGATGCTTCCAATGTAACGTCCATCGACAACATGATATCGGGACAACAGCAATTGAGCGGTTACGACGAGTCCACCAGATGCGCCGAGGCGTACAAGGTACTCAGGACGATGGCCGTAGCTTGGATGAGGGACATTTCGTTGTACAGGAACGTGTTCGCCGACTTTCAAGTCATACATTTCTATAGGTAACAAGTTAGCCGCGTTAGTAGAGGCCGTATATAGGCTACAAGCTGTATATTGTTATGTAGATGGTTGAGATCGCCGAAGGCCTATCTGTACGATCCGGCACTGTTGCGTACGCTGCAGAACCAAATGAGGAAGTTGTTCCTGCAACTGGTGGCCGAGTTCAAAAGGCTGGGTTGTCGCATCGTTTACGCGAATTTCAACAAAATCATAATCTGTTCCAAGAAGAATACGGTGGAGGAGGCACTGGCGCACGTCGACTTCGTCGTGACGTCCATCAGGAACAAAGAGTTGTTCCATTCGCTGGAAATCACCTACAGGTAGGACCTCGCTTCGAAAATTACAATTAGTTTGGTAATAAATTGTTTCGTTTTTTTAAGGCAATGTTGGGAGCAACTGGTTTGGTTGGATACAGCGAATTTCGGCGGGATACAAGGTAAATTACCCGAAGAAAACAACACCGAAGATAACGAAGAAGCCGAAGAGGATTCTTCCGACGAGGTAATATAAAGCGCTGTAGCCGCAATTTGGAAAATTCTATAAATATTTCTAGCCGTCGGTGGTGATGAAGTGGAACATTGCCGAGATGCTGCCGGAGCGGGCGTATTGTCGCGACAATTTCAACACGGTGATAGCCGGTTTCATATTGGCCGTGTACAGGAAATTGAAGGAGAAAGATCGCACGACCGTCGCCTCTACGGCCCTCAGTCAACCTTCCTTCGGATTGGCTCAGCACGAGATCGTTCTGAACTACGCCGGTGAATTGCTCAGCGGCGATGTAAGCCAAACGTTGTTCAAGTGAGCTGTTGGAAACGCTTTTAAACGTTGATTTTTTTATAAAAGTTGGTTTCGTTTAAGGATGACCGAGATGGTAGATAAGCGTTTGGAGTCGCAAGCGGATGGAACGAGCGCCGCTTTGGATTTCGTTAAAGCGATTTGTCACGTTATGGGATTGGAGACGGCCCTAAAAGACGCCGTGGACTCTTTGAAAAGCAATTTGCTCCGTTTGATAGGTAGCTAACCAGACGATGAAAAAGTCAAAGGCCGTTTTAATGTAGCGTTTTAATTTCAGGTGTAGGGGAGTTCTCGGAAAAGGCCGTTTGGAAGGATATGACGGTGTCGCACGTGGTGCCGCAGGTGATTTGCAAGGCTTGCAATCATTGCAGGGATATCGATTTGGGCAGGGATCAGCACCGATCTGATACGGCTTGGTTGTGTCCTTTGTGCAATTCCGAGTACGATAACGCGGAAATCGAGTGTATTATGTTGAATGTGATTGATAAGAAATTGTTGGCGTACAATTTGCAGGATTTGCAGTGTAAAAAATGCGCACAGGTAAGATTGGTTATCTTTGTAGAATAGACTATTGTTTGTTATCTTTTTTAGATTAAATTCGATAACATCACGAGATATTGCGCTTGTTCGGGGGATTTCAAGTGTCTCGTTACGAAGGAGGATGTCGTCAAATTGTTAAGGACTTTTTTGGCTTTAGCCGAGAAATTTAACATGGCTGCTTTGTTAGAAACTGTCACGCAGATTATGAATTTAATTTGACTTGTACAATTGTTAATTTTAAGACGCTACACTAACGGGAAGTTGTGGATTTCAACTCTTACGATAAGAGAAGATATTTTTAATAAAATTAATTATTTTTATAACAAATGACTTAAAATGACGAATTGTTTTATAACCTAATAATGCATTACTCCCATGATAATCCTGAATGGTTGGCGATTTCATTGTTAGATAGCGAATATGTTATCAATATTGAATAAGTTTAGCAGTATCTAAAAAATCAATTTAGTGACGGTACTGCCGCGAAAATAATTTAATCTCGTCCATTACAATTTTGTTGCGCGTTATGTCGCGGGAATTTTAACTGTGTTTGAGTTTTTCTGTGAAATTTGTACAATTGCAGTCGAAGGAAAAAATGTAATTTCTTTACTTTATTATAGTATTGAATTTCTTCATACTCACATATCATATCGAGTTGAAAGTGTTTTATATTTCGAGTGGTATTTTTTAAATTCGAACGTAATTTCGTATACTTATATTATTTAGTAAGTATACGTATATTTCAAATTACATATGATTTCATTTACAATGAATAATAATGATAAGGATTTACAATGATAAGGTTGGAATCTATTTAAATTAAAGCGAGATAAATGTTATCAGATTCGAGCAATAATAGGAATAAACTTATGATCGATATACATCAGATTAACATTTCAGCCGAAATGGGCGAGAAATGGGACAAATTCCTTCTCCTCATGTGGAAGAACTGGCTTCTTCAATACAGAAGACCCATACAAACCGCCGTCGAAATCTTAGCGCCCGTCATATTCTCCATTCTTCTAGTCATTATACGAGGCCAAGCAGATCCCAAACTCCAACACGAAATAAACTACTCCCCGTTTTGCACCTTTCCCATAGCCATCAACTTGACCACCAGCGACGGGCACGTCCTCTGTCCCAACGTCGACGAACTAATGAACCTGAACTTCTCAACCAACGACCCGTAAGTTTCTACATACAACAATTACACTTCACTAATCCCCCCCCGATCAGTTCCAGCTTCACCAATACGAGTATTGTCCTGGTGTACTCACCGAACAACAAACTATTCAACCAAACCATGGGCTACTTCGACTTGATAATCGGCAAGTATATCACCATCAAGGGCGTAGCGAACGCGCGCGAGCTCCAACGAGCCACAATAAGCCCGGAGTCCTCCTACATAGGCATCGAATTTCCTGATAAATACGCCGGCGAGTCGGACTGGAAGAACGTCAAAGATTTGACCGTAGCGCTCCGATTCCCCAGCGAAACCAACTTCAAATTGGACAGTATCGGCAGCCCCAATTGGTTCACCAATCTGATCTATCCCGTTTTCCAGAGCGCCGGCCCCCGGTCCCCGAATTACACCACCGGAGCCGCTCCAAGTCAGTATATTTCTAGCCAATGAGAGTTTTGGCCTCGTCTGCTAAGACTTGCAGCCAATTAATACAGTTGTTGGGTTGTTTTAGGCTATTTCAAAGAGCAGTTTTTGTTCCTGCAACACTACCTCACGGTTTCGATGATCCTGGCGCAAAATGACGCTCCCGTCGACGTTTCGGCAGCGAAATGGCTGCTCGACCATGATTTCCCGTGGATTTACATGAGGAGATTCCCGTACTCCGAATGGTACTCGGACGTTCTTCTGACCGCCATCGAAGGTATGCTGGGTTTGATAATAATGCTCAGTTTCGTGTATACTTGCATCAATACGGTCAAGTCCATTACCACGGAGAAAGAGAAGCAATTGAAGGTATTTGAATCGAATTTAACGGGGTCTTGATATTTATTTCTTAATGCGATTGATTGTATAGGAATCGATGAAGATAATGGGCCTGCCGAATTGGTTGCATTGGACGGCTTGGTTCATAAAATGCTTCGTCTATCTATTGATCTCCATCGTGCTGATGATAACGTTCCTGAAAGTTCGATTCTACGATTCATCTTACACGGTTTTCACCTACTCCGACGCCGGCGTGCTGTTCGTTTTCTTCGTTTTGTACGCGATTTCCACCATAACGTTTTGCTTCGCTTTGAGCGTCTTCTTCTCCAAAGGTACTTTTGGTAGAATTAATCGATTAATATAGATTATATTAAAGGCGTTTATTGTAGCTAATACGGCGGCGACGATGGCGGGCTTGTGTTGGTTTTTATCGTACGCTCCGTTCCTCTTCATGCAAAACAACTACGCGGATTTGACGTTGTTTTCGAAATTACTGGCCAGCCTGGCCACGAACACCGCCATGGCGTTCGGGTTCCAAGTCGTACTAATGTACGAAGGCACAGGAGATGGTAAATATATACTAAACACGTTCTATCTCATTAATTCAAGTTCACTGTACATTCTAGGCATCTCTTGGGATAAATTGTTCACGCCTAACTCCCCCGACGATAATCTATCTCTCGGTTACATATGGGTAATGCTGGTGGTTAACAGTTTGATGTACTTGTTTATCGCGTTGTACGTGGAAGCGGTGTTCCCCGGCGAGTACGGCGTACCGCAGAAATGGTACTTCTTGTTCACCAAATCCTATTGGCGCGGGGAAACTCAGCGAACAGGTACCGCTAAAAATTCTACACCACAATGTCCACAATATCGAATGACGCTGTACATATTTTTAGAAACCAACAACAATATCAGCGAAGCTCCGTCTAACGATAACGAGTTCTTCGAACCGGAACCCACCGCCCTCGCAGCCGGTATACGAATAAAGAACCTACGCAAGCAGTACGGTAGAAAAACGGCCGTTAGAAACCTCTGTTTAAACCTCTACGAAGACCAGATAACCGTTCTGTTGGGACACAACGGCGCCGGCAAATCCACCACCATGTCCATGCTGACCGGCATGACGACCCCCACGTCGGGCACGGCCGAAATCAACGGCCGCGACATCCGACGCGACATGGCTCAGGTCAGGAACAGCTTGGGTTTGTGTCCGCAGCACAACATCATCTTCGACGATCTGACGGTGGCCGAGCACCTCTACTTCTTCAGCAAGCTCAAGGGCATGGAGAAGGACGAGATCGTCGAGGAGATCGACAAGTACGTCAAGCTGCTCGATCTCGAGCCGAAGAGGAACATGAAGTCTAGCACGCTCTCTGGTGGAATGAAGAGGAAACTTTGCGTGGGTATAGCGCTGTGTGGTAACTCTAAAGTCGTCATGTTGGATGAGCCTACCGCCGGTATGGACCCTTCGGCTAGGAGAGTCCTCTGGGAGTTGTTGCAGAAGCAAAAAGAAGGTACGATTTGCGTGTAATGTGGGTTGCCTATCCAACCGGACGTATAGTTATTAAACATTGTTTTAGGCATAGGTATTAATTGTAGCGTAATTTCGCAGGTAGAACAATGTTGTTGACTACACACTTTATGGACGAGGCCGATATATTGGGAGACAGGATAGCGATAATGGCGGGCGGGAAATTGCAATGTTGCGGGTCGAGTTTCTTCTTGAAGAAGAAATACGGGGCCGGTTACACTTTGGTGATGGACAAAACGAAGGATTGCGATCCGGCGAAAGTGACCGGTTTGTTGCGACGGTACATTCCCGAAATTCAGGTGATTTTTTTTTCTTGTATTAAAGCGAAATCTATCGTAGTCTTTTTTTGCGAATTCGTTGTAGATTGAAAGCAACGTGGGTAGCGAATTGTCGTACCAACTTACGGAGAACTACGCCTCGGTATTCGAGGCTTTGCTCAAGCAACTCGAAATTGAATCCGAGTCGTTGGGTATCAGGAGTTATGGAGTATCTCTGACCACTTTGGAAGAGGTTTTCATGAAGTAAGTCGATTTTAAAGGCAAAACCGTTAAGGTTCTTTAATCGTCTATTTTTATTAGAGTTGGCGCAGATCACGGGCAGGAGGAGGAAAACGACGAAAAAGAAAACAAAACGTCAAGCAAAAAAGCGCACAACGCTGCCTTTAGCAAGAGTAAGTTAATATTATTAACTGTTAATAAATAAATATAACTACTAAATTCGTTTTTGTATTACAGCTACAACATCGTTAGCTCCCACTTACACGGGCGGTACGCATTTAATTCGAAACCAACTACTAGCTATGATAATGAAGAAAGTACTGGCTACGTACCGGTCGTGGATATTGTTGCTCATCCAGCTTTGCATACCGTTAATCAATATAATTCTGACTTTATCCATTCCTAACGGTACGGTGAGCTCGGAGGGCCTCCCCCCGATGCCCTTGGATCTCACTAAATTCAACAATCCCGTAACGTTAATGGAGAATATGAATAATAATAAGTATGGCGAGTTTTACACGAGCGTATTGCATCAGTACGGTTTGCAACCTACCGTAGAAACAAACATTACTGAAGAGCTATTTTATATGGTACGTTATTATACTATAATTTATAGCATAAACGATGTAATATAGAACGCATTGTTTTTTTTTTTTAGACTAGAACGTATCCAACAATAGTTCGAAAGCGCTACATCATCGGAGCTTCATCCGAAACCCTAATCGTTACCGTACCATTTGGCGGTCTAAACATCAACAAATCCTTCACAGCATTAACAGCTTGGTTCAACAACGACCCCTACCACTCCCCGGGCATATCGTTGGGCTTCCTGTTGGGCGCCGTCTACAAGAACTTCATCAGCTCCGATGCTTCGCTGAAGTTCGTCAACAAACCGCTACCGTACAAGGCGGAAACGCAATTCGATCGCATCAACAGCGGCCAGAGCGAGGGCTTCCAATTGGCCTTCAACATCTGCTTCAGCCTGGCGTTCGTTTCGTCGTTCTACGTGATATTCCTGGTGAGGGAAAAGGCCACCAAGTCGAAGCATCTGCAGCTGGTGTCGGGCGTCAAGATCTACGCCTTCTGGCTCGTGCACGCCTTTTGTGATATGATAACCTATCTCGTAACCGTTGCGGTGATGTTGGTTACGCTCGTAGCGTTCCAACAGGAGGGGTTCAAGACCGCCGAAGAAATAGGTTTGTTGCTTGTAATGTGATATATTCCGTGTGTACATATGTATTTAATAATTTTAGGTGTTATTTTCGCTATTTTGTTGTACTTTGGCGTTGCCATGTTTCCCTGCGTCTACCTATCTGCGTATTACTTTGATGTCCCTTCGACCGGTTACACAAGATTGACGTTGTTGAGTATATTTTCTGGTAAGTTCCATTTAACTGATAAATTTTATTAAATATGATGTTAACGAATTTCTGTTGTAGGATGCGTTACGTTTCTGGTAGTGACGATTCTAGCGGTACCTCAATTGGATTTGACGAATATCAGCGACGCCCTGCACTGGCCGTTTTTGTTGTTCCCCCATTATTCTCTAGCTAGCGGTATAAACGGCTACTATACGAAATTCCAAACGAACAAAATTTGCGATAAATTCTACGCGGGATGCAAAGGGGAGCAAACCGCATCGATAACGTGCTTGAATTTAGCGAAAACTTGCGACGGTTCGTTAGAGCAAAATCTCGCTAAAATAATCTCGATTTAATGAAACGTTTTCTAGATATCGACGAAAACTATTTCTCTTGGGAACGACCGGGAATCGGCAGGAACGTGCTATTTTCGCTGATATCCGGCGTACTTCTATTCGCCCTGCTGCTCATCATCGAGTACCAACTATTCGCCAGAGTCGTCTACTATTTAGAGCAAAAATTCAAACCCAAATCACCGGTAGACGTCGACGACGAAGACGACGACGTGGCCAAAGAGAAGGAACTGGTGAGGAACGCCGACGAGCTGGATTTGCGGCTCAAACACAGCCTGGTGATCAAAGACCTCACCAAGTACTACAAGGACTTTTTGGCCGTCAACGGGCTGTCCTTGTGCGTCGACAAATCCGAATGTTTCGGTCTATTAGGCATCAACGGGGCGGGTAAAACCACCACATTCAAAATGATGAGCGGCGACGAAAGGATATCCTACGGCAACGGATGGGTAAACGCTCTTAAATACAATTAAAATTACCCGCTTACATTGTAATATTAATACGCAGGTGGGCGGTAAAAGCATCAAAACCGAACTGAAACAAGTCCAACGCTCCATCGGCTACTGTCCCCAATTCGACGCCCTCTTGGACGACATGACGGCCAAGGAATCCATCGTGATGTACTGTTTACTGAGAGGCATCGAACTGAAACGCACCAATTCCATAGCGCACACGTTGTCCAACGAATTTGACTTTCACCGACACCTCGACAAAAAGGTCAAAGAGCTCAGCGGCGGCAACAAGAGAAAACTGAGCACCGTGCTCTCTTTGATCGGTGATCCCCCCGTTATATTCCTCGACGAGCCCACCACCGGTAGGCGTTCATTTCTAGAGAAACTCGACTGGTTATCGGAGCTCTAATCTTCTGTTTATCGCAGGTATGGATCCGGCTACGAAGCGCTACCTGTGGGACGCCTTGTGCAAGATCCGCGACGGTGGTAAAACCATAGTGCTGACCTCGCACAGCATGGAGGAGTGCGAGGCGCTGTGCACGCGCGTCGCCATCATGGTGAACGGGAACTTCAAGTGTTTGGGGTCGACGCAGCACCTGAAGACCAAGTTCGCCGAAGGGTATACGTTGACGGTGAAGGTGAGGAAACGCGGCGAGGCGGGTTGCGATACGGAGCGCATCGAGAGATTCGTGGCGCAGAACTTCCCGGGGGCACGGTTAAGGGAGAGACACCACGAGCTGTTGAATTATTATATAGTGGATAAGTCGATGGCGTGGTCGGAGATGTTCGGGGCGTTGGAGAGGGCGAAGAGAGGCGATTTCGATGTTGAGGATTATTCCTTGGGACAGAGCAGTCTCGAACAAGTTAGTTTATTTGTGTTTTGTCGTGTTTTATTTTATTTTATTTTTCCACGTTTTTCAGGTGTTCTTGTCGTTCACGAAACATCAAATCGAAGAAGAAGATTAATACCACAAACTTATGATGTATTTATTAATAATAAGAAATAAAGGACGTCCAGTCTATTTAGGTTAAGTTCAACATTTCCCTATAGTTTAATTTTGCCGTTTGACTAGTGGAATTTTATGACACACGGTTAAGTCTTTTGCCATGCCTTTAGGCTCCCAATACTTGACGTTTAAATAAAATTTTGAAACACCAGCTGGCTTTTGACACAATTTGGTCTAAATAGACAGGAGACAGGACTGGACGAAATTTAGGTATAAAATAATATTGTCAAAATGATAGTGCTACCGGCGCCCCCGCCTAAAGACTACCGTCTCGAAGACGTCAATAGAAGATTGCTATCTTCACATTTATTTACACCCAACGGGGAATTGAGAATAACCCAACCAGCAATTGGAAAACATTGCGTACCCATACGTAAGTTGAACAATTCCAAAAAAAAATGCTTGGTTAATACTCTTGAAAAGTATCTTTTTCTGGTACTTACGAATTTTATACGTCAGCTTACAGAGACGACGAAACCAGAGATTTGAGTAGAGTACCGAGGAGGAAACCGCACCCCAAGATACTCGAGAAATTCATGTTGGACGAAAAATACTCTTGGGTAACCACGCAAGGCAAAGACGATTTTCTAATTCACGACATGTACAAACAGTACACCGTCCCTTCGCCCAGTTACGATCCCAGATTCATGAACAAAGGTACACCCTTGTATTTACCACTTAAATCGAATGAATTAATCCTCCGGGTTAGAAAAGATATTCAATCGCTCCTGCCAATACGAAATGTCGTGCGGCAACGCGCTAAGACACGAGAAATTCGAGAAGAAAGCGAAGAAAGACGAACTGGAATTCGAGTACTACTATCGAAAGCTGGAAGAAAGGGAAAAGGCGAAGAAACCGCCCGAAATCTACGTGCGCCCTTGCGATGAGCCGGCGCCCTATTGGTGGCTGGAGAAGCCCGACGATGCTATTAGAAAAAAGGAATTTTCAATGGAATCCCTCTCCGAAGAACCACCTAGATTCTTCGAGATACCTAACTTCACGGCATTCGTCACAGACGATCCCTGCCAGAGAAAGAAAGACATGCTATTGTAATACCCAGAGTACACAGAGTTTACTTGAAATTATCCAATAACTTTTTTTAGGGTCGGACAAAAGTTCAAACATTACGCTTGCTTGTGGTATTACAAAACATATCCCCCTCCGAATATCAAGTTTTGCCCCAAGAGCCTCGGTTAATGTTATGTGTTGTTTCATTCAAGTTTAACTTGAGTAAATAGAAACGATTTATTAAAGTTCGTAATGAGGAAAAATGGAAGACGTTTTAATAAAAGATGCATTTTAATTTGCGTCAAAAGGTGATTTATTTATTGTTAATTTGTCACCAGTTTCTTTTCTACATTCGATAACTATACAAAAATTACCTATCGTTTTTATTCTTCAAATCATCCAATTGATTAATCGTATATTTAAGCCAATTATTCAATTTTTAAAGTAATGTAACTTATATCACTGCATAACTAAGGCAGTACGCTATACTTATAGTACATACTGTTTCATTCAAAACTAACCGATTAACGTGGAAATACTTGGTAAAACTTAATCCCTAAGGAAGACGAATGAAATATTCAAGAACCTCGAAATGTTGTGTAACCATAAGGGCTAAGCAACAACATAATATGATGAGTTTCGGTGAACACTCCCGCATCGAAAACGACCTGAAACGATACATATCAATTACTTTAATAAAATTAGAAAACAAACTTACTTCGATAAAGGGATACATGGTCTCTGTTCGCTTCGATTCGAAATACCTATCGACATCGTAATGTAACTTGTACCTGCCCGTCGTGAAATCGTTTCTGTGTATAAATTGGTTGAATTTCCCCGACATATCCGTCGTTCCTTCGTTCACGAACGTCCATCTGCCATCTATCAATTTGTACAAACTCACTTGAAGTCCCGATATCGGTTTACCCTTGGTCGTGTCTGTGACTTGCGTGGCAATCGGAGGTCTGTCAGCGCCACCTTTCTGTTGAACGTTCTACGAAATTATAAGAGTACGTATTATATAAAGCGATTATTATAATCTATAACTTTATACTTTATCGTTTGTATTATCGGATGTTTGTTTAATCGTTTGGGCTTCCTCTTCGGGCCTTTCTTCCTCCTCCAGTTCCTCTTCGTTATACATTTCTTGGTCACCGTCTCCGTCGTTCGACAGCGCTTCTCTATCCTCGTCTTCGTTACCTACCGTATCTTCGTTCATTTCTCCTTTCGATTTGTTCTGTATACAAACATACGCATGTATTATTATTTGTGAGTTTATCGTATATATAGCTCTTGTATGTTACCTTTCTCGAATTGTGCACTTGTGCCGCTTTCTGATGGCGAATCGTGCAAGTGTGCTTCAACAGGCTCAATCGATGGGCGTGCAACGTCTTATGGCAATAAATACAAAAGGCTCTTCTTGGCTCGCCTTCTACGCCTCGAAGCCAACCTGTGAACAAGCGAACGGTTTAGGCTATTGTTTAGGTTTGGATGGTTAATAAATTAACTCGATAATAAAGGAATGGCTTACCTCTGAAATCAGGCATGTGCTCCCAGGCCGGACGATAAGTTTGCTTGTAGTATTTACCTCTGGGGCTGACGCCGACGCCGCCTACTGATACGTTCGAAGAGGATTGAATTAATTGCACGGGAATCAATTGGATTTCCGTTTCCAATTCGTTGGAATTGTATTTTTGCTCGTCTTCGCTATTTGGCTCGATTTCCTCCAAATCACCGGTTTCCATTCTATTGACGCGGCCGAATATTAATTACCAGATGAATGAAATAAATGTTACCAGAAAACGGCGCCGACGACCGTACGAGTTTCGCTCGAATCGTGGGGACTTTAATTTTACAAGTTTTTGTTTGATTTAGAACAGAACGGATCCTTCGTTATTGACGTCCATTTTCTTAACCATCAATTACAGTTTCCTGTAAAAAAAAAACTGTCAACTGTTGACTTCTTCTTCTTCGTTATTAAATCGAGGTAAACTTTGACAGAAAGTGACACATGACAATTGGTAGCGCTGTGACTGTTTAATGGTCACCTTTTCGTGAATTATATATTATTATATAACGAAAATCGTTTTTGTATTTCTTAGAGGGGAATTTCGTCTACCGAAATGGCCGCTAAAAGGATCACAAAAAGCGCCATCAATTGGACGGCCTTGAGCGAAAGGGTGCCCGATTCGCAAAGGGCTCAATATTTGGCATTCAAAGCCAAATCCGACGGCTATCTTAGACGGTAAGTTCACCTTATTCTCTCTATTTTAACTTATCGTTGCGATAAATAAAGAATAAAATGGGGAACTCTAACTGCACCAAAAATGCGAAACGTGTGAATTAACAATGATTATTATTTGCAGTGTAATGGCGAACCCGGAGACTCCACCAGCCATCGATTGGTCGTTTTACAAATCTAAAGTCCCCATACCCGGCATGGTGGAAGAATTCCAGAAGCAGTACGGTTCTGTTAGCGTGCCCTATCCACCGGACACCGTCAAGCCCCAATTGGATGCTCTGGAAAAGGAAATCAAGGACAACATTCAAAAATTTAAGACCGAATCCAATGCTCGTATCGAAGAGTAAGTCGCGTTGTACTGTAGATAGCCTTTTACCCAGTCAAATTTATTTGACATATATTCTCTTTCTCACAGGTACAAGAAGCAATTGGCCCATCTGGCTAGTTTAATTCCTTACGATGAAATGACCATGGAGGATTACAGGGACGCTTTCCCGGAGAGCGCCCTCGATCCCATCAACAGACCCACCATGTGGCCTCATACTCCAGAAGAACAGCACACTTACGTGCCCAAGGATGTACAGCCCAGCCATTAGGAAACGCATCCTAGGATTTACCGAGTATAAAACGTATAGTTATCTGCAATGTTGATTATTATGTGAATTAATATTGTATCCCATATAGGAAGATTTTTTTTTTGAATTAGAATTAAATCGATGTTATTTATCTGGTTACTTCATTTATTTCAAGACCAAAATTCAAAACCAGAGCCATTTTCAATGTAGAATAGTACAAAATGTTTATTTAATAGATGAAAAAAAAATAATCAACTTGTGTCAGGTGTGGGGTTCGAACCCACGCTCCCGTTTGGGAACCAGAGCTTAAATCTGGCGCCTTAGACCACTCGGCCAACCTGACGTAGTGTATAGAAATCGACATTTCCCCTTTTAAGTCTGATCGATCTCCCTTTATACATTGGTTAGTAGATGGCGTTAGTAGTGCTTATGTAAAACGGGTTGCCTATTTATAGGAACTTCACTTCTAAAATGTGTTTTTATGTAATAGCGTTCAATGGTGTTTTTTTTAATATATTGTTCATAATATTTAGGTTTATCATTTATTTTCCAATGGAAATTGAAATATGGAAACAATTCGACTTGATTTTTAAATTTTTTGGACAGTCGTCAATTCGACTTGATTTTTAAATTTTTTGGACAGTCGTCAATTCGACTTGATTTTTATATTTTTTCGGACAGTCTTCAATTCGACTTGATATTTAATTTTTTTTCGGACAGTTGTCAATTCGACTTGATTTTTATATTTTTTCGGACAGTCTTCAATTCGACTTGATTTTTATATTTTTTCGGGCAGTCGTCAATTCGACTTGATTTTTAACTTTTTCGGACAGTCTTCAATTCGACTTGATATTTAACTTTTTCGGACAGTCTTCAATTCGACTTGATATTTAATTTTTTTCGGACAGTCGTCAATTCGACTTGATTTTTATATTTTTTCGGGCAGTCGTCAATTCGACTTGATATTTAATTTTTTTCGGACAGTCGTCAATTCGACTTGATTTTTATATTTTTTCGGGCAGTCGTCAATTCGACTTGATTTTTAAATTTTTCGGACAGTCGTCAATTCGACTTGATTTTCAATTTTTTTTTTCGGACAGTCGTCAATTCGACTTGATTTTTATATTTTTTCGGACAGTCTTCAATTCGACTTGATATTTAATTTTTTTCGGACAGTCGTCAATTCGACTTGATTTTTATATTTTTTCGGGCAGTCGTCAATTCGACTTGATTTTTAACTTTTTCGGACAGTCTTCAATTCGACTTGATATTTAACTTTTTCGGACAGTCTTCAATTCGACTTGATATTTAATTTTTTTCGGACAGTCGTCAATTCGACTTGATTTTTATATTTTTTCGGGCAGTCGTCAATTCGACTTGATTTTTAACTTTTTCGGACAGTCTTCAATTCAACTTGATTTTTAACTTTTTCGGACAGTCTTCAATTCAACTTGTTTTTTTTATTATTATTTTATATCGAAAAAAAATGTTGAAAAATTCGAAATTTTCGTAAAAAAATGAAAGAAGGGGGGGGTGTTTCGAGTATTTTTCATAAAAATATCGAAAAAAAATGTTGAAAAATTCGAAATTTTCGTAAAAAAAAGAAAGAAGGGGGGGGTGTTTCGAGTATTTTTCATAAAAATATCGAAAAAAAATGTTGAAAAATTCGAAATTTTCGTGAAAAAATGAAAGAAGGGGGGGGTGTTTCGAGTATTTTTCATAAAAATATCGAAAAAAAATGTTGAAAAATTCGAAATTTTCGTAAAAAAAAGAAAGAAGGGGGGGGTGTTTCGAGTATTTTTCATAAAAATATCGAAAAAAAATGTTGAAAAATTCGAAATTTTCGTGAAAAAATGAAAGAAGGGGGGGGTGTTTCGAGTATTTTTCATAAAAATATCGAAAAAAAATGTTGAAAAATTCGAAATTTTCGTAAAAAAATGAAAGAAGGGGGGGGTGTTTCGAGTATTTTTCATAAAAATATCGAAAAAAAATGTTGAAAAATTCGAAATTTTCGTAAAAAAATGAAAGAAGGGGGGGGTGTTTCGAGTATTTTTCATAAAAATATCGAAAAAAAATGTTGAAAAATTCGAAATTTTCGTAAAAAAATGAAAGAAGGGGGGGGTGTTTCGAGTATTTTTCATAAAAATATCGAAAAAAAATGTTGAAAAATTCGAAATTTTCGTAAAAAAATGAAAGAAGGGGGGGGTGTTTCGAGTATTTTTCATAAAAATATCGAAAAAAAATGTTGAAAAATTCGAAATTTTCGTAAAAAAATGAAAGAAGGGGGGGGTTTCGAGTATTTTTCATAAAAATATCGAAAAAAAATGTTGAAAAATTCGAAATTTTCGTAAAAAAATGAAAGAAGGGGGGGGGTGTTTCGAGTATTTTTCATAAAAATATCGAAAAAAAATGTTGAAAAATTCGAAATTTTCGTGAAAAAATGAAAGAAGGGGGGGGTGTTTCGAGTATTTTTCATAAAAATATCGAAAAAAAATGTTGAAAAATTCGAAATTTTCGTAAAAAAATGAAAGAAGGGGGGGGTGCTTCGAGTATTTTTCATAAAAATATCGAAAAAAAATGTTGAAAAATTCGAAATTTTCGTAAAAAAATGAAAGAAGGGGGGGTGCTTCGAGTATTTTTCATAAAAATATCGAAAAAAAATGTTGAAAAATTCGAAATTTTCGTAAAAAAATGAAAGAAGGGGGGGGTGTTTCGAGTATTTTTCATAAAAATATCGAAAAAAAATGTTGAAAAATTCGAAATTTTCGTAAAAAAATGAAAGAAGGGGGGGGTGTTTCGAGTATTTTTCATAAAAATATCGAAAAAAAATGTTGAAAAATTCGAAATTTTCGTAAAAAAATGAAAGAAGGGGGGGGTGTTTCGAGTATTTTTCATAAAAATATCGAAAAAAAATGTTGAAAAATTCGAAATTTTCGTAAAAAAATGAAAGAAGGGGGGGGTGTTTCGAGTATTTTTCATAAAAATATCGAAAAAAAATGTTGAAAAATTCGAAATTTTCGTAAAAAAATGAAAGAAGGGGGGGGTGTTTCGAGTATTTTTCATAAAAATATCGAAAAAAAATGTTGAAAAATTCGAAATTTTCGTAAAAAAATGAAAGAAGGGGGGGTGCTTCGAGTATTTTTCATAAAAATATCGAAAAAAAATGTTGAAAAATTCGAAATTTTCGTAAAAAAATGAAAGAAGGGGGGGGTGTTTCGAGTATTTTTCATAAAAATATCGAAAAAAAATGTTGAAAAATTCGAAATTTTCGTAAAAAAATGAAAGAAGGGGGGGGTGTTTCGAGTATTTTTCATAAAAATATCGAAAAAAAATGTTGAAAAATTCGAAATTTTCGTAAAAAAATGAAAGAAGGGGGGGGTGTTTCGAGTATTTTTCATAAAAATATCGAAAAAAAATGTTGAAAAATTCGAAATTTTCGTAAAAAAATGAAAGAAGGGGGGGGTGTTTCGAGTATTTTTCATAAAAATATCGAAAAAAAATGTTGAAAAATTCGAAATTTTCGTAAAAAAATGAAAGAAGGGGGGGGTGTTTCGAGTATTTTTCATAAAAATATCGAAAAAAAAATGTTGAAAAATTCGAAATTTTCGTAAAAAAATGAAAGAAGGGGGGGGTGTTTCGAGTATTTTTCATAAAAATATCGAAAAAAAATTTTTGAAAAATTCGAAATTTTCGTAAAAAAATGAAAGAAGGGGGGGGTGTTTCGAGTATTTTTCATAAAAATATCGAAAAAAAATTTTTGAAAAATTCGAAATTTTCGTAAAAAAATGAAAGAAGGGGGGGGTGTTTCGAGTATTTTTCATAAAAATATCGAAAAAAAAATGTTGAAAAATTCGAAATTTTCGTAAAAAAATGAAAGAAGGGAGGGGTGTTTCGAGTATTTTTTTATGAAAAATATCGAAAAAAAATGTTGAAAAATTCGAAATTTTCGTAAAAAAATGAGAGTAGCAAATTCGATAAATAAGAAATACCATAGGATCAAGCCAATTAACGAAAACACAACATCAATCTAATCCTTTATTTAATAATCAAAGTTGTATTCAAAATAAGACGAATCGAATGTGTGCACCCTAACGAAACCATCCTCTCCACCGGAACTGTAACTCTTCCCGTCCGGATGGAAAGCGACGCTGTTTATCGGCCCGAAATGTCCCTTTACTCTGCCGAATTCTTCTTCAAACACCATATGGAAGAATCTAAAAAAACGCAACATTTTCTTTTCCATTCCACCACTCCGTATACGAATTACTTACCTGGAATCGAATTTGCCCACTCTGGCCGAAGTCGTAGTGACATCCATAGCGTCCTGTCCACCGCCCACCACGACGTGATCCAAAATGGGGCTGATGGCGGCCGAATTGACGGGCCTCTCGGTCTTGTATGTTTTCAGCAACAGCAAATCCTTGGCGTCGAATAATTTAGCGGTGTGATCTTTGGACGCCGTTATGAACATCGTACGATCTTTGTTCCATTGCATGTCGTTGATGAGCCCGTCGTGCTCCTTCACTTGATTGATTTGTTTGCCGGACTACAATTCGAAATTGTTAAAAAAGAATTGGTAATGACATTGGTAAATAGGCACTTTTAAATCCCAAGTGATGAGTTCGCCGTTTTCGTGGCCGGTGATAATACTCTCGTCCAGACTGTCCCATAATATAGAGGATATCCTATGGCCTGATATCGGTATCCTGAGTATCGGCTGTTGGCTGCTCGTGCTATCGTCTACTATCCTCGTATCGATCACAAACATTTCGCAAGGCTGCTTCATCGCTTTATCGGTCGTATATACAGCCATGTTGGCTGAATAACTGAACAGGCATGTTCTCACAGAGGAAGCCGATGGTATCGTACATAACTCTTTGCCTATAAACAAATCGTTAATACATTCTTAATACACGCGTTATTGAATATACCTGTTTCACAATCCCATATCTTACAGGCATTGTCTCCGGCGCCTGACATGAATCTAGTGGATGTCCAGTCAACATCGATGCACCAAACTGCTCCCTGATGGCCGTTGAACGTGCCCAATCTTTCACCGTTTAGAGAAAACCATACGTTTGGTTTGTTATCTTTCGATGAGGAGAATAGTAAATCGCCTTCTCTGTTATATTTGATTTGGGTAATCGCACGCTCGTGCCCTTGCAGTATAATAGGTTTCTAAAAATCAGGTACATTACATTTGAAATGAGGTTAAATGTGCTTTGACGAGAGTGCTCTGTAAAAATGGATTTGTAAAAGAAAGCGGACTTACCATTGCTGTTTATTAGATCCGTTTTATCGTTATATTATAATTAAATCGTATAAAAACTAAAAAATATACCAACAATGCGGTACCTTTTTATTTAGTTGACGTAAATTGTCAAAAATCTTCTTCTTTTTTCGTAATGAGGCAAATTTGTCAGTCTAAGGTTAGGCCGAATAATCCTAACTGCTTAGGCATATGATAAATGGAAAAAAAAGAAGAACATTTAGGTTATAAAGACAATTTTATTAAATAATTTATATAATGTTAATATCAACTTTACTAAGATTTGCCATTAGAAGTAGTAATAAACCGCTAAGCTATTATGTAATAAAAAAACAATTTTCAACGATTTTATCTACGCCACAATCGAAATATTTCTACAACCCTTCATTCAATCTCCATAAAAATCGTGTAGTCGAAATTCAATTCGTAAGAAACTATGCTAAAGGAAAAGATAAGAAAAAGGAGAAAGGTAATAATATTAAATACATAACGGAACTCTAATTTATAATAGAAATTTTCAGGGAAAGCCAAAGTTGTGGTAAACGAGAGTCAACTCACGGAATATTTAAACGTAGATTCAATGAGAAAGCAAATGGAAAGGACAATAGAACAATTAAAATCTGATTTTACGAAGAACTTAACCGTCAGATCTACCACTGGTAAAAGATATAATCTTTTTAAATTACTCAAACCTACTTAATTAACTTACATTTTTCCGCATAGGTTCTATCGAATCAATTCTTGTATCGTTCGATGGCCAAGAACACAGTCTTCAAGAATTAGCCCAAATATCAAGGAAGAATCCCAAAACTGTAATTATAAACATGTCTTTGTTCCCACAAGCTATTCCCTCCGCATTAAAAGCAATTGAAAAATCGGGGCTTAATTTGAATCCTCAACAAGACGGGACTACTTTATATATACCGATACCAAAGTACGAGTTTATTATTAATTGTATTATTAGTTAATTGTATTTTGTTTTAGAGTCACCAAAGAGCATCGAGAAGCTCTAACGAAGAACGCCAAGCAATTTTTCGTAAAATGCAAAGATAGCATTAGAGACGTACAAATAAAGTATACGAAACAAATCAAAAATAAAGACAACGTATCGCAAGACGTGGCTAGAAACATCGAATCGCAATTGCTAACCGTCGCCAACGAATACATTAATCAGGGCGAAAAAATGTACGAAAGCAAATGCCAAGAGCTAATCGGCAAAGATTAAAAATATATTTGCATTTATTCTGGAATAAATAAAAGTTGTTAAATTTGCATACAAATTCGATAAGGTGTCGTTTCAGTGAATCGTATCTTCCCATAAGTTAAACATAACAGCAAGGATGTTTGCATTTGCAGACGTCCTTTGCCAATTCCTTGGATACCGGATCGATCGGACAAGGAACGTCCAACGGACAAGCGACTTCTGTGCCTTTTACCTCTCCTACGACGTCTCCAATGGCGCAGGCGAACTCATGAATGGCCCTCATCATTTTCGTCGTAACCTTTTCAGGCCTCAACTGATACAGCCACAGTATCATAACGGTTTCTAGAGTGCCCGCTGCGGGCGGGGGCCCGTTCGTTTTGATTTCGTTCTCCAAATCGACGAGTTTGTTGAGAACCGTTTGGTATCTAACGTGCGGCAATCTCGGTACTCTAGACCTCAATTTCTCCGGTGGGGATCTCGTTTGGTACACTTCGTTTAATATCGGTAGGAAGCTCCATCGGCACGGATCGTCGTCGTCGGGGATTCTTATGGGAAGTTCCATCGTTTACGATTTTTTTACTACTTGAAATTTTTCTGTTTAAATTGCATTTTGCTCGAAATTGATTATTTTTGTCAAACTTACGAACCGTCAAGTCATTGTATTTTGTAGAAATTATCACAAGCATCAAAATTGTCAGCTCACCATTATTTTTTACATATTTACATTCTGTTCCAAGTTGTGATGCTCGATAGCATAATAAAACATTAAAATATCATCATCCATACGACGAAAGAAAATGACCATCGATGATTTCGATGAATGGAATTTCTTACCAGAGCTCATAGAAACCTTGAAAAGGCTGACGCCCCGAAAGAAATTACACAGTCAAGTTCCTTCGATGAGAGAATATACTTATAACGATATCGTCGAGGCCATGCGTCGAGTTTACAGCGACATTTTACGTTACGGTTGCATGAGGAACTCGCTGTTAGAACGAGAAATGGTAATGTGGTTGATAAATATCGCACCGGACGAAATTAACGATAATATAATAATGGCGATTCACGAATTTGCTAATGCTATAAGCGATAAAGTGGAAGAAAAAAGATATCTAACGAAATTTAACAAGTACGAATATCGATACGATTCCAACAGGTTTCGAAAGTATCAACCTCCTGTCGGACCTTCTTTGAGATTCGTGATGGCTTACTAGAAATTTAGGTACAAAAAACATGTTACATGACAAAAAAAATATTCACTAGAACGTAACTAAAGAACGTAGACAATTTTTTAACAATAACAAATTACTTATACGAAAGTAACTTTTCTTAGTACCAGTACAAGTATAAAAAAACACGACAATAGTCGAGACTCGACGATTACACTTACACGTTTGATTAATCGTATAAAATACGTATATATAATTTTTAAATTTGCCAAATAATAAAATATAATCAGAGATAAGTTATTACTTTTTTTGCCATAAATATTTGCACCAATTCCTCATTAAAACCAAAATAATATGAAGCAGTAGCAAATGTATTGATCCAAAAAACTCTTAAACATTAAAAAATACGAATTCAATATTAATTTATCGATAATAATTAATCCGCCGTGGCTGTTTCAATATGGAAACCAACTCAAAACAGCCACGGCGTAAAACCTTTGCTATTGTAAACCACCTTCTTCCAGGCACACCAAACATCCCCCAAACATTCCTCCATACGTATCACCCCTATCAAAGGATTTATTCCGTAGTATCCATCGCTACAGCCGGTACGGGATCTTTGGGACCATCGTCCCCCGATTCTCTCAAAGGATCGGCTTGTCCTTCCGAACTACCGCCTCCTCCGGCTCCTCCTCTACGTTCCTCGCCCTCGATTAGAGCCAGATAAGGAGCAGTCTCCTCTTCCTCCAAAATCTTAAAGGTAATCCCTTTACCGACGTAACCAATGGAAACGTTCTTCGTGTTCAAATCGACCTCGGGAGGAAGAGTGTCCCTCAGAGCTCTCAAACCGTGCTTGATCAAATCTTCCAGCGAACACGAAGGCAACTCGTCGAGCTTCTTCTCCAAATACGTTCGGGCGCTTTGGGATCTCGCACCGATCGACATGGCCTTGCAATTGTAGAAATTCGCCGACGGACAGGTTTGGTAAATGTGGGCCCCGTTGTCATCGCAACCGGCCACTAGTAGACCCACACCGAACGGTCTACGATCGTATCTTTGAGTACAATGTTGCATTTTGATACCTGTCGATGAAATAATTGATTAGTATAGATCGAAATAAAGAGTAGGAGATAATAATGTGATTACCTAAAATGTTAATTAATCTATTCAAAGGCATGTAAGCGTCCAAGGAGTACTTGTAATTCAAACATTCGTTTCTCATGTATCTGCTTAGAATCCTCGCATCAGCCGTTAGCCCGGAAATGGTGATGCCGATGTGATCGTCGATTTGAATGATCTTCTTCTGGTAAGCGGACAATTCAGATGAAGCCCTTTTCAATGCTATTATAACAGCATGACTGTTGCTTTTTAGGCCTACCGTAGCCGAACCGAGATTGACCGCTTCCATGGCATATTCGACTTGATGGAGGCGTCCTTGCGGACTCCATACGGTTACGTCGCTGTCGTATTGATTTCTGAACATTTTTATTTTATTTTCGATTTAATTCACCGCACTCGATACGAATTCCAAAATTTCTCGCTAACCTGCACGTAAACGTAAAAATTAGTTTGTAATGCTGCGGCGAATGTCAAATGTCAATATTGTCAATGAGTCAATGTCGGACGTCGGTTGTCAAAAAAATTAATTTGACGTATTTGACATTAATGACACTAACCTTAGAACACAAAACTTGGACAAAATGTTCATCAAAGAAAAATATTTACAGAAATCTAGATGTTGATTTATTTATTCATAGATGGCGATAGTGGTTCTAAAAATTAAATTGGATAATTAAATAATTTTAAAATTTATATTTTACTCAAAAAGCTTATAATCATCGCGATTACTTGGGGAACGAATCTTCTTCTTCACTATCTCATTATAAGGCCATATAATTTATAAATAACACTTTTCATTGCTAATAAAGTTTAGTGTTTAATTGAAATAAACTAAATACTGTAGATATATTTTAATTTAGGCAAAGCCAATATTTCAGTATTATTCTCTGAAGGTTTTTTTCCTATGAGCCCGGTTTATCTATAGCTTTTCGTATATACACGTTCGAATTGTCTTTTTTTCCTCCACTCTCCCCGGGAGTCTTTCAGTCTTTAAGCACGCGAATTCTCCTTCTCCCTCCGGAATTCTCCCACTATTTTCAAGAAAACTCCTGCCCCTTAAAGAACATCCTCGGTAGGCACGGAGAACTAAGAAATCCCATGGGAAACAAGTGCTTTTGCGAGTGCAGGGCGTCACCCGACTGGACCACGCCTAGTCATAGAGAAATGGCGGGGTTGTAGAAGGACCGGAAAATGCCGCCAGGGGGCCCCCATGAAAATCATGTGTATTTCCAAAAGTACATGGCGGACTGACTACTCATCCGATTGTTTTACTTGATTCGGGCTAAATAAACATCAACGGCCCTTTTAAAGTGATTCTTATTTTTTCTTTATATTTTCTTTTTTCCGTTTTGTCGACGTGGTGTATTTTTGGAAAATACATATTGAAATGGGTAAAGTTTGATGTTGTATTTATTCGCTTTTTATCCTCAAACTATTTTATAGTATTTATAATACTTTTATAATTCGCTATTTATTCTTGCTTTTATATACTTTTTCTTAAATTATTCTGTTTATAGTGAATGATTTTTGCAAATAAATTCTTATAGTCTATTCATAAATGAAGCAAATTAAAATACAAAACCAATACCTATACAATATTACTCCGCCTCATTTATGAATAGAATTTAGTTGGTCCATTTTTAATTTTTTTATTTCTTATAAGTAGAAAAAAATGGTTTTGATCAATATAATTATGTATTACATTTTTGCTCTTTATTTAATTAGATCTCTAAATTATTAAATAACATTCATTCCATTACATTAATTACATCATGATATAATATACAATTAAAATTTCAGTTTCATGTAACTTTCTACCGACATTTTGCGACACAAATTACTTGTAAATCCTTTCCAGGACGTTGTTCATTTTTTTAATAAAAAATTCGTGAATTTCGATTTTATTCGGAAAACTTGATAAATAATTAATAGATTAATTAAATTTAATTAATAAAGACTATAATAAATTGTTGGAAATAAAACGAGAAATAATTATTGTATCTTATTAGATTTTCATATTATAGGTATTATTTTCATAAGCGAAATATTCCTGTAGACTTATTAGCTCTATTAAATCCAAACAGAATATTTCATTCGCCTCCCTGGAGGAAAATAAATGAACGCGTGTCCAGATGTCAACGCCACCTAAGTGTTAACAAACTCCAATGTCAAATATCCGACCCTGTTGAATGGTTAATCGGTTCATAAACAGAAAAACTCTGGATATCATTCAGCATATCCCAACACATGGAACATACCGAAAAATTCTATGCATATCACAAGCAGGAAAGAGTTTATCTAAAATATAGATAGTTCCGGACACCTGGATATAATAGATATATGTAGTAACATTCGATACCTATGTATATATTTCATTTCACTTTTATTTCTATATGGTATTGAAAAAAAAATTATTATTCGTAAATTATCTCTATTATTATAGGAGCTTTTTAGATATATACATATATAGATACGTAATACGTATAGGTAGAATAGCGAAATTTCTCTGCACCACATATAAAATTCCAATAATAAAATACGACAGAAAAAGTAAAACCCGCTATTTTCATAAAATATTATTATACCTATATTATATATATAGAAAAGGGAAAAAGGGCCAAGTGCTACCATTGCCTGACCAAATCACCTGTAGGGCCAAATCGGGTATTATTTACGGCTCCCAATAACAACACAGGCCCGTCTGCAATATGAATCAATTAATCATGCTTCGCTACATCCCGATCATCCCCTTGTGGATATATATTAGATCAAATTACCAAAAGACAGAGTCGGATCTATTAACATTTTTTTTTAATTAATGCTTACCATATTATATTCCTATTTAATTAAAGCAAATTATTATAAAATTAGTAACATCGACGATTACATTAAAAATTAGACATTTGTAAATTTAAAAATTTAACCGATATTTAATTTTGACTATGTAATGTATTAGGTGTATTAATTTAAACCGGTCCTGTATATACGATTATATATCTTCCCCCTCGTTCGGAAATTCCTCTCTGTCTAATTGATAAAATATTCGAAATATGTTTACACGTCCGTGAACGCAAAAAACGATTAGTTCTGCTTAGTTGTGTGCTCGAAATTTCACTTTCGATTTTCCAGAGGTACTGAAGGGTATCGAATATTTCCAAGTTAGCTCTTTGATGTTGTAGCTACTATACATACGTATGTGCAAAAGGGAACAGGCGATGAGGGATTTTTTTTTCTTTTTTTTTTATTAAAAATACCTATCCCAATTGAAGAGGTCGGCGAATGATTAAGGGGGAAGATTTTTTTGTCTGATATAAAACGTAATACCAGTAAAACAGGAGTTTAAAAGGTTCGTTTAATTTGAATACCTACTGAATTTTAATACCGAAAGTTGAAATTGGTAGCAGTTTTATAAATATTTTCACTAAATTGAAAGGGTTTATCTATAATATAGGAAGAGCAATAAATATTAGTTAGCAATAAATACAATTATAGTATAATAGTGCAACAAACGATTATATTATATAGTATAGAATTAGAAATTCTAAAATCAACCACCTGCTGTTCAACCATGCACCATCAATCTTTCGTCCAGCGAAAATTCCAAGTCCTGTCAAGGAATACATTTAGCAGTTCCTGTCCCGGGGGGTGTAAATCCGCTACACAAATCCTTTTGTCGTCTATTTAACTCTTTTAATCACAATTTCATGCAACGTCATACCTATTAGTCTTTAGCAAAACGCTCACCCTAATTTTAAAATCGACCGAATGAATAGTTTGTATTCACCATATCAATATAAGGGATGCAAGTGTTCACCGTATAGAGATTATTCAATTATACACATACGAGTCGAATTATTGTAAGCCGATTAATTCGAACTCTTATGTGCTGGATTAAATATATATGTATATTCTACTTATTTTAACAATAATAATTTTTCTAAAAAAAATGACTTACCTATACATTATGAACATTTTTCTTTGGAACATTTTATAATATATAACGTTTCAGCCGCAGGAAGTGGCAGCTTGTGCGGCATGTGCTGCAGACCGATCAACGATCGATTCCTGCTAAGGATAATGGACGTGTCCTATCACGAAAGGTGCGTTCAATGCTGCGTTTGCGGTGACCATTTGCTGCATACCTGCTTCGTTAGAGACACCAAATTGTATTGTAGATTAGACTACGATAGGTAAGGAACTATATGCCTACTGTGTATACCTATTACATATTACTATAAAATTTCGAAATAGCATATTTGTTATATATGGATCATCCCCCGATCTTGTGTGTGTGCCGTGTGTGTGTGTGTGTGTGTGTGTGTATATGTATGTAGGGGGTTTAGAGAGCTTGGAAGTCGGTATTAGAAAATAGTCGAGGCTGACTGGCAACATATTGCAATTGCCCCAAAAGCGTTTCCCTTTTCCGCAATATGTTTCCAACCATCTAGTGCGCCGTGGCGGTTCATTTAATTGCGCTATATTTTTTCCAGGATTTTTATATAACCAGTCGAATAAAATATAAACGAATCTCAAGAATTTTTTCATAACTATACGCTATATATGGTACGCTATATCTACGTACCGTAAGAAATTATAACGTTCGGAATAGAATAGAGAAAAGTCTTGGAAAATTATTTGAATTGCTCGAAAAGCGAATAAGGGAAAATAAGCGAGCGGTGTATAGAGGATATAAGAAAATATTCGTGACCGCATCTTGCATGACTGTACTCGAAGTATCCCGCCATTTCTCCAAGAAACAGTCTCCCGAATTCCCGGCATTCTTTCTTGAAATATTCCAGCCGGATAACCTGGAAGCCCTTCATTCCTTATATATCGTTTCCGATTGCTCGAAGGTACTTTAACTTGAAAGTTTGACCCTCTTCCGTACAGGACCGGTTCCATTCGATTCTTCATATAGATATCCCTAATATAAGTAAGTACTATAGGTATAAATTCTCTTCTTCATTTTGTATAATTGTATATAAAACTAAGCACTCTTTTGGCAAACATTTCGGTGAATAGTTTGGAGATATTTTCGATAAAGTTAAACTGTAGGAATTTCTCATACGGACCCTTCTCGAATTCCCATCGAAGAATAAGGATCTTTCCTTTCTAACATTTCCATAGACTTTGTAACCGAAACCAAATATTTGCGGGAGAGAGAAGAGCATGCAGAATAAGAGATTATAAATGAAATGAGTTTTTGAGTGGAAAAAGGGCCGTTCGTTCGTCTTCGTGTTTGACTTTTCCTTCCTTTGCCCAAATACTTTTGATCGATGAACCGAACAACTTTCTAATTAGTTTTAGAGGTGGGAAATGGCGGGACGCTGACGCCAAAACGACGCCAAAGCGTCCCGACGGCAAACGCCGGGCGACGACGCTTTTCTACTCTTTGCCATTACTTGATGGGTAATTTTAAAGTTTAACTTAGGTATACGAGACCTACATGCTCATCATGAGCCGTTTAACGTGATTAAATAAATAACTTTAAGTTGTCTCTAGTCTCTATGTACTATATGTATGTATATAGCTTATTTGAGTTATTTGACTTGTAATTTAACGTTTTAAAATATCATTGTGGAATTCTCGAGCTCTCTGTGTTCGAGCTAACAATATTCATTAGGTAAATAATATAAATCTGGAATATTCATTTATTATTATAACTCTAATCCCTCATGTTTTGGCAGCAAACACCGGACTTTAATATAGTCGGTGGCTGGCCAACTATAGAGTCCTTTCCTTTAGGAAAGATCCGAACGAAAGCAGGATTGGATTAAGGTTATTTTCTATAATTCTAATAACATTGCATGCGTGATGAACTTGGATAATAATAATTGTAGAGTAATAAAATAGTATAGATACCATTTTTTTTTTGTCTCCAACCAAAGTGGGAATGATTATTATCAGGAATCAATATATTTTTATATTATTCCCAATACGAATGTATATACAGGATTATGTAGTTCGTTCCTGTATATATAAACCGCTTTGAGGCGCGAACCAACCAGTCCCACGGTTCGCCTGTCCTGCAAACATCGCCTGAAACGGAGCAATATTTACACAAGGACGACATCCTGCCGATATATACATATATCCTGCCGGAGGGCCAGACAACACGTGACTCTGCCCTTTTCGTGCTGTTTGGAAAATCTCTTCGCAAACTTTGATCGTTCTCTGAAAGTTAATTCTGGCCGATGAGCTTCTCGTATAAATACGGCGGGGGTGTTACGTTGTATTTTTTCTATTAGCGGGATTTCAATGGATTATTTATGGAAAGGCTAATTGACATCCAGTTTGCTATATAGAATATCTCGGGAATAACTCGAATCGGTTTGTTTACTCGATTTGCCAGTTGAATATATGAAATATTATAGAAAAAAAGAGGTTTTCATTGTGATATGGCATCAATATTTGATAACAAAATAAACAGTTAATAAAATAAATTGTACGCGCATTTAAATATAAAACGGACGCCTGCTCCGAAAACGAATTGGTATTCGGTAAAAATTTGTCTACATTTATCAATGGCGCATTAACATAAAAAACCCATTGCACGCCCCTGAAATCCCGAAAAAAAAAGAAGACAACGAAAAAAAAAAATATATAAAATAAAGTACATGGAGCGTTAGAAAGCGGCGTCGCGACGTCACACGTGTACACGCCGCTTTTACGGGCGTCGCGTCGCCTTTTCCACATCGAGCTGGCTCTGAAATGATACCCCGACCGCGATATTACGTATTAAAATATGCACCGCCGCCAAAATAGCGTTTAATGTGACACCATTAATGTCATCAGGCGCTCTCTCGATCTTATAACGCGGTAAATACCCGCCGTCGCTTTTCTTTCGCTAAAATGGGGAAAATTAGAAAATTCGACCGGCTCGCCAAAAAGAAGATTTTCTTACTTACATCTATTTTTTTTTGTAAACGTTCTTTTCTGAAAGTCAACTCGCTCCAGCAGCCTTGCCCAATCACCTGCACCTGTAGGATACATTTATATAGGGAGGGGTGCCATGAAAAAAAAAAAAAAAGAAACGGGATGATCGGTTGATCTGAACACGTGACGCTTCTGCGTTCAATTTTCGCAGGAACGTACTTACATTCTTGTAAATTTATAGATATCATTTTTTTATTTTCAAAATTCGAACAACCTGATGTCTGTCTAATTAATTTTAAATTACCAGCCACCGTACATACACCTGCCTATATAGGTATATATAGGCAGGTTATATATATATAACTCCCTTTCCGTCACTCATCCTGTATTTACTTTAGACAATATTTTCTATGAAATGAATGTATCTACAGTTTATATAAAGCGCGGTTTGAAAAAAATCATTCAAGCCGGCCCTGTGCCAGTACAGGCACATCCTCGCCCTTTACGGCTTTTTAACTATGATATATTTAAGCGTATTGCCCACAGGGAGGGTCCTCATAGGGAGCGATCGAGGGCGAAATAGCGTCTTCGATCTTTATTAGAAAATAGAAGAGAAAAATCAAAGTATTAGACATTTGATTAGTATACGAGTATCTATACTTATGTTCCATTAAATTTTTGTTTCCAGGTTGTACGTAAAAAAATGTCTAGGTTGTTCGGAACGCGTATCGCCCGAAGAATTGGTAATGAGAGCAAGCGATAATATATTTCACGTGAGGTGTTTCGTCTGCGTCGTTTGCGGCATCAGATTGCAAAAGGGCGATTTGTACGTCATAAAACAAGGCCAACTATTCTGCAGGACTGATTACGAAAAAGAAGTGGAAATGATGCAAGGTTTCACTTACGGTATACTCTTTTACCTATACATTTTTAACTTATACCCAGCACCATCAGGTTACCTATAAGTAGGTATTAGGTCGTTTTATTTAAATAGTGTTTTTTTTTTTTGTTTTTGGTTGCCTAGGTGATTTTATTTGCGATGAGCTGATGCCTTCTAATAGATCGCACGATGGTCGTAGAGGGCCGAAAAGACCTCGAACCATTTTGACTACGCAGCAACGGAGAGCCTTTAAGGCTTCGTTCGAGGTCAGTCCGAAACCTTGCAGGAAGGTCAGAGAGAATTTGGCCAAAGATACGGGCTTGAGCGTCAGAATAGTGCAAGTACTTATTACTAATTCATTATAGGGGAATTTTGGATTAATATAATGTTGTTTTTCTTTTAAAATCGGTAATACGTATAGGTGTGGTTCCAAAATCAGAGGGCGAAAATGAAAAAAATGCAAAAGAAAGCCAAGCAGGAGAACAACAAGGGCAAGGATTCCGAAAACGAGGAGAAAAAATTGATTGTTAAAGAAGAGGAACAAAGTAAGAACGAATTTTATTTTATTAAATTATTAGATATATCTATTATATATCTGCAATTCAAAAAAATATTTCACAGGTCCTCGTTCGACGCCATTTTTTAACGACAGTTGTAGCGACAACGAAGCAACAACAGACGAAACGATTCTACAAAATTCTTCGAATAATAACAACAATAATTTCCTTCATATAAAAGAAGAACTCGAAAACGACGGTCCATTTTACAAAACCAATAACAACATACCATTACATGTATTTGCAGGTAAACAACAACAACAACAACAATAATTTTCTAATAAAAATTAGACTAGTAAATTTAATAAAAATCGCTATCCTAGGAAACTTAAAAATAATAAAAAAAAAAATAAAAAACCAAACTCGCGCATCTAATAAAAATCTTATTACCTACTCGTCTCGGCGAATTGGAAAATTTGATGAGCAGACGTTGCTCATAATTTAATTTTTACTATACCTAGTAGTATGCATAGTAGGCGGCAGAGCAATCTAAATTTAAAGCTCGGCTTTGAGCCTATTAAGGTATTTATTTGAACCGTATATATAAACCGCAGGAGCAGCGAAATTAAATTTCGCATATAAACTGTAGAAAAACGAAAAATAGAGCGACTAATTTTCGGAGGTACGAAATTAAATTTCACGTTTATTATAAAACCGAGAGGAAATAATTAATTGGCTGACAAAAGTTTCGCGGAAATTCATCCTTATTTAATTCTATATTTGTAGGTACTTACGATGGTATATTATTTTTTAGGTTTGGATATGAATAAAAGGAGAGATGAAACCTTGATAGGTTTAACGTTTGCTGGAAATTTGGATTCCGAACAACAAGCGATTTTTATGCAACCGCCGATAGCGCATCAAAATCATACAAATCCAATAGATAGATTATATTCGATGCAAAATTCATATTTTTGCGGGGAAGAACCGATGGAACATTAATTTATTTATATGTATATCTTGAATCTTATATACCTACATTTGCTTTCGCTTATATAGCGAATTTTGCGGCTTTGTAAATCAATTTAAAAAATTTCTGTTAAATTCTTGTATAAATAAATAGATATGTTTTGCAATTTTTTTCGCGTTTGTATGCATTTAATTACCCTCGTAAAAACCGCATCATACATGCACCGCATAAGGGTCTAAAAATACTATACTATTTTGTTAGAGCTCCGTCTAGTGGAAAATGCGCGTCAAAGGGTAAATAATTGATAGGTTCATTTGCACCCTAAAAAATAAATTTTAATGTCGCGATCTCAATTCCTCCTTTGTTCCGTTTGTCAAGGGTACCGATATAGTTTTATTATAGTACCTACTATAATATAATTATATTGAAATGCAAAATCAAGTAAATTTTTTCGGATTCTTTGAAGTCATTTAATTGTCGAAATAACATACAGTACCTACCTATATACTCTCTTAAATTGTGGTGGTTTTTGATAAGATAAAACATTAAATACAATATAAATCCTTTACTCTTTGCAGGTGTTTCATCCACTTTACAATAACACCTGAATACTTGAAACGTTTGTTTAGTATAACTAAAAAAAAATCGACTTTATTATCGAATTAAGGGGGTAATTTTCGATTAATTTCTATCTACTATATTATATGTACGTTTCTCATAATGTTTCCGATTTTATTTATTAGATACTAGTACGGATAGTATTAGAAATAATTTTTTTGCACGCGTATAATTTAATATTCTTTAATAACCTTTTAAACGTCTTCTTAGAGAAGCAAGTTTTAATACGGTGAACGCAATATATCGCCATGATATAATCCCATAAACACATTCATTGTCAGGTAATTCGGGCGAAGCAGTAAATTTTCGTACAGCATTTGAGCTTTAATAATGTTTGACAGTAATAACATCCCTTCCTATAGTCAATAGCCCCGAACATTACCTAATACCGACATGACCTCATGGTGTGTAACACCGTCATTTGGCTATTGTTAGGGCAAGTTTGGGGGTCCCCCAACGAAAGACTTCTCTGCTTCTCTGCCCTTTTGTTCTATAATATAGCTCGTATACGATATATTCCTCCTGTAAGGATTTACATATATGTGTGTGATGTTATTGTAAAATCGATTTATACGAATTAAAAGATTTTAATTCCTATATAATACTAGGATCTAGATACTATCCGAATGATATCGGAATGATATATACAATATATTACCTAAAGTTAGGGCCCGGTGTGATTTTGTTTTAAGCCCTTTGGCTTGGCGTTTTGTTCGAAAAACAATAGGAAAAGCTTTAGGGACAAATTTAGCGGTCGACAAAAACAGTATTTTTGCACCATGTTGGACAAATTGACGGGGACCGATTTCAAATAAAAGCGCAGGAATTCCTGAATTGCCACTAAAACAGTGGCGTAACTATTTCAATACCTATAGATATACTCTGTCCTGATGAATCTACTCTACTCTATATGTAATATGAGATAGGTTCATTTTTTAAATATGTATAGTTTTTCCTAAACACCTTTCAACCTTAGATATACCTAACTCAAGTAAATTGAAAGGAAATTTGGTATAAAAAAATCGACCTACTAATATAAAAAGTATTGTCCTTTATTACAATATCAAATAAATATATATTTCGATAAAGTAAAAATGCAATTTGTTATAAAAGACAATTTATGAAAAAAAACTGGATTTGTTCCGTTAATGTCCCAAAGCCCCTGGCAAGTGTTCCCATATTGTTTTGTTCGTTCGATCGCTTTTCCCGCAACTATAAAAGCGTCCTTAATAGTTTCCAATTAGTTTTAAATGAATACGGACTGTTTTTATCGACTATTCACATAAAGTTCTCTTTAATAGAAATCTACACTTCCCGATGTTCACTTGATCAGTATATACATTGGGTAATTGTTGAGAAAATAATAAAAAGAATAGCATTAGAATTTTTTTCTGGTATATTGATACATTGCGAGAAAAAAGTCAAAATATCTCGTAAATTAGTGGATTTTTCCAAATTTTTGATTCTCCTAAACTTAGAGAGAATTGTTTTTTCAATAAAAAGATGTAGTTTTAGTTTTATTATCTCAATTAGTTTCCATGATAATTGACGTTCTTTTCATAGAATAAAAACCTGTACTCATCATATACTACATACATTCCACCCTCCATTTTCCCCCGAAGGCACAGCGTATACCATATTATCTCACTCGTTCTCTTTAACCGTCTCTCTCGCTCTTTCTGACGCGCCAGTTCATCTTGATGGCGATGGCACGGGCGTGTCAGCAGGATTATGTCGCAGGATTATGATCGGCACAGCGTGTGCAGCGCCATTTACATGTGAATCATGACGCCAGTTGGCAGGCTTATAGTGCTTACGATGCCTAGCCTACTACGACTCGCGATTTTCCATCAGTCGGCTCTGGAAGGAGAGAATTTTAATGATGGTATAGCAGGAGAGAGCGATTTTTTTGACTTAAAAGGCCATACCGCATATTGCAAGCAAAAGGGCATCTTGTAGCAGGAATTTAGACCGAGGATGATCCTGCGACATATATATGTATAGTATATAGTATATAGAGAGGAGGGAAATATCCAATATCGGCTGATCCGGGCATTCTTCTATCGCAATTCAGAGTATTTCGGTGCTTTTGTCCGTTGGATTGCAGGGGATAGGAATTTGTCAAGCCCGCTCTTTATTTTGCACCCTTCCACATATATTTTTTTTTCATTCATCCTTAAATCCGTAGACAAAAATTAATTTTTGATTCCTTGCAAGTGAATCGTAAATACTAGAATAATTAGAAATGGGATCGATCCAAACAGTCCCCACGAAATATAACATTCGTAAAACTTAACGCTCCCTGCTCGAACATTAAACATATATATAGTAGTAGAGAGAAGACGGTTCAACAATAAGGCTTTATTATCCTTTAGAAACAGGTGAGAGTGGTAAAGGAACGGAGTTTACTACCCTTTCTATTCCTGCAATTTCGAAAGGGGATGCTCTCGCAGGGTTGCTCCGGGAAGGTGTCGGAAGTTATCGCAAGTTTACTAATGTTTAGTTGATGCTTTGATTCCTGTTCAACTATATATTCATTGGATTTCGAGATGGTATATCGATTATATTTCGGGTACAATACAAGTATTTATTGTATAGAAATAAGTCGATACATCAATAAAATTATAGGATTTTATCTGCAAGTTATGCTATAATTTAAGAAACTTGGGGCTCGAATATTACATAAATTTATCTACCGTATATAAATAGGTATGTAGGTAAATTTTATTTTTTGCTCTAATTATATAGAAATTATTTATATGTATATTGTTTACCACCTGAATCTAGTCGATTTTAATTAATACCAGTACATCCTTGTACGTATATCAAACAAAATAAACAGAGTATACCTAAACGTTTTGTTTGCTGGTCGTAATCCGTCATTTTTAATTAAACGAAAACGTGACAGCTTCGAAACGAAATTATCTGATAGCCAAAGAAAGTAAATTTGTATCAGTTTTATTATTTATTATAGTATTATTAACGACATCCTTCACAGGTGCAATAGGTATAAATATAATACACTTTCCTAGTGTCAATAAGCAAATAATAGATATTAATATTATTGCAGGAGCATAAATAATAAAAGGACTTAACTGATCGAGATAAGGAGTTATTAACTTCTCTTTTCTCTCTCTCTCTCTCTCTCTCTCTCTACATATACGAGCAATTGTACATAATATCCAACACCCTGTATATACGGTTTATAAAAGAAAGATTCAGGGAGTTTGGAGAAAATAAAGAAAAGAGTATTTTTCAGTTCGGGCACATGCAAACTCTGAACAAACATATTTCAACGAAAGTAATCCCGAGCTTAGACCTTGCATCCTGTTGACGGACGGATTACGGCCCGGAAAATGCTCCGGAACGTTGGAAAAGCTGGATAGCTGAAAAGCTGGATAGCCGTTGGAAATGAGTAGCGAAATGTTAGGAGGGGCCCCCCCGCAGGACCACCATTTAATACTATATCGTATGTAGCTTGGTTTTTATTTAATATCGTACATATATACCTACCAGAGAATGGTGTAAGTAGTTAATTGATTTTCTACAGGTATATATTTTTTGCTTCTTTACTATATAGTAAAGTACCTATATATAGGTACTATTCCATCGAATAAATATTTAATTAATTAAATTCAATCAATCAAGTCTGTATCGACTTTTATTACCAAAGCGCATACCTATAGGTATTTTTGAGCGAATTTTTGAGCGAATAGTGAAAAAAATTACAAAAAAAAAAATCATTTTACAATCGTGTTTGTACGAGTAATATAAAGAGGAAAGGAAGAGAACGCGTGCAGAATTTAATTAACTCTTCCATATATAACCGGAGAGTCGAGTGTTGGCCCTTCAGAACTCAATATGTATTGATATATCCGTCAGAACGGTTGAGCAAATTCGAAAAGAACCAGGCTAGACATATTTCAATATTTGCTTTGCACATCTGACACCTCCTGCGGATTTTTAATAACCCACTTCAAAACCTATTCAAATATAGGTATATTTCAATTATTAGTATAATATGTAATACTTTTTTTTTTGTTTAAATGAACATACAAATATTTAATACAACGAAATGATACTACATATCTAATAATCGCGCTATCGCTTTGAAAAAGAAGAAGATAAAAATGGAAAACCAAAAACAAAAAAAATTTTCCATCTCTTCCTCTCTAGTCCATTTTTTCGCCGCTTTCCCCACTCTCTTCGTATAGTCGCGGCCCTTTGACATGCTCGCTCTGACTTTTAATAAAACTCTTGTCTGTTTGGGATCTGATAGATGACTACACCCCAGTCAGATATTAAACTGGTTCGGTGAGGCCCGAAGGGTCGGTGAAGGGCGAAGGGTGGAGGGCGGAGAGAGAAACGCAAAGATCGACTTTTCCTCCGGCAAAGACTCTTCAGTCTGGATGGAACTCTTATAGGGGAAAACGGGGCAATTCCTTTTTTTTAACTGATGTTTTTTCAACATTTATTTTCAATTATGTATATAATGCAAAAAAATGAATGGTTTTTTTCTGAACAAATGTAAAAAAATCCAAAATTTCTGCTTTAATTTTGCATTTCATTTTTTGGGTTATATTTAAAGTTAGTATTTGTTTCGCAAAAAAAGTGAAGAGTTGTGTTTAGCCTCGCAAATTTACATCGAAACTTTTCCAGTTTGCCGTAACTTTTTTTCTCCGGGAAAATTGTATGCAAGTAGAGGGTGAATTTTTCCGGCGAAAAATAGTTTCCCTGTCTCCGGCGACTAACCAGGTGGATAAAAAGACACCCATATAAATTTCCGGTGAAGCTATCGAACACGAAAAAGAAAGAATATCGCTAGAAACTGGTCCGTGGGGGTGAGATGGGTGAATTTATACCGGATTCATCCGGAAACTAATATAAATTCGAGCAGGAATTTATGTTAACGTTCGACTTAAATGCGCAAATTTATTTATCTAGAAATTAATGTTTTCCCGTAAAATATGCGCGCATATAAAGGAAAAGATTTATTGCAATTCCGCGCCGGAACCGTTTCAGTACAAATAATTAATTGTTAATTGCTTATCAAAGTGTGTTGTGTTTTATTATTTTTAAACGTGCATAATTGCATATGAAATATAGACGCGGCCCAAAGAGATATTTGCGGTATAATTCAAAAGAGCGCCTACTAATTAAATTACACGGTTCGCGAAGCGCATAAATCCCTACTGTTTGATTGCTATTTGTTTTGATGCATTTAATAAAATTATTGATTTATAAATAGAAAAAAAAACATTCATCTTTAATTAACTTGTATAGTGAGAATCTGGTGTTGTTAATAAAGGTGCAGAATTAGCACCATTTTTAACGTTTTAGTCTTTCTTTTTCCTTTGTATGAGACCAATGGAATAAGTTGTCTTTGTTGTACCCATAAACCAAATTACATACAAATTTGCCCGATGTATACCTACCTATAAATGAACATAATTTTTAAAAGGGATAAAGTGAGAGAAAGAAAGGGAGTTATTATTTAATAATATGTTTGTAACAGGAATGACCAGATAGGACCAAAGTGGGCTGAAGACGAGCAAAATACAAGTGTTTGTGGGAGAGACACCTGCTTCGAATTCCGGACGCTTCTAGGCCATAGTTCTCGCTGTCCGTGAGATTCTAAACGGTCCGAGGATACCGCAGACATTACGGGTGGTGTCTCTCTCTCGAGAGAGGGAATATTCAGGATGAGAGAATATTCAGGAATATATATCTATATCTACGTAAAGGATTTCGTATAAACGTAACGAACAGGTATTTAGCTTTTTGTTTGATGAAAAAAGTACCTACAATTCCAACTATATTCCAACTACCAACGTCTATAAATTTGACGAATTTTATAAACTTTTCCAATCAACAGAAAAGTAAATAAAACTTGTTGGTTGAATAAATGATACAACTCGAAAAATAATACACAGACATACCTATAGTAGGCATAGGATATGTGTAATATGTAGTAGGTCTGTAGATTGAAAAAAAATCTAATTAATTCTAAACTCCAACTATATAGGTTATCGTTAGAACGATAATCGCGCCACAAAAATCCGTTTAATTAGATTTATTTCGCGAGCGCGTAAATTATTCCAGTAGGTATATAGCGAAATTTTAAAACGAAATCCGGGCCGGTTTTCGCCGGAACGTCCGCGAATCGCGTCGAATAAACGATTTATGAAGACCGATGGTAATCCGGGATCGGGCCGTATGATGGACCCCCCCGGGTGGCCGGCGTTCGCCCCCGTGAGATATTAGAGACCCTGATATATACGATGAGGAAAAGGGACAACAACAAGGGGGCCTTCGGGGCCCCGTCGTCGAAGCGGAGGCAATTTGTAAATGGGCGTCACACGTGCCGAAAATACCCGTTTGAATGTTTTCTCGCCAGAGTCGCGTGCGCGAATTGCACGGCACACTTGCCTTCCGGGCTTCGTCGGTCGCTTATTTGACATATCATATATACACTGCTTCTCAAAAAAAAAACGCTTTTATAGAATAAAAAGGTTGCGCTAAAGGGCCGTACATTTTACGACATAAAAGTTAAAATATCTCGTAAATTAGTGGTTTTTTCAAAAAAATTTATTCTCCTAAACTTACAGAGAATTGTTTTTTCAATCAGATGATGTAGTTTTAGTTTTACTACCTCAATTAGTATATTCAAGATAATTGACTTCTTTTTATACAATAATAACCTGGTAAGTACTTACTATATGATGTATAACTTGATTAATAAATATGATAAGATACAATCATTTATGAATGAAATTTGTTTGTAACTGACAATACGAGTGCATCATATTTAACTAATATTTTCCTCTTGTAACATACTTTTTCTAATTTACTACTCCATATTAATTCAACTTTTCTATACAAAATTTTAAAGAAACTATATAAGTAAGGAGATACTTACTTACAATATTGTCGATAGAAAAATTATTACAAATAATAACAATAAACAAAACATAGATATTACAATAATATCATTGACATATGTCAAGTTATAGTTCATTAATAAGCATTCTCATGCGGTTTAATCGGAGGGCGAACATTCGATAACCCGCCGACCAGAAATAAATCTCCGCACGTGAACCGGTACCCTTTTAAACAGTTATTAAGACATGATGACACGTGAGAGGGATTAACGCAAATCCCCCGATGGCATTTATTGAAATCCTTCGACCACCCTCGACCTATACGCGCTCTTTCATTCATTCAAACTGCGACTTGTGTTTTATCCTACTAAATTTCATCGACACTGCTCGACAGAAAAATTAGTGCAGATGCGCAAATTTATTTGAAATAATTTCAATTCTGTGAATTAAACAATGATGGTATTATCGTAAAATAACAGTGGGTTCGAGCAATTCCACAATATCACTCTTTCTTTTTCCTTTCGTATATAAGACTAATGGAAGTTGTCTTTCCATAGAACAAAGTTGCACTAATTATCTGTATACTATAGTTCAACTTAAAATCTGTAAGTTATCATCACGTTTTTATTGTTATAATTTTATTTTATAGCCCAAGCCTTCTGCTATGTAGTTACGTATAGGAGAAAATCTTAAATAACCTTAAATAATAAATCATATAGAAAGGAAAATATAACCAGTTAGCACCCCTTCGGGTTTTGGGCGAGCCGATCTGGTTAACCGCCTTTCCTTTCTATTCCATTTCATTCCATTCCGTTCCTTTCGTTTCCTCTCCCAACACGCCAGCCATCGTCCGCAGTAATAAAGTTAAGACTCATAACTATCAGAATTATAGCCTAAAACGGTGGCCTTAGCGTGAATAATGGCCCACTAATGGTCCTGACACGTGACCGGGATAGTTCGGGAATCGCGCATATACTATATAGACGTATGTACACCGTTTAGGGAGGATCGTATGAATTTATAATAACATCTACTTTTAATTGGGATATTATATAGAAATGGAGAAAAATGAATATGTAATTTATTTGTGACCAAATTGAAGAGCAAGAGATTTGTGAATTACCTATGCAATTTTCGTGGGTGTATATAAAATAATGAATCGGTTAGAATTCGAAATATTCTTAATATCTAATAACGAGTATGGCATTGTTCGTTTTGTTCATTTAGGATGATCCCTTTCTTGTCTAATTCAATATAAAAGGACTTTCGTACCAAACAAAAGATAATCCGCTATAGATTCTGAATGATGGCCGTCATATGTCACATACCCTTGTGTTCAGGGGTAGGACATGTTTTTCTTTATATCGCGAGGGTTTCTTTTTATTATTATTGGTCCTTATTAATGGAAATTGTTTGTATAAGGCGACCTAATTCTTCCCTAAAAATTCGACTCATAATCGAAATTGAAAATCTAGAATTATAATTCAACAAACTTAATTGAACGAAATTCATTATTCACCGCATTAATTGCGAATATTTCGATTCGAAATTAGCATATTTCTTAATTCCATTTCATCGTATTTTTTAATAAAATCCATCAAAAAGCATTCGCAACGAAAACTTTATCCGCGGTATTTTAACAATGAACTATCAGATTAAAAAAATATCCTCGCATATGCCACAACATCTTCACGCTAGAAATACCACGAAAAATGCATCATCAGAGACACCCCGGGAAGGTCCTTACGCCGCCCTAAGTACTCGAGTGGTTCCGATTGAAAAAAAAAAAAAAAAAAGAAACTCAAACGTATGCGAGCCTATTTAACCTCAAAGTTGTTTTGTTATTAGGGGACCACATAGGTACGAATATTAGATCACTTGATTGCGGTCCACCGGTTCACTGACGAGTTACAGAAAGTAAATAAGGGCTCAAAAAGGGCCTAACGGACGGAACAAACCACGTGTGAATTGGTCGAGAGACCTTATTTGTACTGAACACCATCACAAATAATAATTCCCCAAAACGTAAATAAACCGCTTCAAAAAATTATCCCAAATAAAGTGTATACTTTCCAATAAAACTTTACACATATGTAGATACACCGTAAAGGAATTATTATTTTATCAAGTATAATATATGAAGAAGGATTAGAAAATGAGTGATGATGAGGAGAATTCGACTGGAAGACAAACAAACCCCCGCGGATTAAAACGACACAATGATAATAATGGAAACAAAGTAGGCGTCAATTAAGGGATGAAAAGGCACTTAGGCGTTGTCGAAGGAAGCGCCCTGTAAAGTGAAACAAAGCAAAATATTCGGAAAGTTGAGCCCGACAAACTGGAAACTAATCTTATTCATAACCGCAATTATGGAAAAGGTATTGTAAAAGGATGAGAAGAGAAACAGGAATTTCCACTTGTTGACTGTTATAATATATTAATTAATCTATAGATGCATATATTTCGTTAATTAACAATATAAAAAAAAAACTCAATTAACCAATTTTCTCACAATTAACAATCACAGTACAAAGGGGTTGTTATATAGGTATATTATATAGAGATACAAATCTATCTAATACTCCTCTACAAATCCCTTTTACTAACATTAATTCTACCTGTTTCTAAACGAATATCAACAACAAAAAAGTCATCATCAGATAACGTTCTTACCCCTATATAGAGAGAGAAGAGAAGAGATTCCCGGGGGTGGGAAAAAATTCTCATAAAAGGCACGCGTGCCAACCTGAGTGCCTTATATATCGGAAACTGATGACATCAAAGATATTGCCGATGGATTTTTGAGAGTCGAAAGGGCAATTTCCTGGAGAATATTTACCAAATCGTTTCCAAATGTGTGCCCGTTATAAAATCGTAATAAATATGGGGAGAATTCACAGTTGTTTGTAAGGTGACTCTATTATGGTTTCTGCACGCCATTTTTTATTCGATTTCAATTTAATGGTAGGTAGGTATATAGAATTTGAAATTTAATGTGAAAACTAATAAATTATTTACTTAATTTTTCCTTTATAACTTTACAGGTTGACGTAGGAAAAGAAATATTTTCCATTATATTATAGGTACAATGAAAACTCCATAAAATAAATTCTACTGCAGGGGGGGCTATTTATATGTATACATACAATAAGTTTCTTTTTCTTTTTACATATAGAATCTCTTTAATTTCCTCCCCTGATACTAAATTCCTGTAAAATTTTAATTGCCAACAGCCTTTAATAAATTCTTCCAATAAAAGCGTACATAACCCTCCCCTTAAGTCCACCCCATGCTTACCTAGTTTCTACAATATGCACCCTGCTTAATCGTTTCACCGATCCGCACAAAATGCGGTCCCCCCCCATAAGGGCGATCCCTTTTTAGGGCGCGATTTTCCGCTTCTCAATCGCTTGTTTGTCAACGAGAAGAAGTGATATATATCCCTTACATGCATCCATTGAAAATGGAACTCTACTTATTTCCGATTTTCCGCTATCTCTTTTTTTACATTAGGATTAGGTATACCTACGAAAAGACATTTTTTATATACAAATTGAGTATTTATATTTGCCATATTTGCAAATTTTCACCTCTCGAATCAAATCGACTCGTTTGATCTCAACTTTCTATACTGCAAAATTATCAAAGTATCTGGTATTTAATTTCGGCGAATTTAAAAGGATTTCTCCCCCTATTTAACCCCCGCTATATCGACACGTGTCGCCACTTGCTTACCTGGATTATTTTCTAAGTTTTTTCGCACGTGAGACCGCCTATGTTGTTTCGATTCCCACGTTTCGGAAGCGTCAGTAGCTCTGCGAACACGTTGATAACAAAAATATGATAATTGAGTTATCAATTTGTTTTATTTAAATGATTAATCTACGCGAATCGATAGATCCTAATTGTTCGAGAGTATAGAAAGAATGAGCGTAAATTTTGCATTTTTCGGTGGTGAATTTCGTTTGAAAAATTGCGATGATTAAGGAAAAGGTCGAAACGTTTTTCAAAGAAACAGATGGGCGGTCGCAGTTCGAACTCTCTCCCGCTTTTTCTCCCCCATAAAAGCGAAACGGCAACTCCCGCTATACCCTTGATTAATGATAGGACTTAATTAAAAGTAAAATTCGAGTTGCGTTTCTCCTTTTCGAGTTTCTTCAACTCGCTGCCCCTTTGATAAGAAAACTTTTATTTCAATAAATAAATAAATAAAAAAGAACACCCAAACCGTAACCAATCAATCGCGAGAATTTTTCGGGGAAACCCCGAAATAAATAAATCTATTACGCGTATCAAACACGTGCTAGTCCTCCCTCTAGAATCCTAGTTGGCACAAACAGGTGATTATCCTTTTGTTCCAGGACAAATTACGGATTTGACTCGCTGCATGTAACATTTCGTACGCAACTTTGGTATAGCCGTGACGAAAGTGCAGCAGCTGTGCCCAGTTCAATTTCGCTTAGATATGTCCTCTCTCTATATATATATATATGGAGTCTATGGTGTATTGTTACAGTGGCGTTACCTTTCACGCTGATTTTCCTCATTTTAATCCCGTCGTATTCGGCAATTTCCTATATTTAGAGGGGAAAATCGTCGTACTAAAAAGATTATTAATTCTATTATTAGATTAGGATAAAAGAGTAAGGAAATGAAGATGACAATGTATACAAGTGTAAGTGTAATGCGGACATAAAAAAATACAAAATTCTAGTCCTATTCTTTGAAAAATGCGAATTAACACGATAACTAATCGAGATAAAACTGCAAGTAGGACGAACGCCCCAGTGAGGCGTAGAGAGACTTTTAAACAAATGCGACCGGAAGTAGCAGATTTTTTTTTTTTCATGCCGTTCTTTGTTTGTCTCTACCTATAACCGTATAGCTGCTGAAACTCACGACAGACAGATGACAAAGTCAGATCACAAGACTTCGTTTTCGAAAAATTCTTCGAATTTTACGATGTTAGAACTCTAACAATGAATTTTCCACCGTTTGGTTAAAAAAAAATTCTCTATACAAGTTTCGAAGAACAAAAAATTATAATCACGAATTATCGAGATATTTAGACTTTTTTGTCATAGCATGTATGAAAAATAAAAACAAAATTCAGTGCTATTCTTTGATAAACATAAATTAACTCGAAATCTAACCGAGATAAAAAAATTAAAGTTTCAACGTTAAAAAAAAAACAAATCTCTACAAGCTTTGAAGAATAAAAAAAACCAATGCAAATCTCTAAAGAACTCGTATAAAACTCCCAAAACTCTCTAATCTTCGACCGCAAACGAAGAAAATAAAGCGAAATTTAGGCATCAGCTTTAGAGCAAAACTCTCCGGCCGTAATCTCGGCATCAGTACGAGAAAATCCTATTATGACACGTTTCCCTTGCGGGAAAGAGACTCAACTCCGCCTCGCGCAAACGCTTTAGCGACAGGCGGAGTCCCGGAGGCTCCGGAGGCGTTGTCTATCGACTGGCTGTCGATGTGCCAGCGAAAGAAAACAGACAGTGTAGAGCTTTACGCAGTGGAAAAAGCTCTTGGTATATATGTGGCATGTGCGTATAGGTAGACATCAGCTATTGAAAAACGCGTGTGTGTTATAGTTGTGTTTGAATTGTCGTTTTGTTTAGAAAGAACTCATAAAAGAAGAAAATTATATTATACCTATATAGTAACAATATCTATAGTTAAAGTGAAAAGCGATGTTGGAATTTTATCCCAATTTGAATTTGAATCCTGCTATGTTGCCGGAGAGGAACGGGCAAGATTGCAACGGACGACCAGGTTGGTGTAATTTTATTTTTTGCTCAATTTCGTTCAATTACATCTTTAAAATCTTCTCGAAAATAAATTATACTTTATTGGGTACATAATATTTTACATTTAATAAATATGTAGGATATCTAATATTTGTGGTACATTTGCAAACATATATATATACTCTTCAATTAAAAGTATGATTACTTTACATACATGATCAAAAGAAGAATAAAAATAAAGACTAATAAAAACCATTTAATCTCTACAAAACACATTAAATCAACATTGAGACCAAAAATAAAATACACTGGACTGGAAACTATATATATATATATATATATATATAAATTATTCCCTTCCCGTTAATGGAACGAAACCTCCTCTATTTGTACAACATCTAGCCGGCGAGTACCTACTCGACTTCCATCATCTCCGCGAAGAGTGAAATTACAATAAGGCGGCCGGAAGATCCTCCATTTTCCTCGAACATCGAAAGCCTTTTCTGGTCTCGTATAATTCGAGGAGAATTAGGAGATTACGTTTAAGCAACCGCCGCCATCTTATATATACGCTCCTCTGAATAAATTCCAATGAATTTGCAATTTTTTTAATTGGGGGTTTTCTTTTGCAGATAACGGATTGATTAAATGCGAGAAAGCTTGGTGTGACAATAACAATCTTCATAATCCTCTAGGTATAAAGAATTCGTCATTTCGATTTGTACGGTAATAAAATAATAATGTCTGTTGTGATTTTTTTGTAGATAGTAGCCTAATAAAATGCGAGAAAACTTATGAAATATGCGAGGGTTGTGGGCAGAAGATCCACGACAGGTACCTGATGAGGGTGGGAGATTCCAGCTGGCACGAGCACTGTTTGTGTTGCTCCATTTGTGGAGTTATATTGTCGCATTCCTGCTATACTAGAAATACGAAGTTATACTGTAAGGCTGATTATGATAGGTAAGGAGACTTTTACGTAATGGCGCAAATTTATACTATACGCAATATGGTTTTTTTCGTGTACATTATGACAAAAGAGTCATATCTCGAAAATTTGTGGTGTTTTCGAAATTTTTACCAATTTGTTTCCAAAACTTGTAGTCTATTATTTTTTTTGACAAACTGGCCAAGTTTTAACGTATTTGCACTTGCCTGTATATATATTTTTTACTCATCCAAAATACATAATTTCTATAGCGAGTTTTTTAAGTTGAAAATTTGGCGAAGGAGTTTTATGAAATTTTGGCGGTGAATTATAATTTGAGTATATCTCTACTTGATGACTTGGAATTTGGAATATCTCGAACGAATCGAATTCGATTAAACGATTTTTAACAAATTAAGTTCCATTGGGGAAAAGAGCGAATAAATTTGCATTTTAAAAAACAATCCGGGTTTTCGTCGTACTGGGAAAAACGGGCGTAAAATCCGCCAGAAAATTTCTTATTAGACCGGCGCCCCGCCATATAAATATTCGTATATACCTAATTCGTGAGTTTCTGCTCGAGTTGTATACGAGAGAGTTTAGAAAAGCGTTGGGGCGAATCCAATAAAACCCTCGCGAAAAGAGAGTCAGTCGAGGAGACATATATACATGTATATATAGGTATACTGCACGTTATGTATACTTCGGTTATTACAAAAAGAAATAAAAAAAAGAGGGATGAGGAAGAAAAAGATTTCGTTACGGAGGCGCGAAAAAAAAAAACCGTTCGAGATTTAATATCACGCTCGAAAGATAAACGATGAAAGCGAGAAATTCTAATTTAGAAATTTGTCAAAAGCTCGAGCCATTTACCTATACAGGGTGTATCATAAGTTGATACTTCTTTTTCATCAACTGTGCATGTATATGAATCTCTTAATTCTAAGCAACTTTTTCAAATAAACTTTTTGAATATTCTCAATAACAAAGAAGATAGAAAATTTTATAATTTCGAATATTTTCCAATACGTATCTGTTTTATTAAATAAGAAATTTATTTATGGCAGTCATCCGTCAAATAAATGCCGAAAAATAATTAAATTTCGTATTTAATGAAGCAAATAAATAAATTCGAATTCGAAAAAAAAAAGTACGTGTTGGGAAATGTCCGAAATTCGAAACAAAGATAAAAATTTTTAAAATTCTCTATGTTTTAGTATTGAAAGTATTTTTTATTCACAGTATTTTACATTTTAATTGAGAGTTTCTTTCTAATAGTGTACCGACAAAAATTTGCCTCTCTGCGTATACAGGGTGTTTTTGAACTTGGGGTTTAATTTTTAATGATGAACTGGCAACGGGTCATCTTAGCGAATTATGTGAGAATTTATTCAAAACCGTAAAGAAAAAAATGTATTAAAAATTAATTAAAAATGCAAAAAAAAATCTAAGAAATACGGCCCCGGACACAGCGATTGTAATTTGTAATCCCTCGATGCGCGATATGATCGAGTTCGCAGTAAAGTTAGAAATAATTATTGATAAATTAAGAATGACATCTGATTCACATTTATCTATTGCTTATTTATTCCATCTAAATTTTTGGAATAATGGATAAATATCATAAAAGTATACCGGGATTTCCAAAATTATACAAGAAAAAAACTTTCAACTAAAAGAAATATTAGCTCAACTATTTTGTGGTAGAAAAATTGCTTGAAATTCACAGTAATTGTTCAAAGTTATTACCTTCACATTGTACACATAGTCTGGCTCGTCGATGATGAGCTTCTCCATGAATAAGAAGCATATCTGTTAGTTCATTTCGATTGAATTCGTGTGGCACTGCCATTGTTCCACAACACTAAATAACTAATTAAACTAATTGTAAGAAGAATCCTAAGAACTAAAACTATCAAATAAATCACAAAAAAGAAGTATAAATAAAAATCTATTTGCCCGCGAGGTTAATAACTCTACAATAAAATACGCACTAGAACTAGAAAACAATCGCCTACGTTTTCCGAAAGCGGGCGGGAGGGTGGAGGGAGCAATTTACATTACACTTCTCATCTGTGTTTTTGAGTCATAAAAGCGATCGGCGTCTATCGCGCTCAGGGATGTATTCGCTCTTTCATTTTTTTTTTTATAATGGCCCTATTTTGCTTATAATAAGTATACTATTAAAAATCGCTATATAATCCCTATATTAGTAATATTATAATATTGCTACATATATTGATGATATCCGCAATTTCAGGATATTCGGTGTGAAATGCTCCCGTTGCGGAGACAGGCTACTGCCCCACGAAATGGTAATGAGAGCCCAACAGCACGTATTCCATTTGCAGTGCTTCGCCTGCATCGCCTGCGGCCAGCCGTTGCAGAAAGGCGAACAATTCGTCCTCAGGGCGGGTCAATTGTTCTGCCGAGGGGATTTCGAAAAAGAATTGTACCTGCTACAGCAGGCCAGTTCCGGAGACGACGATCTACTAGACGAGAACAGGTAAGAATATTCATCTTTTAATTACTCCATATAACTGATGTGGATGATAGATGATAGCGCTGTGCTGTGTTTTATTTTGTAGAAAAAACGTTTCTCTACAATTTTCGAAAAATAGAAAATTTTACAAAATTTCCTAGTTTTTGAGATATTTCGAATTTTTTCGCTTTATGTACAATAATTTTTCTCGTGGGGTTTCAGCAGACCGCGCGACGGTCGTAGGGGCCCCAAACGGCCTCGTACCATTCTGACGTCGGCGCAACGACGTCAATTCAAAGCCTCCTTCGAAGTATCGCCTAAACCGTGCCGGAAAGTGCGCGAGGCGCTCGCTAAAGAAACCGGCCTGAGCGTGCGAGTGGTGCAAGTTTGGTTCCAAAATCAACGAGCAAAGATGAAGAAGATCCAAAGGAAGGCGAAACAGGACGATGGAAAATCGTCGAGCGACAAAGAAAAAGGTGATAAGGATGATAAGATTATTAAGCAGGAATCGCCGAGTAGCGAACACGGACATTATATGGGTTTGGGGAATTATCAAAGTTCTACTCGACCGATTAATCCTAATGTTCCTTACTCGCCCGATGGTAAATACCTAATTTTATTTAATTATAATCAACGTTTATTACTATTACTTTACTATACTTTTCTTATATTACAAATTACATTATTTTAAAGTGCCAAATATATATGCACCATTTCATTGCGGGCGATTCGAAATTCATCTACTTATACCTACATATTATATTATATTATATTAGGGGGATTAAAAAAACTCTTTTATAAGTATACGAACGTATAAAAGAATTAGTAATCTCCTATATATTTCCAGACAATTACCCGGCGCATTCTGGAGATAGTTTCTGCAGTTCGGACATTTCCCTTGACGATAGCACGAATTTCGATCAATTAGACGAGGCGACGTCCGATACGATTTCATTGCAAAATTTGGAATTACAATCGCATTCTCATCACGGCGATGGAGTGGCCAGTTCTACTGCTACATCGATCACGAATCCCATTGATAAGCTTTACCTTATGCAGAATTCTTATTTCAGTACGGAACAATAAAAAGGATTTTTTTTTGTTGTTATTTCGCTAATTTTCAAGTCACTTGAATTGGGTAGCGAGATGTAAAATTTGTTAATTATTTCGAGTTAATATATTTATCCCATCGATATATATATATTATAAATAATAAGTATAAAATACTGCGACGACTGAACGTTTCTAGTCATATTTTCTTTATTATTTATATACTTTCTAAATATTTGTGTACCAAATATAATAGAAAAATGTAGATATAATGCACAAAGCAATATGCAATTTCGTCAATTGTAATCATTTGTCAAATAAATGTGGTTTTAATTCAGATATTGAATGGCCACTCCAAACAAAAGCAGGTACATCAGAAATGGTTTAATTAAATTATACATAAATTGTAAATAATAAAAATCCTTTCGTTTCGAATACTAGATATACTATATGTAATATTTGTATTTTGAATCGGTATGAATTGTACAGAAATTTAACTTATATAATTAGAAATTAATGTAAATGTATATACTATAGTTTATCTCCGAATGATTCGAATTATTACTTGTGATGAAATGTTTTTTGCCAAATATAGGATTTAATATTGCCTAGATTTATGTATATTTTAAATAAAAGATTATAAATACGTAATTTTTGTTGTATTTTTTGACTTAATTGAAGGTAATCATTAATTAATACTTATCGAGTAGGAGCCGATGCTTCTTTTCGAGCGGCATCTTGTAGAAGTTGCGTGTCAACCTCATCCGCTGGTAATTGAACATATCTGACAACTGAGCCTCTTATAAAGCAATTTTTAACTGAAAGCTAAAACAAAATTAATTCTGTACTAATACATGTACCTATCAGTTGAACCGAAATATTCATTATAGTTATACATTTTATACGATTATGAATTATTATTACCATGTGAGGATATTTCTCCGTATCTGTTACGCTTATATCCGTTAATTTGATATTTAAATATTGATCAACGGAATGTAACGTCCCGCATATGCTACAAAGAAATATATATTATAGTAAATAGTAATATAGGTACGTAATATTAATATGAAATTTACCTCAAATCGTTTTTAAGTTCGACGACCACGTCTTTTCCAACGAGGGACTTAAAAAAGGAATAAAACAGCTGCAACAAATTGTACTCGTTAGTAAATCCTTAACTTTTATTTAACCGAAAAATAAACTCACCATTTTGAACGTAAACTGCACGGCACACGACAACGACAAGTTTGATGTTTGAGGTTAGTTTGTTTTGTTTGATAAAGTCAATAGGTCAATAGCCGCAAAGCAAAAGTCAATATAATGGCTGTACGTCCACAGAGCAAGCGGCAACATCATCGAGTAGAAGAAAACCGTCAAGTCAAGAGTATAAAAGAAGAAGAAACGTATAAATTGTCATTTGTCTAATTGTCTTGTCCTTGTCAAAAAAAAAATAGAAAAATACGATTAATTTGAAAATTAATTCCATTTAACAAAAATAAATACTACTAAACAACATTTTATCTCCAAAAATGTCTTCCAAAGACTTAACCAATATCACTAAAAAAGTATCATCAGAAGCCATAACGCCGCACAAAATAACGGTAACGATACTAATTCGAAATTTTTGTTTATTTAGAGAAGACGGTAAGTTGTCGATTTTCTCTTTCAATTATTACAATATAATCCCTATGCATTCAATCGTTTTAGATAAATTTAAAGAAATGAAAGATCTAGCGTTGATGTGCAAGTACAGGCGAGACTTCGGCGTATTGATATTGAAGTTAATACAAAGCCCGGACATACCGCTTCGTAAACTGAGAAATTTACTGGCTTCAGAGAAATACACGATACCCGAATCATTAGCGGAATCGGTCGATCAAACGTTGGCTAGTTTAAACGAGGACGGCGTTGGACATTTATCAGATATCGTTGATAGTTTGGTCAAGATCATGAACAGATCGGACGATCATTTGAATACTACAATGATTAGTTCGATAGCGAAATCTAGTATAGTCGGTATGTAATCGAATTGAATTTGATTCGAATATTGGAGTGGTAGAATTGTGTAATTGCAGGTTATTATTTAAGAAGATTCATATTGAACTTTGACAAACTGACCTTCTCGGAAGTCGTAAAAGTATACGAAGAATTCCAGAAATACTATCAAGACTTTAAAAAGAACTCGGTGAATAAGGACAACGATGAAAATTGGTAAGATTAATGAAATATCTTTATACATAATTTTAAATAAGAATATAATTTTTAGGGTAGACAGCAGCGAACAATGGTCGAGACGCCAAGCGGAATTATTTATCGCCACGCAGGCCACTTTGTTACTGAATAACGAAAATAAAGCTCTATCGCCACCGGATTTGCAAAAAAGAATCGGTAACATACTGAAATCGAATCCGGATTTATCGGGAGCTGTAAGTTCACATAATATACATATAAAATGTACTCCTATATTTATTGAGATATTAACGAATCTTTCAGCATTTTATTTCCTATTTAAACTACCTGCGCGTGGACGAATATTGCGGTGCCCTTAACAGTCTCTTTCACTGTTTCGACAGAGACGTAGATCCCGATATAAAATGTTACAATGACGAGAAGAGCAAAAGACATCGATTCGCCGCTTTGAATTTGGCAGTATTGCATTATCACTTTGGACATATGTATGGAAAAAAAACATCTAGTATTCGAAATTTCTATATGTATATGTATATTAATTTTATTTTGTAAAGGGAAGAAGCTTTGGCCGCTTTGAAGGAATCTATACAAATATCGCAGGAAGCGAACGACAACGTTTGTCTGCAACACGCCCTCTCTTGGCTGTATCGCATGACTAATATCAACGAAGACAAATTAATCATCCATTGTATTATCAAAAGTTCGGAATTGAATTTGAGTTATATCGCATCGTTGGGATTGCAAATGTTGGTCAGCATGTTCGGCCAATATCGATGTTTCCACACGGGAAAAGCTTATCCTATATTCGAAGTAATTATACGACTACATATACGAATAATCGAGTATGAAATATTTCGTTTGTAGACTTTAGCGAAAAGCGACATGATAAATTGCCAACACAATTACAGGGATTTGATGTCGAACAATTACTCGATGAAGGCCAGCTTGTGGCAGCTGTACGGCAAGACCGAAGTGGCATCGTTGTGGAGTCAGCTGTTGCTTTACCAAAATATGGACGGCTTAGGTTCGAACGAAGCCTATTACGGTGAAGGTTTCTGTCTGGCCATTTGTAATATAGCGAATCGTTTGTTAGTAGAAGGCGATTACGCTTTAGTTAATTGTATACTTAATTTCGCCAGAATCCAGTAAGTGTTGGATGTATTCGTATATATCACATACATAGTTGTGTACAGTTAGAACATTAGCTGATTCAGTATCTTTTAGGTTTCCTCACGAGCCTCAGCGAAGAGTTTGGATGCTGTGCGAAAATGTATTCGTATTCACCAGGTCTTTGTATCACGAGAAATGGAGCGAGGCCGAGGCGGCCGCTCAAAAAATCCTCGTTTTCGATCAATGGGAAGGTTATCTGAGACTGTCGGAGGTGTATTTTTACAAAAGGGATTTCATAGAAGCCGATAATTGCGTGGAAATGCTGTTGAATCAATACGCGAACGATAATACGTCGAAATTTAGCGATAGGTGAGGATTTTTTTTATTAAATTTGAGCTTTATATTCGCCTATTAAGCTTAAACTCGTATTTAATAGTTTCTTTTTTCTTTTTTTTTAGATATTATTACGTTCGAGCGAAAATACTTAAAGTCGAAATCCAATTCGCGATGAGTGTTCCGCCTCCCGGTATTATAACTATGTTGAATAATTGTCTGTTCGAATCCCAAACGTCCCAATTGGATTATCAAACTGCATTGGTACATTTGCATTTGGCCAATTGCATGTTACACATGGGACTGACGGCTCGGGCTCTCGCCGTTCTAGATAAATGCCTAGTTCAGGTGATTAATGCCCAGTTGCACCAAAGCATCCTAGGACGAATTCCTATCCTAAGTCAGACTTAAGTCTAAAATCAATTTTATACTGTTGCACCAATTAAAAATCTCTTTCCTGTGATACGGATTGATCGCAGATCCTAGGTCGTCGATTTCTACGACTTGAGATGAGAATTCTAACCTCAAAAATTAAAAAAATTAAGGACACTACATAGTAAAATTATGGATATACATGCAGATATAAATATTGTGGGTAATGTAGATATAATCGTTATTATAAACTCTAAAGACATTTGCGACTGGTGGATATCTAATAGCTACTGGAGATTTTATATGAGCTGATAAGTCCGCAATATCAAGAATTGTTGCTAAAGTGTCGCGAGTAGGTAATTGGTGGTTTAAAAGACGTGGTCATATACATCCCAAGAAATGAAAAAATGCTGTTGAAATTTGAAATTGCAGCTGAGCAAAATAATTTTTTTTTGATGTAGCTGCTTTCCCTCGTGTTGTGGGAGCACTTGTGTTAAAACGTTTTTGTTTATCTTCCATCTTAATTTATTAATATACACGTACCTATAGCACTATAAAATAATACCAAAATTTAATTATGAATGTAGGTGCTAATTTATATCTACTATTTATAGATTATATGATTATATGAGTCTAAAACCACAACTTCTTCTTTTGTAACTGACCTCAGCAACTAATAGGTTATTTGGACGCTTAAAATAACAACTATCTCCGTTTTTTATAACGTTTTTCAACAATATTCCTACGTTGCCAGTTGTTATTTATGTTAAAATTGTTCCTAGGTAAAATAGCCTTTTTTAAACTTGGTGCAACACATTCCTATCTTAAGTCGATCACACATTTAAGTGACTTAGATAAAATGTAGTCTAGGATATATTGGTGCAACCGGGCATAAGTAACTTATTTTAAATCTATTAATTATTCGTAATTTTAAATGTGGTAATTAATTACAGGTGTTGGCGCACGGAGGTTGTTACGACAGAGCTAGGGCTACTTTGCTCTATGCTAAATGTTTAGTATCAGATTCGGCTAAATTGAACAGTAAGGAAAACAGAAAGAATACGATATTTAAATGTGCTTGTATGCTGGAGAAGGTTAAAGAAGAATTCAGAAAAATTGAGGCTTTCTATAGAGTTAAAGACGTGCTATATCTTCAGGTAATAAATATATTTAAATATTTTTTTTTTACTCTTTAATGTTATATACAGGGTGTTATTTAATAACATGCTAATACTTAAGGGGGTGATTCTTGGACCCATTTTAAGAAAAAAAACTTCATATAAACCTATGTCCTAAACTTCTTAACTTTTGAGATACGGGGTATTAAAGTTTTAAGAAAAAAAAACAATTTTTTACTGTCATTTTCATACTACTTTCGGCGGACATTTCCAACACCTGATTTAAATTATATCTTTACTTTACTTTAATTTCATAATTTCAACGTTTAAAAGTTATCCGCTTAAATAAATTATTGTTCAGAGTTAGATAAATCGTTTTTGGTCGTCATTCGTCCAGGGAGATGCAAATGAATGAATTTAATTTTTTTTAGCGAAACGGTGAGTTGTACGAAAGAAAGTCAAGAAATCGAATTTGTTCTAAATTGAACGTGAATCCGAAAAATAATTTTGATTTTAAGAGATAGTATTAGTATCACTTTTTTATTCAAAAATATCTAGTCTGAGTCCAGTAGGGACGTCACTGTTAGAAATAAAAAAAAGATTTTTGGGTCAAAAAATGCTCTTTAATGCATAAACGCCGTACACCAAATTTCATAAAAATATTTAAAGTGGTATGAAAGTGACAGTAAAAAATTGTTTTTTTTCTTAAAACTTTAATACCCCGTATCTCAAAAGTTAAGAAGTTTAGGACATAGGTTTATATGAAGTTTTTTTTTCTTAAAATGGGTCCAAGAATCACCCCCTTAATTATTAGCATGTTATTAAATAACACACTGTATATTAGGCTCGACTTTACGATTTCGTAAACATGAAAAGCGAAAGAAATCGGTGTGCTTTGGAGTACCGTTTGTTAGATGAAGAATACACTACGAAAAATATTCATACTTTAGTTAAATATTTATAATTTACATAAAATATAAATGATAATAAAACAAAAGTATTGTTAATTTATAAAGGAAATACATACATATAGACAATATCGCTTATCACATTCAAATACATTTTCAGTTGATGTTGATTAAATAAATTGGCAAGAATATTAGTCCATATTTCAATTGTACATACATATAATAAAAATAGGTAAAAACATTTGTATTTTTAAGTAGAAAAAGCTCACGAAACAAACAATTATCCCGGTAGCACGGTTTTCTTTTCTTTTTTTTGTTTCATCAAAATGATAGTTACTTAATTACTATTTAGTATTAACTATACACATTAAAACACTAATTCATTACATTATTAAAAATAAATTCCATTTTTTGGTCCTCCGCTATTCATTCTAAAAAAAAAACATCCTTTTCTACGTAATCCTAAGACTAATAGGAATTATTCTATGACGAAATCGATAAATCACAGTTTGCATAACAAAATATTCTATCTCGAATCGAAGACGAAATTTCATCAAATTTTCGAATGATATTCAGCGGATTTCAAAAAGTTACATATTACACCGCCAATACTAAATACACTAAATTTATCGTTTTAGTATGATATACATTCGACTATATTATTAAATTAAATATATTGGAAGATATTTCTGTTCTCATATTAAAATTACTTGATAAAGTCACCTTGCATGTCATTTTCAGCGAAATTCTTGTATTTATTCCTGCCGATTTCAACCGTTCTGAGAAATTCGCTCTCGCCAAAGAGAAACCGTTTCACATTCTCCTCCATTTCCGCGTAACGCGCTCTGTCCGCATCGTCAGATCTCGAATTCTCCGAGCTGCTCCCCATCATCTCAGTACCGTCCACGTTGCTTCTGATCCAATCGGCGACGCGTTGCTGTTGATTACGAGTTTCCGAGCCCGATTCCGAGTTTGCCGGCGATTTTTTCGGCCTACGATTCAAAGAACAAATCCATCATTAAATCACTCTATGCACATACCATCATTACCTAGTGTATAGTACAGGAGCTACGTTATTGTGAGCGTTGTCCAGAAGTATATTCTTTCTGTTCTTTTGCATTCTCATGGAAGCGTATCGGGGACCTTTTGGCGATGTAGTAGAGTCTTCGGGTTTCTCCGAATCCCCTTTTTCCGATACGGATTCCATTTCATAACTCGGTTTCGATTGATCGCACAGCCTACCCATAAAAACACACAATTACTTTTAAATTACGTTAAACCTGCGTAATTGTTTGTACCTGTGATGTTGTTCGACGCGAGATACGCTCATATCCTGATAATAAGAATGATCGATGATCGATTTATCGTTCTCTTTACTATCGGAATCCACCGGACTCGACGGTATCGATAATTCAGTCAAGAAATTATTGGGCTGTACTTTGGCAACGTTGTAGTTCGATTGGTTATTGGTAGCCGGTTCGGGTGCTTCGACTAGAGTATATACGGGAACGATTTTCTGCACGTTTCTCGCGATTTTCATGCCTAAAATTCAACGCGACTGAGCTAATACAAAAACATTTCTAATGAAATCTAATGAAATTGTCTATTACTCGCCACGCTTTGCAGTGCCTCGTTACATCTCAAACACACCGAATCTTGATAATCGCCAGTTTGTGTACCGATATTGTGATTACTTGTATTATGATGTAGAATTCGAACTGTTCCTTTTGCACACGTACAGGTATCGCAATGCTTGATGGCCGATCTCTCCCTTTGGCGTTCCTCCAACACTTTGGCCATTATGGCGGCCGAGACTATATCTACTTGTTGTTCTACGTCCGGTTCTTGTTTGCGTTCGGGATTAGGGGATTTTGGTACGGAGTACACCATGGCGGTGGGTGGGAACGTGGGAATGGGGACTTTGATGCTTTTTATTTCGTGAGCTGGTCGAGGTACTTCGGGTTTCCTTTTGGCCGTCATGTAATTCGATACCTGAGATTGGACTTCGGGTGGTAACTGAGTGAACCATAAAAAAAAAATTAAATTAAATTTAAACGATTTGTTTGTTATGGTATTATATGCTTACTGTATCGTATCTGTGCGCTACGAAATTGCTCTGTTTACACTGTAAAAATTGTATTGCTAAGCTGACGTCATTCTTATATCTCTCCTGAAATTGTGCCAATTAAATTTCTCGCATTTAAATAGTTTCCTAATTCTTACGTTTTCCTCTTTTAATTTCTTTATGTCATAATTGGCATCGGCTAATTTGTGCGACAACGTTGCCACGTCTTTGGTCAGGGCAGTCTTTTCGGTTTCGCAAACGTCTACCAATTTCAATAGTTTATCCTCCAATCCTTGATTTACCCTTTGGACCCTTCTATGGGCCTCGTATAATCTAAAAATTGATCAGAAACGATTTTAATTCCCGTTAATACTTAAACTATTAAATTTAAATTATGTATATAAAATATGTACAGTAAAATCCAGTTAATATTTTCAATATAGCTGCTATTGTTATAGTATATAATAAATGTACTTCCATTTCATCAACTTTATCAGTCTCATTGTTTTTAATTAAATGTCTAATACACAGTATAATGCTTATAGGTACAAATATGTAATATGTATTAATACAAATAAGGTATTTGAAATAAAATGAGAATGTACCTTTTGTATTTGTCTTGCCACATCAAGAGTTCCTCTTTTACGGAAGACAATTCACCGTTAGGATACTTGTTGGTTTCGTTTAAGAAATTAGTTTCCATCATAACAATGTGGTTTTCTTTTTCTACTAGTTTCTGCTTGAGATTTTCGATTTCTATGTGAAGCTGGACGTCGTGATCGTTCGATATGCAACTGGCGCAAGTGCAACCGCAATCCTTTTTTAAAACGAAAGAGTAAATACAATAAATATTTAAGTGTGTGTAGTAGATAGAAAGGGCTTTGTAAATTGGAATACACATATATATATACTCTACCTTGCATTCATTAGCCATCGCTTCTTTGGTAATAAAAATGTTTAAAAAAAAGCACCTATAAAAATAGTAACTATTGGGCAAATCGCAATGTTTTAATCTGATATTATCACCCTATCACTTGGTAAAGGAATGTTAAAAAGGAGATTACTAACCTTCTTATTATAGGACTAAATAATTTTGATATTTAAATAAATGAGCCTTGATATGATTATTTTGACTTGCAAATACGTGATTCTAAATAATAATAATGTTAAATATACAAACAATTTGCACTTCCAACAAACACCTTTTTTTTTCTATGTAATACGATAATACGTAACAGAAAGCAGAAAGTAAAGTAACAAAACAACGATGACGTTAAATGAATGTCATATATCATGTCAATTTACTTCTTCTTTTTCTTCTTCTTCTTCTTCTTCTTGTTCTTCTTTACAAACTTGAATGCCAAGGCTATTCGGGAACGTTTTTGTCACTTTTTTTTCCAGAAAACTTTCCAGAAAATAGTTTAGACGCGAATAACTACCCTATACATTCAGGATCGAAGCCAGGATTGGATCCCAGATGGATCCTGAGGAAACATTAAGTAAATACAATTTTTACCCAATTTTACCCAATATTTTTCATATTTTTCATATTTTTCATATATTTTTCTCTATGTTCTGCTCGTTACATTTTACCGACAATGACTGTATTCCTACAGGTAAAATAAATATGCTTGTATTTAGATTCGTTTTAATTGAACGATTTTTCCTCCACAGCACCACAGATGAGAACATCGGAGTAAAGCGACGTGTTTTAAATCAAAAAATGTTATTAAAATCGGGTAATTAGTTTCTATTCTACAGAGAGTTTTAACTCGTCGTGAGACACCCTGTATTGTCCTTCTGTTTCAGCGTCGCAAATAATTCAAGAAGATTACGCGGAGGAAAAGAGCAAAATCGCCGACGAAGCTTCTGCAATAACAATTAAGAATGGCCAATCCGAAGTACGCCAATCTACCCGGAATCGTTGGAAATAAAAAAATACCGACAATTTCGATAAATTTATTATTTTTTTTGAACCCTTGGGAATTGCAGCTTGTACCTACAAATTATGCAACACACAATACAACTGTGGATGTTGTAAGCAACAGCAAAAGACCACCGATTTTAACTGAAATAATGTTGGTAGAAGGGCCTGTTAAAAATTAAAAATGTCATTTGTCACGCCCTAAAAAACGTCAAAATAACAAATATGGTGATCAATTCCGTTTATTGATATCAAATTACTTGATTAAACTAAATAAATCATAAACTAATTAAATTATGCGAACCATTACGGAGTGCCCAACTGGTACGTATTAAATTCGCACCGAAACCTAACCTCTTTTAACCATACTTACCGGTATCGATGCTTCCAGGGCCGGGAAACCTGAAACCTCCCGTCGGGCCTCATTTGGACGTGTTAAAAGGTGATAGATAAATTATTAGTAATGCAGAAACTGATGATCGTCGAAAAGAAATCCTTTGAAGCAAATGGTTTAATGTGATTTTATGATTTGCCTAAGCAAAATAAATATCAGCGCCATCTTACGAGTAACGTCGCGTTCTTGAATGCTAGAGTACAGATTTCTCTAAGAAAATATCAGCACCATCTTACGACTGAATGTCGGAGTTTTTATTGTTAGATTACAGATTTCTGGAAGATTTCTAACCTAGAAAACGAAAGTTGTTGATGCAACGTGACTGTAATCTAGATAAAATTCGAAAATTGTGAATCTAGATAACGAAAATATCTTCAAGTATATGTACTAAATGTACTTATTTCATTGTATATATTATAGATTTACTACAATGTGTATGTTTATAAACTAATTGTTGTCTAATTTCAGCACACCGATCCGGATTATTCGTGCGCCTACGTTACCATAGGGCTGCAGTCCGGCTTGAAAGGATTCCGTTTGACGTTTACCAGCGGCAGGGGCACCGAAATGGTGGTGGCATGCGTCGAATCCATTAAGAACCTGGTGACTGGTGATCGGTTCAGGTTGTGACCGATGCATATAAGCAGTTCGGCTCATTTTGGAGGTACTTGACCAGCGAAAGTAATTATCTCAACTCAATAATTATTCCCAATTTTTACCCAATTTTTCCCCAATTTTATCCAATTTTTACCCAATTTTATCCAATTTTCCCAATTTTTAACCTATTTTACCCAATTTTTACCCCATTTCATCCAATTTTTACCCAATTTTTCCAATTTTTTCCAATTTTTACCCAATTTTTCCAATTTTTACCCAATTTTATCCAATTTTTACCCAATTTTCCCAATTTTTACCCAATTTTATCCAATTTTCCCAATTTTTCACAATTTTTTCCCAATTTTTAACCTATTTTACCCAATTTTTACCCCATTTCATCCAATTTTATCCAATTTTACACAATTTTTAACCAAGTTTTACCCAATTTGAGCCATTTTTACCCAATGTAATTAATCGGTCTCTTCTTGTTCTTTTTGTTATTTTAGTTTTAAGTTTGTCCTCATGATGGCGGCGTCGTTCTTTGCGAGAGGGTGCAACACCTACAAATGTGAGATTAAGTCGACCTTTCGGCTACATCGGTTGGTAAATGGGTAGAATATGTCGATCAACAACACGAGCACTTTGTGCATCCGACAGTCATCAAGAATGCCCATTATAGCGCGGAGGGTACGTATTATAGACCAGAAGACGAGAATATTTATTTATTATTTTTTTATTAATTTGGTTTTTTTTTGTTCTTCCTGTAGGCACCGGGATACAAGACGGAAATGAAGAAGGAACCCCTGGAAAGACACAACTAGCCTGACGGAAATGAATGGGAGAGTATGTTTGCCAAAGGCATATTCAGCGATCCTAGAAAATGTAAAAAATGAAATGAAATTGTATTGCGTTATTCATAAAAAATGAGATTAAATAGCAGATAAAAAGTTATATAGATACATTTTTTACCCAATTTTAACCAACTTTTACACATTTTTACCTAATTTTTCCCAATTTTATCCAATTTTCTCAATTTTTAGCCAATTTTAACCAATTTTTACCCATTTTTATCCAATTTTCCCAATTTTTATCCAATTTTATCCAATTTTAACCAACTTTAACCAATTTTACCCAATTCTATCCAATTTTATCCACTTTTATACAATTGTAACCAATGTTTTACCCAATTTTTTACCCATTTTTATACAATTTTAACCAATTTTACCAACTATTATCCAATTTTACCAATTTTTATCCAATTTGTCCCAATTTTCCCAATTTTTATCCAATTTTATCTAATTTTTATGCGGTTCTCGCCCAATGTTAGCCAAAATTTTACCAATTTTACCCAATTTCGACAAATATGCATTAGTAAGGTTATGTTATACCGGTAGGCACCGGGATACAAGACGGAAATGAGGAGGAGGGAATCGTCGGAAGAGAGAAGACACGCGACAATGGTGTTCTGCGATCATAGGAAATCTGATAAGAAATATGATAATGAAATTGTAATAAGACACTGATAAAATGTAAATGCAATATTAAATAAAACGTTATCTCAATATATGTGTTTTATTAAGAATGAACTAAGGTAGCATACAATTACCGTTAAACGTACCTTTACCTTAACACGAAACACGAAAATACACAGATCATTGAAATAGCGAGATTTAGATCAGAATAGATTATAGTGTTAAGTCATAAAAAAAGAGAAGAAGTCATATGTCAATACTGTCATTGTCAAAGAGGTTGTGGCCAACATGGCTGTTACAATAATTTGAATTTTAAATGGAAGCACATGGTCCAAAACATAATTATACGTATGAATGTACAAGAAATTACGAATTTATTCGATTTATGGAAGCGATACGGAAGGAATACAATACGGAAACAATGCAAAGCAGTAAATCCATTACGGTAGGTCATAATTAAGCTAAATATACAGAGAAACTTGAAATAATTAATAATTTCCGAAGCCTCGAGGTAGGGGAGAGTAGGTCGATTTCCGAAGCCTCGAGGTAGGGGAGAGTAGGTCGATTTCCGAAGCCTCGAGGTAGGGGAGAGTAGGTCGATTTCCGAAGCCTCGAGGTAGGGGAGAGTAGGTCGATTTCCGAAGCCTCGAGGTAGGGGAGAGTAGGTCGATTTCCGAAGCCTCGAGGTAGGGGAGAGTAGGTCGATTTCCGAAGCCTCGAGGTAGGGGAGAGTAGGTCGATTTCCGAAGCCTCGAGGTAGGGGAGAGTAGGTCGATTTCCGAAGCCTCGAGGTAGGGGAGAGTAGGTCGATTTCCGAAGCCTCGAGGTAGGGGAGAGTAGGTCGATTTCCGAAGCCTCGAGGTAGGGGAGAGTAGGTCGATTTCCGAAGCCTCGAGGTAGGGGTAGGGTAGGGTAGGGTAGGGTAGGGTAGGGTAGGGTAGGGTAGGGTAGGGTAGGGTAGGGTAGGGTAGGGTAGGGTAGGGTAGGGTAGGGTAGGGTAGGGTAGGGTAGGGTAGGGTAGGGTAGGGTAGGGTAGGGTAGGGTAGGGTAGGGTAGGGTAGGGTAGGGTAGGGTAGGGTAGGGTAGGGTAGGGTAGGGTAGGGTAGGGTAGGGTAGGGTAGGGTAGGGTAGGGTAGGGTAGGGTAGGGTAGGGTAGTG